>OY856409.1:4620900-7020900 GCA_963693085.1 Alisma plantago-aquatica | reverse complement strand
ATGCAAACATCTTAACTCCTGCTCTTCCTCAAAATAGTGGCAGGGGATTTTCTTACCGTTTAGCAGTGCCCAGGTCCGTCTGATGTTCAACAACATCCTTTTCAAAAGTCTCACTTGCTACACACCATTTTGTCGGCTACCGCTTCCCAACACTGAGCCTCTTCTACACACCCTTCAGTCCTGATCCCTTTCTAACCAGATAATATCTTTTCAACTTGCTCACTGGCTAAGACTACATCATGAGAACAGGAGGCCTGCTCACCCTGGCCTCAAGCATAAACATGACTTGCTTTCCCAAAAGAGGCAAGACAAAAGTTTTAAGTTTATCCCTAAAATAGAAAAAATCCTCGGCACTTGTAGACAGCTTGAGGATCCTAGCCACAACTCTAGATATGAACTCTCGCTTCACCTTCCAAGAGTTTCCCCTCTCAAACCCTACGTTCTCCACCAGTATTTCACTACTGAAAGCTTGGATCTACCACAAGTTTGACCTTTCATCGTGATCCTGCATGATCAACATTGGTCCCGCTCTTTCCCGGTGACGGTCACTTGCTCCTCTCTGGATGAACATCCCTGAAAAAAGAAAGCCTCAACCCTCCTCATCGTTGAGGGTTGGGACCTGATGATCTCGGAGCTCAATCTTAAGCCTGAATGGTCGATCTTCATCAAACTGATAGGTAACTGTACTTTCCTTGAATGGGTGAGGGATTTCAATGCGGACACACCTCCTGAGTTAGCATATATTTACAAAAGATACGACCAAGAAAGCTCATCATCATCAAACTCGACTGACTAGCTCTTCATCTGGGATGTTCATCAACCCCCGGTGGGCACAAAATCTTGGCCCATCTCGGTTTCCTCGGGTTCTGAGGGGGAAGATGAATCAGACACAGCAACAACACCACAACAAAAAATCTCTATTGCAGCAAGGTACCATCTATTCTCTTCATATAAGAGGTGAAGTCAACAAAAAATTATACTCTCTCTTCACTCCACAAAACTCTAAAACTCCGATCCTCCTCTGTGATCGACATCATCCCAAATGACACGATCCTCCTAAACTGCTCTTTTCCAATTTTTGGACAAAACAAATCTCCCCTCCTAATCAACAAACACCTAGAAAGAAACCCCACTTCCCAAATATGGAAAAATCCCCCCCCCCCAGAAAACCTTTTCGGGCTCTTCACTGTTCACTTTGCAATAGTAAGAAACATTCAGCTTCGAGATGCCTTTCCCGCTTTACCTGCTTCAGATGCCACCAAGTAGGTCATACAAAAAGGTTTTGTAAAGCTCTCCCACCCCCAAATCTGATCATACTACATGCAGACCATATGTCTTCCTTCCCTAGTTTTTTCTCTGGTACATGTTCGACTTTTTACAAAAGCATTCGAGCTCCAAAAACGATAGATACTACCTTCAGAGACTCAAACCTTCCCCTCACCCCCACTCACAAACAATGCTTTTGCATGCCTCGCAAACCTCCCCCCCAAACATCCAGACACTCCAAACACTCGATACTCAAACACAAACACCAGAGTAGTGCCTCTAACAAAACCCTACCACAAGCCACCAAAACACACAACTTCTTCACCAAAACCCCTCCCCTCCATCACAACCTCAGTTACCTCCACACACAACTCAAACACCCTTTCTGCAACACCAAACATGAAGACTCCGAAACACCTTGAATACGCGATAGCCCTCGACCTACCTACAAACTAAATGAGACTTCTCAAAGTCCTTACTTTGAGAAGCATCCTCATCTCCATTGAAAACAACATAGACAACAACCCTATAAATGTCCTTGATATAACTCGAGCCTTAGCCCTCCTCATCCCAGGTCAGAAAATCCTGAAACCAAAAAAACTTTTGCGTACCCAATTGATATACATTGTTCCTAAAGGAACAAAAATCAACCATCTCTTCAACCAGGTTCTCACAATACCTTGTGGATCTAGTTTCATTACAGCCAGATTATCTAAATGGATGGCAGACTTAGGTTCTTACCCTATTTTAGCTGGTGGCTCAGACTGGGTTGCTATCTCCAACCTCCCACCCCACCTCTGGGAAGTCAAGATCTTCAGATGAATAGCTCACTCCATCGGGGCTACTCTACAATACATCAGCCCGGAAACCTTGCACCCTACCCAATACATCAAAGCATTTTGCCTTTTCGCTGTCAAAGCATCCATTTCTCTACCCCCAAGCATCAACATTAGGATCAGAGAATCAATCTACAACATCAAACTATCAGTTGAACATCCTTCCAAAAACAGAACATCCTTCTCTGATCTTTCTAACCATCCACCTTCATGGTTTTTCCCAAATAAAGATAGAAAATCTTCTTCAAACACTCGTTTCACTGGGGATCGACACCATGTTTGGGAAAGAAAAAACTTAAACACAAACTCCTTCGATAACACAAACCTCCCTAGAAATAGGAAAAGAACCAGAACTTTCACTCCCTCCTTTCATGAAAACACCTCCCCACCAGCTGGAACCATCTTCCCCTCCCCAGCATCAACCAAGGAAAGTTGTCATACACTAAACCCAAACCAAACCACTTTAAAAAAGCAAAATCTTTCCCCGCTAAAAAATGACAGCTCTTCACAGAGTCCTCAGCAGGAGATCCCAAAACAAAAGAAAGAAGATGGATACATCCAGAAGGTTATGATGCCATGTCATAAAGAGGCAAACAAAAAAATCATCGTCAACATATCTGATCCAGGTACATACTGAAACACTTCTCTTAGTTCATCCTGTGCTTTATCTTCCATTCATAATATCTACTCCCCACCCTACACAAAGTCTACACAATGCGATATAGACAACATTGAGGACCTTACATCATGGTCAAATATCAATAGTTTCACAAATTTTGCAAAAAACATAGGAATTCACCTCGAAGATGAAGAAAAAGCCAACAAAACACTAGATGATATAGAACTCTTTATGAAATGGTCAAATAGAAGAGTACTAAATTCTACCAAAATAAACTTTGAACTCCTCAAAATCGATTAAGTTGCTTGGTTTTGATCTATCTATCTTCTGTCCCAACCTAGCAAAAATAATGAGACTTTCCTCTTGGAACGTATTTGGAGCATCAAATCTCCATAGACGTAAGGAAATCCGCTCACACATCTACAAAAACAAAATTGACCTGATCACTATCCAAGAAACAAAAACAAATCTGTCACCATTTGCTCTCAAAACTATTGGTGGAAATAGAATCACAGACTGGGTCCAAATCCCCCCAACAGGCTTCAAAGGGGGTCTCCTTATAGGGTTCAATAAGCTCACTTTCTTAGCCCAAAACATCTCTCTAAACTACTCCATAACCATCGCCTTTAAAAACACTTCTGATGGATTTTTTTGGTCTTTTTCTGGGGTTTATGGCGAACCTGAACATAACAAATCTGCCTTCCTATTTGAACTTAAATCGCTCTTTTCAAATAACCACTTGTCTCCCTAGGTAATAAGTGGGGACTTCAACTTGATAACCCAAAACTCTGACAAATCAAGTTCCACAAATTCCTCTCAAACTATGTCTGCAGCTGACAAACGTTTTAGCCATCTTCTCACAAATCATGCTATGATTGACATCAAACCATCAAATGCATCCTTCACGTGGTCAAGAAATCAATCTTTCGCCAGGCTCGACCATTTCATCTACTCTACCCTATGGGAAGATAAACACCCTATTACCTCTGTTCACATCTCACACAGAGCTATATCTGATCATTTCCCTCTCATTCTAGACACAAATCCTTCTTCTTGGGGTCGACGCCCCTTCAAATTTGAAAATAGCTGGCTCACCATAAACAACTTTACCAACACCTATGTTGAACATTGGATTTTAGCCGATTCCCAAACAACAAATTTAGGACTACATATTCTTCAAAACACAAAAAACGTCAAAACGCACATCAAACTATTGAAACGCTCAAACCCAAACAAGTTGTTAGAAACACAAAAATGCCTTGAAGAACAACTCCTCTTTGTGGATAAAGACCCCTCAGCTGACCCTGCTCTTATGCTATCCATCAAAGTTGAACTTGAGCTCACAAAAAAGAGTATTTACACTAGGTGGAGACAAAGGGAAAAAATTTACTTGGGCCAAGGAAGGAGATAAAAACACAAAGTTCTTTCATAAGATCTGCAACAAAAATTACCGAAAAAACTCCATCTCTTACCTTCAGATAAATGGTAGGATCTCTACCCACAAAACATCTATCACAACACACATCACAAACATATTTCAAAAAAATCTTCAATAACAATCACAACCCCTCCTGCCTAAACGACTTGGACTGGCCCAGGATATGCCACACAAACATAAAAAAAACCCTAGACCTTATAAAACCTTTCTCCCTAGAGGAATTGGACTTGGCCATATCTTCTTTAGGTTTAAATAAATCACCTAGACCTGATGGTCTAAATATAGAACTCTACCTAAAAAAATGGGACCATTACAAACTTGACTTCCTAGCTTTTCTCAAGTCATTCTACGAAAGTTAAAACCCACACAACATAATCAAGCACCTAAACAAAACCTTCATTTCCCTAATAAAAAAAACCCATCAACCTGACCATATATCCCAGTTCAGACCCATCAGCCTGATCAACACTTCATACAAAATCATAGAATGAACACAATCAAACAGAATTAAACCACTTGAACCATATCATTTCCCTCAATCAAAACGCCTTCTCAAAGATAGAATCATACAAGATGCTTAACTTATGGTAAATGAAACTATTCATCTCTACCAAAAAAACATAACACCTCTTCTAGCCATAAAATTAGACATTGAAAAAGCTTTTGATTTTATCAACTGGAACTGTTTAACAAAAACTCTCACTAGTTTTGGTTTTCCGCTCAAATGGGTCAATTGGATACATGCTTGAATATCTACAAACCACTTTTCAACAATCATAAATGGTGTTCCTTTTGGTTATTTTCATAATACAAATGGCCTCAGACAAGGTGACCCCCTCTCCCATTACCTTTTCATCATCGTCACAACCATCCTCTCTCGTATGATACAATTGGGAAAAAGAAGTGGCCTCACAAACTCTCTTGAAGAATGCAAAGAGAACATCATATAGTTTTCTTATGACACTATAATACTTTCCTCCCCAGAAGACTCCTCCCTTCTCAACATCTTCAGAATCCTTGGTATTTTTTCCTACATTTTCGGGCTAAAAATAAATCTCCACAAATCATCGATCTTTGGGGGACACATAGAACCTATCTTGGAAAGATACCGAGATTTGTTGAAGATGTAAGATTGAAGACTTCCCCATCAAATACCTAGGTCTCCCTATCAACCCCCACAACATCACTAATGCTATCTGGTCTCCCATCATAGAAAAAATAAACAGAAAACTCTCTGATTGGACACATAACTTCCTAAATCTCTCAGGAAGACTTACTCTCCTAAACAGTGTCATCACTCCCATCACCACACACTTCCTGAGCTGCATACCCCTCCCATCTAAAACTAAAACACTCCTACACAAAGTGAGAAGGAAGTTCCTATGTAAAAACTTTCACCAATCCACAAAATCTGAAAAACACTACAATCTAGTTAATTGGAATACTATTGCTGCTCCTTTAGACCAAGGTGGCTGGGGCATTCTGAATATCGAAACTCATGCTTTCTTCATTATAAAAAAAATCATCAACAGTCTGGTAAAAAATAAAATAAAAATATGGACGAGACTCATCAACTACAAATACTACGAAAAATCCCCTCCCTGGCATATTGTCCCAAAAAAATCAGCCTCACCACTTTAGAAATGCATAAACAAAATCATCCAAACTTTAACCCAGCTCATAAACACTCCTCCACACTCCCACCAAAACATCTCCTTCTGGTACGACCCCTGGTTTGGAAAAAATTTTAGTTCAAAACTTACACTCAAATTGGTCCATCCCAAACAATCTCCTAAAGATTAAAAATGACCAGGCCCTCCGCCTTCTAACTAGTAACAGATCCAACTCACTCAAAAGATGCATTCTCATGCATCTCAAACCTGAAGACCTATGTTCCTTAAAGCAAACCTTTGAAAATAACACATCAAACAATATCACTTGGCGATGGGGTAACTCCTTATCGTTTAAGGCATCTTACTCCTTCCTCTCTTTCAGAGGCATCTCCCCACCCACCACAAGAATATGGAAACAAAAATGGCAGCAAAAATATAAAATTTTCCTTAGGCTCCTCCTTCACAACAAGCTGCTCACTGGTGACAATTAATCAAAGAAGGGTTTCATTGGTCCTTCCAGATGTCCTCTTCGCAAGACGGATACGAATTCAGTAGATCACATCTTCTTCAAGTGTAACACCTCACGAAACATCATTTTACACTACACGTGAAACTACAGCTTAGAACTCAAAACAACTACCTATCCCCTACAAATTTCACCAAATACTCACTACAAATCCTTCAGTGGAAATGACATATTCATCATCATAAGCTGGAATCTTTGGCTTGAGAGAAACAATAGAATATTTAACAACAATCAAAAAATGAGGCAAAATATTATATCACAAATAGATGCAGACCTTCACTTTCTGTCAATGTGCAGGTAAACAGGCAAATGTAGGAATTGTGACTCTAATGAAGGTGAATTAGAAGCTTGTTTTCTCTGTGACATAAAATGGTGCATGATGAAACGGGTGTCAGTGTGCTGCAACAACATCAATGATTCCATCTGACTAGGAGTTGATATCTTTTCCTAGGATTGTTTAAATTTATGCTACCTGAGGCTTGTTATGGGGTGCCTCCCCTTATCGATTAAAACATCAACATTTCCTTCACCATATTTTGTCGCTTTCTTTAGTCCTGTATAAACTCACTAAAGTAGGTGTTTGCTTGCTTTATAGTGCTTTAAATATATGCTATGACCTTTACCTCAAAAAAAAAGAGTTAAGGAGAATATCCAAGACCACAACAAGCAAGATAGTTCACATGAACCATGATATCAAGAGATAAGACATATCGTGTAGGCCAAATTCAAGAGAATGAAAAGATAGGTGAATTTCCCAATATAGAGGAATAGGGGATATATCATACCTTAACTTCAGAGTGTAAAGTCACAAGTCCAACTAGGTCGAAGCCTAGGCCTTCAAAGAACCTATTAAATATATAGGTTGATTTTGAGTTATCATCACATTGATTATTAAACCCTAAAAACCACCTTTTTATTATTATGTGAATTAGGTTATGAAAACTATACCAAATTTTAGTTTATGTTACAAGGAGTGCAAAAAATATTTTATTGTATTGTTTAACTTATAAATATTTATTTATGAATTTTTAAATATATTTTCTATTTAGATTAATCCATTAAAATCACATGCTTTCATCATTGTATTTAGGTGTTGAAACCAATACCATTAGAAATCTTACTTTTTTTGAGTCGAACGACTATTTTTCCATTTTTTTTATTAGTAAATATTTTATTATTAATTTTGCAATATCTATAAAATCAAAAAATTCCATGTGACAAAACCTTGAGAAAGAGAAAGAAAGAGAGAGGGAGTGAGTCGTGCAGTCCGAGTTGGCCCAATTAGGGCTTGTCAACTCGGCCGACACAACAGACAGCTAGACAAGTTTCCCCAATGTGGAATAGAGAAGCAATAAGTCATGTAATGACAAAACTATCCCTCGACGAGAAATAAAAAAATAAGAGGTTGATAAGGGCATAACAGAGATTACATCACGATCGATGTTTTACCATGACCCTACGTGACAACAGACCTTCTGTACAAGATCCAGGAGTTTCCAGAAGCCATAGAAGTAGCAAAACTCAAAATCAATGATGAACTCAAAACATTGGCACGCTACCGGTCGCAACATGCCCTATCATGGACTTGCTGGAGCATATGTGCTCGAAAAATGACTACCCAACATTACTGACAAAGGCATGAAGCTCGGTAGCAAAATAGAATAACAACCTCGAAACCAACCATTTATAGGGAAGCGAAAATCCAAACTGAAGGTAAAGGTGAAAAAAAAGCACCGAGACTAGGTGAAATGTCATGATTGTCGTGGAGGTCAAAAATAGAAGAAAAAGAGGGAAATGGGAAACACACCTTCCTGGGCTAAATCAGCAGTGTCAGAATCTCCGTAAGGACTCTAGAAAGAAGACGAGGTGGTTAGAGGGGAGTAGGAAGGTCACAAACTCACCACCGGAGTTGACAAGGTCACGGGAGCCGCTTGGTTTAGGGTAGCTTCTGGGAATGTTGGGGATGGATTGGGGTGGTCAAGAACCTTGTTTGGGGTTCAAAGATGGTGGGAAGACAAATTTATATGTAGGGAATAGACACTCTTGGCCATGTTCCTCTTTGGAATAGGAAACAGAGGTGGGGGAGAGAGGTCCTACATGTTTGAAAAATATTGGAAAGTTA
This sequence comes from Alisma plantago-aquatica, assembly GCA_963693085.1. Classification (NCBI taxonomy): domain Eukaryota; kingdom Viridiplantae; phylum Streptophyta; class Magnoliopsida; order Alismatales; family Alismataceae; genus Alisma; species Alisma plantago-aquatica. Next base: position 7,012,480 of record OY856409.1, on the reverse strand, counting down.
AACTAGGGAAATATAGGATGGATAGTCGTGGGAAAGAGAGAGGATAGTGAAGGAAATATCAGAAAAAAGAAAGGAAGAAAGAGGAAGAAGATTGGGTTGAGAAGGAGTTGCAGTTATTGTGTGGAGGGAAAGAATCCTACTCATACTAGGAGGGGTAGGGGAGACAGCTTCAAAGCCATTGGATAAAAAAATTGACAGCCCATATCATGCAAATAATCCGATTAAGAAACCAACGCGTGACCAAATCAATATAATTTAATAAAGTGATATTGCATTAAATTCCTTTTTCTCTTTTTAATTTAAGGGTTCAAACATTATCCAAATTAAGTATAGTTTTGTGTAGAGGCCAATTAAGGCATGTAGATTCCAATTAAACAATTAGATTTCTGTTTTGAGGATTTTTAATGTGTTAAATAAATCAAATATTATTTTCTCTTTCCTCCTTCATTAAAGGCATTAGGATTCTCCAAATTCTATGAAACTTCACCCACAAGTCATGTTTATTGTGTTGGATATGAATTTGCCATCTATTTCACATGTTAGAGTTGTTTGTACAATTATTTTATATTTTGAAGGTTCTACACTTTCTCTCTCCTAATTTCACATGTTAAGCAAACTTTCTCCAATTTGGATGCAAATTATCCAAATGCTATATTTATTATGTACATTATGAGTCCATGATTATTTTCCTCTTTTAGAGTCATTTAATATTTTATTTGATATTTTGGGGGAAACACACATCTTCTTTTCCAATTTGAATTAAATAATTATTATTATGTGAATAATGTGAAACTTGACTCCGAAGGTAATTGGGACTCAAGCAACATGATTTTTAACTTAGAATTCACTTTTGGGACTTTTTTATGAGATATGTCATATGGCCCATTAGTGGCTTATTACTTCATTATTCAACCAATTATATTTTTATTATCTTCGTATGTGTCATATATGATTATTAAGCATGATTTATTATGTTACTCTCTATATAATACTTGTGACACATTTTTTGTTACATTATGGGTCTAAATCTAATGTGAAAACATTGGGTTAGATTAGGGTGATTTGTTCATGTATTATCTCATTAGGGTTATACTAAACCTTGTTTGGCTAAGTCCAAAAGGTCAAACTTCTAGGGTAGGGTTCGAGATCTAGTATGTTACAACATATATAATGCCATTCAAACCAATTTGATGGTACAGTGTTTTGTAGTAGAATAGATTATTATGATAATCATATTATGATACATCATGATGTAATGCCTTCATCCTGACACATTAGCATGTTCAAATGGGTTTGACTTTGTGATATATTATCAAAGTCCTTTCTGGAAGGTCGTCAAACTATTTATGTAAAGTATTTCAACATTTTATCATATCAAAGTTTCTTAATACTTTTATCAAAGTTATACTTCATTTATAATATTCTTGAACACTTCAAAAGATCTACATACATCAATACGTATAAGTTCCAATACAATGCTTAATCCTCCCACTACCTCAATTGAAGGATGTTTTTTCATATTGCTCATATTTAATATTTGCATGTTTCTTATTGGTTCAATAACCAAAAACAGCCTAGATAACCATCAATATAGATTCTTGTAATGCACTTCTTACATATGTGCCTCAGATGACTCTAAAGATTGTTTGAGTTATCAATTATAATACTTTGGTATTATGGTTATAAAGATTCATCTTAAGTTTCTTTCATATATGATGGTTGGGTATTGACATACAATGTCACATCTTTTGAAACAGAGACATCAAAAACTCACTTTATTGATTTACCATCCTTGTCATACAAGATGCTTAAAGTAAATGTTTCTTTTTATTGGCATAATGAAATAGTAGTTCAACTAACTCTATTCCATTCCCATTGGGCTAAGACAAATTTAAATATAGACTAAATATTTATAAACTCTTGGTCTGCCTTATCCATCTTTGTTCTTTCATGAAGGATTTAGTTCTTGTCAGGTCATGCACATCATTTATGTCAGATCTTTATCCGGTATCCCACACTAAGATGAATAAGTAATCAAGTTTATCTTATAACGCTCATACCTATAGTGGAGGCCTCAAAACCTTTCTTCTTCTTCTCTAACTCCTCTAGAAAGAGAGTTCAATTCCTTTTCAAATTTCTAGACCAGTGACACTAGTGACAATAATCTCTCTTCTTTACTCCCTCCCTTTACCTTGAGATACGAAGACTTGGGTTTCCAGCCAGTTTTAGAACTCTTCTTAGATTTGCATTTGCCTTTAAACTTTCCATTTGTCTCGATGATCATCATCATTGATTTTTTCTTTTATTTTTTCATTTGTGCCTCATCTGTTCTCAACATGCCTAACAACTTCTATCAATGACTTGTCAAAGTCATTCATGTTGTAGTTCATGACAAATTGATTGTATGATTCTGGCAGGGACTTCAAAATCATGTCATTGGACAAATATTAACCAAAGGGGAATCCCAATCCAGCTAGGTTCTCCACATACCCAAAGAGCTTCAGTACATGAAGACCTACTGGATCTCCTTATTCCATGTTGCAATTGAACAACACCTTGGAGACATCAAATCTCTCTTATCTTCCTTGATCTAGGAACATGTTCTTGAGATGTGTGACCATCTCAATCACATCCATGTTATCATGATGCCTCTACAACTCATAGTTCATGGATCATAGCATCAGACACTTGACATCCATGACATTTCAGTATGCTTCTTGTAAGAATCCATGTCAACCCTAAGTGCATTGGGAAGGGGTTTATCTAGCTCTGGTGTCTCTAGGACATAGAGCTTGTGCTCCTATGTGAGAACGATTCTCAACATCATGAACTAGTCATGGAAGTTGTTCCCATTTTGTTTGTCCTTATCAAGAACCGATCATAGAGAAAAGTGATTATTGCTCATTGTCATTTGATTCTACAAAAGAGTTTGCAATTTTGTCAAAAAAACTCAGTTTTGATTTGATTTGATTTGAAAACAAATTTGGATGTTAATGAGGTCTATAATTAACTATCACTCTCATTATTTTTATCAAATTGACAACCCTCAATTATTTGGAAAATTGCAGCAAACCATTTTCTAATGAGACAAGATCCAAAATAATTCAACTATCACCCAACCAATATGCTACCATCCATAGTCAATCATTAAGGTAGACAACATTTTTGAATTGCATGATATGCAATTTTGTATAGATTATATGCACAACTCATTGACATAAATATTTATATGCTTCTAGTGCTTAATCTCATTAAGATCACATAGTTAAGCCCAACCCAAAAGCCAACATGATAGATATGCACCCCACTTTGGTAGAACCTACATATCTACCATCAGACTCCCATGAGACAGAAAACACACTATGCTTCGGTGTAGCCTATGCTTGGTCAATTAAGATTTTCATGTGTGCCACTAATGGAAAGAATCTTTGACTTGATATGTTTGATTTTGGGATTATATATATCATATATATGCATATACTTTATCCAATCACCACATATATAGTACATATCATATACATGTTATATCCCACAACACAAATAGGTAATACAAAACAAAAAGTGATGGTTATGGCCATGTCTACTATAATTACTTAGAGCCACAAGGAACTACTACCACCTAGGTCAATCATCACATTACATGTATGAACTTGATGTTGATGTAGATCTACGATTTCCAATCTGGGTTGATCGGTTCAACACTTGACCCGGTCTTCTCACCTCATGGTCGATTAGTTGGTCCTCTAAAATGATCGGTTAGCCTCTTGTCCAACTGGTGTGTGGACTCCTTCCAATGGTCAGTTGGAACCACCCTCCGATTGGTTAACTCTTGTTGTGCACCCTTCTTGGTCCACCATATGGTTGCCTTGTCACGTGAAACATTTAGCTCGCACGACGTTGATCATCATCTTCATCATTGTAAGAAATGGAAACTAACATATTGCTATTAATCTTATTACAAAGGGAGCAAAGGTAGGAAATAATTAACTTTACATTGGGAAGAAGGAGGTAGAGGCTCGGTATGAAAACTGAGATAAAACAAGAATAAAACTAAACAATCTAACCACATACAATATTGGGTTATTGGCAATAACCATGCTACAGATCCACAATCAAAACCGCTTTTAGGGTGAAACGTGTGAATTGCATATATATATATATATATATATATATATATATATATAATAAACTATAAAAACCAAAAATCTGATCATATCAAGTATCCCAAAAGATAGTAAATTGATGTGGTTCTGATACCACTGTTGGAAAATACAGGATCTGAGTAGGCAGTGGAAACAAAAATTTAATCTATCTGTATTCCCCATAACATTAAGATCACGTCAATAACTATGAAATAAGAAAGATGGTTTAATGAGTTTATACCTGGTCCTAGAGTAGGTGCAATGAATACAACTCATTGTAGTGCAACTATCTTCTAGTTTCTCTTGGATGGTGTATGTGCAACTCTTGGTCTGCACCATGATCAATAGATTGGAATAACATCTGCAATGACTCCTGCGGTCTTGGTACAGACTGCAAGCTGACGTTGTCCTTCTAGCAACAGGAAAAGGCCTCCTCGCATCTAGAGAAGTCCACACATACTGACTAGAACTCCTATCAATCTAGTAGAATATATATGAAGGAGTTGTCCCTCCCGTTGGTGTAATACTCACCAAACTTGCTCTCACACAAATTTTTCTCCCTTGCTATCCCTCTCCTTAGTGTGTAGGACTTGCTTGGGCTCTCTATTGGTTACCATAACTACAAAGGACAACAATTGTCAGAGGCATTTGAGTTGTGTTCTGGGAAGCCCCTAGTACCCCTCTATTTATAGAAGGGGTTAGGGTCTTGGTTATGAATTTGTGTGGGAGTGGAAGGGATTGGCAAATAATGAATTTTTGCAACGTACAAATCACGAACCAATCTATTGGCAACTGAACTGGTTGGTTCATATGCGAGTTGATCGGTTTACAACCCAAACTGTCATTTTTCCATGTTTCCCAATCTCAAATGAATTATCTATTTCATTTCCAATTAATGCACTATATTAATTATTGTACCAATCGAATTGAACAGGTGGAATAATAAACCTTTCTCACGAATTTAGGAAATCAACTAGAACCTTCGGTTGGCATGACCAAGCCAATCAGTTCACTACGTGAATGGGTTGTCTGACCTATCCTGATCCAATCGAGTCACTTAGTGAGATGATCGATTGGTTCCCAGATTCATGTAGAACTCAACCAATTCAATTGTAATCAACTTGACACTCTAAACGATTGTCTCAACACTTGATTCATTTGGGTGGTAGTTCAGTCAGATGATTTGTTGCTTGAATTGAATACCTAACACTTTAGTAATCAACCCAATCATCATTCATGATTAAACTTCTGTTCTAGATGAGTTCCTATGTGTGTGACTATATAGTTCCCATATCACGTTGTCCGTGAATGTCCATATATAGCTAATGACATCATAAGAAAAGAGCTATGCCTCATCTTACATTAGTGATACCCAAGTGAATGTAAAGTTGAACAACTTTAACCTACAATCTGTGTAAAGTGTTACAGTAATTGTATATTTCCTTTATCTTTGATATTTGAATTCAACTCAAGGCATGGAATCATCATCCTCTCAATGTTCAATCTGTGTTTCTTGAACCAAAAGAAGATTGTATGATATATATATGTGACCTCAATATTATATATTGATTCATATGTGCATTCACATGTGTTTCTCAATCTAGCTTATCAATTGTCCAGGATATAAAACTTTAGTAGGAGGGATAAATCCCATCTACTTCACTCACAATTAGTCCTTGTGTGTCATAGCTACCCAATCATCACGTTTATGGCAATCCTTATTCAAGGTTACGTTTGATGATGTCAAAGCATATGAATGACATGTGATGAGTGTAGTGACTTTAGGTCTAAGAATCACAATCACCACATTCACTATGAGAGATGACTAGGACCACCAATGATGGTTTCCATGTGTCACTATCAAGGTGGGTCTGTCTGATACATTGTTCTATAAAAATATATGTGTTCTTTGTTTGATATACCATATCATGACTAATGAGATTATATCATCAACCAACCCACACTCCAGTCTTATGTATTACTGGTGTCAAATTTCCTTGCAAAATAACAATTGAATAGGGATATAACAAGGATGTACATACTCTTAACATCCATATGATCTCATTGTTCAAGTCACTACTTGAATACATATGTCATTGAGTATTGTCATTCTTTAGACATTCATCATGTTTCCTCATATCTCATAATTAAGTTAAATAGAATGAGTTGGAGGCTTGCCTTTATTCTTATGAATCAAATCCTTTATGTTATATGACATGTCAATAATCATGTGATTGGCTCTCTGGGCATTCCATACCAACACAAGGTACCCACCAAGGTATGCAAATGAATGGGTAGGCTCTGCGATATCAACATAGGTTGAGATGGAGGGATGAGATTGTAAGTTGTCTAGAGGACTTCTCTCTTCACTTTCCACCTCTGAATTTGGAATTGGATGCCTTTAAGGATCTTCATTGAAAATTTGAATAATCCAATCGTCATATGTACATGACACATCCGTAGGTAAATCTAACTATAAACCCTTCACCCCAAGTTCATGATAAACTATGGGGGGTGGGTTGTTATCATGTGTTGAAGCCATGTTGTCAAAATATGTGAAGTCTACACCTTCCCAAATGTCATCACCATGTAAGGGGATGAAGTTGAATTAGCATTGTGCGAAGTCAACTTGTCTTCATTATCAATGGAATATTTTCCCCATAGATCAAAGTCATCATAATAATAATCATATAATAAAATCTCCAACCAAAGGTAGTTTCAACCCCATTAAGAAAATGACATGTCTCTGCTTGTGTTGTGCCATTCTGAGATGGTACAACAAATAAGGTGGACTAGTCAAGCAACCCCTCTAACTGATCTATAGGAAACATAGAGGTTACTTGACTGTCATGTTTTGCATGAAAATCTTTGTTATATATCCTAGCCTAAGGATATCATATCTCCTTTACTAGTTGTGCAATTGGATCAACTACATGGAATGAAGGCTTCTGTGAGTAGGTGAGTATTTACCAGAAAATCTTAGTAAATCCAATTGGCAGTCCGAATAGGATGGTGATAAGTTCCTCTTCGGATCTAGCGGAGTAGGTTTCATGACTGGAGTCTTCATGTGTGTACACTAACACTTGTAAGTGCATAAAAACATGACTGACGAGGTCTCCATGTCTCCTTCTACTCTCAACAACCTCATTAATGAGTTGTTGGACATGAGCTGAAATATCTTCAAGATTGGCTATTTTTTCGATGTACAATTATAGACGCTTAGTTGCATCAGTTTGTTGCACATGGATGAAGCTTCGTTCAACAACTTGAAGCATATCCCTAGTATGAGACTTTGTCATTGTCACCGCTTATAATTGGCGGTTATGCCTATTAAGTAGAACTTGAAGTGGATCAATATGTTCTTGGAGGTGGGCTAACAAGGTTGAATGAAGTTCGTTGACACTTTCTTTTCCAAGCTCTATTTCTCTATTCAACTCTTGATTTTGTGAAAAAATGATAGGCAAGAGCTGGTCGGCATTCCCCATCTCATGAGCCATTATCCATGTGTAATCTTGTGTGGAAGAGTAGGTGTATGATGTAGATGCAATGGCCTCATGAGTATACAATGATGTGGGTAGAAAATGACTATGGGCGTTGATGCAAGGGTACCACCTGCAATGCATGATCCTCGATAACTGCTCTATAATCCACCAAAATTCAGGATTGTGGAAAAGTCTGGAAGGAATGGTGGACAATATTGTTTTCCTTGTTGAGAATTGATCCATGGTTGTAGATAAAAAATGAATGAAAGAAAGAAAAAGTATATCAATGTGTATGGACAAACATGTGCAAAACAAAGGAGAATATGTTTATATATGTACAATCTTATGCTAATAGAATAAAATCTTGGGTGTGTAATTGTAGAAAAACCATGTCCCTAAAAACTGTGCCAAAATTTTTATTGTCCTAAATTGCACATCTAAAAATAGGTGATTTAAAATGATCAAACTTTAAATTTATAACCCAAAACCTTAAAGACACCCACAACTCAGTACGGGGTTGAAGTAGATATACGGAGTTATAGGAAATTGGGAATGTTTAGTCATCTAAGATTGCACTCATACTTAGTTAGGAAAAATTGGAGTTGATAAAATGTTCAGAACTATGATTAATATAGAGAAATAAAACAAAGAAAATTGAATTTGTTTAATCCTACTAATTAATAGAAGGAGTTCTTGTCTATGTAACCACAAGTTGGGAAATATATGCACCTCTTTCTCGTGTACCTTCTAATTGCATCTACATTTTACCTATTGTGTCATTCAGTATCAGTAGAGTAGTATAATTGCATTGGTTTTTGTTCATTGTGATTATGGGAACAATGTGATATTTTGGGATGGAGGATGTATGATGTATGATTCCCCATACCCGAGCCAGATGTATGATTCTTGGCCAATGTTATATACATTTGGGTGGTGGATGTATGATTCCCCATGCTTGGTCAAGACATATGATTCTTGGCCCATGTTTCATTAGGTTTAAGATGTATGATTCTTGGACGCCTTTGTCTTTATAATATTCTGGTGTTATGTTTATCTCACATATGCAGGATAATTTTAGTTATGATAATGGGTTATGTGCCCAAATTCTTGATAGTGTTGATGTGGCACCCTTTATTGTTTTATTTATGGCAAGTATCTTATCTTATCGTTTGATGGTGATTCTTCTCTTTTATGCCCTTGAGGGTAGTCCTCATCTCTTGCATGGGAAGCATTTATACTTGATGTCCTTTGGTTCTTATATTGCTCAAGTTTTCTTTTAGTATGAACATACCAGCTTTTTGCTAACATTTCTCTTTCTTATCTTTTTTATGGGGTATGCTCCCAACCCCAGTTTAGATCTAGGAGAGGTGAATTACAACATCAACCCTTGTAGTTGAGCTTTTAGGAGAGGTGAAAGAGGTGGTTAGATGACCGTCAGTTGATCCTAGTTTGATTAAGATAGTTTTCCTTTTTGACTCACACATGTGTTGTGTAGTGATCTATAAAAATATCAGGCTTTGTAATAGTTAGATAATGTCACTTCTGATGCTACTTATTGTGTTATGATACATACATGTTGAATGAATTTGTTATCATCCCTTTCATGAAAAAATTTATCTGGTGTTTGGTTGAAGGGATGATGCCTTTTTATTTCTAGTAGGGAGTGGTTCTCCTTTGGGATCCCACTCCTTACAACATGGTATCAAAGCCACTAGCAATCGATTATCTAACTGTTGCAATCTTGTCTTCCTTAGGATGTTTACCTTTTTCCATAGGTTTATTATACCTAGTGTCCTTTCCTTGTGGAAGCAAAAACCCTCATGATGGGAGAGAACTCAACTCTTGACAACATGTCTGGCTATGAGACACCCCAGAACCATAGGTTTGGGATGCCAAGTATGGATCCTCCCTTCACCACACTAGTGACCCAAGATGGAACGTCAGAAGGTCACGAGACCCCATCCTCTGCTAGTGCACGCATAGTCATCTCTCCAGAGCAAGAGTTGGCCATGTCTTGACAACTTCTTGCTACCACCGTGGTAGAAAAGATGAAAGACCCATATGTACCTAAAAAGCCTAAGAAGTTCTCAATCATGGAGTTCATGAAGATGCAACCACCTTCCTTCGAGGGTGAAGGTGAAATGGATATGGTCAACATAGCTGATGATTGGGTGTTTTCCATAGAGAGGAATTTTGATGGTATGGCATGTCCTCCAAACCAGAAGGTTAGATTTGCTTCATATGCATTGGAAGGACCAAAAAGATTTTGGTGGAATGGAATTGTGAGGACTAGAGACATCTCAACCATGTGGTGGGTGGAGTTCTTAGCTCGCTTTCGTGGGAAGTACATATGCACTGCTTCTTTGAAGAAAAAGGAAGTCGAGTTCTATAGTTTGAAGCAAGGTACCATGTCAGTTTCTGCTTATGCAAAAAGGTTCCTCATGCTTGAGACGTATGTTGATGGACTACGTGAAGAAAGGATAGTTGGCCTTTTCCTTTAAGGCCTCAAATATATTGTGGGTTGTGCTCTTATCAAACAACTTTCATTGGCCTTTCAACAGATGGAGGATAAAACTTTGGTAGTAGAATCTTACATATCCAGGGTTTCAACCTAGAGAGTTTGATAAGAAGAGGAAAGGTAATGAGCAAATGAAGAAAGTGTGTGCTAGATGTGGTGGTAACCATCATCCTAGAATGTGTTCTAGAGAAAAGAAGTATCATCCTGACTTTCAGGTGGTATGTCATCATTGCAATGAGCCTGGACATGTCCGACCTCATTTCCCCAAGCTTCGTTTTGGACCAAGATATGTTAAACAACAAGCACCTCCTCCGAACCAGGGCAAAAATAATGGAAATAATGGTAAGATTCTTGTGGAAAGGAAAGTTGGAAGAGTCTATGCCTTTGAAGGTGAAGAGGTTTATGAGGATGGACAAGAGAAAGTTAGCCCATAGTTCATAGTTAGTCTTTACAAGTTATGTTTCATTTTCACATGATGCTTATGTAGTTGGATGTAAGGAAGTGTAGTTGAACCTTTTGTACCTAAAGAATAGTTTTGAATTATTAAGATGAACCCTTTAAGGGGTCATGAATAAGTTGTTTTATTACATGTGGATGTTTTGATTTTGAGGACAAAATCCCTTTAAGGGGTGGTGTGTTGTAACATACTAGATCTGAAACCCTACCTTAGAAGTTTGATCTTTTGGACTTAGCCAAACAAGGTTTAGTATAACCCTAATGAGATAAGACATGAACAAATCACCCTAATGTAACCCAATCTTCTCACATTAGATTTAGACCCATAATATAAGATAAAATGTGTCACAAATATTATATAGAGAGTAACATAATAAATCATGCTTAATAATCATATATGACACATATGAAGATAAGAATATAATTGATTGAATAATGAACCTATGGGACACTAATGGGCCATATGACATATCTCATAAAAAGAAGTCCCAAATGTGAAATCGAAGTTACAAATTGTGTTCCTGGGGTCCCAATTACCTTGGGAGTCAAGTTTGACATTATTCGCATAATAATAATTTATTTAATTCAAATTAGAAAAGAAGATGTGTGTTTCTCCAAAATATCAAATAAAATATTAAATGATTCCAAAAGAGGAAAATAATCTTGTATTCATAATCTACATAATAAATATAGACTTTGGGTGAATTTGCATCCAAATTGGAGAAAGTTTGCTTAACAAGTGAAATCAAGAAAAAGAAAGTGTGTAGAACCTTCAAATTATTAAATAATTGTACAAACAACTCCAACATGTGAGGATGACGGCAAATTCATATCCAACACATTAAATATGACTTGTGGGTAAAGTTTCAAAAAATTTGGAGAATCCTAATGCCTTTAATGAAGGAGGAAAGAGAAAATAAGATTTGATTTATTTAACACATTAAATGTCTTCAAAAAGGCAAATCTAATTGTAAAATCAGAATCTACATGCCTTACACTACTACAGAAATGGCTTATAATGTCACTTTTAAAGGTGTCAGTTTCATAAATACACCGACACCTAAACAATATAGTGTCAGTTTATAAAATAAACCGACATCAATCTGTGAAGGGCGACTAGACACGGGTATCACTTTTATTCGGTTTCGGTTACTTAATAACAAACCGACGCTGAAAATTAACCGCCAAATCCAAAATTTCCAGCGAAAAAAATTCCTCCAAAAATTTAACATATGGCGTCGGTCATTAACTAATAAACCGACGACAAAAGGTTATTCACGAAGAAGAAATTGGCTACATTTTTATCGTCGGTTTTACAACAATGACCGACACTTATGGGTTTTCCCGCGCTCTCCACGGGAACTTTTTCACACCCTTTGAGCGTCGGATTTAAAAAAAAACCGACCACTATGGTCTTTAAGCGAGAACCAATTTTTTAATCAGCATATGTAGATAGACGTCGGTTTTTTTCTAGTTAAAACCGACAATTATCATGAGGAACAAGTGTCGGTTTGTGTCGCTAACCGACATCGTTAGTTTTATGTGTCATTTTTTTGAATAACTGACACCATATATTAACTTAATATCGCACGAGCGAGCCCGACTCTTCCCCTTTCTCTCTATGTTGCAATCGGCTTAAGGTCTTGCGATCGGCGGTGAGCAAGCAGACTCCCTCCACGCCGCCACCCACCGCCGCCATTCTCCTTGCTCGCCGCCGTCGTTCTCCTTGCTCGGTATTGGCCACCTTCTGCTCGCCGCCGTCGTTCTCCTTGCTCGGTATTGGCCACCTTCTTCTCGCTGCTTGCTGGACGTTCTCCTTGCTCGCCGCCGGCCACCTGCTGCTAGCCATCAGCCACCTGCTGCTCGCCGCCGTTCTCTTACTTGCCGTCAGCCACCTGTTGCTCACCGCTTGCTGGTGTCTGTCTGCCGCTGTCGCTCGCTACTCTAGTGGCCTTGTCTCCTGCTCTCCGGTGGCCTGCTCTCTAACAGCCAACTCTGGCGGCCTACTCTCTTACTGCTCCGGCGCCTCCGACGACCGGCTTTCTTACTTCTCCGTCCAACTCCGGCGGCCTACTCTCTAACTGCTCCAACTCCGGCGCCACCTTGCTTCTACCTTCCGCCGCCGCAACTGCTTCCTCCACTGCTCCGGCCAATCAAAGGTAATGGAACCATCTCCGTTTCTACGTATTTAAGACATGACTTTGTTCCTAATATTAGATCATCTAAGGGAGTGTTTATTTAAATTGAACATTGTATATGAAACAAAATATGATTGTCTAGTATTTTTTCAATGATCACTTCCATTACGGTTTAGGAGCTTGCCGGCCTTCTGCCTACTCACCGCTCTTTCATGCTCGCCTGCCCGCTCGGCCTGCCCATTCGGCTTCCACGTGCACCCATCCGTCTCGCCCTCTCTCCCTGCTCCAGAGCAAGACGCCCGACTGGGCTCAAACAGAGGTAAACATCCCCAAAAACCCTCTGTCTCGCCCTCTCTCCCAGCTCCAAAGCAAAATGCTCTGATTTGTATTTACTTAAATACTAATTTGTATTTACTTATCTACTCATTCATCTAATGATTTTTTATTCATCAAATTATTTAAATGTAGGGCTTTATATTTATTCATCTACTTTTTAAAATTATTTAATCATCTCTTGATTTATATTTGTTTATCAACTGAGATGTACTTTTTTATTTATCTAATGTTTTGAGTTTACTTATTTAGATGTTGCTATTGTAAATCAACCTAGGATATGAATAAATCTTGTGCTTGCATATATTTGTGCTTCTAATCCTCATGCTTGACCTAATTCAGTAAAACATAGGAATTGATAGTATAAATGCATTCATTCATAAGCTATTAATGTTGATTAATTCAAGAAGCATTGATATGTTGTTATGGCTGTCCACAAATGTTTTTATAAGAAATTGTGTGTTGAATGGGGTTTTGAAAAAGGAATTGGTGTTGTATTTGTTGGCCTAGAAACTCGTCCAAGATTTACTCCTTAGGAGTAAATCTTGGATAGTCCCCAGTTTGGGACTGTTCTTGAAAACCTAATCTCACTTAGGATGTAAGTGTATAATGTTGTATTGGGTTTTCAAGAAAATTTCGGCAGCATTTCCCCTTTTGTTCTCTAAGTACATATGTACTTGGAGAACAACGGGGAAATGCTGTCAAAATTTTCTTGAAAACCCAATACACATTATATACTTACTGGTGAGATTAGGTGTTCAAGAATGGGATAGGTGGTACACATTTAAGAATTACATCACATGTATAAAACCTAAAGTTTTAACCATAAACTCTAATATGTTTACCCTATACCCTAATCTTGTTGTAATCTATACTTGTTTTCTCTTTGATCATAGAATGGATAGATCATGGATGTCCATTTGCAATCGCTGCACCCCAGATTTTATTTTTGGTCTTGATCAGTTTGTTAGATTTGCTGAGGAACATAGAAAACAACCTGGAGATAGGTTCTACTGTCCATGTAGGCATTGCGGTAATAACTTGAAAGTCAGTACTGGTGACGAAATCTGAGGACATGTCATGTGCAACGGGATTGTACAAGGCTATACATAATGGCACTGGCATGGAGAGATTTCAAACCTGAAACCAGTGGATGTCGATAGCAGTGCTTGTGTGGAAGAAGAAATTGCCTCTGATGATGTAAATGTGAATGAACCAGTTCCAGTAGACATCGTTGATGTGATGCTGGATAGTTGTGGGGTAGAGCACACCGATCCACCTCCCATGTTTAGAAACATTGTGCATGATGCTGAGATACCATTATACACGGGTTGTAAGTTTATGAAGCTTAGCGCTGTGTTGAGATTGTATAAGATGAAAGCTAACAATCGATGGAGTGACAAAAGCTTCACGTCATTGTTGTCTTTGTTGAAAGAAATTCTTCCTGAAGGAAATGAGTTGTCGATCTTAACATACCGATTAAAGAAATTGTTGTGCCCAATGGGAATGGAGGCCAAGAAGATACACGCATGCAAGAATGATTGTGTATTATTTCAAAAGGACTATGTGGATTTGAAAGATTGTCCGAAATGTGGTGCGTCAAGGTATAAATTGACCACTTCGGGGGAGTCCAAAACTGGTTCTCCCTCCAAGGTGATGTGGTATCTACCTATAATACCATGATTTCAACACTTGTTTGCCAATCGTATAGATGCAATGAATTTGAGGTGGCATGCAAATGTTAAGAAAAATAATGATGGGATCCTACGACATGCGTCTGATTCCCCACAGTGGAAGAAGATTGATCTATTGTACCCTGAATTCGGTGAAGAGGACAAGAATCTAAGACTTGGGCTTTGTACAGATGGGATGAATCTGTATGGGACATTAAGCGGCCAACATAGCACTTGGCCAGTCATGCTTGTTATATACAATCTTCCTCCCTAGTTGTATATGAAAAATAAGTACATTATGTTGTCGTTGTTAATTTTGGGCCCTAAACAACCTGGAAATGATATCGATGTTTATCTTGAACCTCTGATTGATGACTTAAAGAAACTCTAGGGTGAAGGTGTGATGACCTATGATGCTTCATGAAGAGAGACATTTTGTTTGCACGCTATGTTGTTTTGCACTGTGAATGACTTTCCAGCATATGGGAATTTGTCTGGATATAGTGTCAAAGGATATAAAGTGTGTCCTATATGTGAAGATAACATTGATTCAATACCACTAAAACACGGCGGCAAGACTGTATCTCTTTCGCATCGAAGGTTTCTTCCAAAATATCATCTGTATCGTAGGTTGTGCAAAGCATTCAATGGACGGAATGAGGAATGTAATGCACCTAAACCTATATTAGGGGAGGATGTTTGCAAAAGAGTGAAAGATATTGCCAATGAATTTGGTAAGAGATCACAATGTACGATGGCCACAAGGAGTGACAAGTCTTTATTCAAGAAGAAGTCGATATTTTGGGATCTTCCTTATTGGAGTTCTTTGACAGTCAGGCATTGTATCGATGTCATACACGTTGAAAAAATGTATGTGATAGCGTCATCAGTACTCTGTTAAATATACCAGGTAAGACTAAAGATGGGATAAAATCCAAAATGGACCTACATGAAATGGGAATAAGGACAGAATTAACAGAAGTAGTTAGTAGCAATCGGAGAACATACTTACCTCTCGCTTGTTACACGCTGTCTAGAAAGGAGAAGAAAAGCATTTTTTGAATGCTTGGTAAATGTTAAGGTGCCACAGGGTTACTCATCCAACATCCGTACATTGGTATCAATGAAAGATATGAAGTTAATAGGCCTTAAATCTCATGATTGTCACATTCTAATGCAACAAATATTGCCTGTGGTAATTAGATCTATATTTCCGAAGCATGTAAGGTTTGCAATCACTAGACTTTGTTTCTTTTTCAACAGTCTGTGCAGCAAAGTTATTGACCATGATACTCTCAATAGTTTGCAAAGAGAAGTGGTTGTTATCCTATGTCAGCTTGATATGTATTTTCCTCCGTCATTCTTTGATATCATGGTACATCTTGTTGTCCACTTGACTAGGGAAGTGAAAATTTTGGGACCATTTTTCTTGCATTGGATGTATCCCTTTGAACGATACATGAGTGTTTCTTAAGGTGATGTTTGAAACCGTTATCGGCCTGAAGGGAGTATTATTGAGGGTTATGTGGTGAGAGAGTTTATGGATTTTTGCAACAACTTTCTCAGTGGTAATGACGCTCCTGTGAATGACAAGAATATTGAGGAGCATTTTGGCAAAGGGGTTTTGGGATCACGGGTGAAAGTAATCAGTCATGAGCACTTGGAGCAAGGTCACTTGTATATTTTCCACAACATCGACGAAGTGAGTGTTTATATCGAGGAACATACCAATTTCATCAACAGACAATATCCTCGATCCAACTCAATGTGGCTGGCTAGAGAGCATAACAAGACATTTATTAAGTGGTTCGAAGATAAAGTCTTACATCAACTATATCAAACACCAGATAATGTTATTGAAACAATCAAATGCCTCGCCTTTAAACCAAAATTGAATGTTATGTCTTATGAAGGCTTTGACATAAATGGTTTCTTATATTACACAAAGCGTCAAGATGATAAGAGTGTCATCCAAAACAGTGGGGTCACCCTTCAAGCAGCTTCATTGTTTTTTGTAAGTGCAAAGGATAAAAGTCCACGTGAAGCTAAAATGTCATATTACGCTGTCTTGGAAGACATATGGGAGTTTGACTATGTAGATTTCAGAATTCCGCTCTTTAAATGTAATTGGATTGACAACAACAAAGGAGTTATAGTGGATGAATTGGGTTTCACGTTAGTGAACATTGAAAAGATTGGCGAGAAGGGTGAACTATTCATATTGGCATCACATGAAAAACAAGTATTTTATATCGATGATCCTGCAAATGATAAATGGTCGGTTGTTCTTCATGGTAAAAGATAGTTCATTGAAAATCATATAGATGAAAAAGAGTACTATGAGAAGTATGATGACTCCAATCCATTCTCAGTTGTGTTGCCAACACCAACAAACATTGAAGTTGGGGATCACAATGACTTGTATGTTCACGGGGATCATAATCAAGGATTGTTAATTGATAAAAGATCACAATATTATAGGAATGGATGTTTATATTTTTATTATGTTCCCATGATGACCGTGCTGATGATCACTGTGAGGATGAGGATGTGCTTGCACCGCTTGACAATGTAAGTTTTAAGAATATATCCCTGAGGTTTCTATCTATATGTTCATTTATAATTATATTATGTAAGTGTGTTTTTATCAAATTTTTAGGATACTAGTTAATAGAAATTCTATTTAATTTGCAGGCGTTCACCAAAGACTACAGGCTATGCAAGACGGCCATGATATAGCTATGCATCCCATCGACATTGCTTTGTAAATCCAAAGCACAACAGTCAGAGAGAAATTAAGCATCCCACACTAAGGTTATATAGATATATAGTGGGACTAAGGTGACGATCCCACCTGCTAAAATAGGTTACCGACAACTACATGTTACGACTGGGAGGTCGTGATTCAGCAACTGTATGCATTAGCAGGAGGACAAACAGATTTCACCATGAGTTAACATTGAAGAAGGTCTACTAACCTACATTGATAAACTTGTTTATCTCAGTGTAGGTTAGTAGACCCTCTTCAATGTTAACTCGTGGTGAAGTTTGTTTGTCCTCCTACTAATGCATACGGTTTCTGAATCACGACCTCCCAGTCATAACATGTAGTTGTCGGTAACCTGTTTTAGCAGGTGGGATCGTCACCTTAGTCCCACTATATATGTACTAAGCTATAGTGTTGTATGTAAATTCGACACTACTATTGTTATGCACTATATATGTGTTAGTCTGTCATTTTGTTATCTGAATCTAAAACACTTGTGCGTGTTGCACTTTATGTATTGTATATGTATCATGCTTCCTTTCGTTGTGGCTTCTTTTGCTATTTCATGGCTCTTTCAATATAATTTTGTTGACAATGATGACAATGATGACAATGATGAATAAAGAATAACTTTGTTCTCATAATTAATTTTGTGTGAATGTGAATGAATTTTTATGAATTGTGTGTGAAAATCATCAATACATGAATGTTTCTACATGTGTATGAATGTGAAAAGAGATGAAATAAATGGAACTGCAGGTTGCTACTGGTTTCTACATGTGTGTGATGAAAAAAATAAAATGAGTGTGAATCACATATATATAATACTGTCCATCATGTAATTTTTGTAGGTTTGTGGCTTATTGTTGGATTATATCAATGGATGTCGTAATACCTGCAGTTCATAACTGAACTGCAGGTTCTCATCCTGCGACCAGCCACAACAGGTATGCAGACTGGCAGAAAAAAATAAATAAAAACGTAGACATTAGTAATTTGAACAAAACCGACGACATATGGTTATAATGTCGGTTTCCATACTAGTAACCAACGTCAATTTCCCCAGACCAGACATAAAACATGCATCAGATATTTGCATAAAGCCGATGACATATGGTAACAGTGTCGGTTTCCCTACTAGTAACCGACGTCGATTTCCCTAGAGGCCAGACAGCACAGCCGTGGCAGCGGGTGAGATGGCGTCGGTTCTCACTAACAAACCGACGCTGATAGTGCCCCAGATGGGGCCCTTTCTGTGGTGTGAAGGTATATGGCGTCATTTCGAACCTAATAACCGACGCATATACCCCCTGTTGGTGCATTTTCGACGTGTTTTCGGTGGTACGTGAAGAGTTTGGGCGTCGGTTTGAGAATCGACACGTAACGGTTGGGCTTTTAGTGGTGCCCACATAGGTGTCGCTTAGAAACCAACACTAAAGGCCTTAAAAAACTGACGCTAAAGGTCAGTTATATACTAGTGTTAATTGGCCTCTATGCAAAATTTTACTTAATTTGGATAATGTTTCAACCCTTAAATAAAGAAAGACAAAAAGGAATTTAATGCAATATCACTTTATTAAATTATATTGATTTTGTCACGCCTTGGTTTTTTAATCCGGTTATTTGCATGATATGGGTTGTCAATTTTTTCATCCAATGGCTATGAGGCCGTCTCCCCTACCCAACCTAGTGTGTGTAGGATTCTTTCCCTCCACACGGTAACTGCAATTCCTTCTCTTCCTGATCTTCTTCCCCTTTCTTCCTTTCCCTTTTTGATATTTCCTTCACAATCCTCTCTCTTTCCCACGAGTATCCATCCTATATTTCCCTAGTTTAACTTTCCTATATTTTTCAAATGTGTAGGATCTCTCTCCCCCTCCTCTATTTCCTATTCTGAAGAGGAACATGGCCAAACATGTCTGTTCCCTATATATAATTATGCCTTCCCACCATCTTCAAACCCCAAACGATGTTCTTGACCACCCCAATCCATCCCTAGCATTCCCAGACGCTGCCCATCCTAATCCAACCGGCTCCCGTGACCTCGTTAACTCTGATGGCGAGTTCGTGACCTTCCAAATTCCTCCAACCACATCATCTTCTTTGTGAAGTCCTTGAGTAGATTTGGAAGTTTTTGATTTAGTCCAGGAAGGTGTGTTTCCCGTTTCCCTTTTTTTCTTCTATTTCTGACCTTCACGATAATCGAGACTTTTCACCTAGTCTGGTCACTTGTTTTCTTCACCTTTTTCTTCGGTTTGGATTGTAGGTTCCCTCTGTATGGTTGGTTTCAAGGTTTTTCTTCTCTTTTGTTGTATCGAGCTTCACACCTTTGTCGGTAATGTTGGGTAGTAACTTTTCAAGCATTGGTGCTCCGACAAGTCCATGATTGGGTCCATTGTGACCGGTAGCACACCAGGGTTTTGAGTTCATCATTGATTTTGAGTTTTGGTGCTTCTATCACTTTCGGTAACTCCTAGATCTTCTACAGAAGGTCTTTTGTTGCACAGGGTCATGGTAGAACATCGATCGTGATGTAGTCTTTGTTATGCCCTTCTCAACCTCTTGTTTTTTATTTCTCACCTAGGGGCAGTTTGGTCAGTACATGCTTTATTGCTTCTCAATTTTGTGTTGGGGCCACTTGCCCAACTATCTATGAGGTTGGCCGAGTTGGCAAGCCGTGATTAGGCCAACTCAGACCACGTGGCCCACTCCCTCTCTCTTTCTTTCTCTTTCTCAAGTTTGTGCCACATGGAATTTTTTGGATTTTGAAAAATTCATAATAAATTATTTATTGATCAAAAAAATATGGAAAAATAGTTGTTGGATTCAAAAAAATGTAAGTTTTATAATGGTATTCATTTTGTCATCTAAATACAATGATGAAAGCATGTGATTTTAATGGATTATCTAAATAGATAATATATTGAAAAATTTATAACTAAATATTTATAATTTAGAAAAATATAATAAAATATGTTTTGGACTCCTAATAACATATACTAAAGTGTGGCATAGTTTTCATTACCTAATTCACGTAATAATAAAAAGGTGGTTTTAGGGTTTAATAATCAATGTGATGTTAACTCAAAATCTGAATATATGTTTAATAGGTTCTTTGAAGGCCTAGGCTTGGACCTAGTTGGACTTTGGACTTTAGACTTCGAAGTTGAGCTATGATGTATCCCCTATTCCTCTATATTGAAAAATTCACCTATCTTTTAATTCTATTGAATTTGGCCTACACAATATGCCTTATCTCTTGATATCATGGTTCATGTGAACTATCTTTCTTGTTGTGGTGTTGGATATTCTCTTGAACTCTTATCTTGTGCTTTAGTGCATGTTGGACTTTTTGATGATATGTGCCCACTTTGATGTGGATGTTGATGATATATGTTGTCTTGTTCCAACTTGCATGTAGATGTATATGTTACCCATTGTATGATATGGAAACACTGTATTATTTCTGACCAGACCTTCTGCTTTCCTCTACATTTTACCTACTATGCAATTCAATAGCACTAGAGTAGTATAATTGCATTCGTTTTTGTTCATTGTGATGATAGAAGTATTGTGATATTTTTGGGATGGAGGATGTATGATTCCCCATACTCAGGCCAGATGTATGATTCTTGGCCCATGTTATATACATTTGGGTGGTGGATGTATGATTCCCCATGGTCGGGAAAGATGTATTATTCTTGACCCATGTTTCATCAGGTTCAAGATGTATGATTCTTGGCCATCTTTTTCTCTATATATTCTAGTGTTATGTTTATCTCACATATGTAGGATAATAATAGTGATGATGATGGGTTATGTGCCAAAATTCTTGATATGTGCTCATGTGGCACCATTTATTTTTTTATTTATGGCAAGTATCTTATATTATCATGTGATGGTGATTCTTCTCTTTTATGCCCTTGTGGGCAGTCCTCATCTCTTCCATGGGAAGCATATATACTTGATGTCCTTTGGTTCTTATATAGCTCAAGTTTTCGTTTAGTATGCACATATCACTTTTTGATGACGTTTAGCTTTCTTCTCTTCTTTTATGGGGTATGCTACCAACCCCGGGTTATATCAAGGAGAGGTGAATTATGACATCAACCCTTGTAGCTGAGATTTTAGAAGATGTGAAAGAGGTGGTTAAATGACCCTCAGTAGATCCTAGTTTGATGAAGATAGTTTTCCTTTTTGACTCACCCGTGTGTTGTGTAGTGACGTGTAAAGATATCAGGCTTTGTAATAGATAATTTCTCTACTGTTGCTACTTATTGTGTTATGATACATACATGTTGAATGAATTGGTTATCATCCCTTTGGTGAAAAACTTCGCGTGGTGTTTGGTTCAAGGGATGTTACCTTTTTATTTCTAGTAGGCAGTGGTTCCCCTTTGGGGTTGCACTCCTTGCATATGTTATGAAATGGGAATGTCTCAATATGTCTTAAGGATAGAAACTTTATAAAGAAAGAAGTTTCTAGGAAAAGGTTTATCCACAAACCATGATTTTTGAACACTGCTATTAATCCCAATCCAACAACAAAGTGTTTGTTTCTAGGATAACTAAATTCCAAAAGAATTAGTGGGAGAAAAAGTATAACTTAAAATTTTCGAGGTCAACAAAGAGGTATAATTAGAATTAAATAGAATCACAAGTTGTTGTGGAATCTCAAGTTCTTCATGTAACACAAAACCTCACAATTCTAGTAGACACATATGAAATTTGAGGTTTTTGAGTCCAACAACTTAGATGGGTTGGTCATAAGATGATGATCCAACATATCAACTAGAAGCTATTGAGAACCATAATCTAAAACATGGCTCAAAGCCATTATGGAGTCCATGTACACTAACAAGGTATGACCTTGCTAGTACCACCTAAAGGGGGTGAAACCCATATGGTGAAATTGGGTTTTCATTGGAAGACCAACGTGGATAACGTAAAAGGACAAATTGGTTGCAAAGGTTTTCAAAATAGTTCAATTTGTTAAACATGAAAGAACTCCTTTACCAATTATCGTGCTTGTTGTTGCAGCTAGAAAAGACTACGAGATTTGGCATATGAAGGCTAAAACATGATTACTTAAAAGTAATATATGAACAGATGTGTACGTGACACAAACAAAAGATTTTATTACTTCATTAATGCAAATAAAGTCTATAAGCTACAAAGTTCAAACAAGCATCTCATAGATAGTATCTTTTGACTTGAAAAGATAGTCAAAG
Source organism: Alisma plantago-aquatica (assembly GCA_963693085.1). Taxonomy (NCBI): domain Eukaryota; kingdom Viridiplantae; phylum Streptophyta; class Magnoliopsida; order Alismatales; family Alismataceae; genus Alisma; species Alisma plantago-aquatica. The sequence goes on along the minus strand of OY856409.1, from coordinate 6,989,741 downwards.
AATCTGACTCGAAACAACATAAAAAATGAAATTTATATTTATAAAAGATTTAGCAGGAGCATATATAAATATTCCACACATGATGGGGAATAACATCTCAATATTGTGAGTATTGAGAGCTGGCATGGAAAGCACCTTCAGCAATGAAGGATTAGGTGAAACATCCCATGTCATAGGAACTGAGATCTATGAGGTAGATATGGAAAGTTTCATAACCTAAACCTAGGCACTTACTGTGACACCCCGCTATCACACAAACAACAAAATGCCACGTGAAAACATGCAGAATCACCATAAACCACATACTACCAAAAACACGGGTTATTTAAAACCGTTTGTGAAAACATATAAAAGAGAACTATTACGACCAGATCCCCATCCTACAAGGAAACATGTTATAGAAACATACACAAGCCTTGATATAAGTTCACAACATACAGAAACCAACTGTCTTTCTTGCACATGAGTTCATCACCTGTTTATACATACATAATGGCCACATCAGGCTAGCAGTAGGGTATAAAAAAGGTACAACAACTATGTTGGGTTTTAGGGGAGGCAGAGAAGGCAGCGGAAACAAAACAAAAATTTCCCCAAACCCGGAACAAGGAAACGTGTCAACTTCTATATAATAGGAAAGGATGGTTTGTGGAATCATAGCTTGTGTCAAGGTTGTCTTGGCGACAATACCTTGCGCTTTGTACGCTCTTCATCTTCGGTCTTCGACGGTGTCTGTGCAGCTCCTGGTCGCACCGGGACTGAGGACACCTGGTCTCACCGGACTGTCAGGTTGATAGTTGTCCTCCTGAGCGGTAGAAACCTCCTACCTCTGAAGTAGTCCACACGGCACCTGGAACTCCACACTCCTTGTCCCACAAGGAGTTGGAAGGTGTCGCACCCTCTTGTTGACGTACTAGTCGCCAACACACTCTCCTGCCTCCAGTTGCAACTGCAGTTGTCTTTCCCTTGTTGCGCCTCCCTTTGCAGGTAGCACTTGCTCAGGCTCTCTCGGTTACCAAAACCAGAGAATGAAAACTTTGCAGAACAACAGGTTGCACTGAGTTGTACTTTGAGAAGCCCCCAATACCCCTATATATATAGGAGGGTCATGGGACAGGGTTCTCTATCCCAGGCAATGCAGGACTAAAAGCAGGAGTAGAAGGGTTCGAGATTTTCCACAAAAGCAACCAACTCACAACCTGAACCGATCATTTCACAACTGAAACGGTCAGTTGGGGACCTGAACCGGTCGGTTGACACCTCAACCGATTGGTTGGGACACCTCAACCGGTCGGTTCACAAGTGAACCATTCGGTTGGTGGTCCTGGTCGGTTCCTGATTGACTTTCCTTCTTTTTTTTCTAATTGGTATCGAATACCAATCCTATTTCCCCATCAAATTGGGCAATTGAAACGAAAAGAAAATTCTCACTAATCTTACTTTCCCAACTTGCTCGGTTGCACCAGTTGAATCGATCGTTTCAACACTCGAAGCAATCGGTTCACCCTGATCTTGAGCCGATCGCTCAACATTTTAGCCGACCGGTTCACCAAGCTCAGTCGATCGGTTCATCACATGAGCCGATCGGTTGGGAGTGCAGATTGTGCAGAATCAGTCAATTGTGATTTCAATCAATCTGATACTCCAATCAATGTGTCCAACACCTTGAACCTTATGACATTGAGATATCAATTGATTGAGTGTTTAATTGAACTACTAAACCAGCCGTCCGATTGAAATCAGTCTGAATCCAACGCATATCTGCCGGTGTCGATACCATCGACGCGGGTCGATGGTATCGACCCAGTGTAGTAGCGATAGCCTTCTTGTCTTTTCGTCCGAGTGCCTATAGCCATCTCGATACCATCGACTGTGGTCGATGGTATTGACCTCTCTGTAGCGTCGGTTTTCTCGTTTAGCGACGTTGTAGCCTCCATGCGTCGATGGTATCGACTTCCGTCGATACTATCGACAGCTTCCTCGCCAGCAACCTGAAGGGATCTTGATGCCATCGACTTGGGTCGATGGTATCAACTCTGTGATGCTCCTTTCGGATGGCAACCTGTGGCCTCGTCGATGGTATCGACGGAAGCAGATACTTGTTTTTCCTAAAATTCCAAGACAAGATCAAATAAATCCACACGAATTATAATAAAGTGATGATTAATGCTCAAAATGATAAAACTAAGGGGATTTGACATAAAATGATGGCAAAGACCAAAATAGGTGAATTATGCAATATTAACCATAAAAATGACTAATAAAAGCACAAAATACATATCAAAAAGGTCTATAAATGTGACTCAAAATCATCGCATCAAACTCCCCTAAGCTTGAGCATTGCTCGCCCTCGAGCAACTAATCCTTAGAATAGAATTGCAAATGTCAACTGGAAAACAACACACCAACCCAACATCCCATGTGACTCCCACTGAACGTTCTCAAACCGGCCTTCTCTAACCACAGAACAGTAATTACCCTAAAGGCGACAGTAATCATCAATAACAGAAATTAACCTCCAAACCGATGAACACTATCACATAAGGCAGTTAACATAATAAAATTCACCGATTCAGCATTGGTGCATCTTGTGATCGCCTATACTATGTTGCTCGCCCTAACTACCATCTACATGGAAGCAGTTCTCCTGATAATCATTAGTGAGGAGAAATTCACGGTGGCTTACCAATCTGAGCAACGGGTGGATGAAAATGGGTGGCTCATGGAAGAACTTGGAAGTATTGTACAGTTTCAACATGCATAATACAAAAATGTCCTAAATGATGCCAATGCACATTAGAAATGCCCTAATGCCGAAAATCGGGTGAAAATGATGCGTGCACTAACCTTCCACCTCAAAATGAGATGGATATCTAGTCAAACTACATCATGTACTCAATTTCCTGTGATGCGAGTGATATCATGTTCCTTTCTCCCTCTTATTTCACTTTCTTCTAAATTCTCTTTTTTTTTTCTTTTATGTATTGCAGATTTTCATAATTTTTTTTCTTTAGCCCACATATCCATAATTGCTTAAAGATAAGTTTATTGGGCTATTTTCTTCATGCTCAGAAATTTTTTCAATATTTAGAAGGTATGGAACAGTTTAATTCACCATTGAGGAAAAATTGAGATACATGGTGTACTTTATGCATGAAAATCATGAGTACAACTACATGGCATGCACCTAAAGGTAATGTGCATGAATCCCTATATTTTTTTTCTTTTTATGCAAAAGTATGGAAAATATCAATGCAAGTCCTATCTAAATGCTATGCACACAAAAAGGAATTAAAACTGCACTTTACTTCCAACTCTTAGGTGGATTATGGAAAAATGAAGTGGAATGATCACAAGATTAGATGACTGAACCTTAGAAAGATATTATGTGTCCCTCCTCACTGACCTGTGTAGTAGTTTAGAGGATTCTCTCTCTTACATCCAATTAAGTTCTCATTACCATTTGGTTAGGTTAGGCTCAAACAACCATTACTGTCCACTTTTCATGAATCATTAGGAGTACAGATGTGAAATGTTGTTTTAAAGTTGACATAATCAATCATTTTCATAGGATGTGTTCCCCAAGGTCAACCAAAGCAAGCTCTCCAAGACGCACATTTTTTTTTAAATTTCCCTTAAATTTATCATGGACTACCAGCCAGATGACAAACTTTTACGACATCCACAGTTACACTAGATAGCGCGTGGATCCTACAAAAACTAAAGATGCAAGAAACAAATAACAATGCTAAAAACTAAAACAATAAAAGATAGAGTTGTTCCAACTACCCCCCTAAGCTTGAATCTGACTATGGCCTCATAGTCAAAAATAAACTTAAGATTGGAACAGAGATACCCAATCACTCTTGTGGAGGTGGAGGTGGCTGCGGAGAAGTGGGGTCCCAAGACGGGAACTGCCCTTGGAAGTTTGGCTCATACGGGGGCATTGGTGGAGGCTGTGGATACCCACCAAAATAGCCCTGACTCCAGTAGTTGTCGTAGAATGGCTGCTGCTGCTGCTCCATCCTATGCAGTCGATCATGGATGCTTTCTTGATTGGCGAAAAAAAGGCGCTCATTCTTGAAGATCGCCTGTTGGTTTACGAAAAGCCGGTTGGTGGTGTCTTGGATACCGACATATGCAGCGGTGTGGCTGTGATGCGTCTGCTGAATATCTTGGAGCATGGTGTACATGCCCTGCATAGAATAAACATCCTCGCTCTGCTGCGAGGGCTGCGGCGGTGGAGATGGAGGCTGTGATGATGATGATGCACCTGGATGCATCCGAGGACGCTTCTGGGGTGCTACTCGTGCGCGAAGAGGTGTAAAGGCCTCTTCTTCCTCATCGGCCTCGTCGTCATGTCCGTCGTCGCCGCCGTCATCGCCTCCTTCTTCCTCATCAGAGTTGATGGCTATGATAGGCCACCTGAAATGCTGTGCGCCCTCGATGTTGAAGACGGGATCCGACAGTGTGCATTCCTGATACGCTTAATTCACGTGGCAATGTACAAATGCCGCGCCATCCCAGAGAAGAATTAAGTTGGCCCGGTGAAGATGTTGCAAGTTGACCTTGCTTCTGGTAGAAAGAGGAGTGAGGGTTTGGAAATCTAGTCCCAAGTATGACGCCAGTTTGGTGATGAGCCCACTGAAATGAATCGGCGCTTTCCTCGTACTCCTCTTCACGTCCATCACGCGCTGTAAAAAGAATGCACCCCAATTGCATTCTTGTCTCTTTAGAAGCTTGTATAGAAAGAAGAGATCGGAGCCTTGAAATTTGCTAAGGGCCAGATCACCCCGCGCAAAAATAGTATAACTCAGCATCCGATGCAAGACCCGGACGAAGGGGTGCTCGAAGTCGGCTACCGCAGCATTGTGGTAGCTAACCGACCTCCCTTGTGGCTCCGTCACCAACTCGGAGAAGATCATGTCGTAATCGGTGCGGTGGTCCGGCCTCCGGTGATCATACTGGGAATGGTTCCAGTTGAAAATTTTGTTGAACTGCCGTAGCGTGAGGACGTAGTCGTGGTTGTACAGCCGGAAAGATACCCGGCCTTGGATCCACTCTCGATCAGTAGCATTGATGTCGTTGGGATAGATGCAGACGTCCAACGACGCCATGAACTCAGCTACCAGCTCTTTGTATGTCGTCCAGTCACTAAAGAACGGTTGGCCATCTTGATGAAACTCCAGTTCACAAGGCCTTATGCGAGTGTGACGGGCCTGTCCGTTAAGAACATAGGCCAAGTTGGCCTCGAATCCCAGATCGCGCACCATCTCCCCGTCCACATAACGGGTGGGCTCGATCTTCCTCCTCATTATCTCCTCGTAGATCTTTTAAATCTCCGGGGAAGGATGGATGAGTCGGGGACGAGCAACTGATGCCGTTGGTGGTGGAATGAATTCCGTCGGAGTTGCGTGTGAGGGCGATGCTCTAGCTGTATGCTCCATGGTGGCGATGAGAAAGGGATTGAAGAAGAAGAGCTCGGGGAAGATGGAGAATCGACTCTCCGCTCGGTGAAGATCTTTGCTCGGTGTTGCTGCTCTTCAATCTTGGATGGCTCGGGGGAGTGCTCGGCACGAAGGAGGAAGATCACTCTGAAGGTGTGACATCAAATGACGTAATGACTCTCCTTATATAGACTTGGCCGGCGCCACTGTTGACCCGTCGATACCATCGACGCGGGTCGATGGTATCGACACGTCTCGATGCTATCCGCCCCCTCGCGAGTATCGACGGCTGATGATTGCTGAATCGTGAAACCCGGATTGCCGACCTGTCGATACCATCGATGCAAGTTGATAGTATCGACGCAACACCTGGATTGATGACGTGGACGCCGCGATCGCCGTCAATTTCCTTGCGCGGATCAGTGACATGGATTGTCGATACCATCGACAGGAGTCGATGGTATCGACTTGGATTCATTGCGACACCGCCACTTTTTCACTTCAACCTGTGACCATGTCGATACCATCGATGAGGCCGTCGATGGTATCGAGTTGACTGAGACAAATCGCTCTGAACTTCTCCAGAGATCTCGATGGTATCGACGGATGGGTCGATACTATCGACTGTTGTTGGGCGACCTGCCTGTAGGTGGGTCGATACCATGGACATGACTGTCGATAGTATCGACTCAGAACGAGCCTTGCAGTTGTCAACCTGAACCTATGTCGATACCATCGACCAGTGTGTCGATGGTATCGACTCTGCCTCAGCCTGCACAATGAACAAACGGATCAAGGTATCTTCTTTACACTAAAATTTTAACGAAATTAAAGCAACCTATGATTATAATTAAACTATCCTAATGTACCGATGGTTGGGTTGCCTCCCAACAAGCGCCCTTATTTAACGTCTTAGGCTAGACGGCTTCCGAGCGTCTCATTCGTCCGCAAGTGTAATGAGTTTGACCTCATTCACTTTTCTCTTGTAATTCTCACCAAATTACAGCTTTAGCCTCTGTCCATTCACCAAGAACGTGGCATCTCCATCACGCACCAGAACCGCACCGTGCGGTTTTACCTCTTCCACCACAAACGGTCCACTCCACCGGGATTTCAGCTTCCCGGGATGCAACTTGAGTCGGGAGTTAAACAAAAGAACACTATCTCCCTTCTTAAACATGCACAACTCGATATGGCGATCGTAGATCAGTTTTGTGCGCTCCTTGTATATTCGGGGCTCTCTCATATGCCGTCATGCGCAACTCGTCTAGCTCATTCAACTCAAACATTCTCTTTCTCACAGCTTCATCATAACTCAAATTTAGCCTTCTAAGCGCCCAATGGGCCTTGTGCTCCAATTCCACCAGAAGGTGACAAGCCCTACCATACGCCAACCTAAAAGGCATAGTGCCTATAGGTGTTTTGGAAGCCGTTCTATATGCCCAAAGTGCGTCCGGTAGTAGGGCACTCCAATTCTTCCTTGTGGATGCCACTGTTCGCTCTAGAATCTTTTTCATTTCACGGTTTGAGACCTCCACTTGGCCTTGAGTCTGTGGATGATATGGGGTGCCAATGTTGTGCTTGACCCCATATTTCTTCAATAGTGTCGAGAATTTCTGATTCCGGAAGTGTGTACCCCCATCGCTTATTATCATTCGGGGTATCCCAAACCTGCAGAAAATATTTTCCTTCACAAACCTGCACACTACAGTAGAATCATTAGTCCTTGTAGGGATTGCTTCCACCCACTTCGACACATAATCAACAGCTAGCAAGATATACAAATTGGAGTTCGAGGACACAAAGGGTCCCATGAAGTCTATGCCCCACAAATCAAATACTTCAACTTCCTAAAATACATTCAGGGGCATCTCTTGTCGCTTTGAAATGTTACCTGATCGCTGACACGGATCATATTGCCTTACAAAATCGTAGGCATCCCGAAACAAAGTTGGCCAATAAAGGTCGCTTTCCAACACCTTAGCTGTTGTTCGCAAACTGGCATGGTGTCCTCCCGTAGGCGATGCATGGCAATGGTGGAGAACACTCTCGTACTCCACCTCAGGCACACACCTGCATAAGATACCGTCCCTGCATTGCTTCAAAAGAATTGGATCATCCCAAAAGTAGTATCTTAAAGAATGAAAGAATCTCTTTTTCTCTTGATATGACCAGTCTTCCGGAATGATCCTGCAAGCCAAATAATTAACAATTTCAGCAAACCACGGTTCTTTAGAATTAATTTTCAAAAGTTTTTCATCGGGAAATGTCTCGGTTATGGGTATGTGCAATTCTTTTTCATTCACCCTTTCTAACCTAGACAAATGATCAGCCACTACATTCTCAATTCCAGACTTATCCTTGATTTCTATGTCAAATTCTTGTAGGAGCAAAATCCACCTAATGAGTCTAGGCTTTGCGTCCTTTTTCTCCATCAAGTATTTTATCGCAGCATGGTCGGTCCATACAACTACTTTAGATCCAACTAAATACTGCCGAAATTTTTCAAAAGCAAACACGACGGAAAGTAATTCTTTTTCAGTAGTTGTATAGTTCAATTGAGCATCATTCAGAGTTTTGGAAGCATAGAAAATCACAGCGGGCTTATTATCTACCCTTTGCCCCAAAACGGCTCCTACTGCAAAATCCGAAGCATCACACATCAATTTGAAAGGTTTTGTCCAATCCGGCGTTTGAACAACCGGGGCAGAAATCAATTTTTCTTTCAAAACTTCGAATGCATGAAGACACTTATCGTTGAAATCGAAGGCCGCATCTTTCTCCAACAGTTCGGATAAAGGTTTTGCAATTTTAGAAAAATCCTTAATGAATCGCTGATAGAACTCGGCGTGTCCCAAAAAGCTTCTCACCCCTTTTACAGAATTTGGTGGGGGCAACTTGGAAATCACCTCAATTTTCACAGGGTCTACCTCAAGACCTTTTCTAGACACCTTGTGTACTAGCACTATTCCCTCTGTCACCATCATGTGACATTTCTCCCAATTAAGGACCAAGTGTGTGTCCTCACAACGCTGCAGCACCTTGTCTAGGTTATAGAGACATTCATCAAATGATGCACCATAAACCGAGAAGTCATCCATAAAAACCTCAAGACAACGCTCTACCATGTCAGAAAATATGGCGAGCATGCAGCGTTGAAACGTCGCCGGTGCATTACATAAACCAAACGGCATTCGTCGGAAAGAAAAAGTCCCATAGGGACATGTGAATGTAGACTTCTCTTGATCCAAAGGATCAATCGAGATCTGGTTATACCCCGAATACCCATCCAGAAAACAAAAATGCGACCGACCGACAAGATGTTCTAAAATTTGATCAATAAACGGTAAGGGAAAATGATCCTTAAGTGTGGCGGCATTCAGACGATGGTAGTCAATACAAACTCGCCACCCAGTTACCAATCGGGTGGTGACAGGTTCATTCAAAAAATTTTTAGTGACAGTAATTCCCCCCTTCTTAGGGACTACATGTGTGGGACTCACCCACGTCGAGTCTGATATGGCATAGATTATCCCTGCAGCAAGAAGTTTGATGACCTCCTTCTTCACAACCTCCATCATGCTCGGATTTAAACGTCTTTGAGGCTGAATAACAGGCTTGGCTTCCTCTTCGAGCCGAATCTTATGCTGGCAAAGAGTAGGGGAGATCCCCTTGATGTCTGCAACAGACCATCCAAAAGCTCCACGGTGGTTCTTGAGCACTATCAGCAGTTGCTCCTCCTCATCCACACTCAAATAAGCAGATACGATCACCGGTAACTTGTCCTTCTCAGCTAGAAAGACGTACTTGAGATGCGGGGGCAGCGGCTTCAATTCTAAATCTGGTGGGCTGATAAGAGATGAATGCAACGGTGAGGGAAGTGCACCTAAATCTTCATAGTGCCTCGCATAGAAGCATGGAAGCATCTGAAGCATTCTAGCACACTCCTTGAGTGATTTACTCCGCATCCAATCATAGGTAATATTCAACATACAAGCCTCTAACGACAATTTCGGATATGCATCAACAACAGAAATAGCAATTGCATCATCCTCCCATGAAGGCGGAATGTCCTCATTCTCATCATTCGGAAATCCAACAACTTTGCACAAAGAAACAACCTTAGTTTGCTCCATGATATCCAAAGCTAAATTTCCATTATCCATCTTGCTCATCACATGAGCCATGTCCAAAAATGGTTTTCCAAGGCAGATTGAGATGTTGTGATCCATGTGTTTCACCATATTACATTGTTCTTTTCCTTTAGAAGACGCAGTGCTAGAGGGCATGACCATCTCAAAGCGGTCATCTGCTATGCCTAAGGTCAAGCGACCTCTCCCCATCTCTAAGATCATGTCGGCTGTAGCTTGGAATGGACGTCCAAGTAACAGCTCATTGCCATGTTCATCCTGCATCTCCATAACCACAAAATCAGCCGGAAAGACAAATCGATCCACCTTCACTAAGACATCTTCACAGATTCCATAAGGCTTCACCACAGAGTTGTTGGACAATTGGATAGTCATATTGCTCGGCCGTGACTCCTTTAATCCCAGCTTTTTAAATGTCGAAAGGGGCATCAAATTGATGCTTTCCCCTAAATCACATAATGCCTGTCCAAATTTAAACTTCCCGATATAGCAAGAAATGTTGAAACACTCGGGATCCTGTCTCTTTGGCGGTAGAGTGCCCATAATGAAAGCACTCACTTGCTCCTTTAGCACAACGACCTCAGTATTTGGTATCTTCCTCTTCTTGGTGATGACATCTTTTAGAAACTTCCTGTATGAAGGGATTTGCTCAATAGCTTCCAATAACGGAATATTGACCGAAAGCTTCCTAAAGCTGTCCAAGAATTTCTTGAATTGTGCATCTACCTTCCTTGCCTTTGCACTATTCAGATAGGGGACCAGAATGGCTTGTTCCCTTTGATGAGGTGGCACATAAGGCGTCATTTTCTGCGGTTCTTCCTCAGCAACCTGTTCATCATTACCATCCACGGCGATGTCTTCAACCTGCCCTGTGACTGGTGTGGGCTGCTCCGTAGTGGCTTCACCTTCAACTTCATCTTGCGGTATGCTTGTTTCATCCATTCTTGGATTCAACACCTTCTTGCCGCTTCTCAGTAAAATGGCCTTGGCTTGCTGGTTTCCCCCGGGAACATTGGTGTTCCCCGGAAAACCCGGATGTGCTGGCTTCTTCAAACTAGCAATTTCAGCTGCCATCTGCGCCATGGAGGTCTCTATGGTCCTCATTTGAGCCCCATGGCTCTGCAATGTCTGCCCAAATTAATTCATAAATTCACCTTGTTGCTTGATTTGCTACCCGAATGTGTTCATTAACTCTTGATTTTGCTTGATGACCTGATTGAGCAACTCCGTGCTCTTGTCCTCTGTAGCAGGTGTAGGCTTGGCTTCCGGATCCTGCAAAAAATTATTCGGATCCTTCCATGAGAATTTTTTGTCCTTTCTCCATGAGTAGTCATTGTTCCTGTACCCTGGTTGTTGTCTCATGTACTTGACTTGAGCCTCATCCTCGAACTCATTTTCTTCTTTTTGCAGTAACTTCTTTGCGAGAAGATCCATCTTCTCATTCAGCTCTCTCATTGCCTTTGATTCACTGGCGACTCGTGCTTGCTCAACTGGGCCTCTCTCTCTTTATCCCCAGGACTGCTTTCTCGCCATGTTCTTGAGTATTTCCCAGCATCTAGTGTCAGTGTTATTCAGAAAAAATCCTGACCCGGCTGAATCCAGATTACTCCTATCATGCTCGGAGAGAGCAAAATAGAAGATTTTCACCTGTGTCTCTTTGTCCAGCCCGTGATGCGGACATCTCCTCAACATAACCTGATATCGCTCCCAGGTCTCAGAATATGTTTCACCCGCCTGTTGGGTGAAATTGTGAATCTTCCGGATCATGTCGTTAGTCTTCTCAGGAGGGAAGAGCCTCTCAAAGAAGACTTCCACCATATGGTCCCAAGACTCAACGAACTCATCGTCTAGATTATGTAGCCACTCTCTTGCTGCTCCTGCCAAGGAACTTGGGAACAGCTTGAGGTACAGAGCATGTTGTGGAAACCTGTCTATCTTTACCATGTCACAATTTTCAACGAATTGGATGATGTGTGCGACAGGATCCTCATTCTTCAGCCCATGAAACGCATTTGATTTTACCAAATTAATCAACGCTGGATCGATCTTATATGTCGGTATGTTGATCGCCTGCTTTTTTATAGGCCCCTTTGAAGCTGATGAGGACGAAGCCTTGATCTTCTCCCATATGGTCTGTGGCTCGGCCATGTCTTCTGGTTCAGATTCAGAATCTATCTCTTCTTGGTACTCGTGCTCAGAATGCTCCTCGTCCTCAGGTCCCGGAAACGAAACCTCGGGTATGCGATTGTCGTAGTCTGTACTACATGTATGCACCATACACAGTACCTGAAATAAGAAAATTCGAGTTCAGTACTATGCTTAGATGAGTATAACAATTATAGTGCAATGTAAAAATATTTGAATTTGAATGAAAATTAAAAAGAATTTTGTGGCCTAGAGTGGACGCTCGTAGCACTCGAAGTGCCAACAATTCTGCCGTATCCCCGGCAACGGCGCCAAAAACTTGACGTGTATTTTACTACGCGCTAAAACGCAAGTATACGCGTCGAGTAGTACAGGCCTTTGTGAGGCCCGAGTCGAACACAGGGATACTCAGAATTGTTGGAGACTCCTACTAACTATTTGCGATCAGCTAAGCCGAATAACAAATTGGGGTTTGTTGTCAAAATTAAAAGAAAGTAAAAATAAAACAAAGCAACCAATCGATTAAATGTTAATTTAATCAATTCAAACGAGTATCTTTAGAATTGTGGTTTCACCGCGGGTTATCATTGTATGAGGTTTCATATAATTCCTCAATCTTCTCTCTCCATCCGGGTAGTGGCCTGAAAACAGAATTACCCACTGTCGTGGTGTAATTCACTACTTAGGTTTAGGTTGATTCCACCGTCGTAGTAATCTATCCCCTAAACTAAGTGCATTATGAACGATCTCTCAGTTTCCACCATTAATTTTACACCTCCTTTGTCAAGGGATTTATCGATTAATGTAGATTCCGTCTCTTTTCAACCGTTAATCCTTCTTTCAAAGTGATTAAGGGAATTAGGTTATTATTATGGTGATCAAGCATAACAATATATGGAGAAAACGAAATTATACCACGGATTTAAGAGAGAAAATAGGAATTATTAATATAAAACGGTCATACAATGCATTCCCGGGCTACTCCCGGTCCTAAAGATGGAGGGGATTAGCCCCGCATGTTCATCTCACACAAGTACATGGTAGAAATAGGGGAAATCATATGAAAAACGTGAATTAAAAGGGAAAACCCCTGAACGGAGGAGAACCGGCTGATCCTTTGCGTAGAACACGAGCTTTCCCGCCTCTCGGTGGTGAAATCTATCTTCGGTAGCGTCCGGATCGACATGTATGAACCTCTGGCCTTCGTTCTCCTTTTTCTCGCTCCTCGGCACTTGTGCAATGGCAAATTAGATGATGATCTCCTTCGGGCGACCGTCATTAGGTATAAGTCCCTAATTAGGTCGTCAATTAACTCCAGCTGTCCGATTGAAATCAGTCTGAATCCAACGCATATCTGCCGGTGTCGATACCATCAACGCGGGTCGATGGTATCGACCCAGTGTAGTAGCGACAGCCTTCTTGTCTTTTCGTCCGAGTTCCTGTAGCCATCTCTATACCATCGACTGTGGTCGATGGTATCGACCTCTTTGTAGCGTCAGTTTTCTCATTTAGCGACGCTGTAGCCTCCATGCGTCGATGGTATCGACTTCCGTCGATACTATCGACAGCTTCCTCGCTAGCAACCTGAAGGGATCTCGATGCCATCGACTTGGGTCGATGGTATCGACTCTGTGATGCTCCTTTCGGCTGGCAACCTGTGGCCTCGTCGATGGTATCAACTTCCGTCGATGGTATCGACAGAAGCAGATACTTGTTTTTCCTAAAATTCCAAGACAAGATCAAATAAATCCACACGAATTATAATAAAGTGATGATTAATGCTTAAAATGATAAAACTAAGGGGATTTGACATAAAATGATGGCAAAGACCAAAATAGGTGAATTATGCAATATTAACCATAAAAATGACTAATAAAAGCACAAATTACATATCAAAAAGGTCTATAAATGCGACTCAAAATCATCGCATCAACTGTTTCTGCACAATCTGCACTCCCAACCGATCGACTCATGTGATGAACCGATCGGCTGAGCTTGGTGAACCGATCGACTCAGGTGGTGAGTGGATCGGCTCATGGACAGGGTGAAATGATCAGTTCAAGTGTTGAAATGATCAGTTAAACTGGTCCAACCGAGCAAGTTGGGAAAGAAGGATTGGTGAGAAATTTCTTTTCGTTTCACTTGCCCAATTTGATTGGAATAGAATTGGTATTTGGTACCAATTTGAAACAAAAGAGGAAAAGTCAATCGGGAACTGACCAGGACCACAAACCGACGGGTTCAGAAGTTAACCGACCGTATCATGGGTCCCAACCGATCAGTTGAGATGTCAACCGACCGGCCCAGGTCCCCAACCGACCATTTCAGAAATGAAACGATCGGTTCATGTTGCGTAGTTGGTTGTTTTTGTGGAAAATCTCGAACCCTTCTACTCCTGCTTTAGTCCCACATTTCCCGTGATAGAGAACCCTGTCCCATGACCTTCCAATGTATATAGGGGTATTGCGGTCTTCTCAAAGGACAACTTAGTGCAACCAGTTGCTCTGTAAAGTTGTCATTCTCTCTGGTTTTGGTAACCGAGAGAGCCCGAGAAAGTGCTACTCGATAAGGGAGGCACAACAAGGGAAAGACAAATGCAGAAAGCGACTGGTGGAAGGAAAGTGTGTCAGTGACTAGTACACTGACAGGAGGGTGCGACTCCTTCCAATTCCTTGTGGGACAAGGAGATTGGAGTTCCAGGTGGTCGGTGTGGACTACTTCAGAGGCGGGAGATTTTTGCCGCTCGGAGGACAGTTGTCAATCCCGACAGTCCCGGTGAGACCAGGAGTCATCAGTCCCGGTGCGACCAGGAGCTGCATAGACACCATCCAAGACTGGAGGTGAAGACCGTGCAAGCCGCAAGGTATTGTCGCCGAGCAAACCTCGGGACAAGGTATGATTCCACAAACCATCCTTTCCTATTGTATATACATTGACACATTTTCATGTTCTGGGTTTGAGGAGGAGAAAATTTTTTGTTTCCGCTGCCTTCTCTACCTCCCCTAAAAACCAACAATATATACCTCCTACAAACTTTTAAATCTTAAAAGGAACCACGACTTTCTTACTAAGGCTTTGTTTTTCTTATTTTTGGCAACCCAAAAAGTCATTAGGAAAGCATATTAATACATGGCACTTTATTCCCAAATTCTAAAATTATTTTCTTCTCTCTATTATAAACATGTGGATTCAAAATATCATCCATGGTGATAAATCATACATTTTTCCACATATATCTCATAATTATCATAATTTCTTTTCCTTTTTATGCATTGTTTGGTTTATTTTTTTTTTCTTTTAATCATATTGGACTCATTAACATATTACGATCCATGAAATCCCATGGACAAAGGAAATATTTCAAAGAAAATCCATTCAATACACATAATTCATACAATTTTCATAATCATACATTTATTGGGGAAATTACATTTTCAACCATATGAACCCAAAAATTGAGGTTGTAACATAAATGGTTCTTTGACACCTTTCATCTCCATGAATCTAGGTGAGTTGTGTATTGCAACTTATAGTGTTTTTTTTTTGGAAAAGTGGAACTTTTATTCTATCAACTAGAGCTTACAAGTAACAAACTAATACAAACATGATAAAATATGGTATTATCAGTACCATTACAAATATTATCCTCTAAACTAAGGATAACCCTTAGAGCTATCGGCCTTTCAGGAATCTGAAAGACGAAGTGGGTTTTAGGGTGATGATTAACCAAGCTCCATCGAACATGGAAGGCTTCACATGCCAATTTAGTCTTCACTGACTTAACACAACAATAGTAGGGAGGCGTGAATGACTTAATTAACTGAAGTAATGATCCGTATAGCCTCGTATAAACCACAAATTGTAGGAGTTGCAACATGATTCCGTTGATTAAGTCTGTATTCATTCCTCAGGTAAATGTAAAGCTGATTAGACTGTGGAGTCTTGCAGCACCTGCATCTTCTTCACAACCAATTTCTCCTGAACAACCTCTTCCTCCCCCCGCATATTGTCCTCCCCCTTATCTGAAGATTGTCCACTAGCAGTAAAAGGATGAGTAAGTTCTGCCACAATGTCATCCACCGTCACTCCTCTTAGGCTTCTCCTTAGTGAACTCGTGAGATCAGGTGGTTTCATTCTGCCTCTCCTCTTTGTTTGCAGATTGTTGCTAGTCCCAGTCTTCCGCACAAGCAAGGTTTTCTCCTTATCCTTACCTCCTTTGCATTTTTTGTCATTTTTCAGTCTAGAAGCGACGGTCCTCCCTTCTTCCTCATTATGTTCTAGTGAATCTTGTATAGTGGCTACCTCATCATTGCTTCCATCAATAACATCAAAAAATATCACTTCATCTATATCAGGATTAACAACTGTATGTTTCTCTTTTGGTATCTGCTTCTCTGCAGTGGTTTTACTATTTTCCTTGCTTTGGTCCGTGACTGCGTTTGTGCTCTCTCTCAATGGGACGTTATGTGCTCCTCCCCCAACTCCCTTCTATGTGAACCCCGTGCCTGAGAACTGGTCGATCCTCCTTCCTGGACTACCGTATCTCCCTCCTCTACCTTTTCAATTTCCTCAGTCTCCTCGAAAAAACCAGCAAATCGGTTAAAGTCGCCAACCTTATTGACTGTATGCACAGATTTGTACCTTTTTCGCGCTCCTTTTTGTTTTTGGTATTACCACTATCCGGATTGTTGTTCCACCGAGTTCTTCTCCACGTTTTGTTGTGATTCTTTAGTTTCTGCAGTTGTGTCTGCTTCCTCTATGTTTATCATTCTGCAATTTTTGGATGTATGACCTTCCATGCCGCATCTCGCGCATGCCCACGGAAAACCCTTATAGACAACTTCGTACTCCTTTCCGTTAATCAGGATGGATCTAGCCCGGTCCTTAGTAGTATCGATTTCGACTGCTAATCTTGCAAAACGGCTTCGAGATCTATTCTCTGTATGGCTGTCTACTTTGACCAAGCATCCCAGGGCCATGCCTATGTACGTGAACATTGTTGATACATATAGGTGTAATGGAAGGTTCATTATCCTGACCCATGTAACAATATAATCTGGGAATTCTTCTGTAGGTTTGAACGTCAGGTACCATTCTGACACAATAACATTACAGCCGAACAGTTTCCAAGGGCCACCCGTTAGAGCTGTATCGAAGTCATTCTGGCAAGAGAATTGCACGACGAAGTGCCCCAGATCAAGTTCAAACATGTTGAACCGGCCCTTAATCTGCCACAACAACTTATAGTTTTAGAATGAATAAAATTTTAATTTCCTAATTTTTTTTAATATATAGTATTCAAAAATGATTATCGAAGTATATGTTTGTTTATTAACCTCCAAATGACTTGTTTACTTCAGTGAATCTTCTTTTATTTATTTAGTTGAAGACCTTGCTTCTGTCCATTGATAGGATGATATTTTAAATTCTTCATATGTTGTATTCCTTGGTTTGCACTGTGATTTTTATTATGATATGAACAACTATGTTTTTCAATTGTCTATCTGTTGAGGAATTTTGCAAAAGTCTTTTAGAAGTTGTTGTCCTTATTTCTATTGGGTGTCATCTTAGAGTTTTGAAACAACCTCTACTAGCTTCATGCTAGGTTCCTATTCCGACTTGGGTTGGATCAAATTATGAGGTTATTTTCTTTGGTGACCTCAATCTAAAGTGTTTTTTGTGTTCCTTAGAGTGAGAGGACGATACTTGGAGTGTTTCTGATTGTACTCTTCTAACATGATAGGTTATCGTTGGAGTTGGAGTAGTTGTAGCTTTGTTTCTTTTTTTGTTGAGGAAGCTCGCTAAAACCTTTCTGAAGCTATTTGCATTCTTTTAGTTTGATTTTTATGTTTAGAGTCATGTTTTATGTGTTATAGAAGCCTCTATGAATTCTTTATATACAACATGCTATGCTTTTATAAAATCGTCCAATAATTTGTTTATTAGGTTCTATGTTGCATGCTTAGTTGTCTAGGTTTGTAGGAACAAGACACGCCATAGTGAGGAAAATGTGCAGCTGATTGTCATTCCAAAAGGTCTAAAAACACAGACTCTTGGCCACAAATAGATGACTTAGGGGAGGTGGAATTGTCTTATTGAATATGTTAGCAAGGTAAATACCTCAGTGATGCCCTCCCAAAATTAATGCTTATGTGTATGTATTGTAAAGCACTAAGAACAAATAAGAGCTCTCCTAGCTACACTAGTGTGAAATATTTGGACTATTCTTGTATCAATCTTTTAGTTAGTTAAGATTAAATATTGTAATTCAATAGAGATCAATAGCGTCATTACATATCCCTGAACAAATATAATTTAATAGATATGATGCCAATTTTGATTATGGTTCGTTGTTTGATTGTCTTTTTTTGCAAGTGCACTGTTTGAAATGGAGTTGATCTGAGTCATGTGCAATGCTATTCAAGTACTTCCACATCTGTAGGATGTCATATAAAATGTCAAAAAAATTTAAAATGGTCCATATTTGAAGATCTAATTGTTCTCTTTTTTTAAATTTCATTTTATTATAATTTGCATTTACTTTCAACTATTTCAAGATAGTAGCATGCACTTTTTCTTGTTTTCATGATATACAAACCTAAAAAGGGATTCCTAAAGTGCATGCATCAACTCTAATCCAATAACGCTTCGTCAAGTAGATATGATTGAGATTGCATACATCTTCAAGAAGTGGCCATGTAGGGAGATATGTAGAAAATAGAGAAACCAATGGACATCAGGATGTACTACAAAATTACACAGACATATGGATTTAGTCTTGAATACTAATAATAAGAACATCAATATCTAGATGGCAATAACCATTAGTAGCACTTACTGCATGACAAGTAATGCATTCAATTAGGATCCAGGTTTACAATAATCCATACCATTTTGTCCAAGAAACATAATGTGACATATTTCATCAGGTATGCTTGACCTACTATGTTTCAGGCTAGTCTACCACTTCGTAGATGCATTTCAAGGAAATATTAGTACCAATCGGACGTGCTTTCTTTTAGTGTGTGTGTTATAGTGTAACATGTATGGCTGGTCAAGTCTTGATTGCCACTAGATTTAAATGTTACACCACAAGCAATTTGAAAGCTATCATGTTCTCATGCAACTCACAATGGCGATTACTGAAATCTAGTATTGTACCCGCAATTATGATTTCCCAAATCACACATCTGAAAAGAGGCAGATTTCAAAGGATCACAATTTGAATTTAAAACCTGCAACCTTCAATATGTCCACAACTCAATATGGGAGTGAAGTAGATAAAGGGGGTTGAATACATGGATGTGGGGATGTTTAGATGATTAAGGTTTTCCTCTTACTTAAATAAGAAAAATCAGGAGTTTAAAGATGTTTATAACTAAAACTAATCTTACAAAATGAAACAAAGTAAAATAGAGAAATTAGTTTTCTTCAAATCTTCCTAATCAGGAGAAGGAGATCCTAAATATGTAACCATGATACATACTGTCTATGTACCTTCTACTCAGGAATAGACCATCGTTGAATGCTCTAGCAAGAAATGAACATACAAACATGGTATGCTTCTTGGTAGCTACTCCTGTGGGGTTAATCACAATCATCCTAGCGATGTGTAACTAAAACCATGTTAATGGTCTAAGACCTCACTTGTGGAGAACAAAACAATGACCCTAAAAACATAAGATACCTCTCAAGTACAAAATAGAAAATGACATTAGGTGCAATATAGGATCTAACTGGAACCCTAACAAGGAGAAATCAACTTGAGTTCATAAAAATTGAGTCAAGTTCACTGTGCTAGGTTGGATCTTTCTGGCCTGAGGTTCTAGAAAGATCCTCCCTTGGAATTCATTCTCTCAGAGTTTAGTCCAAACTACCTCATCTACCCATTACTTTTGTGAAACTCTAGATTTTAGTTGAAAGGCATGTTCAAGAAAGAAAGAGATCAACCAAACCAACAATTATAACTAAGAAGAGAATATATAACAAAAGCATACCAGATCTAAATATGAACTACTTTCTTAGAGTTTAAGTACATAAACATGTCTAAAATGTTCTACATTGCCAAAACGAAGATCAACTATCCATAGACAAGAGTAGTTAGTGCCATCCAACGATGGAAATACATTGTTCCTTTTGCGCACATGTTTTGCCTACATGGTAGGCTATGATTGGCCGAAGTAAAATAAATCGTATAAATTATTCCAGTTGTCAAAAATTAAAAATAAGTAGTGTTTTGAAATCAGGAGAACGAGACCTATCCATTAAAAATGTTTCTGAGGTTTGATTATGATGTTTGCAAAAAAGTATTTTTAGAACGATTTAATTAACTAAAAATCACCAAAAAGAACCTGAAAAATCCATATCTCTAAAATACTTAATATTATATGTCATTTTAATTAGAAAACCCTAAATAAGACAATGATGATGTTTTTGAGACCTAAATAGGTGGTTTGTAGAAAAAGTTAGTAACTTTAGGGTTTTGAGCCTTTAATGAATATACATATATCTAATACATAAATATGATGATCATATTAGGGAAAGTGGATCTGATCTCGTGTAAAAGTTTTGAATAATGATTCTAGGATTATAAAGAATAAGGTATGTGCTTAATACACTTCAGTTGGGAATTATTTGTTCCTTAACCTATGCTTTCCATAATGAGGCTTATTTGCACCTTGTATTCTTTTCTTTGAATATATTGCTATACTTGCCGCATAATCATTTTGGAATATTGTTCTTGGGTCATGGTACCCCTTTGCCATGTTCTATTTTTATGATGCTATTACTTGCCATTGTTTCTAGCATGTTTATTTTATTAGACTAATTAACTAGTGTAGTGGTACTTGTATGTACAACCACCCATAGTTGGTGAATGTGTTATTTCTCCCTTGGGGAATGAGTTACTCTCCCCCACACACAAAATGTGTGTAGGTGACTGGGAATGTCTTATTCTCTCCTCATCCTTTGGTTGAAGGTCTGGTAGGTGCCTCAACCCTACATAGTTAAGGTAGTTAATATTAATCATACATGCAATCCTTTTTGTGATGTGTTGTTTATGGCAAGCATCTATTGAAAGCTTCTTTTATATATATGGACTCATTCTCTTGATTGTCTTCATATTATGATGAACCCTAGCCTGCTTTTATATGCTTTTCTTATCTATCCATCTTAGAATAGTTTTTGTAACACATACTTTTATTTTCCTTCCCTCTTGCTGGGTGCTTTCCCAACCACCCAGATGTGGAGCAAGGTGATGGATAAGGCATGAAGATCTTAGCATTGACATGGACTAGCTGATTGATATGTTTGTTGGAGACAAAAGTGGAGTAGTCTAGACTTCCCTTATCTAGATCCTAGTTGTATATGATGATGTAACCCTAAAAGAGAGATTTTGATGCATTTTGTACAATCTTTTATGAAATTGAATATAGTCAGATTTGTTTTATTCTGCTGCTTTCCAAATGGTGTTATGTTTACCAAATTTAGTAATGGGGTGATCTCACACTCTTTACAATAGTCTTGTCTCTTCACAGATGTCCGCTAAGTCCACCTCCATGTAGACCTCGAATCAACTTCTCTCTCAAGGATGTGTAAGGAATGCACAATATATCTCTTTTGAAAAGATATCCGTCTTTAATAGGAAATTTTGCACAAGGTTTTCTATTGTTGCATTTGTCCCATAGCTCCTTGAAGTCAGCATCTTCTTTGTACAAGTCTTTTAAACATTCAAAACCTATGATTTCATGGAACAATATAACCAGCAAGGATGCTCTTCTACTCAATGCATCAACCACTATGTTGAGAGTTCCAGATTTATGTTGAAAAATAAAAGGGAACTTCTATAAAAACTAACCCACCGAGCATGCATCTTATTTATCACCTTCTGACCATGAAGAAATTTTAGTACTTGATCGTCTATGAACAATATGAATTCTCAATCACTAAGTAATGTTCCCACTAGCGAAGAGCTCTAAATATAGCATAGAACTCCTGGTCATTGGTATTCCACTTTTGGCATGCATTTCTTAGTTTTTCTCTCAAGAAAGCTATTGGTCTCTTCTCCTAAGACAACACAACTCCTATTCCAAATCCACTGGCATCACACTCAACTTGAAACACTTTATCAAAATCTAGAAGTGCTAACAATGGGGTTGTACATAACTTCTCCTTGATCAAGGTGAAACTTTGATCTAGTTCAATCCCCCAATTGAACTTTACTTTCTTCAAACATCCAGTAATGGGTGTGGTGATAGTATTGAAATCTCGATTAAATCTCCTATAAAAACTAGCCAGGCCATGAAAGGTTCAGACTTCAATCACAGACTAAGGTGCAGGCTAATCCCAAATTGTTTTCAGCTTTTCTTCATCAACTTGGATCCCATCTTTGCCAACAATAAACCCAAAAAGAGTAATTTGCTGGTAATGAACATGCACTTCTTGAGATTGACGTAAAAATAATTTTCTTGTAGGGCATGCATCACTTGTATGACATGTTGCAGGTGATCGGTCTTAGTCATGCTATAGATCAGAATATCGCCAAAATAAACCACCACAAACTAACCTACAAACGGATGCAGAATTTGATTCATCAGCCTCATGAAAGTGCTAGGGGTGTTTGATAACCTGAAAGGCATCATCGTCCACTCATACAATCCATCTTTGCTTTTGAAGGATGTCTTCCATTCATCTCCTAGTCTAATTTGGATCTGAAGATGTCCGCTTCATAGATTTGTCTTAGAAAATACTTTAGAACCAGATAACTCATCAAGCATGTCTTATAATCAAGGGATTTGGAAGCGATACTTGATGGTTATTTTGTTGATGGCCCTACTGTCAACGCACATCCTCCATTGATAATTTTTTCTTTGGAACTAGAAGGACGGGAATCGCACAAGGACTCATACTTTCATGAATGAATCCTTTCTTCAATAAATCCTCCATCTGCTCCCTTTTGATCTCATTCTCCTCATGGCTCATATGATAATAAGGGAGGTTTGGTAGACTGGAACCTAGGATCAGATCAATCAGATGTTGAATATCCCGCATAGGTGGTAATTCGCTTGGCAACTCATCAACAATCAATTCTTTAAAGTCATTCAAAACTTCCAACACTTCTTCTGGAATAGTAGCTTCTTTCTTTTTCGCAGTCAACAGCCCTTTGACCACCACTACATAGAATTAATCAAACTCTTTAACACCTTTGCCAAGATATTTGTCACTTTGTGTCATCACCAAGAAACTAGGCTTCTTCTCTTATGGCTTCCTAACAAAGTGTTGAATTGGAGCCATGGTAATTTTTTGTTTTTTCCACGTGAAAAACATCACATTATCTCATCCCTGATACATAATATCATTATCAAACTACCAATGCCTACCAAGTAGAATATGGCAGACATCCATGTCAAGGACGACACATGAAACCTCCTCCCTATAGTGCTTTCTGATAGAGATAGAAACCCTGCAAGACAAGGTAATTCAAACTTGAGATCCATTACTGACCCATCCCAGTGTATATCGCTTCTCATGGGGAACCGTTGGGAGCTTCATATAATCTACTAGTTTCTGTAAAACTAGATTTTTGATGCTTCCGTTATCAATGATGAAATTGTAAACTTTGTTTATGACAGAACAATGAGTTTTAAATAGATTTTTGCAATGTCCTTCCTCCTAGGATGCTAATAAGGTCCGTGCAACACAAAGTTTAATTGTTCGTCAGATGTCCTTCTGCAAATTCAACCTCTACATACTCATCATTCTCTTCAATTAGTTCATTGTCTTCCTTGTCATTTAGAATAGAAACAACTCTCCATGTTAGACAAACATTGTATCCATGCCCTCTTCCCCCACATCGGAAACATGTATCTCCCAAAGTTTTAGCATACGAGTTGTCTTTCTTCTACACTGGTGTTTTACCCTTCTGTGCACCACTAGAACTGATGGCTTCTTTGGGCCCAGAGATTGGATCTCTAGTTGTTGTACTCTTTTCCCTTCCACCCGTTGGTTTGAAATTATTTTGGGGAGTAGCTTTACTAAAAGATCTGCACAAGGGTGTCTGTTGTTGCATTTGTCCCATAGCACCTTGAAGTCAGCATCATCTTTGTACAAGTCCTATAGACATTCAAAACCTATGATTTCATGGGACAATGTAACCTGCAAGGATGCTCTTCTACTCAATGCATCAACCACTTTATTGAGAGTTCCATATTTATGTTGAATAATAAAAGGGAACTTTTGTAAAAAACTCACCCACAAACCATGCATCTCATTTATCACCTTCTACTATGAAGAAATTTTAGTGCTTGATGGTATGTGAACAATATGAATTCTCGATGCTCTAAATAATGTTCCCACTGGTGAAGAGATCTAAAGATAGCATAGAAATCTTCGTCATAGGTACTCCACTTTTGGCATGCATCACTTAGTTTTTCACTGAAGAAAGATACTGGTCTCTTCTCCTGATACAACACAGCTCCTATTCCAACTCCATAGGCATCACGCTCGACTTGAAACACTTTATCAAAATTTGGAAGTGCTAACAATGGGGTTGTACATAACTTCTCCTTTATCAATGCAAAACTTTGATCTTTTGAAGCCTCCAATTGAACTTTCCTTTCTTCAAACATTCAGTAATGGGTGTTGTAATAGTACTGAAATCCCGAATAAATATCCTATAAAAAGTAGCCATGCATGAAAGCTTCAAACTTCAGTCACAGACCTAGGTACAGGCCAATCCCGAATTGTTCTCACCTTTTCTTCATCAACTTGGATCCCATCTTTGCCAACAATAAAACCCAAAAAGAGTAATTTGCTGGTACTGAATATGCACTTCTTGAGATTGACGTATAACTAATTTTCTTCTCGGACTTGCATCACTTGTCTGACATGCTCCATGTGATCATTCTTGGTCTTTCTATACATTAGAATATTGTCAAAATAAACCACCACAAACGGACCTACAAACAGACGCAGGATCTGATTCATCAGCCTCATGAAAGTGCTAGGGGTGTTTGTTAACCCGAAAGGCATTATCATCGACTCATACAATCCATCTTTGATTTTTAAGGTTGTCTTCCATTCATCTCCTGGTCTAATTCAGATCTAATGATATCCGCTTCATAGATCTATCCTTGAAAATAATTTAGAACCAGATAACTCATCAAGCATGACTTCTAATCAAGGGATTGGGAAGTGATACTTGATGGTTATTTTGTTTATGGCCATGTTGCCAATTCACATCCTCCATTTATTGTTTTTCTTTGGAACTAGAAGGACAGGAACCACACAAAGACTCATACTGTCACGAACGAATCCTTTATTCAATAAATCTTCAATCAACTCGCTTAACATCTCATTCTCCTTAGGGCTCATACGATAATGAGGGAGGTTTTGTAGACTGAAACTTGGGATCAGATCAATATGATGTTAAAAAACCAGCATAGGTGGTAATTCACTTGGAAACTCCACAACAATCAATTCCTTAAAGTCATTCAGAACTTCCAACACTTCTTCTGGAATAGTAGCTTCTTTCTTTTCCGTAGTCAACAACCCTTTGACCACCACTAGATAGAAACAATCAGACTCTTTAACAACTTCGTCAAGATCTTTGTCACTCTGTGTCATCACCACAAAACTATACTTCTTCTCTTCTGGCTACTTAACAAAGTGTAGAACTGGAGCCATTGTGATTTTGTGTTTGTTCCATGTGAACAACATCATGTTATCTCATCCCCGATACTTAATATCATTATCAAACTGCCACGGCCTACCAAGTAGAATATGGCAGACATCCATGTCAAGGACGTCACATGAAACCTCCACCCTATAGTGCTTTCCAATAGAGATAGGAACCTACAAGACAAGGTAAATCAAACTTGAGAACCATTTCTAACCCATCCCAGGGTATATCGCTTCTCATGGGAATTGTTGGGAGCTTCATATAATCTACTAGTTTCCACAAAAATAGATTTTTAGTGCTTGAATTATATATGATCAAATTGCAGACTTTTTTTCTGAAAGAACAATGAGTTTAAAATAGATTTTTGTGCAGCCCTTCCTCCTTGGATGCTAATAAGTCCACCACAACACAAAGTTTAATTATTCCTCAGATTCTTCTTCTACAAATTCAACCTCTACATACTCATCATTCTCTTGATCTAGTTCGTCATCTTTCTTGTCATTTAGAATAACAACAACTCTCCTTGTTGGACAAACATTGGATCTATGCATTCTTACTCCGCATAGGAAACATGTATCTCCCAAAGGTTTAGCATACGAGTTGTCTTGCTTCCGCGTTGGTGCTTTACCCTTCTGTGCACCACTAGAGTTGTTGGCTTCTTTGGGTCCAAAGATCAGATCTATGGTTGTTGTATTCTTTTCCCTTCCACATGTTGGTTTGAAATTTTTTTGGGGAGTAGCTTTCCTAAAAGATGGGAAATTCCGGGGGGATTTCTCCATCAATTCATCCTTCAATGCGAGATTCGATGCTTCCGTCACGGTCCAGACAATTTGTAGACCTATCTTTTCTTGCAAAGAATCTGTCAATCTGCTGATGTATCGAGCCACTTTTTGATTCTCCGATTCATCCAGTTCGTTACATTCATAATAACGGAGGAATTCAGTTGTATATTCCGTCACCATTCGTCTTCCTTGAACACACTCGATGTACATCTTGTAAAGTATTTTTACATAATTTTCGCGTTAAAACCACTCCAGCATGAGTTGCTTCATCCTCCGCCATGTTCAAACTGGTCCTTTTTGTCATCATTGCCTTTGAAAGACAAGTCTGTCCCAACAAACAACGGTCATACTTTTCAACCTGATCGCCACCATCTTGACTTGTTTGTTTTTAGGAACAACCATGACATCGAAGAAGCGATCAACGTCAATCTGCCAATCCAAGAATTCTTCTACTCCCATAGTTCTATAGAACAAGTGAATATCAGCCTTTACACGATAATCGTGGTTGTTCTGTTGATTTCCTTGGCCTACTAGTTCTTCCTCCTCGACTTCTTCTTATTCATAACTCGAGTTTCCAGCCATATTATTGTTTCCACCTCACACAAACCTATATGGTTACGCTCTCCTATCCTCTCTCTAGTTTTTGTTGTCATTGTCGTTGATGTTAATGTTGGTGTTGGCCATGAGAGTTGTCGTAATGCCAGCCATATATTCAGTCAGATTAGTGAGTACCGTGGTAAAACCTACGGTCATACTCTCAAAATCAGCCTTGGTTACATCTTTGTCTCCCATGGCCGAGATGAAAAAGAACAGGAGAAGGTCTTCTCTGATACCACCTGACACAATCAAAAGAACATGGTTTAGCAAGCACTAGAACCCTAAAGGGATAACCAAGTTTGCAAGCGACAAAATTAGGTTGATAAACCTAAAATCCACCAGGAAGAACTAGAATCCACTTGAAAAGAGAATCAACTTCAGATCTTTCACAGATACCAATGTACGGATGTTGGATGAGTATTGATGATGCTATCACATACATTTTTCTCAACGTGCATGACATTGATACAATGCCTGACTGTCAAAGAACTCCAATAAGGAAGATCCCAAAATATCAACTTCTTCTTGAATAAAGACTTCGTCACTCCTTGTTGCCATCGTACATTGTGATCTCTTACCAAATTCATTGGCGATGTCTTTCACTCTTTCATAAACATCCTCCCTTGATATAGGTTTAGGTGCACTACATTCCTCATTCCGTCCATTGAATACTTTTTGCAACCTACAATACCGATGAAATTTTGGAAGAAACCTTCGATGACCAAGATATACAGTCTTGCCACCGCGTTTTAGTCATATTGAATCAATGTTCTCTTCACATAAGGACATGCTTTAAATCCTTTGGCACTATATCTAGAAAAATTCCCATATGATGGAAAGTCATTCACAGTGCAAAACAACATAGCATGCAAACAAAATGTCTCTCTTCATGAAGCATCATAGGTCATCACACCTTCACCCCAGAGCTTCTTTAAGTCATCATTCATAGGTTCAAGATAAACTTCGATATCATTTCCATGTTGTTTAGGGCCCGGTATCAAAGACGACATCATAACATACTTATTTTTCATACAAAATCAGGGAGGAAGATTGTATATAACAATCATAATTGGCCAAGTGGTATGTTGGCTGCTCAATGTCCCGTATGGATTCATCCCATCTTTACAAAGCCCAAGTCTTAGATTCCTGTCATCTTCACCGAATTCAGGGTACAATAAATCAACCTTCTTCCACTGTGGGGAATCAGACACATGTCGTAGGATCCCAACAATATTTTTCTTAACATCTGCATGCCACCTCAAATTCTTTGCATCTATAGGATTGGAAAACAAGCGTTGAAACTGTGGTATTATAGGTAGATACCACATCACCTTGGCGGGAGAACCAATTTTGGACTCCCCCGAAGTCGTCAATTTATACCTTGACGCACCACATTTCGGACATTCTTTCCAATCCACATAGTCCTTTTGAAATAATACACAATCATTCTTGCATGCGTGTATCTTCTTGGCCTCCGTTCTCATTGGGCACAACAATTTCTTTAACCGGAATGTTGAGATTGGCAACTCGTTTCCTTCAGGAAGAATTTCTTTCAATAAAGACAACAATGACGTGAAGCTTTTGTCGCTCCATCGATTGTTAGCTTTCAGTTTATACAATCTCAAGACAACGCTAAGATTCGTAAACTTACAACCCATGTATAACGGTATCTCAGCATCATGCACATGTTTCTAAACATGGGAGGTGGATCAATTTTGGTGTGCTCTACCCCACAACTATCCAGCATCACATCAATGATGTCTACTGGAACTGGTTCATTCACATCTACATCATCGGAGGTAATTTCTTCTTCTACACAAGCACTGCTATCGACATCCACTGGTTTTGGATTTGAAATCTCTCCATGCCAGTGCCATTCTGTATAGCCTTGTACAATCCCGTTGCACATGACATGACTTCTGATTTCATCACCAATGCTGACTTTCAAGTAGTTACCGCAATGCCTACATGGACAGTAGAACCTATCTCCAGGTTGTTTCCTATGTTCCTCAGCAAATCTAATAAACTGGTCAAGACTAGATATAAACTCTAGGGTGCAGCGATTACGAATGGCCATCCATGATCTATCCATTCAATGATCAAAGAGAAAAAAATCTATATATTACAACAAGATTAGGGTCTAGGGATGACAAATACATGTGTTGTCATTCTTATATATAATAAATGTGTACCACCTATCCCATTCTTGAACACCTAATCTCACTAGTATGTGTATAATGTGTATTGGGTTTCCAAGAAAATTTCGGCAGCATTTCCCCGTTGTTCTCCAAGTACATATGTACTTAGAGAACAAACGGGGAAATGCTACCAAAATTTCCTTGAAAATCCAATACATGTTATACACTTACATCCTAAGTGAGCTTAGGTGTTCAAGAACAGTCCCAAACTGGGGACTATCCAAGATTTACTCCTAATGAGTAAATCTTGGATGGGTTTCTAGGCCAACAAAATCATATCATTAAGAGCATGGTTTCATGTTAGGTCATCATAGGTCATAATAATCCACTAGAATGAGCAAAAAAGGTCTCATGGTGTTAAAATAGCATAAGAGTGTTAGTTCTTGATTCTAGAGTGTACAATACATAATAGTGACTACTGATTTTGTAGGGTGATATCATTTCATAGGATTTATAGATTCAAATTTAACAAGTGTACAAGTTGCATCATTTTAATACTCTAAAGGTGACTAGTGGGTCATAGCACATAAAAGATGGCTTTACAAGGAAAGTAAGCAAGCTAGATCAATTAACACTCATATCAAGGGAACATTAGTTACTGAGGGGACCAGTAAAGAGTGCTTTTAATCAGTAGGATCATACAAGTAGCAATTAATCATGATTTAGTCTATGTGATTAAAGATCAAGCAGTGTAATAAAATAGGGTTTTAGGGGATGTTTACCTTTATTTGAGCCCAGTTGGGTGTCAGCAGGGAGAGAGGGTGAGACAGAGGGTAGGCGAGTAGGCAGGCAAGCAGGCAGGTGAGTAGACGACGGGCAGGGAGATGGCGGGCAGCAGTAGATAATCAATTAATTCCTGAAACAATACGTAAATAAATACAAATAGTAGATAAATAAATACAGATCAATTGATAAATAAAGTAATATACAGAAGTAGCCCATAGATGATATATATACACTAGTGGTACATACTACATAGATGATATATACACTAGTGGTACATACTACAAAGATGATAAACTCAATTATAACATACCCAATCTAGTAACTAGTAATATATTAAATTAAATATATAAAGAAGTAGCCCAGTACATGATATATGTAATACGTTATGCTTTAGAGGTACATGCTACATAGTATAGAATATGCATTATATAGTAGTGGGCAGTACATGATATATACATTATACCGTTATATGGATTTCAAACTACAAAGTACATCTACATAGATAATACATTAGTTGAACGCATAACAATACAAGAAAAACTAAGGTACTAATGTATGTATAGGTACAAGTATAATGTATCAGTAAATATTAGTGGTTGAGTTCATAGCAGAGCAGAAATGTATGTAAAAATATAAAGATGTAATGTAGGTGCAACAGTTCATTCATAAAGATATAAATGGGTACAACAGTACATACATAAAGAGCTTATATGAAGTAGGGATGATTTTGATGCATGTACAACCCAATTAAAAATGAGAAGAGGAGGAAGAAGCAGGAAGAGGGGTAGGGGGCCAGGAGCAGGAACAAGGAGCAAGCCGGAGAAACCCTATTGTCTAAGCAGGAAGAGGAGGAAGAAGGGTATACCTAAGTGCAGCGTATGGTGGCCGGAGTTGCAAGCCGGAGAGAGGGCGGCAGCGGCGAGCCGGCAGGGACGATGAGCGGGTGACTAGGAGGCGGTGAGCGGGCGACCAGGAGCAGAGCGTCGGTGAGGAGAGATAAGTGATGGTGAAGAGAGGAGCGTCGGCGGTGAGTGGGTGACCAAGAGGCAGTGTCAGAAAGGAGAGGAGCAGCAACAGCGAGTTGTGGCGGCGTGGGGGAGCAACGACGGTGGGGGCAATGGTCACTGGGGCAACGACGGCGGGAGCAATGACGGCGGGTAGCACCAGCTACAATCGCCAGACCTAGCAATGAAATAGAGACAATGGGGAAAGTTCTCTATTTCACGGGGCTATTAACTGCACCATAGGCATCTGTTAGTCAAAAAAACTAACACATAAAACTAAAGGTGTCAGTTCAACAAACACACGGACACCTATTCTCAATGATAGTCGTCTGTTTTTACTACAAAAAAACCGACATCTATCTACATATGTCGATTAAAAAAATTGGTCTCCATTTATGACCATAGTCGTCGGTTGCTTTCAAAAACCGACGCTCAAAGGGTGTGAAAAATTTCCCGGGAACAACGCGGGAAAACCCATAAGCGTCAGTTATTGTAGTAAAACCGATGACCAAAATGTGCCCAATTTTTATCTCACGAATAACCTTTTGTCATCGGTTTAATAGTTAATAATCGACGCCATATGTTAAATTTTGGAGGTAATTTTTTTCACAGGATATTTTGGATTTGGCGGTTAATTTTGGGCGTCGGTTTATTATTAGGGAGCCGACACTAAATAAAAGTGATACCCGTGTCTGGTCACCCTTCAAAAATAGATGTCGGTTTTTTAATTAAACTGACGCTTTATATTTTAGGTGTCGGTGTATTTATATAACTGACGCCTTTAAAAGTGACATTATAAGCCATTTATGTAGTAGTGAAGTAGTTCTTTTTCTAGGGTGTGGGGAGTAGTCTGTCTACCTTATTTCATTATCTTTACCACATTTT
Source organism: Alisma plantago-aquatica (assembly GCA_963693085.1). Taxonomy (NCBI): domain Eukaryota; kingdom Viridiplantae; phylum Streptophyta; class Magnoliopsida; order Alismatales; family Alismataceae; genus Alisma; species Alisma plantago-aquatica. The sequence continues at coordinate 6,958,128 of OY856409.1, read as the reverse complement.
TTATTGTATGAACTATTAATGTTTGGAATCAATCATTCTAGTGTTGTAGTCTTTCCTAATCATTAAATTTACTTGTTTATCAGATTTTGGATGTAGAGAACTTTGAACCTCTGATCTAGGATATCCACTGATTCTTGTTAAACCCTTGTTGATCATTTTGGATAGTTATTTTCTGAGGAAACAAATGTATGATCGCTAGGTAACTTGATAATTAGCTTATAGTGATATTTATCTGAGTATTATTTCGAACACCAAAAGGGGGTGATATTTATCTGAGTATTATTTCGAACACTAAAAGGGGGTACTCTGTCTCAAGATATTTATTTTCATTCTTATTATGATGCAATTAGAGTGTGAATATTTAGTTGTGGTAGGGAAACCCATACCATCCTAGTGTTCCCACCTATTGATGTAATCAACCACTGATCCAACTCTTTTCATAATTGCAATCTTAGTTTAATAAACAACAAACCAGCTTTTGTTCTTTCATGGATACATTGATCGGATAACTCTCAAACCATTATCCGTTGGGTTCGATTCTGAACTATACTATGATAAGTGTAACATACCCAATTTTGGCTACTAAATATATGTTGAGTTATTTTACCCAAATTTAAACTTATTTGCAATGTTGTCTTTCATTTCAAACCCCAATCAGTTATTTTGATTCAATATCATGGTCTTTGATAAATCTTAGTATCCAATTCAAGTCTTTTTGTCAAAATGTATCTATTGTCCTCATTTGATAAAATATCTCCATGAAGTCCCTAAGTTAAATATCAATTATCATACTTTGGTATCATAAGTCCAATTTGTTATTATTGTTCCTATATTCTGTGATTAGATCTTGAACACGTCGGTTACTCTCAACTTGACCACTCTTGATTTGGAATCAATGAGAAATATTAATCATATAAATAGAAATTGATACTAGAATCAATTATGAGACGAATTGAATTAGATAAGTTGCATTCGTAAATTTATTATCTTTTAGTCAAATAGAAAGGAAACTCATAGTTGAAACCCCATGGAATTTGGCCTTGCACTTAAGTTGTTACAGAAGGAATAACTAAATTTTGTATTAACTATATTATTAATTAGATAATACAGTAACGTTGGCTTTACCTCTCCCTCACACAAATCACGGAACTCCCCTCTCTGTAACGCCTAAGATGCAGGCAGTTACAAAGTGACCGATGACTCTAGAGGATTGATACCTCCTCCCCAACGATCACATGGATCCATCCTATAAACCCTAGGAGGTTGGGCGCCGCCATGATGCATTTGCAGATTGAAAAATGGCTGTGTCGTTACCCACATTCAAGACCTTGATGTGTCGGCTCCTCCTTCTCCGTCCTTCATCTCCTCGTCATCAGTGGACACACCAACCCCATGCCCCTAGTCTCTCCCTAGCCCTATATATATGAGCAAACCAATCCCATCCACTGTCAGCCTCTGATCTACGGACACCAAGTCTGTTCTACGAATCCTTGACTTTGGCAACAGGAAGTCGATAATCCACTATAGACGAATCTGCATGGTTCGACTCTCCTCTCCCTCACTGTGTCGTCAAATGCCCTAGACAACTCCTAATGATCTGCTCCTCATCGTCGTCAGCCTGATCCCAATTCCTTCCACCACCACCGTGTTACTCTACGACTACCAAAGAACCTTGACTCTCCAGCCGGCATTAGGCTCTGCCATCTTTTCCTCGGACCACCTCACTGCCGCCACCTCTGCACCACGGCATCGGCGACAAGCTGTAGACCACCTTTGACCTGGGCTCGACCTCCTCCTTTCTCTGATGTGATCTGTAGCCATGGTCATCCTCACTGCGGCAACACCTCCAGCTTCCCTACATCCGTCCTACCTGCACCACTATCAGGTGCCTGACCCCAACCACCTTACTGATCTGTGGACACACCTGCTACCTCCTTGAGCACCCTCGTCGCTCAGACCAAGAGTAGGTTCCTCTTTGAAACTACTGATGGATTCTCCACTTCAGATGTGTGACTTATAAAGAGTGATTGCTAGAACACCTCGAAGGCCATGAAGCCAGAGTCGTCCACCATCTGCAGCTCCACCATTACCTGGTCTCGACAAGGCAGAGGACAGTCCGCCAACACCATGGCACCTATAGCTCCAAACCTTGTGCCCCATATTCATGCTCCCACATGATCTAATCTGCAGCCTGCTACTTCCACGACGACTCAGAACATCTAACATGCTGCTTCGTCTCCCTCAAAGGACAACTAATGTAAGGGCTCCAGGTTTGCACGTACAAGATCGGGAGCAAGCTAAACACAAAGGAGTTCAATCAGGAACTGGCCTATCTCACATGATATTACAGATCATTCGTAACATATCCTTGAGTAGGTTGGTCCTCTCATCTCTCTTTTTTCAAAACTTGATAAATAGATTTTGATGACTGAATATGAAGTATATTCAGTTGACTTGATGATAAATAGGGTACCTAAGACACGATCTATAGTTTCTATAACATCGTACATCATTAGTAACCCTAATATTACTATAGGCATAAAATATAGCTAAGAGAATAAATGAATAGGAGAGTAGGTAATTGTAGTATATCCTAATGGGGTATATATAATCAATGATTTAGTCCATACCATAATGTTGGAAACCAAAAGTATGCATGTGATAATCTTGAAATTATAAATTATAATAATCTACATATGGCTATATACATTAGTTTATATGTATATCAAAGATCCCAATAAACATAACATTGTATGATTTTATCTATTATATGGTAATCAACAATAATATGGAGTAGAGTCATAATGATACCATCGACATCCTAACATAAATAATAATTACTAGATTGATAAATAAAATCGATCCATATTAGTGTATGTACTGAAATAAACATATGTATATGTTAGTATGTTAATAATAGAGATACTTGGTAAATGTTGTAAAAATATTGTAAACACAACTATAGACTTTCTATGAAGTCATACCCTAGGTATGTATATCTAAAAATATATGATATATGTTAGAAAGAGAAAATAAGAAGAGTATTTGAACTATGAATAAAATATTAGAGAAAGATGTGTATGCTATAGTTAATTCTAGTACCTAGATGTGGTGTGATGAAACATATATTTAGGATATATGAAATAAGTATTTATTTATTCACCTATGAGTATATGCGAGATTCAAACAATAAATATTCATAATATGGCTATATTGTTATTTGAACCTCTTGGTGAGAAACAAATATATCAGGGTATAATTTAAAGAAAATATGATATACTTAAATATGCAACATTGATGATATGAAACTTAGTTATAAACTCTAGAGTGATGTTGATGGGAAAGTAAAAAAAATGGTAATCTAATATGAAAAAAAACCTAACTAAATAAGACAAATTGAACAACATTGATTCTAAGTCATATGGTGACAAGATTATTGTTCTTTGTAGCCACCTCTTCATAAATTCTTGGAGACACATTATGATTATGCAATCCTTGGAGCCCTGAATAATTGAGGTACTAAATCTTCTATTTTATTGTTGAATTATTTTCCCCTCTTCATAGACATACACATATATCTTGAATAGTGGTGAATGTCATATAGTTTTGAAACCTCTACTTGTTGTTAAAAGTTCACCACTCTCATTTTGTAATTGATAAATTATTGTTGATAATTATTTTGGCACTGGACTTGATCTATTTGGAGTTTTGACTCCCAGTGGACTTTGGTCCCTTGGGCTTTGGCCCTATAGAGCTTTTGCTCACTTGAGTGGGCCAAGTACCCCACAACCCTGCGCAGTGGATAGGGATTAGTTGTCCCCCAGTTAACTGGAATAGCTAATAAGGCACTAGTGTCATTCTCTCCTAGAGTGTGAGAACACAAGGCACTTAGCCCTAGAAAAGATATGATAGAAAGGTGCCAAAGCTTGTTAAATTGAATATCTTGAAATTGATATACCTTGTGAACAGCTTGGATAATTTTTGCATACTTGAATTATTGAATCTTGTTTAATGATATTCTTGTGAAAATTTGCTATCTTGAAGTTGATATTGGAATTTCGTTTTGTAAGCCTTTAGTCCACCAAATAGTCCTTTCCTACTTTTTGTACATCTAAACCTATTTCATACATAGTTCAATGATTGGATTCAGTACCAGCTTTGCTGACCCTTTATTTTTTCCCTTCAATGGGGTCCATGTGTGGTTTCGTTCCCTCTGGGAACTCATGGGCACGTAATAGATGGAGAAGCTTGAAGAGACATGCACTGGGTAGTCCTCCGTTGAAGACTAGATAGAATTAATTTTATTTCTTAAACTTGTAATCATATTTGTAAGCTTCCGCGACTCTGATGTACAAGCATGATTGTAACAAAGATTGTTTATGATTCTGATATTATTTTGTAAATATTTGATCGTAAAGATCGGGTCTTTACAATAAGATTTGTCTGTTTGTTGGTAGAATTAACAAACACTTAGTAAAGGTAAACTCTAGGGATTTCATCCCTAGTGAATTAACTCATGCCATAAATCACACACCAACTACTATGTAGAAGTTCCTTATATAGGCTTGGAAGCTAGATTTTCTTATATCTTAATCTTCACAGAAGTACACCACATATATCTTTGTAAGTGTTGTCTTGTTACTTATCATGAGGATATGGACATTTGTAGATTATAATGATGTTCCAAATCCTTGTGATGGATTGGTATGACATCCTTCAGAGGGTTGAACCTTGGCATGGTTTTTGTTGTAGCCCTTGTGGTGACCAAATCTTAATGGGAGTCCTTGATGTGTCTGAGAGGCATTATAGTGCACTCTATTTGGGAAACATGGAATTGTACAATAAAATACTTTATACTTGTAAAGTCACAAATGATTGATTGATTGATTAGATACTTTGTTGATGATTGTATGTAAATTGATTGATGTAGTCATAAAACGAGTAATGGAATTAATTAATCAAGTGGAACCCTAATCTTGTAGTGTAGTGAGTCTATAGATCTATTTCGTTGGGTCGTTAGCGGAAATAATGAAATGGGTTTGCCATGTAACAATATATTTATGTGAGAATATGTTTGGTATCATATATTTGTTAATACATGGGTACCATTGAAGATTGACAATTGTTTATGTCAGTAACATACTCAGTTTTGGCTAATACATCTATATTGAACTATTTACCCAAAACTTGAACTTACTTATAATGTTGAATTTCATTTTAAAACATTGTCATGGTCTTTGATAAAGTTTAGTATCCAATTCAAGTCCTTTTGTCAAAATGTATCTATTGTCCTCATTTGATAAAATATCTCCATGAAGTCCCTATGTTAAATATCAATTATCATACTTTGGTATCATATAGTCCAATTTGATAGTATAATTCCTAAACTCTTTTCTTAGACATTGAACCCATCGGTTACTCTCAATTTGAAAACTCTATATTTGGAATCAATGGGAAATATTAATCATATAAAGAGAATAGAGTTTTCAATCAATCATGGGATAAATTGATTAAGATATTCTACATTCAAAAATTGATGGCCCAATTGTCTTTAAGACTTAGTCAAATAGAAGGTAAAGCCATAGTTAAATACTCATTGCAATCGACCTTGCAGTTTTGGAGTTATACAAGGAATAGTAATTAAGAAATTGACTAGTTTTATTAGTTTTATTTCTTAGTAAATGATGTTGGCTTAATTGGACATTAATAAAATCCCTTTGTTTTGATGATGACAAACATTTCATGGATCTAACGTGCTACTTGAGTATTTTAGGAACAAGGTGGATGACAAAGTTTTGGAAGATCTAAATGCTTAAATTGCTTTATTTTCATGTTTTTAATCAAATGTAAACTTGTAGAAATATATAATGTACGTACTTAGATATCATGTAAATCAAGCGTTTAGTTCTTCTCTATCCACACACAACACTTAGATAAGTCATTCCTATGTGAGCATCACAATTTCACATTCATTTCTTACACTTAGCATATGAGTTCAAGTTTTGAAACAGAGTTTGTCTCGGTCGACACACTTCTCGACCGAGATATTCTCGGTCAAACCTTTTCTCGACTGAGAAACTCCCAAGTCTAAAGAACGAATATCTTTGCAAAACCTACTAAAAGCCATAACAGAAAAAGGCTCGATCGAACTTCACTTCGACCGAGACAGTGTCTCGAGCAGGCTCTATAGCCATTAGACTTAGTTCTATAGCCGTTAAGGTTAGTGGGAAAAAGTGGTTGAAAGTTGAGTTGACGTTGCTCCAAACTTAACCTCGGTCGACAAATTCCTCGATCGAGAGACACTCGGTCGACAAACTTCTCGACCTCGAAGGTTTCTGTCTTCACTTTTTAGAGTTAATTAACTAGTCATTACAAACATAATTAGTGGATACCTAACCACTAGTTGAGCATTATGAACCCCCTTGAAAGTGTCTATAACATACCTAATCACTAGTAGGCCATTCCTATAAATAGGACATGCCACATGACACCTAAACTCACTTGAGTACACATACTTGCAATTGAGAATCAATTCTTGTGGGCAATTGAGCAACTTCAACAGTTTCAAATCATTTCCATTGCTAGCATTTCATGTCCTTATAGGCTAGAATCTTCTACCCACTATACTTCCACTGTCATACACATTGGATAGGAGATCAAAATGCTTCCTTTTTTCTTTCTTGTTCTTTCTTATTGCATTGTACTCTCCTTGCTACTCCTAGGTTGGAGGATGTAGAGTGGAGACGGTGAAATCTTCTCGGTGGAGAAGGAGGACTTTGGACTACTTCTAGAAGGTCTCAACGGGAAGCTACTTCAAGGAGGAAGGTTACTTCAAGGGGGAGCTTGAAGTTATCCTTGAGAAGGTAATAAAATTCAAATACTTTCAAAATCCCAATTGGAAACAATTGGGTAGTGGACAGAATCCCTTAGTTTTTTCTAAGGGTGGAACCACTCTAAACCCTTGTCTCCTTCTTGAACATCCTTGTGGTTATTTGTTGGTTGAATTATTTTAAAATTATTATAAAACCCTATTCACCCCCATAGTGGTTTTTCAATTGGTATTAGAGCAGGCTTCAAGGAGTTCAAATCAAGTCTTGAAGATGGAGGGTGGTGTTGTCTACAACCTTAAGCAAAGGAGAAACTTGGACCGACCTTCAACAAGATGTAGCTGGTGTTTAGGAATGGGACACACAACACTTAGTTGTCCAAGGAAGTCAAAGAAAGAAGAGATGCAGAAAGAGGTACAATTCTTTGTTACTACTACAAATGAAGAAGAACAAGAGGTAAGTCTTTTTTATTTATCAAAAGAAGATTTGATTGCTAGCCTTCAAGAAACACATGATAAATATATTGATTGTAAGAAGAAATTAAAGAAATCTACTAAAGTAAATGACAATCTACATGTTAAACTTGTTGTTCTTACATATGAAATGAAGATTTTAAAAACACAATGAACTTACCATCAAAGACCATGATATTAAGCTAAAATCAATAGAAGCAAGTTGCAATCTCCTTTCTCAAGAAAAGATAAACTTGCAAGCTCAAGTAAATATTCTTCAAAAACAACATGTTATGTGTACTCATTTTGATTATGATGCTATTATGAAAGAAAGAGATAATTTGTTGTCTAATCTAGAGCAAGAAAATTTAAATGATAAAAAGAGAATAGATGAGATTGCTAAATTACAAAAATAAATTAGTGGCTTGAGAAATAATGGTATTCTTGATAAGATTCTAAAAGATTGTTCTGGTTATATTGGAAGAAGTGGTTTAGGATATGTTCCAAAGGAAACCTTTTATCAACCTAAACCTAGGAGAACTCATGCACCCAAGACCAAAATTATGTATGTACCCAAGAACAACTCAAATCAAAGTCCTAGAAAGAGAAATGAAATTTATTCCATTTGTTGTCACTATTGCATGCGTTTTGGACACTATTCTTTCCATGTCCTTTCAAGAAAAAGGATGTTGAGTTGGTATGGGTTCCAAAACCCCAAACTAAATAAATATGAGTTAATCAAGTTGAGATATGACCAATAATATTGATTTGAACATCCTTATGTCTATCTCAACTTAACATAATAGAATAACCAAATAAATCAAAGTAATTCAACCCATAACTTGAACAAAAAAATTGTTGAATAAAATCTACAGAGACACACTCGATCGACAAATACTTCAACCAAAAATAATTTGGTCAAGAAAGAGTTCGATCGAATAAGGTTTTGGAAAATATGTTCAACTGGTTCAGTTTTCTATAAACTTGCTATAAAATTAGTATAAATGAGAATTGAATGAATGATAAATCTTGGAGACAACTCTCAAATCACATATTGATAATTTGCATCATGATCTATATGATATCCTTATTAAACATGCTGTAAATTTTATAATTATGTGATCAAAACTATATGCAAATAGAAACAAGAAATGTTTTCTTAAAATTAACGCACACATTGTAAAGATCTAAATTTCTATTTATCTTGAAATGATTAAGCATGTTCATGTACATGGTTTGTCTTAAATTTAAAAATTGATGATCCATGATTGATTAAGAAAAAGATATTTCTTTGATAAATATTCCTTAAAAGGTATGATTCTCTACATTGTTTATCTTAAAAAAATGATGATTTGAGTAAGTTTAATAAAAAAATCATGGATTTGCTTCTCATGAGATTATTTTGGTTCATCTCCTACATGGTTTGGCTTAAAACTGAAATTATGAACCATGTTGATTTAATCAAGGAAATTACTATTTTATCATAATCCACATGGTCTGTCCTAAGTATTCCTTGGTCTATCTATATAGAAACCATGTGTCTTGAAATTGGTTTTTATATGATCATGATCATTGTATTTCATGAAATTATGGATATGCTTTTATTGTATCATTATGATCATTATGTTTTATCTTTTAATATTTGATCTATATATACAAACCATGAATGGATATTGTTTTCAAAATGATCATAGTGATTCAGCTCTCTACATATAAAGATAAAGTTAGCAATGAAACAATGCCATTTTGCATAAAAGTAAAACTCAATGGCACAAATGCATCCTGACATATTAAGTTAATAATTATCTTGTTCTTAGCTTATGGAAAAAGATATTATCTTTGTGATGCATCATTGGAAATCTATAAAAATTACCTCTCGGTCGAATCAAGTTTGACCAAGGGGCGCCAAGGTCAAAGTCAAGGTCGACCTAAAATAAGCTTTACAAAATGCTAAATTGAAAATAATTTCTTTGCACTTATTGATTGACATATCTTTCTTGATTCTAATGTGTTCTTAAAGGAATCTCTTATCATTTCAAGGCTTAACACCCTTTGCAAATGACGGAGAAATAAATACATATATTTCATGAGATTAAAAGATTGAATATCATTTTCATGCTTAACGCTCCTTGTAAATGAATGTGAAATATATGAAAGTCAATCATTGAACAAATTCTATTATTTCTAATAGTTAACACTATAGTATGAATTAAATTACATGATACTCCCCAAAATATAATCCCCTAAATATGAAAATTATACTTTGGAAAATACTCTTAAAAGAATGTGCTCCACACTCTTAAAATTGTACAGTCTCTTACTTGATTTTCATAAATGTTACTAAAAAGAAGCTTGAATATCCTTCATACTAATCACTTGTAGCAGTCTCATCGGTCTACAAAAATCCTGACTAAGACGACTCGGTCGACAAGTTTTTCGACCGAGAGTCACTCGGTTAATCACCTTTCTCGACTGACACTCACCAAGTACATGCTGAACATTCGAACCCAGAAGTAGTCTCAGTCAATAAAATGTTTGACCGAGACCATCTTGGTGGACCTCCCATTCGAGTGATTTAAAAAGTATTTCAAACAAAAATAAAAAAATCACAACGACTATTTTTCAAACCCCAACCGAATCGACCGTTGGACAACTGAGGAAACATCTGTTGTGGTTCTCGATCGATGAATTGTTGACCGAGAAGGATTCTATTTTGCTACAAATAGATCCCAAAACGGCCCCATTCTTCACCAATTCACATTCTAACTACTCTAGCTCTTCTCTGGTGCCTCCTTGTGTGAATATTTAGCTCTTCTCCAACCCAATCTTGTCTTGCTTCTTCTCCACCTCAAATCTTCAAGATGGATTCCTCATCCTTGCATGGAAAGAAGCAGGTTGTAGGTAGGAAGGGAAGGACGATCTCCTCAGCACTGTCGATCATCAATGACACTTCATTCAACGACATAGTTGTCAGAGATCGCTACCTCAGGCTGTCCTCAAAGACTCCTCTTCCTTGAAGGTCAGTGGATGTCATGGACTTCATCAAAATTGTTGATCTCGAAGAACTTTTTGAGTGCAACATCTTTTTGAATTCCTAAATTCATCCTTCTGTTCCTACTCCCAAGATGTCAATGAATTCTATGCCACACATCCTGACTATGATCATTCTTTCTCTTCTATGGTTAGTGGGTATGGATTTCACTTTTCCGAGGAGGATGTTCTTACTATGCTCAACATTAATGTAGACGAATATAAGGGGTTTATTGATCTCACCACTAGCAATCCTATTAATAATCTATCCCAAGATGACACTACCACTAGTTTGAGTGATATTAAGAAAGCCATTTTTCTATCCAATACAACTTGCCATGAAGAAAGGGGTTCATATTCTGCCATAAATTTAAAACCCGAAGCTAGGATAGTCAATCTAACTGTTGCCACAAATATCTATCCTAGAGCAAACAAATATGAAGTACCCACCTTTCATGTTATAACCCCAATTTTTGGATTCAATTGGTGAGAAATGCAATTTCTCATATTAAGGATAATTGAACAAATAATGATGTGATTTGTTTTGAATAAATGGATTCCCTTCACAATAGCCTTGATTGGTTGCTTGGTGGGCTTTATTGGCTATTGGGCCCAATAAAAAGGAAATTCAATTAGTAAATGGATAATTGAATTTTTAAGAAAAGAAACATGTAGAAATCTCTAGAAGGCAAATCCAAAAAGGATTTCGTGCCTCTTGGGTTCCTTGGGTACCAAGGAGTCCAAGGTTGCAAAAAGAAAGCAATAAGAAAAGAAAAGACTAATTAAGTATTTCTTTATTAAGAAAGAAATTGAAAATAATGGTAAAATGTGGAAAATGAATGGAAAGAGGCATAAATGAGATTTATTGGAGAAATTTCGTGTCCATGAGATTTCTAATGATAAAAGGAATGCCAATGAGGAAAATAATAGAGAAATAAAGAGAAATCATAAAAAAGAAATATTTTATTAAGAAATAAACATGATAATGCAAAATAATGCATATAGGTGCATTAAGAAGGATAATGAGTATTCCAATAAAATGAATTTCGAAATAATATAGTTTCTTGGGGTACAAGGAGCCCCAATGAAGGAAGAGGAAAGAGAAAATGCAAAAATTTGCAGAATAAAGGATAATATGATATTTTATTAATGATTTTGGTGGATTATGAAAAAGAAGTAATTTCTATTATGAGAAAATAGAAAATCGTTCTAATGAATAAAAGGCAAGTATAAAAAGAGTGAAAGAAATAATTCTTGTATTTCTAAGTATCCATGAGATAAGGAATATCAAGGAAGTTAATAGGAGAGATAAGAACTACTTCTCCATGAAGGAATGAGAATCCTAATGGGAATAGAACTTTGGACGCATAGATGGCCATCCTTGGACGTGGATAGCAACCCCTATTTAATGGGGGAGAGGCTATGGATCGAGTCCTAAGGAAATCTCACGAAATACTCTTTCTCTTCTTCATCTCCTTCGAACAAACCCTAGACATGAAGCGGGTGCTTCCCCGGAGTAATGGAAAGCTGAGGAGCCATCTAGATGGGAGCCTGGAGCACTGCGGTACCAAAGAGTAGCTTCTCCATCGAAGTTGGGACCTAGAACGCATGCAGCAGCAACTTTTAGGCTACATCAACGACCACGAGGAACTGCCCTGTTGAGTGATGGTTTGGCTGCGCCGGTCGTGATCGGGTGGCGCCCAGGTGCGCAGAGGGGTGGCAGACCAAGGGAGAGGGTCGGCAATGGCTTCCTGGGCCTATGGAGGCTGTGGTTGGCCGCGCAAAGCAACAACTCGGCGACTAGGGCGACAACAAGTCGCTGGCCTGAGGAAGAAGAAAGGAAAAAGAGACGTCGGACCATTTTGCCCCTCCACGGGCTAAAGAATCGCCAACATAACCGAGGGTAAAAGAGTCATTGCGTTATGTTTGCAATCAGCTAGTGTCGCATGGCAAGGGTGACGTGGCACTTCTGGATTGGCCCAAAATAGGTAAATTTACTAAAATCATATCTATTTATTCTTAGCTCGGATCAAAACAAGTTATATATCAAACTTGATCCTCAGAACGAGGGGAATTCAATAAAAATATGTTTATAAGCCAATTCCTCTTGAAATTTGAAAAGTATTGTAATTTATCAACTTTCACATAATGATGATTAAACAAACCCTATTTTGATATGATTAATGTGTTTAATAGGGTTTAATGGATTGTTAGAGTTGATATTAATATGTTAAATGTAAAAAGGAACATTGAGTTCAAAAAGGAAGAACTTTGCATGTGATTAGTCTAATTTAGGGTTTATGTGCTTAAATATGCATGAAATTTGAAAAGGGCATAAAGTTATCATCTTTAATGATTCAATTAACGAAAAACCCTTAGATTTGATGATAGATGGATAATTCAAGCTGATATTAACCTGTTGTTAATGAAAGAGAAAATAGGATTTAAAAATATGATCTTTTTATATATCTGGTTTAATTTAGGGTTTCGTGTATGATTATGCACTAATGGGCTTGAAAACCCTAATTTAGATGAATATGTCTTTTAATTGGTTTAATTGTGTAAATCCACGAATAAAATAGATAAGTGATGATCCTAAGCCAATTTGAGCATAAAAGATCCTTAATGTGGATAATTTGAGTAATTAGGGTTTTTATGAGTGGAAAAGTTGTTTTAGGGTTTGTTGATCTAAAAAGGATAAAGTTTGCGAAATTGATCTAAGAAACCCTAATACATCCTAATGAGACTTAGAAACCTTAGAAAGGTAACCCAAGTCAATAAGGAGTTGTTTGGGATATTTTTGTGACAATTAGACATTATACATGTTTTCAGGATCAATGTTTGCTTGATTGATTGATTGGCTTGCTTGATTGGGCATCTAGTTAGATTTGGATAAATTGTTGCTTGAGATATCCAAGATAGGTATGTGGTTACTTATGAATAACCGCTTAATTTTCCGATGGTTTCTCAGACGTTTAATCGCATTGAATGCAACTAAACTGCTTGGATGTTCATATTGCAATTATAAAGTGACTATGACTATCACTTGATTTATTTGCCTATAAACTCAGATCCTGGTTCTCTCTGTGGCATAATAGCTAACCTAGTACATGGCTGCCTATGGGTAGGTCCATCAGGTTAGAGAAAGGCCTAGTACATGTCTACCTATTGGGTAGGTCCATCAGGTCTATGGATGACCTAGTACATGGCTACCTATTGGGTAGGTCCATCAGGTCTATGGATGACTTAGTACATGGCTACCATGGAGGTAGGACCATAAAGTCACATTGAGTTAGATATTGGGATACCTTCGGGTAGTGCCATGCGACTCTATTACCTAAAAGAGAGGTGAAATCTATGTCCACTGCAGGGACAACCCAGAGTTCGAGAATATGTATGGATTGAGTTGTATGGCTTAAAATGTAATCTTGATTGTTAAATTATTAATTGAATGATTATATTGTTAACATAGTTGAACATTATATGTTTCCTCCACATACCAGCTTCGGCTGACCGACGTTTTGTTTGTCGGCGTTTTAGGTACATTGAAAAGAACAAACAATAAAATGACACCTTGTGAATTCAAGAATTAAAGAACAAGGAGGAACTAGTTAGAATAGTTCATATGAGGTTAGAAGTTTAGTTTGTTCCAATCTCTTCAAAGGTATGCAAAGAAATTTTTTATTACCATTTTCTGTATAGTCTGTTAGAATTTAATAATTGTTTATGGTTATATGTCGAACCTTTGATCCGGGATTAATGGGTGCGGCTTCAACCTCTTGGTCTCCCTTAATTGGGGGTTATTGGGAGGTGGGGTCGTAACATTTGGTATCAGAGCTTAGGTTCCTCAGTTAACCATTAATAATCATTAAATTTTACAAACTTCATAGAACCCAAGGGAGTTATTAGAGGAGTATCCGAAATACGGAGGTGTCTAGAAAGGGATCACGACCGGGGGCTGGCAAGATTTTCTTCCGCACCGCTATTCGGAATACGAGGACTCCCGGACCCGTGTGACCACCTGGCCAAAGTCTTAGGGTATGAATCGAAATAAGATACCTTTAGGACTTGTCATATTATTCATCCCTTCTCATCACAAAATTCTGATAAGGACCTAAAGGATTGGTGTTTTCTTTCTTCTCCTCACCCTCTTGTGGTATGGGTCAGGTTAATAAGGTTTAAGGAATCCTCCACTAAATTAATGAAAGGCATGTAAATAAGATGTCATGGACATAAGCTTAATAGATTAAGCACAAAATAAATAATAGATACATGCTTAGGACGTATGACATAAGATGTCATGTCCTCAGAAGAGACCTGAGGCTAGACCTTCTTGTCAGGAGGATAAGTTAGTCTTGGAGATAGAGATCTCCATTGCAAGTAGAGAGCTGGCACATCCTCTGAGGATGATGCTAACCCTAACCCTAAGTGAAGGTTAGAGGGAGATGAGTTGGACCAGGTGTTTGAAAGGGCATGCCTTCGGGATGCCATATGATCCATGGGTGACCTAACACCTTTGGCAACCCAACCTTGGGAAGTGACGTGCATGTTAGGGCAAAAGATAGCTCATTAGATGATGATGTTAGTGAAGGACCCTATGGGCTTGTGCAAGTAGGTTATATTTGGCACCTAGGACACGTCACAGTGCTGACAATAGGATGAAACCCTAGATAAGGAATTATGATGGAGCACAAAGGGCTATGGATGATGTTGAGCAAACCTAGGCTTCACCCATGTAGGGCATGCCTTGAGGTTGATCCTTCATGAAGAGAGAACCTCTCACGGTAAGGTTGGATGTAGGGTTAGCTCTAGAGAGAGTAGGAAACTCAGCAAGAAAGTTGGAAGCCTAAAACCCTGAACAATGGATGATAGTGGTTGCCTCATGATCGATCCCTGAAAGTTGATGATACCTTGGTTGCCTTTAGAGGGACCAAACCCTTGAGAAAAGATGAATTTTCTGGTACCTACGGGCCTATGGTATAGATGTTTACCTTCCGAGGTAGGAAGAAGAGTTCCTTAGACCTAGAAAGGTTTAGTAGCAGGCTATGAGGCCTTGTACCTTGTTGGTTGTCCTTAAGGAGGACCCAACTCTAAGTGTTGCTTGAGTTGAAGGATGACAAGGAGTGCATGTCATGCCTTTTTCATGCTTGGTTTGTAGTTAAGAGAAGGAGCATGCAGTGAACCTAGGGTTCCTAGGCCTAAAAGGGGAAGTGGTATACCTAAGGCTCATGATGAGAAGTTGAGTTCCTATAGAAGTGAGCATGGTAATCCTCATGAATAGAGGAAAAGAGAAGCCCCTTAAGTTTAGGGTGTGTTTGATGAACCCCTCACAGCTAGGTTGATGATAAAGAGAGGTATGATCTTGATCCAACATTGAGGAAAGAGGACAAGTATGACCTAGCATGGTTCAGTAGGTGATCTGCTTGTGCCTTAATAGCTTGCTAGGGTTAAGTAGACTAATGTGGATGTAAACCCTAGACCTAAGAGCTTTTGTGACCTTGTTGTCAAGAGATAGTTTTCATCCCATCCTGGGATAGGGACCCCTTTAGTAAGGTGTATATTAGTTTGACTAGTTTTGAGGTAACCCGAGGAGGTTTCATAGAATCTTGAGAAGCTAAGTGAAAGGTACATGGTATGAGCATGAATCTACAGACCCATAGATATCCATCTCTATTGCATGTGAATGTGTAACCATGGAGGTAACCGGTATGGGGCTTGACCAAGGTAGGCAGGTTACCATGATGCCTATGAACGGATGAGATCCAGCCCATGAATGCAGAAAGAGAGATGATGAAGCCATGGGTAAGGTTCTAAGTGAACATGTACTGTTATGGAGAATCCTAAGTCTATCCTAGGGTCAGGTAGGGATAAGACCGATGAAAGTAGGAGTTTCCTAATTCCCCAGTTGCACATGACCATAGGGTCGGGAGATAACAGCTAACATTGTCTGAGGGCCATGGGTTAGGAGATTGATCACCTTCATGAACTCATGGGACCCAAATGGAAGATGAGTAGGGCACTCTCTTGATGCATGAGGGAAGAGGGATGACCCCAAAAGAGTCAGTACCCTATAGACCTAGAGGAGATGACCAAGGATATAAACCTCAGTAGGTTCAAGACTAGTTAGATATCTTGATGTTTATGATGAAGAGACATATGTGGCACGTTGCAACTTAGATTTTAAAGGTGTATGGCAAGGTGGGATGTACCATCTCTACTATTGGAACAGGAAGAACTCTGTATTTGGACTGCAGCCAAATGCTTATTTCCTCTTGTTATGGGGGTGAGAGATAGGACATTATGCATGTCATACACCAAGGATAAGAGATGATGTAGGTTGGAGCATTGCCATGAAAAATGGGGATAGAGAAGATATCTACCTTGGTAAAGTGAATGATACATGGATGGTTTGTAAACACTAAGAGGAATGAGGTAGTTCCCTTATGAGGATGTTTTTATCATGAGCTATGTGGAACTTACAAGTTATACCAGGTCGAGTTTGATCACCATGATGATGGAATCAGAGAGTGTTCTTATGAAGATGAACATATAGTTTGAGGTGACATGATAAGTGAAATACATGGAAGTGTAATGTTACCTAAGGATGTGAAGTGGTAATGGGTGCTCTGGTTGAGATACATCTGACTTGTTTGATTAGAAGCTAGAAGAGGTTGTTTGGCTAACCCTAAGTTTGAAAAGGAGAGGTGTTTGGATAACACTCAGATGTAACAAGATGCGTTGAAAAGTTAAGGGTTGTTTGGTTAGACAGTCTAGTCCTTGATGTAATGAAAGGACGGTGGTAGAACCTCAGATGCACTTCTTTGGAAGAGAAGGTGACGAAACCCGGACTAGAGTGGTTTAGGGTTTCAGTGGATTTGATCTTGAAAGAATCATGACATACAGGAAATCATGGTTGAAGATCATCATACACCGTGGAAAATGGCAATAGCACTTTGGATGCTTAAGATGAGGTTGCATGTGGTTTATGGCCATGCAAGCCAGGAGGTAAAGGACGAACCCCAGTAACCCAGTGTATCGATATAGATGACAAAAGAGTCCTTGAGAGGGAATGGGAGCTCAACACTATGGATGTTGTGATGGGTCTTCCCTGGTCCAAAGAAGGTCGAGATACAATGTGGGTTATGGTAGGTCGCCTTACCTAGATAATATGAGAAAGGAAGAGTTCGGTTAAGGGACAGATCAGTTGAAATACCCATGAGAAAGATGGTTCAACTACACCATGAAACAAGTTCAAAGGTTCTTGAGTTTGACCTAAAGGTTCACATCCATAAAATGGAAGTAGGTACATGAAGAACTCAATGTTAGTATAGTTTATCACCCCTAACTATGGTTAGTAAGATCCAGACTAAAGGGTCTGATGAGGGCATGTGTGCTCGTTCAGGGTGATATCTAGAGACAGTTCTTGTCCTATGAAAGATGTGACATTGACCACCACAGCCAGTATCGGGTTTTATATGAAGCTCTGTAAGGGAGGTTGTGTCGGTCACCACTTTAGTAAGGTAATGTTGGTGAAAAGGGCCACATGATGGTTAGAAAAGGACCACATGATGGTTAGAAAAAGGGACCCCAGTGTGTGTAGATGAAGTCACTTTGATTGTGCAAGGGATGAAAGGAGCCTAGATACGATGAGAGTCGTGAGCAGATGCAAAGTAGACTGACATACAAGTTACTGTGGGAGAAAATGTGACATGAAAATCCGACCCCTCTAAGTTATAGATAAGAGAGCTGAGTCCCCAATACATGGGTCCATTAGAAATGGATGGGTGGAGAAGGTTAAGATTGACCTTACCCCTCGGGATAAAGTAATGTGTGATGAGTTCCATGTGTCCGATTTAGAGCATTATGTGAGGTACCCTGACCATGTGCTGAGCAATGAACCTAGTGAGCCCCGAGGGAGGATGACATGGCATGAGTCACCTATGTAGTTTATAGACGCCAAGATAAAGAACTCAGAGAAAAGAATATGTGATAATAAAGGTTCTTTGAAAATTCCATGAGTACAGAAAAACCACATAGGGGCCAATGATGGACATGGGAAAAGTATTATCCTGAATTGTTTGTTTTCTTGTTTGAATTTTGAGGACAAAATTCCTATAAGAGGGGAAGGATGTTATAACCCCAATTTTTGGATTCAATTGGTGAGAAATGCAATTTCTCATATTAAGGATAATTGAATAAATAATGATGTGATTTCTTTTTAATAAATGGATTCCCTTCACAATAGCCTTGATTGGTTGCTTGGTGGGCTTTATTGGCTATTGGGCCCAATAAAAAGGAAATTCAATTAGTAAATGGATAATTGAATTTTTAAGAAAAGAAACATGTAGAAATCTCTAGAAGGCAAATCCAAAGAGGATTTCGTGCCTCTTGGGTTCCTTGGGTACCAAGGAGTCCAAGGTTGGAAAAAGAAAGCAATAAGAAAAGAAAAGACTAATTAAGTATTTATTTATTAAGAAAGAAATTGAAAATAATGGTAAAATGTGGAAAATGAGTGGAAAGAGGCATAAATGAGATTTCATGGAGAAATTTCGTGTCCATGAGATTTCTATTGATAAAAGGAATGCCAATGACGAAAATAAAAGAGAAATTAAGAGAAATCCTAAAAAAGAAATATTTTATTAAGAAATAAACATGATAATGCAAAATAATGCATATAGGTGCATTAAGAAGGATAATGAGTATTCCAATAAAATGAATTTCGAAATAATATAGTTTCTTGGGGTACAAGGAGCCCCAATGAAGGAAGAGGAAAGAGAAAATGCCAAAATTTGCAGAATAAAGGATAATATGAGATTTTATTAATGATTTTGGTGGATTATGAAAAAGGAAGTAATTTCTATTATGAGAAAATAGAAATTCGTTCTAATGAATAAAAGGTAAGTATAAAAAGAGTGAAAGAAATAATTCTTGTATTTCTAAGTATCCATGAGATAAGGAATATCAAGGAGGTTAATAGGAGAGAGAAGAACTACTTCTCCTTGAAGGAATGAGAATCCTAATGGGAATAGAACTTTGGACGCATAGATGGCCATCCTTGGACGTGGATAGCCACCCCTATTTAAGGGGGGACATGCTATGGATCCAGTCCTAAGGAAATCTCACGAAATACTCTTTCTCTTCTTCATCTCCTTCGAACAAACCCTATCCATGAAGTAGGTGTTTCCCTGGAGTAATGGAAAGCTGAGGAGCCATCTAGATGGGAGCCTGGAGCGCTGCGGTACCAAAGAGTAGCTTCTCCATCGAAGTTGGGACCTAGAACGCATGCAGCAGCAACTTTTAGGCTGCATCAACGGCCACGAGGAACTGCCTTGTTGAGCGATGGTTTGGTCGTGCCTACCGCGATCAGGTGGCGCCCAAGTGCGCAGAGGTGTGGCGGACCAAGGGAGAGGGTCGGAAATGGCTTCTTGGTCCTATGGAGGCTGTGGCTGGCCACGCAAAGCAGCAGCTCGGCGGCTAGGGCGACAACAAGTCGCTGGCCCGAGGAAGAAGAAAGGAAAAATAGACGTCAGACCGTTTTTCCCCTCCGCGGGCTAAAGAATCGCCAACTTAACCGAGGGTAAAAGAGTCATTGTGTTATGTTTGCAATCAGCTAGCGTCACATGGCATGGGTGACGTGACACTTCTGGATTGACCCAAAATAGGTAATTTTACTAAAATCATATCTATTTATTTGTAGCTCGGATCAAAACAAGTTATATATAAAACTTGATCCTCAGAACGAGGGGAATTCAATAAAAATATTTTTATAAGCCAATTCCTCTTGAAATTTGAAAAGCAGTGTAATTTATCAACTTTAACATAATGATGATTAAAGAAACCCTATTTTGATATGATTAATGTGTTTAATAGGGTTTAATGGATTGTTAGAGTTGATATTAATCTGTTAAATGTAAAAAGCAACATTGAGTTCAAAAAGGAAGAACTTTGCATGTGATTAGTCTAATTTAGGGTTTATGTGCTTAAATATGCATGAAATTTGAAAAGGGCATAAAGTTATCATCTTTAATGATTCAATAAGGAAAAACCCTTAGATTTGATGATAGATGGATAATTTAAGCTGATATTAACCTGTTGTTAATGAAAGAGGAAATAGGATTTAAAAATATGATCTTTTTATATATTTGGTTTAATTTAGGGTTTCATGTATGATTATGCACTAATGAGCTTGAAAACCCTAATTTAGATGAATATGTCTTTTAATTGGTTTAATTGTGTAAATCCATGAATAAAATAGAGAAGTGATGATCCTAAGACAATTTGAGCATAAAAGATCCTTAATGTGGATAATTTGAGTAATTAGGGTTTTTATGAGTGGAAAAGTTGTTTTAGGGTTTGTTGACCTAAAAAGTATAAAGTTTTAGAAATTGATCTAAGAAACCCTAATGCATCCTAATGAGACTTAGAAAGGTAACCCAAGTCAATAAGGAGTTGTTTGGGATATGCTTGTGACAATTAGACATTATACATGTTTTCAGGATCAATGTTTGCTTGATTGATTGATTGGCTTGCTTGATTGGGCATCTAGTTGGATTTGGATAAATTGTTTCTTGAGATCTCCAAGACAGGTATGTGGTTACTTATGAATAACCGCTTAGTTTTCCGATGGTTTCTCAGACGTTTAATCACATTGAATGCAACTAAACTGCTTGGATGTTCATATTGCAATTATAAAGTGACTATGACTATCACTTAATGTATTTGCCTATAAACTCAGATCCTGGTTCTCTCTATGTCATAATAGCTAACCTAGTACACGGTTGCCTATGGGTAGGTCCAACAGGTTAGAGAAAGGCCTAGTACATGGCTACCTATTGGGTAGGTCCATCAGGTCTATGGATGACCTAGTACATGGCTACCTATTGGGTAGGTCCATCAGGTCTATGGATGACTTAGTACATGGCTACCATGGAGGTAGGACCATCAAGTCACATCGAGTTAGATATTGGGCTACCTTCGGGTAGTTCCATGTGACTCTATTACCTAAAAGAGATGTGAAATCTATGTCCACTGTAGTGACAACCCAGAGTTTGAGAATATGTATGGATTGAGTTGTATGGCTTAAAATGTAATCTTTATTGTTTAAAGATTAATTGAATGATTATATTGTTAACATAGTTGAACATTATCTCTTTCCTCCACATACCAGCTTCGGCTGACCGACGTTTTGTTTGTCGGCATTTTAGGTACAATGAAAAAACAAACAGTAAAATGACACCTTGTGAATTCAAGAATTAAAGAACAAGGAGGAACTAGTTAGAATAGTTCAGATGAGGTTAGAAGTTTAGTTTGTTCCAATCTCTTCAAAGGTATGCAAAGAAAAATTTTATTACCATTTTCAGTATAGTCTGTTAGAATTTAATAATTGTTTATGGTTATATGTCGAACCTTTGATCTGGGATTAATGGGTGCAGATTCAACCTCTTGGTCTCCCTTAATTGGGGGTTATCAGGAGGTGGGGTCGTAACATTTCACATGTATCTTATTTATGCCATCCTAAATAGCATACCCATCAATTTTATTCATCTTATTCATAAGAACATGGTTGAGTTTTCTAGCAATCCACCCTATGTTGATTTTGTTTTCCAAATTAGACCACATTGTCTTAAGAAAAGAATTGAGGACCTAGGTTTCAAATGTGATAGAAAACCCCAACAGATCACTGGAAATACAATAGAGAAGATGGGGATTGATTTAGGACACAAGAGGGCTAGGATTGAAGGGGAGCCATCCACCCAGGATACACCTCCACCACCTTCTCCAACTAGCCTACCTTATGATCCTATCACAAATACATTAACATACATTGTTGGTTCTCAATATCACTTAAGTAGGAAATTAGACTATAATCATCATGCCATGTCTTACTTGAATCAAAGGATGCAAGCTCTTTCTCTTGATACACCTGATGCATATCCTTATTCACTTAATCCCGACATGCTCTACCCCTACAAACCATCCTACAACTACACTCAAATCCCGCCTCCACCATCTCATGACCTCAACCACACTCAGTTTTCCCCAATCCAACTCCAAGACATTGCTGCCCACTTTCGATTTGATCGTGTTCCCACCTTCTTGGAGGCTTATGCTTTGACCAAGACAGGCGCCTTGGAGTGGCAGACGCTGGTCAAATACTATGGAGTTGAGCCTTTTCTTAGGAAAGACCCAAAAGTTGATGTAATTCTTAGGTCTTTTCAGTGAGATCATGTGATGGATATCTCTGTGATGAATGTAATAGTTATCTTTATGAAATGCATGTAATGGATATCTCTTTTATGAGAT
The DNA here is from genome assembly GCA_963693085.1 of Alisma plantago-aquatica. Taxonomy (NCBI): domain Eukaryota; kingdom Viridiplantae; phylum Streptophyta; class Magnoliopsida; order Alismatales; family Alismataceae; genus Alisma; species Alisma plantago-aquatica. The sequence continues at coordinate 6,935,516 of OY856409.1, read as the reverse complement.
TGTATGAGTATTGAGATATCATGAATAAAAGTGTTTCCTATGGCTTCAATTGGACATACCATGTTAAATAAGAGTATTATAGTATGGGGGAGCATATATAAAAATCATATAATTAAGAGGGATTAATATATGTCATGATTAAAATGGTTAACTTTTTGAAATGACAAAGGGGGAGAAAAAAATATAAATAATAATAAGGGACTTATAAAAATTAATTACTAAGATGTCCTACTTTCATAAGCAAGAAAGGGAATATCTATAAAGGTCAACATCAGGTATGCAGTTTACATTGTTTAAATTTCCTTTATTTATATTTTGGAAATGTTTGTCATCTTCAAAAAGGGGGAGATTGTTGGCTTAATTTGACATTATTAAAATCTGTTTGTTTTGATGATGAAAAACATTTCGTGGATCTAACATGCTAATTGAGTATTTCAGGAACAAGGTGGATGACAAAGTTTTGGAAGATCTAAATGTTTCAATTGCGTTATTTTCATGATTGTAATCAAATGTAAACTTGTACAAAAATATATTGTACAAGTACTTAGATATCATGTAAATCAAGTGTTTAGATCTTCCCTATCCACACACAACACTTAGATAAGTCATCCCTATGTGAGCATCACAATTGCACATTCATTTCTTACACTTAGCATATGAGTTAAAGTTTTGAAACAAAGTTTGTCTCGGTCAACACACTTCTCGACCGAGATATTCTCGGTCGAACATTTTCTCGACTGAGAGACTCCCAATTCTAAAGCACGATTATCTTTGTGAAACCTACTAAAAGCTATCACAGAAAAAGGCTTGGTCGAAGTTTACTTCGACCGAGACAACGTCTCGAGTAGGTTCTATAGTCGCTAGACTTAGTTCTATATGCATTAAGGTTAGTGGGAAAAAGTGGTTGGAAGTTGAGTTAAATTTTGCTCCAGACTTACCCTCATTCGACAAATTCCTCGACTGAGAGAGACTCAGTTGAAAAACTTCTCGACCGAGAAGGTTTCTGTTTGCACTTTTTAGAGTTACTTAACTAGCCATTACAAACATAATTAGTGGTTACCTAACGGCTAGTTGAGCACTAAGAACCCCCTAGAAAGTGTCTAGAACGTCCCTAAGAACTAGTAGGCCATTCCTATAAATAGGACATGCCTTAGGACACCTAAAATCACTTGAGTACACATACTTGCAATTGAGAATCAATTCTTGTGAGCAATTGAGCAACTTCAACACTTGCAAATCATTTCCATTGCTGGCATTTCGTGTCCTATAGGCTAGAATCATCTACCCACTATACTTCCATTTTCATACACATTGGATAGGAGATCAAAATGCTTGATATAGGATTCAAGCCTTGTGCTTAAGTGGTAATTGTAATTTCCATTTTTCTTTCTTGTTCTTTCTTATTGCATCGTACTCTCCTTGCTACTCCTAGGTTGGAGGCTATAGAGTGGAGAGGGTGAAATCTTCTCAGGTGGAGAAGGAGGATAAGGAGGAAGGCTACTTCAAGGGGGAGCTTGAAGTTATTTCAACTGAAGGTTGCTTCAAGGTTGGTGAGACGACTTTGGGTGAAGGTTGTCCAAATGGTTTGGGAAGGTATTTGTACTTTTGTGTAACATCCTTGAGAAGGTAATAAAATTCAAATACTTTCAAAATCACAATTGTAACAAATTGGGTAGTGGACTGACTTTGTTAGTTTTTGCTAAGGGTGGAACCACTCTAAACCCTTTTCTCCTTCTTGAACATCCTTGTGGTTGTTTGTTGGTTGAATTATTTTAAAGTTATTATAAAACCCTATTCACCCCCTTCTAGTGGTTTTTCAAATGAGGTAATGCCCAAGCATCACCTGTCTCCCAGAAACCCTCGAGTTTCCCCTGTAAATTATCGATGCTTGGTCTGTGCACGCAGAAATGGCCACCCTAAAGGCATTATGTGTTCCCTCTCCTCTTCCTCGTTGATCTCCCTCTTCATAGTAACATTGCAAAAGGGTCTAAACCCTAGGAGTTTGGGTGCCACCATGATGCGGCATTGCAGATCGGAAAACGGCTATGTCATTACCCACATTCAGAAACACGACCTATGTTTCATCTCTTCCTTGCCCCTCCTCATTCGGAAATGCTCCATGTAACCTCTTTGTGGATTCCCTTGCCAGCAACAAACCAGCATACCTCCGACTACCCAGATATCCCGATGGCGACCTGCCTTCATTCCCCAGGTGCAGTGCTGACCCCCATAATCACCAGCGCCATCGAGCATCAGGATTATCCACATTTCCCTGACACCCCCTCACCTCCTCATCACCATCGTTGGTCTAAACCCATCTTCCATCATGGAAACCTACAACGCCATCCATCACTATGGCGACTTGCAATCATTGGCATCATCACCACCGACGATTGCAGACTTGACAACACCGCTTACCCAACACCCACCAGCCTAGCCATCACCTCCTCCTCCATCTTGATACCAATCGACGGTTTGCAAGTCAGACCTAGCTCCTTTTCCCCAACCCCAGGCACCCTACAACCACCATGACACCTCACCAGCAAACAAACTACTGATGGTCGTCGATCCGCCACAACAACCATTGACTCCTTCAAAGATCCGCAACAATGTTAACATGGTGCATGATCACAACATCCATGTACAACTGAACCTGCAACTCGCCCCCTCAACCACAGATCACTGTCACCCTTCCTCCAATACCTCCCCTTCTAACTCTTGTGCACTGGCTAGCACCACAAGCACCTGCACCGCCGGCCTGTTCCATTTGCATCCGATCACCAGGCATCTCTAAGCCCCATCGATCTGGGTGTTATAGATTCAGATCTCCACATCATTTGACAAGCGCTCGCCAGCAATCCTTCGATGTCACCTACAAAACTAGAACGGCAAGACCTATAGCGTAACTTCTCAGTAGATTACAAATTCTGAACCAGACATTCTCCATCAACCCTCACACAACTACAACCTCCACCTCCATTCTATCTCCAACTAGTGCATCTACTTTGTGTAGATTGGGGAAGACTAATAATATCCTCCTTCATTACCTTGAGATCCATCGACCATGGACATCAAGATGTCCTCGACCCTACTGCTAAGGAAGGCTATCACCAAGGATGGGATGCATACTAGTCTCCACCATCACTGTCCAGTAAATGAAGAACTAATCTACGGAAAACCTTGAAGTTGCATGAACTGTACGTAAGTTGCTTACTTTGTTTGTATTTTAGTTTGTTAAAAAATAACAAATGAAATGAGGATAACAGGGAGAGAGGCCAGATTATGATATGGGAACTCACAAGTCAATAATAAAAAATTTAGCAATCAAGTTTAGTAAAGTCATATATAGGTACACCACATTGCATGTGTACTAGGAATTAGAGAATACACATTCGATAAGTATGTCTCATGTATACCTAGTATACTAGTTAATAGTAATAGTTAGATAGATGCAATTTCTATAATAATGATATTATGTCTAAATTTTTATATTCTTTTTTGGAAGCATAATCCCTAAAAGTGGATAGCATGTTTTTTTGAACGATCTATGATCCACTTATATTCCACTTGGCATAATTTTATCTAGAAAGGAAATCTTAATTGGGAAAAAAGTAATATTTACATAAAAGTTAGACCTCATTGGGACCACATATCATGAATTCATAATAATGAATACTCCATAAGGACTAGAGATGAACGAATAACCATGATGTATATTTGAATAAGTGTACTAGAAAGAGAATGTGGAACATGAGATCAAAGTCTGAAATATGAATTTTGATAAATAAATATGTAATTTTGAGTATGACCTACACACCTAAAAGGTACCTTGATGGGATAGAGTGACTGATACCTTTTGATCAAGTGAACCTTAATGACCACAATAGTAATGACACAACCCATGATGTCTGTGTTGAATTGACTTAGTCTACCCATAGGTGATGTAAACATCATCTGATAGAAAGAAAAGAGAGAAGACTCCCTATATGAATGAGAATCAAGTAATAAATCTCCAATATGTTGAATGTGTCTAATTAGGGTATGTTCCTTCATAGTGAGATCACGGAAACCCTAATTATGACGGTTAATGAATATTAACCTAATTTGAGGACATTAATGGAAGTAATCCTAATGAATGTGAATAGTAAACCCTAATCTAGGGTAATGTGCTATAATATGAATAGTAAACCCTAATCTAGGGAAAAGTGATGAGTTGAATAGTAAACCCTAATTATTGTGTTCTGCTTTTAAGCATGAAACCCTATGATTGAATCATGTAATAAGGAATCCCTATTCCTAATTAAGCTAAGGGGTTGAATAACTCTAATTGAATTGAATGAGCAACCCTAACCCTAGAAACCAGCCGTGGTGATGTAACACGGTCATGGTAATCCTTCTGTAGAACGACCGTGCAAGATAGCACGGCCGTGGTGTTCTATACCTGACTTGGAAATAAATTGTATTGTGCTGATATAGATATAATGTGCATGTTATCAATTGTGTTAGTCATGCAGTTCTTTATCAAGAAGTGATCATAGCCAGGTAAAGATTATGATGTCATATTCATTGAAAGCACTTTATAAGCTTTTAAAATAATGACATGCTATGTTGCCTAGTAAGAGGTAACATACGAGATTGATAGGATGTATGAGCCATGAGAAATATCTGCATTTCCATCAAATCATCAATATGTTACTTGGTAACAAGTGTTTTGATGATCTAAGGGTTTGAACACCGATGTTCCTGAATTATAATGATGAGATGGTTAAGGATTGATATCCCAATGATAATTGGATGTGAAATGAACTTGATACAATTAGTATTCTTTCTTTATAGCAATTGTCTTATTGGTTTATGTTTTAAAACATGCCTGATGCTAAAAGAATGCTATAATGTACTTAAATAATCAAGTATAATGATATCATGTAGAGCCCTAACCATAGATCCATCATTGTCAGAAGTTTAATGTTGGTGAAATAGGTTTTCTTAAGGGAACTCCTGGAGAGCATACTTTTGAGTATGTGGGGGTTATGGACGCGAATATCCTTACGTCCTAATGTGGGAATTGATGTGAGATGTACATTTAATCTCTCATTCTTTCATTATATGTTTATGTCGGGATGATGTATCATTAATCTCCCGATGATGTTGTTAATGCCACATCGATGTGAGATAAACAAGAAATCCTTCGATGGAGAAGAGAGTACAGTACGCCACTGTAAATCTAATAACGAAGTTGCCAGAATACCCTGGAAAGCTATTATGGTAGAGACACAAGGTGTCCTGCATGTTGTTCCTCATACTGACTAAGGAGGATGAGGTCATAGGAATCCGGCTCTTTTGATGACCTATGTATGGTACCGATTGCAATTTCGTAATGGTCGGTTGGAGTACGAGAGGTGTAACTCATCTCCTCAGGGCATAAATATGTTTGTAAAATGTAATCAGCCGTATAGCATAATTTCTTAGGTTGAACTACGAGAAACAATGATTGATGATACATTTAGTTGAATAACTAGTATACATGTTCTTCATACACCTTATTGATATATGTCTTGTCATCCAATCAAGTTATAATTGAAATGATTGCTTATGAAATATTGTTCTACTTAACTTAATCAATAATTTTCCTACTGTTGTATATTATTAGTTCTACTACTCAATGTTATTCCATTATTGCAATAACAATGCTTCTGGCGGAGAGTTATAACTCTCACTGGGACAATTATTCAATTGTATCACCCCCGTGGGATTCGACCTTTTAGGTAGACGTCGTGGATGAAGGAATCCATCAGTGGGTGAGCAACAACAACAACAACAGTAGCAGCAACATTAGGGACAGTAGTGATCCTCAGGTGGAGACACTGTCTATCAAGTCTTAGATACAATATTCTATGTGTCGTCTCTGTACTCTCAGGTCCTAGGAGTCAGTAGATGTTTAAAGTAGATCTAAGATTTTTGGCTTAATGCTTCGAGATTTTTGTACACTGCTCATGTACAGTTTAACAGGGCAGTTGATGCTTGTGACTCTCGAGATGTGATTTCACATAGATGTAATGATGGATCAGTTTGTAAATAACTTATCATGTTTATTTAAAAAAGAGTTTTACCGTTTATAGATCTCTTTACAAAAAGTTTTAATTTTTAGTGATTTTCAATAGTTCCACTGCTAGTCAATCGCTTCCGCATTCGTTGATCTCATTTTCCGAGATGGATCCCACAATTTAGTGGTATCAGAGCTCTAGGTTCACTGAGTCTACAGAGACATAGGACTTTGGTTGTTGAGTCTGTTCTAAGTGTCTTCCAGTATGTCTGATAGTGTCTTCTGCTCATTTAGGAGGAGAAGATAAAACTAAGGATGTCTGGACCACACGAAGAACATGTTGCATAGAGTAGTGTTGCTGCACCCAGAAGAGGTGTAAGAGACCCAGATAGAGAATAACTTGTGCCTGAACCACCCCAGTTCAATCCAACTGACATGGGGAACCCAGCCATCCAAGCCATGCTTGGGAAGTTTATGACTTCCATGACACATATGACTGATAGGATGCCTATACCTGCACCTAGGGCACCTACCCATCCTGAAGGACAAGGATCCGACAAGACGTTTGAACGACTTCGCCGAGTTGGAGCCATAGAGTATGCTGGAACAGATGACCCAGCAGATGCTGACTTGTGGTTAACTGAACTAGAGAAGGCCTTTAGAATTCTGAACATTCCAGAAGCTGAGTAGGTTAGACATGCTGTGTATCTTCTCAAGGGGATTGCTGGTCATTGGTGGACAATGGAAGATCAAAGAGGCCAGGTGTGGAGATTGCATGGGAAGTTTTCTGACGGGAATTTATCAACAGATATTTCCCTAAGACGTTTCTGTACGAGAAAATCTCTCAGTTTGAGAGGTTAAGACAAGGTCCAATGAACATTAGCGAGTATGAGGATAAATTCATGGAACTTTTGCGGTTCTATCCGCACATGGAGACCACAGATGAAGAAAGAATTAGGCATTTTGAGAAGGGTTAAACGCTGAGTTGAGTACTCCTGTGTCTGCTCTGGAGAACAGGTAGAGATTTTCTACCTTTGTGGAGTTTGTCAGAAGGGTAGAGAGGTCTGTGGCACATAAGAGACAGACCAAGAACAAGAACATGTATCCCCAGTTCCAAGGATCTTCATCTAAAAGTTTCAAGAAACCTAGGTTTTCTGTACCTACACCACCACCTAGATTCAGTACCCAGACGCAGTGGATGTCAAATAGAGGTAGAGGATGAATTTTACCGCTAGAAGGGGCTCGTAGCTCAGCATCTATGTCAGTTATAGGACCACCCAGACCACAACAACTGAACAGAAGTTGTTACATATGTGGAATGATGGGACATCTGATGAAGGATTGAAGAGCCAGAGAAGTGAATGTAACTCAACCTCAAAGGCAGAGTCAGCAAGGATCTAAAGGTGACAATTTCCAGGTAACACTAGAGGACGTGGACAAGCGTCCCAAGCTGGATCATCGACACCTAGTCTAGCACCGAATCAACTACAGGCGACGACAACATTCTATGCGATGAATCCACCTGATGCAGTGATCAACCCTCAGGTTGTGGCACGTCAGATGGAATTGCTATATTCTGATATGTCTACACCTTGCGTTGTATCTATTTTAATTGATTCGGGTGCTATGCACTCCTTTTATCACTCGAAGAGTGATTCTTGACTGCAACTTGACTATAAGTCATAGAGCAGATAGTTTGTTGCTAGAAACTCCGTTGAGGGGATATGCTGTGTTGCAGGATGTATGTTCTCCCTGCATCCTCTTCTTTTCTGAACATCGCATTCAAGTGGATATTATACCACTTGAGGTGCATGGATTTGATGTGATCCTTGGGATGGATACCTTATAAAGGTATAAGGTTGTCTTGGATTGTGAGTCCAAGCAAGTTGTGTTTGTTGATGATAGCGACATGTGGATCTTTCAAGGAGATAGAAAGATTCTACCAACCTGTCTTGTGTCAGCTATGGTTGCTGAGAAGCTGATGAGGCAAGGATGTTATGCATTCTTGGCCCATGTGGTAGATACTACCATGGATAGTCCTAAGCCTTCTAAAGTTCCAATTGTCAGGGAATTTGTAGATGTATTTCCTGAAGAACTTCCAGGTGTGCCACTGCCTTGGGAGATTGATTTTGAGATCAATTTAATCCCAGACACGAAACCTATAGCACAAACACCATATAGGATGGCGCTTGATGAGATGGCAGAACTCAAGAAATAGCTGCAAGAGTTGCTCGAGAAGGGTTTTATCCGACCGAGTACTTCACCTTGTGGTGCTCTAGTCCTCTTTGTTAAGAAGAAAGACAGGTCACTGCAGTTGTGCATTGATTATAGACAGTTAAATAAAGTAACGATAAAGAATAAGTATCCTTTGCCGAGGATTGATGATCTCTTTGACCAGTTGTGTGGTGCAACCGTCTTCTCAAAGATAGATTTGAGGTTAGGATATCACCAACTATGTATTAAGGATGGTGACATACCAAAGTCTGCCTTTAGGACAAGGTATGGTCACTATGAGTTCATAGTTATGTCATTTGGACTAACTAATGCACCAGCTGCATTTATGGAACTCATGAATAGAATCTTCCGACCTTTTCTCGATCAGTGTGTTTTTGTCTTCATAGATGACATTTTGATCTATAGTAGAGATGCTCAGCAGCATCAACAACATCTTCGTCAAACTCTAACTTTGCTAAGAGAACATAAGTTATATGCTAAGTTTAGCAAGTGTGAGTTCTTGTTACCAGAAGTGTATTTCCTTGGACATGTAATATCTTCCTCGAGTATTCGTGTTGACCCTAGAAAGGTAGAGTCTGTTGTGCTATGGGAGCAGCTGAAGACACCGATAGAGATCTGTAGTTTCTTAGGCTTGGCAGGCTATTACCGGCGGTTCATTAAGAACTTTAGCCCAATAGCTTTACCCTTGACTAAGTTGACCAGGAAGGACATTCCTTTTGTTTGGAGTGATAAGTGTCAACAATCATTTCAGTTGTTGAAGGAAAGGTCGACAAGTGCACCTGTGCTTGTGTTACCTGAGCAAGGGAAAGGATATATAGTTTTTTGTGATGCCTCTAAGAATGGACTTGGATGTGTGTTGATGCAGGATAAACAAGTGATTTCTTTTGCTTCCCGACAACTTAAGAAACATGAGTAGAATTATCTGACACACGATCTAGAGCTAGCTGCTCGATTTCATGCCTTGAAGATCTGGAGACACTATCTTTATGGAGAGACATTCCAAATTTTCATAGACCATAAGAATCTTAAGTATATCTTTTCTCAGCATCAGCTTAACATGAGGCAACGCCGCTGGATGGAGTTAATCAAGGACAACGATTGTACGATTGATTATCATCTAGGGAAGGCCAATGTGGTTGTAGATGCTTTGAGTAGGAAATCAGCAACACCAGCCTTAGATAGAGCACAACTGAATTCCTTGGTATGCTCTAGAAGGGATACGCTTATCTCCTTAAGGCAAGACAATGTACAGTTAAAAGTATCATTGTTAGCCGGGTTGTTAGCTGAAATGCATATAAAACCTACTCTGAGACAGCAGATCAAGGAAGCACAGCAAGTTCATGCTGTAGTTCAACTGATTAGATCGGAGTATGGTAGTGAGAAACGAGATGGTTTCCATGACACAGATGACCAAGTAGCCTGTTATCATGGTAGGATGATAGTGCCTGATGTGGATAACTTGAGAAAGTTAGTCCTGGAAGAAGCTCATTCTTCAATGTATGTTATGCATCCAGGAAGCACCAAGATGTATCGAAACTTGAAAGACATGTATTGGTGGCCTGGTTTGAAGAAAGACGTTGTTGAGTTTGTCATGCGGTGTCTTGTGTGTCAGCAAGTTAAAGCTGAACACCAGAAGCCTGCAGGGACAATGCAACCTTTGCCCATACCACAGTGGAAGTGGGATCATGTAACCATGTACTTTGTGGTTGGTCTACCCAGGACAACCAAAGGACATGATTCCATCTGGGTAATAGTTGATAGGTTGACGAAGACAACACATTTCTTCCCTATCAAAACAACCTATTCTGCTGAGAATCTAGCATAGTTATATGTCAATGAGATAGTGTGGCTGCATGGAGTCCCAATTACCATCGTTTCTGATAGAGGTCCCCAGTTTACGAGTCGTTTTTGGGAGAGACTTCATAAAGCTTTAGGCTCACAGTTAAGGTTTAGTACAGCCTTCCATCCTCAGACTGATGGACAGTCAGAAGGGACTATACAGACCTTGGAAGACTTTCTTGGAGCATGTGTTCTTCAGTTTATAGGGAGTTGGGATCTGCACCTAAGCTTGATAGAGTTTGCCTATAATAATAGCTATCAACATAGCATTGACATGACACCTTATGAAGCTTTGTATGGTAGACGTTGTAGATCACCCCTATGTTGGTATGAAACTGGTGAATATCAACTTTTAGGTCTTGATCTTGTGCAGCAGACCACCGAGAAGATTAAAGTAATACAACAACAGATAAAGACTGCACAGGATAGGCAGAAAGCTTACGCTGATAAGCATCGTAGACCTTTAGAATTCCAGGTTGGAGACAGAGTGTATCTCAAAGTCTAACCTTGGAAAGGAGTTCTGAGATTTGGAAGGAAAGGAAAGTAAGCTCCTAGGTTTATGGGTCCTTATCCAATCATTTAACATATTGGGAAGGTAGCTTATAAACTAGAGTTACCACTAGAACTACAAAGGTTACACCCTGTGTTCAACATTTCCATGCTTAGGAAATGTCACCCTGATATAGAATCAATTCTGCAACCTATGGAAGTAGAATTGAATAATGATGTATCTTATGAGGAATGACCTGTGTCAATCCTTGATAAAAGAATTATAAAGATAAAAAAGAAAGATATAAGTCTTTTGAAAGTCCTCTGGAATCACTGTGGTATTGAAGAATCCATGTGGGAACTAGAGGAAGAGATGAGAAGAAAATACCCTGCTCTTTTCTCTTAATATGTTTTGTTGATTTCAGGGACGAAATCCTTGTAAGGGGTGGATGATTTGAAACATCCCTGACCTGGGTTGTGTATTAACCCTAGGTGTTTTGCTTAAATAAGTGATTAGATGCTTGTGTTTATCCTTTGAAATGTAATTCAGGCTCTTGAGGAACCTATATTTCTATTTCAGTCCTTTTTGAACAATGTTGCAACAGTGTTTTGTTAATTTTGGACTAAAGTGCAAATTACCCAATTAGAGGGGTTAAATTGCAAATTGCACATGTTAAGATGTTCCTATGATGATGATACATCATAAGAATGAATATGATGTAGTGGTATGGTTTCCACAAGCTTGAGTACCAAGATATAGCTTGTAAAGCAATCCTTGTGCTTTAAAACCTAGTTTTGGTGTAAAGTACAATTTACCCAAAACATAGGGTGCAACATGTAAAATATATCGTCTAGAGTATCTGTCATGACTCTTGGCATCAAGTAGAGCAGGACGCCTCATTTGAATGATCAAGAAGGAAAGATAATCTTGATATTTAAATAATCAAGATTGAAGCACATGGCCTTGTATATATACAACTTATATGATGTTTTCCTTTTAACCTTGGATAATTAAGGAGTTTTGCATGTGGATAGAAGGTGGAAACGTGGCCATAGAATGGAGGAAGATTTAGTGGTTTTTAGTTGGGAAATAAAAGGAGATAATCCTTTTCTTTTCACTTTCCTTGAAAATACCTATAAATATATAAAGCATCCTTGACAACAAAGAAAGGGATCGTTTCCCTTAGTTATCTTTCTCATCTTCTTGCCTTGACCGACCAAGAAGGAGATCTGGAGCATAGGAAGAACAAACAAGTTGGTTTGGTAAGTATGGATCACCATCTACCTCGAATTCATGGTGGGAATCCTAAAACAAGGTTGGTTTATTGGTTTTTTCACACAATTATTCTTTCTAGCCTTCTTCTCCATCCAAAACTTGAAGAACGAACCTTGGACAACCGCTGGAGCTTCATCCACCGTTAAAGCTATGAAGCTTGGAGCTCTAGATAAGATCTAAAGTCGGGTTTTATAACTCTAACCCTTAAGCTTTTCTATTGCAACCTTCTTTCTTAGAAACGTTGCTCATTCTTCTTCTTTAGACACCTTTGTGCATTCTTGCAAGTGTTTCCGTGAAGAACAGTCCCTGCTTTTGAGGTAGAAGATGATGATGTTAAACTCAATGTTTATCCAAAAAGTTACTTTACCAAACAGTCTCCAACCTTTGCTCAAACGGTTTCCCAAACCATTTGGGAGCAAACGGTTTCAAACCATTTGAATGCAAACGGTTTCAACCAAGAACGTATGGAAGCAAACGGTCCAAGACCATTTGGAGGCGTTGACCATTTGGAGGTTTGTTGTAAATAATTTGGACTAATCACTTACCAAAAATCATCAACTAATTCCAAGTAAATCACCAATTGAAGGCCCATCAACCATCTAAACCCTAATCGGGTTGATTGCTGATTTCAATAATTGAATTAAGTTGAAGTTTGGTTTGAGTGGCCCAAACGGTTTCAAAACCATTTGGGGATCACCCAAACGGTCTCAAGACCGTTTGGTGATCACCCAAGACCGTTTGTAGGTCTAGGGTTAAGTAGGGTTGACCAATTGAGGGTCCAATGATATCAAGTTGATGATCAATTAAGTGTTGATTTGGTGACCAAACCTAGGGTTCAAACCTTAAGTGAATGACTTGGTTTTTGATGACATAATGGGAAAACGGTCTCAAGACCGTTTGGAGAATGTCCAAATGATCCAAAGACTGTTTGGGGTCACGCAAGACCGTTTGGAGGTCTAGGGTTGACTATGGTTAAGTGGTTAAAGTTTCAAAGGCAATAAGTTGAAGTACAATTAATTGTTGACCTAGTGACCAATCTAATGAGCCAAACCCTAAGTGGTTGAGTAAGTTTTTGGTATTGACTTGAGCAAAAGGTCTCAAGACCGTTTGGAGGTCATGAAAATGATCCCAAGACCTTTTGGGGTCAGGTCATGACCAAATTGAATGATGGTTTAATGGTTTCAAATCAATTAGACTCATGTTGAAGAGTGTGAAGGGTCATCGATTCCAAACCCTAATCCAATTGATCCAAGCCCTAATTTATGATCAATTGAGGGTCAATTGAGTGTAAAATGAGTTGAGGGTTGACCTTTTTGAATCAATGGATGAGTGTCTAACAATTGCATGATCGATTGAAGGGTTCAACATTGGAAACCCTAACTCAATTGAAGTGGTTAAGATACTTTTAGGTCCATGCGGTTTTGAGATGGTTTGGACCAACCGGTCTCAAGACTGTTTGGGTCCAAACGGTCTCAAGACCATTTGATTCCAAATGGTCTCAAGACTGTTTGGGACCAAATGGTCTCAAGACCGTTTGGGACCAAACAATCCCAAACTGTTTGATCGCATGCGGTTTCAAGAACGGTTGTGTCCATGCGGTTTCAAAGTCAAACTTGGCCAAACGGTCTTCATGAACAAATGGTCTTGAGTGTGCACTTTACCAAACGGTTTCAAAAGTCAACAAGACCAAACGGTCTTCAACACAAAACAGTTTCAAAGTTTTTCCAAGACCGTTTGAGGGTTTAGAGTGCAAGACCTTTGAGGTCTAAAAAGGTCAAGATCGTTTGATGCCTTAGTGATCAAGATGGTTTAGTGGTTGATTAACCTAAACCTTATAGATACCTAAAGTGATTAAGGGATGAAGTAATTAGTTGATTAATGTATGTCATGATCAGTGGTGATCATTACAAAGGTACCTTGATGGGATAGAGTGCCAATACCTTTTGATCAAGTGAACCTTAATGACCACAATAGTAATTACACAACCCATGATGTTAGTGTTGAATTGACTTAGTCTAACCATAGGTGATGTAAACATCATATGATAGAAAGAAAAGAGAGAAGACTCCCTATATGAATGAGAATCAAGTAATAAATCTCCAATATGTTGAATGTGTCTAATTAGGGTATGTTCCTTCATAGTGAGATCATGGAAATTCTAATTAGGATGGTTAATGAATCTTAACATAATTTGAGGACATTAATGGAAGTAATTCTAATGAATGTGAATAGTAAACCCTAATCTAGGGTAATGTGATGTAATATGAATAGTAATCCCTAATCTAGGGAAACGTGATGAGGTGAATAGTAAACCCTAATTATTGTGTTATGCTTTTAAGCATGAAACCCTATGATTGAATCATGTAATAAGGAATCCATATTCCTAATTACGCTAAGGGGTTGAATAACTCTAATTGAATTGAATGAGAAACCCTAACCCTAGAAACCAGCCGTGGTGATGTAACATGGTTGTGGTAATCCTTCTATAGCACGACCGTGCAAGATAGCACGGCCGTGGTGTTCTATACTTGACTTGGAAATAAATTGTATTGTGCTGATATAGATATAATGTGCATGTTATCAATTGTGTTAGTCATGCAGGTCTTTATCAAGAAGTGATCATAGCCAGGTAAGGATTATGATGTCATATTCATTGAATGCACTTTATAAGCTTTGAAAATAATGACATGCTATGTTGCCTAGTAAGAGGTAACATATGAGATTGATAGGATGTATGAGCCATGAGAAATATCTACATTGCCATCAAATCATCAATATGTAACTTGGTAACAAGTGTTTTGATGATCTAAGGGTTTGAACACCCATGTTCCTGAATTATAATGATAAGATGGTTAGGGATTGATATCCCAATGACAACTGCATGTGAAATGAACTTGATGCAATTTGTATTCTTTCTTTATAGCAATTGTCTTATTAGTTTATGTTTGAAAACATGCCTGATGCTAAAAGAATGCTATAATGTACTTAAATAATCAAGTATAATGATATCATGTAGAGCCATGACCATAGATCCATCATTGTCAGAAGTTTAATGATGGTGAAATAGGTTTTCCTAAGGGAACTCCTGGAGAGCATACTTTTTAGTATGTGGGGGTTATGGACGCGAATGTCCTTACGTCGTAATGTGGGAATTGATGTCAGATGTACATTTAATCTCTCATTCCTTCATTATATGTTTATGTCGGGATGATGTATCATTAATCTCCCGATGATGTTGTTAATGCCACATCGATGTGAGATAAACAAGAAATCCTTCGATGGAGAAGAGAGTACAGTACGCCAATGTAACTCTAATAGCGAAGTTGCCAGAATACCCTGGAAAGCTATTATGGCAGAGACACAAGATGTCCTGCATGTTGTTCCTCATACTGACTGAGGAGGATGAGGTCATAGGAATTCGGCTCTTCTAATGACCTATGTATGGTACCGATTGTGATTTCGTAATGGTCGGTTGGAGTATGAGAGGTGTAACTCATCTCCTCAGGGCATAAATATGTTTGAAAAATGTAATAAGTCGTATAGCATAATTGCTTAAGTTGAACTACGAGAAACAATTAGTGATGATACATCGTTTATAGTGCTCTAGTTGAATAACTAGTATACATGTTCTCCAGACTCCTTATTGATATATGTCTTGTCATCCAATCATGTTATAATTGAAATGATTTCTTATGAAATAATATTCTACTTAACTTAATCAATGTTTTACCTGTTGTTGTATATTATTAGTTCTACTACTCAATGTTATTCCATTATTGCAATAACAATGCTTCTTGCGGAGAGTTATAACTCTCACTGGGACAATTATTCAATTGTCTCACCCCTGTGGGATTCGACTTTTTAGGTAGACGCCATGGACGATGGAATCCATCAGTGGGTGAGCAACAACAACAACAGCAGCAGCAGCAACATCAGGGACAACAGTGATCCTCAGGTGGAGACATTGTCTGTAGAGTCTTAGATAGAATGTCCTATGTGTCATCTTTGTACTCTCAGGTCCTAGGAGTCAGTAGATGTTTAAAGTAGATCTGAGATTTTTGGCTTAATGCCTCGAGATTTTGTACACTTCTCATGTACAGTTTAATAGGGCAGTTGATGCTTGTGACTCTCGAGATGTGATTTTATAGAGATGTAATGATGGATCAGTTTGTAAATAACTTATCATGTTTCTTTATAAAAGAGTTTTACCGTTTATAGATCTCTTTACAAAAAGTTTTAATTTTTAGTGATTTTCAATAATTCTGCTGCTAGTTAATCACTTCTGCATTCGTTGATCTCATTTTTTGAGACGGATCCCACAATAGATGTCTCCAAATGTAGATGCCCATAAGTAACATTCTTGTGTTAGTATACCCTTGGTCATATTCATCCAAGATGGTGTTAGTTGTTCACCTTGTAGGTTGTATGGTGAAGAAAATTGTGCATGTTCAACAAAGGGGGGCTCATGTATCAGGAGTTTGACTATCCATGTTATCTTTGACTATGTGCTTACTATCAAACTCAAGTTCCTCTTTGACTTATGGTTTAAGAACCCATAATGATTGTTGGATAATTGATGTGTTGACCTGAGCCTTTATTTCATCATGTGAGTCTTCAACTAGTGTCTTCATCACCTCATCAGCGTGGACATGTTAGTTAGAGCTCTCCATCTCAAAAATCTCTTTCCAAAACAATTACTAAGTATTCTAACACCTGAGACTTTTTGTGATGTCTTGCTATGGGTTTAAGGTAGAATTATTGATTGTTTGGATCGGGTGACCAATAGAATTCTTCCCCTTGTACATCAAGGAGTTGAAAAGGGAAGAAACATGATTGTAAATAAATTGTCCCGTGTGTTAGGAAAGAGGCTTCAACCTATTGTCCCTTGCATGGAAGAAGGTATCAATAATTGTGATAGAGAAAGGTAGCCTACACCTTGCATGGATAAGGGGACAAAAATCATGTTGAGATGTCAAAGTACACCCTTTGTACAGAATGGGATTATACATGTTTTAACACAAATTGTTAGATCCAATGGAACAAAGAGAGGAATGTGCCTCTAGATTTAGTGATATGTAAGGAGTTTTGCAATCTTATCATTGGATATGCCCAGTGCCCCGTGATAAAGCTTGTAGATTGTGGTTGTTGGTTGACAAGGGTATGTTAAGATGGTATCCAAGGATATGGTTTCCCACAGATGACCAAAAATTGTCACTGGGGATCGATGTGTCAGGTTTCTCTATCCTCAAGGGAGATTTTATGAGAGAAACATTCATAAGGAAAAGGTATCTAGGTGTAAGGTGACCTTCTTGGGGCGAGAGACTGTGCTGGTTAGGGATGGACAAATTTATCTTTCCCTCTGAGGAGATTCATGAGAGAGATACCCACAAGGAAGATGGTTATCTAAGGTCAAGGTGACTCTTTCAGCATAGCGAATATGGTTGGATGTGGGTGTGTGAGATTCCTCTCTCCCCCGGGGATATTTCATGTGAGAAATCTCCCAAGGAAAAGGGTAGGCAAGGACAAGGTGACCCTTTTAGAGCCATAGATGTGGTTGGATATGGGTGTGTGAGATTCCTCTCTCCTTAAGGGATATCTTATTAGAGAAATACTCACAAGGTAAGAGTATCCAGGGACAACGTGACCCTCTTGGGGGCCAAATCTGTTGGCTAGATACAGGAGTGTGAGATTCCTCTCTACTTGGGGGAGATCTTATGAGAGAAATGCTCATAAGGAAAAATGGAGGGACAAAGTGACCCTCTCTAAGGTATTTATCGTTGCTACATACGGTGTATGAGATTCATGTCTCTTGAGGAGAAACTTTATGAGAGAAATATTCTTAAGGAAAAGGGTATCCATGGACAAGATGACCCTCTTGGGGCCAGAGACTGTGGCTAGATACAGGTTTGTAGGATTCCTTTTTCCTTAAGAGAGATTTTATGAGAGAAATACTCACAACAAAAAGCAATATCGAGGGGCAAGGTGACCCTTATGAGGATAGAGGTTGTGGATGGATACATTTGTATGAGATTTCTCTTTCCTCAGGAGTGATTTTATGAGAGAAATACTCACACAGAAAAAGGGATATCGAGAACAAGTTGACGCTCTTGGAGGCCATAAATTGTGGTTGGATATGGGTGTGTCAGATTCCTATTTTCTCAGGGAAGCTAATGAGAGAAATTCTCACTAGGAAAAAAGGGATATGCAAGGACAAGATGACCCACTTGGGGGGCAGAGAGTATGGCTGGAGAAAGGTGTTAGAATGTTCCTCTCTCCTAAAGGAAGATCTTACGGGAATATATTCAAAAAGAGAAGGGGCATCTAGATTAATTGTGACACTCTTGGGGATAGAGATTGTGGATATATATAGGTGTGTAAGATTACTCCTTCCTCATGGGAGATCATATGAGAGAAGGAAACGGGAAATCCATGGACAAGATGACCCTTTCAGGGCCAAAGAATGTAGCTGGATATGGGTGTGTGAGATTCCTCTTTCCTAAGGGAAGATTTAATGGGAGAAATACTCATAAAGAAAAGGGGATATATAAGGAGATGTGACCCTCTCATGGGTCATAGAATGTGGCTGGATATGCGTGTATGAAATTCCTCTCTCCCCAAGGAAGATCTTATGAGATAACTACTCACAATGAAGAAAGGGATATCAACTGACAAGGTGACCCTCTTGGGGGATAGAGACTATAGTTGTATATAGGCGCGTAAGATTCCTCTCTCATCTGGGAAGATCTAATCAAAGAAATACTCATAAAGAAAAGGGGTGTGTTGGTCTAGATTTAGGTCATGGTCCAAGACGATATAGATATGAAAGTGAAGCCATGGTAATGCACCAATTTGAGGTCATGCTCCAAGAACATATAGATATGAATGTGAAAGCATGGATAATGGCCCATTTGTAGGTCATGCCTTAGAACCCTATATAGGGTAGGCAAATATGGGAAAACCCCATGATACTAGGTGGCATCTCATTCAACATGGAAAATTCATCAAAACAAATGGAGTTTGTATGATCATGATAGGGATCAATGTTTTTGTTAAGATTTGGAAGTTACATCCAAGATTTGAGGATTGGATAGCCTTGTAGAATAATATTAAAGATTTGTTTTGAAAGGATCAATATAATATAGAGGTCCTTCAAGGAAGTGATTATCGAGTAAATATGATCATGTGTAGTTCAATGTTGAAGCAGATGATCCAGTGCTAGATGTGATTGGATCGAGAGAGCACACAACTTATAGGTAAGTTTGGACAACCTTTTGTCGCAATACTAAATGTTTAAAACTTAGTCCTCAGAAGATCAAGGTATTTGGGAGAAGTTTCCTGAAAAGGATTTCTCTTTGTCTGACATGCGATCAAAGATGAACATTGAAGAGAGTCCAGAGGACATCATAGCATTTCAATAGCCTTTTGGCAGATCTCAAGGATTTCATGCATGATTGGTAGCTCCTAAGAAAAGTTGACAATCAGTCATCCTTTTAGTACGGATCAAGTTGATAGATTTTTGAAAAGGTTGACCAAGTTTGAAAAGATTTAACTTTCCTTTTTTTGAGTTTTTAGAACATTTTCCAACTTTTTTTGAAAGACAGTTCACCTTTATCTTTGGAAAAGATTGTTCAATTTTGTTTAGTTTTAAAAAATATTTCTTGTTTTCTTAAACATTGTTGAGGTTTTGTAAGATGGTTCAACTTGTAGTGATTTTCCTTGGTAATATTTAAGATTGTTCTTTATTTATTTATTTGAAAAGGTTGTTCTTTTGAAAATATTTTTCCTCTAAAAATATTGTTCTTTTTTGAAATGATTTGTTCTTTTTTTCAAAAGATTGTTCTTTTGTAAAAAGAGTTTTTCTTTGAAAATGCGTTCTACTTTTTTTCAAGCTTGTTCTGTTTGGAAAAGTATTTTTCTCTTGTTTTGAAATGATTCTCCTTTTTATTGTTTATGAACTTTTTTATGATTTGAAAGAACATTTTGCTTTGAAATGATTTTTCTTTTTTTAGAAAAGACTTTTCTTTTTTTCTTTAGAAATGACTTTTTGTTTGTGGAGATTTTTTCATATTTCGATACTCATTTTCTGAATTGAAGAGCATTTGGAGTATCAAATTGGGTCAATTAATTTAGAGTAATGTAAAATCAAGCAAATTTTCAAGTTAATCTAAAACTATTGATAAGGAAGCATTGTTTTCTAATCCTTTAAGTCCTATACTGCTTGCCATCATTTTCATGGAATTGTGTTAATTCAGATCCTAGGTGACAAGATAATGTCTATCAAAAACAAATTTTATAATTTTTGTAAGAAACATGCATATCATCATGGCAAACTAGATAAAGGATTGTCTGACTACATTAAGGCCAAAACTAAAGAAATTTGTTAGAAAAATTTAAAGCTAAACTACATAGCATAATGGAAATTGCATGGAATTTAAGATAGAGTGTGTGGAATGAGTATGTACCACGCACATCCACCTTAAACTTCAATTTTTTCTTGTCCTGAGATAAAATTAAATCTATAAAAGAAGGAAGAAATATGTGTAGATCACCCGAGAGACTTGGTAATCAAAGACTGTCTAGCTGAATGGAATATTTTCAAGGGTTGGGACCTTAGAAACTTGAGCTTCACAGTACACCTGATGATTGAGTGGTTGTGTAAGCTCAAAGGGGCTTTCAGATAAAGAAAGTGATGTTGCTTTCTGCCCACAATCCTTCCAGTATGATCCATAAATCTTTCTTCAACCATGGAGGAAGTGCTATCATGTTTGTGGATTGAGAAGGATTGACCCAAGGTGGAATTTGAGCTGGTAAGGTAGCACATGAGGTGATGACTATGCAAGATCAAGCGTAGGATCTAGCTCGGGTTTCTTCTCATCACCTAGATTCGCACATAGGATAAGTGATTGATAACCTCCTATTTTCGACGATTATCTTAGTCTTTTTCTTTAGTTTTCCATACTCTTTCTAATTTAAAACTATACATAATCCCAAATTTACCCTTTTTTGTAAATATACCATCAGACTAACTTTTCCCTTTTATATATATAGAAAAACACAAAAAAAAATAATAAAAGACTAACTCAGCCTCAAGACCGCATGGATTCAAACGGTCCCAAGACTGCATGAAGCCAATCGGTCTCGAGACCGCATGGAGTCAAACGGTCCCAAGACCGCATGAAGCCAACCGGTCCCGAGACCGCATGGAGTTCAAACGGTCCCAAGACTGCATGAAGCCAACCGGTCCCGAGACCGCATGGAGTTCAAACGGTCCCGAGACAGCATGAAGCGAACCGGTCCCAAGACCGCATGGAGTTCAAACGGTCCCGAGACTGCATGAAGCCAACCGGTCCCGAGACCGCATGGAGTTCAAACGGTCCCAAGACCGCATGAAGCCAACCGGTCCCGAGACTGCATGGAGTTCAAACGGTCCCGAGACCGCATGAAGCCAAACGGTCTCAAGGTCCAAACGGTCTTGAGGTCCAAACGGTCTTGAGATCCAAACGGTTTCCAAACCGTTTGGACTTCACTTAAGGCCTATAAATAAGACCCCAAGGGTCCTCCATCAAGATCAAGTTTCAGACGTCCAAAGGCTGCCTCAATCACTCCAGAGCTCTTGCGACTTCCATCCTCCGCCCTGGGGCTGCCGGTCTGAGACCCATACTCCATCCTGAAGTTGCTTTCTCCTTCTTCGCCAAAGAAGGTGGGAAGAGGAGATCTCATCATCGTGCAACCTTTGAAGACTGGTGGATTGTTTCTCGCTCTCCAAGGGGTTGACTTTCCTCTCTCCTTTATGGGGATGATTCTCTCTCTCTCTGCTTGCCTCCTTCTTTGTCCTAGTCATGAGCGAGTAGTTTCTTTCACTAGGGTGCGGGGAGTA
This sequence comes from Alisma plantago-aquatica, assembly GCA_963693085.1. NCBI lineage: Eukaryota > Viridiplantae > Streptophyta > Magnoliopsida > Alismatales > Alismataceae > Alisma > Alisma plantago-aquatica. The sequence continues at coordinate 6,913,757 of OY856409.1, read as the reverse complement.
TCCCCTCTACCCATGTTTTCATATCATGTAAATGTAATCCATATCTTGTAATATAGAGTTCTTATCTTTTTCAGTTCGACATCAAACGATTAATGAATGCATGTTGCTTGATCTCCAACTTGTGTTATCCTTTATCTTTTAGTATGAATTTTCTACGTTTGTAGTATTAGATTCGAAACTCGTTTGTATGTTGGTTCTTGGTGCATGTATCCACCATGCACTTGTTTCGGTATCTAGAAGTGTATCTCAAGAAGTGGAGTAAACTCACTATCATTCGTTGCACTTTCATACTATGAAATGGAAGCAATTGACGTATGGACGTGCAACCTTGGTAAGTCGAGGAACACACTTTGCGAGGGGAATGATGCAAAGTAGGTGACCATTTGTTCGGGAATGGCTGGCATTGCAACATTCCCACACTTATCGTAGTTAGTTCTCCGAAAGGAAGCTAAGTCTACAAGGATACTAACTGACTAGACTCTTTTTGCAGGTTGTGTTTTGCTTTGCATGTGTTGATCCATGTGTAGTGGCGGTGAAAAACCAATCACACCCTAGTGACTTTTATCATAGTTTAACTCATTAGATTTACTTGCTTTCTTTACATTATATGTTCTTAGTTTAAACAACAAAATCCAACTTTCGATCTAAGTGCCTACTAGTAAGTGATTAAGTGAGATTCAAACGTTTTCCATCTTGTTGCTTGGAACAAGACCATTGTCCTGAGGATTCGACCCTTAACTATACTATGATAAGACTTCCACGTATCTTAGCATACGTGGGTGGAGTTCTTTATCTAGTATATGCAAGGCTAAACCTAGAGACTAACCATCTTTAGGATTTTTAGTTGGGTCAATCGATGTTTGTGGATTGATAAGGATTGACCCAAGGTGGAATTTGAGCTGGTAAGGTAGCACATGAGGTGTTGACTATGCAAGATCAAGCATTGGATCTAGATCGGGTTTCTTCTCATCACCTAGATTCTCACATAGGATAAGTGATTCTGGAAAAATGATATTTAAATCAACATCATAAATATTTCTTTTCTCTTCAAAAATCATGCAAGCAACATTATGGGTAATGGGATTAGTGGGTTTCCTTGTTGATATAACATGTGCCTCAAATTATTCTATGCAAGATGTTCCTAAGAGTTCATGAGAAAATAAAATGGGAATATCATCTTTATAGTCAAGGAGTAGGGGTATGAGAATTTCTTTAATTAGTGGTGTCATCCCATCTAGATCAGTCGTATGTGAAAAAGAAACATCCTGTGGTGGATTGTAAGGCTTTTGATGAGGAAGCCTTTCTACTGAAGTATCTACGATTTATCATGGAAGGGTGGAAGTTCATTATTCAAGATAGATTCAACCAAAGTGGATTGGCCATTTATAGCACCTAGATTTATGTCATTTATAGGAAGAGTCGTTGGAGCTCACAATAAGGATGACTATTCTACTTCAACTTTTCACACTCAAGTAATAAAGCATCTAGAGGGAGGTCGAAATACCAATATTCTCATCGCACAAAGAACATGAATACTTGTTAGAATTAGTCATAAATGACATAAAAATGGAATTATCATCGTCATCATCGAAAAAAACAACTTAGGTTGTTCTAGTTTCTCCGGGGGTCCCTGTGATTGTGCCTCCAGCAAAGTAGCTAACATGGCTTGCTGCTTTTCTAATATTTTCTATTGTTCTGGTACTATTTTTTTGGGGCTCTAATCTATTCCTCCTCATGAGGTGTATATTGGTTTTCATAATAAGGATCATAAATTCTGGAACTTTTGTTGGCTATCCTCACTGTACCCCTATAACATTCTTGATCATAGAATCCCTCATTTTGATATGTGTAGCATTGTTCCTCATAATAGTCCTCAAAAGGTCATGGATTGTAATTTATATTATTATGAAGACTCCATATTACAAGGTACCACAAAAACATGAGGGGACACATTAGGAGAATCTAGTGATGTATGGTTGTAATAACCACACATTTGACATTGTAAACCATAATGTGTTGGCCATTCCATTTTGAAAAGATTCTTTTGAAAGAAACAAACTACCAAAAGAAATCTATGATAGAAAGGAAAAATATCTAAACTAGAAGAAAATAAAATTGATGTAACAGAACTAAAACATGTTAAGGGGTTAGCAATAATTTACAAAAGAACTAAAAATTATAGGTATAAACTAAGAAATTATGGAACAAAACTAAAAAATTTCAAATATAAACTATGAAGTGGGTATTACCAGAATGGAAACTTGGTAGGAGGAGATACACTACTGGAATGTATCTCAGTAGGAAAAATCAATTACAAAAATCTTAGAAAAGAAATTAGTAACAAAGACATAATTATAAAACAAGACTAAAAAATTATATAACAACTCTAAAAATTATGAAAAAATTAAGGAATTATTAATCATGATTAAATTATGGAACAAACTTAAATTTATAAAAACAAGACAAATCCTATATTGACAAGTGATCAGGTTTGAAAAACAACATGCGTCGTTCTCGCCAACGACACCAAATTTGATATGTGTCGTTCACATACCAAATCACTAGGAAATTCCTAGAGTTTTGTAACAACCTCAATTTCAACATTTCCCAGTTATGAAAGACTTTCAAGTTGAGAGCCATTATCTAAAATCCCCATGGATCCAAATTTGTACCAAAAAACAAATATTGGAAGAGTAAAGGTTGGGCACCACATGTATTGGAAGATGGGTATATATACATAAGCATGATTGGGATCAAGGGAACCTACGGTATAGATCTCCAAGGTTTGACAATGGTGTATAAATCTTTTACTTGAAGATATGAAATGTCTACTAATCCTAGTAGACATGAAAAATATGGAATAGTATATAAGTCTTGTTGATAGGGATCTCTAGGTCACCAAGCCCTATACAGTTATGGATCATGAACCATGGCATGTTCCAAGGATGGTGGAAAAAAACTACTTTCTTGAGATGTTAATTGGAGAGAGACCAGGGTGAGGAGATTTCATGGAGTCCTATCGATTTTGGGAAGCGGGTGATGGAGAGAACGACCATGGGATTCAGGAGTCCTAAAAACACTCTAATTGTGTCCATGTGACACATCAATTCTATGAAATTTGTGTTAGGAAATCAGGAAGCAGATAAAGAAGCACAAACAAAAACAAATTTTCATGTATCATAAACTAGTTGATTGCGTCAACAATCATGTATTTAGTAAATAGGGTTGGCGAGGTATCTACCGGGTCCTAGAGAAAATACAATGATAATCCTTGCAACACAATGCTTCTAGATCTGGCAACACTAAGATGGTTGTCGGAGCAGTCTCCTGGTGTGACCACGAACAAAAACTATTGTAGTCCCCCTAGTGTGTTGGCGATGGTCTCCATGCATGTATCGTAGTCCATTTGTACAACCAGAACTCATCATCATTGTTGCTAAAGCCAATGGGAAGGATTTTGTCCCTTTGATGTCAACATACTAGAGCTTAATTATTCTCCCTTTCTATATATCCCTCTTATGGCTAAGATTTGTTAGGATCTCACATTACCAAATGTGAGAGGATAATGTTTGTCATCAATACTTTTATTTTGAAAGCCTTGGCTATGCCTCTCTTAATAGGAGGGTTAGGGTCAGGGTCATGGTCAACATTTTCTTATCAATTGGGAGTTGAAGATATAGGTTTTTACAATTTAATTATTACTAAAAATATCTAGTTGGTCGACTGGTTCTCCAATCGGTGGACTGGACATTAAATTTGATCGATTGGAATACTTTCCTATTCACAAAAGTGTTGGCTTTTGATGCGATAATTAGCTCACGTCATTATGTCAAGATCATTGCTTGACCATTCAATTGATTGGAAATTTTCAATCAGCCAATGGGTTTATTTTAACAATGCTATTGGGATATGTCTACTGTCGAAATTGGGCATTCTAATTTATATACTAACTATTTCTATCAATAATGTTTGTATACATTAGTTGTTTGACCATACTCTCCATTCTTTCAACTGACACACCAATGGGTCGATTGGAAACTCCATTGAGTCAACTAATTTACCAGTGTTGTTTAATTTGATTACCAGAACATTTTAGCAATCAAGTTAAATCTTATTCATGATTAGACTGCTATTCTAGGTGCATCCTATGTGTGTGACCCTATAGCTCCAAAATTGCACTAACAGTGAATGTCCATAATGGATTTATGACATGACAAGTAATTAGTATCTAGAAACACATCATTGCTACCCAAGTAATTAGAAAGTTGGAGACCAACTCCAACCTAGATCTGTGATCAATTTTATTGTGATTGTATAATTTCTGTCTCTGGTAACCATATTGAACTTGAGGCATTGAATCATCATCATCTTAATCATTCTATCCATTTTCATTGAACCGTATAAGAATATAGAGATGTATATGAGCTCAATATCATATATTGACTCACATGAGTATGGCCATACATTTTCTCAGTCTCACTTATCAAGTGGTTGGGATATGAACTCCAGTAGGAGGGAGCAATCCCATCTACATCATTCACTATCAATCCTCATGTGTCACATTGTAGATAAGCACCACCATTATGGAAATCCTTATTCAAGGTCATGTTGGATGATTTTGATACATCAAACAACATGTAAAAAGTGTAGTGACTTTAAGTCTAAGAATCACAATCACTGCCATCACATTGAGATGTGATTATGATTGTTATCCATGTATAACTTCTTAGGGCTAGTCTATATGTTAAACTATTTCCTAACAACTTCCTATGTGTTTAGATTTCTATCACATATCATGACTAATGAAATTATGGCATAAAACAGCACACACTCTAGTCTTATGTATTATTGATGTCTATTACCCTCCACAAAAATATCTGACTAGGGACATAATCAAGAATATAAATACTCTTATCATACATATAATCCATTTTTCAAATTTGCAACCTGAAGACATTCGTCATCGAGCAATATCATTCTTTAGCCATCTATCACGTTATATCATCATCTCATAATTGAAAAAACATATAGACATAATTGCCTTTATTATTGATCAAATCAATTATAAGATATGTGATGGAGCTAGAACTTACACCAAAAGATTACTCTTCCAATGGAAGTCCTAATATGCACCAAAAACCCTAGGGAGTTGATATTCTCTCTAGGTTTACCTACAACTGGTGCTAGATAAATGCTCCAACCCCACAAGAGTGTGGAAGCCTTATCATAGTACAGGTTTAGGATCGAACCCAAAGGACAACGTTAAGAATCTGAGTGTCCTTTTCTTGTTTCGTATCAATCTAAGCTAATCATCTAAGACCAGAAGTTTGATTTGAGTTATTTAACCTAAAGCATGCAAAAGTAAAGGTAAGAGAACAAACTAGTTTAAGGATTAAAAACTAAGATTAGCAGATGATGATGGATCACTGGGGTGATGCAGGTGTTCGCCACCACTACACATGAATTGTACTTGTACCAAACATAGCAAGACTTGTAAGCAAGATACATGGATGTTGTACAAAACCGATGTCTTATAGGACAAGAGCGGTGCACACATCCTTCACGGGTTGAGTAACTCTCATTCGGTACGTATCTACGTGTCAATGAAGATATGTAGTCTCCGAAGAGAAAATCTTACTCGACTTTGTGAAACGTGCATCGGAAAACTTAACAAGCGAGCGATAATTACCAAATCGATTAGTATCCTTATAGACTATCCCTCTTTCGAGGATATAGCTACGAGAAACGTGAGAGTGTTGCAACGTCAGCCATTCTCGAACGAATGGTCAAGTACTTTGCACCACTCTCTCCTCAGAGTGTGTTCCTCGACCTGTCAAGATCGCACTTTTGTACGTCAACTGATTCCATTTCATAGTACAAAAGTACAACGATGGAGGTGAGTTTACTCCACTCCTTAGAAAGCGTTCCTAGATACCGAAACGGGTGCGCGGTGGGTACACGCACCAGAAACCAAAACTAAATCGGTATTCGAGCCTCAAGAGCGGTCGTAGACAAACCACAACGAAAGACAATAGATGCATACAAGAACGCGGCCAACATTCAAGCATGTATGAAACGATTTAGTATTGAAACGGAATGATAACATCTTATTAGTACAAGATACAAAACACGGGCAGCGGGGCTAGTCCCCGCACCCCAGTGGATGGAACTACTCGCTCCTCATAGAGGGAGCAACAAAGAAAGAGAAGAGAGAGAAAGAAAGCATCGTCGGAGCAGAAGAGTAGATCTGTGACAGCCCGGTGTAGATCGTCGCAGTCTCCGGGACTGCTCCGTCGTGGTCGATGTCGTCCGTTTCTCCGCCTCGATCTTCGGGTCAACCTCCGGAATAGCAAAAGTAGGATGAGGTGGAGCTATGGTGTGAGCAATGGTGAGATGGTGATGGAACAGCCTACTAGACCTGCGCCCGGACTGGCTGCTCACCGGATCTGGACTCAGGATGGGATTCTGAGGCTGTGGGTGAAGTTTGGTCGGAAACGGTGCTCGGGCAATCTGGCGGCATTCCGGCACTGGTCCCAGTCTGGCAGCTTTTGGCCGTCGTAAAAAATCTCCTCCTAATGGGGACCCTTGGGGTCCTATTTATAGACACTGGACTGGCTCTCACATTTTTTTGTGTGATTCCAGACCGAAAAAATATCTTATCCAAACGGTTTACATTTTACTTTCTTCCATTCGGTTTTTGTTCTCTCGGTCACGCTGTGTGCATGCATGCACTCTTCGCGGTTTTCACATTTACTTCAGCCTCGCGGTCTTAAAACTTTAGCCTCGTGGTTTCAGCCTCGCGGTCTTAATTACTCCAGCCCTCGCGGTCTTGCTCTCGCGGTCTTGGCTCTCGCGGTCTAGCTCTCGCGGTCTTGGCTCTCGCGGTCTAGCTCTCGCGGTCTCGGCTTTGCCAAAGTGCTGCATGCACTTCGCGGTCTCGGCCTTCAGCCTCTCGTTCACGTGGGTGATGAGGCCATCCTCACGGTCTTGCATGCTTTCTCGGTCCTTCTCCTCTCGGTCTTGCGGGCAAAAAGCCATTCGATTTTGATTAATAAATGCATCCATACGGTCTTCATGATTTGCGTGGACAATAGAGGGAAACAGGCTGTATGCCTTGCGTTTCCTTTTCACGTGAACAACCAATACAGTTCAGTTTCGTACAGCTTAACCATACGGCTTGGCTTTGTGCCACTTTGCCATGTGGTCTTCTATTCTTTTAGCTAAAAAGTTCTTCATGTGGGCAAATTATTAAACGGTCTATATGCATAGCCTTGTCCATCTAATTTGCATGCACGTGATCATTTTAAGCAAATGCTCTTGGTGGGCAGCAGAATGGTCTATATGCATGATACTCTCATCCAATCGATCTATTTCAGCAAATAAACTTATCACACGGTCCTCCATTTGCTAGAGTAGTAACCGGTTTGCATGTATGCTATTTGTTCACGTGAATTCTTCAATGGGCTCTTCTCCATTTGATTTGCACAATCTCCGCAACCCAGCAAACGGTCTTCTCATAGCAGATGGTTGCTTGCACAACATGCTAACTCAAACGGTCTTCGGTTATTGCTCTTTGAGATCGTGAGGTCTCTCGCGGTCTTGAGACCGTGAGGGTTCTCACGGTCTTGAGACCGTGAGGGTTCTCGCGGTCTTTGGGATCGTGAGGCCTCTCGCGGTCTGGAGGCCGTGAGGGTTCTCGCGGTCTTGAGACCGTGAGGGTTCTCGCGGTCTTTGAGATCGTGAGGCCTCTCGCGGTCTTGAGACCGTGAGGGCTCACGTAGTCTAGAGACCGTGAGAGGAGTTGTGGAGGCAAGGCCGAATGGATGGATGAAGATGGGCCATTAATTCGTGATCTGACGGTATTAGATGCTCACGGTTTCGAGACCGGGAGAGAGAACCGAATGGTGGTCAAAACTGAATCAGGTCAAGACCGAATGGATGAAATCGAACTGTTGGATCTCGATCGGATGGTTGCGAGTGTTCTGCAGAGGGAAAGGAGAATGTGTAAGAGATAATATCATCGAATATACTAGTAATTAGAACTATTTAGGCAATATTTGCAAGGAATTAGTGAAACACTCAAAGTGAACCAAAGCGAGGGTAAATCAGTCAATATGAGGAACAAAATCCCTAGAATTGGCGACTGTGCAGATGAAACTGGAGGGTTCATCACCACACCGAACTTGAGCGTTACTCGTCCCGAGGAACAGAGAAAAACTTAAGATAGTCCGCAAAAAGCTCGTTCGTCTCGTAATTACCTCATCTGCATGTGAGTGTCAGAATTTTCACGAGAAAAGAGAAAAGGGAAAATGAGACAAAACAAAATTAGGGCAAAAACGTTAAAAAATCCTTTGAATTGGTGACTGAAGGTGGATCTGGAGGATTCATCACCACACCGAACTTAAGCGTTACTCGTCCCGAGGAACGAAAAACTTAAAACAGTCGCCAATGAAATTTTTCATCTCGTGTTTGCCTCATCCTTATGTCATATGATAGATTTGTTCGTTGCTCAGATTGATACATCATCAAGGCTTCCTTAGATCACGAAATACATCTTATAATATCCTTGTTTCTGATCTCACTTTGCTGAAGTACTTCCTTCTCATTCTCTATTGCATCGGTCATGTTTAAAGAGTTTTATGAGATTTTGGACAGACCCATAGAATCAACAAAATGCATATGATCTATCACTGGTGTTGAAAGAGGAGAGAATGGGGGTGTGATCAAAAGATAAAAGTCTCTCCTCTGATTGAATTAAGACTCTTAAAATTAAATGACTCATCGAGATACTTTGAATGATTTATGCACAACTCTGGTTGGCTTAGCCTTACACTCGATTATTTTCTTTTTCTAAAGGTAACTCAGAAGTGTGTATAGGTTGGCTTAAGGCTTTTGGCTCTTTTACCTCTTTGAGGGGAGGTAAGGGGTTATTTTTGGATCCTTAGGATCTCACTACCGGTCACGACACATCTGCCTTCATGAGGGCAGCTAATGTACCGGCCGGGCAAGACCTTTATCGGTTATCCTTATTCAGGGCACAACTCTCATGTTTTTATTCACACTCTGGCTTTTATTCATTCTCACCTGGCTTAGGTCAAAGGGTATTTTTGGATTTTTTTTTTCATATTTGGGCTGCCAGGCCTCTTTTTGGAATCGGGGTAGATTTTTCACCGACCTCGGTATGTGCACAAACATCATTGTATACTCTTTGAGAAGGTGGTACACCCCCATTATGTATTGAGGGGTATGGAAGAAGCGGTAGTGGAAAGAGGGGTGTGGTGTACCACACCGAACTTAGAGTTTTGCCTAGGTGTGGTTTACCACACCGAACTTAAAGTTCGGCAATGTTCTAGTTTTCACTAGAAAGGAGTGTGGCGTGCCACACCGAACTTAAGACTTTGGCATGGTTAGTGAACAGAGGGGTATGAAAATGAAAGAAGAAGTGTAGAAGAGAGTTTGGATCATGATGCAGTTTGCTTAGCGATTCCATGCGACGAGTCTCTATTCTCCATCACACTCTGCTCCAAAAGAGACATGATGAAACATCAAATGAGAAATCCATACAACAGATCCATTAATCAGATAAAGGCGTGATGTATTTGATCTATCTCAACCTTATTGAAGTGTATCATCTTTTCCTGTATGAGATATAACATTAGGATTCATAGACAAATCAAAATGAAAAACATGCATTGGCTAGTTTTAAGTATTCTTTTCCAGGAAATTTGCAACGCAAAAGAGGTGATGATCACAGATTCATAAAGCAAAAGCCGACTAGGTAAAGGCTAACAAAAAGGCGGAAAGAATTACAAAAAAGAAACTAGAATGGAAAAGCAGGAAACAAGAAAGATAGAAGGTGGAGTGAAAGTCATACCACCCGCCCTCCACCTCGAACTTACGAATTTACCCATTTCTGAGCAAATACTAGGTTCAAGATGGAGGGGAAGGGTTGAGCAATGTTAACCAGGAGGTCCTCTTAGTTGGAAGAAGGTCCGGTTAAGATGCCTTGCGATAGCTGGTGCCGAAAATAAGGAAGTGGTCTGAACAACTTGTTGGTTGGGAAGTTGTTGCAACTTGAACGAATCTTCTAGATGACTTGGATGCACCTCACTTTGACCTCGTTGTCCTTCCAGTAGAATCCAGAGACCTTCCCCCATCAGCGAGGGAGGTGGAACATAAGCAGTCGAAACTGGAGGTCTATGCGAGAAATCAAGGTTATGCCCACTTGTGCCTTCCAGTTGTGGCGCACCCTCGAAGTTCAAAGTAAAACTACTTTCTTCAAAATCTAGGGCAGATGATTGAGGGTCGGATACTTGAACTTCCTCCTGTCTAGGATCAGGTGGTGGGTCCGGTTCCGGCTTCATTTCATCACCTGGGTTTTCTTGTGTAGGATATGGTGGCCAGGGTGATGTTTCTTCTTCAAAGGAATTATTTTGAGAAGTATCATCATCTTTATCAATATTGAATTTGGTAAGAGCGTCGTTCCTCTTTTCAAGGTTTTGTTCGGAGTTTTCTTCGTAGAACATCCTTAATTCATCCAAGTAACTAGAAGAAGATTTGACTGGTAGAATGAACTCTTGCTCGGGTGAGGAAGTCATGGGAACCTGAGATAGGAGTTCCAGTGATGTCTCTTCATGAGAGGGATTAGTCCCTGACATATCATTTTGAGGGCTAAAATCCCTTGATGAACCCATTTCTTCAATATTGGGACTGATATATTGTTGTTCCAGTTCTTCTTCATAACACTCCTCCAGTTCAATTGAGTGCTTGGGAAGAGTTTCTATGAGAGGAATGGAAACTAGCTCAGGTAATGGATAAATCTTAGTTTCATGAATGTTAGGGGGGGCTTCTTCATAGGGATGCGTGGCTATAAAGGGATAGGTTTGTGGCTTGATGTCATCCCTGGGGTCCTTTTTGTTATTACAAAAGTTTATGATAATATCATAATCCGTCCCAAAGTCAAGAGATGGTCCATGTTTTTCTTCACGGTGCACTTTCAAATCGTTCAAGTGACTAGAAGGAGATTCAATAGAAAAATCATGTTCTTGTTCGAGGACTGGCTCCGTCAGAACTCCTTGTGGTGGTGTCATCTCATGGGAAGGACCCGTCATAGGATTGTCATCTTGAGACCCCTCATCCTCCCTTGATTCTGTTTCATCATCAGTGAGAGTGGTATGGTCCGTCTCCGGATCAGGATCTTGGTCAGTCCCGTCCTCGAAGTTTGTTTCTAGATCAGCTGAATGATCAGAAATGTCTCCATAAGGACAAATCAAATCCTTTTCCAGTAATGGAATCATTTGAGTCTCTTGCATAAAAGACGTCTCCTCATTTGAATCAGTCTCATATTCATCTATATCTGACTGAGAAGGAGTGTAGAGTTCGTGTGACGTAGACCCTTCTTCATTGGAATTCAACGACAAGACGGTTGAAGTTGAAGAACATTTGTCATATAGGGAGTCAATCATTGATGATTGTCCCTCAATATGTATGGTCAGATCTGAGTCTATGGGGGGAGAAGATGGATAAACATTAAAATGTGTTCCCAATTTATCACCCAATTGAAGAAAATCTTCATATTGGTTGCTCATTCTTTCATCTAAGAGCATAGTGCAAGAGTCATTATCCGGGTCAGACTTCGGCTCGAAGAATGATTCTTTTTCTTGTGGTGGGGTTAAGGTATCATCCTTGAGTTCAGTCATTGGTTCTGAGGATGATTCCCCACCCTGTACTGGCACTTGAAAATTATTGGGAGGCACATTCCACATGATTTCGTAGTCATCATCATAATTTATTGCAACATGTGGACTAGAGATGTGCTGAGTTAAATTTTGTGGCTGTCCTGCATGTTGCTCAGGAGCGTTGACAAGTTGCGTAAGTTGATTAAGGTCGGCTATCAACTTCTTGGTCGCGGCTGTCTGATCAGCTAGTTGTTGAGCCACCGATGTTTGTAAGGCACGTAGTTCCTCCATCAATATGTGTTGATTTTCATGAAAAGGCTCTTCATGGCACCCATTTGATTGATGTTGATAATAGTTTCCCTCATCATAATATTGATTTGAGTTGATTTCCAATTGCCCTCCTGTATTGCAGTCTACGCCTTGAAATCCGCCATAGTTAGGTGTCTCGTAGTAGCCTCCGGGGTGATATGGAATATAACCTGCGTTATATCCATAGTTGTATGGAATGGCTGCTCTGAGTTTCCCGACTATACGATTCATGATTACTTGACGCAAGGCCATCACGTAGAGAGGGTGAACGTTGAAACAGTTGATCGATGCATGAGAATAGTCATCACAGAATTGACAACTATTGGTTGGTGGCACTGACTGCTTCATTTTGAAGAGAATTGGTACCTGAGATCAAAGAAAGAGTTTATTAAGTTTGACCAACCACTTCAAATCCAAGATGATATGCAAGATTAAGTCCTTTACTTTTTAGGTTTTTGAAAAGAAAAAGAAAACCCTAGAGAAACCTAAATCGACACAAAATTTGAAAAAGATGATTCTTATACCGTTGTCCCCGGCAACGGCGCCATTTTTTGATGGAGCTAGAACTTACACCAAAAGATTACTCTTCCAATGGAAGTCCTAATATGCACCAAAAACCCTAGGGAGTTGATATTCTCTCTAGGTTTACCTACAACTGGTGCTAGATAAATGCTCCAACCCCACAAGAGTGTGGAAGCCTTATCATAGTACAGGTTTAGGATCGAACCCAAAGGACAACGTTAAGAATCTGAGTGTCCTTTTCTTGTTTCGTATCAATCTAAGCTAATCATCTAAGACCAGAAGTTTGATTTGAGTTATTTAACCTAAAGCATGCAAAAGTAAAGGTAAGAGAACAAACTAGTTTAAGGATTAAAAACTAAGATTAGCAGATGATGATGGATCACTGGGGTGATGCAGGTGTTCGCCACCACTACACATGAATTGTACTTGTACCAAACATAGCAAGACTTGTAAGCAAGATACATGGATGTTGTACAAAACCGATGTCTTATAGGACAAGAGCGGTGCACACATCCTTCACGGGTTGAGTAACTCTCATTCGGTACGTATCTACGTGTCAATGAAGATATGTAGTCTCCGAAGAGAAAATCTTACTCGACTTTGTGAAACGTGCATCGGAAAACTTAACAAGCGAGCGATAATTACCAAATCGATTAGTATCCTTATAGACTATCCCTCTTTCGAGGATATAGCTACGAGAAACGTGAGAGTGTTGCAACGTCAGCCATTCTCGAACGAATGGTCAAGTACTTTGCACCACTCTCTCCTCAGAGTGTGTTCCTCGACCTGTCAAGATCGCACTTTTGTACGTCAACTGATTCCATTTCATAGTACAAAAGTACAACGATGGAGGTGAGTTTACTCCACTCCTTAGAAAGCGTTCCTAGATACCGAAACGGGTGCGCGGTGGGTACACGCACCAGAAACCAAAACTAAATCGGTATTCGAGCCTCAAGAGCGGTCGTAGACAAACCACAACGAAAGACAATAGATGCATACAAGAACGCGGCCAACATTCAAGCATGTATGAAACGATTTAGTATTGAAACGGAATGATAACATCTTATTAGTACAAGATACAAAACACGGGCAGCGGGGCTAGTCCCCGCACCCCAGTGGATGGAACTACTCGCTCCTCATAGAGGGAGCAACAAAGAAAGAGAAGAGAGAGAAAGAAAGCATCGTCGGAGCAGAAGAGTAGATCTGTGACAGCCCGGTGTAGATCGTCGCAGTCTCCGGGACTGCTCCGTCGTGGTCGATGTCGTCCGTTTCTCCGCCTCGATCTTCGGGTCAACCTCCGGAATAGCAAAAGTAGGATGAGGTGGAGCTATGGTGTGAGCAATGGTGAGATGGTGATGGAACAGCCTACTAGACCTGCGCCCGGACTGGCTGCTCACCGGATCTGGACTCAGGATGGGATTCTGAGGCTGTGGGTGAAGTTTGGTCGGAAACGGTGCTCGGGCAATCTGGCGGCATTCCGGCACTGGTCCCAGTCTGGCAGCTTTTGGCCGTCGTAAAAAATCTCCTCCTAATGGGGACCCTTGGGGTCCTATTTATAGACACTGGACTGGCTCTCACATTTTTTTGTGTGATTCCAGACCGAAAAAATATCTTATCCAAACGGTTTACATTTTACTTTCTTCCATTCGGTTTTTGTTCTCTCGGTCACGCTGTGTGCATGCATGCACTCTTCGCGGTTTTCACATTTACTTCAGCCTCGCGGTCTTAAAACTTTAGCCTCGTGGTTTCAGCCTCGCGGTCTTAATTACTCCAGCCCTCGCGGTCTTGCTCTCGCGGTCTTGGCTCTCGCGGTCTAGCTCTCGCGGTCTTGGCTCTCGCGGTCTAGCTCTCGCGGTCTCGGCTTTGCCAAAGTGCTGCATGCACTTCGCGGTCTCGGCCTTCAGCCTCTCGTTCACGTGGGTGATGAGGCCATCCTCACGGTCTTGCATGCTTTCTCGGTCCTTCTCCTCTCGGTCTTGCGGGCAAAAAGCCATTCGATTTTGATTAATAAATGCATCCATACGGTCTTCATGATTTGCGTGGACAATAGAGGGAAACAGGCTGTATGCCTTGCGTTTCCTTTTCACGTGAACAACCAATACAGTTCAGTTTCGTACAGCTTAACCATACGGCTTGGCTTTGTGCCACTTTGCCATGTGGTCTTCTATTCTTTTAGCTAAAAAGTTCTTCATGTGGGCAAATTATTAAACGGTCTATATGCATAGCCTTGTCCATCTAATTTGCATGCACGTGATCATTTTAAGCAAATGCTCTTGGTGGGCAGCAGAATGGTCTATATGCATGATACTCTCATCCAATCGATCTATTTCAGCAAATAAACTTATCACACGGTCCTCCATTTGCTAGAGTAGTAACCGGTTTGCATGTATGCTATTTGTTCACGTGAATTCTTCAATGGGCTCTTCTCCATTTGATTTGCACAATCTCCGCAACCCAGCAAACGGTCTTCTCATAGCAGATGGTTGCTTGCACAACATGCTAACTCAAACGGTCTTCGGTTATTGCTCTTTGAGATCGTGAGGTCTCTCGCGGTCTTGAGACCGTGAGGGTTCTCACGGTCTTGAGACCGTGAGGGTTCTCGCGGTCTTTGGGATCGTGAGGCCTCTCGCGGTCTGGAGGCCGTGAGGGTTCTCGCGGTCTTGAGACCGTGAGGGTTCTCGCGGTCTTTGAGATCGTGAGGCCTCTCGCGGTCTTGAGACCGTGAGGGCTCACGTAGTCTAGAGACCGTGAGAGGAGTTGTGGAGGCAAGGCCGAATGGATGGATGAAGATGGGCCATTAATTCGTGATCTGACGGTATTAGATGCTCACGGTTTCGAGACCGGGAGAGAGAACCGAATGGTGGTCAAAACTGAATCAGGTCAAGACCGAATGGATGAAATCGAACTGTTGGATCTCGATCGGATGGTTGCGAGTGTTCTGCAGAGGGAAAGGAGAATGTGTAAGAGATAATATCATCGAATATACTAGTAATTAGAACTATTTAGGCAATATTTGCAAGGAATTAGTGAAACACTCAAAGTGAACCAAAGCGAGGGTAAATCAGTCAATATGAGGAACAAAATCCCTAGAATTGGCGACTGTGCAGATGAAACTGGAGGGTTCATCAATATGCCATTACAATCATCATTTGACTGGCTCTCTGGCCATAAATATCAACAAACTCCAACTTGCACATAGATCCACTCACCCATGAATTTAATCCCAAGTGACCTAACATGACCTTTAGGCTTCTGCTTTGAAAGTTCTTTTGTCAAGGGGTGAACAACATTACATATAGTTTTTCCTATACAAATCTTGACGTCTCCTTGATGTACAATCTCTCGTATGAGATGGAACTATCGTAGTATATGCTTAGAATGTTGATGTGATATGGGTTCCTTATCTTGTAAAATAGCTCCATTATTGTCACTATAAAACTCTACTACATTGCTAATACTTGGAATCATTCCAAGTTCATTGATGAACTTCTTGATCTAGACAACTTCCTTTGCTACATTGGATGCAACAATGTACTTGGCCTCTATTGTAGAATCAACGACTGTCTCTTTGTTGGAACACTTCCATCTTACACCTCAATTGTGAAAGAAAGATACATATCTAAATTGCCATTTGTTTTCATCTTTGTCAGTTTTGAAGCTAGCTGTAAGGAGGCGAGATCACCTCTTTACTAAAATTTAAAGGAAATACAAACATCCACAATTTTTAACAAGAATTAGAGACTTTGAGGATGATTGCATAATATTCCAAGTAAATAAGCATGATTCAAGATACATAATAAAATGTCAATAGCAGCGGAAAGAAAGAAATAATAAGCCTTCTCATTGCTACATTGTTTATTACATGAATGATTTCTAGAAGAAAAGATAAGATAAGATAAGATAAGAGGATCTAGCTATAGCAACCTAGCCATCCTTCTTGACAAGCTAACTATCAACTGCAGGGGAACTTTTCTTCAAGCCCTTCCTTCACCTTGCTCAGCACCAACACCTGGGTGGTTGGGAAGTCACCCAGCAAGAGGAAAACAAAGAAAAGTATGTGTTACAAGAATATTCTAACAATGGCAAAGAAAGTTGTAACAAGTAAATTAGGCTAGATATTTGGTGTAAAACGAGATATCAAAGAGTATGAGGCTTTTTATAATGAAACTTGTCATTAACAAAATAAATAAGGGTTTTGCATGTAAATTAATATGTCTACCTAACTTAGTAGGGTTGAGGCACCTACCGGACCTCTAACCTTAGGTGAGGGAAGAATAAGACATTTCCAGTCACCTATAATTTCTATTGGGGAGAATTATAAACATTCCCCTAGGGCGATTATATGCATGCCCTCTATGGGTGGTTGTACATAAGTACCACTACTTAAACATTAAATAGATCATTTAATTACATGCTAACAAAAGAGTTATGGCAAGGTTAAGAAAAAGAATATGTAACTTGGCAGTGGGATATGAATACCCAATCAAGAGAATACTACATCTACTTTTGAGGCAATAAGCAATTTAGGTTTCAAGAATCAAGGATTTAGATCAAGTTAAACCTCATAAGAAATTATGGGTAATGGCTTAATGTTTTTCCCAACTGAAAGGTAGATGCACAATCAAAACACATACCTTAGCCTCAGGTGTTCAAGAATTTCTCTTTTCAACCCTTCACACGAACTTAGAACCCACTTTCCCTAATACATCATTAGATTTATAAATTAGAATTATATGCATTCATTTTAAAGATTGAAAACCCTAATATCTCTAACTTTTACGCAAACCATCGATTTAGACTCCAGAAACCTCATCATCATCTTAGTTAGGTTTTCCTGATCAAAATAACATATAATATTGTATATTTTGAAAATATAGATTCTTAGGGTAAATTTTAGCGATTTTAAATTAATTAATTCATTCTAAAAATTATGTTTTCGCAAACATCAAAATCAAGACTCAAAATTATTTTTATCGAACATGTCTTGTCTTCCTCATTTCAAAACACTATCTACTTTTAATTTTTTATCACAGAATTAATTTATACTAATTATTTTGTCTCGACCAATCATAGCCTGCCACGTAGGCAAGGCCAACCAGGCCGAGCGGTCACGAGCGCTTGGGAGCGGTGACCCACGCCTCGTGGACGCCTGCTACCGGTCGTGCGGTCAAAGCAGAAGAAAAGGACGAGAACGTCCCTCGCACGAAAAGCAAGCAAAGCAAGCGACTAGGGGCAAAAAGGTAAAACGGGGATCGTCATCCTCCCCTTGCCCGAGCGTCACGAGCAGCGATCAGCTAGCTCGGCTCAATTGGGTAAAACCACGATTCTTGACCAAATCAAACGCTTAGGTACTCGAAAGAAAGGGGAAGGAAAGCCGAAGCTGATGGTACCTCTCGATTGAACGGAGACGAAGCAACCACAGAAGTAGGGGCGCCGCAAGCCAGGCGTCGTCGATGGATAGTTGGAGGTCAGAACGTCCATGAAACACCAAATTGAGAACACGAACGAGTTGCTAAGGCGATGGCGGTCATAGGGGTTGAGATATTTATAGGCAAGGAGCCCTAAACTATGATTTTGGTAGGAGCAAGGAGAGAAGGTCGGCGGTTGGTTTAGGCGTTTCTCGAAAACTCGTCTAATCCCAATGTTTTTGGGATAATCCGGAGCGGAATCGCGTAAGGAATCCAACGAAACTAATTTGAGCAAAAATTGTCGAGTAAAACTCGAGATATATCGATTTGAATAATTGGAAACAAAGAACTTGTTGCCTTATACTGCTAGAGGAAGAAGACGACCGCGGGTCGTCAGATCGGTGGACCCGGGTCTACCAAGGACTCTGGGCCGTCCGATCACTCACATTAGATTAGGAAATCAACCCTTAGCAAAAAATGGATCAAACTCATTTAATTCTTAAATGTTTTTCTCTCTCTTGGTTTGGAGGCTCAAACGTTGTCCAAAAATTACCAAATTTTATATCTTGACTTATTTTGACACGTAGAATCCAAATATAAAGTTAGTTTTGCATTTTGAGAAAGTTTGATAGGTGAATTAATTAATATATCATTTTCTCTTTCCTCCTTCAAAAGAGGTGATACCATTATCTAAAATTAGTATAACTTCACCCATAAGTCTCCTTAAAGGTTTGGAACACGATTTTACAATTATCTTTACAAGTTGAGTTTATTTATGTATTTATTAAATAAATAGAATATCCTACACACTTTCTCTCTCCTATTTTACTCATTATTCACACATTATCCAAATTAGTTGCAAATTTGCACAGGGGCTTATTTTTATGCTTAGAATACGAATTTGGAGTTATTTTCCTGATTTGAGAACATTAAGTATTTTATTTCACTTTATTGACCTATTTCCTATTTTCTTTTGATAATGATATTATTGTTTACATTTATGTTCCACTTTAAATGATACTTGGCCCTTAAGTTACTTTTTGGTCAGGAAAACAAATTTAATTATCAAATTATCCTAATGGGTTTCCAAGTATGTTTTTGGTGCAATATCTTTCTCATTAACCTCTATCATCCATTAAATTCCATATTACCTTTTATTATTGCATTTATCTTCTCCTTTGTATAAAATTCGGATTTTCTCTTATTTCTCTTATCCTAGAAAATGCTAGAAAGTTCCAGGACAAGACATTTTATTCTTTTTATTACTTAATGTGAAATTTTCATTTTAGACCCATTATCTAAATCTAACTGAAGCATTTGTGCATGCAACCTTGTATTAAGAATATATGGGAAACATTTATCCAATCACCATCATAATTCCTTTAAATCAATTCCAAAGTCATATGGAACGAAAATGAAAGACAAAACTTATAGAAAAGAGTACAAAGAGGTACATAGAGGATTTCAGTATGTTACAACACTCCACCCCTTAAAAAGGATTTCGTCCCCGAAATCTCATACAAAGAGGGAAGGGTGAGTACGTAACATCTCGTCTCTCAACTCCCAAGTGGTTTCTTCTAAACCATGGTATCTCCACAAAACCTTCACTAACTCTATCTCCTTACTCTTCAGCTGCTTTACTCGGGAGTCAAGGATCTTCACAGGTAGTTCTTCATAAGTCAAATTCTCATTAATCTCCACAGGCTCAAAGGTGAGTACATGTGACGGATCCTTAACATACTTCCTCATCACAGAAACATGGAACACATTGTGAATCTTATCATAAGTAGGAGGCAAAGCTAGACGATATGCACAATCCCCCACTTTATCTAAGATCTCAAATGGTCCAACATAGCGAGGACTCAACTTGCCTTTTACTTTAGATCTTGCAATAGAACGTATAGGTTTGATCTTTAGAAAAGCATAGTCTCCCACTAAGAAGCTTACATCAGACCTCTTTTTATCAGAATACATCTTCTGTCTGTCTTGAACAACTTTCATCTGTTTCTTTATCAATTGTACCTTCTCGAGCATCATATGCATGTCATCAGTCTTCACCAGGGAACGTTCACCCACATCATCCCAGCGCAAAGGTGAATGACAAGGTCTACCATAGAGAGCTTCAAAAGGTGGCATACCAATACTGGCATGGTAGCTATTGTTGTAAGAGAACGCTGCTAACGGTAGATATCGATCCCAGGCACCACCCCAATCCATCACACAGGCATGCAGCAAGTCCTCCAAAATCTGAACTGTTCTCTCGGACTGACCATTGGTTTGTGGGTGGTAAGCAGTACTGAGACGCAGATCAGTACCCATCTCTTTCGGAATCTGACCGCATAAGTGAGAAGTGAATTTCGGGTCTTGATCAGAAACTATCACAGCAGGGACACCATGCAGACGAACTATCCACTCCACATACAACTGGGCCATCTCAGCAACTTTATACGAGGTTTTGAAAGGCAAGAAATGAGCATATTTTGTAAGCCGATCAATCACTACCAAAACAACATCATAACCTTTCTTGGACTTAGGGAAACTGGTAACAAAGTCCATTATGATCTTCTCCCACTTCCATTCTGGAATCTCAAGAGCATGAAGAAGACCACCGGGTCATTGATGTTCAATCTTGACTTGCTTACATGTCAAGCATTTTGCTACGAACAAAGCTATATCGTTCTTCATGTTCTTCCACCAGAAACTCCGCTGTAAGTCCTTGTACATCTTGGTTGTGCCAGGGTGAATGGTGTACTTGGAACCATGAGCTTCACTCAGAACCTTCTATCTTAGATCACCAGCATTGGGAATCCACAACCTTTGTCTGAAGAGAATAGCACCATCCACTCCGACAGAGAAGCCATATTGCGGTTTCTCAGCTAAAGCTTTCAACTCCTCAAGCTCAGAACTCTCCAATTGTGCAGTCACGACTTCTGAGATCCAGGTTGGCGTAACAGTCAAACTGGCCATATGAACACACAACTTATCTTCATCCACGGAATCATCAGGCTGAGATCTACAACTGGCCACATGTTCAAGGTTTTCCCACACCGAACATCTCAGAGCAGCACAAACAGCATCCTTCTTGTGACTTAAAGCATCATCTACGACATTTGCTTTATCAGGATGATAGGTGATGGTGAAGTTGTAATCTTTAAGATATTCCATCCACCTACACTGTCACAAGTTCAGATCCTTCTGAGTCAGCAGATATCTCAGACTCTTGTGATCAGAAAAGACTTCAAACTTTTCACCATAGAGGTAGTGTCGCCAGATCTTCAAAGCATGAACTATGGCAGCAAGCTCCAAATCATGCGTAGGCCAGTTAGCTTCATTAGGTTTCAACTGTCGAGAAGCATAGGCGATCACCTTTCCGTCTTGCATCAAAACACACCCTAAGCCTTGTCGGGATGTGTCGGTGTAGATGACATAGGGTATGCCCTTGATGAATCCTCCAGATTCATCATTATAGTCGCCAATTCTAAGAATTTTGTGGCACATATCGGCTGATCTACCGTCACTTTGGGTTTACTTTAAGTATTATTTCAGTCTCGTGTAAATAGTGCATTACTAGCTCAGATAACCCTAGTTTCCAGCTTATTTGATTTCATTCTCACGTTCTCTCTCCTCTGCAGATCATCTTCAACTATCACCAACGGCTAAGACCCCTACAACACTCACTCTAGTGGTCTCAAGACCATTTGATCCCATGCGGTCTCAAGACCGTTTGAGCCCATGCGGTCTCAAGACCGTTTTACCCCATGCGGTCTCAAGACCGTTTGAGTCCATGCGATCTCAAGACCGTTTGAGTCCATGCGGTCTCAAGACCATTTGAACCCATGCAGTCTCAAGACCGTTTGAGCCCATGTTGTCCCAAGACCGTTTGAGCCCATGCGGTCACAAGACCGTTTGAACCCATGCGGTCTCAAGACCGTTTGAACCCATGCGGTCTCAAGACCGTTTGAGTCCATGCGGTCCCAAGACCGTTTGAGCCCATGCGGTCTCAAGACCGTTTGAGTCCATGCGGTCTCAAGACCGTTTGAGTCCATGCGGTCTCAAGACCGTTTGAGCCCATGCGGTCTCAAGACCGTTCGAGCCCATACGGTCTCAAGACCGTTTGAACCCATGCGGTCTCAAGACCGTTTGAGTCCATGCGGTCTCAAGACCGTTTGAGCCCATGCGGTTTCAAGAACGATTGTTGCGATTGTAAAGACCGAATGGACAGTTAAATACCAAACTGTTTGGAGTTCAAAAGTGCATGCATGCACATGATCGTGAAGGATAGATCGAGTGAACGCTGCAAACTGAATGGAGAACGGCAAACCAAATAGAACGCATGCGCATTATGAATACAAGATCAGTAGATATCCACGTGAAAACACTGTCAAACCGTTTGAAATAGCTTCTCTTAGAGAGAAAACTGAATGGACTGAACCAATAAAGGTCATTTACTGCACAATTCACGTAGAGATCGTTTTACCGGCACATGCATGCAAGAGCTTTGGCTATGAAACTGTTCGGCAGCCTGACTTGGGACCGTGAAGAGCGCATGCTCGTGAAGAAGCCGGGGCAGCAAGACCGCATGAAGCAGCTGCATATGAAGCCACATAATCATGGAGCACGCATGCTTGCGAAGCGCACAGCACATGAAGCAATGGGAAATAATGACCGCATGGACATGGGCATGAAGAATGCATGGCCCCACGTGAACCTAGCGAAACGCATGAGCAAATGAAGCCAAGACCGCATGGAGAAATTGATCCGAAACCGCATGGAGCTGCAGTTCATGAGAAGCCAAGACCGCATGGAGAAATTGATCCGAAACCGCATGGAGCTGCAGTTCTTGAGAAGCCAAGACCGCATGAAGCAATTGAGAAACCAAATCGAGACCGTATAGCCGCAAGCACGTGAATGTGAGGCTGAAGGAATAGAACGCATGAACCAGTAGCTATTCACGTGAGCACTACCAAATCGTTTGAAATAAACAAGGCAAACCGCATGAGGTACGAAACCGCATAAAGCAAATGGAGTAGAAGACCGCATGCACACAGACCGCTTGGGCAAATGACGAGACCGCATGAAGGACCGCATAAAGCAAATAGAAAACCGCATGGACAAAAGGACACAGACAAGGTGTGACTCCCGGGGCCTAAGATATTTTTGGCAAGCCTATAAATAGAAGGGTAGAGGCATGGTCTTGGGGATCCCCATCTCACTACGGCCCAAGGCTGCCGGACTGGGACCAGTGTCGGGACGCCGCCAGAATGCCCGAACATCGTTTCCGACCAAACTTCACCCACAACCTCAGAATCCCGGCCTGAGTCCAGATCCGGTGTGCTGCCAAACTGGGGACAGATCTAGAAGGATGTTCCATCACCATCTCACCTCTATCATCTCACTTCTACCATTGTTCTACCTCATTCTACCCGTGCAATCCCGGAGGTAGACACGACGATCGAGGTGGAGAGACAGGCGTCATCGACCACAACGGAGCAGTCCCGGAGACTGCGACGATCTACACCGGGCTGTCACAGATCTACTCTTCTGCTCCGACGATGCTTTCTTCCTCTCTCTTCTCTTTCTTTGTTGCTTCCTCTATGAGGAGCGAGTAGTTCCATTCACTGGGGTGCTGGGACTAGCCCCGCTGCCCGTGTTTTGTAACTTGTACTAAAAAGATGTTATCATTCTGTTTCAATACTAAATCGTTTCATACATGCTTGAATGATGGCCACGTTCTTGTATGCATCTATTGTCTTTCGTTGTGGTTTGTCTACGACCGCTCTTGAGACTCGAATACCGATTTATTTTTGGTTTCTGGTGCGTGTATCAACCGCGCATCCGTTTCGGTATCTAGAAATGCTTTCTGAGGAGTGGAGTAAACTCACCTCCATCGTTGTACTTTTGTACTATGAAATGGAATCAGTTGACGTACAAAAGTGCAACCTTGACGGGTCGAGAAACACACTCCGAGGAGAGAGTGGTGCAAAGTACTTGACCATTCGTTCAGGAATGGCTGACGTTGCAACACTCTCACGTTTCTCATAGCTATATCCTCGAAAGAGGGATAGTCTATAAGGATATTAATCGATTTGGTAATTATCGCTCGCTTGTTAGTTTTCCGATGCACGTTTCATGAGGTTGAGTAAGATTTTCTCTTCAGAGACTACATATCTTCATTGACACGTAGATATGTACCGGATGAGAGTTACTCAACCCGTGAAGGATGTATGCATTACTATTTAAGACATCGATATTGTACAACATCCATGTATCTTGCTTACAAGTCTTGCTATGTTTGGTACAAGTGCAATTTATGTGTAGTCGTGGCGAATACCCGCATTACCCCAGTGATCCGTCATCATTTACTAATCTTAGATTTTAATCATTAAACTAGTTTTTATTCTTGCCTTTACTCTTGCATGATTAGGTTAAATAACTCAAATCAAACTTCTGGTCTTAGATGATTAACTTAGATTGATACGAGACAAGAAAAAGACACTCAGATTCTTAACGTTGTCCTATGCGTTCGATCCTAAATATGTACTATGATAAGGCTTCCACACTCTTGTGGGGTTGGAGCATTTATCTAGCACCAGTTGTAGGTAAACCTAGAGAGGAAATCAACTCTCTAGGGTTTTTGGTGCATATTAGGATTTCCATCGGAAGAGTAATCTTTTGATGTAAGTTCTAGCTCCATCAGCCCTCAACAGGCAAAGCAAGCACGGGAGCAGAAGTCAGACTCCTCTTCAACTTCTGAAAATTGTCCTCACATCCCGGGCTCCATGAGAACTTGACCTCCTTCCGAGTCAGCTTGGTCAAAGGTAAAGCCAACTCAGAGAACCCTTTGATAAACTTCCATTAGTAACCATCTAGACCAAGGAAACTACAGATTTCATACGGGTTTTTCAGAGCAGTCCACTTTGTCACAGCTTCTACCTTTGCAGGATCAACAACTATATGGCCGGCAGAAATCACGTGACCAAGAAACATAACTTCCTTTATCCACAACTCACATTTTGAGAATTTTGCATACAATTGATTTTCTCGCAATGTGCTGAGTACAATCCGCAGGTGCTCGCGATGTTGTTCCAACGTCTCAGAATAAACCAAAACATCATCAATAAACACCACTACAAACTTGTCGAGGTATGGGCGGAATACTCAGTTCATCAGGTCCATGAACACAGCAGGGGCATTTGTCAAACCGAAAGCCATGACCAAAAATTTATAATGCCCATAACGGGTTCTGAACGCTGTCTTCGGGACATCATCATCCTTTACACGCATCTGGTAGTAACCACTTCGTAGATCCATCTTGGAGAATACAGTGGCTGACTTCAGCTGATCGAATAGGTCGTCGATGCGCGGCAATGGATAACGATTCTTCACTGTCACCTGGTTTAGCATGCGGTAGTCCATACACATCTGCAAAGAGCCATCCTTCTTCTTCACGAACATGACAGGGGCTCCCCAAGGGGAAACACTGGGGCGAATGAAGCCCATGTCGAGAAGCTCTTCAAGCTGCTTCTTCAACTCCGCCAGCTCGGTAGGGGCCAAGCGGTAGGGTGGCTTCGATATCGGGGAAGTTCCAGGCATAACCTCGATAGAGAATTCCACCTCGCGAGTTGGTGGCAACCCAGGTAACTCTACAGGAAAAACATCTGGGAAGTACTTCACCACATCAACATGTTCTAGAGTAGGAGGTGTAGCATCGAGAACTATGGAGGCTAGAAAGGCTCTACACCCTTACGAGACTAGCTTTTCAGCTTTGATGGCAGAGATGACGAACTGTCGCTCTCCTCGCTTCTTGCCCTTGACACACACTCTTCCTTCATCAGGATGAAATAGGCTAACTTTGGATTCCTCACAGTACAAAACTGCTTTATACTTCTTTAACCAATCCATACCCAGGATGATGTCAAAGACGGTCATATCAAGCATGAAAAAAACTATGGGAAACATTATTCCAGATATACAGAGGTTCAAGGTAGGAGTTTGGAAGTACAAGGAGAAGATTTTACCACTAGGAGTTTTTACATCTAACACATAATCCATAAACTCAGTTTCGATTTCAAGCATAGAGGCAAACTGGCTAGATATGAAGGTATTGGAGGAACCAGAATCAAATAGGGCTTTTAAAGGATGCATATAGAGGTGCAGTGTACCTTCAATCACTTCATTGCCTTCACCCTCTTCTTCAGCATTGAGAGCAACCACTCTCCCATTCTGCCTCTCAGCTGGCAGACGCCTCGGGTTCTGGTTGTTGTTGTTATTGTTGTTGTTGTTCCGCGGCGGCGGGTTCTGTCTCGGCTGTTGCGGCTGTGGGGCATTGTTATGCCCTTGCTAGAAACGGGGGCAGTTGGGTCGGATATGCCCAACCTGGACGCACTCATGGCAGGTTGGTGGAGGACGGTTGCCATTACAAGCAGGTGCATTGTTGGCGGGGCATCTGCCAGGAGGATGGTAGAGATTACATCTGTTGCAACGATCACGTCCACGGTTCTCATGCTGATTTAGATTCTTCCTTTTGTTGTTGAAGCCATTGGAAGCTTGAAACCCTGGATAAGACTCAATGATGAGAGCCTTGTCCACCATTTGTTGAAACGTGAGTGGCAGCTGTGGAACGAGGCTTCGACCAACATGATAGTTCAGGCCCTCCAAGAACAAGGTCGCTCTTCTGTCAGCTCCAAGGTCGGTGGCGTAACGTTCTAACAGCAGAAATTTCTTAACGTAGTCAGCCACGCTCATGCTTCCTTGCTTGAGACTATAAAACTCAGCCTCCTTCTTCCTCAGGAACGCAGGACAGATGTACTTCTCTCTGAACAACTTCAAAAACTGGGTCCACTCCATGGAAGAGGTGTCCCGAGTGCGGGCAACACTGTTTCACCAAACGTGCGTCGGTCCATCCAGCACGTACGTCGTGAACCGAACCTTCTGATGAGGAGGGTATGCCATACCCTCGAAGGTCCGATCCAGGGCCAACACCCAATCGTCGACTTTGCCCACCATGTTAGGCTCACTCTCACCCTTGAAGTAGGGTGGCTGCATCTTGATGAAATCAGTGAGGGTGAACTCCCTTGGCTTGGTAGCAACAACAGCAATGGTGTTGAGTTGTCCCATCATGGTGGAGGACAACAACTGTCGCAACATCGCCAGCTCTTGCTCCAGTGTGAAGGCAGGAGCACCGGAAGTAGGTTGGCTAACTGCAGGAGTCGCAGGAGTGTTGGGGTCGTTAGTGGTCGACTCCTGGTTCGTGTTGTCAAACAAGTCACCTCTCCTGAAAAATTAGGGTTAACATATTAAGTTCTCAGGAGTATAGAACCATAGATGAGAAGGGAATACAAAAAGAGATGAGAAAAGGATAACTAGAATGCTATTGCCTAAAAGCATACTATTTTGGGCAATTCGTATTAGCGCAGGCCAGGCCGGATTATACGGGCACGAGAGTCCTCGTATACCAAGCTAGTGGTGCGGAGGAAAATCTTGCCAGCCCCCGATACCCTGATCCTTTCTAGACACCCTTGGCTCAACTGCATGCCCTAATAGTCGCCTAAAGGCTTTGATACCATGATGTAATGAGGCGAGATCACCTCTTTACTAAAATTTAAAGAAAATACAAACATCCAAAATTTTTAACAAGAATTAGAGACTTTGAGGATGATTGCATAATATTCCAAGTAAATAAGCATGATTCCAGATACATAATAAAATGTCAATAGCAGTGAAAAGAAAGACATAATAAGCCTTCTCATGGCTACATTGTTTATTACATGAATGATTTCTAAAAGAAAAAATAAGATAAGATAAGATAAGAGGATCTAGCTATAGCAACCTAGCCATCCTTCTTGACAAGCTAACTATCAACTACAGGGGAACTTTTCTTCAAGCCCTTCCTTCACCTTGCTCAGCACCAACACCTGGGTGGTTGGGAAGTCACCCAGCAAGAGGAAAACAAAGAAAAGTATGTGTTACAATAATATTCTAACAATGGAAAAGAAAGTTGTAACAAGTAAATTAGGCTAGATATTTGGTGTAAAAAGAGATATCAAAGAGTATGAGGCTTTTTATAATGAAACTTTCCATTAACAAAATAAATTAGGGTTTTGCATGTAAATTAATATGTCTACCTAACTAAGTAGGGTTGAGGCACCTACCGGACCTCTAACCTTAGGTGAGGGAAGAATAAGACATTTCCAGTCACCTATAATTTCTATTGGGGAGAATTATAAACATTCCCCTAGGGCGATTATATACATGCCCTCTATGGGTGGTTGTACATAAGTACCACTACTTAAACATTAAATAGATTATTTAATTACCTGCTAACAAAAGAGTTATGGCAAGGTTAAGCAAAAGAATATGTAACTTGGAAGTGGGGTATGAATACCCAATCAAGATAATACTACATCTACTTTTGAGGCAATAAACAATTTAGGTTTCAAGAATCAAGGATTTAGATCAAGTTAAACCTCATAAGAAATTATGGGTAATGGCTTAATGTTTTCCCAACTAAAAGGTAGATGCACAATCAAAACACATACCTTAGCCTCAGGTGTTCTAGAATTTCTCTTTTCAACCCTTCACACGAACTTAGAACCCACTTTCCCTAATACATCATTAGATTTATAAATTAGAATTATATGCATTCATATTAAAGATTGAAAACCCTAATATCTCTAACTTTTGCGCAAACCATCGATTTAGACTCCAGAAACCTCATCATCATCTTAGTTAGGTTTTCCTGATCAAAATAACATATTGTATATTTTGAAAATATAGATTCTTAGGGTAAATTTTAGTGAATTTAAATTAATTAATTCATTCTAAAAATTACGTTTTCGAAAACATCAAAATCAAGACTCAAAATTATTTTTATTGAATAGGTCTCGTCTTCCTGATTTCAAAACACTGTCTACATTTAATTTTTGATCACAGAATTAATTTATACTAATTATTTTGTCTCGACCAATCATAGCCTACCACGTAGGCAAGGCCAACCAGGCCGAGCGGTCGCGAGTGCTTGGGAGCGGTGACCCGCTACCGGTCGTGCGGTCGGGGTCAAGCGGTCAAAGCAAAAGAAAAGGACGAGAACGTCCCTCGTGCGAAAAGCAAGCAAAGCAAGCGACTAGGGGCAAAAAGGTAAAACGGGGATCGTCATCCTCCCCTTGCCCGAGCGTCACGAGCAGCGAGCACCTAGCTCGGCTCAATTGGGTACTCGAAAGAAAGGGGAAGGAAAGCCGAAGATGATGGTACCTCTCGATTGAACGGAGACGAAGCAACTGGAGAAGGAGGGGCACCACAAGCCAAACGTCGTCGGTGGCTAGTTGGAGGTCAGAACGTCCACGAAACACCAAATTGAGAACACGAACGAGTTGCTAAGGCAATGGCGGTCATAGGGGTTGAGATATTTATAGGCAAGGAAAGCTAAACTATGATTTTGGTAGGAGCAACGAGAGAAGGTCGGCGGTTGGTTTAGGCGTTTCTCGAAAACTCATCTAATCTTAAAGTTTTTGGGATAATCCGGAGCGGAATCGCGCAAGGAATCCAATGAAACTAATTTGAGAAAAAATCGTCGAGTAAAACTCGGTGATATATCGATTTGAAAAATCGGAAACAAAGAACCTGTTGCCTTATATGGCTAGAGGAAGAAGACGACCACGGGTCATCAGATCGGTGGACCTGGGTCCACCAAGGACTCTGGGTCGTCCGATCACTCGCATTAGATTAGGAAATCAACCCTTAGCAAAAAATCGATCAAACTCATTTAATTCTTAAATGTTTTTCTCTCTCTTCATTTGGAGGCTCAAACATTGTCCAAAAATTACCAAATTTTATATCTTGACTTGTTTTGACACGTAGAATCCAGATATGAAGTTAGTTTTTCCTTTTGAGAAAGTTTGATAGGTGAATTAGTTAATATATCATTTTCTCTTTCCTCCTTCAAAAGAGGTGATAACATTATCTAAAATTAGTATAACTTCACCCATATGTCTCCTTAAAGGTTTGGAACACGATTTTACAATTATATTTATAATTTGAGTTAATTATTTATTTATTAAATAAATAGAATATCCTACACACTTTCTCTCTCCTATTTTACTCATTATTCACACATTATCCAAATTAGTTGCAAATTTGCACAGGGGCTTATTTTTATGTTTAGAATACGAATTTGGAGTTATTTTCCTGATTTGAGAACATTGAGTATTTTATTTCACTTTATTGACCTATTTCCTATTTTCTTTTGATAATGATATTATTATTTACATTTATGTTCCACTTTAAATGATACTTGGCCCTTAAGTTACTTTTTGGTCAGGAAAACGAATTTAATTATCAAATTATCCTAATGGGTTTCCAAGTATGTTTTTGGTGCAATATCTTTCTCATTAACCTCTACCATCCATTAAATTCCATATTACCTATTATATTGCATTTATCTTCTCCTTTGTATAAAATTCGGATTTTCTCTTATTTCTCTTATCCTAGAAAATGCTAGAAAGTTCCAGGACAAAACATTTTATTCTTTTTATTACTTAATGTGAATTTTGCATTTTAGACCCATTATCTAAATCAAACTGAAGCATTTGTGCATGCAACCTTGTATTAAGAATATATGGGAAACATTTATCCAATCACCATCATAATTCATTTAAATAAATTCCAAAGTCATATGGAACGAAAATGCAAGACAAAACTTAAGAGTACAAAGAGGTACATAGAGGATTTCAATATGTTACACTAGCATTGATGTAATATTTTACTACTAGCTCTTTCTCACCGCCACAGACAAGGAATTAATCCTTAGTTCTTCTCAAGTATTTAGGGATGTTCGTTATAGAAGTCCATATACTTTAATGGGGATATGACTAAAACCTTCTAGTCATACTCAAGGCATATGAGCATAATAGATCCAATTTCAGATGTATATGGAATCTTACTCATGAGCTCCCATTCTTCACAAGAACAAGAACATTGATCTCTAGAGATACTAACATCATGGTGCATAGGCACATTTCTTCTCTTTGAGTTTTCCGTTTTGAACCTCTTCAACACTTTGTCAATGTATGTCCTCTAGCTTAGGCCTAGAATCCTTCTAGATTTATCTCTATAGATATTCATTCCAAAATTTTAGGATGCTTCACATAAGTCCTTCATAGAAAACGTACTTCCCAACCATGTCTTTACCATTTGTAAAGTAGGAAGTCATTCCCCATCGATAGTATGTGATATACATACAATATGAGGAATACAACTATGCTTCCACTAACCTTACTATAAACACATGGTTCATCTTCATTTTGACTAAAGGAAAACTCTTTGATTGTTTCCTCAAATTGAAGGTTCCAACTCTAAGATGCTTGCTTCAATCCATAGATTGATCTTTGTAGCTTACAAATGTTATTATCATCCTTTGGATTTATAAAACCATCAGATTGTGTCATGTACACATCCTCAAAAAGATTCTCATCAGGGAAAGTGATTTTAGTGAATTTAAATTAATTAATTCATTCTAAGAATTACGTTTTTGCAAACATCAAAAGCAAGACTCAAAATTATTTTTATTGAATAGGTCTCGTCTTCCTTATTTCAAAACACTATCTACTTTTAATTTTTGATCACAAAATTAATTTATACTAATTATTTTGTCTCGACCAATCATAGCCTGCCAGGTAGGAAAGGCCAACCAGGCCGAGCGGTCGCGAGTGCTTGGGAGCGGTGACCCGCGCCTTGTGGACGCCCGCTACCGGTCGTGCGGTCGGGGTCAAGTGGTCAAAGCAGAAGAAAAGGACGAGAACGTCCCTCGCGTGAAAACAAGCAAAGCAAGAGACTAGGGGCAAAAAGGTAAAACAGGGATCGTTATCCTCCCCTTGCCCGAGCGTCACGAACAGCGAGCAGCTAGCTTGACTCAATTGGGCAAAACCACGATTCTTGACTAAATCAAATGCTTAGGTACTCAAAAGAACGGGGAAGGAAAGTCAAAGATGATGGTACCTCTCAATTGAACGGAGACGAAGCAACCGGAGAAGGAGGGGCGCCGCAAGCCAGGCGTCGTCGATGGCTAGTTGGAGGTCAGAACGTCCACGAAACACCAAATTGAGAACACGAACGAGTTGCTAAGGCGATGGAGGTCATAGGGGTTGAGATATTTATAGGCAAGGAACCCTAAACTATGATTTTGGTAGGAGCAAGGAGAGAAGGTCAGCGGTCGGTTTAGGCATTTCTCGAAAACTCGTCTAATCCCAAAGTTTTTGGGATAATCCGGAGTGGAATCGCGCAAGGAATCCAACGAAACTAATTTGAGCAAAAATCGTCGAGTAAAACTCGAGATATATCGATTTGAAAAATCGGAAACAAAGAACTTGTTGCCTTATACGGCTAGAGGAAGAAGATGACCGTGGGTCATCAGATCGGTGGACCCGGGTCCACCAAGGACTCTGGGTCGTCTGATCACTCACATTAGATTAGGAAATCAACCCTTAGCAAAAAATCAATCAAACTCATTTAATTCTTAAATGTTTTTCTCTCTCTTCGTTTGGAGGCTCAAATGTTGTCCAAAAATTACCAAATTTTATATCCTGACTTATTTTGACACGTAGAATCCAAATATGAAGTTAGTTTTTCCTTTTGAGAATGTATGATAGGTGAATTAATTAATATATCATTTTCTATTTCCTCCTTCAAAAGAGGTGATAACATTATCTAAAATTAGTATAACTTCACCCATAAGTCTCCTTAAAGGTTTGGAACACGATTTTACAATTATATTTACAAGTTGAGTTTATTTATTTATTTATTAAATAAATAGAATATCCTACACACTTTCTCTCTCCTATTTTACTCATTATTCACACATTATCCAAATTAGTTGCAAAATTGCACAGGGGCTTATTTTTATGTTTAGAATACGAATTTGGAGTTATTTTCCTGATTTGAGAACATTAAGTATTTTATTTCACTTTATCGACCTATTTCCTATTTTCTTTTGATAATGATATTATTATTTACATTTATGTTCCACTTTAAATGATACATGGCCCTTAAGTTACTTTTTGGTCAGGAAAACGAATTTAATTATCAAATTATCCTAATGGGTTTCCCAGTATGTTTTTGGTGCAATATCTTTCTCATTAACCTCTACAATTCATTAAATTCCATATTACCTTTTATTATTGCATTTATCTTCTCCTTTGTATAAAATTCGGATTTTCTCTTATTTCACTTATCCTAGAAAATGCTAGAAAGTTCCAGGACAAAACATTTTATTCTTTTTATTACTTAATGTGAAATTTGCATTTTAAACCCATTATCTAAATCTAACTGAAGCATTTGTGCATGCAACCTTGTATTAAGAATATATGGGAAACATTTATCCAATCACCATCATAATTGCTTTAAATTAATTCCAAAGTCATATGTAACGAAAATGAAAGACAAAACTTATAGAAAAGAGTACAAAGAGGTACATAGAGGATTTCAGTATGTTACACTAGCATTGATGCAATATTTTACTACTAGCTCTTTCTCACCACCACAGACAAGAAATTAATCCTTAGTTCTTCTCAAGTATTTAGGGATGTTCTCTATAGAAGTCCAGATACTTTCATGGGGATATGACTAAAACCTTCTGGTCATACTCAAGGCATATGAGCATAATAGATCCAATTTCAGATGCATATGGAATCTTACTCATGAGCTCCCATTCTTCACAAGAACAAGGACATTGATCTCTAGAGATACTAACATCATGGTGCATAGGCACATTTCTTCTCTTTGAGTTTTCTGCTTTGAACCTCTTTAACACTTTGTTAATGTATGTGCTCTAGATTAGGCCTAGAATCCTTCTAGATTTATCTCTATAGATATTCATTCCAAAATTTTAGGATGCTTCACATAAGTCCTTCATAGAAAACGTACTTCCCAACCATGTCTTTACCATTTGTAAAGTAGGAAGTCATTCCCCATCGATAGTATGTGATATACATACAATATGAGGAATACAACTATGCTTCCACTAACCTTACTATAAATACATGGTTCATCTTCATTTTGACTAAAGGAAAACTCTTTGATTGTTTCCTCAAATTGAAGGTTCCAACTCTGAGATGCTTGCTTCAATCCATAGATTGATCTTTGTAGCTTACAAACGTTATTATCATCCTTTGGATTTATAAAACCATCATATTGTGTCATGTACACATCCTCAAAAAGATTCGCATCAGGGAAAGTGATTTTAACATTCATCTGTCAAATCTCTTAGTCAATATAAGCTACAATGACAAGCATGATCCTGAGGGATTTATCTATGGAAACTGATGAAATGGCTTCATCATCAACACCAAGAACTTTTCTGGAACCATTTTCAACCAATCTGCTCTTATAGGTTTATACATGACCTTCCATGTCAGTCTTCTTCTCAAAAAGCCATTTGTACCCTATGGGTTTTACCTCTTTAGGTGGATCCACAAAAGTTCATCCTTGTTGGATTACATGAATTTTATCTCATATCTCATGGCCTCAAGCCATTTCTCAGACTCTAGTCCCTTAACAGCTTCTAGATAGGTTATTGGCTTACCAACAATGACCAACTTATTGTCTTCTCGAATCACAAGATAGCCAAATCTTTCACGCTCAATATTTGTCCTACTAGATCTACGAGGCTCCTTTGTTTCAAGTAGAACTTGAGATTCCACAACATCTTGTGAGTCTTCTTGTTCCTTATGTGCATCTGTAGGTTCAATGTTTTCTAGTTGGTCTTGAACATCTTCATGTTCTACTTTTCTCCCATGCATTCCATTGAATTCCTTTTTCAGGAATGTAATATTCCTGGAAACAAACACCTTGGTGTCAAATGGAGTGTGAAAGTAGTATCCCCTAGTTTCTTTAGGATATCCAAAAAAATAACATTTATTCAATTCAGGTCCAAGCTTTTTGGGAAACCGCTTTCTCACATAAGCTTCACATCCCCAAATATTCATACAATATATATTGGGGCGTTTCCCATGCCATATCTCATATGGTGTCTTTTAAATCGATTTAGATGGTACACAATTAAGTCTATACGTAGTAGTTTCCAAAGAATATCCCCAGAATGAAATTGGATGATTAACAAAACTCATCATTAATCACACAATATCTAGAAATGTGTGATTCCTTGTTTTTGATACATCATTATGTTGTGGTGTTCCAGGTGGAGGTCATTGTGATATGGTATCATGGGCTCATAGAAGGTCCTCAAAATCTTGGCTTAAGTAGTCTCCACCTCGATCATAACAAGGTGTTTTAATACTTTTACCAAGTTGGTTCTATACATCATTCATGAAACCTTGAATTTTTACGGGTTTCTGACTTGTGTTTCATCTAGTACACATAGGCAAACATATTGAGATTATCAGTGAAGGTAGTGAAGTATTGGTAACCACCTCTAGCATTTGTTCTAAAAGGCCTGCATACACCAATATGTATAATTCCTAATAGATCACTTGCTTTCTCATTGTGAACAGTAAAAGGAGTCTTTGTTATCTTGCCCAAAAAACAATAATTACATGTCTCTATTGATGTAAAATCAAAAGAGTCCAAATAACCATCTTTATGGAGTATAGATATATGTCTCGCATTAATGTGCCCTAGACGACAATGTCAAAGTTATGTTGTAACATACTTGGTATCAACCATCTCGAGACGTAGAAAGCTCAAGAGAACAAACCTAAAAATGTTAGCTAATTGTTTCATAGAGTGATGCAGAAGCATTATACACACACATGAACAACTATAGTCATACACCATATCATTCTCAACATTCAACATGTATATTCACAGCATAAAATTTGACAACATGAATTACAATTACACATTGAATGAAGATTATATAGTCTATGCATATGTATATTCTCTAGGATCTGCACAATAGGAACCACTAGTGCAACTGCTCACTTCCCATCTTTTATCCCATGCTAGCTTCGAACCTAAAACATACGTTAAACAATGGATCTACAAACTTTGTAGTGTACATGGGTAGAAAGATACATATATTTATGGTTTTCATAATTTTGAAAAGATTAGTAGAAAGAAAAGAAATCATAGACAACATTTCTTTAATAATTGAAATATTCCAATTTTAACCATTTTTCTAGATGAATTGCATTACTAAGGTGGACGAGTACCAAAACATAAATATTGGCCCATTCCTGTGTACCGAGTACTCTAGGGAACTCCCTGTAGACATTCTGCTCTAGGGTGGTGTACTAGTCAACATTGATCCTTCCCTCGCAAGGGGGATAATGAACACCTTAGTAACGACAAAACATCTACTCATTATTTATGTTTCAAGCGAGAAAAGTACTTATAATAATACTACATCCAATATTTGCAAATAAAAGATCATACGTAGATATCATGATCCAATCAAGAAAAACATAGTCATATGATTAATTAAACCCATGTATCTGAATTCAAAGATTCTTATCCTATCATTCATCATCAGATATCTCGTCATCACCTGATTAATAATAATCAATCATCATTAATAAAATATTCACCTTTATTAATGGTATTTTAGGTCCAAATTAGGGTTTGGCCAAATCTAGGTTCAAAAACCTGGAATTTATTTCTAATATTTTTTTCAGATCTACAAGTCATTATTAAGGCTTGGTTCAATTTTTGTAATTTTTTTATGATTGGTTTATTTTCTATAATTAATATGAAGTTTAGACCATCCAATTATGCATTATTGAATAAGGACCTAATATTTGGCATAATGCTCATATAAGAGGTTGTATTTAGTATGCAAATGACATGAGGGTTCAAGAGTAATTTTTCCTAATTTAATGTCCACTATATGCTAATCATACTATTTAAATCATCCTAAAAGAAGCATCATCTTGTAAATAGAAACTCAACACTAATACTGCTTTAAAGATCAGATATATGAGTTTCATGATAAAGATAAGATTTTTCAAAGTCTAGGGGTAGTGTTTGGGAATTAATAGGCCCAAGGGCTATTTATTAGGCATTTTCTAATTTAGTGTCATTTTCTAAAAAAGAAAAAATAGATTACCTTGTGTTGTGGGGTCCACGGCCTGAGGTAGCACTCCATGTTTCACCCATGCTGACCTTTAGTGTGTGGTGTGGCTCAGTATCTTGGTTTATCTTGGGTCAATCTGTTCAATGACTGGACCAATTTTTAGGTTGGGTTGTCAAAAGATTGGCCCAAATCCTTCATTTCTATCCTCCACAACGTGTGCATTTCTTTGTGCTTCTGCTCCAGCGTGAGCACCGTCATGTGATGCAAAACTCCAACAAGAAATCTGGAGGAGAACGGTCCTCTGATGTTTGATCAATCATCCATGACCAAGCTCGAGATGCTTCTGGAAGCTAGGGTGGCTTATCACGATTGTGTATTCCCCGTTGGCCACCAATCCATTCTAGAGAAGAAGAAGATGGCCAACGCAGAATTGAGGCTTCCTTTAGCATGGCCTCCCGCTACTACTTCAGGACACACAAGCTACATAGAGACTCCACAAACTTATTCCAACCATTAAAGTTGGGCACCGAGGGTCAAGGATCTCCTCCTTAGTAGGTCTTCATGTGTGAGCAAAGTGGAACTTGATGGCCATGTTTACAGGTCACCGCCACTAAAAGACCACTCTAACAGGTTGAGATGCATCCATAGAAGGTTTTCTCTAGTGATAAAACCCATTCACAGAGTCGTCTCCCCCATTCCCTCTTCTTCTTCTTCCTCTCATTCCTAGTGTTTCTTGGTGGAGAGGTAAAGAAAAGTGGAAAGGCTATCTCTTAGCCCTGACTACTACACACCACTAGTGAGTCAGTGTTATGATCCTAGAAGCATGAAGACTTCAACTGATCTTTCCGATTCTCACAGGATTCTCACAAGGATTCAGTCTTATAGATTCAGGGAATCGATTACATGCTCCATGCTTTTTGGATCAGGGTAACAACAGACTCTCCATCTATCCCCCGCATGACATATAAAATATTCTTTAGGTCTAAATCAATAAATCAATGACCATTTCATCGAATTTCAAACGTCAATATTCCTCACATGGCTAGTGCAAATGATATGTAGTTTTAAGCATTAATTCCTTGACATGGAACCTAGCATTCAGCGAAATCTGGAACCAAAAGCCCAACATTCATTCATTAAACTTAATTTTTGGAATAGCCTCACAAAGAAGTGTCTAAATCCTAAATGTAAATCAATTCATCACCAACCTTGATGAAACACATTTTGTCCCATTATCTTGATAACTAAGCATCACATAACTCACAAAACAAAAATATCGATTCCTATATACTCCAATTGATACAAGAATTCAAAAATACTCCAACATGGTAGCTATATAAATGTATTAGGCTTAATATACACATCATTTATCCTCCAAGATTATCAACACAAGCCAAACTTACTTAAACTGACTTAATAACACATCATAATTTATCAATATCTATTTTACTTTATGTTCGTATCCAAATACTATAATGGGAATCAAAACCCTAAAATCAGGGTCATTACATTCACCCCACCTTATATGGAAATTCTTCCTTAAAATTCAACTAGTATCATTCTTAAGGTGGTATCAAGGGATTCAACTTCATATAAGTCACTAATTCTTAGGTTGTGAGACCACCATAATTTGCATGCACCCTAATTTGTCATCTTAGGATCTAGAGATTCTTGGGTGTGTCCACCCCACCTTATATAGGTCGAAGCAACCTTTTTTAAAATAAATCAAAACATCACTTAATGTCTTAGTCTTTACATGACACTCTTATATTTTAGGATTTACATCCCCACAGTCCCTTAAGGATAAGGGTTTTGTTTTCTCATATGGAGTTAAAGAGGTATGAATTACGATTTCAACTTTCCTCCTGATCACCCAAGTAAGCTGATATCAAGAGTTCATGTAATTTATTAACAAAATTTTCACACTTAACACCATTATTATGATTCATAATCAACATCATAATATGAATTCATTATCAGAGAAGGGGTCCTTTTCATACTTTAATGTTGGGGTTTTCATCCCATTGTGTGATTTTTCATAAAACTACAAGCTTATATATTGAATGATAGAGGTTTGGCACTATATTTTGTGATCATGCAATCTATGTTCCAACGATATGTTTATTTCAAGCTCATGATTTTAAACATATTAATATATTGCATCTATGATATGAATGGAAGGATAATATGTACAGTCAAGAACATCATGATTTCAAACTCATCTTTCATGTGTCATAGGGGAAGATTATCTAAGTGACTACTCATACATAATCATCCAAATAGCTCAAGTGAGGTTTCTAACATCATATATAAAGAAAAAGAAGGAGAAGATTGACATGCATTGTTTAGGCATTTTACTTCAATAATTAGCATTTCATATATCACCTCACTTGCAGCTAATGATGAGTGTCACAAAAATAAGTCACTTAAGCTATGACCTTTTTCGGCCAAAGGATTGACTTTATCACTATGGGTCGTCTACCCATCATGTTATTTTACCCAAATCTCGCATACATGATTTAGATCAAATGTTTGAATCATACATAAGGACTCAACTCATCTACTAAGGAGTAACCCAACTTAGGACACATCATTTCATATATATCTCATATTTTAAATATATTGTAGGGTAGGTATTATGACCCTCTCTCCTTGTGGGTCTCATTCTCTCAAGAGTTCACCACGTATCTTATCCTAACACAGGAGGTCATCCTTTGTAAAAGAGTTCGAGCTCATGCATATTCAACTTTTTCTTAATTTAGCTCATCTTAAGTAAGAAAAGGGAATGTACTTTCATCATCAAGACTTATCATAGAACCTCCAAAATTGGATTCAGCTCATATACAACTTATATCTTTATAAGGAAACATATACCATCAGAGATCAAATTTAGATAAGACTAAACATTCTTATTTCATATATAAGTAATTCATCTACTATAACTGTCACATATCCAATTAAGTTGTAGACATCTAATCTAGATCTACTCTCTCTTCTATATTGATGTCACTCCAATTCACTCAGCTTGCATGAACACCTCCTACTCTCTTGTGTGAGGGACACATTTTCATATTTACATATATATAATAAAATATTATATAGTTTTTATCTGAGAAAGTCGACATTAAGGAAAACTTTTGCGGCTTGAGCCGATTGGAAAAACAAAAGAAAATCAGAAAAATGAGTGTCCCACACATAATAGATAGTATAGTGCCATGTCACCTAGTGAAATAGTGAGAACAAGGTATATACCAATGTAGAAACCTTATTCATATGAGATTTATATGGATAGGGTTCCACACACTTGTCTAAACCTAGTTCTCAAATATCTATGTTCTAACTTAGAGGCTAAATCAAACCTTATTCCTATAGAACAACTTACTAAGTTTCTAGGGTTTAAAATGAAATATGAAATTTAATTTTTATGTGTCATGGTAAGAAATTGTTAGGTGTAGCTATTGTGCATGCTCTGATATCAAATGTAGCATCCCCAAATTCTGCCATCTCAAGACATCGAAGGCTCGAGAGGGAAAACCTAAAGATGTTAGCTAATTGTTTAAGAGAGTGATACAGAAGCATTATACACATACATGAACATACAACTATAGACATACACCATAACATTCTCAACAGTCAACATGTATATTTATAACATAAATTTTTAAAACATGAATTCAATTACACATTGAATGAAGATTCTACAGTCTATGAATTTGTATACTATCTAGGATCTACACAATAGATACCACCACTTCTACTGCTCACTTCTCATCTTTTATCCCATGCTATCTCTGAACCTAAAACATACATGAAATAACGAATCCACAAAATGTGTTGTGTATATGGGTAGAAAGATACATATATTTATGTTTTTCATAATTTTGGAAAGGTTTGCAGAAAGAAAGGAAATCTTAGAAAACATTTCTTTAATAAGAAAAATATTCCAATTTTAATCATTCTTCTAGATGAATTGTATCACTAAGGTGGACTAGTACAAAAATATATATATTGGGCCCATCCATGTGTACTGAGTACTCTAGGGAACTCCAAGTACACATTATGCTCTAGGGAGGCAACATTGATCCCAAGGGGGATAATGAACACCTGAATAACTACAAAACTTCTACTCATCATTTATGTTTCAAGTGAGAAAACACATATTACTTACAATAATACTACATCCAATATTTGCAAATTAAAGTACATACATAGATATCACGATTCAACCAAGAAAACTATAGTCATATAATTAAATAAACCCATGTTCCTAAGTTTAGAGGTTCTTACCCTATCATTGTTCATCAGATTTCTTGTCATCACCTGATTAATATTAATTAATCATCGTTAATAAAATATTCACCATATTTATGTAATTTTACGTCCAAATTAGGGTTTGGCCATGTCCATGTTCAAACAACCTAGAATGTGTGTCTAATATTTTTATTATGATCTATAGGGCATTAATAAGGCCTAGTTCAATTTTCATAATTTTCTGATACATGGTTTATTTTCTAAAATTAATATGAGGTCTAAACCATCTAATTCTGCATTAATGAATAAAGACCTAATATTTGGCATAATGCTCAGATCATAGGTTGTATTTAGTATCCAAAGGACATGAGGGTACAAGAGTAGTTTTTCCAGATTTAATGTTCACTATATGCTAATATACTATTTAAATCATCTTAAAAGAATCATCATATTGTAAATAGAAACTCAACAATAACACTGCTTCAAAGGTCAGATATATGAGTCTTGTGATAAAGTAGACATTTTCAAAGTCTAGGGGTATTTTTCAAGAATTTATAGGCCATGGGGGCTATTTATTAGGCATTTTCTAAGTTAGTGTCATTTTATAAATAGCAAAAATAGATTACCTTGTGTTGTAGGACACACGACCTAAGGTGGCGCTCTAAGTTTGCCCCAAGCTGACCTTTAGCCTGCGTTTGGCACAAGACTGGGATTCTGGAATCTGGACTGGGTTAGTCAGGGTTAGTCTGGATTTTGGTGCTGGGGCAGTTAGGATGCATCCTGGTTTTGTTTGACAACACAGTCTGATTCTGGTCAGCTGGTCTGATTTCAGTCTGACTGCAGTCTGCATCTGTTTGGCTGGAAGTCTGATTATGTTTGGCAGCTTAGTCAATATCTGCTTATTCTGTCATGTTCTTGCATCACTGTTTGAACAAGTACGCAGAATGTATATTTGTGATGTCACTTCAACCTAAGTTTAGAATATATTAAAATTATATTTTATTTGTGTTGTGTGGGTGTTATTTTTTATATTTATAATAGTGCAAATAAGATATAATAATTCTAATTTTTACGTAGTGATTAAAAAGTAATGAAAAGTTACTGTCATCTGGAATGACATTTGCATGTGGTATATATGTAATGTTGAACATAGTTAATTGTCGTCATTAGTGTAACATATTACATTATCGTCAATAACAGTCAAGCTACATGAAATATGAAATTGGCCTTATATATATTTTGTTCATAACATAAACAAATTACATTATCGTCAGTAAAAGCAACTGATAATAATCATATTGTCATCATTAGTGAAACATAAACGATCACTGATAATAACATAATTGTTTATGGGTGATCTTCGTCGGGAGAGAAGGAAAAAAAATGGGAGCAATAAACAACCAAACAAAAGCTAAGATTTTGACAAGTCATTTTGGGGGGACATGGTTGGATGTGGATCTTGATTAAAATAGGCCAACGTTATGGCCTCATCGTACTCGTCCCATGACACTGGGCATAGTTCTTGCACCGACTGCTTGTTGTGTTGTTTGATGTCATCTTTTGGCCAATCAAACAACAATGGCAAATGAGGAACATGCTGACTAACTTTGCCCTTGAGTCGATCATCTGTCCCAATTTTGCCCTCCTCCTCCTTTGTGTGATCGCAACATGGTTTTGTGCATAAAAGGTTTTCTTCAACATATTTTTGAATTTTTCCTGGTGACATCAAAAGTTTTTCAAATTTTTCCCTTGCCCTTGCCTTTGCACGCGATGTCGACATCTAAAATTAATAAAAACAAATGTATGAACAAATAACAAAATTCGCAAAGTAACTGTGGCATTAACATAATAATGAAGTAGGAAATTTGATCGCATTATGGTAGCAACATATAATAATGTAACAAACATAGGTAGAGAATGTAAATTGTTGTGATGCAAAAACACAACTACATTGAGCACATATGTTACAAGTTCATTTGTTTATTTCAATCGTCAGTGCTAAAAAAAATCCCTGGTGGGTAAGTGCGACGCATCGTCAAGAAGTTGCGTTAAATCCCTTGTTGTGCGGCCAATGTGAGGGGAGGCAATAAATCTCCCAATATAAACATATTGTCTCTTACAAACTCTCTCTTGATGTATTGCCATCACATTTGCACCTCAGGCAATGAAATGTAAGGGCCTCCTGTTATGTATAAGAACTGGTGCCATGCCTCCATCCAAGCCTGGGTAGAGTATACTCCATTTACACATCTCCCCACATGATATTGGGTTCTCATCAAACCCCTGAGAACCATATCAAGCGCGGTAGACCACATAAAAGACGGTGTCGGCGGTTGGCCAGCCATATAATAGATTATGTAAGTAATATATTTTTCAAAAGTAAGAGTGTATATAACAATTAATTGTAATATGACGATTATAAAAGTGCCTAAATTAAACAACTGTATGATGTTCATAACATCCATTGATAGTCATTTGAGGTGAAGGGATTTGCCATTCACTGTAATATGACGTTTACAAAAGTGCCTAAATTCTGAGAAGACAATGTAAATGCATTTGCCATTCAATGTTATGGAGTCATTTGAGGTGAAGGGATGTTCAGAAGCAGACGACAATCTTCCTCCAGACTGGCAACGTTGCGTTCTAAAACCTCATGCTCATACTTTTTGTTAGAGTATAATTCATCATATTTGTAATGCATTTCAACGAAGTCCTTCATGTTCATCTCCTGACCCCACACTGACTTGCACTCAACAGTTAGTAACATAATCTCCGCTTTCAATGAATCAATTGTTGGGGGGATATCGACTGCCCAATGGAAGTATTTGCATTGGTCTTTTCCCTAAAATTTAGTACGAACTACAAGTTAATGGCAAAGAATGTGGAGCCTCGACAAGGACAGTGTATTATTTATTGATGTACTATCACACCTCACGAGTAGGGCATATGTAATACATTTCGCCCGACCTTTGACTCAGAATGGCAAAGTCATTTAACCCTACATCCTTTGTGTTAAGCCGTAAGGCTGCATTTAGCCCACAATCACACCTCAGAACCTCAGATGGAATCATCGACATATAATAAAACAAACTTGACGATTGATAGAAAATATCGGGTTCATGACATAGTTTTCAAAGATAATATATAGACCATTTGATCAGGAGTACTTAATTGTTGCAACAGACAAGTGCAGTTAATTTGGGCATATCATTATATAGTATATCTATGACATATTGTATCCATCTTCTTCTGTTGAAGAGTCAGTATCCCTCGTTATTTGAAGTCGGTGGCGAAGATATTGGAACCTCTCCCGCATACTTGAAATTTCTTCTTGTAACCTATCCGTGACTGCTCTTGTTGAACAGACAAAGGCAAAATG
Source organism: Alisma plantago-aquatica (assembly GCA_963693085.1). Classification (NCBI taxonomy): domain Eukaryota; kingdom Viridiplantae; phylum Streptophyta; class Magnoliopsida; order Alismatales; family Alismataceae; genus Alisma; species Alisma plantago-aquatica. The sequence continues at coordinate 6,869,189 of OY856409.1, read as the reverse complement.
TTCTGATTAGAACTTGCGTTCTCTACGTGCATATGTGACCTGTGATATCATTGCATCCCTAATTGCAGTCAGCGTAGCCACTGTAGGTGGTACTTGTTGTGCGGGCAACCTCATATGGCATCTGGTTGGTACAAGACCCCTACCACATGTAAAATATGGCCTGTGGGAATTGTTGTCTTCAAACCATCCATTTGCCGCATCTGTGGCATCCATGTACACTCGTACGGTGCACTGCATACAACATGGGCACGACGGCTTGTCATTGGCCATTTCTAGACATAAAACCTAATGAGACATAGTTTCACATTGTTTATAAGTAGGCAAAATTGTAGTGAACAATACAGTTTGAGAATAAAAGTTGGCCGTTAAGTTACAAAAAAAGGAGTAAGTGAAACATGTTGTAGAACATGTTTCAATGTCTGCAAGTTAGAAAACAAATGTATAAATCACTGATTTGCCCATATAGAATTGGCAACAGTTTCGCGCAAAACATCTCCCTCTCTAGCATCGGCATGGCTTGTTTGTTGCAGAGAACTCAATTCGTTCAAGATGTCAGTGGTAGTATGAGGCCCATCCAAGTTTTCTTCCATCATAGGATCACCATCATTTTGCCGTCGGATAAAATTGTGAATGATACGACAAGCCATTACAATCCGAGACTGAGACTGCACAGGAAAAGTTGCTCCTTTACGAAAGTAGGAAAATCTCTTCTTCAACACACTGAAGGCTCGCTCGACAACGTTACATAGTTGAGCATGTCGGTGGTTGAACATTTCCTTTTTGCTTGTGTATGAGCCTCTGTTACCCCTACACTCTGCTATATGGTAAGCAACATTTCGATAAGGTGCAAGAAATTGCCTGGTGTTGGTGTACCCTGCATCAACAAGATAGTACTTCCCAGCGGGTACTTTGAACCCGCTTGTGATTGTAGCTGCCTGAAGTACCCTTTGGTCAGTAGCAGATCCCTCCCAACCAGTCATCATATATGTAAACTCCATTGAGAAGTCTATTGTAGCCATGACATTCATGGAAACATTCCCTTTTCTATTCCTATATCGGTTCTACTTTTCGCGTTTCACCAAAACGGGGATGTGTGTCCCGTCAATTGCCCCAATGGCATCCTAAGACAAGTATATAAGAAATACGCAAGTAAATACCAAACTCAACGATGATGATAGTGGTTATATTAACAATGGAATGGACAGTGATCAACTAAGTGATGGTCATACCTTGAAGTAAGGGTAAAATCTTGAACTCTCGGCGATGTGGCGGTGTGGAGTTGTGGATGCAGTTGGCATGACAATATATTCGTTGCACAAAGCACACACTGCATCCAACACCTCGTTAAACTTTCTACTTATGGTCTCACCACTGTGAATGTAGTCCTCAGCAAGAACACGGTTGGTATGGCCATGGCTAACCATTTGAAGGAAGTAGCAAACTGCCTCCACTGATGAGATACCTCTGGTACTTTTCAACAAACCTCGGTCCTCAAGTTTGTCAATAAAGGCTAAAACTGTGTTGGGTAGCATACGGTACAGATCGTACGCCCTCCTTTCATGTCCGGTTATTATTTCTAAAACCTTTTGATGGACGCTCCTAATACTAACCGATCTCGGTATTGGTAGGTGTGTGGTTGCGACGTCTGAATTTTGCATGATATTGTGGGAAATTTGGTCAGATGTTTGGTAGGATATTGCGTTAGCAATGTCATTAGTCGGACCAGACATAAGATCCAGTAGTTGTAGAATGTTATCAGTTGTTTCATATGATGCATACCAGCCATCACGTCTATAATTTAAAGCGATTATCTGCATCAGGGAAATATCGAGATATTGCAGAAATGAAATTAGGGCTATAGCGACAAAATAGCAAATACTGACCAAATAGCAAATAACAAGATAAACCATTACATAGTACCATAGTTCATAGATTGTTCCCAACAGAATAAAATAGTACAAAAACAACTTCCAATAAAGTTCATCAAATAAAAGGCAGGATATTGATATACTTATTAAATTAGTCAACCTCAAAAGTACGGTGGAGATTGTGGCGTGAAGGGTGATTGTGATGCAGAAGTTGCAGAAGCTGTGTTCTTCATTTCCCACAAGTCTTGCAACCAAATGGTAATTTTTTTTGGGGTGTCCATAAGGCTTAGGTAATTGTTACGGTTACCTGGATCTTTTATGGCGTGCACAAGAGTGGTAAAAACTGGGACAGGGGCGTCAGGGTAGGTTGCATGAAAGTGGTGCAAAATGGTTTGGTATTCGTCTTTATCATTACACCTAGCAGCAATTCCACTGCCCATCTCATGTACCTCGGAAAACACCTTTATGAATTTGGACACAACATCATTAGACAGGACACAACTATCCTGTGAGCTTGACGCTTGCTTCCCACGTCTGATCGTGGTGGGATTCCTTACACCAACACCTTGGTTGTGTGATCCGCCATTGGTTTCCTCACTTTGCGTCCCAAAATTAACCACGTCTTCAGTGAAACCGGTTGGACCGGTTGGTTCTGGGCTGACAAATGAATCATATGCATCTAGGTCAACAGCAACATCATCTTCAGATGCAACATCAGAAGGAGGTTGTCTATCGGTTGAGGACATTGCATGATGGCCCCTAGCTATGTTCCTCCCCCCCATCAGCTCGATATCGTGGTAGTGGTAGAATGGTTTGTTGATCAATCTTTCTAGTTCCCTGTTTGCCTAAAATAGGGGACAACTACTGATTAGGTCAATAGTAACAATTTTAATTTAATATATAATAGTCAGGGGAGTATATATTATTAGACATACCGCAAGTGCCTCCCTCCACTCTGGGGTGTCAGGCAATATTGGCTTGTGCCTGCTGTCATCCCATCCAACACCACTTTTGTTGGTTACCAGTTTTATCTTTGCATAGTCTCTCCTGAGGTTCTTCCACTGAGTTTTTAACTGATCCAATGTACCCTCGTTCCTCCCCATCCTGATATTCCAATCGCGTAGCGTCTCCCTCCACGCGTCCCTAGTAAATATTCCATCAAGGCACCTACCCATGTCATATTGTCTCCTCAATGCCGCAACCAGAGCCTCATCCAACTCTTTCGACCATACAATATGGAACCTCGGGTCGGGTGCAACCATAATAGAAATGACACTGCGATATATCAATTTAGTGTGGGTGTTTAAATGAAACCGTTATACGAACCTAGTATGAGACTACGCAGTTGAAAGCAATAACTTGTATTGAAGTAGGCTAAGACAAGATCCATTACCCAGACCAGTCATAAGATCCAAAATGTGTACAATCAATTTTAAATTGTTGTTAAATTTAAAATGGTTGTAGCAAACACATCATCAAATATGTTCATTACAAGAAAACTACATAAATAGCAAGCATTCAACATGGCATTCACATTAAACGTGTTCGTATTGCTCATGAGATATACCTGGTAAGCCGAAGTGAAGGTTGAAGAGAGTTGCACGGCCAGCGACAAGGTTAGGGATGGTACATACAAGAAACTCAGAGGGAACATAGATTAGCCGAAATAGTTGTATTATTTGCAATATAATCAGCAGAATACTAATGGGTGTACATTTTGCTCTACATGAAAATAAAATCATTCATTCAAGCTAACATTAAAATCATTCATTCAAGCTAACATATATCACAAAGCATAATTGTTTCACAACAGAACTGGCATTTGAAGTATATATCCCTATATATCACAAAATTCCTATACTAACTAGTAAAAAATTACTAACCTCACAACACAACTGAATTTGAAGTATATATCCGTATACTAACTATATATCCCTATACTAACATATATCCCTACACTAACATATATCACAAAATTACCCATACTAACTATAATTTTAGGTGTAGATATATTTTTATTATAAAGATGATCATGATTTTTTCTTGGAAATAGAGATGATACGATTCATGACATAACCTCATAAATTTGACCCAAACCTGGTTGATAGAGACTCGACTAAATTTTCACATGTCTTTCAGTATGTGGTAATGACCACATTTCAACAAGTTGTGTATGTGCTTATTGGTTCGAATCGTATGTTTGTTCCACCAGTCTGTCTATGTCCCAGGTGGCGGGATGAATGAAGTCTGTGCAATTGACCACAAGTCCATCTTTCACAAAGTAAAATATTTATAGGTACAATTACAGCTAAGAATTATAAAATATTGATATATTTCTGCTATATCAATAGTGTGTACAATAGTAACATTGTAAAAATATTGATATATGTCTGCTATATCAATCACATAAAAAAATTTGAGCTTAAGAGGATGTGTGTACAATAGTAACATTGTATAGTAACATTGTTCATAGTTAGAAAAGGGCTATAATATGTGGGTAAGCTGAACAGAAAGTAAAATAACAAAAATCACCTCATAAAGTCCATCTTGCACAAAGTAAACATTTTTTCTTTTGTCTCTTTTTTGGACTGGATATGAACATTATCATCAGATATCTTCAGAAACATCACCTCATAAATAGGGAAAAAATCCTTGAGACAAACATCATAATATGTATTACAAATATTGTTGCTGAAAATACAACAGGACATGTTGATGTCATTTGTTTATCGTAATCAAAACTGACTTCACTGAACAATTTGTATAGGAGGGAGGGTAAGGATTTATGTGGAGTGCCATTTTAGAATAAATCAACCAAGTTTTCTTACCAGCGTTTCCTTATGCACAACTACATTGAATGTTGCAAAAAAATATTTGCTTAAATGTGAGCCACATGTATGAGTTGTGGCAGATGACGTTCACAAGAATTTTTACAATTCAGGAAGGATATGAATTAAATCTAGTGAATATGTGACATGGATAAGACAAAATATTTTCTACTTAACACAGTGAATGATTATTTTCAAATACAACACTGCAGACCTTGTAGTGGATAATTGCAAATACTACATTGCAGACCTTAATCATGTAGACGGATTAATGTGGCACACACATGGATCAGATTCGAATGCACACATCATTTCGCAGACTCTAACCCCAGTTCTTATTCTTCTTTGATTGAAACTAAAAAGATGTGTACTCCCTTAACTCCCTAACTAATAAAACATGTGACAAGGCCACCTTTGAAATTATGTTTTGTTGGTTGTGAATACTTGAGCTTTGAATACTTGAACTTTGAGGAAGATATGCTGAAGTGCATATGGAATGAAGAAGATCATTATAAATACAGTATATGATAAAATTAATGAGACTATGCCATACTCATTGGAATGGACTTTATGATTGATATAAGTGAAAATAGCGCATCCACCATTATAGTGTTTGAGGTATCTTCAAACACAAATATAATAAGGTCATTATGTCTATTAGTCTAGATCCAAATTTAGCGTGACTCTTGGGGGTTGATGGAAATGAAAGAAACCACATCAAGGATAGCCTAAGTAGATGACTACAAGAACCATCTTTCCATCTCAGAACCAAAACAGGCATCGTTGAGAATACATGAAATAAATGTGTTATGAATCATCAACCTTGCAAGTGTAGTATATGTAGACTACATATTGATGAATTTGTTAAAAGTAACCATTCATCTCATGACATGCAGCGATATTGTGACAAGGTCAACAACAATAGGAACAACATGCTAGAATAAGCACAAAAAGATCTGGCCTAGTGTGTTACAATGTGCTAGAATAAGCACAAAAAAAACTCCCTTACAAAATTGGACCTAGACAATGCATATCAATGGTTGGAGTAATTTTTTAATTACAGTTGTTCTTTAGTATGTTATCAATAATATTTAACATTAGGTAATATTTAACATTAGGCCAACAAAAGTAAAGAAAACGATGGTCTCCTGTGCAGTACTTGGAGTGTCGACAATGTTACAAGAATAGAGAGTTGAAATACAAGGGGCATACGGACAATAATTTGTGTTTTCCTGGTAATTAACCAACAAAACTGAGCCCTACTTGTTAGTTGTGTACAATACAACAACAATATCATGGCGATAATAAAATAGCCATCAACCATGTCATTATACAACATCCCAATAACCCTTGTTACCCGTGGACATAATACAACAACAATATTGTCTGAATCAAGCAAGAAGACAACCGCAATAGGAGAAACGTGTGTTGGTGTTTGCTAAGAACAATTACCTGCTCAGCCGAGATGACGAAAATAGGAGCACGGCCAGACATTGCCAGGGACGAAACATGTGACAAGAAATTGAGATTGAAATAAACATTAGTTTACTGATTAAATCATCTATCGTTACAAGAGTAAAGATAGGAGGCTAGCAAACAAAAAGAAAGAAAAGGGTCGGCGGAGACAAACCTTGCAAGCCGGTCGGCGACTTCCCACAACAGGGGCTCGACAACGACGGTGGAATAAAAGACTGTGTGGAGGGTTCCAAGGTGAAAAGCGAGGAGATCGATGATGAAGTGCAGAACTATATAGCAGCCGCCACAGTGGTTGCCCTTGCTAGAGTTTACTGCACGACCTGTACACGGTGAAATGGGGCGCTTTGATGGGAGTTGACAACTCGGGAGGGTTCCTTGTCCGCGTGTAGACTGCCGGAGTAGCTCGGCGCTTGCAGACGAGCCACAACACCCGTACATCCGCTTGATTGACCTGGTATTCCACCTACTCCACTGGGCAGGGTTTGGCGTACGCCAGTCCCCTGGCATGGCTTTGCCGCTGGAAACGATGGGTCAGCTTTAATGGCGATAATAGTAATGGCGAGGTCGTCTCGAGGTCTCGGGAGAGGACATCTCGGGAGAGAAGAGAGCATAGACCACAGAGCAGAAGATAGAGCAGGTAGAGGGAAAAGACGAAGAATGTCGGGTTGGGTGTGGGGCGAGGATCAGATCAGATCGTGAAAACCGGTTTGTGAACCGGAATCCCGCCCCTCGTGGGACTGGGAGAACCCGGATTGGGGGGTTCCGTTATCCCATAACGGAGAATTTTCAGGGTTGCGAACCAAACACAAATCAGCCTCAAACCGGCATTTGTTTGGCAGGGTTGGCACTAAAAGACAACACCAAACCGGTTTCGGTCCCGTGCCAAATGCAGGCTTAGTGTGTGTTGTGTCTCAGCAGCCTGGTTTATCTTGGGTCGGCCGATTCGATGACTGGACCAGTTTTTAGGTTGGGTTGTCAAAAGATCCGTCGGAGTCCTTTATTTCTATCCTCCGCGACGCGTGAATTTCTCTATGCTTCCGCTGCAACGTGAGCGCCGTCGCGTGAGGGGGAACTTCGGTGAGAAATCTAGCCGAGAAAGGTGCGTTGATGTTTGATCGATCTGCCACGGACAAGCTTGAGATGCTTCTGGAAGCCCAGGCGGCTTAATACGATGGTGTATTCCCTATTGGCCCCCACTCCATGGTAGAGAGAAACAAGATGGCTGACGGCGAATTGGGGCATTCTTCACCACGGCCTCCTGCTGCTACTTGAAGATACACAAGCTCCGTTGAGACTGCACAAACTTGTTCCAACCATCAAAGTTGGGCACCGAGGGTCAAGGATATCCTCCCTAGCAGGTCTTTTTGTCCGAGCAAAGTGGAAATCGATAGAAATGTCTACAGGTCACCACCACCAAAAGACCACTCCAACAGGTTGAGATGCATCTGGAGAAGGTTTTCTCTAGTGATAAACCCATTCATATAGTTGTCTCCCCCGTTCCCTCATCTTCTTCTTCCTCTCATTCCCAGCGTTTCTTGGTGGAAAGGTAAAGAAAAATGGAAAGGCAATCTCTTAGCCCTGACTGCCACACACCATTAGTAAGTGGTCGCTATGATCCTAGAAGCACGAAGGATTCAACTGATCTAGCCAATTCTCCTAGGATTCTCGCGAGGATTCAGTCTTCTAGATCCAAGGAACTGCCCACATGCTCCATGCTTTTTGGAGCTGGGTGACGACGGACTCTCCACATTCAATCCCATTATCTTGGAGTTAGGCTACACACACTCCCCCTTATACCCGGCCACCCACCCGTTTTTTGGGAAAATAGAGCTGCAGCATTTGCAGTTGTCTTTCTATTAATACTCATGCAAAGTCCATGCAACAATATGTCTCTCCACTTTTCTCTCTAGAGTATTAATATTCATTCAAAGTCCATGCAAAGTCCATGCAAAGTGTATTAATTAGGTTTTTCTCTTATAATTATTCTCTCCCATTCTAATCCACCCACCTGCATTCCCGTATTACTACTACAGTAGTTATGGAATCCAATAACAACATTGATCTGGAAGCATAAGTACAATACTTATAAAATCCAGTAGTAACATTTGTCATCTGGACATAAGTACAGTATCTACGAAATCCATGCAAAATAAGTACAATACTCACTTGTTAATTCCAACTCAGTTTTTTCAAACATAAGTACAATACTTACCAAATTATAAAACCAAGCATAAGTACAGTACTTAACAAATTACAAAATCAAGCATAATTGTATAACTGATCTGGAAGCATATGTACAGTACCTACGGAATCCATGCAAAATAAGTACAGTACTCACTTGTTAATTCCAACTCAGTTTTTTCAAACATAAGTACAATACTTACCAAATTATAAAACCAAGCATAAGTACAGTACTTAAAAAATTACAAAATCAAGCATAATTATATAACTGATCTAGAGGCATAAGTACAGTACCTACGGAATCCAATAACAACATTTTTCGCCTGGACATAATTTTTTTACAAAAATGTAGTGCACATCTGTTTCATAATCAACTATAAAATGCATCTATAAGTATTGTACTCAATTATTAATTTTCAACCCAGTTTGTCAAATATAAGTACAGTACCTCTCAAATTTATTTGTGAATGTATATGTATTTATTGTACGTACAGTACTTACGTAATCTGCAGTGGGGATAAATATGCAATATAATTTTTTTGTAAGTTATAGTGGATTGATATCTACCATTTGCATGATAGTTGCATGGAGTAGGTGGCGAGATAATTATTTCATGCATCCTTTTTGTATGTAAAAACATGTATAATCACTGCTGCAGATATCCATTTAATTGTGCATGCGGCAGCAGAGGTTAATGGGTGTGGCAGTGGCTGGCGCAGCAGCAAGAGAAATACGGCAGTTGATGATTCTTGATGGACCGGGTATGTGGCCGTGTATATGGGGTACTATGCGTAGAATTTTTCTTATCTTGATAACTAAGCATCACATAACTCACAAATCAACAATCCGGATTCCTATATACTTGAATTGATACATGAAATCATAAATACTCAAACGTGGTGCCTATACAAAGGTATTGGGCTTAACCTACACATCAATTATCCTCCAAGATTATCAATACAATCCCAACTTACTTAATCTGACTTTATAACACATCATGATTTATCAATATCTATTTTACATTATTTTTGTATTCAAATATTATATTGGGAATCAAAACCATAAAATCAGGGACATCACATATGTTATGTTAGAGTTATCTGTTTTTAGCCTTTTTGTATTTATGTTATACACATTTGTCTTTAGATCTAGAAAATAAAGATCATAAGACATTATATCACTGCCTTAAAAGATCACATCTTTAGAAATTCAACATTGAACATTCTTAATGTGATATTTGAATCCATTATTGTCCATACAAGATATAGAAATGTTGTTTTTATTAATGGTAGGTACATAATAGCAGTTCTCTAACTCTATTACAAGATTACCGCACATAGATAAATGATATGTTCCAACTACATTGGCAACAAGTCTTGCTCAATTTGCTACACACAGTTCATCCTCACCAATTCTTTAAGGTTTACTTCTTTTTAGATGTTGGATATTAGAACGTTTGTGAGATCCATATCCGTATCTAGTACCTGAGATTAAGAAGCAGACATATTTATCTAAATAATATACCTAAAGTGGATATCTTTAACCCCGTCTTCTTCTTTCGTAATTCCTTCAGATAAAGGGCAATTTCTTCTCCAGTGACCAACCTGGTGATAGTGATGACAATTTCCTTCCTTGTTCTCCCATACCTTAGCTTTCAATTGATAAGATTTAGGTTTCTGGATAGCTTTACAACTCTTCTTAGCCTTAACTTTTCCCTTGGACTTCCATTTGCCTCTGTTGATCATCATCATAGATTAGGGTTTGTCTTTCTTCATCTACACTTTATTTGTTCTCAACATGCCAAGTAGATCTTACAACAACATGTCAAAATCATTCATGTTATATTTCAAGACAAACCGGTTATATGACTCTGACAGTGACTGTAGAATCACATATGTGGCCAACTCTTAGCCTAAGGGAAATCCTTGTCTAGAAAGGTTCTCCACATACCCAATCAATTAGAGAACATGGGGACCTACTGGATCTCCTTTTTCCATATTGCACTTGAACAACGCCTATAGGACATCATATCTCTCTTGTCTTGCATGTTCTTTGTACATTGACTTAAGATGTGTGACCATCTCGATAACATCCATGTTCTCATGTTGTGTCTACAACTCATAGTTCATTGAGAATAGCAACAGGCACTTGATACTACGACATCATTGGTATGCTTCTTGTAAGCAACCCTTTATGCATTAGGCAGAGTGGGAGTAGGTTCATCTTCCTCTAGTGTCTCCATGACATACAGCTTGCGCTCTTATGTGAAAACCATTCTCAATGTCCTAAACGAGTCATGGAAGTTTTTACCATTTATCTTGTCCTTCACAAGGACTGATCACAAAAAAAATATGTTGTTGTTTACCATTACTTTCCACAAATGAAATTTTCATTTTTTTTTTGTTAAAACACTTTTTATTTGATTTCATTATAAGGAATATAATTAATTAGGCCTTTAATCAATTATTATTGCCATTATTGTTCAAATTGATATCGCTCACTATTAATTTGGAAGCTTGCAGCCTACAACCTTCTAGTGAGTCAAGATTCATATTTCATCAAAGTTATGAGTTTGCTAGGGTCAATCTCCCACAACTTGACTATTTATGTAGGAATCACTTGTCAATTGCACCATATGCAACTCTAGACAGATGGTATGCACAACTCTTTGTCATAATATATCGTTATGCTTATAGGTGCTTAATCCCATTAAGATCACCTAGTTAAGCCCAACCCAAAAGCCAACATGATAGAACAAACCATCACACATCCACGAGATAGAGGACAAACCATGTTAGGGCGTGCCCATGCTTAGTCGATCAAGCGTTTCATGTTTGCCACTTAAGGAAAGCATCTAACAATTAATATTTAATTGAGGGATTTGTATATATAAATATTCATACCTGATCCCTAGGTACTTATAATATGTGTCATGTACATGCTATATCCACAAACAAAAAATGAAATCACAAAATATGCACGATAGTCATGGCCACGCTAGAGCAGTTCTTTGGAGCCCCAAGGAATTTCTACCACCTAAGGTCCACATCATATGTAGCAATCTGGTCTTGGATAAAATTGTGTTGAAACCATCTTGATCGGTTGAAAGCACTTTTCAATCGATTGATTAGACGCTAGTCAGTTGATTGGTCTTCATGAATCAGTTGACTGGCTCCCGACACACACATCCATAAAGGGTTTTTCCCACAAACGTGCATACATCTACCATCAATACAAATTTTAGGGATGCATGCATCAATTGCATGTATATTATACTATATTTATAGGAGCTTATGTGGTTTTAATTGGATATGCACATTCATCATTATATGCATTCACATCGTATGTAATGAATGATAAAAAATAAAATCTGATTAGATCGATTAAATCCTAATACATCATAAATTTATTCGGCTCTGATATGATAGCTTGGACATCCGACAACAAATATAACAACAAAAAAAAATTCATCCCATATCTCAAACTAGCAGATCACGTCAACAACGATGTTCTTTAGGAAATAGGGTTTGCAAGGTATATATCTACCCTTAGCGCAAGTCAAGAAAAAAATTCTCACAACACAGTGCTTCTAGATCTGATAGCACCTAGACGGTAGTCAGGGCGGTTGCCTAGTGCAACACCATGGACAGCGGCTGACATAGTCCTCCTAGCATGTTTTCGATAGCCTCCATGCCTCTATCATAGTCTAGGCGAACCACTGGGAACTACTCATCACACTTTCCAGGGCCAATAGGAAGGAGTTTGTCCCTTTGATGTCAACGTGCTAGCACTAACTTGTTGTCCCTTGTTGTCTCTCCCTTTTGTGGGAAAGACATTCTAAGGATCGCACGTTGCCACAATTGTGAGAGGACAATGTTTGTCAGTGTTAGTTACGTCTTCTGAAAGCCTTGACTAGCCCTCTACTTATAGGAGGGTCGGGTCAGGTTTCTAGATCAACTAGGAGTGGAAGAATAGAATTTTCTTGATTTAATAATTACTGCAAATCTTCAGTTGGTCATCTTGACTCTCCATTCGGTTGATTGGTACTCTAGTCAATCCCCTGGACATTCTAGTGGGTCAATTGGAATACTTCTTTATTTGTTGAAGTACTAGATTTTGATGTGATGATTAGTGCACGTCATTACTACAACATCATTTCTTGACCATTCGATAGATTGAACATTTCTAATTGGGTCGATTGGTTTATTTTGACTATCCAATTGGGAGTAACTCTACTTTCATGACTAGACATTCCAACTATTTGATTGACTATATCCATAAAAAATGTGTGTATATCTCATCCAGTCGATGGGACTCTCCAATCGATCGACTAGAACACCATTCGGTTGACAGAACACTCTAGTTGGTCGACTCATTTACTAATGTTGTTTAATTTGATCACCTAAACACTTTAGTAATCAATTTAAACCTTATTCTTGATTAAAGTCATAATACAAGTGTATCATATGTGTGTGACCCTATGGGTGCCAATCTGTTGGTAGTGAATGTCCATAACTCATTTATGACATCACAAGAAATGAGTAGTATCTAGAAACACATCATTGCTAGCCAAGTAGTTGGAAAGTTGGAGAACAATGTCAAACATGATTCTTGATCAGTGTTATTGTGATTGCATAATTTCTTTGTCTACGATATCTAGATTAAACTTGAGGCATGGAATGCTCATCGTCTTAATCATTCAATCCATGTTCCTTGAACAAGAGCAAACTATAAAGATGCATATGGGCTCAAATCATATATTGACTCACATGAGCATGGCCATACATTTTCTCAGTCTCACTTATAAGTGGCCAGGATGTCAACTCCAGTACAAGGGATAAATCCCATCTATATCACTCACAATTAATAATCATGTCTCACAATGTACCCAAGCATAACCTTTATGGCAACCCTTATCCAAGGTCATGTTGAATGATGTTAAATACACTGAACAACATGTTATGAGTGTATTGATTTCAGTCTAGGAATCACAATCACTACTATCACATTAAGATGTGATTATGTTTGTTATCCATGTATCACTTCTCAGGGCAGGTCTTCACTACTATCACATTGAGATGTTATTATGTCTGTTATCCATGTATCACTTATCTGGCCGAGTCTACCAAGTATATTGTTCTCTAACAAGTACATTTGTGTTCAATTTGATATCACATATGATGACTAATGAGATTATGCCATCAACCAATACACAATATAGTCTTATGTATTATAGTTGTCTGTTAGCTTCCAAAATAATATCTGACTAGGGACATAATCGAGTATGTAAATACTCTTATCATACATATAATCTCATTGTTTAGTTCCTCAACCTGAAGACATATGTTATCAAGAAATTTCATTCTTTAGACATCTGTGATGTTATATCATCATCTTATGATTGAACAAACATATAAAAAAATTCCTTTATTATTAATAAAAAATAATTCAAGATATGTCATTACAATCACCATATAACTGGCTCTTTAGGCATACATACCAATAATTTGGTTTAATGATAAAGTCTGGTATTATGATAATTTAATAATTAAATGACTTTCTTGCTGAATCAAATTCGAATATTTAGAAACAATCAAAGCTAATCAAATTTGATGTCTTACTTAATTGGAACATGAGGAGTCCAAAATATTGTTAGTTTCCTCATTTGACACAACCAATTATCTATATTTCTCTTTTTAGGATAATTATGGCTTAATTATATAGAAAGATTTAATAAAAGCTTTGGGGCTCATCCTTTGGTAAAGTATGTATCATGTTTATTTTATAGAAAGATTTTAAGATCAAGTTATGCTCATTAAATGAGTTAGCTTTACTTTTACCCCATACATGTCACAAATTGACTAATCAGGGTTATGGTGCATTACAATTGGAATTTTAATGTGACACCATCTCTGAAATTAGAGGAAACAAGATTTAAACATTTTAATTAAGGATATTCATCACAATTAGGTTTAGTTGAAAATCAATTTTAAAATTTAAGAATTCAAGGGCGCGTGTTGGTCCCACCGGTGGCCAATCTAGGACTCAAGGGAAAACGAGTGCTAGCAAGCGCATGTCTAGTGAAGAAGATGGCTCCATATTTGCATTGAAGTCCAATATTTTAGCTTAATTAGTATAAAAAGTTGAATTAAAACCTCAGGCTTATTTATTTTAAAAAATGGGATGTTAAAATTCTACCCACCTTAAATAAATTTCCTCCAAATTTCGTAAAACTGCCCACCTTTAGATTTTCTTGATCTATTAAAATATCTGGAAAATTTCTCCACAGGTACTTCCTGTTGGATCCTAGATGGGTGATTAGAAGCTCTAGAAGTGGGGTGAATAGAGATGAAAGCACATAAACAAAATTCATTAAACCTTAAAGATATATCACAAGATAAGGTTGCTAAATAGGAAATTTGTGTGCAACTAAAACATGCATAGAAAGGATGAGAGAGATTGAGCAAACACAAGAGACAAGATATTTAGAGTGGTTCCACACTTCAAACTAGAAGTATGTCAGTCCACTTACCTAGAGAGGTCAACCTCTAGGATTTCCTAACCATTGCATTCTTATATTCATTCATAAGACTTCCAATACATGACCAAACAAAGGACTTACCTATCCAATACAAAGAGTCTTCAACCTTACCAATGACTTACCCACTTTGCAAGGAGTCTTCCGTCTTCTTCCAAAGACTTACCTACTCTTGCACAAGTCTTTAGCCTTGTAGGAATTACCCACTCTTCTTGGATCTTTTGCCTTTGACTTCACCTTCACTCGGAGAAGCTTCCACTAAGGACTTACCCACTTGAGCAAGGAATCTTCTGCCTTCACCAAGGGCTTACCCACTCGAGCTCCAAATCTTCAGCCTTGACCTTCACCAAGGGATGCCTACCCTTGTTCTTCTTCACCTCTCTTAGCCAAGAGAGAGAACCTTCATCTTCATGATTGAAATGAGAGATGGCGAGGTGGTGGAAGTGAGAGCCTCACAAGATATACATGTAAGACTAGCTCTCTTATAGATTTCCTACTCACTCTAAAGGATGTAGCAAGTGATTAAGTTTAGAGAGAGAGAGGAGGCTGTAGGAAGCACTCAACTATAGAATAGGAACCTCAGATAGAGTTTTGCAATGAATGCTCAACCTTGGAATGAAGCCCAAGGGGTCCTATTTATAGCTGGGGATGCCTCTTAGCCTTTGGGAACACTTGAGAATGAAAACTAGCCATTTTGTGGCTTGAAACAGATATATTTGCACTTGTTGTAACTCCACAACGGCTAGAAGCACTTTTCCGCACTTTTCCGTACAGTGCAATCGGTCGAGTTTCTATAAGGGTAACTTGACCGATCAAGTAAACGACTAGGCCGATACTCAAATGATCAGTCGAGTTTGTCTTGACAAAACTCGGCCGACCATTAGGAATAAAAATGGTCAGTTACTTGATCGGTCGAGTTCTGTGTAAACACAACTCGACCGATGCAATCTCCGAAAAATTGATCAAGGATGATCGGTCGAGTTTTCAGGCTGGGAAACTCGACCGACAAAGTGCCTGTAATCAATTTTCAAAGTTGCATCTAAAGTGATCTAACATTTGATCTAAGTTCTCCTAATTTTTTTAAGCTTAATTACAAGTCATATAATCATTACAAGTGATTTAAAACATGATTCTAATGGATTTACATCATATTACAAAAACGTGCACTTGTATTGACTTTGACTTATCTTTTCTCCAATTTGATATGCGCACGTTAGGGCATTTGGAGTGTGTCTATACCTAATATGAAATCACTCAAGTAGAGACATTAGACACCAATATGTGGAATGGTTAGTCATCATCAAAACACGGGTTTAGTCAATTTAGACGTGAGTCAACATTGACCTAATTGACCTTGAGTCAACATTCTCTGCCTTTTTGAAGATGACAAACCATTCCATTAATGTATTGAAAGCTTTTAAGTAAAAGCATACCTTCGGAGAAACCTAGGAGTTTCAATAGGATTGAGCTCATATGCTCCCCCTCAATTGATGCTAGTCGAGTTCTCATACTCCCCCTCAATTGATGTTATTTCTCCTGCATGGTTAGCTTTCATAACATTTATAGAATACTATGTCTTCTACTCATATATGTTTTACACATATATGTATTCTCCCATTTACCTTATCCCCTTTACATGAACATACTTCTCCTCTTCATGTAGGACATGCCTTCTTCCTCTTTTAAAAGAAGACATACCTTTCTCCCCCTTTGCCATTTCAAAAAGTGGGGTTATGAAGAAATAAGAAACATTACTTGTTAACGAGAAAAGAGATAACACAAAGTTATATAGGAGAGTAGAAGAGCACAGATAGGAGCTTATCCAAGCATAGAAAGAAAAGCAAGTTAAAGAATATACTTGAACAACCCAAAATGTAAGATCAAGTGTTGCAGAAAAACAATAAAATGCAATTTTGACCCTCAAGATGACAGAATTTGCACAAAATATGCCACGGCTCATGGCAAAGTGATGAGACTTTCTTATAAGGTTGTTTCTGCATGAAAAATACTAGTCTTGCATCAAAAACTGAAACTAGAGAAAAAATTGCATAAAACCCAAAAAAGACTCCAATTTCTACATATGTAGCTCTATGTGCCCTATATCACAATGTTATGCAATCAACTCAAGATAATAGATATGCATTTTTAGAAGCATGAAAGGATATAACTCACTAGATATGCATCCTTACCATAAGATGATTACCCCTAAGAACCTCAAGGTTGTATCAAAACAAGATATACACCTAGATAGATGTAGCAAGTTAGAGTACAACGGAAGCAATTTTAGACACAACCAAGAGATCCAAAGAGATTATCATCACAACCTACAAAACAACTCAAAGCAAGTAATTGCAACATATAGATATACCAATTTAGAGCAATTAGATAAATAGAGTTGTAAGCAAGATAGGTAATTTAGAACACGGCGATATGCATGTGTAAAGGTACCAAATGGAGTTCTCATACTCCCCCTCAATTGATGTTATTTCTCCTGCATGGTTAGCTTTCATAACATTTATAGAATACTATGACTTCTACTCATATATGTTCTACACATATAAGGATTCTCCCCTTTACCTACTCCCTTTATATGAACATGCTTCTCCTCTTCATGTAAGACATGCCTTCTTCCTCTTTTAAAAGAAGACATACCTTTCTCCCCCTTTGTCATTTCAAAAAGTGGGGTTATGAAGAAAATAAGAAACATCACTTGTTAAAGAGAAAGGAGATAACACAAATATATATAAAGAGAGTAGAAGAGCACAGATAGGGTCTTGTCCAAGCATAGAAAGAAAAGCAAGTTAAAGAATATACTTGAACAACCCAAAATGCAAGATAAGGTGCTGCAAAAAAACAATAAATTGCAATTTTGACCCTCAAGATGACAGAATTTGACCAAAAACCATCAGAGCTCATTGCAAAGCAATGAGTCTTTCTTAGAAGGTCGTTTCTGCATGAAAAAAACTACTCTTGCACCAAAACCTGAAACTGGAGCAAAAGCTGCATAAAATCCAAAAATACTCCAATTTCTACATATAATGTTGATCTATATACCCTGCATCACAATGTTATGCAAGCAACTCAAGATAGTAGATATGCAATTCAAGGAACAATCTTGAGCATGTATGAGACAAGATACAAGCATAGCATATAGATGAGCAAAGATGCCAATTTTAAACAAGGTTAGACCTACATGTATGTGATCTACTACTAGATGATATCACAAGTTAGGACTACTAGTAGGATCTAGATCATAGCAAGAGATACCAAAAGATACACAAGATAAAACAAGCTATAATTAGATGTAGAGATATATCTAAACAAATAGATAAGCAATTTTAGAAGCATGAAAGGATATAACTCACTAGATATGCATCCTTACCATAAGATGATTACCCCTAAGAACCTCAAAGTTGTATCAAAACAAGATATACACCTAGATAGATGTAGCAAGTTAGAGTACAACGGAAGCAATTTTAGACACAACCAAGAGATCCAAAGAGATTATCATCACAACCTACAAAACAACTCAAAGCTAGTAATTGCAACATATAGATATACCAATTTAGAGCAATTAGAGAAATAGAGTTGTAAGCAAGATAGGTAATTTAGAACACGGCGATATGCATGTGTAAAGGTACCAAATGAGAGTGCCAAAGAATAAGGCTATTGGTTGAGAAAATCTAGTTGAGAGGGAAATTCTCATTCAATAAGATAACTGTGTATTCTGTGCACAGTGTTATCGATCGAGTTCTATGCATTGACAACTCGACCGATGACAGCTGTTGGCAACACCCATTGGTGCCTATCGGTCGAGTTTCTATCAGGACAAACTCGACTGACAGAGAAGCTGTCAAAACACACATATATTTCATAAAAACATATTTAGAGGAAAGCTAAAAATACAAACCATATCTAAACAAGTGTAAGCAAGTTAGTAATGCACTTTAGAAGCATTAGAAACAGTTTGTGAGCAAGAGTGTGAAGAGAAACACAAAATACCACTTTGGACTCAAAAACCACATGCATAGAGCACACGAACTTGACAAAACAAGTTAGGATTGGTTATAAGCAAGAAAAACATTACCTTTGTGCTTACCATTCCTTTTCCACTTGTTGTCACCCTCTACACATCTCACCTTTCTTCTTTCATGTGGATTGACAAGTCAATTTGCAATTCAATAGCTAAAGTCAATCCATTTGCAAGTACCTACAAGAAGAAAGATGAAATGGTCCCCAATCATGTTTTTGGGTCCGGAGGGATTAGTTTAGCAACCCAAGTCCTATTGCTCTTAGGTGCTTTCCTAAAAGGACAACAAGTAGAATAATGACCAAAATCATTGCAATATTTGCATGTGCCCATAGTCTTAGAACTAGAGGATTCTCCATGGAATATTGGAGGTCCTTTACCTTTGTTGTTCCTTTGACTACCATCATACCCTAGACCATGTCTACCAATTTGTTTAGTAGTATGGGGTAGGATATCATTAAGGCTCTTATTACCAACTAAGAATCTTTGCAAAGAAGATCTCAAACTATCATTATCATGCATAAGAGAGGTAATAGTAGAAGACAATTGATTAATATTATCTCTAGCATGCAAAAGATCATTTTCTAAGCAAAGAGATTTAGTTAAATAAGAATCTCTATCAATATGAAGAGCAGCAACAACATTTTCTCTATTAGTAGAACTAGAACAAGATTCATTCACATTGAATTAGCAAGCACGAATGCATTTTCTATTTCTAATTCTTGCAAAACAAAATCCTTGTCCTTGTTTTCAGATTTAAGAACATCAATGTCATGCATGAGAGAATCAAGAATTAAAGTATTCTCTTCATTAGAACTAGGCATGAGAGGTTGAGCTTCTAGAAATCTAATCTTATCAAGCAAACTAGCATTTTCAAGTTTAAGAGAATCTACTTGACTAAGACAATCATTTTTATCATCAAGCAAGCAGGAATTAGCATGTTCAAGATCATCTAGTTCTACATGCAAATTATCAACAATTTTAGCAAGCTTTTTCCTTTTCCTTTTAGAAGACTTAAGAGAGGCACAAGTATCATGAATAATAGCAATCAAAGAGTCTTTATCAAAAGAGTTTAGATTTACCTCACCTGAGTCCTTACTTTTTGATGCCATAAGAGTAGGGCTATCAATGGGGAGGGTATGGGGAGGGTAACATCTTACCATTACCCTTACCCTCTTTGGGTAGCGGGTAAGGGTAATTATCCTTCTCAACAATCCCCTTACCCTTCCCTTACCCTTACCCTCATCTTCACAGGGTAAACGGGGAGAGTAAATGGTAGGTAGGTAATTTTAACAAAAAAGAATTTTATATACATTGTGTGTTGATTTTTAATAATTTTATAACTAATTTATTGATAACAACATATAAAACATTATACCCAATTCAAAATCATATGTTTCTCCGTGTAAAGTTAACTCAATTCACACAATAACAATTTTTATGCATAATTCATTTTTTTCCTTTGCATAAGTATACATAACAAATTTGTGTAACCTTTATATCATGTGCAGGTAAAAGGCTAAAAGGGTATTGATAATGTCTATACCTTACCCTCCCCTTATAGTATAGAGGGGAAACGGGAAATGGGTAAATGGGTAAAGGGTAATAAAAATCTATACCCTTACCCTTACCCTCCAGGGTATGGGTAAGGGTAAACAGATAATACCCTCCCCATTGACAGCCCTACATAAGAGCACAATGGCATTATCCTTCATCACTAGAGATCGAGTTTGATCCTTCACTTGAATCTTCACTTGAGCTTGAGTTGGAGGAGTCACTTGAGCTTGAGTGCCATTTCTCACTACTACAGAAACAACATTCAATGTCGCTTTTCTGGGCGTCGGTTCTTTAAACAAACCGATGCCTATAACATTCCACATCGATTATTTAGTAAGTCCTACGTCTATATTCGAAGACCAGCCAGACACGGGTACCGCTTTATATTCAGCGTCGACTAGGTAAAACAAACTGACGCCTAAAATTGCCCGCGCAATCCAATTTTCGAGCGAAAAAAGTGTCACATACAACGTCGGTTTTCTAACTACTAACCGACGCCTATATAAGATGAAAATTTGCGCGAAAAGTGTCATATACAATGTCGGTTATCTTTTGATAACCGACGCTGATAATGGTTCCCGTCAAATAATTTAGGGAAAATATTGTCCAATTGGACGTCGGTTTTTACGATCAACCGACGCTTAAGATGTTTAGGTGTCAATTTTTTAGACAACCGACACCTTTTACAAACTTAATAGACCCACGATCACCCGACTCTTCCCCTTTCTTCTGTTTCATCGTGAGAATTCTCCTTCTCATGCCGTCGTTGCCGGTGTTCGCCCGACTCAACCCCCACCAGCCTCCTTGCACGCCGCCGCCGCTCCCCTGCTCCTTCTGTGCCACTGACGTCTCCGGTCCCTAGTCGTCGCACCGGTCTCCGGTCCCTAGTCTCTGCTGCACTGTTGCTGTTGTGCCTGCCTGCCCTGCGGCTGCTGGTTCTGGAGCTTGCCGGTATTCCTTTCTCGCCGCCGCCCACCACCGCCATTCTCCTCGCCGCCAACCTACTCGACCTGCTCGACCTAACCTCGCCTCGACCTCGCCTTGACCTGCTCGATCTGCTTGCTTGCCCAGGTACCTGCAGACCTACCCAGGCGCGCCTAGGCGGCCCAGGCATTCACCTAGGTTCCCAAACCCAGGCGCCCAACCTAGTTAGGCGTCTAGGATTCTTGGGCAGATGCTTCGGCAGTGCCAAGGCACAATGTTGTTGGGTGTATTTTTTTTAAATTAAGTTATTTACTGATTTGTGTTTATTTATGTACTGATTTGTATTTATTTATGTATTGTTTCAAGCATCTACTGCTGCCCGCCGTCTCCCTGCCCGTCTCCTGCTCACCTACCTACTTGCCTGCCTACTCGCCTACCCTCCGTCTCGTCCTCTCTCCCTACTGACGCCCGACTGGGCTCAAACAGAGGTAAACCCTATTTTATTACACTGTTTGATCTTTAATCACATAGACTTAATCAACATTGCTACTTGTATGATCCTAGTGATTAAAAGCACTCTTTCCAGGTCCCCTCAGTAACTAATGTTCTCTTGAGATGAGTGTTAATTGATCTAGCTTGCTTACTTTCCTTGTAATACCATCTTTTATGTGCTATGACCCACTAGTCACCTTTAGAGTATTAAAATAATGCAACTTGTACACTTGTTAAATTTGAATCTATAAATCCTATGAAATGATATCACACCACAAAATCAGTAGTCACTATTATGTCTTATACACTCTAGAATCACGATCTATTACTGTTATGCTATTTTAACACCATGAGACCTTTTTTGCTAATTCTAGTGGATTATTATGACCTATGATGACCTAACATGTAACCATGCTCTTAATGATATGATTTTGTGGGCCTAGAAACCCATCCAAGATTTACTCATTAGGAGTAAATCTTGGATAGTCCCCGGTGTGGGACTGTTCTTGAACACCTAATCTCACTTAGGATGTAAGTGTATAATGTGTATTGGGTTTTCAAGAAAATTTTGGCAGCATTTCCCCATTTGTTCTCTAAGTACATATGTACTTGGAGAACAACACGAAATTCTGCCGAAATTTCCTTGAAAATCCAATACACATTATACACTTACTAGTGAGATTAGGTGTTCAAGAATGGGATAAGTGGTACACGTTTATTATATATAAGAATGATAACACTTGTATTTGTTGGCCTAGAAACCCGTCCAAGATTTACTCATTAGGAGTAAATCTTGGATAGTCTCCAGTTTGGGACTGTTCTTGAACACCTAATCTCACTTAAGATGTAAGTGTATAATGTGTATTGGGTTTTTGAGAAAATTTCGGCAGCATTTTCCCGTTTGTTCTCTTAGTACATATGTACTTAGAGAACAACGGGGAAATGCTGCCGAAATTTTCTCCAAAACCCAATACACATTATACACTTACTAGTGAGATTAGGTGTTCAAGGATGGGATAGGTGGTACACATTTATTATATATAAGAATGAATCACATGTATTTGTTAACCGTAGACCCTAATCTTGTCCTAATATATACTTATTTTCTCTTTGATCATAGAATGGATAGATCATGGATGTCCATTCGCAATCGCTGCACCCCAGAGTTTATATCTGGTCTTGATCAGTTTATTAGATTTGCCGAGGAACATAGGAATGAACTTGGAGATAGGTTCTACTGTCCATGTAGGCATTGTGGTAACAACTTGAAAGTCAGCACTGGTGACGAAATCAAAAGTCATGTCATGTGCAACGGGATTGTACAAGGCTATACAAAATGGCACTAGCTTGGAGAGATTTCAAACTCAAAACCAGTGGATGTCGATAGCAGTGCTTGGGTGGAAGAAGTATGATGACTCCAGTCCATTCTCAGTTGGGTTTCCAACTCCACAAAATATTTAAGCTAATGATGACTTATATGTGCGCGGAGATCACAATGAAGGATTGTTAATTGATAAAAGATCACAATTTTAGAGGCATGCATGTTTATATTTTTATTGAAGCTAAATGTTTGCTTTTTTAATATCAATATCATTTTCAGATTTGATGTTTCATTATCTGCTAGTTAATACAAATGCTAAATGGTTGCCTTTTTAATGACATTTTCAGATGGCTGACCATGATGAGCATGTTGTCCATGATGAGCATGAAGTCCATGATGAGCATGTTGTCCATGATGAGCATGGTGAGGATACCAATGTAATTTCTAAAAACATATTCTGTATTCTATAAAATTCATTATCTTCTAGTTATGTCATATATCCCATATTTCTATATTGGGCTAATTCAGTGTGTTTATTTTTGTCAAATTTTAGGTTGATGATGCACATGTACCCACTGAAGCACTGGAGGAACTTGATGCGCATCACCAAACACTTAACAAGAAAAGGGGCATCACTCTGTTGAAGAAGTTAATAGCGCTAAGTGGCAGTGGATCCAGATTGGCTGTGGAGTTTGATAATGAAGGAAACGCAATTGGAGGAACCGTAATAATTTTGTAAACTATCTTGGGGTTGTCACTCGAAGCCTTTGTGGTTTAAGTATGATAATTGGCATAAAGTTCCTCAGGAGAAGAAAGACATGATATGGAAGGATTTATGTGTGAGTTATTATTATTTGCCATTCTATTTTGTAGATTACAAATTCTATTATTTGCAATTCAATTTTTGGATGCTAGTTAATAGCAATTCTATTTTACAGAATCTGTTTGCATTGGATGAGAAGCTGCATCGTAAAAGTGTGATGCAACACGCTGGAAAGATGCTAAGGAACTATAGGACAAATCTCAAAAGAGAATACATAAAAGATGGTAATAAGAAGAAGAAGTCAGCCCTTGAACAGTGGATCTTCTTGGACAAAGAAGGTTGGGACACGTTTGTTGCTTTAAGAAAATCTGAAGAATTCAAGGTATTAGGCGTCACTCCCAAATTAATTAATATACATTGTATTCACCTATTTAAGATTAACATTTAGTTCTACTAACCAAATCATTAATGTGCATACTAACTAGGTCCTTAGTGAGGCGCAAAAAGCAAGGTGTGCACTGAATGTGCATGACCACACTATGGGTCCAAAGGGCTATGCAAGCGTTCTCCAAAGACTACAGGCGGAGTCTGCTTCTACTCAGGAGTCCTCTACTACATGTGACACACCCATGACTCGCCATGATGTCTTGATAGTTGGGAGGGAAAACAAGAAGGGTGAAATAAAGAATCCCGTAACTACTGAGGCGGCTGCGAAAATGGTAAAATACAACTCTTAAAGCAATCATTTGAATATTGATTATTTGTGGTGTTAACTTACCAATTTCTATTGATGGTGATTACTGGGAGCTGCACGAGCAGAGGAAACAAGGCACATTCATCCCTCAAGGCACAAGGGATTAATTGACAGTTGCTCTAGGTAATCCAGAGCATCCTGGACGTGTTAGGGGTGCAGGCGCTGGTGTGTGCATCAAAGCATTCTTTGGGCCATCCCAACACAAACCCAGAGCGGGACTTTCACAAGAAGAGGTAACCTATTCTTTTTTTAGAATGTTACTGCAAAAGGGAATTCAATAATAAGAAGCTAATGTTTCTTTTATCCATGTATAGGAGAATAAGAGAGTCGAGGATATAGTTGCTAAGAAGGTCAATGATATAGTTGTTGAGAAGGTCAAGGAAGAAATGGTGCGGTGGTAGGCATCTCAGGCTTCCAATCAGCCTATGGCGACCCACTCTTCTCTTGATGCCCAGACTGAGAGTTATCCTGTAGACCCACCGCCTAACACGTCTCCTGTAAGTATTTTTTATGACATTGTAGCTAGTCTTTTCAAGATGATATGTTTTCAAGATGATATGTATATATGTATAACAATCTTTACGTAAATTTGTAGGCGTTGAAGCCATGCATCTTAAGAATGTAAGACTATGTTGTTGCAGAGGCACAGGCTTACCCGTCCCTTCCTAGGGCAACGTTTCATGGGACTCCAATGCCACAGGGCTACGTTCGTGTGAGCCCGATACGTGTATTACCCGATTGGAGGGAAGCTACATTACCATATGCCCACCCGGATATTGATACACTTGCTATGGCAGAAGGCGGGGTGATATTGTGGCCCAAAGCAGATGTCGTCTACACTACTGAAATTATAAGATAAATTTACATTACTTTAGATTGTTAATGTGTATAAATGAGTTCAATTGATCTGAAATTATATATACAGGTTAAAAAGAAGACACGCGGAGCACCTAGGCCTCCACATCCACTTCTTGCATTACCAAGTTGGGTTCCAACTGACCTAAAATACCCGTTAGGTCCTGCTTGTAGGGGAATGGCATGTTGGCTACGAGCACATAATATACATTGCCCTATAATTTTTTCATTAGAAGCGAATTATGCAGGTCAATCATACGAAAGCTCTTTATTTATACAAGATATTATTGAGCTGTTTATATATGATTGGCTGAATACATCAATGATAAAGACATGGATAAGGTGAGATCTTGTTTATACATCCATATACCTTGTGTAAGATCCGGTGATCTGGTTTCATATATATTAATGCATATGTAATACATGTTTTGCATCTACTTAGTCGGAAATCAATGTAAACAATTTGCATTTGACCATGTGGGATTTTTTATTCCAACATTGATTAGTATGGTAGCTAAAGACCCTGATAGTGTTCAACAATACTGTACATTCGTTCAGGAAAAGAAGATGATAATAATAGCTCCATTCAATGTCAAGTAAGTTTACTTTACTTATAATTTGGACTTAAGAAAATTACATTTTTATTGTGGATTTTGAGTTATTACTTTTTAACTTTTTTACCTCTAGCGGTAGGCATTGGGAGTTACTAGTTATTCTCCCCAGGATGTTCACTATTTATTATCTAGATCCTGCGGGGAGTACATTGAATACTAAAATTGGACATGTAATGAGATTGCCGTTATTCTGGTGAGAAATATTTCATTTTTATATCCGTTAACATATGTTATTACTTTACTATTTAATTATGTAATTTAATGTGTTACATTAACATGTAGGGGTTTAGATGCATTCAAAAAGGTTGGAGGAAAGGTCCCAAGGAAAATGAACCAACCAATAATTTGAAAGAATGTAAAAGTAAGTTCCCGACTCCAATGTATATATTTTTTATGTGAACTGTGCTTAGTTGTATTTTTTAATATTTTGTATGTTTCAATTTATAGTGCGCTACACAAGACAACGGCTGGGCATGCACATACTATGTGATGTGATTTATGCAGATGATTATCCAATATGCCGCATTGGACATCGATACCATACATGAGGTATTATATATAGCCTCATTAGTTAGTATGAAATATATCAATCTTATTTTTATATTATTACTTATATATACATCATTCTTTTTGCAGGTGTTTAAAACTGACCACACTATAGGTAAATGCTTAAAAGATGTACATGCTCCATATACGATGGAAGTATTAAATGAAGTAAGAGGAGAATGGGCAAGAGCCATACAAGCAGTGGCGATTGTAAGATATAATTGGGATGCTGATAGCGATGTTGAATGATATTTTGTAAATGAATATTTCTAAATGTTTATACATGTCTGAATGTTTCTACATGTATTTGAATGTTTCTACATGTGTGAATGTGAGAATTGAGTTGATGTCTGAATGTATCTACTTGTGTGAAAAGTATATTTGTTGATTTTGCAGGTTTGTGGCCTGTTTGTAGGTTGATATCAATGGATGTCGTAAACCTACAGTTCAGAAAACTGAACTACAGGTTCTCATCCTATTGACCAGCCATAGTAGGCCTGCAAATTGATAAGAAAAAAAAATAAAACATAGGCTTCAGTTATTTATAGAACACCGTCATCAAAGGCTTACAACGTCGATTATTGGATAAAAACCGCCGCCTAATATGAAAAACAACCCAACCGTGCAGGGAAGCATGGCCATGTGGAAAAAGCGTCGGTTATTAGTACAAAACTGACGCCTATAGTAGCATGGCCGTGGCGTATGGGAATATGGCGTCAGTTTTTTGGTAGCAAACCGACGCAGATAGTGCCCTAGATGGAACCCTTTTTTTGGCACGAAGCCTTGTGGCGTCGGCTTACTATAAATAACGGACGCCTATTATTGCCCTGTTGTCGCGTTTTCGGTGGCGCGAAGCCTTTTGGCGTTGGTTATAAAACCGACGCCTAAGAGTTTGACCTTTAGCGGCGCCGACATAGGCGTCGCATTAGAACCGTCGCTAAAAGGGCATAAACAACTGATGCCAAAGGCCTGTTCTGTTGTAGTGTCTCCTTCTTATTGTGAAGATGGGTCTTTTTTCCTTGTGGGCAATCTTCCTTCTAGTGACCTTTCTTTCCACTTGTAAAGCACCGGATGGAGGAGGACTTGCCTTTGTAGAATCTACCCTTGGAGTACATGGCATCTTCTTCAACTTGAGAGGATGGAGAGACTTGTTCCATGATAGCTTCAATTTGAGCCTTCATTTCAGCCTTCTTCATTCTTTAGCTCTCTTTCTTCTCTTGTCTTTCAACTTATTCTCTTTTGTCAAGTGTGACCTCATGTGCTTGTATATTTCCAATGAGCTCTTCAATAGGAATATCCTTAAGTGACATTGCTTCTTCAATGGAAGTCACCTTGGGTTCCCACCTCTTGGAGAGAGTTCTAAGGATCTTTGACTTGATCTCTCCACTAGACATAGGATGTCCTAGAACAGCAAGACCATTCACAATGGTGTTGAGCCTTGAGTACATGTTGGCTATCCTCTCCTCCTTTCCCATCTTGAGTTTCTCAAGCAGCCCTTTGAGCATGTAGACTTTTCTTTCCTTCACTTGATTTGTCCCTTCATAAGTGATGCAAAGCTTTCTCCATACCTCAGAGGCTGTTTCACATGAAGAAATCTGATTGAACTCGGTGGGGGTCTTGGAGGCATAGAGTATGTGCATGGCTCTAGCATTCAAGGTTGCTTTCTTCAAGGTAGCTTCATCCCATTCTTCAATCTTTGTCATAGGTAGCATGTATGGGCTGTTCACCATTTGCCACATCTCAAGACTTGATCCTTGGATGTAGAATTGAAGCCTTCTTCTCCAACAGAGGAAATTGCTTCCATCAAAGATTGGTAGGCTGATCAAGTATCTCCCTCCTTGGTAGTCACCCATCTTCTCCTACTTGTTGAAGTATGCTTGGAGAAGACCCACTCTGATACCAATTGTTGGATCCTAGATGGGTGATTAGATGCTCTAGAAGGGGGGTGAATAGAGATGAATGCACTTAAACAAAATTCATTAAACCTTCATGATATATCACATGATAAGCTTGCTAAATAGGAAATTTGTGTGCAACTAAAACATGCATAACAAGGATGAGAGAGATTGAGCAAACACAAGAGACAAGCTATTTAGAGTGGTTCCACACTTCAAACTAGAAGTGTGTCAGTCCACTTACCTAGAGAGGTCAACCTCTAGGATTTCCTTACCATTGCATTCTTATATTCATTCATAAGACTTATAATACATGACCAAACAAAGGACTTACCTATCCAATACAAAGAGTCTTCAACCTTACCAAGGACTTACCCACTTTGCAAGGCGTCTTCCGCCTTCTTCCAAGGACTTACCTACTCTTGCACAAGTCTTCAGCCTTGTAGGAATTACCCACTCTTCTTGGATCTTCCGCCTTTGACTTCACCTTCACTCGGAGAAGCTTCCACCAAAGACTTACCCACTTGAGCAAGGAGTCTTCTGCCTTCACCAAGGGCTTACCCACTCTAGCTCCAAGTATTCATCCTTGATCTTCACCAAGGGACGCCTTCCCTTGTTCTTCTTCACCTCTCTTAGCCAAGAGAGAGAACCTTCATCTTCATGATTGAAATGAGAGATGGGGAGGTGGTGGAAGTGAGAGCCTCACAAGATATACATGTAGGACTAGCTCTCTTATAGATTTCCTACTCACTCTAATGGATTTAGCACGTAATTAAGTTTAGAGAGAGAGAGGAGGTTGTAGGAAGCACTCAAATATAGAATAGGAACCTCATATAGAGTTTTGCAATGAATGCTCAACCTTGGAATGAAGCCCAAGGGGTCCTATTTATAGCTAGGGATGCCTCTTAGCCTTTGGGAACACTTGAGAATGAAAACTAGCCATTTTGTGGCTTGCAACAGATATATTTTCACTTGTTGCAACTCCACAACATCTAGAAGCATATTTTTTCACTTTTTCGTACAGTGCAATCGATCAAGTTTCTATAAGGGTAACTCGACCGATCAAGTAAACGACAAGGCCGATACTCAAATGATCGGTCGAGTTTGTCCTAACAAAACTCAACCGACCATTAGGAATCAAAATGGTCAATTACTTGATCGGTCGAGTTCTGTATAAACACAAATCGACCGATGCAATCTCCAGAAAATTGATCAAGGATGATCGATCGAGTTTTCAGGCTGGGAAACTCGACCGACAAAGTTCCTGTAATCAGTTTTCAAAGTTGCATCTAAAGTGATCTAACATTCGATCTAAGTGCTCCTTATTTTTTCTAAGCTTAATTACAAGTCATACAATCATTATAAGTGATTTACAACATGATTCTAATGGATTTACATCATATTACAAAAACGTCACTTGTATTGACTTTGACTTGTCTTTTCTCCATATTGATATGTGCAAGTTAGGATATTTGGAGGGTGTCTATACCTAATCTGAAATCACTCAAGTAGAGACATTAGACACCAATATGTGTAATGGTTAGTCATCATCAAAACACAAGTTTAGTCAATTTAGACGTGAGTCAACATTGACTTAATTGACCTTGAGTCAACACTTCCATGCATATGGGAAGCCCTTTGGTCCATTATGAAAGCTCTTGGTTTTTGTGAGAGGTGGGTTCGCATAATTGAACAATGTGTGACCACCACTTCCTTCTCTATTTTGCTGAATGGTGGCCCGGTGGGTCTGTTTACTGCTGTGAACGGTCTAAGACAAGGCGACCCTTTGTCCCCTATGCTATTCACCATTGTGATGGAAGGACTTACCAGAATGATGAAGGCTGCTGAAGATGTAGGAAAGGTTAGGCCTTTCAAAATAAAGAATGTCAAAGTCTATTCCCATCTCATCTTTGCCGACGATGTTATGCTTTTCTCTACCGGCCATGCCAAGAGAGTTCGGGAGCTTAAAGCTGTGATGATGAAGTTTGGACACCTGACGGGCCTTTACATAAATACTATTAAGTCTAGGCTGTACCTTTCCAGGTCGTGCGATGCTAGGAGAGGAAGGATGCGAAATGCTATTCAAATCAAGGTGGGGAAGCTTCCCACTCGGTACCTGGGTGCCCCAGTGGCGGGAGGTAAAGGGCTACTACATATTTCATTCAATGCCTGGATATGCTGAGAACAAAGATTGATGGCTGGGCATCCTGTAGGATTTCTTTTGCAGGGAAGTTGGTGTTGGTCCGAGCAGTCCTCCAGGCGATGATTAGCTTTTGTGAGTTGCCCCTCCCTTTGGCAGATAAATGCAGACAGCTTATAGCAAGCTTCATTTGGGGCAGTAAAGGCCATGGAGTGGCGTGGCTTACAATTGCCAAACCGTTCAGTAGTGGTGGGCTGAATGTCACCGATCCCAAGTGGATGGTGAATCGGAGTCAATGTAAAAGAGTTGATAGGTTCCTTAGACAGAAGGAAAACATTTGGAGTAGCTGGATGACAGAAAGGTATGGAGACCTGCAGAATGGGTTTGACAGTAACTCTTCTAGGATATGGAGGAGTATGTGTAAGCAGTGGCAGGATATGCAACAATGGTATAGTGTTGATAGTCATGGTTTGGTCAGCTCTACCAGGACTAGACCATGGATCAACATCAGTACTAATGAAGAGGTAGCTTGGCATAAGCTGCTGTGGAACCAATTCCATATGCCAAAGTGGAGCACAACTATGTATAGGGCTATTATCTCTAAACTCCCTACTGCTGACAGACTTAGAAGATGGGGACTGCCGATTGAAGCAAAGTGCAGCCTTTGTAACGCCGAGGAGGAAAGCCACCAGCATATTTTTGGCGGATGCAGGTTCTTTAGAAGAATATGGACTTTAATTGGCCTGAAGTGTGAGTGGGGGCAAATGGTGGAAGAGGATCTCATGAGTTTGGTTATGAAACTCAACGAGAAGCTTAAGAATAGAAGAAGCGCAGCAGTGGGAGGTTTTCTCCTGACGGGCGCCTGCTACTTAGTGTGGGAGGAGAGAAACAGTAGGAATCATGGTGGGTTGGCTAGTGACGAGGATAAAATCGTTGCTAAGCTAGCTGTGGCTTTAGGCCGCACTTTTAAATGTAAAGAAGGCTTCGCTTCAGGCCTGTCTGAGCAAGCTAAAAGATACTGGGGTTTTTGTAGATAACATCCCCACGTATACGTCTTGTAGAAAGATGGTTTTGGGCTTTTAGTCCCTTTTGGCAATATTTTTACCTATTTCCAAAAAAAACACTTCCATGCATAAGGTGAGACCAAACACAACTATAATTTTAAGGAAATGTCCTATATTACACTATACAATTCTCATTCTTATCATCTTCATCATCATCTACCATGGTGAATATTCTAGCATGTCTATTCCCTTTAAGCACTTGATTAACATTGGGCTCTTTCTTTTGAAACTTAGGACTGATAGATTTGATGTGGCATGTTTTGCCACATGGATAGCCAAAATCTTCATTCTCTTAGATGATACTTTGATCATGTGGCATGTAGAGTCTTCACAAGTTGATTTGCAACAACCTTAGCTAAAGTCTTTCTCTTTGTGTCATTACGGTGGTTGGAATTTTTGATGTGGGAGTGGTTGTCATTCTTTCATGCTATTCCTAGGTGGTCTTCTAGTTCTAGGATAGCATCTAGTCCACCCTATGGGTACAATGTACTTGTCTAGATAGATCAAAACTAAGGTCTTCCTTGAGATCCCTAATGAACTTCTTTGTCTTGAGTCATTCATCATAGTCATAACCATACTTCTGCAAAATTCGAAACTTCATGGCGTATTGTGACAGTCATGACGAAGGTTGTAGAACTCTTATTTCTTCTTCTCAACCATATCCTTGGATATGTAATGGTTTTGATAGGATTATGAGAACTCCTCACATTTGAGTAGAGGACCATCAACTTCTCAAGATCCTACCATTTCTCCCACCAAGTCACATCTACACCTTTGAGCATGTGAGTCCCAAAATGAACCTTGGATGGGTTGGCGAGATCCATGTTATGCATACAACTTTTATCTATGCCCACCACATCGAGTTCTTACTCTCTAGCAAAAGAATTAGTCTTGATATTGAATAAGGAAACTAGGTAAAGATTGTGGTTGACTGTAGGTGTAACACTCAGGCTCACCGCCTAAGGCTCTAGTAGAGTTTCATGAATGATGATTGGACCCACAGACAACCACAAGCCTTAACTATGTGATTTGTCCTCACTCACACACAAACCAACTTTCAGCTTTGCCCACCACATCGAGCTCTTACTCTCTAGAAAAAGAATCAGGCTTGATCTTCAAGAAGTCAACTAGGGAAAGATTGTGGTTGACTCTAGGTATAACACTCGGGCCCACTACCCAAGGCTCTAGTACAGTTTCAGGAATGATGAATGGACCGACAAACCACGACAAGCCTTAACTATGCAATTTGTACTCACTCACGTGCAAGACAAGATAAACTTCCTGACTGGTCACCCATCTTAGTACTTCTCCAAGCCGAGCACACGTAACTATGTATTTCTAAATGATCAACTCCCTGGAAAGGAGGTCAACCTTAGTGATATGAGTAGTCCAATCATTAATTTTAAGATCATTTTACCCGAGGCCTCAAATGTTGGGATGTTAAAATCGCCACCACTTAGAGTTTTGACGTTCTCATCAAGGATCAACTATATGGCCTCATAATCTATCACCACTTAAGTGCAGACCCAAGGGCCCATGTACACCCGACTCCTGACCACATCTACCAGTGCAATGGTGGCTCCATCTACTTGGATAGACCTTTCCAACATGCCTGGACCGCACGACTCAAAGATCAACATGCCACATACCCAAGTGGGACCCACCTACTAGGGTGGAATTGGCTCTAAGATCATTTGTAACACTCGTGCCCATTGCCCAAGGCTTTAGTAGAGTTTCAAAATTCAGGATTGGCTCCATAGACCACCAGACTACACACTTTGTCTTCACTCACATGCAAGCCAGGATAAACATTACGACTGGTCACCCATCATAATACTACTCTAAGATGAGCATCCTTAACTATGGATTTCTTATTGAATGGCTCCCTGAAAAGAATGTTCAACTTGGTGATATGAGTAGATTAATCATTTCATTTAAGATCATTTATCTGAGGCATCAAATCTTGGGATATTACACTAGGGTTTCCTAGCTAATTCTCTCCTCTTCCCATGACAGTCTCTAGGGCCCTAACCAAGACATCAAAGGGAACCATGGGAGTTTCTAAACATGGAGATTCTCGATGGTTACCTATGATGAGAGAATCATTCCCTCCCCCCCATGGGAATCTTGTAATCATCTCCTCTCTTATTGTTTGACATATGTAAAAGAGGACATAAACTAGATGAGATTCTTAGAGAAGTCTGGTGGCCAACTATATATTCACTTTGATACCACATTGTAACACCCCACAATTTCAAATGTACCAATAACTGAGAAGAAGCATAATTATCAAGATGTATGTCACAAACACGATAATCCTTGCATAAAATATGGTACATATATAAATCAACATAGGATAAAGATAAAAATTCCCATACTCAAGTCCTTAACATATCTCACACATTAAAATTAAACATCTTCATACTTAAACACCAAACACTTTCTAAAAAATAAGGAAATAAGTCTAAACTAGGCATAGGTGGCACCCCACCAAGTCTTTTTTCTAAAGATCCTTGAGATACCCCTTACACATCAGATAAATTTATCCTCTATTCTTGTTCCTTACTTGTGGGCATCACACCCCCATCCATTCATCGAACAAACTGGTAAGTGGAATTGAACATATTATATCTTAAAGAAAGCATGTTGACTGGAAAAAACATTAAACATTGAAAAACGACATAGTTTCTTTTAAGTCATTTCATTTATAATAACTTATATAAAAATCTCAGCTTTTGCACAAAAATGCATCTTCTCTTATTCACTGAAGTGCATGTTGGGTTGCATAGAATTGCCTCTTCTTTTATGCACTGAAGGGCCTCTTAGGTTTTCTCTTAGGAGCTTCTATATTAGGATTTTATCAAAGTAATCTTTCATCTTTATATTTCTCTTAAATTTTCTCTTATATCACATTCTTTACTCTCAATGTGATTGAGAGTTGATACCATTAATATTGACAATAAGCATGACATTTCGTTAATTAGAAATTTATTAAATTTAAGCAATTGAAAAAAATAGGTAATACATTCATAGAATTCTATGTATATAGTGAAAACATACATAAAATCAAACAATACTTATGTTCAAAGTGCATGGACCACTTATCTCTCTCTTGGAAAAGCTCTTAGTTTCTCTTCTTAGGTTGATGACATGGTAGTTATGATCTTGGGGTTAATGAACCCTAATTTCCCTTTTAAAGATTAACATCAATTAATGATTAATGCTTAACTTTATTTCTAGGGTTTCATGGTTCTTCAAATATTAAGGGAAAACTAGAGTCAAAATAGGCTATAAAATGACCATATTATTATTCCTCATGTTTTATCTTCCCAATGAATATTTTTGTTAAAAAAATTGATCAACATGTAATTTATAATGATATTTCAAAGTGTCGACCAATCAAAAATTAGAGAAAACCCACACAAGATTCTCCTTATCCATCAGTGTTGATGGCCATGTGTAGATGGCCCAATCAAAGTCGGCCAGGCTTGTCAAATAGTCAAACATGAGGTCAAACATTGAGGAGGATAGAAATCCCAACTTTTGCCTTATGGGGTGTGTGACCAGTATGGATGAATATCAGACAAAAATATAATATAACCACCTAGTTTCTTCTTTTCCAATCTACAACCTCAAAGTCAGAAATAAAAACTCGATATCCAAACACAGAACTCATTGAACATGATGATAATAAATGCTCAACATTGACTTCCTTACTAAGAACTGGTCCTAAAGACCCTTAATTTGGATCTTGGGGTGGTGAATGGTGCCTGAAGGATGCTCCATCCTGGTAGTCACAAAACATCAACATGGAAACAATCAAGGGCAGATAAATAGTAACGTAGCTTACAGCCAGACCAGAAGTCATGGATGCTTCATTGCACAAAACCAAAGACAAAGCATGGAGAAACCAGAGATAATATGTAGAGGTGACTTCAATTGGGTTATGGATTCATGAACAATAGTGAAGAAGGTACTAGTACCTTAAATTGTCCAATGTGAATGTTCAAAGATTTAAAAGGCAATTCCAATGAGATCCCATGGTGGGTAGCCAAATCTTAAGGCCCTATCCATGATTCCAGAGTCAAATTTGGGTGTCGCAAATGTTGGGAGCTTGGTAGATACATGCAAGTGCAGTAGGGATTGAGGAAACCTACAATGTAGCTCACTAGGGATTGGGGATGGTGTATAGGTGTTTACTTATAGGTATGCAATCTTGGTAAGTACTAGAATCCCAACAGACATGAAAAACATGGGAGAGTAGAGGAGTGTTGTCTATAGGGTACTCTAGGGCTTGAATTCCCTATCAATATGAGGATCATGAACCTTCCCAAGTTCCAAGGATGGAGAAAAACCAACTATCTTCTCGAGAAGTTAATTAGAGAGAGACGAGGAAAATGAGATTTCCTGGAGTCTGACATGTTTTGGTAAATGGGTAAGGGAGAGAACACCCACGGGATTTGAGAGTCCTATGTGGACTCTGATTGTGTTAGTGTAACACATTAATTCAATGATTTTGATTTTATGCTAATGTCCAATATTAGGATGTTCAAGTGATTAAGTGATTTTTTGTATTCGAATTGGAATGTCTAGAAGCATATAAACTAACAAATTTGGCGTGTTACTTCATTTGAGCATGTGCAGTCCAAAAATCTAGTTAGTTTCCTCATTTGACAAACCCAATTATATATATTTCTTTTTTTAGAATAATCATGACTCAATTATATAGAATTTTTTAATAAATTATTTGGGGCTCATTTATTTTATTTCATACAAAAATTGTAATGTCACATTATGATCATTAAATGGGTCAATTTCGCTCAACCACATATGTATCACAAATTTTCTAAATAGGATTATATTGACTTACAATTGGATTTATAATGTGACATATCTCATAATTTTTTGGAAACAATCTTTAAATATTTAGTGAGATATCTTCATCACATTAGAGTTTAGTTGATTATCAAGTTTGAAATTTGAAAATTTTGGTTTATTTGCATTGAAATCCAATATTTGAGCTAAATTACTTGAGATATTTTAATAAAAATTTGGGTTGTTATAATCAAGTGAAATGAATGCAGGAATATCACTAATGCACGATGAGTTTCACTGTATGAGGTCAAAAATGATTTTAAAAAGATGAAAATGAAAAAAATTCATGTGGTCCAGATAGTATTCCTATTGATGTATGGAAGAGTTTGGGGGATGAAGGAGCTATGTGGTTAGAAAATTTGTTTAACAAGATTATGAACATAACGAAAATGTCAGATGAATGGAAAAATAGTACCATAATACCAATCTACAAAAACAAAAGAGATGTTCAGAGCTGAAAAACTACAAAGGTATTAAGTTGATGAGTCAAAATATGTATAATTGGGAGAGGATGATTAAGGAAAGGCTAAGATCAATTAAACAAGTATCAAACAATGAGTTTTGTTTTATCCAGGAAGATCAACAATTGATGCTATTTTTTAGATAATGAGGCTTATGGAGAAGTATAGAGAAAACAAAAGATCTCATCATATGACATTTATTGATCTGGAAAAGGCCTATGATCAAATACCTAGGGGAGTGTTATGAGGGTTTTACATAAGAAGGGTGTTCCTATCCAATATAGTAACCTAATTAAAGACATTTACGACGACACAACTACAAGTACTAGGACTTCTGGAAGAGAGAGACAAAATTTTCCTATCACCATTGGGATACATCAAGGATCATCACTCAACCCTTATCTATTTGTTTTTTATGGATGAATTGACAAGTCATGTATAAGATAATATCCATTAGGGCATGTGATTTCCTGATTATCTTATATTGGTTGATGAAAGAAAAGAAATTGTGAATGATAAAGTTGAACTTTGGAGAAATGCATTAGAATCTAATGGGTTTATGATCAGTAGAAGTAAAATTGAATGTACGCATTGCAATTTTAGCCAATCTAGAATTGAGAAAGGTGGTGACAATTTGGATGGAATGGATATACCAATGTGTGATAAGTATTGTTACTTGGATTCTATCATCATAAGTATCGGTGAAGTTCAAGATAATGTTTTTCATAGGTTCACAACATGATGATTGTGGTGGAGGAGTGCAATTGGAGTAGTATGTGATAGGAACATCACTCTCAAATTGAGAAGAAAGTTTTACAGAACAACTATACAACCATCCATGATATATGGAATGGATGTTGAGAAGTGAAGAAACAAGATCCAAACAAGATGAATGCAGCCAAAATGTGTATATTGAGATGAATGTGAAAGAAGATGAAAAAAATCGTTTTTAAGGAATGACTACATTAGAAACAAAGTGGGGGTGGTGAGAATCGAGGACAAGTTTCATGAAGGCATCTAAGATGGTATGAACATGTGCAATATAGATACATGAACCTATCTAAAGCAAGGTTATAGAGTCAAGCACAACTAAAAGAAGTAGGTGGGCCTAAATTGACTTGGGAAAAGCTTATAAAGAGAAATTTTGAATCATTACATCTAGATCATAGTATGACCCATAATAAAGGTTATTGGAAAATAAGGATCCATGTAGTCAAACCAACATGGTTGGGATTGAGGTCTAGATGATGATGACCACCAAATTTCTTTCAAAATTTTGTTATAAATTGAGTAGTAAATTTTTCTTTACTTCCCATTTATAATTTTAATTGATGTGCTTAATTTTATTCTACTTACCTTTTATATTGATAGTTGTTACCCATGCATTTCTATAGCATTCTTCCTATTTGTCAAAAATTTTCCTGTAATTTATTTTTATATCATAATGATGTAGAACACCAGTAAAAAGTTTAAAAATATTCTATGGTATATGTATGGCCAATTTTTTTTCTCAATATTGCAATACTTTCCTCCCATTTTGCTTCAAATTTTCCGCCAGACACCTAATATTTTGTTCAGTTTTACATGTTAGTACTTTTATTTATATCAAACTTTTCACATTTATACCAAGTTTTCTTTTTTTTAAATAAGTTTTCATAAATACTCTGTGACATTTTAATATAGTTTTATTTTATCTTTTTTACCTACAAGTTTTGTAATTATGTCCATGTATTTCCCATTTTCTCACTCATATATTCAATATTTCTCTCAAAATTAATGACAAATTCTCATAAATCATTTTTTCCCCTTTTCTCTACTCACATTAGGTGGGAAAGAAGCATTTGGAACTACACACAAATATTTCCCATCTCTTTCTCTTTGTTCCTCTTCCATTTAATCCCTTTGTAGATAGTTTGAACTACAAAAAGTTATGATTTGGTTACAATTGTTCTAACTTCAAATACCATATTTGTGGTTAAAACCACTTTTCTTTACAAGTATAAAAATTGAAAACAACATAAATGTAGTTACAAATACTCTTCTTGACTCCCCCAATCTGAAATAACCAAACGATATTAAAATTTCAACATTGTTGTGTGCCTGCTCCTCTCATTCCTATTGGCATGACTCTCTCCTTCTCTCATTCATGCATGTCCCTCCATCATGTTTTTACTCCTCTTGAAACCTTTTCCACCCCAGTAGTGCTCCCCCTTCCCCATACCCACCCACGACCATTATCTATTTTACATGCCCTATTCTCATCCTCTCATAGGCCTAGTCCCTGATCCTCATAGCCCCAACCCCCAAATCAATCACACTCGCATCATCTTCTAGGAAATAGAAAATGGGAGAGGGGAAAGTTAAAGAATAGACGCTCAAGTATAGGGGTCATAGTTCACCGATTTTGTTCCTCCTCTCTCCCACTCACAACCACAAGGTCACATTCCCAACCTGTGTATAGATAATGGGTATGACCTCCTCTCTGCATGATATTGTTAGATTCATTGTAATAAACATGATGTTTAAATCATGGGAAAAAACTTTTGCATTCTCATTACTTTTGCTGACCTTAGTAGCTTGCCACTTGGTTGCAATGAAGTACTAACAAGTTAGGATTAGTGAAAATAGTTCCCAAGGGTTGATGATAGTGGAATTGGTCATCATTAGTACAATGTACACAAGAAGCATCACCAAGTGCTCACTCATGAGTTGTCTTCTTTTCCTACATCAGCAACTTATCAATATCAGTCATGGTACTCTCACCGTGTTCAATTTTGTGGTATGTAGCCTCAACAGTCTTTTGAACTAAAACATCATCATCAAATTTTGTAGATTTAGAAAGCCAATCCCCAATAAGATTATAATGACTTATCTTACCTTGCAAAAATTAATCCTCGTATCTTTTTCATTATGCACTTTAACCTGACAGGCTGTCATGGACTCAGAGTTCCAATAGTCTATGTAGAAACTACACAATAGCCATTCTTAATAACATCATCAATTTGTCATGCCTATTGTTCCACATGGATTCATTTTTCTCCAATAAATAACATCATTTGAAGAAAAATGATCTATATAATAGATTCTATATAATTGATACTTTAACAGTATAATGTGTCCTCAGAAGTTGCATTCTGACATAGATATCTATTTGACTTTTAAGTGTAATATTTATCTTTTTATCATGTTTTCCCTAAGTGATTGAACTAAGCTGGATCTTTTTACTGCTCATGTTGGAAAATATCAACCTTGTTCCAATTCATCTTGACTTTTATTGTGGTTGCTAGATGAAATGAGAACTATGCTCAATATCACATAAATATGTGCACATTAAATGATAGATAAAATGCCTTGGACTAAAGATTATAATGCCCTAGACTGGCATATTTATTTATTTAACTAAGGTAATTTTATGTTGAATATGTGGGACCAAAACCTCAGTAAAGTTGTTTTGTCTTCATTCATGGATTTCCTTGTAAAGAATTCTATATTTTTGAGTATGCTATAATACTAAATTTAATCATGTACAACCCAACATTAGTATCAAATCGTCTCACATTGTACATTATCATAGAGGTTTCTAGTTACGAATTTACATGGAGTGATGATATATAGTTCCCATAAATAGTGTAAATGGAAGAAAGTATCAGGATTGCTCATGTGTGTGTGATTAAGTATTAAACCACTTAAGTCAATTTCCTACATACCTTAGTCTTTCCTACCACCACACTGACTTATTTACAAGAATGTGTCCACCCTCATAATTTTTCATCAGAACTCCGTTATATATCAGAAATATTAGAAAAAGGCATGTATACAACTTTAGTCAATCACCTTGGTACGCCACTTTGGTCAATTGAATTTATCCATGCTTTAAGAACCATTCATTTCCACTAGAAAGAATGCACAATGTGAGAATCATCATGGATGAGAGAGTCAGTGCATATACTTCTTCGTATAGTTGTTATTACAGGCCACTGGACAAGGTGCTATGTCTCATAGGTCCAATAAAATGTGGCTTTTTTGAGATGTTCTTGTAGAACAAGCTATTCTTCAAGAAGCATATGATATGATTTCAAACTTGTAGGAATGATTTTTATCCTTTGCTCAGATGATTGACATTGTTGAAGGGCTTCATCTATGTTTGAAAGATTTCCATGTTGTGTTTGCTTTAACACTTGTGTTTCTTAGTTTTACTGGATGACTATTAATATATTTTCCTGAAGCAATTTTTTTTAGACTTTGGTATCATTCATACTCCATTCTTCCTTAGTCATCCCTTATATATTCATTCGTCTTTATTTTTATGAAACAAAGAACATTCCCTAATATACCTGCATTTCCATGCCTGACATAGTTAACAAGGAGCTCAATAATGGTTACTACCTAGAAAGACAAGACAAATAAATATGGTTGTAGGTAGGATTCATGCAAGAAGTAGCATATTAATCATTCAGATGGGTCTTGCTTTTTGCATGTTATTGAAAAGAATTGTGATATATGACTTTTTTGGTTATAAATATTTTTTTCAAATCATTGGTGTGCATCATGCAGATATTACAAACTGCTAATATTTCTACTTACCCCAACACTTGTCTGCATAGATTGCATGCACATGGTATGTTCACACAGATGGTAGCCTCCCACATATAAAGTATTTTCAGTTCATTATACACAGATACATACTCAAGATAAATTTGAGCATATTTGTAG
Source organism: Alisma plantago-aquatica (assembly GCA_963693085.1). NCBI lineage: Eukaryota > Viridiplantae > Streptophyta > Magnoliopsida > Alismatales > Alismataceae > Alisma > Alisma plantago-aquatica. The sequence continues at coordinate 6,827,294 of OY856409.1, read as the reverse complement.
GAGTTAACGTTTATAAACTAGATACAATACGACAATAAAAAAGTCAATGGTTGAACCCTGGCAGTTATAGTAAATTATTTTACTTTGAATATTCTAAGATCTTTTCCATAGGTAGAGCATTCCAATAGTAGGCATACATGTTTAGTCTATAGATAATAGGTCTTATTGACTCATGTTTTTGTACTTATTAGATAAATTTCAAATCTTTATTTCTAGTATTTTTTGCCGAATTCAGGAGGTTAATTGTTCATCATGACCTCCTATTGTAGGCATACTTAATTGGTGAACATTTTGAAGGTAAGCAAAGTAATGTAAAGAAACATTTGTAGGAAATTTGTTATAAAAAAACATCATTATAGTTTTGAAGAGTGTACATTTTCTAGAAATTCAGTGACTTTATTCCCTCTTGACATTGGTACTAGAATTTAGACTTTGCTATTTTTTCAGATCTTTCTTGACGAGTTTGACTAAGGACATATCTGTTGTTATATGATTTCTTCATGCTCAAGTAATTCCCTATTATATGGGAATCAGACTAAAAGATAACTCATTGCACTTTATCAGTAGCTATTCAAGGATTCCTAGAATCACTCTCAACTCGGCTTTGAGGACATCATTAGCTGAAAAGTGTTGCATTTTCAATTCAATCTATATACTGTCATGCTCTTGAACAATCTTTCATGTAACTGCATGGTATGAGTTAGACTTCAAAGAAGTGCCCACATTCTTCTTGATCCATCATGGTATAGGCCTAACCATTGTGCTTCTAACTCTTGAGGGTTATAGATTTGAACTATTGTTTTTCATTCTTTATTGCATATGCAATGATTTTTCAATGCACATGGGTGACCAATTGTATTGATGTGATGTATTGTGCAATAAGGTTCTATAACACTCCCTTCTTTCTGCTTCTTCAGATAGTCTAACAGACAATCGATAATATGGTTGGCAAGTTGGTGCTAAGTTATTTGAGGTTTGGTTTAGTTGTATCGAATGTTTTAGGTTTCTCACAAAAAATGCAACAAACATATCACATGGAATCAGTTGTTTCTAAATGGGTTTTCTCCATTTAAAGTCTCAGACTAAGTGAATCAGGCTTTCATTTTGTTTGACACATCTTGGCAGGTCGATGACAGACCTATATTCCTTCTTGTGATCTCCATGTTGGTGGTTAAAAAATTGTGTTCATAAAAAGTTCCCATTAGAATATAGGTTCCAACTCAAGTTGTAATTACCCAAATTTGGGGTTGGTGGGGATTGTTTCAATTATATCAACACTTCTCAGGGGGAACCAATGCCTCATAAAGTCCTTATCCCATTGGTTGTTGGTTATGACATTTTGTTGTTGGTGAGGTCCTACAGTTCACGGGGTATGCCGTGGATGATACTGTAGGTGAGGATCTTGTTGTTAGGAAGTCATCTCTCTTTCCAGACATTATTTGTATCACCACTCATGATGTTCTTAGTAGTTTTTTTAGCAACACGAGGTTATTCTATCTATTAGTTAGTTTCTAGAATAGTCATTCATGAGTGGGTGATATATTATTAATGTTTATATTAATCTATGTGCCATTAGATTCTCAAGTGCATGTTCCTGTTAGTAAGGATGTACCATCATTTTTCCATGAGGATTACTTTGTTCATCTCCTTTGTCGATTTGATTTCAAGCAACAATCTTGGACAGCAAGTGCATTCTAGTGCATTGTAGATTCTAATCCAAGACTTTAATCATTTGATGATTCTTGGCCTGACTCTTTCACATTGCATGTTGATGTTAACCTTTGTACAAGTGAAAAGAGGAAGATGAGAAATATCCAAGTAAAGAAGTGCATGGTGGATAACTAGTTGTGGCACATGTAGTGCACATATATAGTTGTTGTTAGCCAATATGACACTTTTATGAGGTGCTCTAAATCTCTATAATGATCTCCAATCATTTCTGGAAGTGATCATTTATTTACATAAAATTGTTTGAAATATGAATCACGGATGGAACAGCCTTTAGGGGTGGATTTTTCAGAATGTACATTAAATACATTACATAGGTTTTATGTATGACATATGTTTAAGGAAAATTTTATTTCTTTATTTGTAGATTTTCCTGAGGTAAACAAACATATGCTTAGGAAGGTGAATGTAAAAACAAAAAAAATGAAAATGTGATATGTTTACTTATCCTAAAGCTATAAAATTTAAAATAAAAACCCATCGCATTCTCCTTTTTAATGTTTGAAACCATCACTAACCATTATACACACATTTATGCTTTGTATTCATCTTTGTATCATCCTAGTTTCTTTTTTAAGTATAATGTTCACTTTATTCACTTGAGCTTGTAAATTCCATATTGAGAGAAGAACGCTGATTTTCTGAGTGTAGAGTGTGTGGCCAACTGTGTAGTCTTAGCCAAGAACTTTTTTTGAAGCTCTGAGACAAGAACATTGATTTTGTTGCACATAGTTTCAAGGAGAATTTAGGTTATCTTCTATTTAACTTGATTGGCAACCAAGACTTTCCCCTTATACTTATTGAGAGTATTTTCATTTCATCATAGAATTCATTTGGTGGCCTTGGTCAATGTGGTGGTCCTGCATTCTCATTTTCTCACTCGAATGATAAATTTCAAATGGAACCAACACTGAAGTAACATTAGATGATATTGTTTTGGTTGATGAAGCAAAGAAAGATTTAATGGAAGTGATGGAGTTCCTTAAGAAACTATAAATGTTTACTATTGCACGAGCTCACATTTCTGATGTCCTAATGTCCCATGTTATGTTTTTTTATCAAAATAGATTTTATTAGGCCAGTCAACTAAATTTATTTTCCATTTTGATGTTGTGTTTTATGAGTGTATGAAGTAATTTTGGAGTGCAAAAGCAATACATGGATCTGTAGTTTATCAAATGAAAAATGATATCCCTTAGTGTCTAATGGTCGATATTTTTTGGGACATCATCCATGTTGCAATTGTCTTTTTGGCCACAGTGATATGGATTTGGTTTGCTAAATGGTTCTTACATAGAATATTGTTGATGAATACAATTGTATAATACTATGGTACAAGGACCTCAAAGTGAACAACTTCCATCCTGGAAGGGTAAACAAAATTGCTCATTCATGAAGATTTTTTAATTAGTATTTGAACTCTCATATGACTAGTACACTAATCACGACAAATAGATATTATATAAAATCACTGCTTCTACCAAAATGGCTGTTTTGATACTGGTTTCTTCTACTGAGCTATACTACTTATATCCTTAGACGAGTAAAGGAAAAATAAGAAATTGTAATGTTATACATGTATAAGTTAGATAAAACCAATATAATATTGATCATGCTTACCATCAGGGAGCCATAAACAGGACCAGGAGCACATGAAATTGTCTTAAGGCCACACACAGGTAGAGTTATGAGAAGCAAAAAACAATAACCAACACAGGGAGAGAAGAAGGCATCAAAGAAACCTCGAAGCATAGAATAAAATAGTAAACGACCAGATAAACAACCAATATTACACATTATAAATACAATTTTTTTCTAAAGTTTAACTATTTCTATTATTTTCTAAAGTTCTTTTATTTATCTTGTTTTCACTTCCACATTTTCCCTGGATTCAAATTCCTCTATGATGTTGTTCAAGATGTCCTCATTGGCATCATTTCTTATGTTAGGACAAAATACATTAAAGGAGCTTTAGTTGTCTTTCCCAACACAAAATATGATGTTATCCACCGTCAGCGATCTGCACACCTGTTGTTAGATGATTGGATTGATGGGTACCACGCTTTTGTGGATTTTATTAGATTTTTTCCTTTTACTAGAAAAATTGTTGATAACCTCATGGCATGCCAATTTGTTTCTGACACAACCACTCGAAAAATCCATAAGCATGGTCTAGCGTGTATGGCAAGAAATCACTATTCCCCCTCTTTGTCTTTGATATATTTAGAGTGCTAACATATGACTCAATTTCTCTCCTACAACGCATGAAAAATTACACCAATGGGAATCTGATGATGTCATCATCAACTAATTCTAATTTTGTCATTAGATCAGTTGGGTTTGCCACACAAAAGGTGTGGCATCCCAATTTGTAGCTTTTGCCTCTACAATGGCATTTATGTAGAAGGTTGTAAATTTGACCATTTATAATCAATTATTATATGTTAAATACTAAAAAAGCTATGGAGAATATGATCTAAAAGTAAATGACCAAATGTGACTCATGAGATGAGTGAGTTCAGCTATTTATCTTGATTTCAACTAGATATTTTTTGTATTGAGCTGAAAAAACTCCTATGGAGTTAGCATTGGTAAGATTGATTTTACTTTCTCAAACTTTTAAATAGTATTGAGAAAGTACAATGCAATTTGTTTTCTACCACATCTTTGTAACAATAATATGATTTGCTAATTGTAAGTGTTAATCGAGAACAAGTCTATTTATCTAAAACATATCTACAATATTATGGCTTTTGGTATGTTATAATGATAACCCATTCACTAGAGACAACATGTTACTTCTAAGCAAGCCTAACACTTTATGGTCTTTTCACATTTTTCTCAAAAATCGAAGCTCTTGTTGTGATAAAAATTTGATTATCTTGTTATTTACGTTGCAATAGAAGATAATATGCTACTTTTGTTTTATTCATTCTTCATGAGTAGGAAGCTACAGTTAGGTAGATACTTGTGGAAGGCTCCCATTGCAGTCAAATAGTTGATGCAGAATGCATAGTACAATGTGGTGTTCATGTATATGTACAAGACATGTTTGTAGTAACAGGTACATTTAGAATTAGAATTTCGTTTTGTTACAATACACAACATGCAGTATATACCCAATATGTAAATGTCGAAATTTACAAAGTAAATGATTCCCTCCACTGTTTTACACACTATTGTTGTGGATACTTGCCTCCACTGTTTTACACACTATTGTTGTGGATACTTGCATGATAAACATAATTTCATCATGGGTGCTAAAATTTTATTCATTGTAGAGTACTTGTAGCCTTGAAAAAAAGAGCACATAGCTCCTTGATGAGTTTTACGTCTTTGCTGGTAAGGATCCCATTTTAAAGTAGCAACATGTCACCTCTTTCTTTTAATATGTGATGTCATTACATATAGTGTTATGATTGGTTAGTCACTAGATTGTGTTGGCCAATTTATAGACTGGGTGGTCTATATATCATAATGTAAGGAGTCATATATTAGTTTGTGGCACTTACGTTCTATTGTATTGTGTTAGGTTGGAAAGAGTTGGGTAAAAAAATTATAGGATTGCAGGAGGCATGGAAAGGAACAATATCAAAGGCATGCTTTCTAGTGAGAGTAAAGTTGTAATTCCGGCTAGAGGAAACCTACTACTAGACCTGATTTTCTTAGATGAACTAGACAACTTGCCTCTATTTTAGATAATTTCCTGGTCCTAATGGTGTCTTCCATCCCTGTAACAATATGATTAAGTTTCTTTATAGTACATGATCACTACCATCAACTACTCCCTACAATTCAAACAACCTCTAGAAGTTTGAACAAGAAAGTGCTAATTCCGATAGATGCCTAGAGCATTATTCAACTATTACCTAGTATTTGATGTTCGTTTGGAGGATAAAAATAAGAATATGGAATCAATAGTAGAAGACATTTTCTAGAAAGGATAAGCAACTCAACCATTAACATGAACACATCTATGATTGGAGGGAGGGGTTAGGTCTTGTCTACATTGAATCAGACAGATGATACCAGCCTCCTATCAAAGTGGCTTTAAGTTTAGGGTCTTATACATTCCATGAAAATTTTCTTTATCAAGGTATGGTTTTCATATCAGTTGAAGGATCATTTTCTATTTCTTTTGGATGTCAAATTACTTCATCTTAACTTATCATCCCTTGTTCGTGTTCTTTGGGAGAAACTTAGCTATTTTTTGGAATTGGAGTTTCAATTTGAAGTCACAAGGTTATTCACTCTTTATGAAGAAGCCATGTTCTTGTTAAATGTCTTTGAAGGGGGCATATGCATATGTATAGTTAGGGGTCTTACTGCTTAATTTGTCAAATATACAAATGAAGTAAATCGATTCCACATAAGTGAATATAGTCCTGAAATGGAATTTTGGAGGTATCCCATGATCAAAGGTATAATATTGTCTTACTACATTTATAAATATCGACATGTCATTCCCTCTTTGAGATTATATTTCCTAGAATTTAGTGAACCTAGTATAAATAACTTGAAAAGTTTGAGTATCATCAATCAGTTGATATACTTTTTATTTACCTATTGGTTTATTATGTTCTTATATTAGAAATGTAGGTACAATGCAATATTTGATTCTAATCCCCTATGAAGTATGGACAACTTTCATATATATGAACGCATAGTATTTTACTACTCATCAAGGGTACTACTATGTAGTAAGTACTTATGTTTTACTTCCTTGTTTTTCTTATAGAAGATCTTGCAATATTGTTTGAAAGGGTTTATTCCAAATTGCATGGACAGTAGTAAGTACTTATGTTTTACTTCCTTGTTTTTCTTCTTTTAGAAGCCTTGCAATATTGTTTGAAAGGGTTGATTCCAAACTGCATAGACACTATCTTTTCCCTTTTGGTTTAAATGTGCAATCTCGAACCTATCAATGTGTTCAGAATTGGTTATTTATAGATGAATGATGTAAAGACTCGATCTTTACGGTCGAATATTTACACAATAATATCAAAAATATAAACAATTTTTATTAAAATCATACCTTTACATCAGTGTCACAAAAGCTTTAAACATAAGATTACAAGGTTGAAAATAAAAGTCCATTCCTATATAGTCTACAACAGAGGACAACTCCTGCATGTATTTTCTTGTCCTTCTTTGTATCGCTTGTCCATGATTTCTTGAAGGAATAAAACTACACATGGATCCCATTGAAGGGAAAAATAAAGGTCAACAAGGCTGGTACTAAATCCAATTACTGAGCTATTAAAAGTAGGTGTATAATATGGTTCAGGTATGAGATCAAATCCAGGAGAGGACTATTAGGTGGACTTAGTTCAAAAAAATTATAATAACATGATAAATGTTTCACTATTCCATATTAAAAATAAAAATTCCACAAGGCAAACAATTATGCAAAAGTATCCAAGTTCAAGGTATCAAAATATCAAGAATATTTCCAACAATCAACTTTAAATATCAAGATTAAGCATTATCATATCATTTCTTTTATATGACTACAATGCCATGTGTTCAATCATCTATGAAAGAATGACACGGTAGCCTGCTATATTAACGAGTATAGTGGGGGCCACTAATCCATTACAACCTACGCACAGGGAAGCGGGGCATACCCAACCTCTAGAAGCCAAATCTCTAAAGGGACCAAAGCCCAAATAAACCAAAGTTCAGGGAGTCAAAACTCTAAGAATTCAATTCCAGTGTTTATCTTAATATTTTTTAAAATTCAACAATAATGAATTTAGGGGTGGTGAATTTCAAAGGCGGGAAAGGATAATAAAATAATTAGGGTTCACCACCATTAAAGATATATGAAATTCAAGAGGGAAACAAAATAACTCAATAAGTAAATAGAGAATCTAGTACCTCATTTTTATCCAAAACTCCATAGATTGCACAATCATCAATAATGACACCAAAGAGTGGAAAATCTACAAAGTATGGTACAATTTGATTATCATTTGTCTTCGAATCAATTTAATTATTTAATCTTTTCTAATTAGTGTTTTCTTTTCTAGTTGGGGTTATTACTATTTTGTGGCTCTTCCATTATCCTTATTCATAGTTAGGTCACATATATAATCAACACAATTTCAGTTGTTTTATCACTTTTCCTCTAAATTAGATAATGTTCTTCTCTCTTTATATAATATAGCTTAGTCAAGGAAAATGAGTTCCATGAGGCACTATATATCAAAATACCCCAATTTGATAAATCTAGGGTTAAATCACACGCAGTTCCAATGCATACTAGTACAATTATAATTAGGTCTCAAGTTACATATGAACATGATTATACTGATATACGAATGAATTAATACTTGTATAATTAAACAATACGCATCATTAGAGCTATTAGGTTATCTTGATCAAATAAGTTCTTCTCAAACTTTCCAGGATGATATGTTGACCTAATTAAAGTAATTTGTAAGTCAAAATCTTACCACCCTCTAGATTCAAGCATGTTTATTTCTAGGGTTTGTACAATAATAGAAGTATAACCGTAATTACTTGCCTATAACTCATTTGATTATTAACACATATATATACCATACATGCATTTGATTAATGGATTAACTAAGCTATCATATAACTATGTTTGATTGCAACACCTGGTAACAATTACATAATCTTTGATCTATTATATTTGTCTCTATGAATTGTTTAATCCTCATTATCATTTAAGCTGTTGCGTTATTGTTATTAACAATACTTATTTTCTAATATCTGAAAAACAACTACTGACCTGTAGGTGATGGAAAAACACCACTGATCTCAATGAATCAGTTCTCCATATTCAACTAGCTATTCCTGGTTTTGTGGTCATCTTATCTTTAGTTAATCATTGTGCCTCTTGGATCAGTAGACTCATATCATCTGTTGTGGGAGTAAGGCAGCAGGACTGAAGAAATAGGCTGTCCTCTCGTAATGTACGTTGTAGATGGCCGTGGATGAGGCAGATCTTGATAGTGGCTGCTGGTTAGGTTGGACTGCATCTGGATCTCAACAGGACTCAACATCAATACGAGTTACAATCTTCGAATTGGAGATTAATGGAAAAGATAGGACATTCCTTTGAAGTCTTTTCCCATCCAAGTGCGGTGGGATTGTTGGGCGCGGGGGTTCAGGGAAATTGAGACCATGCCCTTCCTTGGTAAGCTCCTGATCTTGCTGATGAATCAGCGGCGTTGTGCTGGGTTGGAGGAAGGCGAGGCATTTGGGGCGTAAGGATTCTTTTACCAGATCAGAGATAGTCCTGGTGTCCTCGCATGGTCGGTCTTATCTTAGCTCCACCATGGAGTGGTGGCGGCAGCACGAATGTGTCGTGGAGGCTGGAGAGGCCCATTATAGGTCACTGACCATGAGGTTGTGTTGTCGGTTGGTGATGGGTGGTGAGTGACGTTCGAGAACTGTAGGTTTACGTGATCCGGTCATATTAGCTTTTCACACCCTGTCGCCGTCTAGGATTGGAGGAAGATGAGATCGGACAGGAGGGGGAAATATTGTTGCGGATCAAATGTGTTGCAGGTCATGAAGGAGTCAGACCACAGTCTACAGGCTCCCTAGCGCCGCCGTCATTGGTTGTTGGTGAGGCTTAGTTTTCTTGCGGTTTTGGTGGCTGGGCACAAGATGGGATGGCGAGTAGGGTTTCTAGGGTGAGGAAGGTTGAAGGAGATGACACTTTATCTCTATGGTGGAATTTCAGAGTTGTTGCTGGCGAGGGGATCTGCTGCGAGGGTCCGTGTTGACGACGTTGATGGTCTGGGTGTGAAGGCAGTTGTGAGAAGGCAGAAAGGCATAGGTCTGCGTTGTCTATGGTGTATGGGTGTTTATAGTAGACATAGGATGCTAGGGTGTCGAGGAGATTGTGGGAGTGGGACGGAAGGTTTCTATCATATTCAGATGTGCAGCGGGAACGTGTTGCCGTTTCTGGATCAATAATTGTTGCCTTAATGTTGGCAGCTAGGGCTAGGGTTCGTGATCGGTCAAAAGTAATTCATTCAGATGGAGGTTCAAAGGAGAGAGGATCTGGTCACTAACGGATGGAGAAACGTTTCTCCGTAGGTCCTGAAGCCGCAAGTACAGGAGGAAGGAGTTGAACGCAAAGAAGTGTTTATCTTCTCAACCGTCCATACATTGATACATATCCCGGTTACACCTTTATTTCATATTTTTCTTGAAATTTTATAACTCCTAAGATAAAGATTTGATTGCATTATGCGTTTGACAACTTATTTAGCGTCTATCTAGTAAATTAATTTCAATAAAAGTACCAATGCCTAAAATTATATATCTAGGATTCGTTATTCGGGTTATCATTTTGAAATATTTCATAATGTATCATAATTATTAATTTCCATGATTTCAAGCCATTAGTATGAAAATCAAGACTATTTCATGAATGTGATATTAAATCTGGATATTCAAGATCTAATGATTCAAATTGTACTAGATGACCGCCAAATAATTCATGAATTCAAATTGAGTGGTTAACTGTAAATATCTCTCAAAATGAGGAGGATAATCACATATATTTAAAGGAATTTTGATAGAATGCTAACTTTTGCCAAAGGCCATAATAACTTAGTCAAATACTGACTGAAATTTGGAAAGAAGAACATCATTGTAAATAAGTTAGGAAATTTTTGAAAGTATAGCTCAACATAGATACAATGTCAAAAATCTAGCATGTTACAAATGCATGTATGGTCTTGTGGCTTATCTGCTTCTAATTTATTCATAGAAGAACTACCGATCCATTAATCAAGCTTTCATGTAGTAATGCATGTTGGATTTCACGTAGGAATGCATGTTTTTCTCCTCAACAATTGTATAAGTGGATCCATAACCCTGATTCTTATGTTTGTGTATGGGGGATAGTTATTTAGGATGCATTTGGCTTGTTGTAGTTTTCTTCATATTTTGTCGCTTAACATATGCCAAAGAAGATTTTAGACATCTACCAAGGTTCTATTGTGACCGATGTGATGATGGTACAAGATGAGTGTAAAACTATTATCCTGGAGATACAAGGTCTAGCTATATCACTCATGAATCATGACATGGTATGGGATATGTCGCGTAACCATTTGTTACCCTAAGCCCACACTCTTAATGGATACAAAGCCAAAAGTGAGTGGACTTGGGTGCCCATCTGTAGAATGGCACAAATATTTTAAACAGGTAATATATATGTAAAATTAATAACAACAAGATATAACAAGATACTAAACATGGAGATAAGAGATATGTACTCATTTCTAGATTCAAGAACCCATTAATGTTTCATATCTGATCTCACAGCCTTGAGTTCAGCAGATCTTCTTTTGGAAACTAAAAATTTGATAAACAAAACATATTAATGCTAAAGCATTAAGTACGCTATGAAAAGTCATGTAAACAGTTTAAGAGTAAAACAAAACTTGCTTGGCTAGAAACGTGATCATATTGAAGAAGAAGAAACAAAGCAAGAACACTTAACGACATCATTTTATACAAGGCATGTTTTAGGTTCCTTTATCCATTATGTCAACATTAGGTTGCATAATGGACTTCTGTGTATTATATTCAAGGATTGTCAACGTAGAATACTCCAACATGAAAGTAGTAATCATAGGAACAATTGCTCAACAAAGTGAGTAAGTAGCCAAGCATTCATACTGGCATACATATAAGCAAGCCAAATCATAGTCGGGTCAAGAGGAAAACGTACCTTGTAGGTATAGTACAATTTATGATCCATGAGTGGGATTGCTATGAGTAGGTCCAAAAAATTGGTGACCTAAGATATAAAAGGGCATAATAGTGGGTCTTAGATCATGGGTATTTTGTTGATATAAACATCACATTTGTCATGTGGATATTCCCCTAGTCCTTGGTTTCAAATAGATCAAGCATCATTTCTAAAGTTCTAAACATGCATGTATTGATTCAACATAGAACAAGTATCATTAAGGCCTTGACCTAGAAAAACCATACACATTAGATTATATATAGACATGAGATCATTTCTTATTTGAAGATAGGGAAACATGATGTTTGGGTTTCCATCAGGATTCAATCATATGAGATCATGACTAGTCATACAAGATCAATTTCACGTAAAAGATTCACATTTTCAAGTCGTAAGATCATAAATGAACCTAGGATAGATCAAGCTAGTGTTTAATGTCACACGTATGGTGAGTATACTGATTTGAACAAGATGGAGAATGGGATTATTATAACAATCGTATTTCATCATGTGGGCACAAAAATATTAACTTAGCCATTTAATGTACAAACTAGGCATGTGTGGTTGTATTAGTCAACATGAACCATTTAGCATGAGTTATTGATCTAGGAGAGTAAAAAGCTCATTATAAGGTTCTAATTCAAAGATTAACCATTCATGGTGATAACCAATAGACCAAAAACTCACAAATGATCAAGTTGTATCAAAATATTACACAAAAGAGTCATTTTAGGGCAAAGCTAGTCATGAAAGGCCAAGATGAAACATTATGGTCCATTGGATGGTTTAACACACCAATCATAGTAACAAGATGTTAACGTCTACTGGTTCATGGGCTATGAAAGACTAAAGATCATATGTGATGCATAAAATAGGTGAAACATATAAAAGACATCAAAGTGATCATTCTTAGAATATTAGTGGACTTAAAACTAGAATCAATCCATGAAACTAGAACCATTAGATATATCTCCTTGAGAGGATCAAAAATCATATATAATATGCCATATTTAGCCCAAGGAATTAGGAGATATCATTTTTGGAAGATTCAATATAGAAACTTAGGAGAAGGGGGGCGTTACATTTCATTTATTGACTGATCTCGACCATCCATCCACAATCGCATGGTCTCGCCCATCCGTCTCTCGCATGTCCTATGCACTGGATCATTTGGGACATGTGGCGAGTCCTCATTCATTGCCTCCTGCCAGGATCTCGGTGTCGAGCCACCCTCAACCGTGATAGACCACGGTCTAAGGTCTGTGAACCTCTCGCCACCGCTGTGGGATGCCACACATTGCTGCACTGGTGTGATGCCACACACAAATGCATGATGGTGGCATCAACTGGAGCTCAATGGAGTACTTTGTAAGTGGGGAAAAAATGGGGAAGAACGGGGATCAGAGAATCTGTCTGAGCTTGTTTGGGCCACCCAAAGTCAGTTGTAGAGTTAGATCTGGCAGAGGCAGCTTGAGGTAGAGATGCCCAAAAGGAGCATGGAAGCGGTGTTGTAGGGGAACGAGAGAAGGAGTTGGGGTGAGTAGGGTGCATATTAATGAAGGAAAAGATAGGGGAAAGAAAGAGGAGGTCCATCCGGAATCCAAAGAGGTTTCAATTCTTTAAAATCGTTGATATCGATGACTATTGGTCATTGAAAAAGGGCCATGTTGTAGCAACTTCTAAAGAATAGACCATGCTAGGGGATGTTGTCCTAGCCATCTAATCGGGTTCAAAATCCGTGGTGGATAGATCTGAGGGCTGACTCCCCTTGTCCAAGGATAGGAGGCTCACCATTGGTCTAAAGAGAGGGGAGTGGATTGTTGAGTTGGAGAGAGGAAGGGGGTATATATGGGCTGTGTGCCAAGCAAATTAGGCCCAACAAGGGTTCTAATTCGAATTGACTTAGTTAAATAATGTTGATAAGAGTCAAACTTTAAAAGGCCATAACTTGGGCTATGATGGTTCGATTGAGGTAATTTTTGTGCCTTTGGATTTCTAATTGAATCCTCTACATTATGAAAAACATTTTATAGAAAGGATAGTTAATTAAAGTGTTTGAATTTTTATCTCTAGTTCTTGATAAATGATAAGCATGACATTTAGTTTAAGATCCAAATTAAAGTCATATATAAGCACAGAGTGATTCTTAATCAAATGCCACTCATCAATTGAGCATGAAGTGACTCAATGTCATCAAATTGAGGGTGAGGGAGGTTATTGAGTTCAGTAGAGCATCTAATGAGTTAAAAGGTACATTATTTGAATGAGAGAAATCTAGGTTATCATAGGATATTACTCTCACTTCCATGGATTCTTGTCTCAGGTAATTGTTTCATTAAACCAGGTGTCATGATCATAAATATCAATTATTGCCCCTCAATCCCCAAAAGCGTAAGGACACCTGATGCGATGATTTTGAGTCGCATTTATAGACTTGTTTTACTTGTGTTTTATGCATTTATTGGTCATTCTGGTGGTTAATATTGCATAATTCACTTACTTTAGTCTAAGATCCTTCTCAATGTCAAATCTCCCTTATTTTATTGTTTTGAGCATAAATAATTACAATTATAGGTTTTATCTCGACTTATGTGGTTTTGTTTTGCAATTTCAGGAAAAATACATATCTGTAGCTGTCAATACCATCGACAGCCGTCGATACTATCGACACAGCCACAGGCAGGCAGCCGCAAGGAGCAGCGTAGAGTCGATACCATCGACAGGGAAGTCGATGGTAGCGACGTACCATCAGGTTGTTGGCGAGTAGACAGTCGATACTATCAACCCCATAGTCGATACTATCGACACGTGGTGTTTTAGCGACGGAAAAGGGATAAAACCGACGCTTAAGGGTGTCGATACCATCGACCCGCATCGATGGTATCGAGTAAGCATCAGGCGCAATGACGAAAAGTAAAGAAGGCTTGCCGATATCACGAGGGGTCGATACCATCGACCCGCGTCGATGGTATCGACACCGTCAGATTAAAGTTTGTTTCAGATCGACCCAAATCTGATGGATGTGATATATTTGCAACCTAACTCGGTGATTATACCTAATGACGGTGGCCAAGACCAGAGGATCACATCATTAGCCGCTGCACACGTCCCCAGAAGGTGTGGAGAGAAGAACAGAGCCCAGAAGCACACCCTGACCGTTCCGGAAGCCGAAGAAGACGTTTGCTACCGCCGAAAGGCTGTAGATCGCGCATTCTACGCCGAGGAACGATTGGATCTTCTCCGTTCAGGGGTTTCATTACTTATTCACGTTTTTCTCCTTGTTTCCCTTTGTTCAACCATGTTTTGCTCTGAGATGAACATGTGGGGCTAATCCCCTTTATCTTTAGGACCGGGAGTAGCCCGGCGAAGCATTGTATGACGTTTTTATCATTGTAATTCATAATTTATCTCTTAAATCCGTGGTATGATTTCATTTTCTCAATTATATTGTTATGCTTGATCACCATAATGATAATCTAATACCTTTAATTACTTTGAAAGAAGAATTAACTGTTAAAAAGAGACGAAATTCACATTAATTAACAAATCCCTTGAACAGGGTGATGTACGATTAATTAGGGGTGAGCATCGGTCCAAAACCGGACCGGACCGGACCGGACCGGACCGGACCGAGGACCGAAAATCAATAATTTTTGGACCGTTGACCGGACCGTTTGGTGGTCGGACCGGACCGGGACCGGACCGTTTTGACCGCGGACCGGACCGGACCGGACCGTTTGGACCGCAATCAGCCTTTTTTAGATGTTTTACAACTTATTTAATTATACAAAGTTGATAATCTTAGTCACTTCTAACAATTATATAACTTTAGTATCAAACATTTATACTAGTAGTACTTATATATGTACTTTATTTGTAGTTATTATAGAATACACCTTCAAATATATATGGATTTTATATAAAAGTTAGTCTGCGGTCCGGACCGGACCAGACCGGTTTTGGACCGGACCGGACCGGACCGGACCGAAGACCGAATTTATCGAATTTATTGGACCGCGGACCGGACCGAAGTTGAAATGGACCGGACCGGACCGGACCGAATTGAGCGGTCCGGTCCGGTTTTGCGGTCTGGACCGAGATTTGCTCACCCCTACGATTAATGGTGGAAACCCAGAGGTCGATTTTAATACACCTAGTTTAGGGTATAGGTTACTACGACGGTGGAACCGACCTAGACATAGGTAGTGAATTGTACCACGACAGTGGGCAATTCTGACTACAGGCCACTATTCGGATTGAGAGATGAACCTGAATTATTATGTGGAAATGCATACAATGAAAACCCGCGGTGAAACCGCAATCCTAAAGATCTCCATTTGAATTGATTAAACTAAACATTTAATCGATTGCTCTATTTTATTTTATTTTATTTTTAAAACAACTCTCATAACCTTTGTATTGGTCTAGCTGATTACGAGTAGTTAGTAGTAGTCTACCGATAATTTAGTGTCCCTGAGTTCGACTCGGGCCTCACAATGGCCTATACGACATTGACGCGTGCACTTGTGTTCTACGCACGGTAAAATCGTGTCAAGTTTTTGGCGTTGTTGCCGGGGACACAATGATTTTCGGCACTACGAGTGCTGCAAGTGGCCATTCTAGGACAATTTTTATTTTTATTATTTTGTAATCATTTTTGAAATTCTTAGTTTATTTTGCACATTGTGTAATCGTCTAGCACGGTACTAACTGAAATTATCATCTTGCAGGTACTGGTGTATGGTCCAGATGCGTAGCACCGACTACACGTAACAAGCACCAGAGGTTCCACTGCTGGGACCTGACGACGAGGAGAACTACGTTCAACCCCAATAGGAAGATATAGATTCAGATTCTGAACAAGGAGCCATGGCAGAAGAACATACAATATGGGAGAAGATAAAGGCTTCTTCCTCATCCGCTTCAAAGGGGCCAATAAAGAAGCAGGCAGTCAATATTCCAACTTATAAAATTGATCCTGCACTAATCAACTTGGTCAAGTCAAATGCATTTCACGGGCTTAAAAATGAAGATGTGGTTACTCATATAAGCCAGTTCGTGGAGAACTGTGATATGATCAAGATAGATAGGTTTCCACAGGAGACGTTGTACTTAAAGTTGTTTCCCATCTCTCTGGCGGGAAATGCACGAGAATGGCTACATAATCTTGATAATGAGTATGTGGAATCATGGAACCACATGGTGGAAGTGTTCTTTGAAAGATTCTTTCCGCCCGAGAAGACAATTGATATGATCAGAAAAATTCATAATTTCAGCCAGAAGGCAGGGGAGACTTACTCCGAGACCTGGGAACGGTTTCAGATCATGCTAAGGAGGTGCCCGCATCATGGGCTGGACAAGGAGAAGCAGGTGAAAATCTTCTATTTTGCTCTTTCCGAGCATGATAGAAGTAACTTAGACTCTGCAGGTTTAGGTTTCTTCTTAAACAACACAGGAACGAGGTGTTGGGAAATTTTGAAGAACATGGCCAAGAAGCGGGCGACAGAGACGCCGTAGAGCATGTTCGGGCTATGGGGGAGTAAAAGGCCATCTAAGAGCTGAATGAGAAGATGGACCTTCTAGCAAAGAAACTGCTTGCAAAAAGAAGACGCAGAATCAGATGATGAGGCTCAAGTAAAGTTCATGCGCCAGCAGCAGGGGTACAGAAACAACGATTATTCATGGAGGAAAGACAAGAAATTTTCCTGGAAGGACCCAAATAATTTCTTGCAGGACCCCGACGCAAAACCCCAACCGTCACCAGAGGATAAGAGCAATGAGTTTCTCAATCAAGTAATAAAGCAGAATCAAGAACTAATAAAAACTTTTGGCCAGCAGATCAAGCAATAAGGGGAATTCATGAATCAGTTTGGGCAAACCTTACAGAGTCATGGGGCTCAGATGAGGACGATAGAGACGTCTTTGGTGCAGATGGCAGATGTAATAGAAAATTTGAAGAAGCCATCGCAACAAGGCTTTCCAGGTAACACAAACATTCCAGGAGGAACCCAACAGGCTAAGGCAATCTTGCTACAGAGTGGCAAGAATATTTTAAACCCCAGGGCCGATGAACCAAGCAAACCCCAATTAGACACCAAAGGTGAGGCCACAGAGGAGGTTTCGATGCCAACCACAGATCCGTTTGAGGATATATCAGAGGATGTCATAGCAGAACCAGTTATTGCTGAGGAGGAGACACATAAGAGGACGCCATATGTGTCACCGCATCAAAGGGCACAGGATGTTCCGGTCCCGTATTAAATAGCGTGAAAGCAAAGAAAGTGGACGCCCAATTCAAAAAGTTTCTGGACAGCTTTAGAAAGCTCTCTGTAAACATTCCATTATTAGAGGTAATAGAGAAAATTCCCTCTTACGACAAGTTTCTAAAAGACATCATTAGAAAGAAGAGGAAGATTCCTGATACTGAGGTTTTGGATCTCAAGGAGCAGGTGAGTGCTTTCATCATCGGCACATTGCCACCTAAAAAGTAGGATCTGGGCTGCTTCAATATTTCATGCTATATTGGTAAAGTGAAATTTGGCGAAGCACTATGTGATTTAGTGGCAAGTATAAACTTGATGCCTCTCTCTATGTTCAAGAAATTGGGATTGAAAGAATCAAGGCCGAGCAATATGACAATTCAGTTAGCAGACAATTCTGTGGTGAGGCCATACGACATATGTGAGGACGTGTTGGTGAAAGTGGATCATTTTGTTGTATTCCCAACAAACTTTGTTGTAATGGAAATGAAGGACAAGCAAGGAAATGAGTTACTCCTTGGACGACCCTTCCAAGCCACTGCTGACATGATACTGGAGATGGGGAGAGGTCGTTTGACCTTGGGAATCGCTGATGATCTGTTTGAGATGGTCATGCCCTCCACCACAACACAATCAAAAGCTAAGGAGCAATGTCGCATGGTGATCGTGGAGCAGCAACATGATCGTTTTGGAATTCATCAACCACGGTCATGGCAGGTGGCCACGGTCGTGGCATCTTGGTGAAAAACCCTGTTGAATAGTTGATTCTTGGCCATAACTTCGCACGACTGTGGGAGGTGCCCACGACCATTTTCCATTCTTTTGACCATGACCGTACGGATGGCCATGGTCGTGGTGTCTTCAATGGCCATGGTCGTGGCAGATGGCCGTGTTCGTGGGATTCTGAGGAAAAACCATGTTGCATTTGGCACTTCTTTTCCAAAAAAGACACGACTGTGGGGTAGTGCCCACGGCCGTGGTGAGGCTTGCACCACTTGATTATCCTTCAAACTTCATCATTCTTGGATGTCTTTTCTTGGTAACAACTATTAGCCATTGGAGGTAGGTTGAAGAGATTTTGGGGCCTCCTTTGGACCTCCCCGTGAGTGGAGGAGCCCTAGAATTCCTTCTTTCTCTCTCTTGCATCTAAGGCATGGTCCAAGTACCTGAAAATAGTACAAAGAACATCATAAGTGCATCTGGAAATGATAAACACATTAGGGGAAAAAGCTTGTAATCTAACATGTGTAGATGTGATTTAAGTACAAAATGTCATAGGATGGAGCCCTAAAATAGGGATACATCAATTACCCAATCCAAAAAAGAATAGAGTTATTCATACAAATGATGTTCAGTATGTAGTAAAAATAAAAACATGACTAAGTTAATAAAGCAGCAGACTCAAAACTACCTGGAGAGACCCAATCATGAATAAACAAGATGAAAGACCAAAATACATCTCATGAACCCTTTGGATTGCAAGCAGTTTTTGCATTCCACCTCGATCAACAAAAATAGCTACACATTTTTTATGTGCAGCCAATGCATAAATCAGCTTCAACAATTCTGAAAGGTTTGTATCATCAGAATCCTCTTTTTGGTTCAGACTCCGCTACAATAATGAAAGGCATACATCTACACCCTTTTCATATAAAACCGGGCCTAGAGCTTCAAGATATTCTCCTAGAGTTTCAAGGCATTGGATACAGTACTTCTCTCTCAAGCGAGAGAGAGAGAGAGAGATTCACTATCCTGAATGAAAAAATCATCTGGTTCTTCTTCATCAACTTCAGGTTCAATATGATTCGGTTGGTCTTCTAATGAAGCAGCAATGCTAAAGATTTAAAAAACAATATCTGTCAGCATCTTCTATTACAGAGACAGGGGGAGGGATGGAAAATTGTTGTAATTTTTTTGTAAAATAGCGGAGCAATCACTTACCGAGAATTGTCAGATATTGCAGATGCATCTACAACTGTTGAAGTAGCTTCAGAATCAGCTAAAAAGGAAGCTTCCTCATCATTTTTAGTCTTCCAAGCCTGGAGAGGAACGAGGGGGTCCTTGGCTGCTACACAAGCTGTACAAGTACCATTAAGATATATATATCTAAAACAAGGGTTTTGGACAATGGAAAAAAGTCAAAGGAAAGTAATTTAGTTCTGTGAAATACCAAGCATCAAATTAGGCCAAGAATAGTTGTAGTTTACTCAATTTTGAGCTGGTGTTGGTCACAGTCTCCTCAAGAAGTGGACTAAGAATTGGGACTGTCAACATGTCCTTTTTGGCTTCCCAAACTTGTCATCACATCAAAACCTTTGACTATAATTGTCCATGCTGACACCTTAGTTAGGATACAATTGAAAGAGAATGAACAATCATACAGATAAAATATCAGTTATTAAGAATGTAAGCATAACTTTGTTCAGAAAAGCATGGTGCATTATGATTGCCCTTTCTTCCCGAAAGGATGAGGCATGATAGAAAAATTACTATTGCACATTCCTAGTGCACATTAATATAATAATTACTCAGTAGCATTGATCCCCTTTTCACAAGCTGAAATGATCAAGAAAAATTAAAGTAAGATCCATCACTAAAAGCAGAGGACCAGTAGCAACAACTAATACTAACATGAAGAAATCACTGCATGCAACTATGATTCTTGAGACCAGAACTGCTAGCTGCACAACAAGCCAAGAATTATGGTCAGCTCTACAACCACTAGGTGAGGTATGGTTCTTAAGTGAGAATGATACAAAAATATTGTTTAGCCACTGTCTGCTGGGTGAGGTGCCTATCAATGATGGGCCTATGATTCACATGATTCCAGATGTAGCTACTACAGATTCCAAACTCCTCTACGACCTACAACATGGAAATCATCACTATGGAACCAACAAGACAATAGGTACACAAGATACAACTTAACATACTACCCAAGATTAATCATTATAATTGATCAAATGTATGCCAAATACAAATAGTGAGTCTAAAAAGTGAGTCAAAATTCAAAAGTAGAGAATACTTAGAAGTATAACAACAATGACAAACATGAGATTTTACTGACCTATTTATGTGGATGACTTTGTATAAGCATGGATTAGCAGGAGTTGTATTCAAGTTCATAGATTAACAGTAGATTCAAAAACTTCTCCAAAATACAATGTATAAGCATAGATTAACAGTATAATCCAACATTGTAGATGTATGTCTCAAGTAACAACTCCAAAGAGCATGAGTTGTATTCAATTGAAACTGTAGAAAGTTGCTCATTTGTAACGAAAAGGTTACAAGAAAAAATTGTATATCATAATAATCCATACAGAGTTACTCAATCATAAAGAAACCATGCATAAGGAAACCATCCACATAAATGTTAGCTTGACCATAAATGAAAACAGGGAACAACTTGTAAATTGATACTTTTGTACTTTTTGAAACTAGAATTCAGATCTATCCACTGTATGTAATTTAATAAAATTCAAATCTTATAACCACTTTCACCCAAGATATAATAAAACCTAGAAAATTTTTGACTTCAAGACCTTTACAGATAGAAATGGAGAGGATAGCAATGTATTCTTACAACAAAAATCATCAATAAGAAATAAACAGATGTCAACAATTACCAAGTTCAACATACTCATGAACAGAAAAAAGATTAGCTTGAAAAAAAATGAAACCTTAAACTTTTCTTACAAAATGTAGTACAAAAGACTTCTCTAACATATTAAAAAGTAGGAGTGAAATGTGCAGTTGAGAAGAAACCCTACTAGAGGAGGTGCATTGCTTGGTCTCATAACAGATCCTAAAACCATATCATAATAGAACATCTTTAATGAATAAAAGGATATTGATCACCTCCAGGTTCAATATTTATAACTAAAATTTTTATGCTTCAATTGCCAAATACAACATAAAAGGGGTACTTTAACAGGCAATAAAGCATTATATGAAATATGTAATTGAGAAGAACCCTGGTACAGGTGATCCATTCTGAAAACATCAAATCAGATAAAAAAACCATCTCAAGCAAACATTTCTCCAAACATAAAAAGGATAGATTCTAGAGAAAAACCTACCATCATCATACAATTTAATTGGGCATGCAACACAGAGAAATGCACACACTAATTTGGAGTAATGTAATCGACTAAGACAAAGTTATAATAGGAAGTGGTAGACCTACATTAAGTTGGAGGGAGTATGCAAATAGGAAAATATAATAACTAATTGGACTTGATCGACCTATATTAAACTTAAGTCTTCCCTACAACAATCTAAGTTAAATAATTAATCTTATAGTAAATGCCAAATATAGCACACACAAATACTATATAAAAAAACCACTAAATGGCTATCTATGAGTTACCATTCATGCCAAAAATGCATGGCACTATGAATTGTCATTCTTCACTCTAGGTGCAAATAAGAATTGGATCACTGAATACACAAGAATTGAGTATAAATTAATTGGGTTAAGAACTTGATCACTGAATACACAAACCATAACCATCAAGTTGATGATAAAGACAAATCAAAATAGGGTGATCATTGAATACACAAACCATAAAACCAAGATCCTTGCAATCAAAAAGTGATAGCTACATATCTTCTAGACATAGTAGAAAATTTGAAAGCTACACAGATGAAGAAGTAAGAAGGCTGGCAGATAATCTTCATAAGCAACCAATTGAGCATCGAACATCACAGAAGTAACTTCTTTAAAAGACCAACTAAATAAGATTTTTTCCTTTCAATTTAAAATCAGGACAATGAAATAATGAATGGTACTACAATATGTGTGACATCCACATTTATTTAAAACCAACTAAATATAATAAAGAATGGCTGACTTCTATTTTTACGAAATCCTATCAATTCACATGATATGTGAATCTCTATATTTTGATCAAATGACTGCTACTCTTGGTTTCCACGTCTTCAAATGGTTCACCTACAATGATGAAGAAAAAATTAAGAAGTGCACTTCTATTATTGAGAGTAATTTATAAAATGATACCTGACAATGAGTAAAATCTTTGGCCAATCTATCACTGTCCCAATTACATCCTCATTGACTTGGTGTTGACCAAAAGGCCTAATCAATTGCTCTTGAGGTTGGATTTGTACAGTAATGGACACAGCAGCAAATGAGGACCCCAACAGTGCTCCTCCTAGGACATAAGTTGGACTTACAGAAGTAACATGTCCTTGTGCTACAATTGATTTCCCATCCCCAAAACTTAACAAGGAAACAGACTTTAAATTTATAAAAACTATGTCAAACATTATTTATACCTAAAAATCAAATTGTTTCGATATAACAGCATGTCCTTCGGTAATGGGTGTTTTACTACTCGATTGATTTGATATGGGCAGTCTTTCATTGGTGGTAAATAAATAGTTTCCTATAAGAAACTCAATTTTATTATGTAATCACATTATAAGAATTTAAAGATTTACCTCATTTGGCTGAAACGAAGCACTCATGTTAGAATTTCTTAGCATCATAGCTTCAAGATTTTCAAATCTTTTCTTCATTTTTAACAACTCCTTTTGTTGAGTCTCGTATATCTGGGTATGGGCATCAACAACCAATTCTAAGTCTGTGATTTTATTTTTATATACATTATGAGGCACATGAATCGTATGTTTCACAGGAATCTTCTTTGGGCCCAAAATATTATCAAATATCTCGTCTTCATCGAGATTTGAATCATTACTTGTAAGTGCCAGATTCAACTTGTCCTACGTACAATATTAATAAGAATATTTTCATTAAATAAAAAATAAATTTGTTAAATGATTGCTTACAATCAATTCTGCAGATCTTGCATCCACAACAATACCATCCTTCTTCAAATGGGTGGCCTTAAACAAGTCTAATCTGCTAACATTGCCACCATTTTTCTTTTCTTGTAACTATTAGTAACAGTAGCAGCATGTATGAGCATAGTAGTATGAAAGTGTAATGCACATTTCAACTAGAAGATAACTCACATTAGCCTTCACACAAGCATACGATGTTGATCCCGATGTATGTCTCGTCATTACAAACTTTCTGCTCATAACATTTTTAGTACTCCTTAACTACATACAATGAATTATAATATAATTATATACAATATACACTACTTAATTCTATGAAATGAAGGAAGAAATTGTTTTACCTTTCCATCGTCATAATCCCAAAAATTCACAAGAAATTTCCATTGATCGGGATCAACAAGGGAGGGGCAATCATTAAGTCGGTCAGATTTTTCTTTGTGCCGCATGTATTGTTTTTTTTAATATCCGATTTGAAGTTTGTCCAACAATCTCTCACTATTCGCAAAACTGAATTCTTCCCCTTTATGTCGATAACAAACTTCGTTTTTAACAAAAGAATCATTTGTTAACAAAAAAATCACAACATTGTATTATATCTCAAAGACAAGAATTACCTCCACATAATTCCACATAACATTTTTGTTTTCTATGGGTACTTGTCGCCAATCAAGATAGTTTAATGGTGCAAGATCAAAATTTCTAGAAACAGTTCCCAAAAAGGAAGACATGTCATTCTGATGTAGTCATATTGGATCTCCATTCTCATCCAAAGTAATAGGAAGCTTTTTATCCCCTGTCTTACCCATAATCGGATACACTTAGAATAGCCCCTTGATTTTTTATTTGTAGCTCGCCCTACAAAATCATGAATACGATTCAAGCATTTAAAAGGACATACATATTACTCAAATATAAATAAGTACTAGTTTGTGAAAGATGTAATGCATCTTTGTATCTAAATTTTTTTACCTTCACTCTGCCCAGGATCAGTAGTAGGAGAATCAGCAATAGAATGTTGATCTTTATCTAAATTATCACTTCAACATCTTGATTGTTACTGACATCGTTTACCAAACGTTGCATACTTACTCCTACAGGCACTCCTTGTTGACTTTTTTTTCTAAATGTATTTAAGAATGACTTCCTTCTCTAGCATTATTTGAGATTGCCACCACATGACCTTTACCAACTCCATCATTTGACACAGAGGGATTTTTTTCTTTTAAAAGGTTCAAAGAAGAACTTATGTTGTTGTTGGCAGTTGATCCCGCCACAGTTTTACTGCTTCTACGTCCTTTTACATTTGACAACCCCCAATCAACATTTATCGAACCAAGATATCCTCCTTTTGGTCTTTTGGAAATACCTACAACTAAAATGATGAGATCAGTAGTTCTAAGAAATATATTAAATGATGTAATTTGTGATTTTTCCTGTCATACTCCCATGAGTTAATCCTTTATTGCCGACATCGTCAGTAAGTGGAGACAATATCTGACTGCGTATTTTCGTTCTCCTAAAAATATAATTGATATCAAAAATATTGAATTACAAACTGAAAGTATGTCATACATTCTCTATTTGTGGTCCTGAAATAAAATAAAAAATTTAAATAATATTATATGATGTTGATTAAGCTAACATCCAACAAGCAAACTCATTGAGCAGATTAACCCAAAAGAAAATATTTATGCAACAAATGTATAATCATGTAAAAGAATAAATGACCAATTTATAAATAACTAGATAATATGAGTGTTTCTACTATTTGGCCCAAATAATAGAATAAAAAGAGTTACATAAGATCAATGATGGGGATCATGAACCCCTTCATAAAAGGTCACACCCTCCATGTCTTCTATGACTAAATTAAAGTCATCACAAACATCACTTAAGATATCTTCCAAATCACTTGAAGATTTATATTCATATAAGCAGGTTCCATCTATGAAATTATCATAAAGCTTCTCCTCCATGTCATAAGTATCACAAGGTGTAGTGTGCACAACAAAGCTCCAACTTTTTTGACTTATGTCTTTCACATAAAACACTTGTTGTGCTTGAGAGGCAAATGCAAATGGATGATCAGTTACAACAATACGTTTTAAATTGACCATTGTGAAGACATTTTCAGATTTTTGATTCCTCTATTTTCATTGACCTAGTCACATTTAAACAATACAACTTTAAGTTGCTCATAATAACTGATCTCGAAAACGTCCCTTAACACCCTGTAGTATGTAACCTGACTCGTTACAGGATTTTTGTCCTTGGAGCTGGCAAAACATTCTGTCTGAGTGTTCACCATAATTCCACTATTTTGTGTTTTTCTGCCGCATTCTCATTCCTTGGTGCGAAATCTATAACCATTTGTTACATATTTCGCATATTGCATCGTCATTTGTTGCAGTCCTCGAGCCAACACTAAAAGGTTTGGTGACACAGTTGTCGACTTTGCCTTCTCCTCAATCTAAAAATATTAAGAATTTTATTATTTATATATTTTTATTTTTATGCTATTGGAAATACCTTATTTAAACTTACATGTTTCTTAAACCAATCACAATTTCTGTTCATATGAAGATTACTGATTTCCCATTGTCATGCACGTGGATTGATTTTCTTCAAGTATTGGATGTGCTCCCTGCCAAATAACATGTGTAACACACCTAGACGTAAATATAAATTTACATAATAATAAGTAAACAACAATCTTACTTCATGTATGGATCAACTGCATCATAGTTGGTTAAAATATATTGATGCGTAGCTTTGAGCATTACGCTATCAAGCGTAATAGGAGTCTTCTTTTCTAAATGACACCCTTTATGAAAGAATATAGACCACTCTTCATCATTATCCATATCTTCATCTTCCACATCATTTCTAGACAATTTAGTGAGCCTTGTCTCAACTCGTGAGAGATATCTCAAATAGAATGTTAAGCACTCGTCTGCCAAGTAACCATCTTCTATACAAGCTTTTGGAGCAGCTTAATTTTGCACATATCTTTTTAAAGTTTGTAAGTGTCTACAATACAAAGAAAAAAAGTTTTTGTAGGGACATCACATACGATCGATGCAATGTCTGAACAAATTTAATTGTTTGAAAGATTACCTCTCTATAGGGTACATCCAACGATAGAATATCGGTCTGGCTATCTTCGCTTCTTGGGGAAGATGAATGACCACATGCTCCATCACATCAAAGAATGATGGTGGGAGAATCTTCTCTAGGTTACAAAGAGTAACTGCTATTCTAGATTCCAACTTCTTAAAAGTATTTGGATTCATGACTTTAGAGAATAAGTCTTTAAAAAATTTGGACAACTCAATTACAACAACTCTATCATTTTTGTTGGGCAACGCTACTTGTAAAGCTAATGGGAGAAATTGTTGCATCAATACATGATAATCATGACTCTTCAATGCCATCAGCTTTCTTTCTTTGACGCATGCATTTTTAGCTATATTAGAAGAATACTCATCAGGAACTCGAGAAGACTTCAACAACTTATAGAATAATTCTTTTTCCTCCTTCTTCAAAGTAAAACATGAAGGCGGGATGATATTTTTATTTCCGTCCATGATAATGTGAAGTCTATGCCTTATACCCATCTCTTCGAGGTCATATCGAGAATTTTTAGTGTCATTTGACTTCTCCATTCCTAGAAGTGTGTGAATCAAACTCTCACATACATTCTTTTCTATGTGCATCACGTCAAGATTATGACATATAAGGTTATGCTTCCAGTATGGCAGATCAAAAAATATACTTTGCTTTCTCCAGTTATACGGAAAATTATCTACATCTCTAGTTTTATCTAGAACTTGACTTCCAGACAACATCTTAGGAGCACTTCTAAATTCTTCTTTTCCGTCAAATGATGAAGCATCTTTATTAAATTTATGAACCATTGGGAGGAACCTCCTGTGACCCATGAAACATGCTTTCTTACTATATGGTAGTCTCCATGAACATGCGTCTTTGTTACAGAAAGGACATGCAAGATACCCACTAGTTTGCCAACTAGATAGATAACCATATGCAGGAAAGTCACTTATCGTCCACAGTAAGGCAGCATGCAACTTGAAAACCTCTTTA
Source organism: Alisma plantago-aquatica (assembly GCA_963693085.1). NCBI lineage: Eukaryota > Viridiplantae > Streptophyta > Magnoliopsida > Alismatales > Alismataceae > Alisma > Alisma plantago-aquatica. The sequence goes on along the minus strand of OY856409.1, from coordinate 6,799,622 downwards.
CGATCAACATCATAAGTATCAACACTAGCTTCCCACAGTTCTTTTAAATCCTCAATCAACAGTTATAGGTAGACATCTATGTCCATTCCGGGTTGAGTTGGACCAGGAATAATCATCGACAGGATAAAATTGGGAGACTTCATGCACAACCATGGTGGCAAGTTGTATGGAATCAACATGATGGGCCAAATGTTATATGATAGACTCATGAGGCCAAATGGATTAAATCCATCGGAAGTTAATCCAAGGTGAACATTGCGAGAATCAGAAGCAAACTCATCATGCATATTATCAAATGTCTTCCATGCTGGAGAATCTGCTAGATGTCGAAGAATCCCGTCCTTGGTACGACTTTCATTGTGCCACAGCAGTAGGGGTGACAGTTTTGAGGACATGAACCATCTCTTCAATCTAGGAGTCAAGGGAAAGTAGTGTAGGACTTTACAAGGAACTCCTTTCTTATTAATATGATTATTTTCTACACTTGCTTCATCACTTTTGATTTCTTTATGTCTAGAAGCACTACATTTTGGACATGAAGTCATATCTGTAAAATTCTTTCGATACAAAATGCAATTATTTTTTCAAAAATCTATTTTATCATAGTCAAGTCCAAGGTCCCTGATTTTTTCCCTGAATTCATAATAAGAGTTGGACAATGTCTCACCCTTTGGAAGCAATTCCTTCAAAATCTCAAGCAGCTCAGAAAATGACTTATTACTCCAATTATTGACATATTTTATGTGAAACAACCTCACAAAAGTGTACAATTTAGAGTACTTCTTACTTCCAGGGTACAATTCATGTGTAGCAACCTCTAACGGTTTGTGAAATTGCTCAGCTTCTACATCATCAATAAAAACTAATCGATGTTCGTCGTCTTCCATATTCTCTCCATCCTGTGATATTCCATACGCATCATGCAACATGTCTCTCATGTCATCCTTGGATGGGTCATTTTGTGTTTGTGAATCCTCAGAGCTATCAAATAAACCCTCACTGTGAAAAATCCAATTTGTGTAGGTTGTCAAGAATCCATTCCATAACAAGTGTTCAGTTGCGACTTGTCGATTTTGGCTATGAACATTTAAGCACTGCTTACAAGGACATAAGATAGTCCCGTCTCTGATGGATTTTGAAAATGCATGCTCAACAAATTTAGCCACCCCAATTAAATATGTCGTGCTTGTTCTATGTTCCTCATGGATCCAACTTTTATCTATCATGACTACCTATAACAATTAAGGAAAAAGGGTAAGAATGCAAAGTATTAAAAATTGTTACATAACTTTGTTTCAATAAGATTTAAGAGTTCTTTCTTAGATCTTGGGTAGAGTTTTCCCATACCAGTAAGAAATTGGACTTTTCGAAACCTGATGAGAGACAGGTGGCACGGAGGCCGGTCCAGTCTCTACCAATGAAGAATGCATCAATTACTCACTTTCCAAAGCTATCCCACTTGTTTAACATTGTAGGGAGAATATAGTATAATTAAAATACAATATGTACGGAGGCCAGTCCAATCTCTTGAATGTTCATTTTGTTGCAGTTGTAGGATTGATAGAGAGAGGAAGAAAGAGAACTGGACAGTGGTAGAGCCACATTTGGGCCATGTGAGGCATGTGCCTCACCCAACCTGCTCCCAAATAGTATTCATTTTGCGATTATAATAGATTTGGTAGTGATAGTTCTTATATTGGTGGCATTTTGTTGGTTCTTGTCAATTAGTTTCAGTTATATATCCAGAATAGAAGGGGACGGAAGAGTGGTTGCACAGAGCAGGAATACATGCCACATGAAAAATAAAATGAGATATTGAAGATATATAGACTCATGTGTGTTGGATTTCCTCTCTGAAGCAGTAGTTGTCTTTTAATATGTTATTAAGTAGCCTATATTTCAACATTGGACAATTCATATACATTGAAAAATATAGACTCATAGCAACATTTTTATCTTTTGTATGACCAATATGTATGTAATGATGACAGCCATGGACGACGACTCTGAGTACACAATGTTGCATGATGACAGTAATGTGGAGATGATCATTGTCAAACATCAAGCATTTAACACACCAATATCTCTCTCACCACTTTTTTTTCTTTTCTAGTTTGTTCTTTATTTTTGCATATGGTTTCCCTAGAATACCTAGATTGATGTAATTCATCGAACAATGTCATGAAAGTTTGACATTATAATCAGCACATGATTGAGTTTGTATTTCAAATTGAATTTGCCCCCACAAATATGGTTGTTAATCACATAATACAAGGAGTAAATATGTTGAAACAACTAAGTTATCGTAATATGAAAATAGTCTCTCATTAAATATATATCATATGTACATAGAGAAGTGTAGAGGGTAGGCACCGTCGGACGTGGGAGCAACGCCAGAGAGAAGACCAGACGGGAGATGCCACACACAGCAGAGGAGTGCTACATGAGAGAAAATTGTAGGAGCACCGCCAGAGAGAAACCAGAATGGGGCGCCTCCAGAGAGAAGACCGAAAGATGCTTTTCCAGAGAGGGTTGCTGTTGGAGAAGGCCTGCTGCTGGGGGAAAACCTCAGCGGCCGTCTGATCAGACAAGCTTGGCGCAGAGAGGAGAGCAGACGTATGGCATCAGACTTGTGGAGGTTTCAGCCTTCTTTAGGACACAGTGACGAGATCATGTGGCGTTGGCGTCGGAGGGCAGGTAGTTAGAGTCGGGCATCGATCACGAAGGCAAGGCACAGGGCGGTTGGAGGACTAGATGGCTTGGTTCACTACCTACGTTGATGAGTAATAAAACAAACCCATGATGGATTCAGCTTATCCGATCAAGTTTTACTCCTACTTTACCTAAATGTGACAAACACAACACCTACTACTAAATGTACCCTTTCATGGAAAACAAGCTAAGGACTCTTAATTTTGGTTCACAGACCTCCGTCTTAGTATTCCAAGGCTCAAAAGAGCAAAGGATATTACTGTATAGTTATTACTATTAGTTTTTATCCATACCATCGATTACCACAAGTTTTCATCAACTACCACCCTCCTCCACTCATTTCCATCAATTTCATCCAATTATATCGATACATGAGGTCCATTCCAACTACATCAACCTAGAGGTTGCATCCATTTCATCATCCATCTAAAATAAACAAAATAAGTTTCATCCAAATTGGGTCGGGTTCATCTCCATCCATTCGATCAACATGTTTCTTGGGGATATCTCAATGAAGGAGGAAAAGGACTCTCAAAGATCAAGTAGGATGATACAAAGGAAAAGATTCAACCATATGTATGCTATGTATTAAGATTTGCCTCTCCTCAACAAGCTAATAAATTACTCTTCCTCTTTAAATCTACAACTCTCTATTGTTTATGTACATACAATGTATTTCCATCTTTGTTTGATGCCAACTATGCTTTTTCATGGCTATTTGAGCTCCTACCTAGATATATAGCTTGTTTGGCATGGTTATGTACTTTTTTTGTAAGAAAGTAGTTAGTAGAGGGATCTAATTTGCTACCATTATATGACCTCTTTTGGTTATGGTTGTTTGGTTGGATGATATCTTTCTTGCATTAACTTCCATTTTTATTATAATCTAAAGATAAATGATGAAATGGGTAGAGAAGATACTTTAGACTGAATACCCGAGAGGGCAGATTCCACGAGATGATTTTTCAGGATTCTAGGATGACAGTAGCTAGTTCCAACACCGCAAAACAATGAAGGGTTCATCCAACTTGACCATTCTTTATTGTGTGAAATTGGTCCTCATCGTCAGCACTCATGTCAAGAAACACGTCAAACTTGGCCTAGGTTCATCCAAATCAGTTCATATTCATGGAAGATCTTTGTTACTCCTAACACCTCTAAATTCCTTGGACCCTAGAGGGAATTTGGAATAGTTGGTGGTTTTTCTCCATGATCCTCGAGAAGGGAATTGAGAACATGATGGGGTTTTAGTCACACTATGCAAGAGTGGATGAGATTATCCAAATAGGAATTTCTACCGAAAAACATGTTGGGTCATGTTGTTAGTTATTGATTGGTCAATTTAGAGTTGTCTACTCCCAAGAACGAGGTACATAAACAATTTGATTTTTTGTTGTACTTGTTTGGTTGAATTAGAAAAAATATGTATTGTTTACTTTATTTTATATTTTATTTTCTTCTTTTGATTATATACTTTTTATATGTATCTATTTTTATTACCAATGTAATATCCAAATCATAGGCCCTAAATGTTCCCACGTCCTTGTGCTCAACCTTGTTTATTTCTCCAGACCCCATATTTGTTGTGCGCATGCCAAAGGTTTAAGATTAAAAACTCAAAGTCCTTCCTTGAGAATTGTGTTCATTATACTCATACTTTGGTCAAACACTTGAGGAAATATCACCTCGCAGTTATATGGATGTTGATTTGTTAGACTATTTTCTGATTTAATGATATATTCTAGAGGTGGACCTAGAGTATAAAATTTCCTATAAATGGGAAATTGGTGCTTTCACCTGATTCATATACCATTACACAAAGTAAAAAGGTGGTTTCACCTACTTGTTAGGCATGGAATGTCAAAGTGTCCCATCCCTACTTTTATATAATTGCAATCTTCTATGTAATCGACATGAAATTTAAATAAATTTATTTATTTCTTTTCTTGTTCTCTATGTTGATATTTAAGGCTAAATTGATCATGATAACTTTATTGTTTCCTTACTTAATTTTGTTTCAATCTATATAAGATTCTTTTGACATTCAACAGAATATATAAACATTCCCTCATAGAATATAAAAACCTCCCCATCATTTCCGGAACCTTTTATACTTAGATTTAGTGACCCTTAGTAATATATTTTCACGTCCCAAATTTTCCAGAAAAAGTTTCATTTTTTTCATTTTTAGGGAAATTTCCAACCCCTAAGGTGACAATGACTTTGGCATAGATGAGCCTAATTATATATCGAACAAGATTTGTTGGAGTTTGGATATAGATTGATAGACATGTTCCCCTCTGATGCTTCTTAGAATTAATTTAGTTGATTTTACTTTTTCTTATGGAACCCACCATTATTTGGTGAAGAAGAATAACATATATGAAAAATGAAATAGTTTGGTGATTATTTTTGATGCAACACTTTTGCTTTACGATACAATCTCATTGATGGATTTTGTATCTCATTACTTGCAAATACTGTTTGTAATGTTTTTCATGGAAATCTATGCTATTTTTCTATTGTTCAAGTGACTCGCTTCCTTATTATAACCCTCTCATTACACATTTAGACTATACGACATTCCTATTGACGTATATTACAATATGGGTTGTTGGTGTTGTTGACTCAAGGTCAATTAGGTCAATGTTGACTCACGTCTAAATTGACTAAACCTGTGTTTTGATGATGACTAACCATTCCACATATTGGTGTCTAATGTCTCTACTTGAGTGATTTTAGATTAGGGATAGACACACTCCAATTGCCCTAACTTGCACATCTCAAATTGGAGAAAAGACAAGTCAAAGTCAATACAAGTGCACGTTTTTGTAATATGATGTATATCCATTAGAATCATGTTGTAAATCACTTGTAATGATTGTATGACTTGTAATTAAGCTTAGAAAAATATCAGAAGCACTTAGATCGAATATTAGAGCACTTTAGATGCAACTTTGAAAATTGATTACAATCACGTTGTCGGTCGAGTTTCCAAGCCTGAAAACTCGACCGATCATCCTTGATCAATTTTCTGGAGATTACATCGGTTGAGTTGTGTTTACACAGAACTCGACCGATGGAGTAACTGACCAAATCGATTTTCATTGGTCAGTCGAGTTTCCTCAGGACAAACTCGACCGATGGTCTGAATATCGGCTTTATCTTTTACTCTATCGGTCGAGTTACCCTTATAGAAACTCGACCGATTGCATTGTATGGAAAAGTGCAGAAAAGTGCTTCTAGCCATTTTGGAGTTGCAACAAGTGAAAATAGATCCGTTGCAAGCCACAAAACAGCTAGTTTTCGTTCACAAGTGTTCCCAAAGGCTAAGACGCATCCCCATCTATAAATAGGACCCCTTGGGCTTCATTCCAAGGTTGAGCATTCATTGCAAACTCTATGTGAGGCTCCTATTCTATAGTTGAGTGCTTCCTACAGACTCCTCTCTCTCTCTAAGCTTAATCACTTGCTACATCCATTAGAGTGAGTAGGAAATCTATAAGAGAGCTAGTCCTACATGTATATCTTGTGAGGCTCTCACTTCCACCACCTCCCTTTCAATCTTTTCAATCATGAAGATGAAGGTTCTCTCTCTTGTCCAAGAGAGGTGAAGAAGAACAAGGGAAGGAGTCCCTTGGTGAAGATCAAGGCTGAAGACTTGGAGCTAGAGTGGGTAAGCCCTTGGAGAAGGCAGAAGACTCAAGCTCAAGTGGGTAAGTCCTTGGCGGAAGCTTCTTCGAGTGAAGGTGAAGTCAAAGGTGGAATTTCCAAGAAGGGTGGGTAATTCCTGCAAGGCTGAAGACTTGGGTAAGAGTAGGTAAGTCCTTGGAAGAAAGGCGGAAGACTCTTACAAAGTGGGTAAGTCCTTGGTAAGGTTGAAGACTCTTTGTATTGGATAGGTAAGTCCTTTGGTTGGTCATGTATTGTATGTCTTATGAATGAATATAAGAGTGAAATAGTTTGGAAGTCGTAGAGGTTGACCTCTCTAGGCAAGTGGACTGACACACTACTAGTTTGAAGTGTGGAACCACTCTAAATAGCTTGTCTATTGGTGTATGTTCAATCTCTCTCATCCTTGCTATGTATGTTTTATTTACACTCAAATTACCTATTTAGCAACCTTATCTTGTCATATATCTTGAAGGTTTAATGAGTTTTGTTTAAGTTCTTTCAGCTCTATTCACCCCCCCTCTAGAGCATCTAGTCACCCATCTAGGATCCAACAATTGGTATCAGAGAAGGTCTTCTCCAAGCATACTTCAACAAGTAGGAGAAGATGGGTGACTACCTAGGAGGGCGATTCTCAACCAGCCTTCCAATCTTTGATGGGAGCAATTTCCTCTATTGGAGAAGAAGGCTTCAATTCTACATCCAAGGGTCAAGTCTTGAGATGTGGCAAATGGTGAACAACACATACATGCTACCAAAGACAAAGATTGAAGAATGGGATGAAGCTACCTTGAAGAAAGCAACCTTGAATGCTAGAGCCATGCACATTCTCTATGCCTCGATGAGCCCCACCAAGTTCAACCAGATTTCTTCATGTGAAATAGCCTATGAGGTATGGAGAAAGCTTTGCATCACTTATGAAGGGACATATCAAGTGAAGGAAAGCAAAGTCTACATGCTCAAAGGGATGCTTGAGAACTTCAAGATGGGAAAGGAGGAGAGCATAGACAACATGTACTCAAAGCTCAACACCATTTTGAATGGGCTTGCTATTCTAGGACATCCTATGTCTAGTGGAGAGATCAATTCAAAGATCCTTAGAACTCTTCCCAAGCGGTGGGAACCTAAGATGACTTCCATTGAAGAAGCAAGGACTCTTAGGGATATTCCTATTGGAGAGCTCATTGGAAATCTACAAGCACATGAAGCTACACTTGACAAGAGGGAGGAAGTAGAAAGACAAGAGAAGAAAGAGATGAAGAGAATGAAGAAAGCTGAAATGAAGGCTCAAATTGAAGTTATCATGTAACAAGTCTCTCCATCCTCTCAAGCTAAAGAAGATGCCATGTACTCCAAGGGTAAACTATACAAAGGCAAGTCCTCCTCCATCCGGTGCTTCACATTTGGAAAGAAGGGTCACTACAAGGAAGATTGCCCACAAGGCAAAAAGACCCATCTTCACAACAAGAAGGAGAAATGGCACTCAAGCTCAAGTGGCTCCTCCAACTCAAGCTCAAGTGAAGATTCAAGTGAAGGATCAAGATCAAGCTCTAGTGATGAAGGAGAATGCCATTTTGCTCTTATAGAATCAACAAGTGAAGACTCAAGTGAGGTAAATCTAAACTCTTTAGATAAAGAATCTTTGATTGCTATTATTCATGATATTTGTGCCTCTCTTAAGTCTTCTAAAAGGAAAAAGAAAAAGCTTTCTAAACTAGTTGATAATTTGCATGTAGAACTAGATGATCTTAAACATGCTAATTCTTTCTTGCTTGATGATAAATGATTGTCTTAGCCAAGTAGACTCTCTTAAACTTGAAAATGCTAGTTTGATTGATAAGATTAGATTTCTAGAAGCTCAACCTCTCATGCCTAGTTCTAATGAAGAGCATACTTTAATTATTGATTCTCTCATGCATGATATTGATGTTCTTAAATCTGAAAACAAGGACAAAGATTATGTTCTGCAAGAATTAGAAACAGAAAATGCCTCCTTGCTTGCTAAAATCAATGTGCATGAATCTTGTTCTAGTTCTACTAATAGAGAGAATGATGTTGCTTCTCTTCATTTTGATAGAGATTCTTATTTAACAAAAGCTCTTTGCTTAGAAAATGATCTTCTGCATGCTAGAGATAATATCAATAATTTGTCTTTTACTATTGCTTCTCTTAAGCATGATAATGACAGTTTGAGATCTTCTTTGCAAAGATTCTTAGTTGGTCAGAAGAGCCTTAATGATATCCTACACCATATTACTAAACAAATTGGTAGACATGGTCTAGGGTATGATAGTAGTCAAGGGAACAACAGAGATAAAGGACCTCCAATATTCCATGGAGAATCCTCTAGTTCCAAGAATATGGACACATGCAACTATTGTAATGAAATTGGCCATTATTCTACTTGTTGTCCTTTTAGGAAAGCACCCAAGAGAAATAGGACTTGGGTTACTAAACTAACCCCCCGGACCCAAAAACATGATTGGGAACCATTTCATCTTTCTTCCTATACGTACTTGCAAATGGATTGACTTGAGCTATTGAATTGCAAATTGACTTGTCAATCCACATGAAAGAAGAAAGCTGAGATGTGTAGAGCGTGACAACAAATGGAAAAAGGAATGGTAAGCAAAAAGGTAATGTTTCTTTTGCTTATAACCATTTGTAACTTATTTTTGTCAATTTAGTGTGCACTATACATATGGTTTTTGAGTCAAAAGTGGCATTTTGTGATTGTCTTCACACTCTTGCTCAAATATTGATTCTAATGCTTCTATAGTGTATTAATAACATACTTAGACATGTTTGGATATGGTTTGTATATTTAACATGCCTTTAAATATGTTTTCATGAAATATATGTGCTCTTTGACAGCTGCTTTGTCGGTCGAGTTTGTCCTGCTTGAAACTCGACCGATAGGCACCAATGGGTGTAGCCAACATGTGTCATCGATCGAGTTGTCAATGCACAGAACTCGACCGATAACACTGTGCACAGAATACACAGTTGCCTTATTGGATGAGAATTTCCCTCTCAACTAGATTTTCTCAACCAATAGACTTATCCTTTGGCACTCTCATTTGGTACCTCTATATATGCATTTTGTCATGTTATAAATTTCCTATCTTGCTTACAACTCTATCTTTCTAATTGCTCTAGATTGGTTTTGATGATGATCTCTTTGGATCTCTTGGTTGTGTCTTAAATTGCTTCCGTTGTGCTCTAACTTGCTACATCTGTCTAGGTGTATATCTTGTTGTGATACAACCTTGAGGTTCTTAGGGGTAATCATCTTATGGTAAGGATGCATATCTAGTGAGTTATATCCTTTCATGCTTCTAAAATTGCTTATCTATTTGTTTAGATATATCTCTACATCTAATTATAGCTTGTTTTATCTTGTGTATCTTTTGGTATCTCTTGCTATGATCTAGATCCTACTAGTAGTCCTAACTTGTGATATCATCTAGTAGTAGATCACATACATGTAGGTCTAACCTTGTTTAAAATTGGCATCTTTGCTCATCTATATGCTATGCTTGTATCTTGTCTCATACATGCTCAAGATTGTTCCTTGAATTGCATATCTACTATCTTGAGTTGCTTGTATAACATTGTGATGCAGGGTATATAGATCTACATTATATGTAGAAATTGGAGTATTTTTGGATTTTATGCAGCTTTTGCTCCAGTTTCAGGTTTTGGTGCAAGACTAGTGTTTTTCATGCAGAAACGACCTTCTAAGCAAGACTCATTGATATGCAATGAGCTCTGATGGTTTTTGGTCAAATTCTGTCATCTTGAGGGTCAAAATTGCAATTTATTGTTTTTTTGCAGCGCCTTATCTTGCATTTTGGGTTGTTCAAGTATATTCTTTAACTTGCTTTTCTTTCTATGCTTGGACAAGACCCTATCTGTGCTCTTCTACTCTCTTTATATATATTTGTGTTATCTCCTTTCTCTTTAACAAGTGATGTTTCTTATTTTCTTCATAACCCCACTTTTTGAAATGACAAAGGGGGAGAAAGGTATGTCTTCTTTTAAAAGAGGAATATGGCATGTCTTACATGAAGAGGAGAAGCATGTTCATATAAAGGGAGTAGGTAAAGGGGAGAATCATTATATGTGTAGAACATATATGAGTAGAAGACATAGTATTCTATAAATGTTATGAAAGCTAACCATACAGGAGAAATAACATCAATTGAGGGGGAGTATGAGAACTCCATGCACATCAATTGAGGGGGAGCATATGAGCTCAATCCTATTGAAACCCCTATGTTTCTCCAAAGGTATGATTTTACTTAAAAGCTTTCAATGCATTTATGGAATGGTTTGTCATCTTCAAAAAGGGGGAGATTGTTGACTCAAGGTCAATTAGGTCAATGTTGACTCACATCTAAATTGACTAAATCCATGTTTTGATGATGACTAACCATTCCACATATTGGTGTCTAATGTCTCTACTTGAGTGATTTCAGATTAGGGATAGCCACACTCCAATTGCCCTAACTTGCGCATCTCAAATTGGAGAAAAGACAAGTCAAAGTCAATACAAGTGCATGTTTTTGTAATATGATGTATATCCATTAGAATCATGTTATAAATCACTTGTAATGAATGTATGACTTGTAATTAAGCTTAGAAAAAATCAGGGCCACTTAGATCGAATATTAGAGCACTTTAGATGCAACTTTGAAAATTGATGACAGGCACTTTGTCGGTCGAGTTTCCCAGCCTGAAAACTCGACCGATCATCCTTGATCAATTTTCTGGAGATTGCATCGGTCGAGTTGTGTTTACACAGAACTCGACCAATGGAGTAACTGACCAAATCTATTTTCATTGGTCCGTCGAGTTTCCTCACGACAAACTCGACCGATGGTCTGAATATCGGCTTTGTCGTTTACTCTATCGGTCGAGTTACCCTTATAGAAACTCGACCGATTACACTGTACGGAAAAGTGCAGAAAAGTATTTCTAGTCATTGTGGAGTTGCAACAAGTGAAAATAGATCCGTTGTAAGCCACAAAACGGCTAGTTTTTGTTCACAAGTGTCCCCAAAGGCTAAGAGGCATCCCCAGCTATAAATAGGACCGCTTGGGCTTAATTCCAAGGTTGAGCATTCATTGCAAACTCTATGTGAGGCTCTTATTCTATAGTTGAGTGCTTCCTACAGCTTCCTCTCTCTCTCTAAGCTTAATCACTTGCAACATCCATTAGAGTGAGTAGGAAATCTGTAAGAGAGCTAGTCCTACATGTATAACTTGTGAGGCTCTCACTTCCACCACCTCCCTTTCTATCTTTTCAATCATGAAGATGAAGGTTCACTCTCTTATCCAAGAGAGGTGAAGAAGAACAAGGGAAGGAGTCCCTTGGTGAAGATCAAGGCTGAAGACTTAGAGATAGAGTGGGTAAGCTCTTGGAGAAGGAAGAAGACTCAAGCTCAAGTGGGTAAGTCCTTGGTGGAAGCTTCTCCGAGTGAAGGTGAAGTCAAAGGCGGAAGATCCAAGAAGAGTGGGTAATTCCTGCAAGGATGAAGACTTGGGTAAGAGTAGGTAAGTCCTTGGAAGAAAGGCAGAAGACTCTTGCAAAGTGGGTAAGTCCTTGGTAAGGTTGAAGACTCTTTGTATTGGATAGGTAAGTCCTTTGGTTGGTCATGTATTGTATGTCTTATGAATGAATATAAGAGTGCAATAGTTTGGAAGTCCTAGAGGTTGACCTCTCTAGGCAAGTGGACTGACACACTTTTAGTTTGAAGTGTGGAACCACTCTAAATAGCTTGTCTATTGGTATATGTTCAATCTCTCTCATCCTTGCTATGTATGTTTTAGTTGCACTCAAATTACCTATTTAGCAACCTTATCTTGTTATATATCTTGAAGGTTTAATGAGTTTTGTTTAAGGTGCTTTCAGCTCTATTCACCCCTCCTCTAGAGCATCTAATCACCCATCTAGGATCCAACAGGTGCTATGTGGTTAATGGATTTACTCGAAAAAATTATGAAGAATAAAAGTTGATATATGAGTGGAGAAATGGTATCATAGTCCCCATATACATGAACATAGGAGATGTACAAATATGCACAGACTAGAGAGGTATTAGGTTGATGTGTAATAGTATGAATCTTTAGGAATGGATTATTGAGAAGATGTTAATATCTATTACATAGACATCAGAGAACCAAAGTGGTTTCATGCATGGAAGATCTACAAGAATAACTTTCTCTGGAATGAGTCTAATGAAGAAGTACATAGAAAACAAAAGTGATCTTTTATTGATTTATAAAAGGCATATGATTGAGTATCAAGTAAAGTGTTGCATTTAGTTTCAAAGAAAAGGATGTTCCAATCCTATATATTGACTTGGTCAAAGACATATCAGGTAGCTCAATTGCAAGTGTTAAACTCATTGAAAAGATGCTCTGATATTTCCTATCATAGTTTGAATACATATAGGATGGACATTTTCCCATTAATGTTCTTTATATTTTAATGAATGGAAAAACATGTTTAGGAAGAAAGTCCATAATGAAGGTCATGTTGGTATGTATGCCCTGAGAGCCAATCATGGGATGATTGGTGGGATACATTAAGATTGATTTGATAAACATCAAAGGCAAGCTTCCAATTCTTTCTGGTTCAGTCATATGAGATAGTGATAGAACAGATTGAATGTCTAGAGAATGAAAGTACTCAATGACGTATGCCTTCAGGTTCATGACCTGGACGATGAGATCACACGGATGCTAAGAGTTTGTACATTCTTGTTTTGTCCCTAGTCAGATGTCATAGTGGAAGGTAGATAGACAACTATGACACACAAGACTAGATTGTGGTGTTGGTTGATGACAGAATCTCATTAGTCATGATATAGAGATATCAAACCAAACACATAGGTACTTGTTAGAGAACAAGTGTACCAGACAGACCCACCGTGAGTGTGACACATGGAACCATGAGATGGTAGTCACAGTCAGTACTCACAGTGATGGTGGTGAGTGTGATTCTTTGACCTGAAATCACTACACTCAACACATGTCGTTGGGCACACTTTGACATCATCAAATGCAGTCCTGAAACATGGGTTGTTATAAAGGTGATGATTGGGTGGCTTTGACACATGGGGCTTTTGAGGGGTGAGTGATAGATATGGGATTTGTCCCTCCTGAGGGAGTATGATATCCAAGGCCACTTGATGAGTAGGATTGAGATAAGCGTGCGCACGCATGTGTGAATCAGTATGTGATATTGATGTCATACATATCTCCTTCAATCTACTCTGAGATCAAGAAAGTGAATGAACGTTGACAGTATGACTGTTCCATGCCTTGAGTTCATTCGGGATATCAGTGACAAAGGAATTATACATTCACTGTAACACCATTCACGGATTGTAGGATGAAAGTTGTTCTCCAACTTTCTACTTTCACTTGGGTAGCACTGATGTGTGACTAGGCACCGCTCTTTGCTTGTGAAGTCATAAGTGTTATGGACTTTCACTACCAATGTGAAATGGACCTACAGGGTCACACACATAGGATTTAACCTGGAAGAGGAGTTTTGTCCACAAAGCAATGTTTAGATTGATTACTAAAGGAGTTTAGTAGTTCAATTAAACACTCAATCCGTTGATAGCTCAATATCATATGGTTCAAGGTGTTGGACGCGTTGATTGGAGTATCGGATTGATTGAAATCGCATTTGACTGATTCTACACAACATGTACTCCCAACCGATCGGTTCAAGTGTTGAACCGGTCGACTGAGGTTGCTGAACCGGTCGGCTCAAGTGTTGAGTCGATCGTCTCATGGTCAGAGTGAAATGAGCGGTTCAAGTGTTGAACCGATCGGTTCAACTGGTGCAACCAAGCAAGTTTGGAAAATCAGGTCGGTGAGAATTTTCCTTGCGTTTCACTTGCCCAATTTGATTGGAACAAGGATTGGTATTCGATACCAATTAGAAATGAAAGTTGGAAAGTCAATCAGGAACTGATCAGGACCACGAACTGACCGGTTCAGAAGTGAACCGATCGGCTCATGGGTCCCAACCGATCGGTTGGTGCTCCAACCGACCGGTTCAGGTCCCCAACCGACCAGATCACTTGTGAACCGATCGGTTCAAGTTGCGAGTTGGTTGCTTTTTGTGGAAAATCTCGAACCCTTCTACTCCTGCTTTAGTCCCATATTGCTGGGCACAGAGAACCCTATCCCATGACCTACCTATATATATAGGGGTATTGGGGGCTTCTCAGAGAACAACTCAATGCAAGCCGGTTGCTTTGTGAAGTTCTCGTTCTCTCTAGTTTTGGTAACCGTGAGAGATCCCGAGCAAGTGCTTCCCGCAAAAGGGAGGTGCAGCAAGGGAAGGAAAACTGCAGTTGCAACTGGTAGCAGGAGAGTGTGTCGGCGACTAGTACGTCAACAGGAGGGTGCGACTCCTTCCACTTCCTTGTGGGACAAGGAGTGTGGAGTTCCAGGTGGTCCATGTGGACTACTACAGAGGCGGGAGGACACTGCCGCTTAGGAGGACAACTGTCATCCGACAGTCCGGTTCGAGTAGGAGTTGTAAGTCCCGGTGTGACCAGGAGCTGCACAGACGCCGTCGAAGACCGGAGTTGAAGACCGCACATTGCGCGAGGTATTGTCGCCGAGCAAGCCTTGGGACAAGGTATGATTCCACAAACCATCCTTTCCTATTATATAGACGTTGACGCGTTTTCCTCGGTATGGGTTGGGGGAGAATTTTTTTTTTTGTTTCCGCTGCCTTCTCTGTCTCCCCTAAAACCAAACAGTGGTATCAGAGCCACGTCAACTGCTCTATATTTTAGGAATATCGATATGATCGATTTTGGTTTGTCGCCTTTATTTATTGCATGCGATGCAAATAATATCGGCTTTATGCATGTCCAATCCTAAATCCACAAATCCCAAATTACATATATGATATGTATTATTAATGCACTTGATACGCGTCGCCCTTAAATGAGTTTTGTGGTGGATGTATGTAGCGTGATTATGGCCTATAAACCCCTATCTGTGATTGGTTGTGTGTGGTTGCTTGCATCCCGGTCTGCGCACCGATCTTCCCTCTCTTATTCCTGATGTAACTCGAAATAATTCGAGATTCTTTCCTACCTTTGCTCCCCCCGAATGTAACTTGGGGTTTCCCTTTTTAAAGCAATGTAATAATAGGATAGATTTTATTTCCTATTATGTCAAAGACCGGTGGACATCAAGACGACTGCTCAGACGATCGGCTCAAGGCGTGAACCGATCGGTTGACCTTCCAGACGGTCAGTTCAAGGAGTGAACCGATCGGTTGATGACCGGTTCGAGGAGCGCGACGAGCGGGTGGCGGACATGACGAGATGCACGACGACCAGGCGAACCAATCGGTTGAAGGAGCCAACCGATCGGCTGGTGGCACCCAGATGACCGGCTAGAGAGTACAGATCATTCATGTGATGAGTTGATCAACTCGGATGGCAAGGCACAGATGTTCATCTTGTAGAGGTTGCATGTGATGTTGACCTAGATGACCGTGATTCCTCTTGGCTCGAGGAATCACATTAGGATGGCCATAATCATCACTTTTTATCATTTGTGCATGTTTTCTGTGGGATATAGCATGTATATGATACGTACTATGTATTGTGGTGATTGGATATGTATATGTATATAAAAACCAAATCCCTCGTTAAAATATTAAGTCTTATATGCCTTCCAAATGCGACACACGTGAAAATCTTGATCGAACAAGTGTGGGCACGCCCTAGCGTGGTGCACCGTCTATCTCGTGGAAGCGTGAAGGATGAATGTGTGGGTCTGCCCTAGCAGGGTGCATATTCATCGTGTTTGCTTTGGGTTAGACTTAACTGGTGATTATTAGAGCGTCTACGCCCAGAGGCAAGGAATGTTCATGGCAAGGTGTTGTGCATTTTCATTCAACAAGAGTTGCATATGATGCAATTGACAAAAGTTGCCTACCTGAGAGAGCTAAGTTGTGGGCGATCAGCCCTAGCTGACTCATGACTTAGAGGATTTCAGGATCTTGCCCACTAAAAGGTTGTACACTGCAATCTTCCGAATTGATGGTGAGGGCTATCAATTTGAAGTAAAATAGTGGGAGCGATAATTAATTAAAGGCCTAATTTTTATCATCAACTTTTCAAATCAATCAAACAAGTCAAAAGAGTTTTGGACTAAAATTGCATATATTTCCTTTTGTTAAAATAAATGGTTAATCAACGAATCACTTTATTTGCGATCGGTTCTTGAGACCAACAAATTAAATGGGAATAATTCCACGACTGGTTAGGACGATGAGAAGTGTTCTCAATCAAGGAGTGAAAGCTCTAAGTCCTAGTTATACCAGAACCAGATGAACTCGATGCCACCACATCAATGGCTGAAAGTATGCTTATGGAAGCATACCAAGGATGACATTGATGAGGAGTGCTTGATGTTGTGTTCTCTGAACTGTGAGTTGCAGAGACAACATGAGACATATGATGTCTCCAAGATACTGTCCTATTATGTCATGACAGAAGGAGATCCAGTAAGGTATTCACACACTCAATGTGATTGGGTATGTGGAAAACCTGATTAAGAAGGATTCCCTCTGAGCCAAAAGTTGGCTATTGGTATGATACTGCAAATGTTGTGAGAATCATACAATTCTTGATAAGCTACAACATGAACAACCTTGACAAGCGTTGACAGAGTTGTTGGACATGTTGAGGATAGAAGAGGCAAAGATGAAGAAAAACAAACCATAGTCTTTGATATGATCAAAGAAAAGGTAATCTTAAGGGCAAGGACAAGGGCAAAGCTAAGAAGTGTTCTGATGCTAGCCAGAAATCCAAGCCGTCTTCAGCCTCAAGGCACATGGGGAAAGGGTGTATGAGGGATTTCCCTCTATATCTGGAAGAACAAAAGAAGATGAAGGAGGGGATGGAGATCTCCACCTAAGGTATCATGAAATGAACCGCTTCTTTATCCGAGGTATATGATACCAAGATATGGATATGTCATATATGATATGCAATATCCGCAAAGAAGTGATGGCCTTTGTGAAAGGACCAAGAAAGAAGTACCCATCATTGGAGCAAGTGTTGCTGCCATAGATAGGAGTATCTTTCAGTTTATTTCAGCCTAAAGGGCACAAAATAGAGTTGAGAACTGCTATTTCATATATTGCCAATAGATAGAAACACTTTATTATTGCATATTGTATGACAATGATGGTAATTAATATAGTTGATGTTTCAATCTTAAAGATATGATCTTTGTGGCAATGCCTTGTTTATCTTGTAATACATGGTATGTATAAGATAAAATGATACCTAAAGTTGTTGATAACTCAAACAATTAAATTAGCATATATCATAAGAAATTCATTTCTAGTTTCCATATGATGGATAAATCTAGACTCTTTTGGTTAGAGAACCAGTAAGAGACATGAATATCTTGGACATGATTAATCAATCTTCACTAATGTAGTGGGAGAATGATTATCCTATTAGGTATAATACATGTGATGTATTAACATACCTATTGGAATAAATGCTAATACTTCAAATGGTGTTTAGAGAAATACCAATATGAATGTCTTGAAGTGTTCAAGATTATCATAAATGAAGTACAAATTTGGTAAAGTGTTAATTCTTGATGAGATCAATGAATGAAATACTTGAACCAAATGTTTGAGATCCTTATGAGTGATTATGATAGTGTATCATAGTGAACTCATGATTAAGGCATGGTGATGTCTAAATCAAGAAGGAATCATACTCTAAGGAGTTAGAGAATGATTATCAAATAACTGAATTCTTCTTAATAAAAGAATACCCCACACTAATAAAGGACATTAAGAACCACAAGGGTTGTGAGTTCATATATCCTTGACAAATACACCTAAATCATCTATGTGATGAGTTGTTCATATGATGAGTCAACTATCTAGATGAATACGAGGAATCATATTTTGAGTTATGGTATAGAACCATTACATCCTAAATGACTTCCATGTGAGCCATAAGGTATGACCTTGATGGTAGCACTCATTGGATCATATCCATAAGTGCAAATAAGTCTTAAGTGTTAAGACACATGGATAACATTTTGACAAGGATAATGCTTGTTGATTGCAACTTAATGACTAAGACATTTGGCATATGGATACTAAAACCGCATTCCTATGAGGAATAAAACCAGGATGTGTACGTGACACAGCCTATAAGGTTTATGAATCCACTAATGTAAATGAAGTGTATAAGTTTCAATGGACTAATCAATGTGATTGATTGAGTACAAGCAACTCAGAATTAGATCTTTACTTTGATGATATAGTCAAAGGGTTTGGCTGATATGTCAAAGATAAAGAGGGATCTGTGATTTAGTGGGAGCGTATTCACATTCCACATGTTGATGTGAAATGGAAATGTTCTAGATTGGAAATCCAAAAGTGGAAATTATCTTTAAGGAAGATAGAGATGTTTCCTATATGATAGGAATGGAGATCTATAGAGATAGTTCTCGAAAATCTCTTGACCTAAAAAGAGAGAGCATACATTGGCAATCTATACTGAAATGTTTAGTATACACAGATTCAGTGGGAGAAAACTTGTCCATGTTATATGGAGTTAGTATCCCAAGGCCAAGTGTCCAATTCTTATGAAGAATGGGAACACTAAGAATAGATATGGATCTATCATGTATGTAATCATCCCATTGTCTTGCATGTATGACATGGAAAGAATAAAATGCATTCATCGTCTTGTATGTAGGACATGGCAATGTGATGTGCTCATCCTGATAACTCGTATGTAGGACATGACGAGTGGATGTTTGTCTGCTTCCAGTAAGGGTTACTGGAATACTATGAGAACTTGATAAGTGCTTGTGAAGTGCTAGTTCTATGGAGATAAGGAAGAGTTCGATGTAAAGAGTTACATTGATGAGAACTTCCGAAAAGACAGAGAATTAATCACAAGATATACATAAGATGTATAAAAGTGAAAGTTTGTTGATAATTGGAAGTGTTCCAATAAAACCATTTAAAAGGGAAATGCCGAGTATCTGTGTGTTAGAGAACAACACTGGATACTATATGGATCTGAAGGTTCATGAGATGAACTTATATTCCACTCATTGATGACAAGTCTGGAATCCTTGATCATGCAATGTGTCTAAAGGTTAGCAAAGGAATACTAGATCGCATATTACGGAAACTCCATCTCATACGTGTGACGTACAGCGAAGAGATGAGAGACATGCAATTTATACAGACTTTGGCAAGGTGTTGCCATTACTCAATATGTTTGCACTAAGAGCACAGTAACATGTGGGACATGTTTGAGGATCACTATGAATATGATTCAAGGGTGATTGGCTCACAGTGCTAGTGGGAGTTTGTTGGTATGTATGCCCTGAGAGCCAATCATGGGATGATTGGTGGGATACATTAAGATTGATTTGATAAACATCAAAGGCAAGCTTCCAATTCTTTCTGGATCAGTCATATGAGATAGTGATAGAACAAATTGAATGTCTAGAGAATGACAGTACTCAATGACGTATGCCTTCAAGTTCATGACCTGGAGGATGAGATCATACGGATGCTAAGAGTTTGTACATTCTTGTTTTGTCCCTAGTCGGATGTCATAGTGGAAGGTAGATAGACAACTATGACACACAAGACTAGATTGTGGTGTTGGTTGATGATAGAATCTCATTAGTCATGATATAGAGATATCAAACCAAACACATAGGTACTTGTTAGAGAACAAGTGTACCGGACAGACCCACCGTGAGTTTGAGACATGGAACCATGAGATGGTAGTCACAGTCAGTACTCACAGTGATGGTGGTGAGTGTGATTCTTTGACCTGAAATCACTACACTCAACACATGTCGTTGGGCACACTTTGACATCATCAAACGCAGTCCTGAAACATGGGTTGTTATAAAGGTGATGATTGGGTGGATTTGACACATGGGGCTTTTGAGGGGTGAGTGATAGATATGGGATTTGTCCCTCCTGAGGGAGTTTGATATCCAAGGCCACTTGATGAGTAGGATTGAGATAGGCGTGCGCACGCATGTGTGAATCAGTATGTGATATTGATGTCATACATATCTCCTTCAATCTACTCTGAGATCAAGAAAGTGAATGAACGTTGACAGGATGACTGTTCCATGCCTTGAGTTCATTCGGGATATTAGTGACAAAGGAATTATACATTTACTGTAACACCATTCACGGATTGTAGGATGAAAGTTGTTCTCCAACTTTCTACTTTCACTTGGGTAGCACTGATGTGTGACTAGGCACCGCTCTTTGCTTGTGAAGTCATAAGTGTTATGGACTTTCACTGCCAATGTGAAATGGACCTGCAGGGTCACACACATAGGATTTAATCTGGAAGGGGAGTTTTGTCCACAAAGCAATGTTTAGATTGATTACTAAAGGAGTTTAGTAGTTCAATTAAACACTCAATCAGTTGATAGCTCAATATCATATGGTTCAAGGTGTTGGACGCGTTGATTGGAGTATCGGATTGATTGAAATCGCATTTGATTGATTCTGCACAACCTGTACTCCCAACCGATCGTTTCAAGTGTTGAACCGGTCGACTGAGGTTGCTGAACCGGTCGGATCAAGTGTTGAGTCGATCGGCTCATGGTCAGAGTGAAACGAGCGGTTCAAGTGTTGAACCGATCGGTTCAACTGGTGCAACCAAGCAAGTTTGGAAAATCGGGTCGGTGAGAATTTTCCTTGCGTTTCACTTGCCCAATTTGATTGGAACAAGGATTGGTATTCGATACCAATTAGAAACGAAAGTTGGAAAGTCAATCAGGAACTGATCAGGACCACAAACTGACCGGTTCAGAAGTGAACCGATCGGCTCATGGGTCCCAACCGATCGGTTGGTGCTCCAACCGACCGGTTCAGGTCCCCAACCGACCGGTTCCCTTGTGAACCGATCGGTTCAGGTTGCGAGTTGGTTGCTTTTTGTGGAAAATCTCGAACCCTTCTACTCCTGCTTTAGTCCCATATTGTCGGGCACAGAGAACCCTGTCCCAAGACCTGCCTATATATATAGGGGTATTGGGGGCTTCTCAGAGAACAACTCAATGCAAGCCGGTTGCTTTGCGAAGTTCTCGTTCTCTCTGGTTTTGGTAACCGTGAGAGATCCCGAGCTAGTGCTTCCCGCAAAAGGGAGGTGCAGCAAGGGAAGGACAACTGCAGTTGCAACTGGTAGCAGGAGAGTGTGTTGGCGACTAGTACGTCAACAGGAGGGTGCGACTCCTTCCACTTCCTTGTGGGACAAGGAGTGTGGAGTTCCAGGTGGTCCGTGTGGACTACTACAGAGGCGGGAGGACACTGTCGCTTAGGAGGACAACTGTCATCTGACAGTCCGGTTCGAGTAGGAGTTGTCAGTCCCGGTGTGACCAGGAGCTGCACAGACGTCGTCGAAGACCGGAGTTGAAGACCGCGCATTGCGCGAGGTATTGTCGCCGAGCAAGCCTCGGGACAAGGTATGATTCCACAAACCATCCTTTCCTATTATATAGACGTTGACGCGTTTTCCTCGGTATGGGTTGGGGGAGAAATTTTTTTTTTGTTTCCGCTGCCTTCTCTGTCTCCCCTAAAACCCAACAGGTCATTCTTTGATGACATTAGGTTAGTCCATGAAACTAAAGAAAAAATAAATTAGAAAATAAATTTAAACTAATTCATTGGAATCTATTCAATTTAAAATCAATAATTGTGGAATCATTTGTATGCATTGAAATTGTAGCAATCTAGAGTTGTGAATGGTGGGGACAAGTTGGATGGAGTGGTTGTATCAAAATGTAATAAGTTTTGATACTTGGTTCCCATTATTCAAAAGGATAGTAATGTTCAATATGATTTTTTATATGAGCATAACAAGTTGGTTGATATCTAAGAGTGCAACTGGATTAGTATGTGACCAGATGATCCTTCTCAAAACAAAAAAGATGTCTTATAGAACAACAATTTCACCAGTCATGTTATATGGAAGTGGATTTTGGGCGGGGAAGAAACAAGGTTTCAACAAGATGAATGTGGCTAAAATGCATACTTTGATATGGGTGTGTGGGAGATAAGCAAAGGTGCTTGAGAAATGACTATATCTAGAATAGAGTAGGATTGATGAGTATTGATTACAAGTTGTCTAAGGATCTCATGCAACGATATAGACATGTGTAAAGTGGATTGACTAACACATATTTGAAGCAACAGTACGGAGACAAGCATAGTTAAAGAAACAAGAGGTATGACCAAATTAACATAGAAAGAGCTATAAAAATAGATTTTCATTTTTTCGTCTTGATAAATACATGAACTGTTATAGAGTTGATTTTGGAAAAGAATTGTTCATATAAACCAACATTATTGAGATTGAAGATTATATGATGAAGTTAAGATCATGCATATTATGATGATGATACCAGTAGATTGAGTTTATTAACTAGGAAGTACTTGAGTGGTAAAATATAAGTCCAAAGTCTTTTGGGTTCATTTTTTAGTTAGATTATCTCCTAAAGGATGCTATATTGCTAATCTAAACTATATATTAAAGCCCATTTAATGTTTTTAAGAAATTTTTCTTCTTCGTAACTAAAATAAAGAGTAGCCTATTTATTATAGTCTATACTATATTGAAAAGGGTGTGGGAGATATTGTATGAAGTGGTGTTTTTGTCTTTTATAAGGTTATATGAAAAGTTGTAAGAGGGATTTAATGCAATTTTTGTCTTTTGCTTTCTACTATAGATTGACCCTTGTCCTGCCAAATGTGGTAGATCGTTGTAAGGATTATATATAACAATTTCCTTTAGTTTTTTGAATTACTAATTGAGTCCGTGGTCCCGTGTATATGAGTTGGAGCTAACGTAGGAGTATTCTAATTCTCCAGCAACTTCCATCTATAAGTGACATAACAGGATTTACAACCGATTCAATGTTTTATTCGAAGAGCTATGAGTTTTTTAGAATGCAAAAAGATGAAATCATTCGAATCACAAGGCTGATTTCTTAGGGTGACACGCTAACCCCACCATCCCATGTTGTCAATTCGGATCCCTTGTAAAGTGGTAAAATCTCCGGTTCCTGCTACTGGCACTATGGTTACCCATACGGCGTCATCCTCCTCGGCCTGCAGGTCCCGGAGCAGCTCCGAGATGCCGAGCTTGAGCACTGTCTTGGCGTTCTGGAAAGATTTGCCGCGAGGCCTGAAGACCTTGATACCCATGCGCATCCTGATGTAGGTTCCGGCGAACTCCCTTGCACGCGGGCCGGCGGCGAATACGGTGGCCTGGGCATAGTCGGGCACGTTGATGTACACGTTGAATTTGACATACATGTCTTTTTTGTTGTCGATTCCGTATACCACAAGAACCTCTTCTGGCTTGTCGTAATCAGAAGTAACATTTCTACCTGCAGGTATACTGTCAACAGAGTTCACTAGCTCGAGCCGAAGGTCAGCGCCGGCAAGTTGCCGCTGATCAGTATCTCGTGTTCTGGGGACAAGTACGGTGAAGCTGCAGTTCAGGCGGCGTCCGTCAGAGCCGAAGTCGACGAGGGGGATTTCAGGAAGCTGTTGCTTTGGGAGTAAACCGAACATCATTCTCAGGAAAGCGGAGACAGAAAAGTGGTTCTTCTGCTGATACAGCTGATTGAGATGCTGCTCCTTCTTCTCCCAAAGCAAGTGATTTGCTACTCTCCTGTCAACAAACGGCTTCGGGCGAGCATTCAGCCAGGGCATGTTGGCCTCTTCGTAAGCGTAACCCAGCTTGGAGATGTCGAGGAAGTCCCTGACCTTTACCCTGACGAGTCTCATGTCCTCATCATGAAAGTAAAACTGTGTGTCGAGCCAGAGAGGATCCACAAACTCCTTGCGGTCACCGTGCAGCTTCCTCCACACGGTCCACAGGCGGTCTATGTTGCTGTGGTGTGCGTAGAAGAGGGGGTCCCTCGCCGCCGAGTAGAAGGCGCCCATATCTTCCCTTTCCGGTTGGAGGTTGCTACCTACCCAGGTATGGAGAGCATTGTGCGGCGCCGTCTCCATGGTCCCGGGGCCGTTGCAAGTTTCCTCCTTGCCTGGGTGGAGACGGCAACCCATGAAGAGCTCGGGCTTGCTGGCTACGGACACCATCTGGTGGTACATGAAGGCGAGATTGTAGTCGATTTGCTCTACAGGAGACAGCCCCGTCTCAGCAGCGATGAAATCGTTGATGGTGATGGAAGGTGGAAGGTGGGACCTGTCCCTGTCGTGGTGGTCAAGGGAGGAGTTGTTTACTCCCTTGACGTACATGTCCGGGATCTTCATCCCGTCTGGCGAGTCCCACTGCCAATAGGGCAGAGCGAAAGAATCGTCGCCGATGAGCTTCGCCAGTGTCCTCTCGTGGAAATAAAGGAAAGCCCTGTGCCACACGAAAAAGAACCAGGAATTGTGGATTTTGAAGACGTAGCCGCTGTTGACCTGGTCGTACGAGCCAGTGCAGTAGATACAGTGCATATTTGCCTGCCTGCGGTAGTTGTGAGGGTGGTCTTCCGGCAGTGCCTTCATCAGCTCGACGGATCGCTCGTACTTGGCAACGTAATCGGGATCCAGAGACATGACATGGGCAGGCCGTCGAAGGCGGAGCGGACGGATGCTTGCTTCGGTGGCGACAGCTTCCAGATCGAAGTCCACAATTTGTTCAGATGATTCCGGAGGGTTAGGACAACAATAAAGAGGGGCGCCTGCATCGGAGAAGGATGCGTGACAATAGCTGAGGTTGGGACCGAAAGGCATGTAACCGTTGTCTGCTAACGCTACTGCGGATGCTGGGGTTGTGCTGAAGGTGGCAGCAAAGGTGGCGAGGAGGAAGAGGGACGCCGCGGCGGCATATCCGGGAGGACTCTGCATCGCTGTATGCTTAGAACGTGTTCTTGCGGATTATATTTGTGAGGAGGGAGCTCTTCCGCGCCCTCAGCATAGCTCTTAAGAGTATTGGTGGGTATATATACCGAGGGCATGGTGACTTAACTTGAAGTCTTTCTCCGAAATTGACAACTTCGTCCTCCCTTATTGGCCTGTATCTCGACATGTAAGCATCTATAGATAGCTTTTTTTTTTAAATAGCTCAATATCATTAAAAGAAAGCCATACGACATCTACAAGATAGACATCTATCATCAAGTAACCATGGATCAACACCTTTTCCTGAAAGACATATCACAAGGTTCAGATTGGGATGTGATAGGTACGCTTCTGCACCGTCCACCTCTTGTAGCGGCTGTCTAAAACAGCTATTTGGGATGGAATTCATCAATCTACAAGAGCCTAAGAGTACATATGGAGAGGAGTTTGCAAAGCCGCTGACAGAGAAAACCATCCTGAAGACAACAAAAGATCACCAGACAAAGAGCTCGACCCCAAAGCAACAACACGGACCTAACAACACAACTTCCCACAAAGCAGGACGAGAAACACAACTATCAGCGACAAGAAGAAAGATTGCACCAACCAGGAGACCCAGGAAGGAGGCCAAACCCCAGCGATGCAGATACAGAGGAAGGATGGCTCATGAGGGTACAAAGGCAAGGAGTAGAGGGTCCCGGGAACTCTACCACCACTCCCGACCACCACTGCGAACAGGGGGTGGAAACCCACACAAAGCCCAAAACCCAGTTTTCTCCTCCTTTGCCTCGAGCACCAAGGGGCGCCCGAGCTCACCGTCCGCCCAAGAAGGAACCCAAGGCACGACACGACCAACAAACGACCATAGGAAACGCCTACAGGCAGAGACTAAAAAGCTAAAGACACTTGCCACGAACAAAACAACCTAACAGAACTGACCTAACCAGAAGAACGACACAAGAAAACTAAAAAAATGACTTTTTAGCATAACATACCTCTAGCCTGTGAAACAACTATAAGATCCATCCCCTTCGTTTTCAAATCGAATATCACGAGAAAAAATCTCCTAAGCTTTTACAAAAGATAGTTTCATCTCGAGATCTCCTTTATTTTGCTAAGTTATTATTGTATAACTTCTCTAGTGTAACGACCCTGCCTCCCGGTAACCCCCAATTAAGGGAGACCAAGAGGTCCTAGCCGTTATCCCAATTTTTCGGATCAAATGTTCGACAAATAATCAGTAATAATTATTAAATTCTACCTAGAGTATACTGAAAGCTGGAATAAAATAAAACTTTGCAAACCTTTTTCAAAATGTTAGATATCTACTTCTATCCACATCTGGAGTCTATTCTAACTAATCCTCCTTTATACTTTATTTCTTATTTAATTCCACATATGTCACTTTACTGTTTGTCCTTTTCAAACTTGTACCTAAAACACCGACAAACAAAATGTCGGTCAGCATAAATGAATATTTCGGTATGTGGGGGGAATAATGATCGTGCAATTAACTGTAACAACATATTGCAAGCAATTATGGTTTTGTAAAGAAACTTTACATCTTAAATATAACTACTCAATCCATATGTATCCTAGCCTCTGCATTGTCCCTGTAGTGGACCTGGATACTAACACTCATGTGGTGAATCCCAATTAAACCCCGCATGATCCTGCCTAACAGGTAGATCAATATCTAGGGCTGAGTCGCATGGTACTACCCATAGGTATCCCGATCCCTAACTCATGATATGCCTAAGAGTCGCATGGCACTACCCATAGGTAGCCCAAACCCTAACTCTTGATAACATGATGGTCCTACTTAACAAGTAGACCCTGTACTAGGTTACCCTCTTCATTATTACCAAAGTCACAGAGAAAGACCAGGATCTGAGCCAGTCATGTATACATCCTTATGGTGATAATCATAGTCACTTTATAGTTGTATGAAATAAGAGTCATCCAAGCAGTTATTTTCAAGCAACCGATAAAATATCCGGGAATCGCCGTAAAACTAAAGTGATTAACCATAAGCGTAACCACATACCTATCAGGCTGACTTGAGTGCAGAAATAATCCAACTAAGTAGTATATCCAGTAAACAAGCAAGCACACAAGATGATCCTGAAACATGCATCCAATTATCCTATCATTGATCAGGTCATCAAGGTCAATTAAACCTAGCTCGCTTCCCAGGGTTTCTAGTCCACTTTTAGGATTTCAATTAGAATTAGGGTTTCACTTCATTTTTTTACTATTTTAAATCCTAATTTTATACAATTACTCACAAACCCTAATTTTGGATAAAAGGCACACTTAAATGTCCATTAAGTCTATTATGCCTCTTTCACATCAAAACTACCAATTTTATTTGTTTAAGGAATGACGTGATCATTAGGCCAAATTATCTTCTTTGGTTCCTTTCAAATTAACAACTTATCTTTCATTCCACATTCATCCATTAGAAAACCTTAATTGCCACATTAAGGGTATTTATCCACAATTAGGAACTTTTATACTCGAAATATCTTAGAACCATCATATCTCATCTTTATTCATGAGTTTGAACAATTTAAGCCATTAAGAATCTTAATTAGGGTTTCAAGGCCCATTAAAGCCTATTTATGCACATGGAACCCTAAATTAATCCAATTATGTGTAAAGTTCATCCTTTTAGATCTAATGTGTCCTTTTTTAATCAACAAGTTAATATCAACTTTAAACATTCAAATAATCCTCCTAATTTATTAATCATTATTGATTAGGGTTTCGCATGAATAGAACCATTAAGGCTAGCATCTTTATGTACTTTTTGAAATGAAACCAGAAATAAGATCTAAATATATTTTTAATAGATTCCTCACATTTTTCTTAGCAAATTTTGTATATTATTTGCCTTAATCCGAGTTACCAATAAGAAGTTAAGATTTTTGCAATATTAACACAAACAGACCAATAGGGAGGTGCCACGTAGACAGAAAACTCCTCATCCACATACCTCGCACGCCCGACATCAGTTATAATGGAATGACTCTTATACCCCCGGGCTGCAACTCGTTTCTTTACGTGTCAGAAGGGCACATTGATCAAATTGTCGTCGCTCGTCCCCTTCCTCGCGAACCCTACGCTGCCACCGGGGTAGGGGTCTGCCACCGCGTTCCCTCCTCTCCCTGGGACTTGAAAGGCATCGACGAAGGTCCTTTTAACTCCTCCGCCCTCCACTACACCCGCGGAGGCCCATGGTCGTGGTCGAGATGGCTGGGTTCTGGTCTGCTGCCGTTTCTCATCGGTCGTCCATGCAGGTGTGGTGTTGGTGGTTATGGAGAGGATATCTTGCGTCCTCGTCGCAGTCTTGACATGAAGAGCATACAAATACTCTTTGAGTTGGTGTCCATTACTCCGTGTTTCCTCTGGAATCACATCGTTCCCTACCTTCGTGGTCAAGAAGGAGGTGGGATTGGAAGAGGACCGTGTACTGTCTCAGATCCCTCTGGTCTCGGTACCTCTGATTCTAGGCCTTAAATATGTTCACTACTACATAAAAGCCTTTTAGCATCGGTTATTTAAGCTCATTAGTGTCGGTTTCAAAGCGACACCCAAGTGGGCGCCGCTAAAGGGGGACACCTTCGGCGTCGGATCCCAACCGACGCCAAAACGTTTTTCACCACCGAAAACGCGCCAGTAAAGGGACTATATGCATCGGTTGTTTAGTAAAAACTGACGCCCAAACTCTTCCCGCCACCGAAAACACACCAGCAAAGGGACTATAGGTGTCAGTTGTTTACTAAATAACCGGCGCCAAAACTCTTCCCGCCGCCAAAAACACGCCAGCAAAGGGATTATAGGCGTCAATTTTCTAAGAGAAACCAACGCCACATCATCTGAACTGACGTCGGTTTTATGATAATAGCCGGCGCCCTATCCCCTGTCTGCAACCACGGTCGTGCTTCCCAGCACGGCTGTGGTACCTGGTCACATAGACGACAGTTTTAGGTGGAAAATCGCCGCCATATAACATAGGTGTCGGTTCTCTTCAAATAACCGATGCCTATGTTTTGATTTTTTTTTCCTGACAGTCTGCAGACCTGCTGTGGCTGGTCGCATGATGAGAAACCTGTAGTTCAGTTATGAACTGTAGGTTTTACGACATCCATTGATATCAGCCAACAACAGGCCACAAACCTACAAAATTAACATGATGGACAATATTATATTTATGTGATTCACACTCATGTGTAAGAACATTTAATTCATATTCATTTTCATCACACGCATGTAGAAATCAGTAGCAACCTTCAGTTCCATTTATTTCATCTCTTTTCACATTCAGACACATGTAGAAACATTCATGTATCGATGATTTTCACACACATATGACAATTCATAAAAATTCATTCACATTCACACAAAATTAATTATGAGAACAAAGTTATTCTTTATTCATCATTGTCATCATTGTCAGCAAAATCATATTGAAAAATTCCCACTCTTTGCAGGGCTTTTGCCCAATCTTCTCTTACAACATCTAATTCATCTCTCGTATAGGGAGCATGTACATCAAAACACTTTGCACCTGTGTTGAAGTCCTCAATTTTAAAGATCTACAAAGAGAACGAGGTACATACATAATTATAATAATATATAATAAGATTCATATATTTCATATTATCTAACGAGACTATGTATAATACCTGTTGTATGTTATCGATTTTCAATACAGCATGTTTGATTATTAGGTCCATAAATCGCATCACATAGTAGGCACATGCCCAGCCGTTGTCTTGTGTAGCACACTATAAATTGAAACATACAAAATATTCAAAAATATAAATAAGCACAGTTCACATAAATAATATATACATTGGAGTAAGGAAATTAATTTTAAATTATCCCAAATGAGTGTCATATTTTTTTTCCTGGGGACCTTTCCTCCAGCTTTTTTGTACTCTTGTAAAGCCCTATGTATGTTAATGTAACACATTAAATTGCATAATTAAATAGTAATGCAGTAACAGATGTTAACAGATATAAAAACATAAAATATTTCTCATGAGAATAATGGCCTTTTAATTGCATGTCCATATAATACATCCAACTCACTCCCCACAGGATCTAGATAATAGATGGTGAATGTCTTGGGGACAATAACTAATAACTCACAATGCTTAGCACTATATGTAAGAAAGTAGAAAATCAATAACTCAATATCCGCAATAAAAATGTAATTTGCTTAAATCCAAATTATAAGCAAAGTAAACTTACTCGACATTGAATGGAGCTATTATCACCATCTTATTATTTTTACCAAAATATTCAAAAGCATCATAGTAGTATGAAGTAACTGAAGAAGGTTTGTATCTATAAGACTAATCAAAGATGGAACCAAAAATCCCACATGGGAAAACCCTAATCTGTACATGTCTTGTATAAGTGGCTGCAAAACATGTATTACGTATGCATTAATATATAAGAAATCAGATTGTCGTATATAAAACAAGGTATACGGATGTATAAATCATATTGTCGTATGCATTAATCTCACTATATCCACAACTCTATCATAGTTGTGTTCAGCCATTCATAACTAAACAACTCCAAAATATCTTTTATGAATATGTTGCTTCCGAATGTTTAACCTGCATTAATACGTATCCAGAACTTCTATTACGTATGCATTAATATGTATGCTAAACTTGTATAAATAAATTGTTATCGTATGATTTACCTGCAACATTCTCCGGAATAGTAACATTTATAGGGAAATTTGTATTATGTTCGCCGATCCATACTGCCACACTCCTACTATTAGGTCCCCTAGAAGCCAACTTGGTAGTCGAGGAGGTGGAGGCCGAGATGTAGCGGGTCTCGTCTTTTTGACATGTATATATAATTTCATATCAATTGAATCATATATATATACACACTAACAAAGTAAAGTAATGAAAATTTATCATACAATATCAGTATAGAGGACATCCGTTTTGGGCCACAGTATCACTCTGCCTACTGCCTCACCAAGTGTTTCAGCATCTGGGTGTGCATGAGGCAGTGCAAGATTCGTCCAGCCATCGAGTATATGTATCGGGCTCACACGTACCATGCCATCTGGTACTGGACTCCCATGAAACATGCACCCTTTAAGGGGTGGGTAAGCCGATGCATCTGGAATGATATATCCTTCACTTTGTAGTCGGCATGGCTTCAACCCCTAAAAATTTACGTAAAGAATGTTATATGCATATATACACAAACATATGATCATCTTGAACATACTAACTATTATATATGCCATAAAAATACTTACAGAGGACGTGCTAGGTTGTGGGTCTATAGGATTACTCCCAACCTCTGCAGTACGAGCAGTAGGAGAAGAGAGGTTCGCCACAGGTACTGTCTGAGTGGCAGTCTGAGACGCCTGCCACTTGTTAAATGCTTCCTGGAATCTTTTATCAACTACTTCCTTGACTCTCCTATCAATTAAGAAATCTACCTGTACATGGATAAAAGAAATGCTAGTTTCTGATTATTGAATTCCCTTTCGTAATAATGCTGTAAAATAAGAATAAGTTACCTCAACTTGTGAAAGTCCCATTTTTGGGACAGGTTTGTGCTGGGATGGCCCAAAGAACGCTTTGATGCCCACACCAGTGCCTGCACCCCTTACACGTCTAGGATGCTCTGGGTTACCCAGAGAAACTGTCAGTTCATCCCTTGTGCCTTGAGGGATGAACTTGCTTTCCTTCCTCTTCTCGTGCATCTCCCACTAATCACCATCAACAAAAATTCGTAAGTGAACATAACAATAATCAATATTGATAGATTGCTCTAAGAGTTGATTTTTACCATTTTTGCAGCCGCCTCAGCGGTTGCGGGCTTCGGTATATCTCCCTTCTTGTTTTGCCTCCCAGCTATCCACATAACATGACGAGGCAGAGGTGCGGGAGCAGCAGTAGATGACTCTGTAGTCTCTTGAGTAGCAGTAGGCAGAGTAGACTCAGCCTGTAGTCTTTGGCAAATGCCTGCATATCCTCTTGGACCCATTGTTTGGTCGTGCACATTCAGTGCACACCTTACTCATTAAGCATCGCTGATAGCCTAGTTATTTAGCACATTGATTTGGTTAGTAACACTAAAGGTTAATCTTGAATAGGTGAATACATAAAAATGTATATTAACTAAATTGGGAGTGGCGCTTAATACCTTGAATTCATCTGTTTTTCTTTGGGTAACAAACTCCTCCCATTCTTTGGGGTCCAAGTAGTTCCATTGCTATGTGGCTTCCTTCTTCCTATATTTATTTTTCAAAGAGAATAGAAACAAAAATTATTAGTGTAGAGTTAGTGAAATATTGATCAATGTCTAGAATCGGAATCAATCAAGAACCTATTCTCAGCATCGCATATGTAATCTCAGGTGAGATTGGTCCTATAGTTCCTTAGGACCCTCCCACAAAATTGCATCACACATTTACGATGCATCTTTCCATCCAGATCAAATATGCTCTGCAAATTAAATAGAATTGCTATTAACTAGTATCCTAAAAATTATTAATCTACACAAATAGAATTACAAATAATAATAACTCACGCATAGTTCCTTCCATATGTGGTCTTTGTTGGTATATATATGCCCATAGAGCCATCCCAAGTGATTGCATGGATCTGGATATTAATTAATCAATTAATGTGATTATTTGATTAATTAATGAATTCCAGAATATTCTAATTAATCCATGAGTGTTTTAATTTACGCAAAGTTTCTGTTTACTGATGGGTTTAGGAAACCCTACTTCCTTTCGTATCCTATTTAAAGGAGGATTGACGATCGATATCTATATAAGATATTGAGAGAGGCTTTTTGATTTACACTCACGCACGTAAACCCTAGCCGTCCCCGTCCTTAGGAGAGGAAGGAGAGCAACGCGCCGCTAGCACGCCGCCGTACAGACACGACTCCTTCCCGTCAGCTTAGGAAGCGCGACGTATAGTTCCAGTCCATCCGCGTGGATGAAGTAGAGACGCAGACGTTGAGACGCCTGCGTTCGGTGGACACGATGACCATCCATGCGTGTTACGAGCGGCACACATCATTGCACAGGAGTGCCGCCAGATCTTCCTACGAAAGCGAACGGGAGAGAAGTTCTATCCGTGTAGATCAGCAGTGTTGCACCGTCGTGCAGCGGGACATTGCCGGACTTGTTCCGCGATAAGGTATATCCCACAAATACTCCTTCCAAATACGTTGTTGTCGATGAGATCCTATTTTGGGTTGCGCGGATTTTATTGCTTCCGCTTCGCATGTTTTCTCCACAAAACCCAATAGTGGTATCATAGCAGCGTCGATCTACGGCATATTTGAATTCGTTTCGATATGATCGAATCGATGTATACTATTTTGATGTTGCATACGATGCGAATTAAACCTGCTAATGTGCAAACTTAAACCTAATTCCACATACGCCGCAGGCTTCTATTTTTGACATTTTTGACGGGGTCGACTATGGAAAATATTGATTTTCCTAAGTGCACGGAACTAAAATTCTGTCGACTATGGATCCCCGCACAGGGGCGCTTCCCTTGTTTACCCCGCACAGGGGCGCTGCCCTTGTGTACCCCTCATACTCTGCGTGGGAGTCACAAATAATTTAATGGGGAATGTCCCGCATTAAAAGTACTGCAATTTTAATATGTATATACATATATGTAGATATACCTATGATATCATACATGTTGCCTTTAAAATCTATTTTATGTGGTGAATGCATACACGGTTATGGCCTAGTATCCCCTTTTGTGAATGTTGTGAATGGATGTGGATGTCGATCTTGTGGATATGTTTGTTTGTGAATTCTATGGATGTATAATGGTTACATATGTATCATTTGTATAAAGTATTGGCTTGCATGCTGAGCCTCTTCTCTTATTTTAAATTGTAATTAATTATTTCCTTTTATATTTGTACTCATATGATGTAATAGAGATAAGATTAGTTTTAGTTTTTGTAAACTTGATGCAAGGAGGCCACTTGAAGATCCAACTCCAAGGAGTGTCCATAGAGAAGCACCATGAAGATCCAATTCCAAGAAGCAACCTGAAGTTCCAACTCCAAGGAGCATCCATGGAGAAGCAACAAGAAGAACCAATTCCAAGAAGCAACTTGAAGTTCCAACCTCACGAAGCATCCATAAAGTTGTTCATTGTAATGTTGATCATTACAGGCTTACAGGTTGATTCACAAGTGTTGCATGAGATGCATAAGACCATAGGTGGACCGTAATCCTTTGTTGCTCCAAAGGATTACAATACTATGGCCATAACCAATGTATTTGAGTTTGTGATGGCATGTCTATCGTTTGTGGTTGTGGATATAGTAGTATATGATACGTACTATAAGTATGTGGTGTTTGGATATGTATATGTATTAATAAAACCCTTCAATTAATAATATTAAGTTTTAGTTGCCTTCCATAAAGCAACACACATGAAAAGCTTGATCGACTATGTGTGGGCACGCCTCCGCGTGGTACACTGTCTATCTCGTGGAAGTGTGATGGTGGGTGTGTGGGTCTGCCTCCGCAGGGTGCACACTCATTGTGTTGGCTTATGGGTTGGACTTAACTAGGGAACCTTGATAGGATCAAGTACCTAGAGGCACAGAGATGCATCATGGCAAGGAGTTGTGCATGATCATCAATCCAAGAGTTGCATATGATGCAATTGGCAAAAGTTTCTTACCATAGTATTTGGTCTTTGACGCCGACGTTGGCTGGGCATTGATCCAATTATTTTGGATCTTGGCTCACTAGAAGGTTGTGCGTTGCAATCCTCTGAGTTGATAGTGAGGGATATCAATTTGAATAAAATAGTGGGAGTGTAATTAATTAAAGGCCTAATTAATCTCATTTATCAAATCTTAACAAGTCAAAATGTTTTGGACTAAATGCAAAATTTTTCTATTGTAGCAATCAAATGGAAAACAACACTCAAACGTTCTCGTTGCGATCGGTCCTTGAGAAGGACAAACTTACCGGAACCAACTTTCAAAACTGGTTTAGGATGCTGAGAGTTGTTCTCACACATGAGCATAAGCTCTATGTCCTTGAAATACCAGATCCAGCGGAGCCCGCCGTAAATGCGCCCAAGGCTAAAAAGGATGCTTACAAGAAGCACCTTGATGATGTCGTGGATGTCAAGTGCCTAATGTTGTGCTCAATGAACTATGAGTTACAAGAGCAGCATGAGAACATGAATGTCATGGAGATGGTAACACATCTCAAGAACATGTATCAACATCAAGCAAGACAAGAGAGATATGATGTCTCAAAGGCTTTGTTCAGGAGCAAGACGAAAGAAGGGGACTCAGTTGGCACCCATATACTCACCTTGATTGGGTACGTGGAAAGCCTATCCAAGCTGGGATTTCCCCTAGGTCAAGAGTCGGCCACTGATGTGATTCTATAATTGTTGCCTGAATCATATAGTCATTTTGTCATGAACAATTTTAACAAGCCGTTGTTAGAATTGTTGGGCATGTTAAGGACAGTTGAAGCACAGATGAAGAAAGACAAGCCCAAGTATGTGATGATGATCAGCAAGACAAAGGGAAACTCAAAAAACAAAGGCAAGGCTAAGAAAAGTTCTAAAGTCAGGCAGAAGCCAAAGTCATCTGCGCTCAAAGCTAAAGGTGGGATCTCCAAAGAAGGTAGTTGTCACCATTGTCACCAGCCTGGACATTGGAAAAGAAACTGTCCTCTCTACCTGGAGGAACTAAGGAAGAAGAAGCAGGGGATAGAGATCTCCACTTCAGGTATATACGTTATTGAGATAAACTTAAATACTTCTTCATCATGGGTACTGGATACCAGATGTGGATCTCACATATGTTCTAATATGCATGATCTGATAAGAAGTAAGCCTTTACGAAAGGGCCAAGTCGGGCTGCGGGTTGCTAATGGAGAAAGAGTTGCTGCCACCGCAGTTGGAGTTATTAGTTTATCTTTGCCTACGAGCCTTGTAATAGAATTAGAGAATTGCTATTATGTACATGCCATTAATAGAAATATTATTTCTATATCTTGTATGGACAAGAGTGGATTTGAATTTCACATTAAGAATGGAATTATTTCTATATCTAAAGATGAGATCTTTTATGGCAATGCCCCTATGTCTTATGGTATCTACTTGTTAGACTTGAGACTGGCATATATAACATAAATACTAAAAGGCTAAAACTTGACAATTCAAACAAAACATTCTTATGGCATTGTCATCTTGGGCACATAAACGAGAAGTGCATATCTAGACTCAATAAAGATGGTTATCTAGACTCTTTTGATTTTGAATCATTAGAGACATGTGAGGCATGTTTATTAGGGAAGATGACCAAAACTCCTTTCACTGGACATAGTGAGAGAGCCAGTGATCTGCTAGGGCTCATACATACTGATGTATGTGGACATTTTAGATCAAATGCTAGAGGAGGCTATTAATACTTCATTACCTTCACTGATGACCTCAGTAGGTATGGCTATGTATATCTTATGAAACACAAGTCAGCAACTCTTGAAATGGTCAAGACTTTCATGAATGAAGTAGAGAAGCAACTTGGTAAGAGTATTAAAGCACTCCGTTCAGATCCAGGTGGAAAATACTTAGGCCAACAGTTTGAGGACCTTCTGAGAGACCGTGGTATTGTATCACAATGGACTCCACCTGGTAAACCACAACATAATGATGTGTCAGAAAGTTGGAATCGTAAGACATGGTACGATCAATGATGAGTTCAGCCGAACTTCCAATATCGTTTTGGGGATATGCTCTTGAAACTGTAGCATTTACACTTAATCGTGTACCTTCCAAATCGGTTCAAAAGATACCATATGAGATATGGAATGGGAATCGTCCCAATTTGTCTATGTTAAAGATTTGGGGATGTGAAGCTTATGTTAGGAAACAATTTCCTGAAAAGCTTGGACCCAAATCGGAAAAATGCTATTTTGTTGGATACCCCAAGGAAACTCGGGGATACTGCTTTTACACACCAACTGACAACAAAGTGTTTGTTGGTAGGACTGTTGTATTTCTTGAAAAGGAATTTATTTCCAAAAAATAGTGGGAGGAATGTAGAGCTCGAAGAAGTTCGAGACCAACAAGAAAGAGAGAACCTGAGGAGGTACATAAGGAACATGAAGACTCACAAGTTTTTGTCGAATTTCAAGTTCCAAATGTAACACATGAACCTCGTAGGTCTAATTGGACACGACTTGAGCCTGAGAGATTTGGATTCTTGTGACTCAAGACAGTGATGAATTGGGCATAGCAGATGAGCCAACCTCCTATCTAGAAGCTACTAAGGGACCAGAATCTGAGAAATGGCTCGAAGCCATGAGATCTGAGATGGAATCCATGTATATCAACAAGGTATGGACCTTGGTGGATCCAACCGAAGGGGTAAGACCCATAGGGTGCAAGTGGGTCTTAAAGAAGAAGACTGACATGGATGGAAATGTTCAAACATATAAAGGTAGATTGGTTGCAAAAGGATTCCGTCAAATTCAAGGTGTTGATTATGACGAGACCTTCTCACCAGTTGCCATGGTTAAATCCATCAGGATCATGATTGCCATTGCAACTTATCATGACTATGAGATTTGGAAGATGGATGTTAAAACAACAGTCCTTAATGGGAATTTACTCGAGGATGTGTACATGACACAACCTGAGGGTTTTATCGATCCAAAGGAAGCCAATAAAGTTTGTAAGCTACAAAGGTCAATCTATGGATTGAAGCAAGCATCTCGGAGCTGGAATCTATGTTTTGATGAAGTAGTCAAAAAGTTTGACTTTAGTCAAAATGAAGATGAACCTTGTGTTAACAAAATGGTTAGTGGGAGCACTATCGTATTTCTCATATTGTATGTGGATGACATACTATTGATGGGAAATGGCATCCCTACTCTTCAGACAGTAAAAGGTTGGCTAGGGAAGACCTTTTCTACGAAGGATTTAGGCAAAGCATCCTATATACTAGGGATCAAGATCTATAGAGATAGATCTAGAAGGCTTGTAGGCCTAAACCAGAGCACATACATTGACAAGGTGCTAAAGAGGTTTAGCATGGAGGGTTCTAAGAGAGGTAACTTTCCCATGTCCCATGGGGTTACAATCTCTAAAGCCCAGTGTCCTAGTTCATGTGATGAATGGGAATGCATGAGTAAGATTCCATATGCATCAACAATTGGATCTATCATGTACGCAATGTTATGTACTCATCCTGATGTGTCGTATGCTTTGATCATGACGAGCCGGTATCAGTCAGATCCAGGTGAATGTCACTGGACAGCCGTAAAGAACATTTTAAAGTACTTGAGAAGGACTAAGGATCAATTCTTGGTATAGGATAGTGAGGAAGAGCTCGTGGAAAAGGGTTACACCGATGCTAGCTTCCAAACTGACAAAGATGACTACAGATCGCAATCTGGATTTGTGTTTTGCCTGAACAATGGAGTTGTGAGATGGAAGAGTTCCAAGCAAGAGAGCTTGCAGATTCTACAGTAGAGGCCAAATATATTTCCGCATCTAATGCTGTGAAGGAAGATGTGTGGATCAAGAAGATCATTTCTAAACTTGGAGTGGTTCCAAGCGCTGGTGATGCATTTGAGTTGTTTTGCGACAACAATGGAGCAATTGCACAGGCTAAAGAACCAAGATCGCACCAACGTTCCAAACATATTCTACAGACGGTTCCATCTCATACGAGAGATCGTACAATGAGGAGATGCGAAGATTTGCAGAGTACCTACAGAAAGCAATGTGGCTGACCCGCTCACAAAAGCACTTGCACAGCAGAAACAAGACGGACATGTTCGATCACTTGGATTGAGATTCATGAGTGATTGGGTATAAAAGCAAGTGGGAATTTGTTGGTTTGTATGCCCATAGAGACTATCATTCGATGATTGTAATGGGATACTATGTAAACGATTTGTAATACTACATTCATCATATCAATACAGGCAAGTTTCCAATCTATATGTTTGTGTTTTATATTGTGAGATGACCATAAAACTTATAGATGTCTATAGAATAATATACCCAATGACATGTCTTCAGGTTGATGACCTGAATAGTGAGATCAAATGTATGCTAAGAGTATGTATTCTTGTTTTGTCCCTAATCGGTTGTTATTGTGGAAATATCCATAGACATTAATAACACATAAGATTAGAATGTATGTTGGTTGATGGAAGAATCTCATTATCCATGATATGGAGATATCAAACCAAATACATAGATAGAGAACAATGTATCGGATAGACCCACCTTGAGAGTGACACATGGATACCATGATTGATAGTTAGAGTCACATCTCATAATGATGGTGGTGATTGTGGTTCTTAGACTTAAAGTCACTACACTTATCACATGTCGTTCGGTGTACTTTGACATCATCCATCGTGGTCCTGAATAAGGATTGCCATAAAGATGGTGCTTGGGTGCACTCCGACACATGGGGATGACTGTGAGTGATGTAGATGGAATTTGTCCTTCCTACGTGAGTTTGATATTCCGACCACTTGATAAGCGAGACTGAGAAATGCATGGCCATGCTGATGCGAGTCAATATGTGATATTGAGCTTACATATATCTCAGACAGTCTGCTCTAGTTCAAGGAACATGGATTGAACATTGAAAAGGATATCAATTCCATGACTCGAGTTCAATCTGGATATCAGCGACAAAAGAACTATACAATCACTGTAATACCAGTCATGAATGATAGGTCGAGTTGTTCTCCAACTTCTCCAATTACTAGGATGGCAATGAAGTCTTGTTAGATACCAATCATTGCTTGTGAAATCATAATATGATTATGGATATCACTTCCAACGTAATTTGGAACCTACTGGGTCACACACATGGGATATGTTGGAATAGGAGTATAATTGTGGATTTGATTGGAATTGCTCTGAATCACATTGATTACCAAAATATTTATGTAATCGATTAGAATAATATTGGAGTGACTGGCTCTAAGTGCAAGTGGGAGTCTGTTGGTATATATATTCCCATTGAGCCATCCCAAGTGATTGCATGGAGTCAGATATTAATTAATCAATTAATGTGATTATTTGGTTAATTAATGAATTCCATAATATTCTAATTAATCCACAAGCATTTTAATTAACGCAACGTTTCTGTTTACTGATGGGTTTAGGAAACCCTACTTCCCTTCGTATCCTATTTAAAGGAGGATTGACAGCTGATATCTATATAAGATATTGAGAGAGGCTTTTTGATTTACACTCACGCACATAAACCCTAGCCGTCCCCATCCTTAGGAGAGGAAGGAGAGCAATGTGCCGCTAGCACGCCGCCACACAGACACGACTCCTTCCCGCCGACTTAGGAAGCATGACGTGGAGTTCCATTCCATCCGTGTGGAAGAAGTAGAGACGCAGACGCTGAGACGCCTGCGTTCAGTAGACACGACGACCATCC
Source organism: Alisma plantago-aquatica (assembly GCA_963693085.1). Classification (NCBI taxonomy): domain Eukaryota; kingdom Viridiplantae; phylum Streptophyta; class Magnoliopsida; order Alismatales; family Alismataceae; genus Alisma; species Alisma plantago-aquatica. The sequence continues at coordinate 6,758,798 of OY856409.1, read as the reverse complement.
GTATGTGTTATGAGCGGCACACATCATCGCATAGGAGCGCTGCCGGATCTTCCTGTGACAGTGAATGGGAGAGAAGTTCCATCCGTGTAGGTCAGTAGTGTTTCACCGTCGTGCAACGGGATATCACCGGACTTGCTCTGCGATAAGGTATATCCCACAAACACTCCTTCCAAATATGTTTGTCGACGAGATCCTCTTTCGGGTTGCGTAGATTTTATTGCTTCCGCCGCGCATGTTTTCTCCACAAAACCCAACAGTATTTCTTCCCCTTAGGAACTTTATGCCATGATTCTAGGATAGGACTGCAATGGCTGCGAGTAAGAACCCCAAGATATGAAACACATGTGTTGCGGTTCACTCCATATGGATTTCCTGCCTGATCAAAATCCACAGCCAATTTGGGTCCATTGCCCCTTTGCTGTATTAACTCGTTCATCATTGTGATGCCCCTCACTTTCTCAATTTTCTTTTGCTGCTCAACAGGTGCTGTAATTTCTTCAGGGGGTACATCACCAACCTAAAATTTGATAAAAAAAACACACTTACATAATATAATTATAAATGAACATATAGATAGAAACCTCAGGGATATATTCTTAAAACTTGCATTGTCAGGCAGTGCAAGCACGTCCTCACCCTCACGGTGATCATCAACACGGTCCTGATCAGCCATCTGAAAGTTCACATTCAAATTATAAATTTCACATTGTAAAGTAACACTAATTGTAAAGTATACATTGTAAAGTACACATTCACATTGTAAAGTAATTCACATTGTAAAGTTCGCATTCACATTGTAAAGTTCACATTCACATTGTAAAGTTCACATTCACATTGTAAAGTAATTCACATTGAAAAGTCCACATTCACATTGTAAAGTTCACATTCAGAAAAATAAAACATAATAAAAATATAAACATCCATGCCTCTAATATTGTGATCTTTTATCAATTAACAATCCTTCATTATGATCCCCGCGACCATACAAGTCATTATGATCCCCAGCTTCAATGTTTGGTGGTGTTGGCAACCCAACTGAGAATGGACTGGAATCATCATACTTATCATAGTACTCTTCTTCATCTATAGGATCTTCAATGAACTGTCTTTTACCATGAAGAACAACCGACCATTTATCATTTGCAGGATCATCGATATAAAATACTTGTTTCGCCTGTGATGCCTATATGAATGGTTCACCCTTCTCGCCAATCTTTTCAAAGTTTACTAACGTGAAACCAAATTAATCCACTATAACTTCTTTGTTGTTGTCAACCCAATTACATTTAAAGAGTGGAATTCTGAAATCTATATAGTCAAACTCCCATATGTCTGCAATGACACTGTAATATGACATTTTAGCTTCACGTGGACTTTTATCCTTTGGACTTGCAAAAAACAATGAAGACGCTTGAAGGGTGACCCCACTGTTTTGGACGACACTCTTATCATCTTGACGCGTTGTGTAATATGAGAAACCATTTATGTCAAACCCTTCATAAGACATAACATTGCCCCTTTGCTGTATTAACTTATTCATCATTAGCGATGTCTTTCACACTTTCATAAACATCCTCCCCTGATATAGGTTTAGGTGCACTACGTTCCTCATTCCGTCCATTGAATGCTTTGCGCAACCTACGATACTGATGAAATTTTGGAAGAAACCTTCGATGAGAAAGATATACAGTCTTGCCACCGTGTTTTAGTCGTATTGAATCAATGTTCTCTTCACATATAGGACACGCTTTAGATCCTTTGACACTATATCCATACAAATTCCCATATGTTGGAAAGTCATTCACAATGCAAAACAACATAGCGTGCAAACAAAATGTCTCTCTTCGTGAAGCATCATAGGTCATCACACCTTCACCCCAAAGCTTCTTCAAGTCATCAATCATAGGTTCAAGATATCTCCATCGACATCTACTGGTTTCGGGTTTGAAATCTCTCCATGCCAGTGCCATTCTGTATAGCCTTGTACAATCCCGTTGCACATGACATGACTTCTGATTTCGTCACCTATGCTGACTTTCAAGTTGTTACCGCAATGCCTACATGGACAGTAGAACCTATCTCTAGGTTGTTTCCTATGTTCCTCGACAAATCTAATAAAGTGGTCACGACTAGATATAAACTCTGGGGTGCAACGATTGCGAATGGACATCCATGATCTATCCATTCTATGATTAAAGAGAAAACAAGCTATATATTACAATAAGATTAGGGTATAGGTTTAAAAAATTAGAGTTTATGCATGGTTAAAACTTTAGGCCAACAAATACATGTGCTTTCATTCTTATATATAATAAATGTGTACCACCTATCTCATTCTTGAACACCTAATCTCACCAGTAAGTGTATAATGTGTATTAGGTTTTCAAGAAAATTTCGGCAGCATTTCCCCACTGTTCTGTAAGTACATATACTTAGAGAACAAATGGGGAAATGCTGCCGAAATTTTCTTGAAAACCCAATACACATTATACACTTACATCCTAAGTGAGATTAGGTGTTCAAGAACAGTCCCAAACTGGGGACTATCCAAGATTTACTCCTAATGAGTAAATCTTGGACGGGTTTCTAGGACAACAAATTCATGTGTTGTCATTCTTATATATAATAAATATGTATAAACTACATGCAACATGGTTAATCCTAATCTATAGAGCATTATTAAATAATAAATCAAGAAATCAATATTTTCAAACATGCAATAATTCACAATGCAATGTTGTAAACTACAGGCAACATGGTTAATCCCCACACTCTAGTAGACAGACTAACCTTAAATATAGTGATGTATAAGATGAAACTCAACATATATGCACAATTAGCATCAAATATAGGACAAAAGGGTAGATTAGAACCCTAAACATGTATAAAAATTACCCTAATGACAAAAAGTCTAGGCATCTTTACTAGACATTATATATAGCCCTAATCATCATATTTAACATACTACATTATTATTAACATCCAAATCAGATTAAGATCATACTATGTTGTAACGATTGGTTTAATAACCCTTTTTCCGCATGTACATGATTATCAACTTTAAAACCCTACAATTCATTGAAATCATTCTAATTCAATTTAAGATGTTGGGATCGCATAATTATATACTAACATCAGAATAAATAAAAGAATCATAATTAACATGGTTAACAACATGCTCATCAAACTAGGGTTTTCTTGAATATCATCTAATATTCGTGTACTAACTATACCTTTGTAACAAGAAGAATAATAGAGATTTAAATATATTTCATTCACAATCTACGCCTTTTTCTGATCAAAACCATATACAACATGGTAATATTAATGTGAATCAGAGCATTTTTTATTCACAATATACGCATTTCCTACATTATTCGAGCAGGATCAGGGTACCTGCTTGAGGGCGGAGGAAAAAGAGGAGGAAGAAGAGCAGGAGCAGGGTACCTTTGTGGCGGCGTTGGGCACGCAGGAGCTGTGGTCAGAGCGGAGCAGTGACCTGGAGAGCAGGGAGCAGAGCCCTAGGAGCCGCAACCAGCCTGGAGAGCAGCAGTCGGAGAACTGGCAGCGGCTAGCAGAAGCAGAGGCGGCGGAGGCAGAATCTAGCAGAGGTGAAGCCGCAGAGGTGCGGCGACTAGCGGCGGTGGTGTCGGTGACCAAAGCACCAAAAAATAGCGGCGGAGGCGGAGGCGGAGTCAGAGCAGCAGCGAGCAGTGGTTGAGCAGAGGAATCGCTGGACCAGCAAACCCTCAGCGGAAATGAATGAAACAGAAGGGGAAGAGTCTGCCTCGCGCGGGTGCTTTGTTAAGTTAACAATCGGTGTCGGTTATTAACAACAACCGACAATAAAAACTATAAGTGTCGATTACCAACAAAAAACTGACAGTATTGTTCAATTATAAGTGTCAGTTCCAAATATAAAAACTGACATCTACATTTATATTCTGACAAAAATAAATATTCTCGAATTAAGACCATAGTCGTCAGTTTCCTCATAAAAACCGACACTAAAGGGAGGCAAAAATGTTCGCGGTTATGCGTGTGAAAACACAATGGCGTCAGTTATTGTAACACAACCGACGTTAAAAATTGGTCAAATTTCTGTCTCGTAGAAAACCTTTAGTCGTCGGTTTCTTTTTTAAAAACCGACGATGTATGTCAATTTTTGGAGGTAATTTTTTTTGCTGGAAATTTTAGATTTGGCAGTTACTTTTAGGCATCGGTTTGTTATTAAGGAACCGACACTGAATAAAAGCAATACCCATGTCTGGTCTCCCTTCGCAGATTGATGTCGTTTTATTTTATAAACCGACGTTGTATTGTTTAGGTGTCGGTGTATTATTACAACCGACACCTTTAAAAGTGACGTTATAAGCCATTTCTGTAGTAGTGGTTGAGGGTAGCAAGGAAGAGGTGAGGGTTTGGTAGGGTCTAGAGCCCTCAGTGCCTTGGGGAAAAGGAAAGATTCTTTCCAAATAGATATCTATGCTTTAAATGAAAAACCTAATTTTGAAAATATGCTTCTACATCTCTCTTGAGAACATACTTTCCTTAAGAAGCAATGAGGGAAAACGTTCCCATCTTATTCAACTTTCCTTTGCAAATCAAATTTATATAAAAAAGATTAAATGGTTCGAGCATGTCTCCTTATCATATTCCTTACACATTTATCTTCTTTTTCCCTCTTATTCACATCTTTTTTCCTTATTGGGACTCATTTTATCCCAAGAAACCATGTGGATTTGAAATCCACTCTATTATGAATAAACACTTAGTCTTCTTAGAGAATTCCACATTATCCTTGGTATTATCTCGATTTCTTTTTAAAAAAAAAAGATTTCTTTTCAAGGATTTCCCTTTATACTTTATTTCCTTTTTCTTCCATTAGAAATCATATGTAAACGAAATTCATTCAATTGTGGCCATCAATGCCACTTTCTAGAGATTTCTTTGGATTTCTCATAAATATATTGCTTAATATCCATTATCTTTTATCTTTTTCTATTACTTGGAATTTTCTTCTTCTCTTCTCTTTTATATCCATTGTTGGATTAATATAATAATAGGAACCACGAAATTCCTAATGTAAGGGAGATTTGTAAAGAAATTCCTTCATTGAAGCAAAGTGTACAACCTTTTCAATTAAGTTCAAATTCACAAAATCATTATGTTTCAATTATGAAAACACATGCATAATTGGGATTGTAAATTCTTCCCCTCTTATGAGAATTTTGTCCTCAAAATTCCATCAAGCAAACAAACAATTCAGAATAAGACTTTTCCATGTCCATCATTGACCCCTATGTGGCTTTACCCTATCCATGGCGCTTCCAAAGAACCTTTATCATCACATATTATTTTCTCTAAGTTCTTCCACCTTGGCCTCTATAAACCTCACAGGTGACTCAGTTCATTTCAGCCTCCCTTGAGGCTCACTAGGTTCATTGCTCAGCACATGGCCCGGGTACCTCACATAGTGCTCTAAATTGGACACATGGAACTCATCACACATAACTTTATCCTGAGGGGTAATGTAACATCCCTGACCTGGGTTATGCCTTAACCCTAGATGTTTTTCTTAATAAAGTTAATTATATGCTTGATCTTATTTCTTGAAAAGTAATTAAGGCTCAAGAGGAACTTATGTTTCAATTTTGAGTCCTTTTTGAATAATGTTGAAACAATGTTTTGCTTGTTTATGACTAAAATGCAAATTACCCAAGTAGAGGGGTTAACATGCACATTTTTTACATGGTAAAATGTTCCTTAAATGTTGAAGAATCATGAGAATGAGTATGATGTAGAGGTATGGCTTGTGAAAGCCTGAGCACCAAGAAAGAGCTTATCAACCAATGTTTGTGCATTAAAACCTAGTTTTGGTGTAATGTGTAGTTTACCCAAACCCTAGGGTTCAATATGCAAAATACCACTTCAAGAGGGTCCCTCGTGATTCTTGGCATCATTTAGAGGCAAGAAAATCAGAGGGTCACCTCATTTGAATCACTTTGGAGGAGAGAGAATCTTGATATTAAAATAATCAAGATTTAATCATAATCAGAACTTTACTTCGATTTAATGCAAAAATAAATATATTAATTGAAGAGCCCTTCAACCAAAAGGTGAGGGATGATTTTGCAAAAGAATGGAAGACCATGTGCCTTTCAAAGGCATGAAAATATCTCAATCAAGTGGATAACCCACTCACATTAAATAAAGAAAAAGTAATATCCACTAATTTTTGGATATTATTATAAGGGTTAAGGTGCTTAATTTCTTTTCCTTTAAATTCGTGGATAATGAAGAGGTTTGCAAAGGGAAAGAGGATAGATTCGTGGGAAAAGAGTTGAGGGGGAGATGTGGCATCAATTTGAGAAATTAAAGGAATTAATTACTACTTTCTCTCTCATTGAATTTCCTTATAAAAACACCACTTCCAACTCAATTCAAAGGCTTTTTCGATCCTTCTCTCTCTCCTTGCTTGAAAAACGACCAAGGAAGCTTATGAGAAACAGGAGGACGACCCCCAACCTGTAGGTAAGCTCCATGATCTATTTTCACCTTGATTTCATGGTGGAAATCGAAAATCAATGCTTGATTTCTCCTTTTCTTCACTCAATCTTCAACCTTGGCCATTCATTTTACTCAAAGAGTTGAGGACGAGCTTGGGATAGTTGAGAAAGCTTCTTCCACCATTAAAGACGTGGATCTTGGAGCCTTGAATCTTCTTTGAAGGCGGGTTATATAACTTGTAACCTTGAATATTGTTATTGATTTCATATCTTTAACTATTGTTGAAGTCCTCTCCATCCTCCAAATTTTATTTGATTGATTGATGAAATCATCATGGAAATTACAACAAGATTTGTGGGTTTAGAGCTTGATGATGATGACATCATCATAAGCACCCACCTTCACAAATATCCTTTGCAAACGGTTTCATGAACTTTAGACCAAACGGTCTCAAGACCGTTTGGGATCAAACGGTCCCAGACCGTTGGGAGCTCAACTAATGATGTGATGGATGATGATCCAATGGATTGATTGAATTGGTTTCAATAAGGTTCAACATTTGAAGGTCCATTAATTATCAACCCTAGATCGGGTTATTTTTGAAACCCTAATTGGTCTCCATAAGTTTTCCATGTTTGGTTTGGGTCAAAAGGTCTCAAGACCATTTGACACCAAACGGTCTCAAGACCATTTTGGGCCAAATGACCTCAAGACCGTTTGTGGTCAGGTCATGCCCAAATTGAATGGTGGTTCAATGATTTCAATGCAATGAGTTCTATAATATCATCAATTGAAGGTTTATCGATTACAAACCCTAATCCAATTTAGGTTTAAAACCCTAAGTGATGCTCAATTGAAGGGTGAATCAATTGAAGGGTGATTCATTAATGCATTTGAAGGATGATATATAGGTTCAAATGATGAGTGGTTCAATGGTTCAACTAATAATAGGATCAACCATTGAAACCCTAGAATCGATTTGATGGGTTGAGACCATTTGTGGTCCATTCATTTTTGGGGTAGTTTGGACCAAACGGTCTCAAGACCATTTGGGACCAAAGGATCCTAAACCATTTGGAGACTCAATAGATCTTAAGAACATTTGGCTAAATGGTTTCAAGTACAAAATTTCTAAATGGTTTCAAACCGTTAGAACCTCAAATGACCAAGACCATTTGGAGGTCGAAATGGTATTAGACCGTTTAGAGGTTATTCAAGCAAGACCGTTTGGGGTCTAGTTGGTCAAGACCGTTTGGGATCTAAGTGACCAAGACCGTTTGGAAAGTAATTAACCAAAACCATTTGAAAACTTAAAGTGATGAAAGATTTATTGATTCCATGTTTGATAATGATGATTATCAAAGATAAGTATAATGGTTGAAACCCTAAGGTACTTAGATGATTGGTACCCAATAGAGGGGTTAACCTTTGATGCTTATGGAAGCAATAACTCAATACACTATGCTAACCCTAAAAGTGGGTATTTGAATAAAGGATTTACTCAATCTAATTAAGATTGGAGTAATGAACATCCCAGAGAGGATGAGAGAGAGATCCATACATGTATAATAATCATGTAATGGTTAAATCTCAATACTCACAATATGAATAAAATGTGTGATTAGGGTATGATCCTTGATAAAGAGATCATGAAACCCTAATTAAGAAGGTTGATGAACCCTAACCTCAATTAAGGGCAATGATAGGTGAAACCCTAATCTAGAGTAATGATGTAACCCTAATTGAGAATGATGTCTTATGAAACCCTAATTAAGGGTGTCATGAGAAACTCTAATCGAGGGTAATGTCAAGTAAAACCCTAATGCAATGATTTGATATGAATCTCTAACCTAAGGTGATGCTCTGTAATGAGATGTGAAATATTAATATGAAGTCCTAACCCTGACAAAAGGTAAAGGTATGTAAAACCCTAATCTTGGGTTATAGTGCATGAAACCCTAATGTTGGGCAATATAATGATAAACCATAACCCTAACTTTGGGTTGAGTTGAGAAACCCTGATTTTAGATAATGTTATGTGAAACCCATATATAGGGAGTTGTTATGTGAACCTTAATTTATAAAGATGGAAAACCCTATTCCTAATAAAGGAATAGTGACTAATATGTTGATATGGGAAACACCTAAAGAGATTGATAATGGATATCCTTCTATCAATAGTTCCTTAACTCGAGATGAGTCCATATCATTGACAATGTTTGCATATTACAAATAAGTGACTTATACCCAATACATTACATGATAAATATGATGAACTGTGTATAAAGTATTAGGATGGGAAAAACCCTAATACAAGGTAAGTTGATGAACTCAAGTAAAATAAAGGTGATGAGGGAAGTGATACATCAACATATGATATATATCATATCCAGCACCTCAAGATTGTTACACCTTGATGTATCCTAAATCCAATATACTTGGAGGAGTAGCACATGAAGTGTGTCATGTCAATTGTTACATTATGAAGTAATGCACTTTGATAAGTGTAGGCTAACATACCTTAAGAAAAGGTTAAGCCAAGTTAATAAATTATGATGTAATCATATTCTGGTAAAGTTGAGAGAGGAACTCATATCTTGTGTTGATGATTCATTTAATGATAAGTGATGAGAATAAATAAGTATGATTAAATACTTATGTTATCAATGTTCGCTCCTAGTTGTGTGGAGAAATAATTTAGGGCTCGATCATTAATGATATGATCCTGAGAACCTAAATGGTTATTTATGGAAACCCTAATGGAGGGTGATGATATGTAAGAGAAACCCTAACCCTAAATAGGGAATGGTGATGCTACTCTTACATTGCATAAGTGCTGATATGTATTTGATATAACTGTTACTATGAAATGATCATACAGGTGGTCATGAGATGATGAGCATAGCCAGGTATGAGCTATGATGTGTTAATTATTTAAATGCTTTATGGGCCTTGTGAGCCGTTATATGTATTGTTGCCTAGTAATAGGTAACAAGAGACTAAATGGGCTTTGAGAGCCATGTGAGATACTTGTGTAGCAAATATCATGGTTACCTTAGTCAGATGACCTGAAGGTATAAGTTACCTGATATGTGGAAACAAGTGTTCTCTGATGAACTGAGGGTTTGAATACCCATATTCCATAATCATGATGATGAGATGTTAAGGGATGAGAATGCCCATGATGTGACAGGGGATTAAGATCCCAGTGTTTAATAAAGCTTTGAAAAGTACTTGATAGAAGAATTACATATTCTTTGTAGCATTTGTTATAATGAGTTATGTTTGAGAACTTGACTGATGATAAAAGAATACAATAATGCATATAATTAATCAAGTGGAATCTTATCATGTAATGCCCTGGCCATATAACCATCAGTGTCAGAACTTGTTGGATGGTGAAACAGGTTGCTCCACGGCATAACCCGGATTCCATATCTTTCAATATGTGGGGGTGATAGTTGAATACCTTACACCCAATGAGGAATTGATGCGAGATAAACATTAAATCTCTCTTCCTTCATTACATATATGTCGGGGTGGATGTATCATCAATCCCCCGATAATGGGATGGATGTATCATGAATCTCCCAATAATATTAATGTCAGATCGATGTGAGATTATTATAAAGTCTCTCGATTGCGAAGAGAGTACAACATGCCACTGTAACTCTATAGCGAAGTTACCAGTATACCCTGGAAAGCTATTTAGCAGAGACACAAGATGTCCTGCAGGGAATCCTGTACTGACCGGGATAAGGGAGGTCATGGTATCTGGCTCTATCCTTGACCTTGTATGGCATCGATTTCGACTTTGCAGTGGTCGGTTGGAGTATGAGCAGTATACCTCATCTCCTCAGGGCATAAGTGTGATTGTAATATGTAATCAGCCGTATAGCATGTTTGCTTAAGGATTGAATACAAAAATCATTGGCTGATGTTACATTTCTTTATGCATCTTTAGTTGATAGATGATATATTTATGATTCTTTAAATACCTTGCAAAGTAGATAGATGATGTATTATTCTATCATGGGTAGATGCAATGTTCTCCTTAAGAAAATGAGATTATCATATTCTGTTCATACAATGATTAATATTTTTGTTAATATAAAAGAACTCCTGCTCAATTTTATTCTATCAATATGCAATAATAATGTTTCTGGCGGAGAGTTATATCTCTCGTTGGGACAATTTTCAATTGTCCCACCCCCGTGGGATCTAACTTTTTTAGGTAAATGTAGAAGAAGAGGCAGGAACCCCATTGCAGGGAAAGGACAACATCAGAAGCATCAGGGACATCATTAATATCTCAGGTGGAGGCACTGGCTGTCAAGATTGGTATAGAAAGTCCTATGTGTCGTCTTTGTACTCTCAGGTCCTCGAAGTCAGTAGATAGTTCTTTTAATGCATCGATCTGAGATTTTGTCTTGATGCCTCGAGGTTTTATGTTGCTTATGTATAGTTCTGATAAAGCAACTGTTGTATGTAATCCTCGAGAAGAGATGGTACATGGTATGTACTTGTGAACCAGAATGTACATCTAATACTTTGGTTCTTGTTATAAGAATTTTCTGGAATTGGATCTCTTTGAAAAAGGTTTAACTTTTTAGTGTTTTTCAGTAATACCACTGTTATCGATCGCTTCTGCTTAAGTAAATCATGTTTTTGTGAGTTGGATGCCACAATTTAGTGGTATCAGAGCTCTAGGTTCATTGAGTCTATAGAGACATAGGATTAAGGTTGTTGAGTTTGTTCTAGTGTCTTCCAGTGTATCTGATAGTGTCTTCTTCTCATATAGGAGAAGAAGAATGTAAAGATGTCTAGATCACACGAAGAACATGTTGTTGAAAGCAGCATTGCTGCACCAGGAAGTGGTGCAAAGGACTGGACTAGGAAGGAACGAGTATCTGAATATCCTCAGTTGAACCAATCAATGATAGAGAGCCCAACTTTCCAAGCTTTGTATGGGCATTTTAGGGCAGCTGTGATGCATGTAGTAGACCATGCATTAGTAATGAAGCCCAGATTGCCAACCCCCAATGATGAAGTTATGGGCTTCAACATGATTCCTAATCAACATCAACATGATGAATAAATAGAAAATGTGGGAAGAAATAGGTTACAACCTGAAATCAGGATTTGCCACAAGTGTAGGCGGCCTAGACATATCAGAAAAGACTGTCCAGGAAAGTATAATAGGGAAAGAATTAATAAAAGGCCTATCCAAACTTGGGATCAGAGGCCTAGTAGTTACAAAAAGGGGAAGTCTTTGGTACCCCCTATCCAACCAAGATCTAATACACTATAGAGAGGGCTGCCCTGAAAGGGTAAAGGACCTTGTAGACCATATCAAGGGCTTAGAACATGTTACCAGTGTAGATAGGTAGGACATCTGGCAAGGGATTGTCCAGTTGGAAACCCAATGATAATCCCACCACCGAGGCAGAAACATCAAGGTCATCAGAGGAAACAATTTTCTGTTCACATTCGAGGACGTGGACAGACGTCCCAGGCAATATTCTATGAAAAGGATCAACCTGAGGCATTAAACAAACTGCGAGATGAGACAGGTTAGATGAAATAAGTTTCTTTCTAATATGTCACTTCATAATTTTATGTGTTCAATATAAGAAAGTAGTTGTTTTTTAACTTCCTCTGACTAGACCTATAAGGACACACAAAAGATGAGAACTTACATTTTACTCATTATTTCTTTAAATGCTTATAATTTCTTTTATCTGTGTGAAAAAGGATGAGATATAGAAGTGTTGCCTAAAGAAAATCTAGGAATGTTAAATCTTGCGTTTATAATGACATGAAAAGAAAGGAACATGATAGTAAATAAAGTGCATACTACCTAATATTAGTACTTGTATACCCTGGCCAGGTATATAATTATTGGAGATAAGGCAAGTGTGGAACTCTTAGATTGTATTCTTTCTGATTACTCTGATCAAGTAGTCATTCTGAACACAATCTAGAGAGCATAAAGAAACTAGAAATATGGCATGCATATTTGTATCATATTCTAAGTACAAGAAAGAGGAATCTAATATAATCTCAGATCAATCTATGTGTATGAGAAAATGAAGAATATAATCCTCATAAGGTGAGAATGAGAACAAGGGAGATGATCCCTATTTGATAAAGTATGTGTGAATAGTAAATATCTTTTTCCATGATGTAAAAATGGGAAAGGTGGTGAAATCACAAAATGTTCATGAACATGTTAAGACAACAACAAAGGAAGGAATAATGATATGTAATCATCCTTATAATTCTTGTGCTGATAGAAAGGAACCCAGGATAAAACAAGAGTAAATGACTTATGAACAGTTGAAGGTTCATACAATAATTAGAGGAGATAATAATCTTTTCTCTTTGATAAACAACCCTGGGTAATGATGGGGTGATAAGAGAAATATGTTTCTGTGCGTTCTCTCCTTTTAAGAACATGGCAATCAAGTGAGTACTATGAAACTTGATGTGCATGGATTAGAAATAATCCAATGATGGATATTGAGAAAAGTATCAGTTCATCTTGGACTTGGTTCCAAGATAAAGATATGTGTAATAAGTAATGTCCCAAGATGAAAGAATTATGAGGATGTGAGGTGTTTTTGACACATGTGATGGATATCAAAGTAAGGAATTCTGGTATCTAAGAAATATCAGGTGGTATGGAGAAGTAAAAGCATAACTTCTACTTAAATGACTTATTTGGTTACCTAGACTGGCCAACTATGAAATCAGTCCAATTACATAAATATTGTATGGATATCACATGTTAGGGGTTTGTGCTCTATATAACCATAATATCGACAAGAATGTACTAAGTGAAAGAACAATTGTAAAATCATTGTAGATTATTAAGTTAAAAATAATTCGAAAGATACCTTTAAGAAAAGTTCATAATTGGTAAGTGGCATTTTCTTATGAAAAGGGTATGTACAACTGATAAGATAGTTGGTACAAGTTATGAGAAAGATTAATGTTGTATCTATAGATTAAATGGCATAATAGATATATGATAAGACTTATAGTCACAAGTGGGTGACAGAAGGTAACTCTGGTCTTTTCTTGAAAATGAAATGATAAACTACATGAGGAGTATGGGAGACTCCCCAGAATTTGGAATCTTGTCACATAAAGTTTTAGTTTGAGAAATGACAAGTTGGTAAGGTTTAACACCTGAGTTAAATAAGGTATGTATAATATTTCTCTGAATAAGAAAAGTGTTACTTGACACAGAGTTGACTCTACAGTCAATAATGAAAAGACAATAAGATATGTATCATGTGTGACATGTTTTAAGATAACCTTGTGTGGAAGAACTTTGTGTTGATCAAAGTTTTATGGCATCTCCATGACATTAAGATGTTATGTGGAGACTTGATTATATGGTAAAATGAATAATATTTGTCTCCCTTTTACTTGGGATTTCAGGGACAAAATCCTTGTTAGGGGTTTATAATTTGTATCATCCCTGACCTAGGCTAATTATATGCTTGCTCTTATTTCTTGAAAAGTAATAAGGCTCAAGAGGAACTTATGTTTCAATTTTAGTCCTTTTCGAATAATGTTGAAACAATGTTTTGCTTATTTTGGACTAAAATTCAAATTACCCAATTTGAGGAATTAACTTGCAAATATTACATGGTAAAATGTTCCTTAAGTTTTGAAGCATCATGAGAATGATTATGATGGAGAGGTATGGCTTGTGAAATCCTGAGCACCAAGAAAGAGCTTATCAAGCAATGTTTGTGCATTAAAACCTAGTTTTGGTGTAATGTGCAATTTACCCAAAACCTAGGGTTCAATATGCAAAATACCAATTCAAGAGGGTCCCTGATAATTCTTGGCATCATGTAGAGGCAAGAAAATTAGAATGGGACCTCATTTGAATCACTTTAGAGGAGAGAGAATCTTGATATTAAAATAATCGACATTTAAGCATAATCGGAACTTTACTTCAATTTAATGCAAAAATAAATATATTAATTGAAGAGACCTTCAACCAAAAGGTGAGGGATGATTTTTCAAAATAATGGACGACCATGTTCCTTGCAAAGGCACGAAAATATCTCAAGCAAGTGGATAACCCACTCACATTAAATAAAGAAAAAATAATATCCACTAATTTTTGGATAATATTATGATAAGGGTTAAGGTGCTTAATTTCTTTTCCTTTAAATTCGTGTATAATGAAGAGGTTTGCAAAGTGAAAGAGGATATCTTCGTTGCAAGGAGTTTAGGGGGAGATGTGGCATCAATTTGAGAAATTAAAGGAATTAATTACTACTTTCTCTCTCATTGAATTTCCTTATAAAAACACCACTTCCAACTCTATTCAAACGCCTTCATCAGTGGGAGGAGAATCGCTGACAGCACCCTACTGGAGACTGAGTTTCTTACTGGCTTCAAGACAAAGAAAAGTAGTGCTAAAGCCTGCTTTAAAGTGGACCTCACAAAGGCCTTTGATCATGTCAGATGGGAGGCGATGTGGACCATTATGGAGTCACTGGGTTTCAACGTTAGGTGGATAAATATTATGAAGCAATGTGTTTATACTACCTCCTTCTCCATCCTATTAAATGGTGGACATGTTGGGCTCTTTAAAGCTTCAAATGGGTTGAGACAGGGGGATCCTCTTTCCCCCCTGTTGTTCACCATTGTTATGGAAGGGCTCACCACCATGATGCATGAAGCTGAAAGAAAAGGTCAGATCAAGCCATTTATAGTCAAGAACACAAAAGATATATCCCATCTGATATTCGCAGATGACATCATGATGTTCACAACCAGGCACGCCAACAGAGTGAAAGAAATGAAGAGCGTTATGATGAAATTTGGATATCTCTCTGGGCTCTATATGAACACCATCAAATCCAATATCTACCTCTCTAAATCTTGTGGTGCTAGAAGAGGAAGAATCAGAAGAGCTACTGGGATAAAAGTGGGTCATTTACCTGCTAGGTATCTTGGTGCCCCCATAGCAGGTGGGAAAGGGTCATCCATGGATTTTGCTAAATGCTTGGACTGCCTTAGATCCAAGATACATGGATGGTGTGCTTTGCGGCTGTCAATGGCCGGCAGGTTGATGCTTACCAGATCGGTCCTATAGGCTATGGTCAGGTTTTGGTGTGAGGTTTCTGATTTCCCTCATCCTACTGCCGACAACATGAGAAAGCTTATAGCCAATTTTGTTTGGGGCAACAAAGGACATGCCTTGTCTTGGGACAACATTACGAAGCCTTTCTGCAAAGGAGTCCTCAACATTACAGTGCCTGATGATATGGTGAGGCAAAGCCATGGAAGAAGGGTGGATAGATTCCTTAGAAATAAGGAGAACTTTTGGTCTTCATGGATGTGCAGCAGATATAGTGGCTTTCACAGAGACTATGATGGCTCATCTTCAAGGGTGTGGAGGAATATGTGCAGAAAATGGGAGGTCATGCGCAGCTCCTACAATGTGTATGTGGATGGGTTTGTTGTTCTGGTCAGCGTGAGAGCGACTCCATGGATCAACACTTTTTTTTTGGGAGTGATGTCGTATGGTTCAAGCTGTTGTGGAATCCCTACCACATTCCGAAATGGAGTACTACCATGTATAGATAAATTCTTGGTAGGTTGCCTACTAAGGACAGAATGGTCAGGTGGAGTCTGTAGGTGCAAACAACCTGTGTACTCTGCAGTACACATGAAGAAAATCATGATCCTATTTTTGGCAGCTGTAATTTCTTCAGACGTGTTCGGGCCATTGTGTGCCTCAAGAGTGAATGGGGTCAAATTTTTTATGACAACATTGAGGGACTGATGAACAAGCTACTTAGTAAGTTGAGCAGTAAATATTGTACTGCTGTTGGCGACCTTTGCTTATCGGGTGTCTGTTACCACATTTGGGAGGAAAGAAACAATAGAATACATGGTGGTAAAAAATGTAATGAGGAAGGGATTGTGGGCAAGATAACCATATCCCTTGCTCAGACTCTCAAAGTTAGAAAAGGACTTGCTTCAGGTCTGTCTGAGCAAGCTAAAAGATACTGGGGTTTCTATAGATAACATCCTCATGTATACATTTTTGTAGGTTCTGTAGGTCCTGGCTTTGTACAAGTACCTTTGGCAATATATTTACCTATTTTCAAAAAAAAAACTCTATTCAAAGGCTTTTTCGATCCTTCTTTCTCTCCTTGCTTGCAAAATGACCAAGGAAGTTTAGGAGCAACATGAGGACGACCCCCAACCTGTAGGTAAGCTCCATGATCTCTTTTCACCTTGATTTCATGGTGGAAATTGAAAATCAATGCTTGATTTCTCCTTTTCTTCACTCAATCTTCAACCTTGGCCATTCATTTTACTCAAAGAGTTGAGGAAGAGCTTGGGATAGTTGAGAAAGCTTCTTCCAACATTAAAGACGTGGAGCTTGGATCCTTGAAGCTTCTTTGAAGGAGGGTTATATAACTTGAAACCTTGAATATTGTTATTGATTTCATATCTTTAACTATTGTTGAAGTCCTCTCTATCCTCCAAATTTTATTTGATTGATTGATGAAATCATCATGGAAATTATAGCGAGATTCGTGGATTTATAGCTTGATGACGATGACATCACCATAAGCACACACCTTCACAAATATGCTTTGCAAACGGTTTCATGGACTTGAGACCAAACGGTCTCAAGATCGTTTGAAACCAAACGGTCTCAAGACCGTTTGGGATCAAAC
Organism: Alisma plantago-aquatica; assembly: GCA_963693085.1. Taxonomy (NCBI): domain Eukaryota; kingdom Viridiplantae; phylum Streptophyta; class Magnoliopsida; order Alismatales; family Alismataceae; genus Alisma; species Alisma plantago-aquatica. The sequence continues at coordinate 6,741,561 of OY856409.1, read as the reverse complement.
AGTCTCAGACCATTTGGAGAACTAATGATGTGATGGATGATGATCCAATGGATTGAATTGAATTGCTTTCAACAAGGTTCAACATTTGAAGGTCCATCAATTATCAACCCTAGATCGGGTTATTGTTGAAACCCTAATTGATCTCCATAAGTTTTCCTTGTTTGGATTGGGTCAAACGGTCTCAAGACCGTTTGGGGTCAAACGACCTCAAGATCGTTTGGGGTCATGTCACATCCAAATAGAATGGTGGTCCAATGATTTCAATGCAATTAGTTCTATAATATCATCAATTGAAGGTCTATCGATTACAAACCCTAATCCAAATTGGGTTTGAAACCCTAAGTGATGTTCAATTGAAGGGTGAATCAATTGAAGGGTGATTCATTAATGGATTTGAAGGATGATATATAGGTTCAAGTGATGAGTGGTTCAATGGTTGAATTAATAAGAGGATCAACAATTGAAACCCTAGAATCGATTTGATGGGTTGAGACCATTTTTGGTCCATTCGATTTGGGGTAGTTTGGACCAAACAGTCTCAAGACAGTTTGAGTCCAAACGGTCTCAAGACCGTTTGGTCCCAAACGGTCGAAACTCTAGAATCGATTTGATGGGTTGAGACCATTTTTGGTCCATTCGGTTTGGGGTAGTTTGGACCAAACGGTCTCAAGACCGTTTGGGACCAAACGGTCTCAAGACCATTTGGGACCAAACGATCCCAAACAGTTTAGAGACTAAATCGATCTCAATAACATTTGGCTAAACGGTTGCAAGTACAAAATTGCTAAACGGTTTCAAACCACTAGAACATCAAATGACCAAGACCGTTTGGAGGTCTAAACGGTCTTAGACCGTTTAGAGGTTATTCAAGAAAGACCGTTTGGGGTCTGGTTGGTCAAGACCGTTTGGGATCTAAGTGACCAAGACTGTTTGGAAAGTAATTAACCAAAACCATTTGAAAACTTAAAGTGATGGAAGATTAATTGATTCCATGTTTGATAATGATGATTATCAAAGATAAGTACAATGGTTGAAACCCCAAGGTACTTAGATGATTGGTACCCAATAGCGGGGTTAACCTTTGATGCTTATGGAAGCAATAACTCAATACACTATGCTAACCCTAAAAGTGAGTATTTGAATAAAGGATTGACTCAATATAATCAAGATTGGAGTAATGAACATCCCAGAAAGGATGAGAGAGAGAGATCCATACATGTATAATAATCATGTAATGGTTAAATCTCAATACTCACAATATGAATAAAATGTGTGATTAGGGTATGATCCTTGATAAAGAGATCATGAAACCCTAATTAAGAAGGTTGATGAACCCTAACCTCAATGAAGGGCAATGATAGGTGAAACCCTAATCTAGGGTAATGATGTAACCCTAATTGAGGATGATGTCTTATGAAACCCTAATTAAGGGTGATGTCATGAGAAACTCTAATTGAGGGTAATGTCAAGTAAAACCCCAATGCAATGATGTGATATGAATCTCTAACCTAAGGTGATGCTAAGTAATGAGATTTGAAATATTAATATGAAGTCCTAACCCTGATAAAGGGTAAAGGTATGTAAAACCCTAATCTTGGGTTATAGTTCATGACCCCCTAATGTTGGGCTATATAATGATAAAACACAATTCTAACTTTGGGTTGAGTTTAGAAACCCTAATTTCAGATAATGCTGTGTGAAACCCATATATAGGGAGATGTTATGTGAACCTTAATTTATAAAATGGAAAACCATATTCCTAATAATGGAATAGTGACTAATATATTGTTATGTGAAACACCTAAAGAGGTTGATAATGGATATCTTTATATCAATAGTTCCTTAACTTGAGATGATTCCATATCATTGACAATGGTTGCATATTCCAAATAAGTGACTTATGCCCAATACATTATATAATAAATATGATGAACGGGTGCATAAAGTATTAGTATGGGAAAAACCCTAATACAAGGAAAGTTGATGAACTCAAATAAAATAAAGGCGATGAGGGAAGTGATACATAAACATATGACAAATATCATATCCAGTACCTCAATATTGATACACCTTGATGTATCCTAAATCCAATATACTTGGAGGAGTAGCACATGAAGTGTGTCATGTCAATTGTTACATTATGAAGTAATGCACTTTGATAAGTGTAGGCTAACATACCTTAAGAAAAGGTTAAGCCAAGTTAATAAAGATGATGTAATCATATTCTGGTAAAGTTGAGAGATGAACTCATATCTTGTGTTGATGATTCATTTAATGATAAGTGATGAGAATAAATAAGTATGATTAAATACTTATGTTATCAATGTTGGCTCCTAGCTGTGTGGAGCAATAATTTAGGGCTTGATCATTAATAATATGATCCTGAGAACCTAAATGGTTATTTATGGAAACCCTAATGGCGGGTTATGATATGTAAGAGAAATCCTAACCCTAAATAAGGGAATGGTGATGCTACCATTACATTGCATAAGTGTTGATATGTATTTGATATAACTGCTACTATGAAATAACCATACAGGTGATCATGAGATGATGAGCCTAGCCAGGTATGAGCTATGATGTGTTAATTATTTAAATGCTTTATGGGCCTTGTGAGCCATTATATGTATTGTTGCCTAGTAAGAGGTAACAAGAGACTAAATGGGCTTTGAGAGCCATGTGAGATACTTGTGTAGCAAATATCATGTTTACCTTGGTCAGATGACCTAAAGGTATTAGTTACCTAATAAGTGGTAACAAGTGTTCTCTGATGAACTGAGGGTTTGAATACCCATATTCCATAATCATGATGACGATATGTTAAGGGATGAGAATGCCCATGATGTGACAAGGGATTAAGATCCCAATGTTTAATAAAGCTTTGAAAAGTACTTGATAGAAGCATTACACATTCTTTGTAGCATTTGTTATAATGAATTATGTTTGATAACTTGACGGATGATTAACGAATACAGTAATGCATATAATTAATCAAGTGGAATCTTATCATGTAGTGCACTGGCCATATAACCATCAGTGTCAGAACTTGTTGAATGGTGAAATGGGTTTCTCCGCGGCATAACCCTGATTGCATATTTTTTAATAGGCTGGGGTGATGGTTGAATACCTTACACCCTAATGGAGGAATTGATGTGAGATAAACATTAAATCTCTCTTCCTTCATTATATATATGTCGGGTGGATGTATCATTAATCCACCCATAATGGGATGGATGTATCACGAATCTCCCAATAATATTAATGCTGAATCGATGTGAGATTATTATAGAGTCTCTCGATTGCAAAGAGAGTACAACACGCCACTGTAACTCTACAATGAAGTTAGCAGTATACCCTGGAAAGCTATTTAGTAGAGACACAAGATGTCGTGCACGGAATCTCATACTGACCGAGATTAGGGAGGTTATGGTAGCCGGCTCTACCCTTGACCTTGTGTGGAATCGATTTCGACTTCGCAGTGGTCAGTTGGAGTATGAGCGGTATACCTCATCTCCTCAGGGCATAAGTGTTATTGTAAAATGTAATCAGCCATATAGCATGTTTGCTTAAGGATTGAATACGAAAATCATTAGTTGATGTTACATTTCTTTATGCATCTTTAGTTGATAGATGATATATTTATGATTCTTTGCATACATTGCAAAGTAGACATATGATGTATTATTCTATCATGGGTAGATGCAATGTTCTCCATAAGAAAAGGAGATTATCATTTTCTGTTCATCCAATGATTAATATTGTTGTTAATATAAAAGAACACCTGCTCAGTTTTATTCTATCAATCTGCAATAATAATGTTTCTGGCTGAGAGTTATATCTCTCGCTGGGACAATTTTTAATTGTCTCACCCCCGTGGGATCCAACTTTTTTAGGTAAACACGGAAGAAGAGGCAGGAACCCCATTGCAGGGAAAGGATAGCAGCAGCAGCATCAGGGACAGTAGTAATATCTCAGGTGGAGGCACTGGCTATCAAGTTTGGTATAGAAAGTCCTATGTATCGTCTTTGTACTCTCAGGTCCTTGAAGTCAGTAGATAGTGCTTTTAATGCATCGATATGAGATTTTGGCTTGATGCCTCGAGGTTTTATATTGCTTATGTACAGTTCTGATAAAGCAATTGTTGTATGTAATCCTCGAGAAGAGATGGTACATGGTATGTACTTGTGAACCAGAATGTACATGTAATACTTTGGTTCTTGTTATAAGAGTTTTTTGGAATTGGATCTCTTTGAATAAGGTTTTAATTTTTAGTGATTTTCAGTAATATCGTTGTTATCGATCGCTTCTACTTAAGTAAATCATGTTTTTGTGAGTTGGATGCCATAGGTAAGGTCAAACATAACCTTCTCCACCAATCCATCTCAACTAGAACTATGTATTGGGGACTCATCTTTCTCATCTATAGCTCAGAGGGGTTGGATTTTCATATCACATATTCTCCCACAGTGAACTATATGTCAGTCTACTTTGCATCAGCTCACGACTCATGTCTTCCCTAGGCTCTCTTTACTGCCATTGCACGATCAAAGCGACTTCATCTGTACACACTGTGGTCTTTTCTGACCTTCGTTAGATCCCTTCACAAATGTCATCTTTAATGAAGTGGTGACTGACACAACCTCCCTTACAAAACTTCTTTACGTCCCAATACTGCCTATGGTGGTTATCATCACATCTTACATAGGACAAGAATTGTCTCCATGTATCACCTTGCATGAGCACACATGCTCTCATCAGACCCTCTGGTCTGGATCATACTAACCATTAGTTAGGGGTGATAAAATGTACTAATATCGATTTCTTCATGTATCTACTCCCACCTCATGGAAGTATACCCTTAGGTCATATTCAAGATCCTTTGAAATTGTATCATGGTATAGTTGAACCATATATCTTACATGTAGTTCAACTAGATATGTCCCTTGACAGTACTCTCTCTTCTTAGATCATGTCATCTAGGTAAGGCGATCTACCATAACCCATATTGCATCTTGACCTTCTTCGGTCCATGTGAGACTTACCACAACATCCATAGTGATGAACTCCCATTCCCTCTCGGGAACTCTACTTCCTGGGTTACTGGTGTTCGCCCTTCACCTCTTGTCATGCATGGCAACATGCCACATGCAACTTCATCTTAGGTATCCAAAGTACTACCGCTAACACTAATTATCTTAGTAGTACCATGGTATATGGTGATCTTAAAATCATGATCTCCTATATGTCATGATTCCTCAAGCTTGATTCCTCGAAAACCCTAAACCACTCTAGTCGGGATTTCATCGCCTTCTTTTCCAAAGAAGTGCATTGGAGGTTCTACAACCATCCTTCCATCATGACAAGACCTAGGTTGGATAACTAGGCAACCACTAACTCGATCAACGGATCTTGTTACATCTGAGTGTTAGCCAAACATATCTCACAAACTTAGGGTTCACCTATCCACCTCTCACAGCCTTTCCACCAGCCAGACTAGGCAGCTGCATCTCAACAAGAGCATCCATTACCACCTCACATCCTTATGTATTAGGTAATGTTGAAGACATACACCTCCATGTATTCCACTTATCATCTCATCTTAGACTTTAGGTCTATCTTAGAGCTCATCTTCTTGGTTTTCAAACTCAACCTTGTGTAACTCACAAATTCCACATAGCACATGATAAAAACATCTTCATAAGATGACTACCTTAGTTCTCTTGATGTTTGTAAACCATCCACATATCGTACACACCACAAGGGTACGTTATTACCTCTATCCTCATACCTCATAGCAACGTTTCCACTCACATCATCTTTATCCCTAGTGTATGGTATGCATATTGTCCTATCTCTCACTCCCATAACAAGAGGAAATAAGCATTTGGTGGCCGTCCAAACACAAAGTTCTTCCTATTCCAAGAGTGGAGATGGTACATCCCACATTGCCAGTACACCTCAAATCTAAGTTGAAACATGCAACATATGTCTCTACATCACGATCATCTTGATATCAAAGTTACTTCCATGGAAAATTGATCTCGAACCTACTTGGTGTTGGTATGTATGCCCTGAGAGCCAATCATGAGATGATTGGTGGGATACATTAAGATTGATTTGATAAAGATCAAAGGCAAGCTTCCAATTCTTTCTGGTTCAGTCATATGAGATAATGATAGAACAGATTGAATGTCTAGATAATGAAAGTACTCAATGACGTATACCTTCAGTTTCAGGACCTGAACGATGAGATCATACAGATGCTAAGAGTTTGTACATTATCATTATGTCCCTAGTCATATGTCATTGTGGAAGGTATATAGACAACAATGACACACAAGACTAGATTGCGGTGTTGGTTGATGACAGAATCTCATTAGTCATGATATGGAGATATCAAACCAAACACATAGGTACTTGTTAGAGAACAAGTGTACCAGACAGACCCACCGTGAGTTTGACACATGGAACCATGACATGGTAGTCACAGTTAGTTCTCATAGTGATGGTGGTGAGTGTAATTCTTTGACCTAAAATCACTACACTCACCACATGTCGTTGGGTACACTTTGACATCATCAAACGTTGTCCTGAAACATGGGTTTTTATAAAGGTGATGATTGGGTGGCTTTGACACATGGGGCTTTTGAGGGGTTAGTGATAGATATGGGATTTGTCCCTCCTGAGGGAGTTTGATATCCATGGCCACTTGATGAGTAGGATTGAGATAGGCGTGCGCATGCATGTGTGAATCAGTATGCCATATTGTTGTCATGCATATCTCCTCCAATCTACTTTGAGATCAACAAAGTGAATAAACGTTGATAGGATGACTGTTCCATGCCTTGAGTTCATTTGGGATATCAGTGACAAATGAATTATGCATTCACTATAACACCATTCATGGATTGTAGGATTGAAATTTGTTCTCCAACTTTCTATTTCACTTGGGTAGCATTGATGTGTGACTAGGCACCACTCTTTGCTTGTGAAGTCATAAGTGTTATGGACTTTCACTACCAACGTGAAATGGACTTGTAGGGTCACACACATAGGATTTAACCTAGAAGAGGATTTTATCCACAAATGATGTTTATATTGATTACTAAAGGAGTTTAGTAGTTCAATTAAACACTCAATCGATTGATAGCTCAATATCATAGTATTCAAGGTGTTGGATTGAATGATTGGAGTATCAGATTGATTGAAACTGTGATTGACTGATTTTGCATAATCCGCTACCCCAACCGATCGAATCATGAGATGAACCGTTCGACTTAGGTTGGTGAACCGATTGGCTCAACTGATGAGACGATCGGCTCATGTGCCATGAAACAATCGGCTCAATTGTTGAACTGATCGGTTCGTGGACCAACTGAGATCGTTTGGAAAGTCAGAAGAATATTTTGCAAATACAATTTGTTTCACTTGTACAAATTTGATTTGAACAAGGATTAATATTTTATTAATCAGAAACAAATTTAAAAGTCAATTTGAGTTGGACCAGGACCACGAACCAAGCATCTCAGAAGTGAAATGATCATCTCAGGGGTCCCAAACGATCAGTTCAGGTGTGAAACGATCAGTTGAGGTCACCAAGCGAACGTTTCAGGGTTGAAACGATCGGTTCAACTGGTACAGTTGGATGTTTAGTTGAAAATCTCAAACTCTTCTACTCCTGCTTTAATCCCGCATTGCCCGGGGTAGAGAACCATTTCCCATGACCCTCCTATATATATAGGCGTAGTGGGGGCTTGTCAGGTACACAACTCAGTGCACCAATTGCTCGGAAAAGTTGTTGTTCTCTCTAGTTTTGGTAACCGAGAGAGCTTGAGAAAGTGCTACCCGATAAGGGAGGCACAACAAGGGAAAGACAACTATAGAAAAGCGACTGGTGGCAGGAGAGTGTATCAGTGGCTAGTACACTGATAGGAGGGTACGACTCCTTCCGATTCCTTGTGGGATAAGGAGACTGGAGTTCCAGGTGGTCTGTGTGGACTACTTCAGAGGTGGGAGACTTCTGCTGCTCGGAGGACAGCTGTCAATCCCCGATAGTCCCGGTGAGACAAGGAGCTGCACAGATACCGTCCAAGACCGGAGGTGAAGACCGCGCAGGCCACAAGGTAATGTCACTGAGCAAGCCTCGGGACAAGGTATGCCTCTACAAACCATCCTTCCTATTGTATAGACGTTGATGCGTTTCCTTTGTTCTGGGTTTGGGAGAAGAAAATTTTTATTTCCACTGCCTTCTCTGTCTACCCTAAAACCCAACAGTGATATCAAAGCCACATCAACTGCTCTATACTTTAGGAGTATCAATGTGATTGATTCTGGTTTGTCGCCTTTATTTATTGCATACGATGTGAATAAAATTGGCTTTATACATGTCCAATCCTAAATCCACAAATCCCAATATACATATATGATATGTAATATGAATGCACTCAATACGCATCACCCTTAAACGAGTTTTGTGGTGGATGTATAGCGTGGTTATGGCCAATAAACCCTATGCATGTGTGCTTGGTTGAATGTGGTTTCTTGCATCTCGGTCTGTGCACCAATTCCCTACCTCCTTATTCCTTATGTAACTCGAGATTTCTTTCCTACCTTTGCTCCCCCTGAATGTAACTCAGGGTTTCCCAATATAATTGTAAAATAGGATAGATCTTTTATTTCTTATTATGTCAAAGAATAGTGGACAACCTGACGACAACTGAGACGATCGGTTCAAAGCGTGAACCGATCGGTTTGTGATCCAGACGGTCGGTTCGATGAGCAAGTCGATCGGGTGGTGGCCATGAGTAGATGCACGATGACCAGGCAAACTGATCGGTTGGAGGAGCCAACCGATTGACTGGTGGCACCCAACCGACCAGCCTAATGGCGAGCCGATCAATCATGGAGATGATTTGATCAAACCCAAAACGGCAAAGAACAATGTTCATCTTGTACAAGTTGCATCTGATGTAGACCTAGATGACCGTGATTCCTCTTGGCTCGAGGAATCACATTAGGATGGCCAAAATCATTGCTTTTATCGTTTCCATGTTTTCTGTGGCATATAGCATGTATATGATACATACTATGTATTGTGGTGATTGGATATGTATATGTACCTGTAAAAACCAAATCCTTCATTAAATATTAAAGTTTTAGATGCCTTCCAAATGCGACACACGTGAAAAGATTGATCGGCCAAGTGTGGGCACGCCCTAGCGTGGTGCATCGTCTATCTCGTGGAAGCGTGAAGGATGAATATGTGGATCTTCCCTATCAGGGTGCATATTCATCGTGTAGGCTTTGGGTCGAACTTAAAAAGGTGACCTAGATAGGATCTAGAACCTTGAGGCATGGAGGTGATCATGGAAAACAGTTGCATATGACATCTTTCAAAAGTTGCATATGATGCAATTGGAAAAAGTTGCCTACTTGGAAGATCTAAGTTGTGGGTGATAGCCCTAGCTGGTCCATGAATTGGAGGATTTTAGGATCTTGACCCACTAGAGGATTGTACGTTGCGATCTTCTGAATTGATGGTGAGGGCTATCAATTTGAACAAAAATAGTGGGATCGATAATTAATTAAAGTCCTAATTATATCTTCAACTTTTCAAATCATTCAAATAAGTCAAAATTAAGTTTTGGACTAAATTGCATATATTTCCTTTTATAGCACAAATGACAACAAACAACAATCACTTTTCGTTGCGATCAGTCTTTGAAAAGGACAAGCTGAATGGGACTAACTTCCACGACTGGTTTAGGACATTGAGAATTGTTCTCACTCAAGAATGAAAGCTCTATGTCTTGGATACTCCAGTTCCAGAGGAACCTACTCCTACCACACCAAAGGCCGAAAGGGATGCTTATAAGAAGCATTTTGATGATGCCATTGATGCAAAGTGCTTGATGTTGTGCTCCATGAACTACGAGTTGTAGAGATAACATGAGAACATGGGTGTCGTTGAGATGATTCAGCATCTCAAGAACATGTATGAAGATAAAGCACAACAAGAGAGATATGATGTCTCCAGGGCGCTGTTCAAGTGTGTTATGGCAGAAGGAGATCCAGTTGGTCCTAACACACTCAAGATGATTGGGTAAGTGGAGAACCTGATGAGACTGGGATTCCCTCTAAGCCAAGAGTTGGCTACTGACGTGATACTGCAATCGTTGCCAGAATCTTACAGTCAATTTGTGATGAACTACAACATGAACAACTTTGACAAGATGTTGACAGAGTTTTTAGGCATGTTAAGGACAGCCGAGACACAGATGAAGAAGGACAAGCCTATGTTTTGTGATGATGATCAGAAACAAAGGAAAGTCCAAGTCCAAGGGTAAGGGCAAAGCTAAGAAAGGTTCTAATGCTAGCCAGCAGCCCAAGTCGTCTTCAACTCTCCAAGCGAAGGGGGCGTGACCAAGAGAGGCGATTGCCACCATTGTCAAAAGACGGGACATTGGAAAAGGAATTGTCCACTCTATCTGGAAGAACTAAAGAAGAAGGAGGTGACAGACGTCTCCACCTGAAGGTGTCATGAAATAAACTTGTAACATTTTTTGAGGTATATGATACGAAGATATAAAATGTAAAGCACTCAATATATGGGGCAAGTGTTGTCGCCATAGATAGGAGTACTTTAGTTTATTTTCAGCCTTGAAGGCATGTAATAGAGTTATGAGCTGCTATTTCATATTTGCCACTGGATAGAAGCACATTATTTTTGCATATTGTATAACAGTAATGGCAATTAATAAAGTTGATGTTTCAATCTTTGTGGCAATGCCTTGTTTATCTTGTGGTACTTAGTATGCATAAGATAAAATGATACCTAAAAGTTATTGATAACTCAAACAATCAAATTAGAATAAATCATGAGAAATTCATTTCTAGTTTCCACATGATGGATAATTCTAGAATCTTTTGGTTAGAGAACCAGTAAGAGACATGAATCTCTTAGACATGATTAATCAATATTCACTAGTAGTAGTGGGAGAATGATTATCCTATTAGGTATAATACATGTGATGTATTTACATACATATTGGACCTAATGCTAATACTTCAAATGGTGTTTAGAGAAATACCAATATGAATATCTTGAAGTGTTCAAGAATATCATAGATGAAGTATGAATTTGGTAAAGTGTTAATTCTTGATGAGATCAATGAATGAAATACTTGAACCAAATGTTTGAGAACCTTATGAGTGATTATGATAGTGTATCATAGTGAACTCATGATTAAGGCATGGTGATGTCTAAATCAAAAAGGAGTCATACTCTAAGGACTTAGAGGATGATTATCAAATAACTAAATTCTTCTTAAATAAAGAATACCCCATACTAATAAAGGATATTAAGAATCACAAAGTGTTGTGAATTCTCAAAATTCCTTGACAGATACAACTTAATTATTTATGTGATAAGTTGGTCATGTGATGAATCGACTATCTAGATGAATATGAGGAATCAGATTTTGAGTTATGGTTTATGACCATTACATCCTAAATGACTTCCATGTGAACCATAAGGTATGACCTTGATGGTAGCACCCATTGGGATAAAATCCATACGTGTGAATGAGTCTTAAGCGTTAAGACACATGGATAACATTTTGAGAAGGATGATGCTTGTTGATTGCAACTTAATGACTAAGAGATTCGGCATACAGATACTAAAACCACATTCCTATGAGGAATAAAACAAGGATGTGTACGTGACAACCTATAAGGTTTATGAATCCATTAATGCAAATGAAGTCTATAAGTTACAATGGATTAATGAATGTGATTGATTATGAGTTGGATATTTACTTTGATGATATAGTCAAAGGGTTTGACTGATATGTCAAAGATAAAGAAGGGATCTATGATTTATTGGGAGCATATGCACATTCCACATGTTGATGTGAAATGAGATGTTCTAGAATGAAAATACTTTGTGGAAATTATCTTTAGGGAAGAAAGAGACGTTTCCTATGTCATAGGTATAGAGATCTATAGAGATAGTTCTCGAAAACCTCTTGACCTGGAAAAGGAGAACATACATTGGCAATCTATACTGAAGGGTTCAGTGTGCATAGAGTCAGTGGGAGAAAAATTGTCCATGTTACATGGAGTTGCTATCCCACGACCAAGTGTCCAATTCTTATGAAGAATGAGAACACTAAGAATAGATATGGATCTATGATGTATGTAATCATCCCATTATCTTACATGTATGGACATATCAAAATAAAGTTCATTCATCATCTTGTATGTAGGACATAACAATATGATGTGCTCATCCTGATAACTCATATGTGGGACATGAAGAGTGGATGTTTGTCTAGTTCCAGTAAGGGTTACTAGAATACCATAAGAACTTGATAAGTACTTGAGAAGTACTAGTTTTGTGGTAATAAGGAAGGGTTCACTGTAATGAGTTACACTGATGCGAACTTCTGAAAAGGACCAAAAATTAATCGCAACATATATATGAGATATATATAAAAGTGAATGTTTGTTAATGGAAACGTTCCAATAAAGTCATTTAAAGGGAAAAGCCAAGTATCTGTGTTAGAGAACACTAGTGGATACTATATGGATCTAAAAGTTCATAGAGATGAATTTATAGATATTCCAGTCATTGATGACAAGTTAGGAATACTTGGTCATGTAATGTGGCTAAAGGTTAGCAAAGGAATACTAGATCACATATTACAACAACTCCATATCATATGTATGACGTACATCGAAGAGATGAGAGACATGCAGTTAATACTGACTTTGGCAAGGTGTTGCCATAACTCACTATGTTAGCACTAGAGCACAGTAACATGTGGGACATTTTTGAAGATCACTATGAATATGATTTAGGGTTGATTGGCTTGCAGTGCAAGTGGGAGTCTGTTGGTATGTATGCCCTGAGAGCCAATCATGGGATGATTGGTGGGATACATTAAGATTGATTTGATAAAGATCAAAGGCAAGCTTCCAATTCTTTTTGGTTCAGTCATATGAGATAATGATAGAACAGATCGAATGTCTAGAGAATGACAATAACCAATGATGTATACCTTCAGGTTCAGGACCTGAACGATGAGATCATACGGATGCTAAGAGTTTGTACATTCTTATTATTTCCCTAGTCGGATGTCATAGTGAAAGGTAGATCGACAACAATGACACACAAGACTAGATTGTGGTGTTGGTTGATGATAGAATCCCATTAGTCATGATATGGAGATATCAAACCAAACACATAGGTACTTGTTAGAGAACAAGTGTACCAGACAGACCCACTGTGAGTTTGACACATGGAACCATGACATGGTAGTCACAGTCAGTTCTCATAGTGATGGTGGTGAGTGTGATTCTTTGACCTGAAATCACTACACTCAACACATGTTGTTGGGTACACTTTGACATCATCAAACGCAGTCCTGAAACATGGGTTGTTATAAAGGTGATGATTGGGTGGTTTTGACGCATGGGGCTTTTGAGGGGTGAGTGATAGATAGGGGATTTGTCCCTCCTGAGGGAGTTTGATATCCATGGCCACTTGATGAGTAGGATTGAGATAGGCGTGCACATGCATGTGTGAATCAATATGCAATATTGATGTCATACATATCTCCTCCAATCTACTCCGAGATCAAGAAAGTGAATGAACGTTGATAGGATGATTGTTCCATGCCTTGAGTTCATTCAGGATATCACTGACAAATGAATTATTCATTCACTGTAACACCATTCACGAATTGTAGGATTGAAAGTTGTTCTCTAACTTTCTATTTCACTTGGGTAGCAATGACGTGTGACTAGGCACCACTCTTTGCTTGTGAAGTAATTAGTGTTATGGACTTTCACTACCAATGTGAAATGGACATGTAGGGTCACACACATGGGATTTAACCTGGAAGAGGAGTTTATCCACAAATGATGTTTAGATTGATTACTAAAGGAGTTTAGTAGTTCAATTAAACACTCAATTGATTGATAGCTCAATATCATAGTATTCAAGGTGTTGGATCGAATGATTGGAGTATTGGATTGATTGAAACTGCGATTGACTGATTTTGCATAGTCTGCTGCCCCAACCGATCGGCTCATGAGATGAACTGAACGGCTCAGGTTGGTGAACCGATCAACTCAACTGATGAGACGATTGGCTCATGTGCCATTAAATGATCAGCTCAATTGTTGAACTGATCGGTTTGTGGACCAACCGAGATCATTTGGAAAGTCAGAAGACTATTTTGCAAATACAATTTGTTTCACTTGTATAAATTCAATTTGAACAAGGATTAATATTTGATTAATTGGAAACAAATTTGAATGTCAATTTGAGTTGGACTAGGACCACGAATCAATCAGCTCAGAAGTGAAACAATCGACTCAGGGGTCCCAAACGATCGCTTTAGGTATGAAACGATCGGTTGAGGTCACCAACCGACCGTTTCAGGGTTGAAATGATCGGTTCAGCTGGCGCAGTTGGTTGTTTTGTGAAAAATCTTGAACCCTTCTACTCCTGCTTTAATCCCGCATTGCCCGAGGTAGAGAAGCATGTCCCATGACCCTCCTATATATATAGGGGTAGTGGGGGCTTCTCAGGTACACAACTCTGTGCACCAGTTGCTCTGCAAAGTTTTCGTTCTCTCTGGTTTTGGTAACCGAGAGAGCCCGAGCAAGTGCTACCTGATAAGGGAGGCACATCAAGGGAAAGACAACTATAGAAAAGTGATTGGTGGCAGGAGAGTGTATCGGTAGCTAGTGCACTGATAGGAGGGTGTGACTCCTTCTGATTCCTTGTGGGACAAGGAGATCAGAGTTCCAGGTGGTTCGTGTGGACTGCTTTAGAGGTGGGAGACTTCTGCCGCTCAGAGGACATATGTCAATCCCGACAGTCCCGGTGAGACTAGGAGCTGCACAGACACCGTCCAAGACTAGAGGTGAAGACCGTGCAAGTTACGAGGTAATGTCGTCGAGTAAGTCTCGGGACAAGGTATGCCTCTACAAACCATCCTTCCTATTGTATAGACGTTGACGCGTTTCCTTTGTTCTAGGTTTGGGAGAAGAAAATTTTTGTTTCCGCTGCCTTCTTTGTCTCCCCTAAAACCCAACACTTGGGTCCACACACAATCCTTGGTCATCTCCTCTAGGTTTGTAGGGTGCTGACACTTTTGGGGTCATCCCTCTTCCCTTATGCATCAGATAGTGCCCTCCTCATTTTCCCTTTGGGTCTCATGAGTTCATGAACGTGATCAATCTTCTAATCCATGACCCTCAGACAATGATAGGTGTTACCTCCCGACCCTATGGTCATGTGCAACTAGGGAATTAGGCAACTCCTACTTCCATCATTCTTATCCCTATCTGACCCTAGGATAGACTTAGGATTCTAAACATAGCACATATCCAACTTGAAACCTTACCCAAGTCTTCATCATCTCTCTCATCATTCATGGGCTGACTTTCATCCTTTCATAGGGGTCATGGTGACCTACCTACCTTGATCAGGCCCCATACCAGTTACCACCATGGTAACACATCCACATGCGCTTAGAGATGGTTATCTATGGGTCTATAGGTTCATTCTCATACTATGAACCTCCCACTTAGCTTCTCAAGATCTTATGAGACCTCTTAGGTTACCTCAAAACCAACAGAACTGGTATACACCCTACAAAAGGGTCCCTTTCCCAGGATGGAAGGAAACTATCTCTTGATAGCAACAAAGGTCACAAACATCCTTATGCTTAGGGTTTACATACACATGAGCATGTTTATCCCTAGCAAGCCATTAAGGCACAAGAAGACCACCTACTCGACCATGCTAGGTCATACTTGTTCTCATTCCTCAACATTGGACCAAGAACACACCTTCCAATGTCACCAACTTAGCTGTGAGGGGTTCATCAAACATACCTTAGACTTAAGGGGTTTCCCTCTCCTCTAAACATGAGGAGTGCCATGCTCGAATCTATAGAAACTCAAATCTCGTCATGAGCATCAGGTACACCTCTTCCCCTCTTAGACCTAGGAACCCTAAGTTCACTTTTTAGATGTCCCACTGCATGCTCAACCTTTTTAACCACGAACCAAGCATGTACAAGGTATGACATGCACTTCCCCATGATCCTTCTATTTGAATAACACTTCAGAGTGGAGTCCTCCTCAAGGACAACCAACTAAGTGTAAGGCCTCACAACCTGTTACTAAACATCTTCATGGTCTTAAGGAACTCTTCTTCTTAACCCTAGAAGGTAAACACCTATACCATAGGCACAAAGGTACCAACACTCTCATCTTCTCTATAGGGTTTGGTTCCTCTAAAGGCAACCAAGATACCATTAGCCTCTAGGGATCATGCATGAGGCAACCACTACTATCCACTTAGGTCGCATCATCCTCAACTCCTCACTATTCCTCATATATCGGAGTCTAAGCTTCCAACCTTCTTGCTTGGGTCCTGCTCTCTCTCTCTAGAGCTACCCCTACAAACAACCTTACTACTAAAGGTTCTCTCTCCATGAAGGATCAAGCTCACAAGCATACCCCTACATGGGTGAAGCCTATGTTCAAACTTATGTTTGCTCAAGATTATCCATAGCCCTTTATGCTTATCTCATAAGCTATCCAACATACTCTCTTGGCCAGGGTTTCAACCTACTACCCGCACTACTGACGTACTCTGGGTGCATACTCAGCCATGCTCCTATAAGCCCATAGGGTTTCTATAGGTTGTTCACTAACCTCATCATTGAAGGATCTATCCTTCACTCTAACATGCACGACCCTTTCCAGGGTTGGGTCACCAAAGGCACTAGGTCATCCAACCTCACATGGCTCATATCGTCATGGGTATCTAAAATAAAAGCATGTCCTCATGGTCTACTATGACATCTAGCTCATCGTGTAATCTCTCTCTCTCTCTAACCTTCACTTAGGGTTAGGGTTAGCATCATCCTCAGAGGATGCACCATGTCTCTACTCATAATGGAGGTCTCTACCTCCAAGACTAACACTTTCTACTCATCCTCTTGACAAGAAGGTCTAGCCTCAGATCTCTCCTGAGGGCATGGCAACATATGTCATACGACCTAAGCATGTATTTATTCTTTATTTTACGCTTAAACTATTAAGTTTATATCCATGAAATTTTATTTACATGCTTTTCATTAATTTGGCGGAGGATTCTTTAAACCTTATCAACTTTACCCATACCTCAAGAGGGTGAGGAGGAGAGAGAAAAACCCTAAACCTTAGAATTTTAACAGAAGTAGGGTTGAGAAGGGACGAAAATAGATGACGGAGTCCTAAAGGTATCTTACATTGAGTCAGATCCTAAGATATTGGCTAGGCAGTCACACAAATCTGGAAGTACTCGTATTCTGACTAGCAGTGCGGATGAAAAATATTGCCAGCCCCTAGACGTGATCGTTTTCTAGACACCTCTATCTTTAGGAAAATACTCTAATAACTCCCTCGGTTCTATGGAATTTGTAAAATTTAATAATTAATAAAGATTAGATGAGGAACCAGGGCTCTGATACCAAATGTAACGACCTTGCCTCTTGTAACCCCCACTTAAGGGAAATTAAGAGGTCAGAGTCGTTATCCCAATTTCCCGAATCAAAGGTTCGACAAATAATCAGTAATAATTATTAAATTCTACCGAGACTATACTGAAAGCTGGAATAAAATAAAACTTTACATGCATTTTTCAAAAAGTTGGATATCTACTTCTATCCACAACTGGAGTCTATTCTAACTAATCCTCTTTTGTACTTTAATTCTTATTTAATTCCACATATGCCATTGTACTGTTTGTCCTTTTCAAACTTGTACCTAAAGCGCTGACAAATAAAACGTCGGTCAACATAAATGAATATGTCGGTATGTGGGGGAAACAATAATCGTGCAATTAACTGTAACAACATATTGCAAGCAGTTATGGTTTAGCAAGAAAACTTTACATCTTAAACATAAGTACTCAATCCATACATATCCTAGCCTCTGCATTGTCCCTATAGTGGACCTAGATACTACCTCTCATATGGTAAATCACAATTAAACCCTGCATGATCCTACCTAACAGGTAGATCAATATCTAGGGTTGAGTGGCATGGAACTACCCATAGGTAGCCCAATCACTAACTCATGATATTCCAAAGAGTCGCATGGCACTACCCATAGGTAGCCCAATCCCTAACACTTGATAACCTGATGGTCCTACTTAACAAGTAGACCCTATACTAGGTTACCCTCTTCATTATTAGCAAAGCTATAGAGGAGGACCAGGATCTGAGCCAGTCATGTATACATCCTTATGGTGATAATCATAGTCACTTTATAGTAGCATGATATAAGAGTCATCCAAGCAGTTATTTTCAAGAAACTGATAAAACATCCAGGATTTGCCATGAAACTAAAGTGATTAACCATAAGTGTAACCACATACCTGTCAGGCTGACTTGAGTACAAAACTAATCCAACTAAGTAGTATATCTAGTAAACAAGCAAGCACACAAGATGATCCTAAAACATGCATCCAATTTTCCTATCATTGATCAGGCCATCAAGGTCTAGTAAGCCTAGCTCGCTTCCCAGGGTTTCTAGTCCACTTTTAGGGTTTCCATTGCAATTAGGGTTTCACTTCATTTTTTTA
Organism: Alisma plantago-aquatica; assembly: GCA_963693085.1. Taxonomy (NCBI): domain Eukaryota; kingdom Viridiplantae; phylum Streptophyta; class Magnoliopsida; order Alismatales; family Alismataceae; genus Alisma; species Alisma plantago-aquatica. Next base: position 6,722,906 of record OY856409.1, on the reverse strand, counting down.
CTATTTTAAACCCTAATTTTATACAATTACTCACAAACCCTAATTTTGGATAAAAGGAACAATGAAATGTTCATTAAGTCTATTATGCCACTTTCACATCAAAACTACCGTTTTTATCCTTTTAAGGCATGACACGGTCATTAGGCCTAATTATCTTCTTTGGTTCCTTTCAAATTAACAACTTATTTTTCATTCCACATTCATCCATTAGAAAACCTTGATTACCACATTAAGGATATTTATCCACAATTAGGAACTTTTATACTCAAAATAGCTTAGAACCATCATATCTCAGCTTTAATCATGAGTTTGAACAATTAAAGCCATTAAGAATCTTAATTAGGGTTTCAAGGCCCATTAAAGCCTATTTATGCACATGGAACCCTAAATTAATCCAATTATGTGTAAAGTTCATCCTTTTAGATCTAATGTGTCCTTTTGTAATCAACAAGTTAATATCAACTTTAAACATTCAAATAACCCTTTCTAATTCATTAATCATTATTGATTAGGGTTTCACATGAATAAAACCATTAAAGCTAGCATCTTTACTTACTTTTTGAATTTCAAGCATAATTAGGATCTAAGTATATTTTTAATAGATTCCACACATTTTTTTGAGCAAATTTCATATATTATTTGCCTTAATCTGAGTTACCAATTAGAAGTTATGATTTTTGCAAGATTAACTCAAACATACCAATAGGGAGGTGCCACGTAGGCAACAAACTCCCCATGCACGTACCTCACACGCCCGACTTCATTTATAATGGAATGACTCTTATACCCCTGGGCCGCAGCTCATTTCTTTACATGTTGGAAGGGCATATTGGTCAAACTGTCGTCGCTCGTCCCCTTCCTCGTGAACCCTACGCTGCAACTGGGGTAGGGGTCTGTCGCCACATTACCTCCCCTCCTTGGTACTTGAACGGCACCGAAGAAGGTCCTTTTACCTCCTCCGCCCTCCACCACACCCGTGGAGGCCCCTGGTCGTGCCCGAGGCGCCTGGGTTCTGGTCTGCTGTCGTTTCTCATCGGCAAGCCATGCAGGCGTGGTGTTGGTGGTTATGGCGAGGATATCTTGTGTCCTCGTCACAGTCTCGACGTGAAGAGCATACAGATACTCCTTGAGCATGTATCCATTACTCCGTGTTGCCTCTGGAATCGCATCGTTCCCTGCCTTTGTGGTCAAGAAGGAGGTGGGATTAGAAGAGGACCGTGTATTGTCTCAGATCCCTCTGGTCTCGGTACCTTTGAGCCTAGAACTTATATAGATCGAGGGTAGCAAGGAAGATGTGAGGGTTTGGTAGGGTCTAGAGCCCTCAGTGCCTTGGGGAAAAAGGAAAGATTCTTTCCAAAGAGATATTTATGCTTTAAATGAAAAAACTAATTTCAAAAATATGCTTGTACTTCTCTCTTGAGAACATACTTTCCTTAACAAGCAATGTGGGAAAACATTCCCATCTTATTCAACTTTCCTTTGCCAATCAAATTTATATACAAAAGATTAAATGTTCTGAACATGTCTCTTTATCATATTCCTTACACATTTATCTTCTTTTTCCCTCTTAGTCACATCTTATTTCCTAATTGGGATTCCTTTTATCCCAAGAAACTATGTGGATTCGAAATCCACTCTATTATGAATAAACACTTAGTCTTCTTAGAGAATTCCACATTATCTTTAGCATTATCTCGATTTCTTTTAAAAAAAAGATTTCTTTTCAAGGATTTACCTTTATCCTTTATTTCCTTTTTCTTCTTTTCCTATTTCTTCCATTAGAAATCATATGTAAACAAAATTCATTCAATTGTTGCCATCAATGCCACTTTATAGAGATTTCTATGGATTTCTCATAAATATATTGCTTAATATCCATTATCTTTTATCTTTTTCTATTACTTGGACTTTTCTTCTTTTCTTCTCTATTATATCCATTGTTTGATAAATATAATAATAGGAACCACAAAATTCATAATGTAAGGGAGATTTGCAAAGAAATCCCTTTATTGTAGCAAAACGTACAACCTTTTCAATTAAGTACAAATTCACAAAATCATTATATTTCAATTATTAAAACACAAGCAAAATTGGGGTTGTAACATCTAGCGTGCATAATTTCACTTTAATTTGTAATTTCATGATTTTCAAACCCCGGGACAATGTGGAATCACCAAAGGTTGTTTGTAAGACATTTTTAGTTATCTCTGATATTGACAGGTTAATTTATTTTGATCTTCGTGGTGGATATTCACAAAAAGAATGGAACTGTGATAAAATATATGACATGCACATATTATATGTTGTCTATCAAAGGTCTACCCAAACCTTAAAGCTTGGAATTCATATAACCTATATTTTCTTCTCAATAAACATAAGTTAAATCGATGTATGTACTAGTTAAATTGTAATAGTATATATACCTCATCTTCTAAAAAAATACATGAATTTGGGATTAAGTGCAACATGATAAGTTAATTTCTGAAATATTATATATTACAAATTCAGAATTTTTTATGGAAGCCAGACCATTAATTAACTTTTTAACATTATGTATTTCATCTTGATCTTAATTGTAACACTAACCACAATGAACATATTTTGAGGGGAAAGAGTAGTACTTCTTTCTCATTAATATCAAAATCAGCGTCCATTATATTTTTTTGGATAAAATTTCATTGCAATAAATAGGAACATAGTCCTGACATCACAACCTTGATAACAATATACATATAAAAGATGATCATAATCATCTAATATTAGGTACAAGAAGTACCGTGACCTCAGTTATTTGTTTTTCGTTGGAAAAAAATAAAAGGTTGACAAGAGGAGATAGCTAATTGTTGTTACGTGGGTGAGGTACCCCTAAGAAAAACCTCTTAAGCATAATTATTGATCTAAATAATAAATAATAAGAATTGATGTTGGTATATGATAACTGCAACAGGTGGTAACCGTCGGAGAAATTAGTCTTGTTCTTGATCATTTACTTCCATGATTTGAATCATAGAGTATGATTTTTGGGAAAGATTTTCTCACCTAATATTTCCTAGTCATGGATGCCTTTGTTCATGTCTAGTTAGAAGGATACATACATTACTTATATAATAAAGTAATGTTATCATAGAGATTATTATTATCTTTGATAATATATTCTACTATTTTTTACTTGTTCTTGAATATTCTATTAATTCTTTCAGTCCAAATTTTCCAATAAATGCAACTAGTTATAGTAGAATGGTGGTTTATATGTTACACTGGTGGCTTTATTTTTGAGCTAATGGATGGTATCTACTTTGGTATCATATGTACATGGGTTCTAATAAAAGGAAGTCTTCCAACATGTGTATACCATAGAGAAGTGGAATAAGTGTTATGGATTCTCCTCGTGGCTATTGCACATATAAATGATGGTAGGTCCTTGAATAAACATTCTTTCTAATTTTCTCAAATGTGAATTTGTTTGTGTCCTATCAACAAATAAGTATAATAATATTTGGGGGACTTTTGGTCTTCCTGATTTTTTATTATATGTGGTGTTGATTTAGGGTTGGGTGTAGAAGTAGAATGTGAGTTTAGATGTGTATTTTTCACCCCATATCCATTGTGTTGTGTGATCATCACTAGCATATGTGAGTTGTCTATGAATGAAAGTAAAATCATAATATGATATGAGTTGTCCAAGTAATATCTATAGTAGCTTTCATCAATTATAAGAGAGAAGTTGTTGCACGTTGGATTTGGTTCACATAAGAAGGTACGAGAGAATGTTGTGGTAAAGAATCATATTTAGTAAGTTGCATCATTCATCCAAGGGTCGGTCCAAAATTTATTGTAGATAGAATAATGGATTTATTTTTATTTTGGCTTGAATGATATGGATATGGTAGATTAGATACTTTGAATGGGGAATGAGGATTTGAATGGGGAATGAGGATTTGGTGGCTATAGTATGCCATGGATTTTTGTGCTTATAATATTTTTTCATAATGTGCTTCTTTTAGATGGTGATTTTGGTAATGCACATTGTGGCTATAATTATGTGTATGACACATAAGGAGGGGTCATCACGTCCAAAAACCTACCTATATCTTATTATATGATTAGAACAAAGTAAATCATACTTGTGTTGATCATACTTGGGTCTCTCCTATGACTGGTAAATTTTTGGTACTTCAAGACAGGCCAGGAAGCTTGTAATGCAGCCATATAAAAAGTGTGCAAGCATGGTGTTAAACATGAAACAAACCATCACTATTTACATTTGTTTGCCTTTAATATCTTCATCTTTTTAGCTAATGAATTTGTTTCCCTCTTACTATGCAACCAACAGATCATTGATAGGAATGTCATGATGCCATCTTCTACATGTTCAGGTTTTGTCTTCAGATCATGGGATTTTCCATTTGAAAAAGCTTTGACAGACCAATTGGCATTGCATTCCTTTATGAAGGCATTTTGTTAAGTGTATTACGCGTAGATGAAACTAAATTCCTATTAAGACCAATTTGATGATGCAAATGTGATAGTTGATGTACTTCTGTCTTATGTTACACCATGGATTTTATATTGGTAGTAGTTAACTAGAATTAGTTATTAACAAATACATTTTGTATCTGAGCAAAGTGTCACACTAATCTTGTGAACCAAGCATAAGGTGTGGGTTTTATTGTTAATGATGCCCCAGCCTTCATTGATTTATGGAGCATATATGTTGTCGCATCATGCCATGTGGATCTTACCCCAATATGTTTCTAGAGAATATCCCTTCTAAAATCGTTGATAGATTCGTGTATATGTGATGGAAGGGGAATACAACTGAGACAGTAGGTGATAAGTGAGGTAAGTGAGTTGTTGTGAGGAGTAAGTCTTCCAGCAAGATTGAGAAATTTGTTTCAAGGGAAAAGGTGATTATGGATTATGTTAGTGATCAGATTCTGGTGGTTTTTGATAAGGAGTATGGTGTAACTAGGAGGGTCAAGTAAGTGAAGGGGAAATTTTCAATCTTACAGTTGAGAATTAACTGGTAATAGTTAATATCATCTATGCTGACATGAGTTCCAATAGTCACCGATTTGGGGAGATTTATTTTGAGACCCAAAATGCATGAGAATAGCTCTAGGATAGGAATAGTTTTGATAAAAATTGTGCCACCTGGTCTACAAAAATGATAGTGTCATATGTATAATGAACTATATTTTCCTTACACTTCTTGGGGGAAGAAATAAGTCCATGTTGTACCCCTAAAGTCATCATCCTGGAAATGATAGAAGTGATTAGGATAAAAATATAAGAATATAGTGGGTCCCCTTTTGGGAAATCGGGACAACTTATAAGGAAGCAGAAATAAAAATTTATGGCCTGATTAACCAATCGTCAAGATCGCGTCAACAACAATGTATCTAGGAAAGAGAGTAACAAGACTCATATCTGATCCTGGAGCAATTCTAGTAAAGAATCATGGTGCAGTATCGTACTTCTTCTCCAAGAAGCAACGTGCTTCTTTTTTAGGAAACATCACTTGAACGGACATCACTAACAACCTCCTAGTGCAGCACCACAGACTGTGGTTGATGTTGTCCTCCTAATGGGAAAAACTCCTCATCTCTAGAGTAGTCCACGCGACTACCAAGAACTCCACATTATGCAACCGGAAGCCAATGGGAAGGAATTGTCCCTTCGAGCATCAATGTACTATCATCGATTCACTCTCCCACAAATGTATCTCCCTTTCTATCTCTCCCTTTTATGGGTAGGTCTTTCACAGTATCTCTATTGGTTACTACAAGCAGAGAGGACAATAATTGTCAAAGCTTATTATTGTGTCTGGGAAGCCCCCAGTACCCCTCTATATATAGGAGAGGCTTGGGTCAGGGTTTGAAGTTTGTGTGGGAGTCGAAAGAAAATAATTTATAAATTTTCTACTACGAACGCAAAACTAATCAATTTGTATGAACTGATCGGTTCACATATGAACATGTCAGTTCATTCCATGAACCAATCAGTTCGTGCAATTTTATTTTCTGAATAAATTGGTATTCAATGCACGATGAATAACATGATCTCAAAACAAATCCTTGATTCAATCAAACTAACTATTGAACCAGACTGTCCATCAAATGAATCGATCATTCATTCTGTAAATGGATTTGTTCATGACTTAGTTCGACCATAGATCAGCCTATGTTGTCTCCAGTCGACCTAACACTCAAACTAATCGATTCAACACTTGAATAGGTCAGTTCAAAGTCCAATCAGTCAATTTTGAACCTCATTTGTTTAATTGAATACCTAAATACTTTTAGTAATCAAGTTAAACATCATTCCTTAATAAACTCCTATTCCAAGTGTATCCTATTTGTTTGACCCTATAGGTCCCAAGTTGCATTGACAGTGAATGTCCATAACCAACCTATGACATCACAAGCAATGAGAGGTATCTAGCAACACATCATTGCTACCCAATTAGTATGGAAAGTTGGAGAACAACTTCAACCTACAATGCATGATCAATGTTAATATGATTGTATCGTTCCTTTGTCTCTAATATCCAAATTGAATTTGAGGCATGGAATTATCATCTTCTTCAACATTCATTCCATGTTCCTTGAACTAGAGAAAATTTTTTGTGATGCATGTGAGCTCACATATCACATATTGAATCACATGAATATGACCATACATTTATCAGTCTTTCTTATTAAAAGGTCTGGATATCAATCTTCTATAGGAGGGACAAATTCCATCTACATCACTCACACTTAATCCCCATGTGTAACAGAGTACCTGAGCATCACCATTATGGAAACCCCTATTTAAAATTGCGTTGGATGATGTCTAAGTGCAATGAACGACATGTGATGAGTGCAGTGACTTTAGGTCTAAGAACCACAATCACCACTATCACTATGAGAGTTGATTCTGACTACAATTCCATGGTATCCATGTATAACTTTCATTGTGGATCTATCTGACACACTGTTCTCTAATGTGTACATGTGTGTTTCACTTGATATCACATATCATGACTAATAAGACTTTATCATCAGTCAACACAAACTCTAGTCTTATGTGTTATTGTTGTCTATTTTGCTTCCATAGTAATATCTGACTAGGGACAAAACAAGGATGTATGTTCTCTTATCATACATATGATATCATTATTTAGGTTATCAACATGAAAACATATGTCAGTGAGTAACATCATTCTTTAGACATGTACTTATGTCTGTGTCATAATCTAATGATTGATACAAAGATATTAGAAGGAAATAAATTTATTATTATCAAATCAGGTATCTACTTCCCCCATTGCAATCATCATATGATTGTATATATGGGCATACATACCAATAGAATTCCACTTGCACTTAGATCCAATCACCCACGAATCTTTATTCCAAGTGATTTTTATATGTCCATCATGTTTCTGTTGTGCAAGCGCTTTTATAGTGGGCAAGTAATGTTTCCTTTTAGTTGGTATTTTGCAAGTTTAACATCTCTTCACTATACAACTTCTCGTATGAGATGGAAGTGTTGTAGTATTCTATCTGAGATTCCTTGCTTATCCAGGAGCTCCATTGTTGTCACGATATTTCTATTGTGTCATCAACAGTTGGAACCTCCCACAAATTCATCTATATGAACTCATAGATCCATGCAGTATCCTCTGTTGCTCACAAAACCAACGTACTCAGCTTCTATGGTAGAATTTAAATAATTATCTCTAACTTGTAAACTTTGATAGCTTACAGTTCTCATTTGAGGTCAAACACAGATTAAGATTGTGATCTTTAATTTTCTTTTTCATTTTGGAAGCTTGCAGCGGTGTAACCCTTTACACCCAACTATTTATTATTACATAAATTAAGGAACCAATCATTTTAGTGATTCTCAAGTACTTAAGGATTTTCTTATGTCATTCTAGTGACCTTTACTAGGATCTAACAAATATCCTCTTGTCATGTACAATACATATGAGACAATTGTATGTTTACATATCATCTCATCAAGTCCAATACATACAAGACACATGATGAGTACATTACATTGCATACATGATAGATCCAATTTTGAATGGATATTGTGTCTCACTCATGTTTTCCCATTCATTACAAGAACTAGGATACTAGGCTACTAAGAGACTAAATCCAAGGAACATGGACAAGTTTTCTCTTATTGAGTCATGTATGTTGAACCCTTCAGTATATTTCCAATGTATGTTCTCCTTTTTAGGTCGAGAAGCTTTCCAGATCTATTTGTATATATCTTAATTCCTATCACATAGGATGCTTCTCCTAAACCCTCTAGATAAGGTACTTTCCTTGCCATGTTTTATTATATGCAATATAAGGATGTTATTCCCCGTTAATACGTGGAGCATAAATATGCGTAGACTAAATCTTTTGTAATCACATATTTTATCTTCATTTTGACTCAAGTCAAACTCTTTGACTGTGTCAAATCAAAGATTCCTGCTCCGTCATGCTTGCTTCAATCACATTTATTGACCTTTGTATTTTACAAGCTACATTTGCATTATTGGTTTATAAAACCTTACGGTTATGTCACATACTCATCCTCATAATTATTCTAATTAATGAATGAAGATTTAACATGTTATTATCAAAATCTTATATTCATACTAAGTTAAGCATGATCCTGATGGATTCAACAATGACAATTTGTGAGCTAGTCTACTCTTACAGGATTCTGTACTACTATCCATGTCGGCCTCTTCTCAAAGACCCAAATGCACCCAATGGATTTTACCCATTAAAGTGGATCCACCAAGTTCATACCTTGTTGGTTCGCACGGAGTCCATCTTTGGTCCCATAGCCTCAAGCCATTTCTTAGACTCTGGTCCCTCAATAGCTTCTAGGTAGGTTGTTGGCTCATCATATATTAGTAGCTTACCGCCTTTTGGGTCATAAGATATCATAATCTTTCCAACTCAAGGCGTGCTCTACTAGAACTAAGAAGTTTAGTGATACATAAGGGACTTGAGATTCGACAACAATTTGTGATTCTCCTTGTTCCTATTATACCCCTTTAGGTTCAATGTTTTCTTATTTGTCTCGAACATTTTGAGTTCTACTTTTCTCCCACTTAATTCTTGGGGGTTAAATTCCCTGTAAGAATACAACTATCTTGGAAACAAATAATTTTGTTGTTGGATTGGCATATAAAGTAGTATTTTAACAAAATAACATTTATGTGAATTTTGGTCAAAGCTTTCAAGAAATTATTTTCTTACACAAGATTTTAAAACTAATTCTTGTAAAAGACATATCAGGACACTTCCCATGCCATATGTCATATGGTGTCCTTTGAACCATTTTAGATGGTACATTCTTTTACAGTATAGCATGTGTAAAAGGAAATTAAAAGATTACCTAGATTGATAACCGCACCATGTCTTGACAGGGTGTGACTCCTTCTTTCTGATACATCATTACTCTTTAGGTGGAGTTCATTGTGATACACTATCATGGTCTCTAGAAGGTCCTCAAACTCTTGGTTTAAAATATTTCAACATCGACCATATCAAAGTGTCATAATACTTTTACCAAGTTAATTACGTACTTCATTCATTATCTCTCTAAACACTTCAAGAGATATGTACTTGAATTTCATTATATGAAACCTACATATCTACTGAGATCATTAATATAATGAGGTACCAATAACCACCTCTGGCATTTATTCTAAAAGGTCTATATACATATGTATGTATGATCCCTAATAGGATAGTCACTATCCCACTACATCTAGTGAAGATGCATTGTCATTTTGCCCAATAAAAAAGACTTGCATGTCTCTGTTGATTCAATAACCAAAAGATTCTAGACAACCATCATTGTGGATTCAAGAAATGTATATCTCATTTATGCTCTCTAGATGACAATGCTATAGGTATTCTTTGTTTGAGTCATCAAGTCATTCAGTAGATGTGTCATACAGATTTGTCTCTACAACTATCAAGTATGATTATGAGACATGGGACATTTCCATTTATGATCTCATTTTTTAAATGAATCATAAGTTTATTCATAATATTCTTGTCCATAAAAGATACATGATGTTTTCATTGATGGCATCTATGTAATAGGAACTCATTAAATATATTACATGCCCATTATGTGAAAGATAAATTCCAACTGTAGTGGTAGAAACTCTTTATGCGCATAGTTCTATCTTACTTCTTCTCAAGTCCTGAAATGGAGATCTATACCTCCTTCTTCATATTGAGATCCTCTATATAAAGAGGAAAATTCTATTTCCCATGTCCAGGCAAGTGACAATGGTGGCACTTTCCTTCCTTATTTAAATGAAAAGGACATATTCCTTTTGCACCTACCCCTCTCTGTATCTTGAGTGCAGAAGACTTAGACTTTATCTTAGCCTCAAAACTCTTCTTGTCCTTTCCTTTGTCCTTGGACCCCACTCCATTGATCATCATCACAGTTTTGTCCACCTTTATTTGTGCTTCAACATTACATGCTAAGCAGTTCGGATGGTAGTTTATTCAAGAGATAACACTCAATAAATTGGCTATCTGATTCAGGAAATGATTTTAGAATCATATCTTTGGGCAATTCTTGACCTAAAAGAAATCCAAGTCTACCTACATGCCCAATCATACTAAGAACATGGGGCTCTACTGGATCTCCCTCTGTTAGTTGGCACTCAAACATCCCTTTGGAAAAAAAATACCTTACATGCTATACATGATTCCATGTTTTCATGCTATTCATGCAACACATATTTCACACATCTCAACATAAGGTATTTGATGTATGAGGAATCATTGGTATGCTTCAATAATCCTTAGGTGCATTTGGAGTGGGTTCCTCTGACTCTGGTCTTTCAAGGACATAAAGCTTTCACTCATTAGTAAGAACGTTTCTCAAAGTCCTAAACTAGACATGGAAGTTAATCACATTTTGTTTGTACTACTCAAGGACTGATCACATTATTTTCCATTACATTATACAAAATATATTGCTGCTTTAGTCAAAACAATTTTATTAGATCTGATAATATTGTGATAGTAATTAGGCTTTTAATTAATTATTACTCCCAATATTTTGTTCAAATTGATAACCCACATGTATCAATTTTGAAGATTGCAGCATATAATCTTCTAGTGAGTGAAGACCCAAAATAATTGAATTATTATCTAGCCAAAGCTAGTGTCCATAACCAATTACTAAAATATGAAACATTTACCAATTGTATGTTATTCAATTCTTGGATAGATGATAAGTGCAACTATTTTCCATAGTCCATCTGCATGTTTTTGGGTTTTTAATCTCATCAAGGACACTCAGTTAAGCCTAACTCAAAACTCAACATGATAGTAATGCACCCCGCTTGGCAGGCCCGCATAACTATCATCACACTTCCACGAGATAGACAGCGCACCATGCTTGGTGTGCCCACATATAGACAATCAAGATTTTTATGAGTGTTTCTTATGGAAAGAGTCTAAGCCTTAACATTTGATTAAGTGATATATATATATATATATATATATATCTGTGTGTGTGTGTGTGTGTGTGTGTGTGTGTGTCTGTGTGTGTGTGTATACATATCCAATCACCACATACTAATAGTACATATCATATACATGTTATAACAATAACGAAAACATATAATTATAAACACAAGTTATGGTCATGACCGTACTAGTGTAATTCCATATAGCTACAAGGAATTACTATCACCTCAGGTTTACATCATATGGATCAACCTATTATTGGTAAAGTTTCATGCTCAAACCAATCTGAGTCGATCGATTCAACACTTGAAATGATTGGTTCGCCTTTTGGCTGCTTAGTTGGGCTCTTGAAATGGTCATTTGGTCTCAAGTTCAACTGATTTCTGGACTCCTCCAGCCGATTGGTTGGCCACCAGTTAATCAGTTCATCTTCTCCTATTGTTTGGCCTCCTTTATCCTCCAATCGATCAATTCGCAGAATGAGTCAATCAGATCATCTGGTGCATAATGTGTTCTCATAATGAAACATATTTTAAAACTATCTTGTTTATATTACATTGTAAAAAGGAAAAACCTTAAGTTACATTTGAGGGGAATAGGAAGATGAGTACTAAATTACATTTGGAAACGAGGAGAGAGGCTCAGTATGCAAACCAAGATTTAAATAGGAAAAAACTACTATAATTATGCACACACAGATCTGGGGTTATTGACCATAAGCATGTTAGCATCCACCATCAAAACCAATTTTAGGGCGACACATGTAAATTACATATATATCATTCATATATATAATATATATAGTATTTGGGGTTTTATTGGGTATTTAATCGCATATTCAAATTAATCATTTTAATATTCGTACTGTATGTAATAAAATAAATCTAATCACATCAATTTAAAACCCTAATACACCATAAATTGGCGTTGTTCTAATACCACTGTTGGGAAATTAGGACGACATATATGGCACCAGAAACAAAAATTTAAAGCTCGGTTTCCCAATCAGCAAGATCGTGTCAACACAATGCATCTAGGAAAGAGAGTAACAAGAGTTATACCTAGTCTTGGAGTAAGTTCAATGGAAACTCTTGATGTAGTATCATACTTCTTCTCCAAGTAGAAACACACTTCTTCTCCAAGAAACAACACTCGCACAGTCATCACCAATATCCACCTAGAGTAGCACCACATGATGCGGTTTATGTTGCCCTCCTAGCGAAAAAAACTCCTCATTTCTAGAGTAGTCCATGCAGACCACCAGGAACTCCACATTGCACTACCAGATCCAATGAGAAGGAGTTGTCCGTTATAGCGTTAGTGTACTAGCACTGATTCACTTTCTTACAATTGTCCCTCTCTTTTTATCCCTCCCTTTACGGATAGGACTTCCTCGGGCTCTCTATTGGTTACCACAACATGAGAGGACAACAATTGTTAGAGATTATTGTTGTGTCAGGGAAGCCCTCTATACCCCTCTATTTATATGACAGGCTAGGCTCATGATTCCCAGTCTGTGCGGGAGTCAAAAGGATAGAATTCACAAATTTTCTAAAAACTGTGAATGATGAACCTATAGGTTCATGCCATGAACCAATCAGTTCATGTAGTTTCTTATTATGATCACATTGGTATTCAATACATGATTAATGTAAAACATGACGTCAATACTAATCATTGACCCAATTGAATTGATCATCGAATTGGGTGGTTCATCACACGAACTATCGTCTAAGACCTTAAACCGGTCGGTTCACTATATGTAAACTGGTCAGTTCATTCCCTGGTTCAACCATTGATTAGCCAATGTTGTTTCCAATTGACCTGACATTCCAACCGATCGGTTACACACTTGAACCGGTCAATACAGAGTCTAGTCAATCCATTATGAACCTCATTTGTTTAATGGAATGACTAAATACTTTTAGTAATTGGGTTAAAAATAAACTCCTATTCTAAGTGTATCCTATGTATGTGACCCTTTAGGTCCCAATTCACATTGGCAGTGAATGTCCATAACCAACTTATGACATCTTAAGCAATGAGTAGTATCTATGAACACATCATTGCTACCCAAGTAGTTTGGAAAGTTGGAGAACAACTTCAACCTACAATCCATGATCAATGTTATTGTGATCATAGAGTTCGTTTGTCTCCGATATCCATATTGAACTTGAGACTGAAATTGTCATCCTCTTCAACATCCAATCGATGTTCCTTGAACTATAGAAAATTGTCTAAGATGCATGTGAGTTCACATATCACATTTTAAATCACATGAGTATGGCCACACATCTATGAGTCTCTCTTATCTAGAGGCCTGAATATCAATCTCATGTAGGAGGGACAATTCTATCTACATCACTCACACCCAACCCCCATGTGTCACAGAGTACCTGATCATCACCTTTATGGAAACCCTTATTCAAAGTCATGTTGTTTGTCATCTAAGTACAATGAACGAAATGTGATGAATGTAGTGACTTCAGGTCTAACAACCACAATCACCACTATCAGTATGAGAGATGATTCTAACAAACATTCCATAGTATCCATGTATCACTCACATAGTGGGTCTGTCGGATACACTATTTTAGAATATGTACATGTGTGCTTGACTTGATATCACATATCATGACTAATGAGTCTTTATCCTCAATCAACACACACTCTAGTCTTATGTATTATTGTTTTCTATTTTGCTTCCGCAGTAATATTTGACTAGGGATATAACAAGAATTTATATGCTCTTATTATACATATGATCTCATTGTTGAGGTCATAAACCTGAAGATATATGTCAGTTGAGTAACATCATTCTTTAGACATCTACTTATGTCTTTGTCATAATCTCATGATCGATACAAATATAATAGATGGAATTACCTTTATTATTATCAAATCAGTTATCTACTTCCTGATTGCAATCACCATATGATTGGTTGTCTGGGCATACATAGCACATTAAAATTACCAAAAGAACAATGTATAGTACTCATTCTTGAGTTTGTATGTTACTCATAAATGAGTATTACCCCAAATATATATATGCAATACTCATTTTTATATTCATAATATTTTTTTTCAAAAGCACGTTGATATTGGTCTTGTAGGAAAGTATTTTTCTTTGGAATCTAATAGTTCTAATTTGGTCAAAATATATTACATCTTAAATGTTATAAATAAAATATGTTTCTCTCTCTTATTTTTTCTCTTTTTATACTTTTCCCCAATTGGTCAACAACAAGTTTTGTTTTAGAATCTAAAAAGATATAAGTGACGTTGTCCAAATGGTTAATATAAATAGAACAAAAGAATCTCGTTGGATTTAAAAATTGATGAAAATGTTGTTTTGTTTTTTTGGAAAAATGTTTATGTCATTGTTCTATAATATGTGATGGGTGATGTGTCTATATGTTGTGATTTGGGCTCAGATATTGTGAATATGGATGGAGTTATTTATGATATTACTATAAGAATATTAAAAAAATGATATGTAATGACCTCAAATTTAGGCATCTATTTCCATCTTCTTTTTCCTAAACTTAAATTTTATTCCTTCCTTAAATTGTTATGAGTATTTGTCCTTGACCCTGAAACGATGTATCATAGAGTTATATTTTTTTGTGACCTCAAAAAAATTTAGAATTAGTTTCACATATCTTGGTATAGTCAGACTTAATCTTTGATGTGGGGACGAGATTAATATAATATCACATTTACCTTTGACAGAGAATTAGAAATGAGAAAATATTCAAATCAAACCTTAACAATAAAGAAATGAATGATTCTTGCATTATGCTAGTTAACGTCCATTTATTAATATTAATAACTAACATTTTTTTTAGAATAGGCTTATGGAGTCTGAATTATGTACTTAATGAGTTTTAATGGTACAGTGTAAGAATTTAGGGTCCAAAAGGGGCGGTTGCACCTTTAATTGCCTAGGAGAGAAATATATAAGGCATAATTTAATATTTGATTTCATCGTCACGCGGACCAAGTTTTCAGTCGTTTGTTGCTAATCGATTTAAAGAGGATGCACTGAGAACAGACGCAGGTTCGTCTTCCTTCCCCGACGAACAGTGTAGGCACGGGGGTTACTCTGACCTGAGGGTCTCTTCCATTGACCGCGCACCCGTGGGGTCATTAATGTTCGCGGATTCAACGGCAGTGGTTCTAGGAGAACGATGCGGATACGAAGAACCCTAAATCGCCGTCTTCGGTGTCCTGAACAGCCAAAAACACCTCGAGCGACCTCTTCATTCACAGCCTCTATGACTAGTCACCGGCCCTTTTTAGACCCCGACGCCACGAAACCAGTCGGCCTAGCAATACCACCGTTACTCCGGTACTCCCTACCTCCAATTTCTCTTGAACGTTGTTGGACCCTCGTGTCACAGTAGTGGTCGTCTCCGACGAGTTAACGGCTAGGGGCATCACTTTAGTCGATCTTCGGCTGATTGAAGGTAGTGGAACCATCTCGGACCCCTACACTTTCGTTCGCTGCTCTCGGATCGTACTGATTTTACTCAATACGTTGGGTCGACAAAGTACTTTGTTCCTTCTTTTATAAGTCTCATCGGTAGGTTGTTTGAAAGGGGCCTAGACCCACGATTACCAAATTTCCGCGGAAGGCAGTGTCTTGGTAGGGAGCACGAACTCATCGCTGATCGTAGTGTGCTTTTCTCCGCCGCTATTTATCTCTGCACTCCGTCTGCTACTTGGGCCGTAATCGTCGCCATTGGTGGCAACGTGGTTGAACGCCGAGGCTGATTACCAGAAGCCTAGTATTATCATACCAATTAACCTGTTTATGCGACGAAATTATTATTGTAACTGAAACCTTTGTTCTTCTACGGCTGTTTACGAGATCGTTCTGCCCATCGAACTGGAATATGGACCGTGAACATACTGTTATACATAAATGCATGACATACGAAGCGCCATTATCCTGAACTTAATTGGCAAATTGCATCAAGCGTAAAGGAGATGACATAAGTTGGTGCCTAGATCGTTCTTGGTCTTAAATGGTAATTGGCGTTAGTTCTAGAGAACAAGATCAGCTGACGGCTTTGTTTTTTTTTATATTATATTCATATCTAGTTTTCTGTTTCTCCGGAATGCAAAATCTGCCATGGGATTCGTTCATTACTATCATATGTAAGTTTATGAGTCTGGTGGTATATACGTGAGGGAATTGACAATTTCTGTAAGCTAAATTATGGATACCATATAAGGATGAATAGATCACTAGTACTCGTCAGCTATGTCATATGTAGACTGGGTTCTGGACTATTTCTACGTAAAAAGTTCTCCATATCTTTGAATTCTTCGCGGTTTTCTGGGTACTACTCTGATCTGTATGACGTCTGTTTGGGAAATCAGAAAAACAAAAGTCATTTTTTCGCATTGGCTAATTTAATTAATAATCCCAGTGATTAGCCTGATTTGGTAAATCGGTACTTAATCAACAGGGGGTCAAAGAAATATAAAGGTGTGTGTTTTCAAATAAGAAGGATTTTCCGGAGGTTTAGTATAGACTTCAGGATTTAATTCCAAAAATTCTAGGAGAGTGTCTTGGTGGGTTAAATTATCACATAAGATATTATATTAACGCTAAGTACCATTTTATGCTTAGGTGGTGATATTTACTTGGGTTCTGACCCTGGTGCTATTTTACTTGACTTGAGTAAGACAGGAGGTATGCACTCCTCTCTATTATAACTGGGCATGACTAAATTTTCCTATAATGAGGCAATTTTTAAAATACATGCTCTTGTTCCATTTGTTGACATATCATATCTCCTCAATTGTAACTTATTATTATTCTTCTGAAATTATTATTATCATGTTGAATTAGGTCAATGACCCCACCTGCTATTGTGCCTAATTCTGTCATGTATGTTTGTGAAAAGTGAATCTTACCACTCTATTTATGCATGTTAGATAATTTGACTAGTTTAACTATTCTAGACGCTTATGTGTAACTATTAGGGTATATTTTTATACCCTTATATATACAAAGGCGTGCTTTTCCGAGCAGGGTGTGCTTTTCCACCCATTTTACATAGGCCATTGACTCAGTGGTGTCATGGTCCTACCTTAGTTACTTTAGTCAAATGTATCGGCATGTAAATATTTATATGATTGGATTGTTGACTATGGAAAGAATGGTGATAATAGTTGTTTATTTATAATGCCTCATTCTTTTAGAAATTCTTTCTCATGTTATTTCTCGTTGATACTTACCTAATTTTATGGCCCCTTTTGATGGGAACATCTTACTTTACTTTTTAATGCCCTAGTTAATCTTCTAATGTACATACTCATCATTTGCTAATTTATACCTTGTTTTCCTACTTTTTTGGGTGTTCCCAAACTACCCAGTTATAGGTGCTTTGAAGGGCGTGGTCACATAAAGATTGTACACATGAAATTGGCTTAAGAATAGCTTGGAATAGCCAGGTTGCCCTCTGCATCTGGGGCTCCTATGAAATGTAGTTATAGTATTTACTTTTTATGTACCACCGTTAGGGTGAGAATGTTATGTGACGTGTATTTTACTACGCGCTAAAAATACAAGTATACACGTCGAGTAGTACAGGCCTTTGTGAGGCCCGAGTCGAACATAGGGATACTCAGAATTATCGGAGACTCCTACTAACTATTTGCGATCAGCTAAGCCGAATAACAAATTTTGGTTTGTTGTCAAAATTAAAAGAAAATAAAAATAAAACAAAACAAACAATCGATTAAAGGTTAATTTAATCAATTCAAAAAGGTATCTTTAGGATTGCGGTTTCACCGCGGTTTTTCATTGTATTAGATTTTATATACTGCCTCAATCTTCTCTCTCTATCCGGGTAGTGGCCTGAAAACAAAATTGCCCACTGTCGTGGTGCAATTCACTACTTAGGTTTAGGTCGGTTTCACCGTCATAGTAACCTAACCCCTAAACTAAGTGCATTAAGAACGATCTCTCCGTATCCACCATTAATTTTACACCACCTTGGTCAAGGGATTTATCGATTAATGTAGGTTTCGTCTCTTTTCAGCCGTTAATCCTTCTTTCAAAGTGATTAAGGGCATTAGGTTATTATTATGGTGATCAAGCATAACAATATATGGAGAAAACGAAACTATACCACGGATTTAAGAGAGAAAATATGAATTACTATTATAAAACTATCATACAATGAATTCTCGGGCTAATCTCGGTCCTAAAGATGGAGGGGATTAGCCCCGCATGTTCATCTCACACAAGTACATGGTAGAAATAGGGGAAATCATATGAAAAACGTGAATTGAAAGGGAAAACCCCTGAACGGAGAAGAACCGATTGATCCTTTGCGTAGAACACATGCTTTCCCGCCTCTCGGTGGTGAAATCCGTCTTCGGCAGCGTCCGGATCGACTGGTATGAACTTCTGGCCTCCGTTCTTCTTTCTCTCGCTCCTCGACACTTGTGCAATGGCTCATGAGATGATTTTTTCGTCTGGGCGGCCGTCATTAGGTATAAGTCCCTAATTAGGTCTTTAATTAACTCCAGCCGTCCGATTGAGATCAATCTAAATCCAACGCATATCTGACGGTGTCGATACCATCGACGCGGGTCGATGGTATCGACCCAGTGTAGTAGCGGCAGCCCTTCTTGTCTTTTCATCTGAGTGTCTGAAGCAATCTCGATACCATCGACTTGGGTCGATGGTATCGACTACTCTCTAGCGATGGTTTTGTCATTTTGTGTCACTGTAGCCTCCATGCGTCGATGGTATCGACTTGGGGTCGATACTATCGACAGCTTCTTCTCTAGCAACCTGAAGGTGTCTCGATACCATCGACATCAGCGTCGATGGTATCGAATCTTTGCTGCTCCTTTCGGCTGGCAACCTGTGGCCAAGTCGATGGTATCGACGGAAGCAAATACTCGTTTTCCCTGAAATTCAAAGACAAGATCACATAAATTCACACAAATAATAATAATGTGATAATTAATGCTCAAAACAATGAAATAAAGGGGATTTGACATAAAATAATGGAAAAGACCAAAATGGATGAATTATGCAATATTAACCATAAAAATGACTAATAAAAACATAAAACACATATCAAACAGGTCTATAAATGCGACTCAAAATCATCGCATCAAACTCCCCTAAGCTTGAACATTGCTCGCCCTCGAGCAACTAATCCTTAGAATAGAATTGCAAATGTCAACTGAAAAACAACACACCAACCCAACATCTCATATGACTCCCACTGAACCTTCACAAACCGGCCTTCTCTAACCACAGAACGGTAATTACCCTAAAGGCGACAGTAATCATCAATAAAAGAAATTGACCTCCAAACCGATGAACACTATCACATAAGCCAGTTAACATAATAAAATTCGTCGGTTCATACTCGGTGCATCCTGTGATCGCCTATACTACGTTGCTGGCCCTAACTACCATCTACATGGAAGCAGTTCTCCTGATATTCATTAGTGAGGAGAAATTCACGGTGGCCTACCAATCCGAGCAACGGGTGGATGAAAATGGGTAGCTCATGGAAGAAAGTGGAAGTATTGTACAGTTTCAACATGCATAATACAAAAATGTCCTATATGATGCAAATGCACGTTAGAAATGCCCTAATGCCTAAAATTGGGTGGAATGATGCATGCACTAACCATCTGCCTCAAAATGAGATGGCTATCTAGTCAAGCTACATCATGTACTCAATTATCCTGAAATGCAAGTGATATTACATTCCTTTCTCCTTCTTATTTCACTTTCTTCTAAATTATTTTTTTTTTCTATTGCAGATTTTCAGTTTTTTTTCCAGCCCACATATCCATAATTGCTTAAAGATAATTTTATTGGGCTATTTTCTTCATACTTAGAAATTTTTGCACTATTTAGAAGGTATGGAACAATTTAATTCACCATTGGGGAAAAATTGAGATACATGATATACTTTATGCATGAAAATCATAAATGCAACTACATGGCATGCACCTAAAGGTAATGTGCATGAATCATTATATTTTTTTTCTTTTTATGCAAACATATGGAAAATACCAATGCAAGTCCTATCTAAATGCTATGCACACAAAAGGAATTAAAACTGCACTTTACTTCCAATTCTTAGGTGGATTATGAAAAAAAATGAAGTGGAACGATCACAAGACTAGATGACTGAACCTTAGAAAGATATTATGCGTCCCTCCTTACTGACCTGTGTAGTAGTTTAGAGGGTTCTCTCTCTTACATCCAATTAAAGTCTCATTACCATTTGGTTAGGTTAGGCTCAAACAACCATTTCCGTCCACTTTCATGAATCATTAGGAGTACAGGTATGAAATGTTATTTTAAAGTTGACATAACCAATCATTTTCGTAGGATGTGTGCCCAAGGTCAAACAACACAAGCTATCCAAACACACAAAAATTTTGAATTTCCCTTGAATTTCCCATGCACTAACAACAAGATGACACACTTTTATGACATCCACAATTACACTAGATAGCACGTGGATCCTACAAAAACTAAAATTGCAAGAAACAAATAACAAGAAAACAAAAGCAATAATGCTAAAAACCAAAAACAATAAAAGATAGAGCTGTTCCAACTACCCCCCTAAGCTTGAATTCGACTATGGCCTCATAGTCAAAAACAAACATAAAGATTGGAACAGTGATACCAGATCACTCTTGTGGAGGTGGAGGCGGATGCGAAGAAGTGGGGTCCCAAGACGGGAACTGCCCCTGGAAGGTCAGCTCATACTGGGGCATTGGTGGAGGCTGTGGATACCCTCCAAAATAGCCCTGACTCCAGTAGTGGTCGTAGAACGGATGTTGTTGCTGCTCCATCCCTTGCAGCCGATCATGGATGTTCTCTTGATTGGCGAAAAGAAGGCGTTCATTCTCGAAGATCGCCTGCTGGTTGACAAAAAGCCGGTTGGAGGTGTCTTGAATACTGGCGTACGCAGCGGTGTGGCTGTGCTGCATCTGCTGAATATGCCCTGCATAGAATAAACATCCTCGCTCTGCTGCGAGGGCTGCGGTGGTGGAGGCGAAGGCCGTGATGATGATGATGCACCTGGATGCATCAGAGGACGCTTCCGGGGTGCTACTCGTGCTCGAAGAGGTGTAAATGCCTCTTCTGCCTCCTCAGCCTCGTCATCCTGTCCGTCGTCGCCGCCGTCATTGCCGCCTTCTTCATCATCAGAGTCAATGGCTATGATCGGCCATTTGAAATGCTGTGCACCCTCGATGTTGAAGACGGGATCCGGCAGCGCGCACTCCTGGTACGCTTGATTTACGTGGCAATGTGCAAATGCCACGCCATCCCGGAGAAGAATGAGATTGGCCCCGTGAAGATGTTGCAAGTTGACCTTGCTTCTCGTAGAAAGAGGAGTCAGCTGATCGAGGTTCAAGCCCAAGTAGAGGGCTATCCTAGTGACAAGCCCGCTAAAATGAATCGGGGCTCTCCTCATTCTCCTCTTCACCGCCAACACTCGGTGTAGAAAGAATGCACCCCAGTTGCATTCTTGTCTCGTCAGGAGCTTGTAGAGAAAGAAAAGATTGGGCTCCTGGAATTTGCTTAACGTAAGATCGCTTCGAGCAAAGATTGTTGAACTCAACATCCGGTGTAAGACCCGAACAAACGGGTGCTCGAAGTCAGCTACCGCGGCGTTGTGGTAGCTCACCGACCTCCCATGTGGAACCATCACCAACTCGGCAAAGATGGCGGCATAGTCGGTGCGGTTGTCCGGAAGCCGGTAGTCGTACTGGGAGCTGTTCCAGTTGAAGATGTCGTTGAACTGCTCGAGGGTGATGGTGTAGTCGTGGTTGTAGAGTCGGAAAGACACCCGGCCCTTCTCCCACTCACGGTTGATGGCGGACATCTCGTTGGGAATGACATTGACGTCAAGGGACGCCATGAATTCTGCCACCAGTTCTTTGTACGTCGGCCACTCGCCGAAGAAAGGCTGACCGTCCTCGTGGCACTCAAGCTCGTCGTGGCCATGACCCGTTTGGTGTGCTTGTCCTTTCAGCACGTAGTCTAGGTTTGCCTTGAAGCCAAGATCACGGAGCATCTCCGGATCCACATACCGGGTTGGCTCGATCTTGCGCTTCATGATTTCGTCGAAGATCTTCTTCACCTCCGCAGAAGGGTGGACAAGTCGAGGACGTGCCACCGATGATGGCGGTGGTGGCATGAACTCGGGAATGTTGTCCTGACGAGCACGCGAGGAAGAAGCTCCAGCGGTACGCACCATGATGGCGAAGAGAAAGGGATTAGAAGGGGAGCTCGAAGAAGAATGGAGATATGAATCTCCGCTCGGTGAAGATTGTCGCTCGGTGATGCTGCTCTTGGATGGCTCAGGGGAGTGCTCGGAGCAAAGGGAGGAGATCACTCTGAAGGTGTGACATCAAATGACGTATTGATTCCCCTTAAATAGACTTGGCCAGCGCTACTGTTGGCCCGTCGATACCATCGACGCGAGTCGATGGTATCGACTTTGGTCGATGCTATCCGCCCCTCATTGGTATCGACGGTCGTCGATTGCTGGATCTTGTAACCCGGATCGTTGTCGTGTCGATACCATCGACATAGGTCGATGGTATCGACGTTGCACCCGGATCGATGACGTGGATGCCGCGACCGCCGTCGATTTCTTTGTGCAGATCGGTGACATGGATGGTCGATACCATCGACAGGTGTCGATAGTATCGACTTGGTTTCATTGTGACACCGCCACTTTGCATTTCAACCTGTAACCATGTCAATACCATCGACGAGGCCGTCGATGGTATCGAGTAGACTGAGACAAATCGGTCCGAACTTCTCCAGAGATCTCGATGGTATCGACACCCTTGTCGATACTATCGACTGTTGCTTGACAACCTGCTTGTAGGTGTGTCGATACCATCGACAAGGCCGTCGATGGTATCGACTCAAAATGAAATCTGCAGTCATCAACCTATACCCTTGTCGATACCATCGACTGGTGTGTCAATGGTATCGACTCTTCCTCAGCCTGCACAATGAACAAACAGATCAAGGTATCTTCTTTACACTAAAAATTGAACGAAAATAAAACAACCTATGATTGTTAATAACCTATCCTAGTGTACCGATGGTTGGGTTGCCTCCCAACAAGCGCCCTTATTTAACGTCTTAGGCTAGACGACTTCCGGGCATCTCATTCATCTGAAAGTGCAATGAGTTTAACCTCGTTCACCTTCCTCTTGTAATTCTCACCAAAATAGAGCTTCAGCCTCTGTCCATTTACCAAGAACGTGGTATCACCATCACGCACTAAAATCGCGCCGTGTGGTTTGACCTCTTCCACCACGAACGGTCCACTCCACCGGGATTTTAGCTTCCCGGGATGCAACTTGAGTCGGGAGTTGAACAACAAAACACTATCTCCTTTCTTGAACGTGCGTAACTCGATGTGGTGATCGTGGATCAGTTTTGTGCGCTCCTTGTATATCCGGGCATTCTCATATGCCATCATCCGTAACTCATCCAGCTCATTCAATTCAAACATTCTCTTTCTCCCAGCTTCATCATAATTCAGATTTATCCTTCTAAGCGCCCAATGGTCCTTGTGCTCCAACTCCACCGGTAGGTGACAAGCCCGGCCATACGCCAACCTAAAAGGCGTGGTGCCTATAGGTGTTTTGTAAGCCGTTCTGTACGCCCACAGTGCATCCGGTAGTAGGGCACTCCAGTTCTTCCTCGTGGATGCCACCGTTCGCTCTAGAATCTTCTTAATTTCACGGTTGGAGACCTCCACTTGGCCTTGAGTCTGCGGGCGATATGGGGTGCCAATGTTGTGCTTGACCCCATATTTCTTCAATAATGTCGAGAACTTCTGATTCCTAAAATGTGTACCCCCATCACTGATTATCATTCGGGGTATCCCAAACCTGCAGAAAATATTCTCCTTCACGAACATGCACACTACAGTGGAATCATTAGTCCTTGTGGGGATTGCTTCCACCCACTTCAACACATAATCAACTGCTAACAAAATATATAAATTGGAGTTCGAGGACACAAAGGGTCCCATGAAATCTATGTCCCACAGATCAAATGCCTCAACTTCCTGAAATACATTCAGGGGCATCTTCTGTCGCTTTGAGATATTACCTACTCCCTGACAAGGATCACATTGCCTCACAAAATCGTAGGCATCCCGAAACAAAGTTGGCCAATAAAGGCCGCTTTCCAAAACCTTAGTTGTCGTTCGCGAGCTGGCGTGGTGTCCTCCCGTAGGTGATGCATGACAATGATGGAGAACACTCTCGTACTCCACTTCAGGCACACACCTGCGTAAAATACAGTCCCTGCATTGCTTAAGAAGAATTAGATCATCCCAAAAATAGTATCTTAAAGAATGAAAAAATCTCTTCTTCTCCTGATATGACCAATCTTCTGGGTTGATCCCGCAGGCCAAATAATTTACAATTTCAGCGAACCAAGGCTCTTTAGAGTTAATTTTCAAAAGTTGTTCATCCGGAAATGTCTCGGTTATGGGTATATGCAAATCTTTTTCATCCACCCTATCTAACCTAGACAAATGATCAGCCACTACATTTTCAATCCCAGATTTATCCTTAATTTCAATGTCAAATTCCTGTAAGAGCAAAATCCACCTAATGAGTCTAGGCTTTGCATCTTTTTTCTCCATTAAGTATTTTATTGCAGCATGGTCAGTCCATACAACTACTTTAGATCCAACTAAATATTGCCGGAATTTTTCGAACGCAAACACAACGGCAAGTAATTCTTTTTCAGTAGTTGTATGATTCAATAGAGCATCATTCAGAGTTTTTGAAGCGTAGAAAATCATGGCAAGCTTATTGTCTACCCGCTGCCCCAATACGGCTCCTACTGCAAAATCCGAAGTGTCACACATTAATTCGAAAGGTTTTGTCCAATCCGGTGTTTGAACAACCGGGGTAGAAATTAGTTGTTCTTTCAAAACATCGAATGCATGTAGACACTTATCATTGAAATTGAAAACCACATCTTTCTCCAAAAGCTCGGATAAAGGTTTTGCAATTTTTGAAAAATCCTTTATGAATCGCCGATAGAACCCGGCGTGTCCAAGAAAACTTCTCACCCCTTTTACAGAATTTGGTGGGGGCAACTTGGAAATGACCTCAATTTTCACTGGATCCACCTCTAAACCTTTGCTAGACACTTTGTGTCCTAGCACTATTCCCTCAGTCACCATCATGTGACATTTCTCCCAGTTAAGGACCAAGTGTGTGTCCTCACAACACTGTAACACTTTGTCTAGGTTATAGAGACATTCATCAAACGATGCACCATACACCGAGAAGTCATCCATAAAAACCTCGAGACAACGCTCTACCATGTCAGAAAATATGGTGAGCATACAACGTTGAAATGTCGCCGGTGCATTGCATAAACCAAACGGCATTCGACGGTAAGCAAAAGTCCCATAGGGACAAGTGAACGTAGATTTCTCTTGATCCAAAGGATCAATCGAGATCTGGTTGTACCCCAAGTACCCATCTAGAAAACAAAAATGCGATCGCCCGGCAAGATGCTCTAGAATCTGATCAATGAACAGTAAAGGAAAGTGATCCTTAAGTGTGGCAGCATTCAAACGACGGTAGTCAATACAAACTCGCCACCTGGTTACCAATCGGGTGGTGACAGGTTGATTCAACAAATTTTGAGTGACAGTAATTCCCCCCTTCTTAGGGACTACCTGTGTGGGACTCACCCATGTCGAGTCTGATATGGCATAGATAATCCCTGCAGTAAGAAGTTTAATGACCTCCTTCTTCACAACCTCCATCATGCTCAGATTTAGACGTCTTTGAGGATGAATCACAGGCTTGGCTCCCTCCTCGAGCCGAATCTTGTGCTGACATAGAGTAGGGGAAATCCCCGTGATGTCTGCAACGGACCACTCGAAAGCTCCTCGGTGGTTCTTCAACACTATCAACAATTGCTCCTCCTATTCCGCACTCAAATAAGAAGAAATGATCACCGGTAACTTGTCTTTCTCAGCTAGAAAGACATACTTGAGATGTGGGGGCAACGACTTTAATTCCAACTCCGGTGGGCTGATAAGAGACGATTGCAGCGGCGGGGGAAGTGCACCTAAATCTTCATAGTGCCTCGCATAGAAGCATGGAAGCATCTGAAGCATTTTAGCGCACTCCTTGAGTGATTTACTCCGCATCCAATCATATGTAATATTCAACAAACAAGCCTCCAACGGTAATTCTGGATATGCATCAAAAACAGAAATAGTAATCACATCATCCTCCAAAGAAGGCGGAATGTCCTCATTCTCATCATTCAGAAATCCCACAGCTTTACACAAAGAAACTACCTTAGTCTGCTCCATGATATCCATAGATAAGGTTCCATTGTCCACCTTGCTCATCACATGAGCCATGTCCAGAAATGGTTTTCCAAGGCAGAGTGAAATATTGCGATCCAGATGTTTCACCATATTGCACTGTTCTTTTTCTGTAGATGATGCAGTGCTAGAAGGCATGACCATCTCAAAGCGGTCATATGCTATGCCCAAGGTCAAGTGACCTTTCCCCATCTCTAAGATCATGTCGGATGTAGCTTGGAAGAGACGTCCAAGTAACAGCTCGTTGCCATGCTCATCCTGCATCTCCATAACCACAAAATCAGCCAGAAAGACAAATCTATCCACCTTTACTAAGACATCTTCACAGATTCCATATGGCTTCACTACAGAGTTGTCTGCCAATTGAATCGTCATATTGCTCGGCCGTGACTCCTTCAATCCCAGCTTTTTAAATGTCGAAAGGGGCATCAAGTTGATGCTTGCCCCTGAGTCACACAATGCTTTGCCAAATTTAACCTTCCCGATATAGCAAGAAATGTTGAAACACCCTGGATCATGTCTCTTTGGCAGCAAAGTGCCCATGATGAAGGCACTCACTTGCTCCTTTAGCACGACGACCTCTGTATATGGAATTTTTCTTTTCTTGGTAATGACATCTTTTAGAAACTTTTCGTATGAAGGAATTTTCTCAATGGCTTCCAGTAAAGGAATATTGACTGAAAGCTTCCTAAAACTGTCCAAGAACTTCTTGAACTATGCATCTACCTGCCTTGCCTTCACGCTATTTGGATACGGGACCGGAACAACTTGTGCCCTTTGATGAGGTGGCACATAAGGCCTCTTTTTCAGAGGTTCCTCCTCTGCAACCTGTTCTTCAGTACCATCCACAGCTATGTCTTCAACTTGCCCTGTGACTGGTGTGGGCTGCTCCGTATTGGTTTCACCTTCAACTTCCTCTCGCGGTGTGCTTGTTTCATCAGTTCTTGGATTCAACACTTTCTTGTCGCTTCTAAGCAGGATAGCCTTAGCTTGCTGGTTTCCCCCGGGAACATTGGTATTCCCCAGAAAACCTGGATGTGCCGGTTTCTTCAAACTAGCTATTTCGGCTGCCATCTGTGCCATGGATGTCTCAATAGTCCTCATTTGAGCCCCATCGCTCTGCAATGTCTGTTCGAATTGATTCATGTATTCTCCTTGCTGCTTGATTTGCTGCCTGAATGTATTCATTAGCTCTTGATTTTGCTTGATGACCTGATTGAAAAACTCTGTGCTCTTGTCTTCTGCAACTGGCGAGGGCTTGGCTTCCGGATCCTGCAGAAAATTGTTTGGATCCTTCCACGAGAACTTTTTGTCTTTTCTCCATGAGTAGTCATTGTTCCTATACCCTTGTTGTTGTCTCATGTATTTGACTTGAGCCTCATCCTCGGACTCATTATCCTCCTTTTGCAGTAACTTCTTTTCGAGAAGATCCATCTTCTCATCAGCTCTCTCATTGCCTTGGATTCACTAACAACTCATGCTTGCTCAACCGGGCCTCTTTCTCTTTCACCCCCAGACTGCTTTCTAGCCATGTTCTTGAGTATTTTCCAGCATCTGGTGTCAGTATTGTTCAGAAAAAATCCCGACCCGGCTGAATCTAGATTACTCCTATCATGCTCGGAGAGAGTAGAATAGAAGATTTTCACCTACGTCTTTTTGTCCAGCCTGTGATGCAGACACCTCCTCAGCATAACCTGAAATCTCTCCCAGGTCTCAGAATATGTTTCACCAGCCTGTTGGGTGAAATTATGAATCTTCCGGATCATGTCGTTAGTCTTCTCTGGAGGGAAGAACCTCTCAAAGAAAACCTCCACCATATGGTCCCAGGACTCCACGAACTCATCGTCTAGATTATGTAACCACTCTCGTGCTGCTCCCGCCAATGAACTTGGGAAAAGCTTGAGATACAATGCATCTTGTGGAAACTTGTCAATTTTTACCATGTCGCAGTTCTCAACAAACTGGCTGATGTGTGCAACAGGATCCTCATTCTTCAGCCCATGAAACACATTTGATTTCACCAAATTTATCAACGTTGGATGGATCTTATATGTCGGTATGTTGATCGCCTACTTCTTTATAGGCCCCTTTGAAGCTGATGAGGAAGAAGCTTTGATCTTCTCCCATATGGTCTGTGGCTCGGCCATGTCTTCTTGTTCAGATTCAGAATCTATCTCTTCTTGGTGCTCTTGCTCGTAATACTCCTCGTCCTCAGGTCCCGGAAGTGGAACCCCGGGTGTGCGATTTTCGTAGTCCGTACTACGTGTCTGCACCATGCAACGTGCCTGAAATGAGAAAATTCAAGTTCAGTACTATGCTTAGACGAGTATAAACAATTATAGAAAAATTTAGAAATATTTGAAGTTGTTTCCAAATTGAAAATAAAAAAATTGTGGCCTAGAGTGGCCGCTCGTAGCACTCGAAGTGCCAACAATTTGCCGTATCCCCAGCAACGGCGCCAAAAACTTGACGTGTATTTTACTACGCGCTAAAAACGCAAGTATACGCATCGAGTAGTACAGGCCTTTTTGAGGCCCGAGTCGAACACAGGGATACTCAGAATTATCGGAGACTCCTACTAACTATTTGTGATCAGCTAAGCCGAATAAAAAATTGGGGTTTGTTGTCAAAATTAAAAGAAAATAAAAATAAAACAAAGCAAACAATCGATTAAAGGTTAATTTAATCAATTCAATAAGGTATCTTTAGGATTGCGTTTTCACTGCGGGTTTTCATTGTATTAGATTTTATATACTGCCTCAATCTTCTCTCTCTATCCGGGTAGTGGTGTGAAAATAGAATTGCCCACTGTCGTGGTGCAATTAACTACTTAGGTTTAGGTCGGTTTCACCGTCGTAGTAACCTAACCCCTAAACTAAGTGCATTACGAACGATCTCTCAGTATCCACCATTAATTTTACACCACCTTGGTAAAGGGATTTATCGATTAATGTAGGTTTCGTCTCTTTTCAGTCGTTAATCCTTCTTTCAAAGTGATTAAGGGCATTAGGTTATTATTATGGTGATCAAGCATAACAATATATGGAGAAAACAAAACTATACCACGGATTTAAGAGAGAAAATATGAATTACTATTATAAAAATGTCATACAATGAATTCCCGGGCTACTCCCGTTCCTAAAGATGGAGGGGATTAGACCCGCATGTTCATCTCACACAAGTACATGGTAGAAATAGGGGAAATCATATGAAAAACGTGAATTGAAAGGGAAAACCCCTGAACGGAGAAGAACCGATTGATCCTTTGCGTAGAACACGTGCTTTCCCACCTCTCGGTGGTGAAATCCGTCTTTGGCAGCGTCCGGATCAACTGGTATGAACTTCTGGCCTCCGTTCTCCTTTCTCTCGCTCCTCGGCACTTGTGCAATGGCTCATGAGATGATTTTTTCGTCTGGGCATCCGTCATTAGGTATAAGTCCCTAATTAGGTCGTTAATTAACTCCAGCCGTCTGATTGAGATCAATCTAAATCCAACACATATCTGACGGTGTCGATACCATCGACGCGAGTCGATGGTATCGACCCAGTGTAGTAGCGGCAGCCCTTCTTGTCTTTTCGTCTGAGTGCGTGAAGCAATCTCGATACCATCGACTTGGGTCGATGGTATCGACTACTCTCTAGCGACGGTTTTGTCGTTTTGTGTCGCTGTAGCCTCCATGCGTCGATGGTATCGACTTGGGGTCGATACTATCGACATCTTCTTCGCCAGCAACCTGAAGGTGTCTCGATACCATCGACATCAGCGTCGATGGTATCGACTCTTTGCTGCTCCTTTCGGCTGGCAACCTGTGGCCAAGTCGATGGTATCGACGGAAGCATATACTCGTTTTCACTGAAATTCAAAGACAAGATCACATATATTCACACAAATAATAATAATGTGATAATTAATGCTCAAAACAATGAAATAAAGGGGATTTGACATAAAATAATGCCAAAGACCAAAATGGATGAATTATGCAATATTAACCATAAAAATGACTAATAAAAGCATAAAACACATATCAAACAGGTCTATAAATGCAACTCAAAATCATCGCACCTTTATGTATGTGAGAACATTTTGTAACTTTGTAAATAGTTATGTTTTCCACTGCTTAAATATCTCATGGCTCGTATTTATACCATTCAGTGGGTCCACTATCGGGTTCCACTCTTTACATAATGGTATCAGAGCCTAAGGAGTCAGTAACTAGACTATTTCAGGTTATCCTAGCTTGTCCCTTTGTAGGTAGGTGGCCATGGAGAGGTTATTGTTATACCTAAACCAGAATCATGTTTACCAATTAGGGTTTCACCCCTATCCAATTTGGTGGTATACATATACCCAAACTAAGTATGTTGATAACCTAGTTTTGGGTAAACTCCTATCAATCTCACCCTCTCTTTACATGTCTAGCATTCTATATGTAAAGGCTAACTCTCTTAGGAAGTAGCCTCTACCTCCCACCTTGGGGGAGGATAATTCATTTACTACAAAGGTTAGGTTGACTTGAACTCATATAATTTTATATAACCCTTGTACAAGTCATTAATCTTTTGATTTTTTGTTTTTTTGCAAGTCTATGATACACACATTATGTGGAATGAGCATACATGGATACAAACTTAGAATATTGACATGAGTTTTAGATTCTAAGATGTTTAAAGATAATGCTTGATGATATGAGCTAGATCCTTTAAGTTTAGGCTTGACTTACCTGTAACACGGAGTTATCTTAACATAGTTTCCCTTAGAACTCTGTTTGAGTAACCATAATCACCCCTACCCTCATAATGGAGGTTGAGACATCACATACATTAGAGTTGACCCTTGTAGTAAGTAGTTACTTTCTTTTAGTATCTAGAAAGCATGTTGGACCATTGTGGCATACATGTTGACTTGAACACTCGTAGCAAGGTATAACCCTAGTTCTCACTGTATACCCTTTATGTTGTTTTTCTAGCGTAGCTCACATACATTCATTGTCTATCGAGTATACATGGATAACCAATTTTGATCCCTATACAACTTTTAGAATTTTGATGATAAGTGATAGATGACACTGGTTCGGTTACAATTATGAAGATATTGCCTTCAATAGGGGGTTAACCCTACATAAGCTCTTCCCAAAACTACCTGATGGAGTTAGAACTTACACCAAAAGATTACTCTTCCAATGGGAGTCCTAATATGCACCAAAAACCCTAGGGAGTTGATGTCTTCCCTAGGTTTATCTATAACTAGTGCTTAGATAAATGCTCCAACCCCATAAGAGTATGGAAGACTTATCGTAGTACATATTTAGGATCGAACCCAAAAGACAACGGTCTTGTTGCAAGCAACAAGATGGAAAACGTATGGAATTTCACTTAATCACTTACTAGCAGGAACTTATATCGAAAGTTGGATTTTGATGTTTTAAACTAAGAACATGAAAAGTAAAGAAAGAAAGTAAATCTAATGAGTTAAGCTTTGATAAAAGATCACTAGGGTGTGATCGGTTTTTCACCGCCACTACACATCGATCAACACATGCAAAGCAAAACTTAACCTGCAAAAAGAGTCTAGTCAGTTAGTATCCTTGTAGACTTAGTTTCCTTTCAGATAACTAACTACGAGAAGTGCGAGAATGTTGCAACGCCAGCCATTCCCGAACAAATGGTCACATTACTTTGCATCATTCCCCTCGCAAAGTGTGTTCCTCGACTTACCAAGGTTGCACTTCCATACGTCAACTGATTCCATTTCATAGTATGAAAGTGCAACGGATGATAGTGAGTTTACTCCACATCTTGAGATACACTTCTAGATACCGAACAGATGCATGGTGGATACATGCACCAAGAACCAACATACAAACGAGTTTCGAATCTAATAGTACAAACGTAGACAATTCATACTAAAAGATAAAGGATAACACAAGTTGGAGATCAAGCAACATGCATTCATTAATCGTTTGATGTCGAACTGAAAAAGATAAGAACTCTATATTACAAGCTAAGGATTACATTTACATGATATGAAAGCATGGGTAGCAGGGCTACTCCACGCACCCTAGTGAAGGAAACTACTCCCTCATAACTAGGACCAAGAAGGAGGCGAGAAGAGAGAGAGCATCATCCCTACAAAGGAGGGAGGAAAGTCAACCCCTTGGAGAGAGAGAGCAACGATCCACCAGTCTTCGTAGGTTGCACGACGATGAGATCTCCCCTTCCTACCTTCTTTAGACAAGAAGGAGAAAGCAACTTCAGGATGGAATGTGGGTCTCAGACCGGCAGCCCCAGGGCGGAGGATGGAAGTAGCAAGAGCTCTGGAACGATTGAGGCAGCCTTTGGACGTCTGAAAACTTGATATCTGATGGAGGACCCTTGGGGTCTTTATTTATAGGCCTTAAGTGAAGTCCAAATGGTTTGGAGACCGTTTGGACCTCAAGAACGTTTGGGACCTCAAGACAGTTTGGACCGCGAGACCGTTTGGCTTCATGCGATCTTGAGACCGTTTGAACTCCATGTGGTCTCGGGACCGGTTGGCTTTATGCGGTCTTGAGACCGTTTGAACTCCATGTGGTCTCGGGACCAGTTGGCTTCATGCGGTATTGAGACCGTTTGAACTCCATGCGGTCTCGGGACCGGTTGGCTTCATGCGGTCTTGGGACCGTTTGACTCCATGTGGTCTCGGGACCGGTTGGCTTCATGCGGTCTTGGGACCGTTTGACTCCATGCGGTCTCGAGACCGGTTGGCTTCATGCGGTCTTGAGACCGTGTGACTCCATGCAGTCTCGGGACCGGTTGGCTTCATGCGGTCTTGGGACCGTTTGACTCCATGCAGTGGTGAGACCGATTGGCTTCATGCGGTCTTGGGACCGTTTGAATCCATGCAGTCTTGAGGCTGAGTAAATCTTTTATGATTTTTTGTGCTTTTTCTGCATATAAAGAAAGGAAAAGTTTGTTTGATGGTATATTTACAAAAAGAGAGTAAATTTGGGATTATGTATAGTTTTATTTTAGAAAGAGTATGGAAGACTAAAGAAAAAGACTAAGATAATCGACTAAAATAGGAGGTTATCACCCCCCCTAACTTAGAGTCTAGCTTGTCCTCAAGTTAGATAGAGCTGAGGCAGGTAATGGCGAGGCGATCTTATTTAATTAGGATTTCCATACTCTTGCTTCAATTCTTAGTCTGAGTTCCCCTAAGGTCATATCAAGTCTTATTGCTTGCCTTGACTCTTTCAGGTTTCGAGAGTTTCTTGGGTCTCAGGTACTTTCCGTATCTCGTAGTTCGTATTGGGACCACCTTTATTTTGTGCATGTTGTTGACTCTAATCAGCTTTATACCTCTCTGAAAGACCTACTGGGAGCTAGAGAGGGTATGAGGGTTGGCTAAAGGCTTGAAGTGTAACTCCCCCTTCAAGTGGGGGAGGGGTTGTCTATGCTTTTTAGGATCTCACTACCGGGAACGACACATCTGCCTTTGTGAGGGCAGCTGAATGTACCGGCCGGGTGAGCCCTTTATAAGCCTTTCATATATTTAGATACCTTAGGGTTTCACTACCGGGCGCGACACATCTGCCTTTGTGAGGGCAGCTGAATGTGTCGGCCGGGTGAGACCTTCATTGGTTCTTTATATAGATCCTTATTCATGGAACAGCTCTCATAATTTTATTCGACTCTCTGGCTTTTATTCGATGACTCACAGGCTTGGGTTTTGGGGTTTTGTTTGGGAAATTATTTTGGGCGGCCAAGCCTCTTTTATTTTGAAGAGAGGAAAGTTGTTCTTAGGGTTTTTCAACATGCACTTATTTGGTTTGTGGTCCACTGGCATGACTTCTTGATTTGGAAGTTGCCTGATTCCCCTCTCATCCTTGAGAGCTTGGCTTATTTCTGCCTTGATTTTGACCTGTGGAGAGTCAGATAAAGAATTGAAGCAAAAGCATGAAAATCAATAGTACAGTGACATTATTAAATTGCCACTAAATGTCTAAGTGTTATTTGCTTTTCGGGACTAACATGATTCTAGAGTTAAATGAGGGTGATTCTACTCCAAAAGAATTTAAGTTCAAAAGAATTGAATAAAGAGAAAGAATAAAAGAAGAAAAATAGAAAGTGCTAACAGAAAAAGGGGGAAGATGGAGAAAGAGGGATGTCAAAAATGATACCTCGCCCTTGTCTAATGTACCACCCCTCCTAACTTATCACTCACTCTGTCCGCAGAGTGTCAAAGTGATAGGTTGAGAAGTAATTAGGACAAGGGTTGCAGGCAAAGGTAAATCTGTATTTGCCCCCGGGGAATGAAGTAGATTGGATGCGAACTGTCCTCATAGAGCGTGGTAATCCACGTTAGTCATCTCTTCTACTGGTCGTTGGAGAATGATGATGGTGTACATCCAGTAGAGGACGTGGAAGCCGCAGTCATTTGATTGGCGAATTTGCTGGGGGCATTTGTGGCAGAAGGAAGGGAGGTGAAAATGCTCTTTGTCGTACGCCCTTATATGCTGACTCAGAAAATCGATTAACTTGTCGGCGCACTCCTTTGCCACTACTTCAGTTGGCGTATTCGGTGTCACGATGTAGTTTCTCTGTCGTGCTTTGTACTGGCTATCAGAACTATTATATATTGTTTTTGTTCCTTCTGTAATATTTGTTGCTAGGAGCATCCAGTGCTCATGATAGAGGAAAGGTAACATGATGAACGTCGACGTTGTGTGCTGTAGATAGGATATCAGCGCGTCAGTTGTGTCGAAGTTCTTGAGCTTTAGAAGATCATGTTTCATATCTGGGGACGCCATGTATGTTGTTGGGTTATTTTAGCCAAGTAGAAACTGATAGGCGGCCATTAAACTTACAGAGAGTGATCCTTTTATTTTTAAAGTCTCTCATAGTGTGTCTGCCATTACAAGAATGTCTCGAGACATGAATACGAGCCCATCGTTCTCGGCTGAAAGCCTTGCCATAATAAGATGTAGTTCGTAGTCTGAGAGACCTTTGCAAGCATCACGATCAAAATCACGAAAGGTTGGTTCAATGGCAGACAGAGGATCAATATTGCTTTTAGCTTGCTCGGTATCGGCGACTGGCACTTTGCTCTTTCATGACTCCTTCAGAGTTTTTCGGAAGGGTCGCCGCTGCGGTCGTTGGATTGCTGAGAAGAGATAGTGAGGAACATCATCTGGTGCCATAGTTGGGTCCTTGAAGAACTGTCTATCACAGATGAGCTCCATGGCATAACACCCGCGCAAGGAATGAAAATCATCAACAGCGATGTAACATCCCTGACCTGGGTTATAACCTAACCCTAGAAGTTTTGCCTAAATATGTAATTATATACTTGTGAATACTTCCTGGCATGTAATTAAGTTCCTCAGGAACATATACTTTCAATTTTTGCTCCTTTATAAACAAAGTTGTAGTATTGTTTTGTAATGCAGGGACCTATGTGCAAATTACCCAGCTCAGGGGTTTAACTTGCAAAATTTCACAGGTTAAGATGTTCCTCGGATGATGAAACATCATATGAGTGAATATGATGAGGTATGATGGATTTTCCCAAGCTTGGGCATCAAAATGCAGCTTGAGGAATGGTCCTTGTGCTTAGAAACCCTAATTTGGAGTAAAGTGCAATTTACCCAAATTATGGGGTGCAATTTATAGAACACACCTTATAGAACATCTTTTATGACTCTTAAACATCATTTAAAGTAGAAATGATGAAAGGGACACATGAATAAGTAATCAGATAAGAAAAATGACCCTTGTGCATAAAAACCACCAAGTATGAGGATAGAGACCTTTCATATTTGCATCCTAGTTGATTGATGGCTTTCCTTACCCTTAGATCTTGAGTTTTTATGAGATTTGCATAAGTTTAGATGGGCTTGGACGTGCCCTTGAACAAGGAGGGATTGGATGAGAATTACAAGTTCTAGAGGTCCTTATGGTGAAAAATGGCCTAAAGTATATAAGCTAGAACCCTTGCAAATCAAGTGAACGTATCACTTGTTCTCTTCATTTCTCATCTTTCTCAAACGGCTAAGGCAAAGCTCTGGAGCTCAGGAGAACGACCAACTAGTGATAAGGTGAGGGGAAAACCATCTTCAAGCTCGAATTCATGGTGTAATTCTTCTTAAAAGGTTGGTTCTATGGTTAACTAACTTAGGTTCTTTGTTCTAGCCGACCATCCCCATCTTTTCCTTGGAGAATCACCTCTGAACGAGTTGTGGAGCTCAAGACATGATTAGAGGCTTAAATCTTGGAAGCTTGAAGCTCTAGGAACAACGTTTGAGGCGGGTTTTATAACTCTAAACTCCTTGCTTTATATACATGTTTTGTTCTTGCATTTTAAGCTTTAGTTCTTCTTCTACCTCCCTTCTTCCTTACACTTTTGCAAGCAAAACGGTGGAGAAACCGACCTGAATAGAGGTTGAAGATGATGGGCGTGAATTCCTAGGTAGATTTATCAACTGACCTTGGACCCTTTTGGTCCAAACGGTTGCAAACCGTTTAAGGTCAAACAGTTTCAAACCGTTTGATTTCAAACAATCTTGCAAGACCGTTTGGATTGAAATGGTCTCAAGACCATTTGATAGGGTTGCCCATGGGACGACCGTTTGAGGGTCTGTTGGTAACATATTGAATTTCATTTCTGCAAAAATTCATAATCTAATTCTTAACCAATTGAGAGTTGAAGGCACTTCAACATTCTAACCCTAATCGGGTTGAAATTACTGTTTATAAGTATAGATCTTGTTGAGTTTTGGGTTGAAGGACCCAAACGGTCTCAAGACCATTTGGGGATTCATCCAAACGGTCTCAAGACCGTTTGGTGACAACCCAAGACCGTTTGAAGGTCTAGGGTTGAGCTAATTTGATGGTTTGCGGGTCCAATTGCAATAAGTTGAAGAATTGATAAAATTGCTGATTTTAGACCTAATTAGGGTTCAACCCTTATCCAACCGACTTGGTTTTTGGTCAAACTTTGGTCAAACGGTCTCAAGACCGTTTGGAGGTCATCCAAACGACCTCAAGACCGTTTGGGCCAAGTTTGGGCCCAATTGGAGGTCAATTGATAGGTTCAACCTTGATTTGATTCACATTGTTGAAAATTGATGATTATCCGATTGAAACCCTAATTGAATTGGATTTAACCCTAATTGGCTTTCAATTGAGGGTCAATTTGGTGTCCAATTGATTGAGGCTCATCCTAATTAACTCAATTTGTAAGTGGTTAACTTGGATTTGGGTAATTGAGGCTTCAACAGAGATATCCATAATCGATTGGAACTTTTGAACCTTGTTGTAGATCCAAACAGTTTGAGCCCATTTGGACCAAACGGTCTCAAGACCGTTTGGGCTCAAACAATCTCAAGGTCGTTTGGACCAATCGATCTCAAGTCATTTTGATCAAATAGTTTCAAACCGCATAAGCTCAAACGGTTTGGAAGTAAACCTTTCCAAACGGTCAACACACCCAAACGGTTTGGGAAAACGATCTTGAGGTCATGCAGTCTTGGAGTCAAACATAGCAAACGGTCAACACATCCAAACTGTTTCAAACCGTTTGGAGGTTGAAGGTTGAAACCGTTTGGAAGTTTCCAATGTTGTTTATGCTTAATCACTTGAAGGTGTTTTTGGTTCAATGGTGATCTAATCTAAACCCTAATGGTAACTTAGGACATTAAGCGACTAAGTAATTAATGAATTGACCCATGATGGTGATCAATGGGGTAGTTTACCAAAATACCCTTAAGGGGTTCAATTGAGTAATACCTTATTCTAAATCAAACCCTAATCACATGATAGTGATGTTTTGGCTTATGATAGTCAATAAGGACTTGACCTAACCTGATCTAGAGTGGTGTAATCACCATCCACTAGTAAGAGGAGAGAGAAAATATCATAGGAGAGAGAAAGTACCATTTATTGTAGAAACTCAAGTAAAGTACCTTCAATACATATGAATATGCATGATTAGGGTATGATCCACCTATGTGAGATCATGGAAACCCTAATTATGATAATTGATGAATCTTAATCTTATCTGAGGGCTTTAATGATGATGTTTCTCATACATGATGATGTTATGAGTTCAAAATTCCATGAGGTGAATAGTAAACCCTAATTGATGAAAATCAGGGAACCTAACTCTTGTAAGAGTAGGAAGATACAACTTCATTGAAATGAATTGTTTACTGTTATCAGTTGAATTAACCATGCAGGTTCCTATATGAGGATGGGCATATCCAGGTATGGATTATGATACTATATTCATTCAAAGCATGCTTTAGCTTTATGAATAGTGAAATATCCTGATGCCTTGTTAGTGGCATCTTATAAGATTTATGGGCTATAAGAGCCATGAGGATCATCAAGGTCATGCTTAACAGATGACTTGTGATGAAATGATTGAGAAATGATATTTGATGAGAGTTAGACTTGTTACATCTAGTATTCTACTTTCATTGTTGCCATGATAATGATTAAATGTTTGAGAACATGTATGATGTTAAAAGAATACTGAAATGTACCTAACTAATCAAGTATAATCATACCATGTAGAGCCCTGATCATAGATCCATCATTGTCAGAAAGCAAAATGACGGTGAAACAAGTTTTCCTAAGGGAACTCCTGGATCACATACTTTTGAGTATGTGGGGGAATATGGATGTGTAAATCCTTACATCCTAGTGTAGTAAATGATGTAGATGTTTCTTAATCCATCAACCCTTCACTGCATGTTTATGGTGTAACACTAGAGGGAACACAAATACCGCATCGATCAGAGATAAACAAGAAATCTCTCGATGACGAAGAGAGTATAGAATGCCACTGTAACTCTAAAAATAGCGAAGTACCAGATTACCCTGGTAAGCTATAGTAGCAGAGACAGAGGATGTCCTGCAAGCTATCCTCACTCTGACTGAGGAAGATGAGGTCATAAGAATCTGACTCTTTTGATGACCTAGGTATGATACCGATGTGACTTAACAGTGATCGGTTGGAGTATGAGCGGTATACCTCATCTCCACAGGGCATAATAATGTTTGTAAAACATAATCAACAGCATAGTATATCTGTTAAGAATAACTACAAGTTACTTGATTGATGTTACATAGTGTAGTATACATGTTCTTCATATTCCTTAAATGATGAGCTTCTATTTTTTTACCAAACTACTGTTGAATACTTTGAAAGCTTTTATTGCTTAAGTTATTCTTTGATTTGCTATATAAAGCTTCTAGTTGAGAGTTATAACTCTCGCTGGGAAAATTTGTACATTGTCTCACCCCGTAGACTTCAACTTTGTAGGTGGTCGTCGAAGACGGAGGAACCAGCCTACAGGTGACCAATCCCAGCAGCAGCAACACCAGGAGCAGTAGTGAATCTCAGGTGGAGATACTGACTGCCGAGTCATGTTGTTAGAAAGTCCTATGCCGTCTCTGTACTCTCAGGTCCTAGTAGTTTTTGGTCTGAGATTTTGATTTGACTCTTGAGATTTTATATCATGATGTGTATAATTACTCAAGAAGTAATTATCAGAGATGTAAACAGTTTAATCCTTTTTCTATGGAAAACGTTTTATGGTTTCAAGCTCTTATCTCAAAAAGTTTTAATTTACCGTGATTTTTTTGTCTTCCGCTGTTAATCGATTGCTTCCGCTAAGTTTAAATCGTGCTTATATCGTGGTTTGGAGATTGGAGCCCACAATTAAGTGGTATCAGAGCTCTAGGTTCGCCGAGTCTACAAAGACATAGGACTTAGGATGTCGAGTCTATCCTTAGTGTTCTTCCTTATCTAATAGAATCTTCTGCTCCTCAGGAGAAGAAGATATATAAGGATGTCTGAGCCACATGAGGAGTACGTGGCAGAGAGTAGCGTAGCTACACCACAAGGCGGTGCAAGAGTACCAAAGATAGAGAAACCCATACCTGAGCAACCCAGGGAGCCACCTCAGTTCGACCCAGCCAACATGGGTAACCCAGCTGTGCAAACGATGTTCGGGCAGTTTATGACTGCCATGATGCACATTACCGACATGATGCCTATGCTTGCACCCAGGGCACCTGTCCAGCCAGAAGGTCAAGGTATCAGGAAGACGTTCGAGCGACTACGTCATGTCAGAGCTACCGAGTACTTTGGGACTGCCGACCCCGCAGATGTTGATCTGTAGTTGACAGAGTTGGAGAAAGCTTTTAGGATTCTCAACATCCCTGAAGCTAAGAAGGTCAGACACGCGGTCTATCTTCTCAAAGGAAGCGCTGGTCACTGGTGGACAATGGAAGAGCAAAAGAGACCTGGAATGGAGATCTCGTGGGAGGACTTTCGGCGGGAATTTGTCCACTGATATTTTCCAAAGACCTTCCTAGACGAGAAGATCTCTCAGTTTGAGAGACTGAGGCAGGGCATGATGAACATTAGTGAGTATGAAGCTAAGTTCATGGAGCTATTGCGGTTTTGTCCGCACATGGCTGCCACAGAGGAAGAAAGAATCAGGAGATTTGAGAAGGGTTTGAATGCTGATATGTCAACCCATGTGTCTGCCTTAGAAAACCGAGAGAGATTCTCTACCTTCGTTGAGTCAGTCTGAAGGATAGAGAGATCTGTGGTTGAGAAGAGGCAAACCCAACAAAGATATCCACAGTTCCAAGGTTCTTCATCTAGGGACTTTAAGAAGCCTAGATCCTTTGCACCTAACCCTCCACCACCTAGATCTAGTTCTCAGACTCAGTGGTGTCCAAGTAGAGGTAGAGGATGAAGTCAATCACCTCAAGAGACTCACAACTCTGCATCAATGTCAGTTACTGGACCACCAAGACCACAACAGCTGGAGAGAAGCTGCTACAACTGTGGTAAGGTGGGACATTTGATGAAGGACTGCCGATCTAAGCCTGTCAGTGTGACACAGCCTCCGAGACAAAGTCAACAGGGATCACAGAGAAGGCAATCTCAAGGAGCAGCTCGAGGACGTGGGCAAGCATCCCAAGCTGGATCATCAGCACCACCTCAACACCAGGCTACAACAAGGTTCTATGCTATGAACCCACCAGAAGTAGTAGTTGATCCACGAGTTGTGACAGGTCAGATGGAACTTTTATATTCTGATATGTCTAAATCCTGTGTAGTATCTGTTCTGATTGACCCGGGTGCTACGCACTCCTTCATCACTCGAAGAGTGATTCGCAACTGCAATATGACAGTTAGTCATAGAGCAGATAACATGTTGTTAGAGACTCCGTTGAGTGGGTCTGCTATTTTGCAGGAGGTATGCTCTCCCTGCATCCTCTTCTTTTCTGATCATCGCTTTCAAGTGGACC
The DNA here is from genome assembly GCA_963693085.1 of Alisma plantago-aquatica. Taxonomy (NCBI): domain Eukaryota; kingdom Viridiplantae; phylum Streptophyta; class Magnoliopsida; order Alismatales; family Alismataceae; genus Alisma; species Alisma plantago-aquatica. Next base: position 6,680,680 of record OY856409.1, on the reverse strand, counting down.
TTATACCGCTTGATATGCAAGGATTTGATATAATCCTAGGAATGGATACCTTAGAGAGGTATAGAGTTGTCTTGGATTGTGAGTCCAAGTTGGCTGTGTTTGCTGATGAAAGCAACACATGGATCTTCCAAGGAGAAAGAAAGATTTTGCCCACCTGTCTTGTATCAACTATGGTTGCTGATAAGCTGATGAGGCAAGGATGTTATGCATTCTTGGCCCATGTGGTAGATGTTACCAAGGAGAGTCCCAATCCTGCTGAAGTTTCTATAGTCAGGAAATTTAAAAGATGTGTTTCCTGAAGAACTTCCCGGTATACCACCACCTCAGGAAATTGATTTTGAGATCAATTTGGTCCCAGATACAAAACCCATAGCCCAGACTCCATATAGGATGGCGCCTGCCGAGATGGTAGAACTCAAGAAACAACTTCAGGAGTTACTTGAGAAAGGTTTTATCCGACTGAGTACTTCACCTTGGGGTGCTCCAGTTTTGTTTGTTAAAAAGAAAGATGGGTCAATGCGGTTGTGCATTGATTACAGACAACTCAATAAAGTAACAATAAAGAACAAGTACCCTTTGCCGAGGATTGATGATCTCTTTGACCAGTTGCGAGGTGCAACAGTCTTTTAAAAGATAGACTTGAGGTCTGGATATCATCAACTCTGCATTAAGGACAGTGACATATCTAAGTCTGCATTTAGGACTAGATATGGTCACTATGAGTTCATGGTTATGTCGTTTGGACTAACCAATGCACCAGTTGCATTCATGGAACTCATGAATAGAGTTTTCCGACCCTTCCTTGATCAGTGTGTTGTCGTCTTCATAGATGACATTCTGATTTATAGTAAGGATGCTCAGCAGCATGAGCAGCATCTTCGCCAAGCTTTAACCTTGTTAAGAGAACACAAGCTATATGCTAAGTTTAGCAAGTGCGAGTTCTGGTTTCCAGAAGTATCTTTTCTTGGTCATGTGGTATCTGCCTCGGGAATTCGAATTGACCCTAAAAAGGTAGAATATGTTCTACAGTGGGAACAACCGAAGACACTGACGGAGATTCAAAGTTTCTTAGGGTTAGCTGGCTACTATCGAAGGTTCATTAAGAATTTCAGTTCTATAGCCTTACCTTTGACCAAGTTAACCCGGAAAGATGTTCCTTTTACCTGGAGTGATAAGTGTCAACAGTCTTTTCAGCTGTTGAAGGAGAGGTTGACAAGTGCACCTGTGCTTGTGCTACCTGAACAAGGAAAAGGATATGTGGTTTACTGTGATGCCTCCAAGAATGGACTTGGATGTGTGTTGATGCAGGATAAGCAAGTGATTTCTTTTTCTTCCCGACAGCTTAAGAAACACAAGGAGAATTATCCAACACACGATCTGGAGTTGGCTGCTGTGGTTCATGCCTTGAAGATCTGGAGACATTATCTCTACGGAGAAACCTTCCAGATTTTCACAGATCACAAGAATCTCAAGTATATCTTCTCTCAGCATGAGCTTAACATGAGGCAACGTCGCTGGATGGAGTTAATCAAGGACTACGATTGTACAATTGATTACCATCCAGGGAAGGCCAATGTAGTTGCAGATGCCTTGAGTAGGAAATCAACAACATCAACCATGGATATAGCACAACTAAGTTCCTTAGTATGTTCTAGGAGAGATATGCTTATCTCTTTAAGGCAAAACAATGTGCAGTTGAGAGTGTCATTGTTAGCCGGTTTGTTAGCTGAGATGCATATTAAACCTACTCTAAGAGAGCAGATAAAGGAGGCACAGCAAGTTGATGCTACAGTTCAGCAGATCAGATCTGAGTATGGTAGTGAGAAGCAAGAAGGTTTTCATGATAAAGATGATCAAGTGGCATGCTATCATGGGAGGATGATAGTGCCAGATGTGGATAATTTAAGGAAGTTAGTCCTGGAGGAAGCTCATTCTTCGATGTATGCTATGCATCCAGGGAGCACCAAGATGTATCGAAACTTGAAAAATATGTATTGGTGGCCCAGGATGAAGAAGGATGTAGCTGAGTTTGTTCTGAGGTGTCCAGTGTGTCAGCAGGTTAAGGCTGAGCACCAGAAGCCTACAGGAACAATGCAACCTTTACCCATGCCACAGTGGAAGTGGGACCATGTGACCATGGACTTTGTTGTTGGCCTACCCAGGACAAGCAAAGGACATGATTCCATTTGGGTAATCGTTGATAGGTTGACAAAGACAGCGCATTTCTTACCTGTCAAAACAACCTATTCTGCTGAAAGGTTGTCACAGTTATATGTTCAAGAGATAGTGCGTTTGCACGGAGTTCCTGTCACTATAGTTTCTGACAGAGGTCCCCAGTTCACAAGTCATTTTTGGGAGCAGTTACACAGAGCTTTAGGCACCAAGTTAAGGTTTAGTACAACCTTTCATCCACAGACTGATGGATAGTCAGAAAGGACTATACAGACCATGGAAGATCTGTTGAGAACATGTGTTCTCCAGTTTACCGGGAGTTGGGATCTACACCTGAGCTTGATAGAGTTTGCCTATAACAATAGCTATCAACATAGTATTGATATGGCACCATATGAAGCCTTGTATGGTTGACGTTGTAGATCACCCTTGTGTTAATATGAAACTGGTGAGCACCAGTTGTTAGTTCCTGATCTTGTGCAACAAACTACAGAGAAGATCAAAGTTATACAACAACAACTTAATACTGCACATGATAGACAAAAGTCTTATGCCGACAAACTTCGTAAACCCTTAGAGTTCCAAGTTGGAGACAGAGTGTACCTCAAGGTCTCACCTTGGAAAGGAGTCCTTCGTTTTGGAAGGAAAGGGAAGTTAGCTCCTAGATTTATGGGACCTTATCCAATCACTGAACGGGTTGGAAAGGTAGCCTATAGACTAGAGTTACCTTCAGAGTTGCAGAAGTTACATCTTGTGTTCCACATTTCTATGCTGAGGAAATGTCACCCAGACACCGAGTTAGTTCTACAACCTATGGAAGTAGAATTAAATGAAGATATAACTTATGAGGAAGGACCAGTGTCAATCCTTGATAACAGAATTAAAAAGCTAAAGAAGAAAGATATAAGCCTTGTGAAAGTCCTCTGGAATTATCGTGGTATTGAAGAAGCCACATGGGAACTAGAGGATGAGATGAGAAGGAAATACCCTGCTCTTTTCTCCAAATATGTTTTATCGACTTCGGGGACGAAATCCTTGTAAGGGGTGGATAATTTGTAACATCCCTGACCTGGGTTATAACCTAACCCTAGAAGTTTTGCCTAAATATGTAATTATATACTTGTGAATACTCCCTGGCATGTAATTAAGTTCCTCAGGAACATATACTTTCAATTTTTACTCCTTTATAAACAAAGTTGTAGTATTGTTTTGTAATGCAGGGACCTATGTGCAAATTACCCAGATAAGGGATTTAACTTGCAAAATTTCACAGGTTAAGATGTTCCTCTGATTATGAGACATCATATGAGTGAATATGATGAGGTATGATGGATTTTCCCAAGCTTGGGCATCAAAATACAACTTGAGGAATGGTCCTTGTGCTTAGAAACCCTAATTTGGAGTAAAGTGCAATTTACCCGAATTATGGGGTGCAATTTATAGAACACATTCTATAACATCTTTTATGACTCTTAAACATCATTTAAAGTAGAAATGATGAAAGGGACACATGAATAAGTAATCAGATAAGAAAAATGACCCTTGTGCATAAAAACCACCAAGTATGAGGATAGAGACCTTTCATATTTGCATCCTAGTTGATTGATGGCTTTCCTTACCCTTAGATCTTGAGTTTTGATGAGCTTTGCATAATTTTAGATGGGCTTGGACGTGCCCTTGAACAAGGAGGGACTTGGATGAGAATTACAAGTTCTAGAGGTCCTTATGGTGAAAAAATGGCCTAAAGTATATAAGCTAGAACCCTTGCAAACCAAGTGAACGTATCACTTGTTCTCTTCATTTCTCATCTTTCTCAAACAACTAAGGCAAAGCTCTGGAGCTCAGAGAACGACCAACTAGTGCTAAGGTGAGGGGAAAACCATCTTCAAGCTCGAATTCATGGTGGAATTCTTCTTAAAATGTTGGTTCTATGGTTAACTAACTTAGGTTCTTTGTTCTAGCCAACCATCCCCATCTTTTCCTTGGAGAATCACCTCTGACCGAGTTGTGGAGCTCAAGACACCATTAGAGGCTTAAAGCTTGGAAGCTTGGAGCACTAGGAACAACGTTTGAGGCGGGTTTTATAACTTTAAACTCCTTGCTTTATATACATGTTTTGTTCTTGCATTTTAAGCTTTAGTTCTTCTTCTACCTCCCTTCTTCCGTACACTTTTGCATGCAAAACGGTGGAGAAACCGACCTGAACAGAGGTTGAAGATGATGGGCGTGAATTCCTAGGTAGGTTTATCAACCGACCTTGGACCCTTTTTGTCCAAACGGTTGCAAACCGTTTAAGGTCAAACGGTTTCAAACCGTTTGATTTCAAACGATCTTGCAAGACTGTTTGGATTGAAATGGTCTCAAGACCATTTGATAGGGTCGCCCAAGGGACGACCGTTTGAGGGTCTGTTGGTAACATATTGAATTTCAGTCCTACAAAAATTCATAATCTAATTCTTAACCAATTGAGAGTTGAAGGCACTTCAACATCCTAACCCTAATCGGGTTGAAATTACTGTTTATAAGTATAGATCTTGTTGAGTATTGGGTTGAAGGACCCAAACGATCTCAAGACCATTTGGGGATTCATCCAAACGGTCTCAAGACCGTTTGGTGACGACCCAAGACCGTTTGAAGGTCTAGGGTTGAGCTAATTTGATGGTTTGAGGGTCCAATTGCAATAAGTTGAAGAATTGATAAAATTGTTGATTTTAGACCTAATTAGGGTTCAACCCTTATCCAACCGACTTGGTTTTTAGTCAAACTTTGGGAAAACGGTCTCAAGACCATTTGGAGGTCATCCAAACGACCTCAAGACCGTTTGGGCCAAGTTTGGGCCCAATTGGAGGTCAATTGATAGGTTCAACCTTGATTTGATTCACATTGTTGAAAAATGAATATCATCCGATTAAAACCCTAATTGAATTGGATTTAACCCAAATTGGCTTTCCATTGAGGGTCAATTTGGTGTCCAATTGATTGAGGCTCATCCTAATTAACTCAATTTGTAAGTGGTTAACTTGGATTTGGGTAATTGAGGCTTCAATAGAGATATCCATAATCGATTGGAACTTTTGAACCTTGTTGGAGGTCCAAACGGTTTGAGCCCATTTGGACCAAACGGTCTCAAGACCGTTTGGGCTCAAACGATCTCAAGGTCGTTTGGACCAATCAATCTCAAGTCATTTTGATCAAACGACTTCAAACCGCATAAGCTCAAATAGTTTGGAAGTCAACCTTTCCAAACGGTCAACGCACCCAAACGGTTTGGGCAAATGACCTTGAGGTCATGCGGTGTTGGAGTCAAACATAGAAAATGGTCAACACATCCAAACGGTTTCAAACCGTTTGGAGGTTGAAGGTTGAAACCGTTTGGAGGTTTTCAATGTTGTTTATGCTTAATCACTTGAAGTTGTTTTTAGTTCAATGGTGATATAATCTAAACCCTAATGGTAACTTAGGACATTAAGGGACTAAGTAATTAATGAATTGACCCATGATGGTGATCAATGGGGTAGTTTACCAAAATACCCTTGAGGGGTTCAATTGAGTAATACCTTATTCTAAATCAAACCCTAATCACATGATAGTGATGTTTTGGCTTATGATAGTCAATAAGGACTTGACCTAACCTGATCTAGAGTGGTGTAATCACCATCCACTAGTAAGATGAGAGAGAAAGTATCATAGGAGAGAGAAAGTACCATTTATGGTAGAAACTCAAGTAAAGTACCTTCAATACATATGAATATGCATGATTAGGGTATGATCCACCTATGTGAGATCATGGAAACCCTAATTATGATAATTGATGAATCTTAATCTTATCTGAGAGCTTTAATGATGATGTTTCTCATACATGATGATGTTATGAGTTCAAAATTCCATGAGGTGAATAGTAAACCCTAATTGATGAAAATCAGGGAACCTAACTCTTGTAAGAGTAGGAAGATACAACTTCATTGAAATGAATTGTTTACTGTTATCAGTTGAATTAACCATGCAGGTTCCTATATGAGGATGGACATATCCAGGTATGGGTTATGATAGTATATTCATTGAAAGCATGCTTTAGCTTTATGAATAGTGAAATATCCTGATGCCTTGTTAGTGGCATCTTATGAGATTTATGGGCTATAAGAGCCATGAGGATCATCAAGGTCATGCTTAACAGATGACTTGTGATGAGATGATTGAGAAATGATATTTGATGAGAGTTAGACTTGTTACATTTAGTATTCTACTTTCATAGCTACCATGCTAATGATTAAATGTTTGAGAACATGTATGATGTTAAAAGAATACTGAAATGTACCTAACTAATCAAGTATAATCATGCCATGTAGATCCCTGATCATAGATCCATCATTGTCAGAAAGCAAAATGATGGTGAAACATGTTTTCCTAAGGGAACTCCTGGATCACATACTTTTGAGTATGTGGGGGAATATGGATGTGTAAATCCTTACATCCTAGTGTAGGAAATGATGTAGATGTTTCTTAATCCATCAACCCTTCTCTACATGTTTATGCTGTAACACTCGAGGGAACACAAATACCGCATCGATCAGAGATAAACAAGAAATCTCTCGATGATGAAGAGAGTACAGAATGCCACTGTAACTCTAAAAATAACGAAGTACCAGATTACCCTGGTAAGATATAGTAGCAGAGACACATGATGTCTTGCAAGCTATCCTCACTCTGACTGAGGAAGATGAGGTCATAAGAATCCGACTCTTTTGATAACCTAGGTATGATTCCGATACGACTTAACACTGATCGGTTAGAGTATGAGCGGTATACCTCATCTCCGTAGGGCATAATAATGTTTGTAAAACATAATCAACAATGTAGTATATCTGTTAAGAATAACTACAAGTTACTTGATTGATGTTACATAGTGTAGTATACATGTTCTTCATATTCCTTAAATGATGAGCTTCTATTTTTTACCAAACTGCTGTTGAATACTTTGAAAGCTTTTACTGCTTAAGTTATTCTTTGATTTGCTATATAAAGCTTCTAGTTGAGAGTTATAACTCTTGCTGGGACAATTTGTACATTGTCTCACCCCGTAGACTTCAACTTTTTAGGTGGTCGTCGAAGACGGAGGAACCAGCCTACAGGTGACCAATCCCAGCAGCAGCAACACTAGGAGCAACAGTGAATCTCAGGTGGAGATACTGACTACTGAGTCATGTTGTTAGAAAGTCCTATGCCGTCTCTGTACTCTCAGGTCCTAGGAGTTTTTGGTCTGAGATTTTGATTCGACTCTTGAGATTTTGTATCATGATGTGTATAATTACTCAAGAAGTAATTATCAGATATGTAAACAGTTTAATCCTTTTTCTATGGACGAAGTTTTATGGTTTCAAGCTCTTATCTCAAAATGTTTTAATTTCCCGTGATTTTTTTGTCTTCCGCTGTTAATCGATTGGTTCCGCTAAGTTTAAATCGTGTTTATATTGTGGTTTGGAGAATGGAGCCCACAAGCGAGGTCAGTAAAGGGGATTTCCTGGTTCAGCACTTGTATGTGACGTATGGTGCAGAAAGCGCAATCCCAGATCCCTTGGCAGCTTGGACTTGAGGGTTAACGATGTTGAACCAAGGTTGGCTCCAATCTTGGCAAAGAGATGGGCGGGCAGCCCAAATTAATTTAAGCATCCGGAAGGGTATACACCTTGCTTCTCCTGCTACTTCACCAACGGAGTTTATTGTGCCGGCTGGTAGCTCGGCGCCACAGAAATTATACATGGCATCCCGAGCCTCGGTATCCACGATCATAAAAAGCCAGTGGTCTGAGACTTGGAAAGGCACGGTCAGATAACGTTCCCGTCATGCTAAGCCAGCACGTAGCTGCTCGATCGACTTTGCTCTTATGTCTTTGTATAAAAGGCCAACAGACAGAGCAGGCGAAGCGTTAAAGACCGGCTGTTTCCGCTTAGAACTTCTGTACATTTCTATACTGTTGGTGAGGAGGACACGAAAGATTGCCATAGACATCGTGGACCGGGGTCGGAGGATGCTACGGAAATCTTCACCTTTCATATTACGCCTAGTTTTGGTATTGTGATAAATTATGTCTTCCCCCACCTTTGCATCGTCCACTATAGTGTTCAGTATAAAAATGTCCTGAGCATCTAAAGTAGAGATGGCTGCCATATCCAGGTCATGCATTTTGTGCGGCAGAGGTGGTGGCGGGGGAAGTTCTTGTGGAGGGGGAGAAGCAGGATGTTCTAAGGCCTATTCATGGCCTGGTAAATTGTTGTCCGAGTCGGAGGCAGAATCGAGATCCTCATCTGTGTCTAGGCTTAATCGGTCTGCCTCGTCCTGGTAAAGGGGAGAAGGTGTTGAGAGAGGTGGAGCAGTTGTTTTTGGCAGGCTAGCGCTGGTTCCTAGTATACAATGGTGGAACTCAGCAAAAGCCGCGTCTTTGGCAACTTCCCCGATGGACCCCATAGCGGAATAATCGAAGAATTTGGTCCCCGTATGACATGTTGACATTGTCGTTGTGTGGGGAGTTAGGGTGATGGTCACTGTCATGGTGACCCTTGTCGGACCCTTTGTGAGAGGGTTCTGCTACATTTCCAGGGTCCTCTCAATCATCATGTTTATCACCAGAGGTGGTGTCTTTGTTTGAGTCAACAGATGAGTCGAAGTCGTCTTCTTCGTCATCATCGCCATCCTTGTCGTCCACTGCTTTGTCTGCTTGCTTTTTACTTGCGGACATTTTGCACCGCCGATGGGTGGCTTGTAGCTCATCGAAAGCCACTTGCAGATGCTCGTGTGTTTCGAGCAGTGCATCATGGGATTCTTTGAGGTCGGTATATCTACCCTCGGCAGAGAGGAGACGTGCTGTAAGATTTGTAACTTGAGCATGTAACTGCTGGATTTCATCATTATTGGACTCCTCTTGGCGATGTTGTAGCTGTGTGAGCGTGCTGTTGATGGTGTCCAAGTGCGTGCTCAGAACTGCTTGTTGTTGCTGGAGCTAGCAGAGAGTCTCAGGCAGAGGCTGAGTCTGCGTGGAGATCTCATCAACTTGCTTCGCCGTTGCTTCTTGCTGATGCTTCGCTCCAAGGACCAGGTCCGGCAGGTTGGTGTAGTGGTTGTTGATGTGCTCAACTTGCATAGCCACCTCATCCTGTCATTGCTGGAGGCCTTGGAGGATGGTGGGCAAGGCTCGGTGTTGTTCGTCGATCGTGGTCACCTGTCATGATAAACCCTACACACAAGAAAAAATTGAATGTAAGATGTTAGAAGGATCGGTGAGGAGGTTTCGGACGACCTCGAATTGACGATCGAATTCCTCACTGATATTGGCAAAAGGGACCCCAGGAGCAGAATGGTGGGATGGCTGGGGTCTGCGTGGGATGGTGTTAGTGTCTTGTGGAAGAGACACTGATGATGCCTCGAGCTGCGTGGTGACTGTGGATGGAGTCACCAGCGGTGTCGGGGTGGTGGTGGATGTAAAAAGTGGTGAAATTTGAGGTGAAAGCGGTGGTAGTGATAGTGATGGGGTGGAAACTGCAGAGGCGAAAGGGAGAGTGGTAAAGTCGGGCATAGGGATGGAGAAGGGAGAGCCCGAAGGGAATAGGGGTGATGAAGAGGATGTGAATGGTTGCGTGGATGTGATGGGGAAGAGAGGAGTGGTAGATGTTGGAATGGTGGAAGGTGGAGTGGTGGCAGTGGTTAGCTGCTCATGTAGACTCTGAATAAAAGAGTCAATTGAGGAGGTGGTTAAGTGTTCTTCGTGGAGGGTCTCGTCCTCTAGATTTGGCCAAGATGTTGGTGTCCCCGACAGCTGTTGGGCCTACAACTGCCTTCTGGAAGGTCGTTTGACAGGTATTTTTGTTGGTCGAGCTGCCGGGGCTATGATGCTCAGCTCCGTCTGTCCTGTTGTTGCTTTCTTTTCGGTTGTTTTAACCGAAGCTAGTAGTTGTGAAAGCTCCTCATCAGAGAAGAGGAGCTGTTTGGTGTCGTAATTTGCTAGCTCCGGAAGCGGGATGAGTGTTCTGGAAGACTTAACCATAGGGAAAAAGATGTAATGTAATTTTCCATCCTTTTCCTTGATCATGAAGGAGTTCTTCAGAGTTTGTTCATTTGTAAGGATGTCGCCCTTTAGTTGTGTGTAGAGGGGTAGGGGTTTGTCCATCTTAAGGTATTTAATAATGGATGTGACATGACCCCCATACAGATTTCCTTCCCCAGGCCAGAAGCTGATAATTTCTGGATCATATGTCGTCCGATATTGACTGGCCTTTCGTTGAGAATAGACCAGAGAACGAAAAGATCCGACATTATAACATTTCCCCCTTCTATCCTGGGGAAGAGTGCGCCATCAAGAATTTTGTGCAGGGTGCGCACAAATCCAGAGTGTATGTTTGATGCTTTGCACGTCTTCGCATCATAGGTGGGGATCCCAGTTAGAGATTTCCAGAATGTGTGTTTGTTGAACTCTGGATGATTAGTTCCCACTGCCATGGCCTTCCGCAGCTGTTCCTGGTTGTCGATAAATACTGTGTTCAACATATTTTCTGTTAGGACAACCTTGCTGCCGAAGATTTGGGTGAAAAGCCTTCTGTCACCTCCGTCCCGTGACCTATCCATGATGTCAACGGGCTCCTTGGTCAGAAAAGTGAAAAACTCTGTGGTGGGTTCGGAGTAGGATACTTCAGGTACTAGACACAACCTGGCGAGGTTGGCTTTGTCTAGCACATTGAAGATGCGGTCGTATACCCCCATCTTAAGTAGAATGCTGGAGCAAACATACTTGGTGGGTTTTAGTGTTTTGTCAACAGAGACGTTGGTTTGGATGAAGAGGTTTTCTGGTGGTGGTGTTGTGGTGGTGATGGGAGTGAAAGTGGGGGTGGTAACAGGGATGGTGGTGGTGATAACAGGGATGGTGGAGGTGGTAACATGGGTGGTGGTTGGTTTTGCAAGGGGTTGATCCATTGCAGAGGCGGGGCGAACTTGTTTTCTCGCCCGTTTATTGGAGGGCTGCCCAGTTGCAGTCTCCAGAACCTTGCGTTTCCCCTTTTGTTCTTTGGCAGGGGATTCCTCCTCGGAGTTAGGGTTGTACTCCGAGCCTTCATCATCAGAAGAAGAGATCTCAACTTCTTCTTCAGGTGCCTCAGCTAGGCACTTCTCGAGGCGATCAAGGTCGCACATGATGTCTATTATTTTGACACTCGATGGTGTCTTCCCGGTCTTGTTGAATTCAGCTCTTATCTTCTGGAGCTTAGCTTGTTCTTTCATCAGTTCCTCTTTTGTCCAGATTGCCTCGTCTTCGAAATCGATGACCTTCTTTGCTGGTGAAGCCATAGCTGTACAATGAGAAATCAAGAGTCAGAATAACATGTTTTGATTTTATTAGTATTTATGTGTCTTTGTAGTTTTATGGAAATTAAATGAATGTGCAAGGCCAAACGGTTTGAAGACCGTTTGGTCCCAAACGGTTTCAAGACCGTTTGGTAAACGAAGCGTCGTGTAGCCACCGGAGAAGGTGAAGATGAAGGTGAAACGACACAGAGACGGCCGCTGCGGCGACGACGACGGCGAAAGCGGCGGTGAATATCGGCGAGAAAAGCGATGGTGAAAATGTCGATAAAGATGACGGTGGAAACGGTGATGAAAATGGTGGCGATGAAAATGGCGGTGAAGACAAAGGTGAAAAACGGCGAGGGTGGACAGAGTCGTTGGTGAAAACGGCGAAGACGATGGTGGTGCCGGCGATGGCGGACAGAGCTGATGGTGGCGCTGGCGGCGATGGTGGCGCCGGCGGCGATGATGGCGGAAGAGAAGAAGGTTAGAGGATGCTGCGGTTGCTGGACTACCTTTCAGTAGGTGGTAACGGCGGCGGCGAGGAAGCTAAGGACGGTGGATGGAGGTGCGATCGTGCGGGAGCAGGGGAAGCGATGGAATAGTTCTTGCACAGGAGCACTTGAGAGTTCAAGAGTCGAAGGGAGAAAAACGAAGGGGTAGGGTTTATATTTAAAGGGAACAGTTAGCGACCATTTGCATTCCAAACGGTTTCGAGACCGTTTGGCTCCAAATGGTTTGGAGACCGTTTGGCTCCAAACTGTTTAGAGACCGTTTGGATCCAAACGGTTTGAAGACCGTTTGGAGTCCAAACGGTTTCAAGACCGTTTGGCTCCAAACGGTTTGAAGACCGTTAGGAAGGGCAAAGGCAGAAAAGATTTTATATTTTTATGTTTTTGTTTTTGTATATTTTTTTTTGTTTTGGTTATGTGAATTTTTTTATATTTTCATAAGATAGAAATAGGGAAAATAAAAGAACAGGACATAAAGGAAAAAGTTGAAATCTTGGGTTGCCTCCCAAGTAGCACCTTGGTTTTACATTGCTGGCTCGACGAAGCTGTAACATTGTTATGCTGTTGGCATAGTATTCGACTGTTCATGTCTGTTCTGCCGATGCTTAGGGTTTGATTAGGGCTGCCCAACAAATGTGCCTGCCGGAGGCTTCAATTGTGCAGCGATCTGGGCAAGCTGAGCTTCAACTGCTTTCTGTTGAGCCTGCTGGTTAGCAAGCATAGTTTTCTCTGATTGTAACATCTGCCTTATCAAGGATATTTCATCTTCCGGTTGGGCAGGAGCATTTTTCAGAGGAATTTGTTGGGTTTGTTGAGATTGTTGAAGTGGTAGCGCCAGCTGAGGTTGCTGAGTATGTAGTTGTGGATGGAGCGGGGGATGTGTGTACTGGTAGTAGGCTGATTGGTTCCTAGGGTAGTTAGACCTAGGGAAATTTTTCCTGGAGTTCCCTTGATTTTGGTTGAAATTGTTTGAGAACCCATGTGGTAGCCTACTATCAGATCCCCCCTGCGTCTGATGCTGTAGATTTGCAGTTCCGGCAGGGTTCCCATATTGGAATCCAGGGTGATTCCTCGGTTGATTGGGATTGTAGTACACTTGTCCAGGAATAGTGTGGATGGAGTTGACTTGTTCTGGAATCTGATCTTTAGCTTGATTAGTAATGGGTTCGTATGGTTGTGGTGGTGGATGCAGATCCATCATCACATTATACAGCATACCGCAGGAAAGGGTCGGATGATCCAAAGCATGACAAGCCTCACAGGATCTTGTGACGGCTTTGACTTGTTGAACTAGCGGAGTTTTCTTCTTAACAATCTCTCCAAGAGAAGTCTCGAGAGCTTGTTGTTTGTGAACTATAGTTTTCAAGGCTTCAGCTATTGCCTTCATTTCTATAGATTCTTCAACTTTGAAGACCTTGAGGACTCCTTTACCAGCTGACCGTCCCCAGTTGGACTGGTTTTCAGCTCCCAGTGTAACAATCTTCCATGCGTCCTCATAATTCTTCCTCATGAAGTTTCCTCCAGATGAGGAATCTAAAAATTGTTTAATATCATCGCTCACACCCCGGTAGAAAGTTTCTATCAGTTGATTCTGGGAGATTCCATGATGGGGGCATTTGCGCACAAGTTCTTTAAATCTTTCCCAAGCTTCAACAAGGGTCTCTCCAGGTAGCTGAGAGAAGTGATTGATTTGCCCTCTGATTTCATAGGTCAGTGAGGGAGGAAAGAACTTCTCTAAGAATTTTTCCTCTAAGGGGGCCCAGGTGGTTATTATGGGCTCTCTGTCCAGTGAGTTGTACCAACTCAGGGCCCTCCCAGACAAGGTGAAATGGAACAAATGAAGCATTATCATGTCAAAAGCGACACCAACTTGCGGAACTAGGTGGCACAACGCCTTAAACCTTTTCAAATGATCCATGCAATCATCTCCTGAACCTCCAGAGAAAGAGATGCCTTGCATAATCTGGATCCACTGGGTCCGAATCTCGAAGTTTGGAATGTTGATAATCGGAGGTCGGACCGGGTGGTTATCCTCAATAGTTCTTTGGGACAACATAGTCCCTCAGTTGTTTGTTCCTTAACTCCAGCTCAACAACTTGGGTTGCTGCCTCAGTCTCGACTCTTATGCGGGCTTGCTCTTCCGCACGTATCTCCGCTTGGATTTGGGCATGAGTGTCTGCAATGAGTTGTTCCCGTTGAGCGGCGATGGTGGCATTTACTCTCTCCATCACCAAAGCAGCCTGACATTGTTCTTCAGCCATTTGTCTGGCTCGTTGGCGATTGAGACAAATGTGACGATGGAAACTTCTCTCTACCTCGGAGTCGATCTCCGGATCAGGGGAGAATCTGCGATTATGCGATGATCGCATGCACGTTTTCTACCTGAGTAGAGAAAAGAAAACACCTTTAGATAGTAGTGAAAGTATGATGGCTTCAAGAAGATATAAAGTTATGATTAAAAAGAAAGTGTAAAATCCTAACCAACTAGGAAGGTACTAAATGAAATTATAACATTCCGTTGTCCCCGACAATGGTGCCATTTTTTGATGGAGCTAGAACTTACACCTAAAGATTACTCTTCCAATGGGAGTCCTAATATGCACCAAAAACCCTAAGGAGTTGATGTCTTCCCTGGGTTTACCTATAACGGGTTCTTAGATAAATGATCCTACCCCATAAGAGTATGGAAGCCTTATCATAGTACATATTTAGGATTGAACCCAAAAGACAACGGTCTTGTTGCAAGCAACAAGATGGAAAACGTATGGAAATTCACTTAATCACTTACTAGCAGGCACTTATATCGAAAGTTGGATTTTGATGTTTTAAACTAAGAACATGAAAAGTAAAGAAAGCAAGTAAATCTAATGAGTTAAGCTATGATAAAAGATCACTAGGGTGTGATCGGTTTTTCACCGCCACTACACATCGATCAACACATGCAAAGCAAAACTTAACCTGTAAAAAGAGTCTAGTCAGTTAGTATTCTTGTAGACTTAGTTTCCTTTCGGATAACTAACTACAAGAAGTGTGGGAATGTTGCAACGCCATCCATTCCCGAACAAATGGTCACATTACTTTGCATCATTCCCCTCGCAAAGTGTGTTCCTCAACTTACCAAGGTTGCACTTCCATAGGTCAACTGATTCCATTTCATAGTATGAAAGTGCAACGGATGATAGTGAGTTTACTCCACATCTTGAGATACACTTCTAGATACCGAATAGATGCATGGTGGATACATGCACCAAGAACCAACATACAAATGAGTTTCGAATCTAATAGTACAAACGTAGACAATTCATACTAAAAGATAAAGGATAACACAAGTTGGAGATCAAGCAACATGCATTCATTAATCGTTTGATGTCGAAATGAAAAAGATAAGAACTCTATATTACAAGCTAAGGATTACATTTACATGATATGAAAGCATGGGTAGCGGGGCTACTCCCCGCACCCTAGTGAAGGAAACTACTCCCTCATAACTAGGACCAAGAAGGAGGCGAGAAGAGAGAGAGAGAGCATCATCCCCACAAAGGAGAGAGGAAAGTCAACCCCTTAGAGAGAGAGAGAGAAACGATCCACCAGTCTTCGTAGGTTGCACGGCGATGAGATCTCCCCTTCCCACCTTCTTTGTCCAAGAAGGAGAAAGCAGCTTCAGGATGGAATGTGGGTCTCAGACCGACAGCCCCAGGGCGGAGGATGGAAGTAGCAAGAGCTCTAGAACGATTGAGGCAGCCTTTGGACGTCTGAAAACTTGATATCTGATGGAGGACCCTTGGGGTCTTTATTTATAGGACTTAAGTGAAGTCCAAATGGTTTGGAGACCGTTTGGACCTCAAGACCGTTTGGGACCTCAAGACCGTGAGACCGTTTGGCTTCATGCGGTCTTGAGACCGTTTGAACTCCATGCGGTCTCAGGACCGGTTGGCTTTATGCGGTCTTGAGACCGTTTGAACTCCATGCGGTCTCGGGACCGGTTGGCTTCATGTGGTCTTGAGACCGTTTGAACTCATGCGGTCTCGAGACGGGTTGGCTTCATGCGGTCTTGGGACCGTCTGACTCCATGTGGTCTCGGGACCGGTTGGCTTCATGCGGTCTTGGGACCGTTTGACTCCATGCGGTCTCGAGACCGGTTGGCTTCATGCGGTCTTGAGACCGTCGTGTGTCTCCATGCGGTCTCGAGACCAGTTGGCTTCATGCGGTCTTGGGACCGTTTGACTCCGTGCGGTCTCGAGACCGATTGGCTTCATGCGGTCTTGGGACCGTTTGAATCCATGCGGTCTTGAGGCTGAGTAAATCTTTTATGATTTTTTTGTGCTTTTTCTGCATATAAAGAAAGGAAAAGTTAGTTTGATGGTATATTTACAAAAAGAGAGTAAATTTGGGATTATGTATAGTTTTATTTTAGAAAGAGTATGGAAGACTAAAGAAAAAGACTAAGATAATCAACTAAAATAGGAGGTTATCACTACCTATATAATCGTTAGACACATCTCATTGAGTGTTTTACAATTTGTTCCTAAGTGTGATTGGGAAGCTAATATGACATGTCTTGTTGGTGTTCCTAAGAGTCCACTTCTTTCACCTCCATGTAGAAATTAGATTACCTAGTGAATGAGGTGATGTATGATATAGCTATTATAATTCACCTAGTCTTGAGAGGAACCTGGTTGTAACAAGCAAGTGAGTGAAAAATTCTAATTCCTTACAATAGTGTTGGACGTCCATATGACTCCCATATGTCTTGATATGAGGTAGTTAACAAAAAAAATATGTTGGAGAACAATGCATGTCGTGCTTGTAGGATCTAATAGTAGTTGACCATGTAAAATATGAAATATTTTTCTCCCAATGCTATAGGTTAGGGATATTTGGATCGTGCCCTCCTAGTTGTGGTAATAAGTAGACTCTTTATGTAGAATGAAGTGATGACAAAACTATAGTAGGTGTGTATTGTAATGGAAATTGATTGACTTGGTTCTCGAATTGATTTTGGAGCCAATTTTTGGATTCCATCTCAAGAGTTTTCATCATCAAAAATATTTTTGTTATAATAATATATATGTAAAAAAATGTTTTTTTTTTCATATTGCATCGATGGTTTAAAGAACCAAGTCACTACCATATGAAGTTTTAGTAGTTCGTACCTCTAAGAGAAAGAAACCTCGATTGGTCATGATAACCCATAATTCCTAGACGTTGATGTAGATATATGATTAAGGATAAGTGTTGGATACATGACTGGGTATACCTATGTTGATTAATCTTTGTAGATGGTTAATTAATAAGTTTAACCCTTTAAGGGGTGGAGTCTATACACTTCACTAATTAAGAGTGAAATAGTTGAAGAACAAAGAGATTTATTTAGTGAAAGTCCTCTGGAAGTATCATGGTCTTGAAAAGACCACTTGGGAGCTCAGAGAAGAGATGTTGCGGAGCCACCCCTCATTATTCGCTTGAGATTCCGAGGATTGAATCTTTTTACGGAGTGGTGTACTATAATGAACTCAAATCTAGGTATCTATTTCCATCTCCTTTTCCTAAACTTAAATTTTATTCCTTCCTTAAATGGTTATGAGTATTTGTCCTTGACCCTGAAATGATGTATCATAGTAGTAGATTTTTTTTGTGACCTCAAAAAAATTTAGAATTAATTTCACATATCTTGGTATTGTCAGACTTAATCTTTGATGTGGGGATGAGATTAATATAATATCACATTTACCTTTGAGAGAGAATTAGAAAGGAGAAAATACTCAAATCCAACCTTAACAATAGAAAAATGAATGATTCTTGCATTATGCTAGTTAACGTCCATTTATTAATATTAATAACTAACATTTTTTAGAATAGGGTTATGGAGTCTGAATTATGTACTTAATGAGTTTAGTGTAAGAATTGGCTGTCCAAAAGGGGGCGGTTGCACCTTTAATTGCCTAGGAGAGAAATATATAAGGCATAATTTAATATTTGATTTCATTGTCACGCTAGTGGACCAAGTTTTCAATCATTTGTTTTGTTGCTAATTGATTTAAAGCGGATGCGCTGCGAACGGATGCAGTTTCGTCTTCCTTCCCTGATGAACAGTGTAGGCGTGGGGGTTACTCTTACCTGAGGGTCTCTTCTGTTGATCGCGCACCCATGGGGTCATTAATGCTCACGAATTTAATGACAGTGGTTTCGGGAGAATGATGTGGGTACAAAGAACCCTAAATCACCATCATCGGTGCCCTGAACACCCAAAAACTCCTCGAGCGACCTCTTCATTCACAACCGCTATGACTAATCACCGAGCCTTTTTAGACCTCGACTCCACAAAACCAGTCGACCTAGCAATACCACTGCTCCTTCAATACTCCCTACCTCCAATTTCTCTTGAACGATGTTGGACCCTCATGTCACAGTAGTGGTCGTCTCTGATGAGTTAATGTATAGGGGCATCGTTGTGGTTGATCTCTGACCGATTGAAGGTAGTGGAACTATCTTAGACCCCTACACTTTGGTTCACTACTCTCGGATCACACTGATTTTACTGGATACGTTGGGTCAACTTTTATAAGTCTCGGCGATAGGTTGTTTGAAAGGGGCCTAGACCCTCAATTACCAAATTTCCACAGAAGGCAGTGTCTTGATAGGGAGCATGAACTCATTACTGATCGTAGTGTGCTTTTCTCCACTGCTATTTATTTCTGCATTCCTTCTGCTATCTAAGTCGTAATCGTCGCCAATGGTGGTGACATGGTTGAATGTCGAGGCTGATTACAAGAAGCCTAGGTATCAATCGGGTTTTGGTGGGGGAAGCTCTACTCAGAATCGCCCCAAGGTTTCTGAAGGTGTATGATCATTTCTAGTTAAGGTCACCTTTTCCTTCCATCGTTTTGGCATATGCTATGTCATTGCTTTTCGAGCGGTGTCTTTTTGAGAACCTCTAAAACTCACTTTTAGAAAATATTATCATACTAATTATCTTGTTTATGCAAAAAAATTATTATTGTAACTGAAACCTCTATTCTTCTACAGATGTTTATTAGATCATTCTGCCCATCAAATTGGATTATGGACCGTGTGTGACGTCTGTTTGGGAAATCAAAAAACAAAAGTCATTTTTTGCATTGGCTAATTTAACTAATAATCCCAGCGATTAGCTTAACTTGGTAAATTAGGGGGTCAGAGAAATATAAAGGTGTGTGTGTTTTTGAATAAGAAGGATTTTTTGGAGGTTTGGTATAGACTTCAGGGTTTAATTCCAAAAATTCTAGGAGAGTGTCTTAGTGGGATAAATTATCACATAAGATATCATATTAATGCAAAGTACCATTTTATGCTTAGGTGGTGACATTTACTTGGGTTCTGACCCTAGTGCTATTCTACTTGACTTGAGTAAGACAGGAGGTATGTACTGCTCTCTATTATAAATTGGCATTATTATGACTAAATTTTCTCATAATGAAGCAATTTTTGAAATACATTCTCTTGTTCCATTTGTTGACATAGTATATCTCCTCTATTGTAACTTGTTATATTCTTCTAAAATTATTATAATCATGTTGAATTGGGTCAATGACCTCACCTGCTATTGTGCCTGAATTATGCCATGTATGTTTGTGAAAAGTGAAACTTTCCACTCTATTTATGCTTGTTAGATAATTTTATTAGTTTAACTATTGTAGACGCTTATACATAACCATTAGGGTATGCTTTTCTACCCTAATATATACATAAGCATGCTTTTCCGCCTAGGATTTGCATTTCCACCCATTTTACTTAGGCCATTGACTCAGTGGTGTCGTGGTCCTACCTTAGTTACTTTAGTCAAATGTATCGACATGCAAATATTTATATGATTGGATTATTGACTATGGCAAGAATGGTGATAATAATTGTTTATTTATAATTTCTCATTCTTTTGGAAATTCTTTCTCTTGTAATTTCTCATTGATACTTACCTAATTTTATGGCCCTTTTTGATGGGAACATCTTACTTTAATTATTAAAGCCCTAGTTAATCTTCTAATTTACATACTCAACCTTCGCTGATTTATACCTTATTTTCCTACTTTTCTGGGTGTTCCCAAACTACCCAGTTATAGGTGCTTTGAAGGACGTGGACACATGAAGGTTGTACACATGAAGTTGGCTTAAGGATAGATTGGAATAGCTGGGTTGCCCTCTACATCTGGGGCTCCTATGAAACGTAGTTATAGTATTTACTTTTTATGTACTGCCCTTAGGGTTAGAATGTTATGTACGTGAGAACATTTTGTGACTTTGTAAATAGTTATGTTTTCTGCTGCTTAAATATCTCATGGCTTATATATATACCATTGAGTGGGTCCACTATCGGGTTCCTCTCTTTTCATGATATTTCTTTCTCCCTCTTTCATCCATTCAAATTTTA
The DNA here is from genome assembly GCA_963693085.1 of Alisma plantago-aquatica. Lineage (NCBI taxonomy): Eukaryota > Viridiplantae > Streptophyta > Magnoliopsida > Alismatales > Alismataceae > Alisma > Alisma plantago-aquatica. The sequence goes on along the minus strand of OY856409.1, from coordinate 6,660,268 downwards.
ATCATTGCTTCCACATGATCTTATTTTGAAGACAAATATGTTTTATTTTTGTTTCAAAAACAAGGATGTATCCTTGGTCTACAAAGAGGTCACTGACTAGTTAGAGGAGCAATGAATTTATGTCTTCAGAACACGATGGATGTTACCAATAGTGGTAGAGTTCCAATATTTGAGGGACTGTCTCATAATTTTTATTTTTTTGTAAAACTTCCATTTTTCTTCAAGAGGATTTGGTGGTAGGGTGTTGGGTAAATTAGACATTATGATAAATCCCTTTGTTTCGATGATGACAAACATTTCATTCTTGTTGATCTAACGTGCTACTTGAGTGTTGCAGGAATAAGGTGGATGACAAAGCTCCAGGGAATCTATATGCTTGAATGATTGTAAATGTCATGAAATGTAATCAATTGTAAACTTGTACAAATATATAATGTACAAGTACTTAGATTTCATGTAAATCAAGCGTTAGATTTTTCCTAGACAATCACCACACTTAGATAGGTCATCCCCTTCAAAAGTGTCACATATGCACACTCATACACACACTTAGTGCCTTAATTGAAGGACTAAAACAGGGTCAATCTCGGTCGACAAACTCCTCGACCGAGACACTCTCGGTCGACAAACTTCTCGACCGAGAATGACCCATGTAGCCGTTAGACACAGCTGACAAGGTAGTTGGCAGTTGGAAATGAACGTTGCTAACACTTGATCCAGAGAGCCTGTCAGTCGACAAAACTTCGACCGAGTAGGCATCTCGGTCGACAATTCCTCGACCGAGATGGACTCTGACAGCAACTGCAGAATAAAGCAACTAGCTATTACTAATGCAACTAACTTATACCTAACGGATAGTTAAGCACTTAGAAACCCCTAGAAAGTGTCTAGAACGTCCTTAAGCACTTGTAGGTCATTCCTATAAATAGGACATGCCTTAGGACACCTAAAGAGACCTAAGCTACACTTGTGCTACACTTGAGCTTGAATACTCATTGGCAATCTGTTTTAAGCAAGAGAGCAATTCCAACATTGGCTATTCATTCCCATTGCTCTTAATTCGTGTCCTATAGGATAGCATCTCCTTTCCACAACACTTACACTTCTACACTCATTGGTTAGGAGATCAATACACTTGATATAGGCAAATCAAGCCTTGTGATTCAAAGGATAAGTTGTATTTTCTATTTTCCTTCTTGTTCCTTTTATTCTTTGTATTATCCTTGCTAATCCTAGGGTTGGAGGCTGCGGATTGGAGAAGGTTCTTCTCGGAGGAGAAGGTGGACTTCAAGCTACTTCAAGAAGGCTATCGCAACGGGAAGCTACTTCAAGAAGGCTATTGCAACGGGAAGCTACTTCAGGAGGAAGGCTTCTTCAAGGTTGGTGCAATTACTTCTAGGTGAAGGCTGCTTCAAGGTTGGTGCGATTTCTTCTAGGTGAAGGCTGCTTGAAGGGTTTAGGGAGAGAATTGTAATTTTATGTAAAGTCCTTGCGAGGTAATAAAATTAAATTCTTTCCAAATCCCGGTTGGGTAAGCAACCGGGTAGTGGACTGACTACCTTAGTATTTGCTAAGGTAGGAACCACTCTAAATCCTTGTCCCCTTGTCCAATATTCTTGTGGTTGGTTGTTTGAGTTAAATAATTGTTAAAATAATTTAAAAACTCTATTCACCCCCCCTCTAGTGTTTTTTCATAGGGGCCAATCACAAAGAATTAGTATTTTAAAGTCAGGGTTTCTAATCCAAAAATGCTCAAAATAGAAAGGTTTTTCCCCAAGGCTTGTAAAATTTGTGGAGGATGATAAGGAAGTGATTGGAGATTGGTCTTACTAAGGTTGATCAACCTGCAAATGGGTAGGAATTATCCCATAATTGAGAACAAAGAAATTGGAAAAGTTTGGCTCATATGGGTCCTCGGTTCCATGTGAAGTTTGAATTTGTTGCAGAAAGATCAAGAAGTTGAAAATTCAAAATAAAATCATTGACCAGTGAGTAATTGTTTCGTGAGGCACTGTCTATTTTTTCTAGTGAGATTGAAGTCCCCTCCAATTAACGAAGATGTGGATGTCACGGAGTTTACCAAGGTATGAATTTCGTCAAAAAAGATATGTTTACATGACTAGGTTCACCCTAGAATCCCGTGAAAGACCAGGTAAATTGGTCTTGATGATTTTTATGTTAGAAAAAATACTATGTTTTCTAATGTTGTTATGAATACTCTTGAATTCTCTACTCATTATGCCTATGATAATTCATGCATGGTGGTATTTAGCTCCATTCATTGATATGTTTGTCTCTAATTGTCTTTTGAAGAACTAGAACATGTTGGTATTTATTTCCTGAAGAGTGATGATGTTAAATTTATTTGTATAAATTAATATTTTGATAATTCTCCTTCTACTGGAACTGTAAGCACCGCTAGAATTGTAAAATTTTTAATCATGGTTGGATAATGGTTTTATAAGAAACAACCCTATCAAATTATAAGGTCTTATAACTATCCTTTGGCCAAATTAATAGTGTTCATGTTGTTCCAAACCATGAAGTGTTCAATCTCAGATAATGTGATGTCGGCTTTCCACATGGTATAAAAACATATTCCTAGTTTAGAAGCAAAAGATATGAATGTATGAATGTTAGGAAATCATGCTAGAACTTTAATATTATCAAAGTAATGTATACTGTCATTTTGTGAATGATTACCCTTAGTTGAATTTAAATTTTGCATTCCATGCATAAATATATGGGATTAGATGAATCCATATGTGTACAATTAGATACATATTAATTTTTCTTTTTGTATCCCTTAGGTGTTTTGATAGGAGTGATTTATCTCCAAATATGGCATTAGAGAGTTCCTTCTATATTGGTATATGTGAGGATTTGATCTCTTTGATAATTTGTTTTATGCGTTAAATAGTTTCAATAAACATGTAAGGTGATGAGTGTTCATAGAAGTCCGTATGAAATATGAATAGGTTTCAAGATTCAATGAATTGGGGGTAAGTGGATTTATGATCAAGGGATGGTTGACAAGGGAACTTGGGAGATTTAAGACTATTTTGTATGGATGATGGGAAATTATTTGGTTGGTGATCTTTTTTTCCCACACCATTTTCCTATATGTATGTCTCTTTGGGATACCAGTAGTAGTGGTTGTCTTGTTGTTGATAGGATACAACCATGATGGGGGTTGCTAGACAAGTTGTTGGAAGTAGTAGCTATGTTGGTGGGGTTTACATTGATTAGTTATATGGTGTAAACTATTTCTCAAAATATAATTTTAAGAGTGGCTAGAAGTTAATGACTTGTTTGACAATGAAGATGCAAAAATCTTTGATGTAGTTGGTAGGTTGAAGGGTGTTACGGATGAACATTTGGAGTGTGTCTCTCACTACTACAGAAATGGCTTATAACGTCACTTTTAAAGGTGTCAGTTGTAATAATACACCGACACCTAAACAATAAAGCGTCAGTTTATAAAATAAACCGACACCAATTTGTGAAGGGCGACCAGACACATGTATCACTTTTATTTGGTGTCGGTTACTCAATAACACACCGACGCCGAAAATTAGCCGCCAAATCTAAAATTTCCAGCGAAAAAATTACCTCCAAAAATTTAACATATGGCGTCGGTCATTACCTAAAAAATCGATGATGAAAGGTTATTCGCAAAATAGAAATTGGGCACATTTTGATCGTCAGTTTTACATAAATGACCAACACTTATGGTTTTTCCCGTGCTCTTCGCGGGAAATTTTTCACACCCTTTGAGCGTCGGATTTTCAAAACAGCCGACGACTATGGTTATTAATCGAGAACCAATTTTTTAATCGGCGTATGTAGATAGACGTCAGTTTATTTCTAGTTAAAACCGATGATTATCATTTGGAACAGGTGTCAGTTTGTGTTGTTAACCGACACTGTTAGTTTGATGTGTCAGTTGTGTTGAATAACCGACACCGAATGTTAACTTAATATCACGCGAGTGAGCCCGACTCTTCCTCTTTCTCTCTGTGATTGAAATCGGCTATTAGGGTCTGGCGATTCCGACGTTCTCCTTGCTCGCCACCACCGATCTCCTTGCTTGCCGACACCATTCTACTGCTACTACCATCGCCACCGTTCGTGGAGCTCGCCGCCTCCGTAGAGCTTGCCGCTTCCGTGAAGCGTCGCCATTCGTGGAGCTCGCCGCCTCCGTGGAGCTCACCGTTCGTGGAGCTACCACCGTCGTTGGTCCTCTCCTCCAGCTGGTCCTCCTCTCACCGGTGCTAGCAGTTCCTGGAGTTCCCTTGATTTTGGTTGAAATTGTTTGAGAACCCAGGTGGTATCCTACTATCAGATCCCCCCTGTGTCTGATGTTGTGGATTTGCAGTTCCGGCAGGGTTCCCATATTGGAATCCAGGGTGATTCCTCGGCTGTTTGGTATTGTAGTACACTTGTCCAGGAATAGTGTGGATGGAGTTCACTTGTTCTGGAATCTGATCTTCAGCTTGATTAGTAATGGGTTTGTATGGATGTGGTGGTGGATGTAGATCCATCATCACATTATACAACATACTGTACGAAAGGGTCGGATGATCCAAAGCATGACAAGCCTCACAGGATCCTGTGACGGCTTTGACTTGTTGAACTAGCGGAGTTTTCTTCTTATCAATCTCTCCAAGAGAAGTATCGAGAGCTTGTTGTTTGTGAACTATAGTTTTCAAGGCTTCATCTATTGCCTTCATTTCTATAGATTCTTCAGCTTTGAAGAGCTTGAGGACTCCTTTACCGGCTGACCGTCCCCAGTTGGACTGGTTTTCAGCTCCCAGTGTAACAATCTTCCATGCGTCCTCATAATTCTTCCTCATGAAGTTTCCTCCAGATGAGGAATCTAAAAATTGTTTAATATCATCGCTCACACCCTGGTAGAAAGTTTCTATCAGTTGATTCTGGGAGATTCCATGATGGGGGCATTTGCGCAGAAGTTCTTTAAATCTTTCCCAAGCTTCAGCAAGGGTCTCTCCAGGTAGCTAAGAGAAGTGATTGATTTGCCCTCTGATTTCATAGGTCAGTGAGGGAGGAAAGAACTTCTCTAAGAATTTTTCCTCTAAGGGGGCCCAGGTGGTTATTATGGGCTCTCTGTCCAGTGAGTTGTACCAACTCAGGGCCCTCCCAGACAAGGTGAAATGGAACAGATGAAGCATTATCGCGTCAAAAGCGACACCAGCTTGCGGAACTAGGTGGCGCAGTGCCTTAAACCTTTTCAAATGATCCATGCAATCATCTCCTGAACCTCCGGAGAAAGAGATGCCTTGCATAATCTGGATCCACTGGGTCCGAATCTCGAAGTTTTGAATGTTGATAATCGGAGGTCAGACCGGGTGGTTATCCTCATAGTTCTTTGGGACAGCATAGTCCCTCAGTTGTTTGTTCCTTAACTCTAGCTGAGCAGCTTGGGTTGCTGCCTCAGTCTTAGCTCTTATGCAGGCTTGCTCTTCCGCACGTATCTCCGCTTGGATTTGGGCATGAGTGTCTGAAATGAGTTGTGCCCGTTGAGCGGCGATGGCGGCATTTACTCTCTCCATCACCAAATCAGCCTGACGTTGTTCATCAGCCATTTGTCTGGCTCGTTGGCGATTGAGACAGATGCGACGATGGAAACTTATCTCTACGTCGGAGTCAATCTCCGGATCAGGGGAGAATCCGCGATTATGCGATGATCGCATGCACGTTTTCTACCTGAGTAGAGAAAAGAAAACACCTTTAGATAGTAGTGAAAGTATGATAGTTTCAAGAAGATATAGAGTTATGATTAAAAAGAAAGTGTAAAATCCTAACCAACTAGGAAGGTACTAAATGAAATTACAACATTCCGTTGTCCCCGGCAACGACGCCATTTTTTGATGGAGATAGAACTTACACCAAAAGATTATTCTTCCAATGGGAGTCCTAATATGCACCAAAAACCCTAGGGAGTTGATGTCTTCCCTAGGTTTACCTATAACTGGTGCTTAGATAAATGCTCCAACCCCATAAGAGTATGGAAGCCTTATCTTAGTATAGATTTAGGATCTAACCCAAAAGACAACGGTCTTGTTGCAAGCAACAAGATGGAAAACGTATGGAATTTCACTTAATCACTTACTAGCAAGCACTTATATCGAAAGTTGGATTTTGATGTTTTAAACTAAGAACATGAAAAGTAAAGAAAGCAAGTAAATATAATGAGTTAAGCTATGATAAAAGATCACTAGGGTGTGATCGGTTTTTCACCGCCACTACACATCGATCAACACATGCAAAGCAAAACTTAACCTGTAAAAAGAGTCTAGTCAGTTAGTATCCTTGTAGACTTAGTTTCCTTTCGGATAACTAACTACGAGAAGTGCAGGAATGCTGCAACGCCAGCCATTCCCGAACAAATGGTCACATTACTTTGCATCATTCCCCTCGCAAAGTGTGTTCCTCGACTTACCAAGGTTGCACTTCCATACGTCAACTGATTCCATTTCATAGTATGAAAGTGCAACGAATGATAGTGAGTTTACTCCACATCTTGAGATACACTTCTAGATACCGCACAGATGCATGGTGGATACATGCACCAAGAACTAACATACAAATGAGTTTCGAATCTAATAGTACAAACGTAGACAATTCATACTACAAGATAAAGGATAGCACAAGTTGGAGATCAAGCAACATGCATTCATTAATCGTTTGATGTCGAACTGAGAAAGATAAGAACTCTATAATACAACCTAAGGATTACATTTACATGATATGAAAGAATGGGTAGCGGGGATACTCCCCGCACCCTAGTGAAGGAAACTACTCCCTCATAACTAGGATCAAGAAGGAGGCGAGACGAGAGAGAGAGCATCATCCCCACAAAGGAGGGAGGAAAGTCAACCCCTTGGAGAGAGAGAGCAACGATCCACCAGTCTTCGTAGGTTGCACGGCGATGAGATCTCCCCTTCCCACCTTCTTTGGCCAAGAAGGAGAAAGCAACTTCAGGATGGAATGTGGGTCTCAGACCGATAGCCCCAGGGCGGAGGATGGAAGTAGCAAGAGCTCTGGAACGATTGAGGCAGCCTTTGGACGTCTGAAAACTTGATAGCTGATGGAGGACCCTCGGGGTCTTTATTTATAGGCCTTAAGTGAAGTCCAAATGGTTTGGAGACCATTTGGACCTCAAGACCGTTTGGGACCTCAAGACCGTTTGGACCGTGAGACCGTTTGGCTTCATGCGGTCTTGAGACCATTTGAACTCCATGCGGTCTCGGGACCGGTTGGCTTTATGTGGTCTTGAGACCGTTTGCACTCCATGCGGTATCGGGACCGGTTGGCTTCATGCGGTCTTGAGACCGTTTGAACTCCATGCGGTCTCGAGACCGGTTGGCTTCATGCAGTCTTGGGACTGTTTGACTCCATGTGGTCTGGGGACCGGTTGGCTTCATGCGGTCTTGGGACCGTTTGACTCCATGCGGTCTCGAGACCGGTTGGCTTCATGCGGTCTTGAGACCTTCGTGTGACTCCATGCGGTCTCGGGACCAGTTGGCTTCATGCGGTCTTGGGACCGTTTGACTCCATGCGGTCTCGAGACCGATTGGCTTCATGCGGTTTTGGGACCGTTTGAATCCATATGGTCTTGAAGCTGAGTAAATCTTTTATGATTTTTTTGTGCTTTTTCTGCATATAAAGAAAGGAAAAGTTAGTTTGCTGGTATATTTACAAAAAGAGAGTAAATTTGGGCTTATGCATAGTTTTATTTTAGAAAGAGTATGGAAGACTAAAGAAAAAGACTAAGATAATCAACTAAAATAGGAGGTTATCACTACCTATATAAGCGTTAGACACATCTCATTGAGTGTTTTACAATTTGTTCCTAAGTGTGATTGGGAAGGTAATATGACATGTCTTGTTGGTGTTCCTAAGAGTCCACTTCTTTCACCTCCATGTAGAAATTAGATTACCTAGTGAATGAGGTGATGTATGATATAGCTATTATAATTCTCCTAGTCTTGAGAGGAACCTGGTTGTAACAAGCAAGTGAGTGAAAAATTCCAATTCCTTACAATAGTGTTGGACGTCCATATGACTCCCATATGTCTTGATATGAGGTAGTTAACAAAACAAATATGTTGGAGAACAATGCATGTCGTGCTTGTAGGATCTAATAGTAGTTGACCATGTAAAATATGAAATATTTTTCTCCCAATGCTATAGGTTAGGGATATTTGGATCGTGCCCTCCTAGTTGTGGTAATGAGTAGACTCTTTATGTAGAATGAAGTGATGACAAAACTATAGTAGGTGTGTATTGTAATGGAAATTGATTGACTTGGTTCTCGAATTGATTTTGGAGCCAATTTTTGGATTCCATCTCAAGAGTTTTCATCATCAAATATATTTTTGTTATAATACTATATATGTAAAAAAATATTTTTTTTTTCATATTGCATCGATGGTTTAAAGAACCAAGTCACTACCATATGAAGTTTTAGTAGTTTGTACCTCTAAGAGAAAGAAACCTCGATTGGTCATGATAACCCATTATTCCTAGATGTAGATGTAGATATATGATTAAGGATAAGTGTTGGATACATGACTGGGTATACCTATGTTGATTAATCTTTGTAGATGGTTAATTAATAAGTTTAACCCTTTAAGAGGTGGAGTCTATACACTTCACTAATTAAGAGTGAAACAGTTGAAGAAAAAAGAGATTTATTTAGTGAAAGTCCTCTGGAAGTATCATGGTCTTCAAGAGACCACTTGGGAGCTCAGAGAAGAGATGTTGCGGAGCCACCCCTCATTGTTCGCTTGAGATTCTGAGGATTGAATCTTTTTAAGGAGTGGTGTACTATAACGACCTCAAATCTAGATATCTATTTCCATATCCTTTTCCTAAACTTAAATTTTATTCCTTCCTTAAATGGTTATGAGTATTTGTCCTTGACCCTGAAATGATGTATCATAGTAGTAGATTTTTTTGTGACCTCAAAAAAATTTAGAATTAATTTCACATATCTTGGTATTGTCAGACTTAATCTTTGATGTGGGGACGAGATTAATATAATATCACATTTACCTTGGAGAGAGAATTAGAAAGGAGAAAATACTCAAATCCAACCTTAACAATAGAAAAATGAATGACTCTTGCAGTATGCTAGTTAACGTCCATTTATTAATATTAATAACTAACATTTTTTAGAATAGGCTTATGGAGTCTGAATTATGTACTTAATGAGTTTAGTGTAAGAATTGGCTGTCCAAAAGAGGCGGTAGCACCTTTAATTGCCTAGGAGAGAAATATATAAGGCATAATTTAATATTTGATTTCATTGTCACGCTTGTGGACCAAGTTTTCAATCGTTTGTTTTGTTGCTAATTGATTTAAAGCGGATGCACTGCGAACGGATGCAGTTTCGTCTTCCTTCCCTGATGAACAGTGTAGGCATGGGGGTTACTCTGACCTGAGGGTCTCTTCTGTTGATCGCGCACCCGTGGGGTCATTAATGCTCACGAATTTAACGACAGTGGTTTCGGGAGAATGATGTGGGTACAAAGAACCCTAAATCACCATCATCGGTGCCCTGAACACCCAAAAACTCCTCAAGCGACCTCTTCATTCACAACCGCTATGACTAGTCACCGAGCCTTTTTAGACCTCGACTCCACAAAACCAGTCGACCTAGCAATACCACTGTTCCTTCAATACTCCCCACCTCCAATTTCTCTTGAACGATGTTGGACCCTCATGTCACAGTAGTGGTCATCTCCGATGAGTTAATGTCTAGGGGCATCGTTGTGGTTGATCTCCGACCGATTGAAGGTAGTGGAACTATCTTAGACCCCTACACTTTGGTTCACTACTCTCGGATCGCACTGATTTTACTGGATACGTTGGGTCAACTTTTATAAGTCTCGGCGATAGGTTGTTTGAAAGGGGCCTAGACCCTCAATTACCAAATTTCCACAGAAGGCAGTGTCTTGATAGGGAGCATGAACTCATTACTGATTGTAGTGTGCTTTTCTCCACTGCTATTTATTTCTGCATTCCTTCTGCTATCTGGGTCATAATCGTCGCCAATGGTGGCGACATGGTTGAATGTCGAGGCTGATTACAAGAAGCCTAGGTATCAATCGGGTTTTGGTGGGGGAAGCTCTACTCAGAATCGCCCCAAGGTTTCTGAAGGTGTATGATCATTTCCAGTTAAGGTCACCTTTTCCTTCCATCGTTTTGGCATATGCTATGTCATTCCTTTTCGAGCGGTGTCTTTTTGAGAACCTCTAAAACTCACTTTTAGAAAATATTATCATACTAATTATCTTGTTTATGCAACAAAAATATTATTGTAACTGGAACCTCTATTCTTCTACAGATGTTTATTAGATCATTCTGCCCATCAAATTGGATTATGGACCGTGTGTGACGTATGTTTGGGAAATCAGAAAACAAAAGTCATTTTTTGCATTGGCTAATTTAACTAATAATCCCAGCGATTAGCTTAACTTGGTAAATTAGGGGGTCAGAGAAATATAAAGGTGTGTGTGTTTTTGAATAAGAAGGATTTTCTGGAGGTTTGGTATAGACTTCAGGGTTTAATTCCAAAAATTCTAGGAGAGTGTCTTAGTGGGATAAATTATCACATAAGATATCATATTAATGCAAAGTACCATTTTATGCTTAGTTGGTGATATTTACTTGGGTTCTGACCCTAGTGATATTCTACTTGACTTGAGTAAGACAGGAGGTATGTACTCCTCTCTATTATAACTTGGCATTATTATGACTAAATTTTCTCATAATGAAGCAATTTTTGAAATACATGCTCTTGTTCCATTTGTTGACATAGTATATCTCCTCTATTGTAACTTGTTATATTCTTCTGAAATTATTATAATCATGTTGAATTGGGTCAATGACCTCACCTGCTATTGTGCCTGAATTATGCCATGTATGTTTGTGAAAAGTGAAACTTTCCACTCTATTTATGCATGTTAGATAATTTTATTAGTTTAACTATTGTAGACACTTATACATAACCATTAGGGTATGCTTTTCTACCCTTATATATACATAGGCATGCTTTTCCGCCTAGGATTTGCATTTCCACCCATTTTACTTAGGCCATTGACTCAGTTGTGTCGTGGTCCTACCTTAGTTACTTTAGTCAAATGTATCGACATGCAAATATTTATATGATTGGATTATTGACTATGGCAAGAATGGTGATAATAATTGTTTATTTATAATTTCTCATTCTTTTGGAAATTCTTTCTCTTGTAATTTCTCATTGATACTTACCTAATTTTATGGCCCTTTTTGATGGGAACATCTTACTTTAATTATTAATGCCCTAGTCAATCTTCTAATGTACATACTCAACCTTCGCTGATTTATACCTTATTTTCCTACTTTTCTGGGTGTTCCCAAACTACCCAGTTATAGGTGCTTTGAAGGACGTGGACACATGAAGGTTGTACACATGAAGTTGGCTTAAGGATAGATTGGAATAGCTGGGTTGCCCTCTACATCTGGGTCTCCTATGAAACGTAGTTATAGTATTTACTTTTTATGTACCGCCCTTAGGGTGAGAATGTTATGTACGTGAGAACAGTTTGTGACTTTGTAAATAGTTATGTTTTCTGCTGCTTAAATATCTCATGGCTTATATATATACCATTGAGTGGGTCCACTATCGGGTTCCTCTCTTTTCATGATATTTCTTTCTCCCTCTTTCATCCATTCAAATTTTAATCATCGCTTCCACATGATCTTATTTTGAAGACAAATATGTTTTATTTTTGTTTCAAAAACAAGGATGTATCCTTGGTCTACAAAGAGGTCACTGACTAGTTAGAGGAGCAATGAATTTATGTCTTCGAGAACACGATGGATGTTACCAATAGTGGTAGAGTTCCAATATTTGAGGGACTGTCTCATAATTTTTATTTTTTGTAAAACTTCCATTTTGCTTCAAGAGGATTTGGTGGTAGGGGCCAATCACAAAGAATTAGTATTTTAAATTCAGGGTTTCTAATCCAAAAATGCTCAAAATAGAAAGGTTTTTCCCCAAGGCTTGTAAAATTTGTAGAGGGTGATAAGGAAGTGATAGGAGATTGGTCTTACATAGGTTGATCAACCTGCAAATGGGTAGGAATTATCCCATAATTGAGAACAAAGAAAGTGGAAAAGTTTGGCTCATATGGGTCCTCGGTTCCATGTGAAGTTTGAATTTGTTGTAGAAAGATCAAGAAGTTGAAAATTCAAAATAAAATCATTGACCAGTGAGTAATTGTTTCATGAGGCACTGTCTATTTTTTCTAGTGAGATTCAAGTCCCCTCCAATTAACGAAGACGTGGATGTCACGGAGTTTACCAAGGTATGAATTTCTTCAAAAAAGATATGTTTACATGACTAGGTTCACCCTAGAATCCCGTGAAAGACCGGGTAAATTGGTCTTGATGATTTTTATGTTAGAAAAAATACTATGTTTCTAATGTTGTTATGAATACTCTTGAATTCTCTACTCTTTATTCCTATGATAATTCATGCATGGTGGTATTTAGTGCCATTCATTGATATGTTTGTCTCTAATTGTCTTTTGAAGAACTAGAACATGTTGGTATTTGTTTCCTGAAGAGTGATGATGTTAACTTTATTTGTATAAATTAATATTTGTATAATTCTCCTTCTACTGGAACTGTAAGCACCGCAAGAATTGTACATTTTTTAATCATGGTTGGATAATGGTTTTATAAGAAATAGGTCTATCAAATTATAAGGTCTTATAACTATCATTTGGCCAAATTAACAGTGTTCATGTTGTTCCAAACCATGAAGTGTTCAATCTCAGATAATGTGATGTCGGCTTGCCACATGGTATAAAAACATATTCCTAGTTTAGAAACAAAAGAGATGAATGTATGAGTATTAGGCAATCATGCTAGAACTTTAATATTATCAATGTAATGTATAGTGTCATTTTGTGAATGATTACCCTTAGTTGAATTTAAATTTTGCATTCCATGCATAAATATATGGGATTAGATGAATCCATATGTGTACAATTAGATACATATTAATTTTTCTTTTTGTATCCCATAGGTGTTTTGAGAGGAATGATTTCACTCCAAATATGGCATTAGAGAGTTCCTTCTATATTGGTATATGTGAGGATTTGATCTCTTTGATAATTAGTTTTATGCATTAAATAGTTTCAATAAACATGTAAGGTGATGAGTGTTCATAGAAGTCCGTATGAAATATGAATAGGATTCAAGATTCAATGAATTGGGGGTAAGTGGATTTATGATCAAGGGATGGTTGACAAGGGAACTTGGGAGATTTAAGACTATTTTGTATGGATGATGGGAAATTATTTGGTTGGTGATCTTTTTTTCCCACACCATTTTCCTATATGTATGTCTCTTTGGGATACCAGTAGTAGTGGTTGTCTTGTTGTTGATAGGATACAACCATGATGGGGGTTGCTAGACAAGTAGTTCGAAGTAGTAGCTATGTTGGTGGGGTTTACATTGATTAGTTATATGGTGTAAACTATTTCTCAAAATATAATTTTAAGAGTGGCTAGAAGTTAATGACTTGTTTGACAACGAAGATGCAAAAATCTTTGATGTAGTTGGTAGGTTGAAGGGTGTTACGGATGAACATTTGGAGTGTGTCTCTCACTACTACAGAAATGGCTTATAACGTCACTTTTAAAGGTGTTAGTTGTAATAATACACCGACACCTAAACAATAAAGTGTCGGGTTATAAAATAAACCGACACTAATTTGTGAAGGGCGACCAGACACGGGTATCACTTTTATTTGATGTTGGTTACTCAATAACACACCGACGCCGAAAATTAGCCGCCAAATCTAAAATTTCCAGCGAAACAATTACCTCCAAAAATTTAACATATGGCGTCGGTCATTACCTAAAAAACCCATGATGAAAGGTTATTCGCAAAACAGAAACTGGGCACATTTTGACCGTCGGTTTTACATAAATGACCAATACTTATGGTTTTTCCCGCGCTCTTTGCGGGAAATTTTTCACACCCTTTGAGCGTCGGATTTTCAAAACAGCCGACGACTATGGTTATTAATCGAGAACCAATTTTTTAATCGGCGTATGTAGATAGACGTCGATTTTATTCTAGTTAAAACCGATGATTATCATTTGGAACAGGTGTCAGTTTGTGTTGTTAACCGACACTGTTAGTTTGATGTGTCAGTTGTGTTGAATAACCGACACCGAATGTTAACTTAATATCACGCGAGTGAGCCCGACTCTTCCTCTTTCTCTCTGTGATTGCAATCGGCTATTAGGCTCTGGCGATTCCGACGTTCTCCTTGCTTGCCGCCACCGATCTCCTTGCTTGCCGACACCATTCTACTGCTACTACCATTGCCGCCGTTCGTGGAGCTCGCCACCTCTGTGGAGCTTGCCGCCTCCGTTAAGCGTCGCCGTTCGTGGAGCTCGTCGTCTCCGTGGAGCTCGCCGTTCGTGGAGCCACCACCATCGTTGGTTCTCTCCTCCAGCCGGTCCTCCTCTCGCCGGTGCTAGCAGTCCTACTGCCGGAGCCAAAGCCAGTGTCGGTAGCCACAGTGCTAGCAGTCCTACTGCCAGAGCCAAATCCAGTGCCAGTAGCCAGCGCCAACAGCAGTAGCCGGAACTAGAGCTTGCCATTATCATCAGTGCTTCCACTGCTAGAGGTAAAGCCTCCAATTGACTAGGTTTGCATCCTCAATTCATCCTTAACATAAGTTAACGAATAATCCCTATAAACATTTAATGTTTATTTAATAGAATTGATGATTGTCTTGGTTATTAATAATATATGACAAAAATAAAATACTTAATTTTAACATATATCCTGGATAAACCTTGTATATATGTGTCTTCCCTGGAAACCTTATATTAGATCCCACATATATATAATATTGTCCACTACAGCAAAATCGCCCAATAGTGGCATTTATTCTAGTGGCTTTTATAAAAAAAAGCCACTATCTTTCTAATATACATGCATTTTTTATTAAAATGCCTCTAAACCACTTATTATAGAGTTTCTAAAAAGGACATAACATTAAAGGCATTTTTATTTTTAATTAGTGGCAATTTGAAATTGCCATACCAAATTATAAAACCAATTGGTAACACAATTTTTACTTCACGTGGAGCGTCAGCCTATTTTTTGATCCTTGGCTTAACCTATTTTTTAATGTGCGTTGTTAATGTGTGTTGACCTTGGCTTAACCTTTTTTTTAAACAAGTAGATTCCAATGATAATTTAGTTAACCAATCCCTATGATTGATCCTAATTCATTCAGTATTGTTTTGCATTCATACACGATCGTGCTAAAATTTGTAGTGTGCATTTTCAGTTTCAGGTTTGACTTTTTTGATGTTACTAGCGGATAGTACCCAGGATCCTTTCATTTTTTGATTCACTTCAAAATGATTAGAATGTGCCTGGGTCCGTATTATAAGTGTAGGGTTTTTCGGAAGGCAGAGAAGCAACAGAAATAAAAAAATTTCTCCCAAAACCCAGAACAAAAGGAATCACGTCGACGTCTATACAATATGAAAGATGGTTTGTGAAGCATACTTTGTCCCGAGGCTTGCTCGGTGACAGTACCTCGCGCCTTGCGCGGTCTTCACCTCCGGTCTTGGACGGTGTCTGTGCAGCTCCTGGTCGCATCGGGACTGAAGACTCCTGGTCTCACCTGGACTGTCGGGATTGACAATTGTCCTCTGAGCGACAGAGGTCTCCTGCCTCTGCAGTTGTCCACACGGACTGCCTGGAACTCCGATCTCCTTGTCCCATTAGGAATCGGAAGGAGTCACACCCTCCTGTCAGCGTACTAGTCGCCAACACACTCTCCTGCCACCACTCGCTTTCTGCAGTTGCCTTTCCCTTGTTGTGCCTCCCTTATCGGGTAGCACTTGCTCTGGCTCTCTCGGTTACCAAAACCAGAGAGAATGACAACTTGGCAGAGCAAATGGTTTGCACTGAGTTGTTCTTTGAGAAGTCCCCAATACCCCTATATATATAGGAGGGTCATGGGACATGGTTCTCTATCCCAGGAAATGCGGGACTAAAGTAGGAGTAGAAGGGTTTGAGATTTTCCACAAAAAACAACCAACTGCGTAACCTGAACCGGTCGTTTCACAAGTGAAACGGTCGGTTGGGGATCTGAGCCGGTCGGTTGACACCTCAACCGATCGGTTGGGACCCATGAACCGGTCGGTTCGTGGTCCAGATCAGTTCCCGATTGACTTTTCTTCTTTTGTTTCTAATTGGTACCAAATACCAATCCTTGTTCCAATCAAATTGGGCAAGTGAAACGAAAGGGAATTTCTCACCAATCTTACTTTCCCAACTTGCTCGGTTGCATCGGTTGAACCGATCATTTCAACACTTGAAGCAATCGTTTCACCCTGTCCTGAGCCGATCGGTTCACCAAGCTGAGCCGATCGGTTCATCACATGAGCCAACCGGTTGGGAGTGCAGATTGTGCAGAATCAGTAAATTGCAGTTCCAATCAATCTGATACACTAATCAATTAGTCTAACACCTTGAACACTATGATATTGAGCTATCAATTGATTGAGTGTTTAATTGAACTACTAAACTCCTTTAGTAATCAATCTAAACATTGTTTGTGGATAAACTCCTATTCCAGGTTAAATCCTATGTGTGTGACCCTGCCGGTCCATTTCACGTTGGTAGTGAAAGTCCATAACACTTATGACTTCACAAGCAAAGAGTGGTGCCTAGTCACACATCAGTTCTACCCAAGTGAAATAGAAAGTTTGAGAACAACTTTCAATCCTACAATCTATGAATGGTGTTATAGTGAATGTATAATTCCTTTGTCATTGATATCCTGAATGAACTCGAGGCATGGAACAGTCATCCTGTCAACATTCATTCATTTCCTTGATCTCAGAGCAGACTGGGTGAGATGTGTGTGACATCAATAGCACATATTGATTCACACGTGCATGCGCATGCCTTTCTCAATCCTACTCATCAAGTGGCTAAGGACATCAAACTCCCTCAGGAGGGACAAATCCCATATCTATCACTCACCCCTTAAAAGCCCCATGTGTCAAAGCCACGCAATCATCACCTTTATAACAACCCATGTTTCAGGACTGCGTTTGATGATGTCAACGTGTACCCAACGACATGTGTTGAGTGTAGTGATTTCAGGTCTAAGAATCACACTCACCACCATCAGTGTGAGAGCTGACTGTGACTACCAAGTCATGGTTCCATGTGTCACTCTCATGGTGGGTCTATTCGGTACCTTGTTCTCTAACAAGTACCTATGTGCTTGGTTTGATATCACTATATCATGACTAATGAGATTCTGTCATCAACCAACACACAAGCTAGTCTTCAGTGTTATTGATGTCTATGGTTATTTCCACAATAACAACTGACTAGGGACTAAACAAGAATGAATATTCTTAACATCTGTATGATCTCATCATTTAGGTCCTCAACCCAAAAGCATACCTCATTGAGTAAAACAATTCTTTAGACATCTATCATGTTACACCATCATCTCAAAAACAGTTTAAACATATAGATCGAAAATTGCCTTTATTATTATTCAAATCATTTACAAAGTATCCCATTACAATCATCATATGACTTGCTCTATGGGCATAAATACCAACAGACTCCCACTTGCACTTAGAGCCAGTCACCAAGGAACCTCAGTTCTTATGACCTAGCATGACCATCATGCTTCTGTTGAGAAAGGGCCTTAGTCAGTGGATCAGCTATGTTGTCTTCAGTTGGTACTTTCCAAATCTTCACATCTCCTCGCTGTACGATCTCTTGTATGAGATGGAAGTGTCACAGTATGTGCTTGGACCGCTGATGTGATCTAGGTTCCTTAGCTTGTGCAATAGCTCCATTATTGTCACAATAAAGCTCAATTGCATCAAAACTACTGGGAACTACACCAAGTTCAGAAATGAACATCCTGATCCACACAGCCTCCTTTGCTGCATGTGAAGTAGCAATATACTCGGCCTCTGTAGTAGAATCGGAAACTGTTTCTTGCTTGGAACTCTTCTAGCTCACAGCTCCATTATTAAGGCAAAATACAAATCCTGACTACGATCTTTAATCATCTTTATCGGTTTGGAAGCTTGCATCGGTGTAACCCTTTACAACCAGCTCTTCCTCACTGCCGTAAACAAGAAATTGATCCTTAGTCCTTCACAAGAACTTGAGGATGTTCTTCACGGCTTTCCAGTGAGCATCCCCGGGATCTGACTGGTACCTGCTTGTCATGCTGAGAGCATACGAGACATCTGGGTGTGTGCACAACATAGAGTACATGATGGATCTGATGGCTGATGCATATGGGATCCCATTCATACACTCCCTATATGTACAAGATTGGAGACATTGAGCTCTAGAGACGGTGACTCCATGTAGCATGGGGATGTTGCTTCTCTTTGAGTTCTCCATGCTGAACCGCTTCAGCACTTTGTCGATGTACGTGCTCTGACTCAGTCCGAGAAGCCTTCTAGATCTATCTCTATAGTTCTTAATTCCTAGAATGTAGGATGCTTCTCCTAAGTCCTTCATTGAGAAAGTATTCCCAAGCCAAGCCTTTACCTTCTCTAAGGCTAAGACATCATTCCCCATCAAAAGTATGTCATCCACATACAATATGAGGAATGTGGTTGAGCTCCCACTAACCTACTTGTACACACAAGGTTCATCTTCATTTTGAATAAAGCCAAACACTTTGACTTCCTCATCAAATCGAAGATTCCAACTCCGAGATGCTTGCTTCAATCCATAGATTGACCTTTGCAGCTTACAAACTTTATTGGCATTCTTTGGATCTACAAAACCTTCAAGTTGTGTCATGTACACATCCTCATCTATATTACCGTTAAGGAATGCGGTTTTAACATCCATCTGCCAAATCTCATAGTCATAATTAGCTGCAATAGCAAGCATGATCCTGATGGACTTAATCATGGAAACTGTAGAAAAGGTTTCGTCATAATCAACACCTTGAACTTGTCGAAATCCCTTCGCAACTAATCTGCCTTTATAAGTTTGCACATTGCCATACATGTCAGTCTTCTTCTTGAAGACCCACTTGCACCCTATGGGTTTTACCCCTTCGGGTGGTTTCACCAAAGTCCATACTTTGTTGGAGTACATGGATTCCATCTCAGATCTCATGGCTTCAAGCCATTTCTCAGAATCTGGTCCTTCCATAGCCTCTACGTAGGTAGTTGGATCATAATCTATGATCAACTCACCACCTTCCTGAGTCACAAGGTATCCAAACCTCTCAGGTTCAAGGCGGGTCCTACTAGATCTACGAGTTCCTTGTGTTACCCGAGGAGACTGAGATTCCACAACACCTTGTGAATCTCCATTTTCCTCTTGGACATCTACCGGTTCTATGTTTTCTTGTTGAGCTTGAACCTCTTCAAGCTCTATTTTCCTCCCACTGCTTCCTTTGGAAATAAATTCCTTCTCTAGGAATACAGCAACCCTGGGAACAAACACTTTGTTGTCAGTAGGGTGGTATAGATAATATCGCTTGGTCTCCTTGGGATATCCAACAAAATAACATTTATCAGACTTGGGTCCAAGCTTATCAGGAAACATTTTCCTAACGTAAGCCTCACAACCCCAAATCTCCATAAAAGACAAATTGGGACGCTTCCCGGTTCATATCTCATATGGTGTCTTTTGAACTGATTTAGATGGTACTCGGTTAAGTGTAAATGCGGCGGTTTCAAGAGCATAACTCCAGAAAGAAATTGGAAGATCAACAAAACTCATCATAGATCACACCATATCCAACAATGTGTGATTCCTTCTTTCAGACACACCATTATGTTTTGGTGTTCCAGGCGGAGTCTATTGTGATACAATACCACGGGCTCGTAGAAGGTCCTCAAACCCCTGGCTTAAGTATTCTCCACCTGGATCGGATCGAAGTGCCTTAATACTTTTACCAAGTTGGTTATGTACTTCATTCATGAAATCCTTGAACCTTTCAAGGGTTTCTGACTTATGTTTCATGAGGTACACATAGCCATACCTACTGAAGTCATCAGTAAAGGTAATGAAGTACTGATACCCACCTCTGGCATTAGTTCTAAAAGGCCCACATACATCAATATGTATGATTCCTAATAGATCACTAGCTCTCTCACCTTTACCTATAAAGGGAGTCTTGGTCATCTTGCCCAACAAATAAGATTCACATGTCTCTATTGATTCATAATCAAAAGAGTCTAAATAACCATCTTTATGGAGTCTAGAAATGCACTTCTCATTGATGTACCCTAGACGAAAATGCTAAAGATATGTTTTGTTTGAGTCATTGAGTTTTTTCCTTTTGGTGTTTACGTTGTATACACTTGTCTCCAAATCTATCAAGTATATACCATAAGACATTGGCACACTGCCATAAAAGATCCCATCTTTAGAAATGAAACATTTTCCATTCTTAATAAGAAATTCAAATACATCTTTGTCCAAACAAGATACGGAAATGATATTCCTGTTTATGGCAGGTGCATAATAGCAGTTCTTCAACTCTATTATTAGCCCACTTGGTAGAGTTAATTCATAGGTTCCTACGGCACTGGCGGCAACTCTTGCCCCATTGGCAACACGTAGTTCAACCTCGCCTTTCCCCAAAGGCCTACTTCTCTTAAGATCCTTCACATTTCAACAAATGTGAGATCCGCATCCGGTATCAAGTACCCATGACAAAGAAGTAGTAAAGTTAATCTCTATCACGTATACACTAGAAGTAGAGATCTCTATCTCTGACTTCTTCTTCCATCGTTCCTTCCATCCTCTCCATGTAGAAGAAATTGGTTTGGCAAGAGAACCCTTCTCTCCCTTACCTTTCGTTCCATTGATCTCTATCAATGAACTTTCTTTCTTCTTCACCAACGCATTAAGCGTACATAGAGTGGATTCAAAGGCTCCTGGTATATCTAGATTGTGCAGAACACTTCTCACAGTCCTCAACCTGTTATGGAATTTGTTCTCAATTAATTTTCCCATTTTAAAAGATGATTCTTTTGCCATTCTACAAGAGAAAATTGCATTAGTCAAAACTCCTTTTGATTTGATTTGAATAATATTTGACGATAGTTAATTAGGCCTTTAATTAATTACTGCTCCCACTATTTTGATTCAAATTGACAGCCCTCACCATCATTTCTGAAGATTGCAGCGTACAATCTTCTAGTGGGTCAAGATCCATATTTCATCAAGTCATGAGTTAGCTTTGGCTGATCGCCCATAATCTTGACTATTTAGGTAGGCCATCATGCCAATTGCATCATATGCAACTCTTGATGAATGAACATGCACAACACTTTGCCATGAACATTTCGTGCCTCTGGGTTTAGACGCTCTAAGAATCACCAGTTAAGTCTATCCCAAAAGTCGGCACGGTAAACATGCGCCCTGCTTTGGCAGAACCTGTATGTCGACCCTTCACACTTCCACAAGATGGACGGCGCACCACACTTTGGCGTAACCTACGCTTGGTCGATCGATTTTTCCATGTGTGTCGCTAATGGAAGGCGTATCCGACTTAATATTTTAATGAGGGATTTGGTTTTATATACATTTACATATCCAATCACCACTATATATAGTATGTATCATATACATGCTATATCCCATAGAAAACATGCAAAATGATAAAAGCAATGATTATGGCCATCCTATTGTGATTCCTCGAGCCAAGAGGAATCACGGTCATCTAGGTCTACATCACATGCAACCTGTACAAGATGAAATTTGTGCCTGTCTTTCTGGGTTTAATCAGCTCATCTCCATGACTGATCGAATCGCCATCAAGTTGGTTGTTCGGGTGCCACCAGCCGATCGACTGGCGCCTCCAGCCGATCGGTTCACCGGTCGTCGTCCATCTCCTTAGGTCGACACCCACTCGTCTCGCTCCTCGAACCGGTCATCTGGAACACCAACTGATCGGTTCACGCCTTGAACCGATCGTCTCAGGTCATCCGCCAAGTCGTTCGCCGTTCTTTGACATAGCAGGAAATAAAATCTATCCTATTTACAATTGAATTGTGAAACCCCGAGTTACATTCGGGGGGAGAAAAGGTAGGAAAAGAAATCTCGAATTATTTCGAGTTACATCAGGAATAGGAGAAAGGGAATCGATGCACAGACCGAGATGCAAGAAACCACATACAACCACACACAGATATAGGGTTTATAGGCCATAATCATGCTACACATCCACCACAAAACTCGTTTAAGGGTGACGCGTATCGAGTGCATTAATATTACATATCATATATGTATATTTGGGATTTGTGGATTGGACATGCATAAAGGCAATTTTATTCGTATCGTATGTAATAAATAAAGGTGACAAACCAAAATCGATCATATCGATAATCCTAAAATATAGAGCAGTTGACGTGGCTCTGATACCACTGTAGGGTTTTTCGGGAGGCAGAGAAGCAGCGGAAACAAAAAAATTTCTCCCAAAACCCAGAATAAAAGGAATCGCGTCAACATCTATATAATAAGAAAAATGGTTTGTGAAGCATACCTTGTCCCGAGACTTACTCGGTCACAGTACCTCGCGTCTTGTGCGGTCTTCACCTCCGGTCTTGGACGGTGTCTGTGCAGCTCCTAGTCACACCGGGACTGAAAACTCCTGGTCTCATCGGGACTGTCAGGATTGACAGTTGTCCTCCGAGTGACAAAGGTCTCCCGCCTCTACAGTCGTCCACACAGACTACCTGGAACTCCGATCTCCTTGTCCCACAAGGAATCAGAAGGAGTCACACCCTCCTGTCAGCGTACTAGTCTCCAACACACTCTCCTGCCACCAGACGCTTTCTGTAGTTGTCTTTCCCTTGTTGTGCCTCCATTATCGGGTAGCACTTGCTCGCGCTCTCTCGATTACCAAAACAAGAGAGAAGGACAACTTTGTAGACAACCAGTTTGCACTGAGTTGTTCTTTGAGAAGCCCCCAATACCCCAATATATATAGGAGGGTCATGGGACAGGGTTCTCTATCCCGAGCAATGCGGGACTAAAGCAGGAGAAGGGTTCGAGATTTTCCACAAAAAACAACCAACTGCGTAACCTGAACCGATCGTTTCACAACTGAAACGGTCGGTTGGGGATCTTAGTCGGTCGGTTGACACCTCAACTGATCAGTTTGTGGTCTTGATCAGTTCCCAATTGACTTTTCTTCTTTTGTTTCTAATTGGTGCCAAATACCAATCCTTGTTCCAATCAAATTGGGCAAGTGAAATGAAAGGAAATTTCTCACCAATCTTACTTTCCCAACTTGCTCGGTTGCATCGGTTGAACTGATCGTTTCAACACTTGAAGCAAACGTTTCACCCTGTCCTGAGCCGATCGGTTCATCACATGAGCCGATCGGTTCACCAAGATGAGCCGATTGGTTCATCACATGAGACGATCGGTTGGGAGTGCAGATTGTGCAGAATCAGTCAATTGTAGTTCCAATCAATCTGATACTCTAATCAATTAGTCCAACACCTTGAACACTATGATATTGAGTTATCAATTGATTGAGTGTTTAATTGAACTACTAGACTCCTTTAGTAATCAATCTAAACATTGTTTGTGGACAAACTCCTATTCCAGGTTAAATCCTATGACCATGCAGCTGCATTTCACGTTGGCAGTGAAAGTCCATAACACTTATGACTTCACAAGCAAAGAGCGGTGCCTAGTCACACATCAGTGCTACCCAAGTGAAATAGAAAGTTGGAAAACAACTTTCAATCCTACAATCCGTGAATGGTGTTATAGTGAATGTATAATTCCTTTGTCACTGATATCCTGAATGAACTCGAGGCATGGAACAGTCATCCTGTCAACATTCATTCATTTCCTTAATCTCAGAGCAGACTGGGTGAGATGTGTGTGACATCAATATCACATATTGATTCACACGTGCATGTGCATGCCTTTCTCAATCCTACTCATCAAGTGGCCAAGGACATCAAACTCCCTTAGGAGGGACAAATCCCATATCTATCACTCACCCCTCAAAAGCCCCATTTGTCAAAGCCACCCAATCATCACCTTTATAACAACCCATGTTTCAGGACTGCGTTTGATGATGTCAAAGTGTACCCAACGACATGTGTTGAGTGTAGTGATTTTAGGTCTAAGAATCACACACACCACCATCAGTGTGAGAGCTGACTGTGACTACCAACTCATGGTTCCATGTGTCACTCTCACGGTGGGTCTGTCTGGTACCTTGTTCTCTAACAAGTACTTATGTGCTTGGTTTGATATCACTATATCATGACTAATGAGATTCTGTCATCAACCAACACACAAGCTAGTCTTCAGTGTTATTGATGTCTATGGTTATTTCCACAATAACAACCGACTAGGGACTAAACAAGAATGAATACTCTTAACATCCGTATGATCTCATTGTTTAGGTCCTCAACCCAAAAGCATACGTCATTGAGTAAAACAATTCTTTAGACATCTATCATGTTACACCATCATCTCAGAAACAGTTTAAACATATAGATCAGAAATTGCCTTTATTATTATTCAAATCATTTACAAAGTATCCCATTACAATCATAATATGACTTGCTCTATGGGCATACATACCAACAATAAGTATGTTCTTTTATCCTTTTAAAAAGTATTTCAAACATAGTGTCATGTACTCATAAAACTAAATATGAGTGTTGATTAAACAAATAGATAATAAGTGTCACCTCATTTTATGAAATACCAAGATACATCAAATTATAGAAAATACTAGTCTGAAAATTTATTACATCGTTATATGTACTGACACTTTTTTTGAAAATATATAACATCGTTATATGTACTTACACTTTGTTAATACTAATATTATGCAGTCTCTATCCACCCACAACAATCACTATGAACTGGGCCTCTATGTCAATGTTAACGTTCCCTATTGAAGAACAATTGGACATTATCCTAGATGATCGTTCCTTAAACCAATTGGCCATACCCAAACATTGGCCTTTTCTAAAAGGAAGACACTATAGGCCCGGTGAAGTGACCCTAAATTTTGGCAATTATTCACATGTTATCGAGGTTAAGTATGATTTGGTGGGAAATCTTGTATCAAAATCATGTTGGCCTGATTGGATTAGAAAGATGCTAGTGGGCCATAGTGACAGGATTTTCTCCATCCAGTTGGCCATAATACCATCAACATTTGGATAACCAACATCAACAACTAGACCCCCGATCATCTACGTTGGTATGAGCGCACGACGGAGGATATCAGCTCGAGTTCGGACGAATCTGATTATGAGGCCCCTATCAATTCAGATTTGTCTAAATACAGAGAGGTGCTCTGCAACACAGCACAATCATCAAAAAGGCCACAGTAGGTCCAATTAACAAATATAATAGTCAAGATAAAAAATTTGTGTTTACACTTTTTGTCTGAAAGAAATCAATACTCATAGCTGCTTTCTTTTCTGAACTTCAGGAGAACATAGCCACAATGATAAGTCCTCGAAGTTACTAATGCGGGACTATGTTGGTGTAGTATTTAGTTGTCTATCTATCTAGACTTGTCTGTATTAATAGTTATTTTAATTATGCACATGTTTAGGGGTACACCAACGCCTTTGTTTAGTTACTGTTTAGGGGTACACCCCTGTGTGTGGATATGAAAAAGAGATTAATGAAGGGAACTGAAAGTTGCTACATGAATGCTTCTAACTGAAGTGTGTGTTCCCATGAGTGTTCCAAATTGACAAATCCATCCTATCTAACGACACATTCGAAACCAAACAACAAAAAGAAATATGCATATCCTATTATGTTACAAATTACTGATAAATTTCATTATAAATGTTCTTTTTTCCTTTTTATAACTATATTAACAAATAATACCTATAAATATGTAATGTTTATTTAATAGAATTGATGATTGGCTTGGTTATTAATAATATATGACAAAAATAAAATGCTTAATTTTAACATATGATTGTCTAGTATTTTTTCAATGATCACTTCCGTTACGGTTCAGGAGCTCGCTGGCCTTCTGCCTGCCCGTTCGGCTTCCACGTGCACCCATCCGTCTCGCCTCTCTCCCTGCTCCAGAGCAAGACGCCCGACTGGGCTCAAACAGAGGTAAACATCCCCAAAAACCCTCTGTCTCACTCTCTGATTTGTATTTAGTTAAATACTGATTTGTATTTACTTATCTACTCGTTCATCTAATGATTTATTATTCATCACATTATTTAAATTTAGGGCTTTTTATTTAAATGCATCTAAACATTCATAAGCTATTAATGTTGATTAATTTAGGAAGCATTGATATGTTGTTATGGCTGTCCACAAATGTTTTTATAAGAAATTGTGTGTTGAATGGGGTTGTGAACAAGGAATTGGTGTTGTATTTGTTGGCCTAGAAACCCGTCCAAGATTTTCTCATTAGGAGTAAATCTTGGATAGTCCCCGGTTTGGGACTGTTCTTGAAAACCTAATCTCACTTATGATGTAAGTGTATAATGTGTATTGGGTTTTCAAGAAAATTTCGGAAGCATTTCCCTGTTTGTTCTCTAAGTACATATGTACTTGGAGAACAACGGGGAAATGCTGCCGAAAGTTTCTTGAAAACCCAATACACATTATACAATTACTAGTGAGATTAGGTGTTCAAGAATGGGATAGGTGGTACACATTTAAGAATGACATCACATGTATAAACCCTAATGTTTTAACCATAAACTCTAATCTATGTTTACCCTAGACCCTAATCTTGTTGTAATATGTACTTATTTCTCTTTGATCATAGATGGATAGATCATGGATGTCCATTCGCAATCACTGCACCCCAGAGTTTATTTCTGGTCTTGATCAGTTTGTTAGATTTGCCGAGGAACATAGGAAACAACCTGGAGATAGGTTCTACTGTCCATGTAGGCATTGCGGTAACAACTTGAAAGTCAGTACTAGTGACGAAATTAGAAGTCATGTCATGTGCAACTGGATTGTACAAGGCTATACAGAATGACACTGGCATGGAGAGATTTCAAACCTGAAACTAGTGGATGCCGATAGCAGTGCTTGTGTGGAAGAAGAAATTGCCTTCGATGACGTAGATGTGAATGGACTAGTTCCAGTAGACATCATTGATACGATGCTGCATAGTTGTGGGGTAGAGCACACCGATCCACCTCCCATGTTTAGAAACATTGTGCATGATGATGAGATACCATTATACACAGGTTGTAAGTTTATGAAGATTAGCACTGTGTTGAGATTGTATAAACTAAAAGCTAACAATCGATGGAGTGACAAAAGCTTCACATCATTGTTGTCTTTGTTGAAAGAAATTCTTCCTGAAGGAAACGAGCTGCCGATCTCAACATACCGGTTAAAGAAATTGTGGTGCCCAATGGGAATGGAGGCCAAGAAGATACAAGCATGCCCGAATGATTGTGTATTATTTCAAAAGGACTATGTGAATTTGAAAGATTGTCCGAGATGTGGTGCGTCAAGGTATAAATTGATGACTTCGGGGGAGTCGAAAACTGGTTCTCCCGCCAAGGTGATGTGGTATCTACCTATAATACCACGGTTTCAACGCTTGTTTGCGAATCCTATAGATGCAAAGAATTTGAGGTGGCATGCAGATGTTAAGAAAAATAATGATGGGATCCTACGACAAGCGTCTGATTCCCCACAGTGGAAGAAGATTGATCTATTGTACCCTGAATTCGGTGAAGATGATAGGAATCTAAGACTTGGGCTTTGTACAGATGGGATGAATCTGTACGAGACATTGAGCAGCCAACATAGCACTTGGCCAATCATGCTTGTTATATACAATCTTCCTCCCTGGTTGTGTATGAAAAATAAGTACGTTATGTTGTCCTTGTTGATATCGGGCCCTAAACTACCTAGAAATGATATCGATATTTATCTTGAACCTCTGATTGATGACTTAAAGAAACTCTAGAGTGAAGGTGTGATGACCTATGATGCTTCACAAAGAGAGACATTTTGTTTGCACGCTATGTTGTTTTGCACTGTGAATGACTTTCCAACATATGGGAATTTGTCTGGATATAGTGTCAAAGGATCTAAAGCGTGTCCTATATGTGAACAGGACACTGATTCAATATGACTAAAACACGGCAGAAAGACTGTATATCTTGCTCATCGAAGGTTTCTTCCAAAATTTCATCTGTATCGTAGGTTGCGCAAAGCATTCAATGGACGGAATGAGGAACGTAGTGCACCTAAACCTATATCAGGGGAGGATGTTTATGAAAGAGTGAAAGACATCGCCAATGAATTTGGTAAGAGATCACAATGTACGATGGCCACAAGGAGTGACAAGTCTTTATTCAAGAAGAAGTCAATATTTTGGGATTTTCCTTATTGGAGTTCTTGACAGTCATGCATTGTACCAATATCATGCATGTTGAGAAAAATGTATGTGACAGCGTCATCGGTACTCTATTGAATATATCAGGTAAGACTAAAGATGGGATAAAATCTAGAATAGACCTACGTGAAATGAGAATAAGGTCAGAATTAACAAAATTACGTGAAATGGGTAATAACAGAACATACTTACCTCCCGCTTGTTACACGTTGTCTAGAAAGGAGAAGAAAGCATTTTGTGAATGCTTGGTAAATGTTAAGGTGCCACAGGGTTACTCATCCATCATCCGTACATTGGTATCAATGAAAGATCTGAAGTTGATAGGTCTTAAATCTCATGATTGTCACATTCTAATGCAACAAATATTGCCTTTGGCAATTAGATCTATATTGCCGAAGCATGTAAGGTTTGCAATCACCAGACTTTGTTTCTTTTTCAACAGTCTGTGCAGCAAAGTTATTGACCATGATACTCTCAATAATTTGCAAAGAGAAGTGGTTGTTACCCTATGTCAGCTTGAGATGTATTTTCCTCCGTCGTTCTTTGATATCATGGTACATCTTGTTGTTCACTTGACTAGGGAAGTGAAAATGTTGGGACCAATTTTCTTTCATTGGATGTATCCCTTTGAACGATACATGAGCGTTTTTAAAGATGATGTTCGAAACCGTTATCGGCCTGAAGGGAGTATTATTGAGGGTTATGTGGCGAGAGAGGTTATGGATTTTTGCAATGACTTTCTGAGTGGTAATGATGCTCCCGTGAATGACAAGAATATTGAGGAGCATTTTGGCAAAGGAGTTTTGGGAGCACGGGTGAAAGTAATCAGCCGTGAGCAGTTGGAGCAAGGTCACTTGTATATTTTACACAACATCGACGAAGTGAGTGTTTATATCGAGGAACATACCAATTTCATCAAGAGACAATATCCTCGATCCAATTCAATGTGGCTTGCTAGAGAGCATAACAAGACATTTATTAAGTGGTTTGAAGATAAAGTCTTACATCAACTATCTCAAACACCAGATAATGTTACTGAAACCATCAAATGCCTCGCCTTTAAACCAAAATTTGAATGTTATGTCTTATGAAGGGTTTGACATAAATGGTTTCTCATATTACACAAAGCGTCAAGATGATAAGAGTGTCATCCAAAACAGCAGGGTCACCCTTCAAGCGTCTTCATTGTTTTTTACAAGTGCAAAGGATAAAAGTCCACGTGAAGCTAAAATGTCATATTACGGTGTCATTGACGACATATGGGAGTTTGACTATGTATATTTTAGAATTCCGCTCTTTAAATGTAATTGGGTTGACAACAACAAAGGAGTTATAGTGGATGAATTGGGTTTTACGTTAGTGAAATTTGAAAAGATTGGCGAGAAGGGTGAACCATTCATATTGGCATCACAGGCAAAACAAGTATTTTTATATCGATGATCTTGCAAATGATAAATGGTCGATTGTTTTTCATGGTAAAAGACAGTTCATTGAAGATCCTATAGATGAAGAAGAGTACTATGATAAGTATGATGACTCCAATCCATTCTCAGTTGGGTTGCCAACACCACCAAACATTGAAGCTGGGGATCACAATGACTTGTATGTTTGCGGGGATCATAATGAAGGATTGTTAATTGATAAAAGATCACAATATTAGAGGCATGGATGTTCATATTTTTATTATGTTCCCATGATGACCGTGTTGATGATCATCATGAGGGTGAGTATGTGCTTGCACCGCCTGACAATGTAAGTTTTAAGAATATATCCCTGAGGTTTCTATCTATATGTTCATTTATAATTATATTATGTAAGTGTGTTTTTTATCAAATTTTTAGGATACTAGTTAATAGCAATTCTATTTAATTTGTAGGTATTCGCCAAAGACTACAGGCTATGCAGGAGGGCCATGACATAGATATGCATGCCATCAACATTGCTTAGTACAACAGTAGCGCCGAATTTACATACAACACTAGCTTAGTACATATATAGTGGGACTAAGGTGACGATCCCACCTGCTAAAACAGGTTACCGACAACTACATGTTACGACTGGGAGGTCGTGATTCAGCAACCGTATGCATTAGCAGGAGGACAAACAGATTTCACCATGAGTTAACATTGAAGAAGGTCTACTAACCTACACTGAGCTAAACAAGTTTATCAGTACTAACATTGATAAACTTGTTTAGCTCAGTGTAGGTTAGTAGACCTTCTTCAATGTTAACTCTTGGTGAAATCTGTTTCTCCTCCTGCTAATGCATATGGATGTAGAATCACAACCTCCCAGTCGTAACATGTAGTTTTCAGTAACCTATTTTAGCAGGTGGGATCATCACCTTAGTCCCACTATATATGTACTAAGCTAGTGTTGTATGTAAATTCGGCGTTGATGTTGTTATGTACTATATATGTGTTAGTCTGTCATGTTGTTATATGAATCTGAAACACTTGTGTGTGCTGCACTTTATGTATTGTATCTGTATCATTGTGGCTTCTTTTGCTGTTTCATGGCTCTTCAATATGATTTTGTTGACAATGATGACAATGATGAATAAAGAATAACTTTGTTCTCATAATTAATTTTGTGTGAATGTGAATGAATCACATATATATATAATATTGTCCATCATTAATTTTGAAGGTTTGTGGCCTGTTGTTGGCTGATATCAATGGATGTCGTAAAACCTGCAGTTCATAACTGAACTGTAGGTTTCTCATCCTGCGACCAGCCACAGCAGGTGCGCAGACTGACAGAAAAAAACATAGGCGTCGGTTATTTGAACAAAACCGACACCTATGATATACGGCGACGGTTTTCCACATAAAACTGACGTCTATGTGACAAGGTACCACGGCTGTGCTAGGAAGCACGACCGTGGTGGCAGATAGGGGAGAGGGCGTCAGTTATTATCACAAAACTGACGTCGATTCAGATGATGTGGCGCCGATTTCTCTTAGAAAACTGACGCCTATAATCCTTTTCTGGTGTGTTTTTGTGGCGGGAAGAGTTTAGGAGGAGGTTGTTTAGTAAACAACCGACGCTTATAGTCCCTTTGCTGGCGCATTTATGGTGGCGGGAAGAGTTTGGGCGTCAGGTTTTACTAAACAACTGACGCATATAGTCCCTTTGCTAGTGCGTTTTCAGTGGCGAAAAAGGTTTTGGCGTCAGTTTGGATCCGACGCTGAAGGTGTCCTTCTTTAGCGGCGCCCACTTGGGTGTCACTTTGAAACCGACACTAAACAGCTTAAATAACCGATGCTAAAAGGATTTTATGTAGTAGTGTCTGATGGCATGATCTATAGATCAGAGGATCTCAAAATACCAAAGGCATGGTGTAATACCAGAGATCGAATCCACCTTGATCCTCTTGTTTTACCATGCGAAGAACCTTGATCAATCTTCCATTTAGAGAGGGAAACTTTGACAAAACTATCACCATAGGGAATGGTCATGACATGTCGATCAAGTTGGGTACCTTCTGAGGTAGAATGGATAAATTGGGAGGGTGAAAGAATCTTAGAATTGAGAATAGTTTGTTCCAGGATAAGATGTGCAAGAACTCAAATGACATGTAAAATATTGATGTTGTGTTTGTCAATGTTATTTTGGATAGAGACAAGGACAGGATAGCTAGTGATGACATTTAACATCCACATTGAATTGGTAGGAATATCAATGGGGAACTCAACACCTTCCTTAAGAGTGGGGATAATCATATTGATGTTGTAGCTCATCATACTAGATTTTGGGGGATTAATGGGAGATGAAAGATGTGTATTTGTAGAATAATGGGGGGAGTATATAAGGTTGATGGTGAGGTATGGTGGAGGTTTAGGTGATATGTCTTTGTCTAGGAACGATGGGTGTAATTTGGTGCTTCTAGGGATTGGAAGGTATAGGCAGTACGTCAAGATGTTCAGTCAGATTGTGTAGAGCATAAAAAGGATTTGTAGTCAATAGGCCAGATGGAGAATCACTATTGGGTGTTAAGCTTGAGAGATAATGGGAAAATTGTTGGAAATATGCTTTTCTCTTGGGACGCTATGAGATGTGTGGTCTGTGAGAGTCTAGTTTATAGATAGGTTTGGGGCATGTGGAGTAGTGACTTCGTATGAAAAGAAGAGGGTAGGAAAAGTTCAATGATGTTTAACATGTCCCGGATACAGATATAGGTTGCATTTGTGTGGTTTACGATGAGGTTTGTGTTTGTGGGTGACTAAAGTGCATGCAGAGGAGGTTACATATGAGTTGACAAATTGATTTGCAAATAGAAGGGAGTTTAGGGTTGTAGGTGTAGCACCTAAGGTAGGAAAAGAGGATGAGATATACTCATCAGATGTAAGGAGATAATCATAAGAGTGAGATATTAACATTGTATAGTCTGTAGTTTGTCTAGTATAGATGGAATTTGATTCTACTTGTGTAGATGTATATCACATAGATTGGGGAGATATAAATGTTTAGATGTTTTGGAGTTCATAATAACATCACTATTGGGTGTTAAGCTTGAGAGATAATGGGAAAATTGTTGGAAATAAGCTTTTCTCTTGGGACGCTATGAGATGTGTTGTTTGTGAGAGTCTAGTTTATAGATAGGTTTAGGGCATGTGGAGTAGTGACTTCATATGAAAAGAAGAGGGTAGGAAAAGTTCAATGATGTTTAACATGTCCTAGATGCAGATATAGGTTGCATTTGTGTGGTTTACAATGAGGTTTGTGTTTGTGGGTGACTAAAGTGCATGCAGAGGAGGTTACATATGAGTTTACAAATTGATTTGTAAATAGAAGGGAGTTTAGGGTTGTAGGTGTAGCACCTAAGGTAGGAAAAGAGGATGAGATATACTCATCAGATGTAAGGAGATAATCATAAGAGTGAGATATTAACATTGTATAGTCTGTAGTTTGTCTAGTACAGATGGAATTTGATTCTACTTGTGTAGAGGTATATCACATAGATTGGGGAGATATAAATGTTTAGATGTTTGGGAGTTCATAGTAACATACCCGACGAATGAATTATATTGCTCCCAATGACTTTTGGCTGGGTGGTGACAACATTGAGGTGTAGTTGTATCTTGCACAGTTGATTTTGAGTTCGTAATTGTGAATGAATTAGCTTGAAAAGGGTTGACCTTTGTACCTAGGGGGCTTGTTAGTGTCTATCATGAATAAGTGATCATCTCATGAGTTTGTTCCTAGGATATCTAAACTATCAACTCATGGTAGTATGGGGTGAGATGTGACGTCTCCGGATTTTGGCTTCTCCAAACCCTATTGGGAATGAGATGTCAGAATCCGAAAACATCATCCAATCATATCAGAAAGCGATGCAGAAGCATAATACGCATACATGAACATACAACCATAACATTCTCAACATTTAACATGTAAATTTATGCAACATGAATTATTACAACATGATTTACAATTACATATTGAATGAAAAATTCTACAGTCTAAGAACATGTTACTAACTAGGATCTTCACAATAGGTACAACCTGAACAACTTGCTCACATCCTGTACTTTTCCTCCCATGCTAGCTCTGAACCTAAAACATACGTGAAACAACGAATCAACACACAAGGTGTTGTGTATGTGGGTTAAAAGATACATACTAATATGTCTGCGTAATTGAAATAACTTGAGAATGAAAGAGTAAAAGAAAACATTATTTAAAGCGATAATCAGGTAAACATTCCTTTTAACATGTCATTTGATGTGATTGTACTACTTCAAGCTCCTTTTCTGAAAAAACACTAGAGGGGGGTGAATAGAGTTTTAAAACAATTTTAACAATTATTTAACTCAAACAACCAACCACAAAATATTGGACAAGGGGACACGGATTTAGAGTGGTTCCAACTTTAGCAAATACTAAAGTTGTCAGTCCACTACCCGGTTGCTTACCCAACCGGGATTTGGAAAGAATTTAATTTTATTACCTCGCAAGGACTTTACATAAAATTACAATTCTCTCCCTAAACCCTTCAAGCAGCCTTCACCTAGAAGTAATCACACCAACCTTGAAGCAGCCTTCACCTAGAAGTAATTGCACCAACCTTGAAGCAGCCTTTCTCCTGAAGTAGCTTCCCGTTGCAATAGCCTTCTTGAAGTAGCTTCCCGTTGTGATAGCCTTCTTGAAGTAGCTTGAAGTCCACCTTCTCCTCCGAGAAGAACCTTCTCCAATCCGCAACCTCCAACCCTAGGAGTAGCAAGGAGAATACAAAGAATAAATGGAACAAGAAGGAAAACAGAAATTACAACTTATCCTTTTAAGCACAAGGCTTGATTTGCCTATATCAAGCGTATTGATCTCCTAACCAATGAGTGTAGAAGTGTAAGTGATGTGGAAAGGAGATGCTAGCCTATAGGACACGAAATTAGAGCAATGGGAATGAATAGCCAATGTGGGAAATGCTCTATTGCTCAAAACAGATTGCCAATGAGTATTCAAGCTCAAGTGTAGCACAAGTGTAGATTAGGTGTATTTTGGTGTCCTATGTCTTGTCCTATTTATAGGAATGGCCTATGAATGCTTAAGGACATTCTAGACACTTTCTAGGGGGTTCTAAGTGCTTAACTAGCCGTTATTTGTCCACTAATTGCATTTGCAACGGCTAGTTAATTGACCCTAAAAAGTGCAGACAGAACTTTTCTCGATCGAAGATTTGTCGACCGAGAGTCCTTCTCGGTCGAAGATTTGTCGACCGAGGGACCTCCTGGAGCAAGTGTTTTCAACATTCATTTCCAACTCCCAACCACTTTGTCTTCTGGGTCTAACGGCTAGTAGGGTCTATTCTCGATCGAAGATTTTGTCGACCGAGAGTTTCTCGGTCGAAGTTTTTGTCGACCGATATTTTCTCGATCGACGATTTGTCGACCGAGAATATTACTGACTCAATGTATTCATTTACTAAGTGTGTGTATCAATGTGCAATTGTGATACTATCTTGGGGAATGACCTATCTAAGTGTTGTGAGTGGATAGGGAAGATCTAAACGCTTGATTTACATGATATCTAATTACTTGTACATTATATACTTGTACAAGCATTTACATTTGATTACAATCATGAAAATAAAGCGATTTTATCCAATTGTTCTTCCAAGTCTTTGTTATCCACCACCTTATATGCTTGTTCCTGAAATACTCAAATAGCACGTTAAAACCATAAGAATGAAATGTTTGTCATCATCAAAATAAAGGGATTATCATAATGTCCAATTTAGCCAACAATCTCCCCCTTTTTGAAGATGACAAACATTTCCTAAATATAAAATAAGGAAATATAAATCATATGAGTTTCATACCTGAAGTTTACCTTTTGTAGCCTTTCTTGTTTTGTAAGTGGGTGATGGCTGAGATATTATGAAACTCATTTTATTTATGTTTTTGATTTTATACTATTTCTCCCCCTTTGTCATTTCAAAAAGATATCCAAGAAAATCATTTTGTATGACTTTTATGTCTCCCCCTTAATTTTATGATATGCTCTCCCTAAAAGAGATATTCAATTAAAATCAAGGGATTTATGTAAGTCATTTATTGTCGAATTTAGCCATAATGTATTTCTCAATCATTTGCAAAGGATGTTAAGCCTTGAAATGATATGAGTTCCTTTTAAGTTCATGGCATTTGTGTATTGATTTCTCACCCATTTTACAAGGGATGTTAAGCCCTAAAAATGACATGAGAATTCTTAAGCTTATAGTAGAATACATGTATGTATCTCTAACCAAATACATGGGATTCTAAGCCCAAATTTGTTTAGAGAAGTCCATTAAAAATATATGTCACATTCATGAAATTTGTAGATTCCTTTATTTTCATAAAGATTAAAATTACTAAGGTCATAACAAGCTTCAAATGATGTTTACAAAGTTTTGAAAGCTCCTTAATCTTATAATCAAGATAGTTTGTGTGAGCTCCCCCTTAATATTATAGTCAAGATATTTCAAGAATTCTAAGGTCACAATCATGTTTCAATATGATGAATATCTTTTGAATCAATATACTAAGATTAAGTGCATTAAAATGATGTACAAATAAGCATTTTGTCAAAGCTTATTTTAGGTCGCCCTTGACTACGACCATAGCGCCCCTTGGCTAAATTTTATTTCAACCAAGAGGCAAAATCTGCAGATTTCACATGTGAAGTATAAATTTTGCAGGTAACTTATAGAGATATCAATTAAATTACTTTGAATAAAACCTATTATGAATGATGTCCTTTTTACTATGAGTGCATAAATCAAGTCTTATTTCTGTTCATATTAATCATGTGATTCTTCAAGAAAAGACATATATCCTTGAAGGCATGAATGATATCTCAATTTCTTATAGATACCAATTGAGAAATTCTTTATTTTATGTCTTGCAAACCTTAAAGTTCTTTTTCTAAGCAACAAATCACCAATGAATCATTTTTCTTGCCTATGTATCATCAAGGATCCACGCATACAATAATCATTATCTATTTGTTCTATGTAACATAACATCATCTTTATGAGCTGAATGATAAAATAGTGAAAGTATATCCATGATGTAATGATAGAACAATAAAATGATAATTCCATGAAATACAGTGATTGTGATCATTTAAACTAAATGTCATAACACATGATTTCTATATAGATAGACTAGGAGATGCTTTAAAAAATCATGTAAAACATTATAAAATAGTGATTTCTAAACATGATTTTCAGTTTTTCTTTATTTAGAGGATCAATCGAAATGATATCATTTATATTCAAAAATGATTTTCAACTTGTTTTGCATGTAAAACAGTCATTAACAGCAAATAGATAGTCACTTGATCAATCAAATTATTCAGCAATTTTACTGCAGACTGAAATCAGTGACCTGTTCGGTCGAAGATTTCTCGACCGACTGACTGCTCGGTCGAAGATTTCTCAACCGACAAGGTTTATGTATTATCTTCAGAACTATTTATTTATTTCAAGTAAAATATAGACTATATTTAATTCAATTATGCAATTTAAAAATCAATTTTAGTTGAGATAAAACATATGAAAATCAAAGTAACATTTAGATCAAATCTCAACTAGTCATATTCAAATCTTTAAGTTTTGAGGACCTTAATTGAGATAAATTTAGAAATTTTAGTTACTTGAATCATTTTGTATCTCGTTATGTTAAGTTGAGATAGACATAAAGATATGCAATTTAAAGTCTTCGGTCATATCTCAACTTAGTCTAATCAATTCAATTTGGGGGTTTTGGAACCCATACCAACTCAACATCCTTTTTCTTATATGGGCATGAAAAAGAGTAGTGTCCAAGACGTAAGCAATAATGGCAACATATAGAATCAACCTCAAGTCTTTTTCTATGGTTTTGTTCTAGGTTGTTCTTTGGTACAAATGTATTTGTTCCTTTAGGTACATATATAGATTGATGTTCTCGTGTCTTTCTCCAACTAGGTTGTTGATAAGATTTCCCCTTAGGCTTGTAACCTAGTCCTCTTCTCCCAATTTGATGATAGGAATCATCCAATATTTTATCAAGGATTCCATTGTTGCTTAACCTACTAACTTCTTGGTGCAACTTAGCAATCTCATCCATTCTTTTCTTAATATCTTGTTTTGCTTGATCTAGATTAGATGATAAAGAATTCCTTTCTTTCACTATATCATCATAATCTATATGTGTACACAAGACATGTTGTTTTTGAAGATCATTTAACTTTGCAAGTAATCCAACCTTTTGTTGAGATAGAAGATCATAATTTGTTTCTAGAGTAAAAATCTTCACATTACTACTACTTAGAGATGATTTCAAAGTATGATTTTCAGAAATAATGCTATCTTTTTCAAAACCAAGATCATTTAATTTAGCATATAAATCTTCATTTTCAGATGTAATAGCAAGAAGTCTAGCATTTAATTCATCATTTGTTTTATTAGATTTCTTTAATTTCTTCTTGCACTCAATATACTTGTTATGTGTTTCTTCAAGACTAGAAATTAGCTCTTCTTTTGATAAATCAAGAAGGCTTACCTCTTCTTCTTCTTCATCATTGGTTGTAGCAATGAGACAATTTTTGTGGACCTCTTTCTTCTTTTCTCTCCATGGACAACCGATTGTTGTGTGGTTTGTTCCTAAACACCAATTGCAACATGTTGTAGATTTGTTTAGGTAGCACCTTTTGTTGTGGTTGTAATCACCATCACCCTCCATTCTTCAAGACCTGGTTAGGGTTCCTTGAAGCCTGCTCTGATACCAATTGAAAAAACACTAGAGGGGGGGTGAATAGAGTTTTAAAACAATTTTAACAATTATTTAACTCAAACAACCAACCACAAAACATTGGACAAGGGGACAAGGATTTAGAGTGGTTCCAACTTTAGCAAATACTAAAGTTGTCAGTCCACTACCCGGTTGCTTACCCAACCAGGATTTGGAAAGAATTTAATTTTATTACCTCACAAGGACTTTACATAAAATTACAATTCTCTCCCTAAACCCTTCAAGCAGCCTTCACCTAGAAGTAATCGCACCAACCTTGAAGCAGCCTTCACCTAGAAGTAATTGCACCAACCTTGAAGCAGCCTTCCTCCTGAAGTAGCTTCCCGTTACAATAGCCTTCTTGAAGTAGCTTCCCGTTGCGATAGCCTTCTTGAAGTAGCTTGAAGTCCACCTTCTCCTCCGAGAAGAAACTTCTCCAATCTGCAGCCTCCAACCCTAGGAGTAGCAAGGAGAATACAAAGAATAAAAGGAACAAGAAGGAAAACAGAAATTACAACTTATCCTTTTAAGCACAAGGCTTGATTTGCCTATATCAAGCGTATTGATCTCCTAACCAATGAGTGTAGAAGTGTAAGTGATGTGGTAAGGAGATGCTAGCCTATAGGACACGAAA
Organism: Alisma plantago-aquatica; assembly: GCA_963693085.1. Lineage (NCBI taxonomy): Eukaryota > Viridiplantae > Streptophyta > Magnoliopsida > Alismatales > Alismataceae > Alisma > Alisma plantago-aquatica. The sequence goes on along the minus strand of OY856409.1, from coordinate 6,620,898 downwards.
TTAGAGCAATGGGAATGAATAGCCAATGTGGGAAATGCTCTATTGCTCAAAACAGATTGCCAATGAGTATTCAAGCTCAAGTGTAGCACAAGTGTAGCTTAGGTGTATTTTGGTGTCCTATGGCTTTTCCTATTTATAGGAATGGCCTATGAATGCTTAAGGACATTCTAGACACTTTCTAGGGGGTTCTAAGTGCTTAACTAGCCGTTATTTGTCCACTAATTGCATTTGCAACGGCTAGTTAATTGACCCTGAAAAGTGCAGCCATAACTTTTCTCGGTCGAAGATTTGTCGACCGAGGGACCTCCTGGAGCAAGTGTTTTCAACATTCATTTCCAACTCCCAACCACTTTGTCTGCTGGGTCTAACAGCTAGTAGGGTCTATTCTCGATCGAAGATTTTGTCGACCGAGAGTTTCTCGGTCGAAGTTTTTGTCGACCGATATTTTCTCGATCGACGATTTGTCGACCGAGAATATTACTGACTCAATGTATTCATTTACTAAGTGTGTGTATCAATGTGCGGTTGTGATACTATCTTGGGAAATGACCTATCTAAGTGTTGTGAGTGGATAGGGAAGATCTAAACGCTTGATTTACATGATATCTAATTACTTGTACATTATATACTTGTACAAGCATTTACATTTGATTACAATCATGAAAATAAAGCGATTTTATCAAATTGTTTTTCCAAGTCTTTGTTATCCACCACCTTATATGCTTGTTCCTGAAATACTCAAATAGCACGTTAAAACCACAAGAATGAAATGTTTGTCATCATCAAAATAAAGGGATTATCATAATGTCCAATTTAGCCAACATTTTCAACATACATCTAATGTGGGCCATAGAGAAGAAAAGAGAGGGATACATACATCTAACATGGGCCAGATTTCATACATCCATGTTAGGCACATACATCCAGCATTAGGCAGTGCATGTAGCTACAATCCATCTAACCTTTCATCTTATATTTAGAGTTTTTGTCGGCAAAGGAAAATACACTATAGTGTTTCATACAAGCCCATCTATAAAGTAGTTGCATCCAAGTACAATACTTTTAACAACCATGGAAAACTAGTCATATACTTATAACCACGTACCTGAGTTCATAGATTCCTATTTACATTCTGGATCATCTACATATCTGGTCTTCACCTGATTAAGACAAGATCATATACTATCATCAGGTTCTCATCATCATTAACCCTATTTATATCCATTTTAGGGTTTGCCTATCTCATTATGTTATATCCATTATTACTTGTATTCTTATCTTAGATTTGTCATACTGATGTCATTTTCCAGATTACATCTCATTATCAAAGTTCATCGTCCGAACATTAGGTTCCAAATCCTTTTTGTGCACATATTAAACCTAGGTTACATCATTAACCTAGATTAGAGTTTTAGACCATGTATTAATATTCAACTTCATATAACATGTATTTTGTTCATCTATATGATCTCATAATTAAAACTAAAGTTCAATATACTGATATAAGCTTACTCTGTGAATTTCATCATTTATTGACCATGTATGCATTAATTGCATTATTTTTAGTGTTATTAGCCCTCATTAGCCATATTAATCAAATTATAGGCTTTAGTGCATCAACATGGCCATATCTGACATCATATGAACTATAAACATGATTATAGACTTCCTGACATATTCCCACAATTTTAGGTCTTTGTTTATTATTTATTAGGCATGAAATGACCATCTTGCATCTTATATGATATCACTAATATTAATTCATCAAAATCCTGATATTATGCATCCATTGTGTTCTACGTATTGTTTTGATAATTTTGGTATATTATATGTATTTTTCTGATAAACGGTCTATTTTCTATGAATTTTGTAATATCTGAACATTATTGAAGATTTACCTTTTTATGGCCAATTGGCGGACGCCACGTGGCTACACAGTGGGGCGCCTATCTTCTCAATTGAACCAGTGGTCTGCTCTGGGATTTAGTTGGCTTAGTTCTAGTCTGAGTGAACCAAACTGTCACTGTCTCCTCTCCCTACCGTCGGGCGTCTTCTCGCGATTTTTGGTTGCGTCCGCAAGCGTGGGCTTGCTTCCGCCCAACGCTGCCACCGTGGAGCAGAGCTCCAATGAGGAATAGGCTCCGCTACCCTTGTCCTCGGTCCGTGTTTGTGCCCATGGCCGGTTTACTGGAAGTCCCGCCATAGGCTTTTCCTTCTACCGCTCCAACATCGTGCGTGAGGGTTGGGTTCGCAGCTGTAGCGCCGCCGCCGTAGCCTGATGCCTGTGGCGTCGTCCGTTTCTTGCTTGAGGACTGTAACATGGCCTCCACCATCGGGATCTCCATCGCTTCCTCCTCCCGTTATGCGATGCCACTGCAATCTTCCATCCCATGCTGCAGCCGCCGCAGGATCTTCTCTGGCAAGGTCTGGGTCGCCGCCCATGTGAGCATCACCGTTGGGCTCCTTATGGCCAGCACCTTCCGCACTGCAACCAACAGCTTCTTCCACACTGCTGGCCACCACGCTTCTTCCATAGCTGCGTCAGGCACTGCCGCAGGCGTCACAGATCTCAACGCTGGCGCCGCTTCGCCCAGCGGAGGACTTGGTCGCCACTTCCATCTCCTCATCTATATCTTAGGCAGGCAGTAGCCTCTACCTCTCTTCCTTCCTCGCAACTCGGTTGTGTGCGCCCCCAGCCGGGGCTTCTTCCTTGTCCACTCGGTTGTTGCTGTGTGCGACAGTGGAGATATGAATGTATGACGAGAGGTTCCTCATTCTCTGTATTCTACCCCGAGACCCTTGCGACTGGTTGTTTGGATCCGATGAGTGTGGCGGACTCAACCCACCTAGATAACTCCCCCATATCCCTCGCAAGCGACTACTTCTTTAGGGGTTCTGATCATGCCACCTTCTCCTACCATTTCGGAGTAGGGAGATGACAGATCCAAGACCTGAGTGGCCATGTAATAAGGAAACAATTAATCCACTATTATTCTCAACCTTAAATAAAGCAAAAGATATATAGGATTCTTTCATCTTAACTAACATTTAATTGGGAACTCAAACAGATCTAAAATTTCCAATATCTTCATAGTAACCTAATGAAGAGTCCCTTCTAAATTGAGACACAAAGACAAATGTTTGACAATCAATCAATTCCTTCAAACATCTTTATATTTAGGTGTACTATGGTCGATGTGATTACCCATTGACCTCCAAAAGATCTAAACAATTTTCAATGACTTTGTTTGTTCTTATAATACATCACGATCCACTCATATTGCATTCTAGTCCGAGCATGTCCTCAATTGGATATTTGGTCTCCAAAATACACAATTGATTAGTAAAGGCTATTCGTTCTCAATTGAACACGATTACATATCATAGTCCTCTATCATATCTCACATAACCTAAATTAGGTGAAAGAATCCATATTAGGATTACCAATTCCGTAGTTTGGTAATTCTCATCTACAAGGCATGCTTGTCTCTCAAATATTGTATTAGTAATTAAAACTCAAAAATCTAGGTTATCACATTCACCCCACCTTATTTGGAATTTCGTCCTCGAAATTCAACTAATCTCATCCTTAAGAGGCTATTTTAGGGGTCGAACTTCATATACATCATTATTTCATAGGTTCTAAGACCACCATAGTTGCATACACTCTAATTTCTCAGCTTAGGGTCTAGATATTCTTGGGTGTGTCCACCCCACCTCATATATGTGTAAGCATCACTTAATGTGCTAGCCATAACATAACATTATGATATCTTAGGGTTACATCACCTATAAGGCTACATGTTTTGCTCATACTTGCAAGGTTCAAGAGGAATTCATCTATATGACATGGTATTTAGATTATTCAAATCTAACATCATTAATATGTTTTATGATCAACATCTTACAATAATTTCAGAATTAGAGGAGATTTATCTTCGTCCTTGATATTAGAATTTTTCTTAGAAAGGGCTTACGTAACATGTTTGACCATTAGTGTTTCACCCTATGGTGTGATATTCATACTCAACTTAGAAGCATACATAGAAAAGGATCAAAGTTACAACTATATTTCTGATCATATATCCTATGATCCAAAAATATCTTTATATCAAGTTCATGAGTTCAACTTTTTATGTCTTGCATGTATTATGTGAAGGGAAAAAGAGAATATACTTAAGTCTATCCCATGATCTCAACATCATGTCTTTCATGTTTCATATGAAGGGAAAGAGAATATTTTATTGTCAAACTTATCATAATTTCAATCATGGGTACTACATGTATGATATAGGAAGGGAATTATAGAATAGGTCAAGCTTATGCGAGTGAATCCTCATATATAAATCATCTATATAGCTCAAGTGAGGTTTCTATCATCATATATTAAGAAAGAGAAGAAGAAGGGAGAACATGTATGTTGAGTATCTTTTGCACAAAGCATCATACTCTCGTAACTAGAGTTCATATATTACCTCACTTGCAACTAATGATGAGATTCACAAAATATGTCACTCTAGCTAGGACCTAACTCAGCCAAAGGATTGTCTTTATCATATGGGTCATCTACCCATCATTTTTATTTTACCCAATTCTCACATATATATATGAATCATGCATAGGGACTCAACTCAACACTCGAGAGTAATCTAGTGTAGGATTTTATTTTTAACACATATCTCATATATTCGAGACTAGGTCCTATGACCTTCTCCCTGTGGGTCTTACTCTCTCTAGCGTTCACCACATATCTCATCCTACCACTAGACATCCTCCTTGTATAAGAGCTTGAGGCTCATGCACACTCATCTCTATCTTAACTTATCTTATCTTAAGTAGGCAAAGGGAATGTACTTTCATCATCATGACTTAGCATAGATCCTCCAAGAGTGGATTCAGTTCATATATAACTCAAATCTTAATAAGGAAACTTATACCATCAGAGATCAAACTAAGATAAGATTTCACATGCTTATTTCAACTATCATTCTATCATCTATTCTATGTATCACATATCTTGATAAGGCTCTAGACATCTAATCTAGACTACTCTCTCTCTCTCTTCTAGACTGATGTCACTCCCTTTCACTTAGGTTGCATGAACACTAACTACTCTCCAGTGTGAGGGACACATTTTTATATTTACATATATAATAAAATATTATATAGTTTTTCTCCGAGAAAGAAGACGTCAGAGAAAATTGTCGAGGCTCGAGTTGATCGGAAAACAAAACCAAATCAGCAAATTCGAGTGTCCCACACACAATAGATTGTCTAGTGTCATATCACCTAGTGAAATGGTGAGAACGAGATGTAGACTAGTGTAGCTACCCAATACATATGAGCTCTATATGGAAAGGGTTTCTTACACTTGTCTAAACCTAGTTCTCGAACATCTAGGTTCTAACCTAGAGGCTAGGTCAAACCTTATTCCTATAGAACAACTTACTAAGTTTCTAAGGTTTAAAGTGAAAGGTGAGATTTTTGGTATAATGTTTCATGGTGAGAAATTGTTAGGTGTAGCTACTGTTCATGCTCTGATACCAACTGTGACGTCCCCGGATTTTGGCTTCTCCAAACCCTATTGGGAATGAGATGTCAGAATCCAAAAACATCATCCAATCATATCAGAAAGCGATGCGGAAGCATAATACGCATACATGAACATACAACCATAACATTCTCAACATTTAACATGTAAATTTATGCAACATGAATTATTACAACATGATTTACAATTACATATTGAATGAAAAATTCTACAGTCTAAGAACATGTATACTAACTAGGATCTTCACAATAGGTACAACCTGAACAACTTGCTCACATCATGTACTTTTCCTCCCATGCTAGCTCTGAACCTAAAACATATGTGAAACAACATAACAACACACAAGGTGTTGTGTACGTGGGTAGAAAGATACATACTAATATGTTTGCGTAATTGAAATAACTTGAGAAAGAAAGAGTAAAAGAAAACATTATTTAAAGCGATAATCAGGTAAACATTCCTTTTAACATGTCATTTGATGTGATTGTACTACTTCAAGCACCTTTTCAACATACATCTAATGTGGGCCATAGAGAAGAAAAAGAGAGGGATACATACATCTAGCATGGGCCAGATTTCATACATCCATGTTAGGCACATACATCCAGCATTAGGCAGTGCATGTAGCTACAATCCATCTAACCTTTCATCTTATATTTAGAGTTTTTGTTGGCAAAGGAAAATACACTATAGTGTTTCATACAAGCCCATTTATAAAGTAGTTGCATCCAAGTACAATACTTTTAACAACCATGGAAAACTAGTCATATACTTATAACCACGTACCTGAGTTCAGAGATTCCTATTTACATTCTGGATCATCTACATATCTGGTCTTCACCTGATTAAGACAAGATCATATACTATCATCAGGTTCACATCATCATTAACCCTATTTATATCCATTTTAGGGTTTGCCTATCTCATTATGTTATATACATTATTACTTGTATTCTTATCTTAGATTTGTCATACTGATGTCATTTTCCAGATTACATCTCATTATCAAAGTTCATCGTCCGAACATTAGGTTCCAAATCCTTTTTGTGCACATATTAAACCTAGGTTACATCATTAACCTAGATTAGGGTTTTAGACCATGTATTAATATTCATATTCATATAACATGTATTTGTTCATCTATATGATCTCATAATTAAAACTGAAGTTCAATATAATGATATAAGCTTACTCTGTGAATTTCATCATTTATTGACCATGTATGCATTAATTGCATTATTTTTAGTGTTATTAGCCCTCATTATCCATATTAATCAAATTATAGGCTTTAGTGCATCAACATGGCCATATCTGACATCATATGAACTATAAACATGATTATAGACTTCCTGACATATTCCCATAATTTTAGGTCTTTGTTTATTATTTATTAGGCATGAAATGACCATCTTGCATCTTATATGATATCACTAATATTAATTCATCAAAATCCTGATATTATGCTTCCATTGTGTTCTACGTATTTTTTTGATAATTTTGGTATATTATATGTATTTTTCTGATAAACGATCTATTTTCTATGAATTTTGTAAGATCTGAACATTATTGAAGATTTACCTTTTTATGGCCAATTGGCGGACGCCACGTGGCTACACAGTGGGGCGCCTATCTTCTCAATTGAACCAGTGGTCTGCTCTGGGATTTAGTCGGCTTAGTTCTGGTCTGAGTGAACCGAACCGTCACTATCTCCTCTCCCTACCGTCGGGCGTCTTCTCGCGATTTTAGGTTGCATCCGCAAGCGTGGGCTTGCTTCCGCCCAACGCTGCCACTGTGGAGCAGAGCTCCAATGAGGAATAGGCTCCGCTACCCTTGTCCTCGGTCCGTGTTTGTGCCCATGACCGGTTTACTGGAACTCCCGCCATAGGCTTTTCCTTCTCCCGCTCCAGGATCGTGCGTGAGGGTTGGGTTCGCAGCTGTAGTGCCGTCGCCGTAGCCTGATGCCTATGGCGTCGTCCGTTTCTTGCTTGAGGACCGTAACAGGGCCTCCACCACCAGGATCTCCGTCGCTTCCTCCTCCCGTTACACGATGCCACTACAATCTTCTGTCCCATACTGCAGCCGTAGCGGGATCTTCTCTGGCAAGGTCTGGGTCGCCGCCCATGTGAGCATCACCGCTGGGCTCCTTATGGTCAACACCTTCCGCACTGCAACCAATAGCTTCTTCCACACTACCGGCCTCCACGCTTCTGCCGCAGCTGCATCAGGCACCGCCGCAGGTGTCACAGATCTCAACGTCGGCGCCGCTTGGCCCAACGGAGGACTTGGTCACCACTTCCATCTCCTTGTCTATATCTTAGGAAGGCAGTAGCCTCTACCTCTCTTCCTTCCTCGCAACTCGGTTGTGTGCGCCCCCAGCCGGGGCTTCTTCCTTGTCCACCCGATTGTTGCTGTGTGCGACAGTGGAGAGATGAATGTATGACGATAGGTTACTCATTCTCTATATTCTACCCTGAGATCCTTGCGACTGGTTGTTTGGATCCGATGAGTGTGGCGGACTCAGCCCACCTAGCTAACTCCCCCATATCCCTCGCAAGCGACTACTTCTTTAGGGGTTCTGATCATGCCACCTTCTCCTACCATTTTGGAGTAGGGAGATGACAGATCCAAGACTAGAGTGGCCGTGTAATAAGGAAACAATTAATCCACTATTATTCTCAACCTTAAATAAAGCAAAAGATATATAGGATTCTTTCATCTTAACTAACATTTAATTGGGAACTCAAACAGATCTAAAATTTCCAATATCTTCATAGTAACCTAATGAAGAGTCCCTTCTAAATTGAGACACAAAGACAAATGTTTGACAATCAATCAATTCCTCCAAACATCTTTATATTTAGGTGTACTATGGTCGATGTGATTACCCATTGACCTCCAAAAGATCTAAACAATTTTCAATGACTTTGTTTGTTCTTATAATACATCACGATCCACTCATATTGCATTCTAGTCCGAGCATGTCCTCAATTGGATATTTGGTCTCCAAAATACACAATTGATTAGTAAAGGCTATTCGTTCTCAATTGAATACGATTACATATCATAGTCCTCTATCATATCTCACATAACCTAAATTAGGTGAAAGAATCCATATTAGGATTACCAATTCCGTAGTTTGGTAATTCTCATCTACAAGGCATGCTTGTCTCTCAAATATTGTATTAGTAATTAAAACTCAAAAATCTAGGTTATCACATTCACCCCACCTTATTTGGAATTTCGTCCTCGAAATTCAACTAATCTCATCCTTAAGAGGCTATTTTTGGGGTCGAACTTCATATACATCATTATTTCATAGGTTCTAAGACCAACATAGTTGCATACACTCTAATTTCTCAGCTTAGGGTCTAGAGATTCTTGGGTGTGTCCACCCCACCTCATATACGTGGAATCATCACTTAATGTGTTAGCCATAACATAACATTATCATATCTTAGGGTTACATCACCTCTAAGGCTACATGTTTTTCTCATACTTGCAAGGTTCAAGAGGAATTCATCTATATGACATGGTATTTAGATTATTCAAATCTAACATCATTAATATGTTTTATGATCAATATCTTACAATAATTTCAGAATTAGAGGAGATTTATCTTCATCCTTGATATTAGAATTTTTCTTAGAAAGGGCTTACGTAACATGTTTGACCATTAGGGTTTCACCCTATGGTGTGATATTCATACTCAACTTAGAAGCATGCATATAAAAGGATCAAAGTTACAACTATATTTCTGATCATATATCCTATGATCCAAAAATATCTTTATATCAAGTTCATGAGTTCAACTTTTTATGTCTTGCATGTATTATGTGAAGGGAAAAAGAGAATATACTTAAGTCTATCCCATGATCTAAACATCATGTCTTTCATGTTTCATATGAAGGGAAAGAGAATATTTTATTGTCAAACTTATCATAATTTCAATCATGGGTACTACATGTATGATATAGGAAGGGAATTATAGAATAGGTCAAGATTATGCGAGTGAATCCTCATATATAAATCATCTATATAGCTCAAGTGAGGTTTCTATCATCATATATTAAGAAAGAGAAGAAGAAGGGAGAACATGTATGTTGAGTATCTTTTGCACAAAGCACCATACTCTCGTAACTAGAGTTCATATATTACCTCACTTGCAACTAATGATGAGATTCACAAAATATGTCACTCTAGCTAGGACCTCACTCAGACAAAGGATTGTCTTTATCATATGGGTCATCTACCCATCATTTTTATTTTACCCAATTCTCACATATATATATGAATCATGCATAGGGACTCAACTCAACACTCGAGAGTAATCTAGTGTAGGATTTTATTTTTAATACATATCTCATATATTGGAGACTAGGTCCTATGACCTTCTCCCTGTGGGTCTTACTCTCTCTAGAGTTTACCACATATATCATCCTACCACTAGACATCCTCCTTGTATAAGAGCTTGAGGCTCATGCACACTCATCTCTATCTTAACTTAGCTTATCTTAAGTAGGCAAAGGGAATGTACTTTCATCATCACGACTTAGCATAGATCCTCCAAGAATGGATTCGGTTCATATATAACTCAAATCTTAATAAGGAAACTTATACCATCAGAGATCAAACTAAGATAATATTTCACATGCTTATTTCAACTATCATTCTATCATCTACTCTATGTATCACATATCTTGATAAGGCTCTAGACATCTAATATAGACTACTCTCTCTCTTCTAGACTGATGTCACTCCCTTTCACTTAGGTTGCATGAACACTAACTACTCTCCAGTGTGAGGGACACATTTTTATATTTACATATATAATAAAATATTATATAGTTTTTCTCTGAGAAAGAAGACGTCAGAGAAAATTGTCGAGGCTCGAGTTGATCGGAAAACAAAACCAAATCAGCAAATTCGAGTGTCCCACACACAGTAGATTGTCTAGTGTCATATCACCTAGTGAAATGGTGAGAACGAGATGTAGACTAGTGTAGCTACCCAATACATATGAGCTCTATATGGAAAGGGTTTCTTACACTTGTCTAAACCTAGTTCTCGAACATCTAGGTTATAACCTAGAGGCTAGGTCAAACCTTATTCCTATAGAACAACTTACTAAGTTTCTAAGGTTTAAAGTGAAAGGTGAGATTTTGGTTTAATGTTTCATGGTGAGAAATTGTTAGGTGTAGCTACTGTTCATGCTCTGATACCAACTGTGACGTCCCCGAATTTTGGCTTCTCCAAACCCTATTGGGAATGAGATGTCAGAATCCTAAAACATCATCCAATCATATCAGAAAGCGATGCGGAAGCATAATACACATACATGAACACACAACCATAACATTCTCAACATTTAACATGTAAATTTATGCAACATGAATTATTACAACATGATATACAATTACATATTGAATGAAAAATTCTACAGTCTAAGAACATGTATACTAACTAGGATCTTCACAATAGGTACAACCTGAACAACTTGCTCACATCTTGTACTTTTCCTCCCATGCTAGCTCTGAACCTAAAACATACGTGAAACAACAAATCAACACACAAGGTGTTGTGTACGTGGGTAGAAAGATACATACTAATATGTTTGCGTAATTGAAATAACTTGAGAAAGAAAGAGTAAAAGAAAACATTATTTAAAGCGATAATCAGGTAAACATTCCTTTTAACATGTCATTTGATGTGATTGTACTACTTCAAGCACCTTTTCAACATACATCTAATGTGGGCCATAGAGAAGAAAAAGAGAGGGTTACATACATCTAACATGGGCCAGATTTCATACATCCATGTTAGGCACATACATCCAGCATTAGGCAGTGCATGTAGCTACAATCCATCTAACCTTTCATCTTATATTTAGAGTTTTTGTCGGCAAAGGAAAATACACTATAGTGTTTCATACAATCCCATTTATAAAGTAGTTGCATCCAAGTACAATACTTTTAACAACCATGGAAAACTAGTCATATACTTATAACCACGTACCTGAGTTCAGAGATTCCTATTTACATTCTGGATCATCTACATATCTGGTCTTCACCTGATTAAGACAAGATCATATACTATCATCAGGTTCTCATCATCATTAACCCTATTTATATCCATTTTAGGGTTTGCCTATCTCATTATGTTATATACATTATTACTTGTATTCTTATCTTAGATTTGTCATACTGATGTCATTTTCCAGATTACATCTCATTATCAAAGTTCATCGTCCGAACATTAGGTTCCAAATCCTTTTTGTGCACATATTAATCCTAGGTTACATCATTAACCTAGATTAGGGTTTTAGACCATGTATTAATATTCATCTTCATATAACATGTATTTGTTCATCTATATGATCTCATAATTAAAACTTAAGTTCAATATTCTGATATATGCTTACTCTGTGAATTTCATCATTTATTGACCATGTATGCATTAATTGCATTATTTTTAGTGTTATTAGCCCTCATTAGCCATATTAATCAAATTATAGGCTTTAGTGCATCAACATGGCCATATCTGACATCATATGAAGTATAAACATGATTATAGACTTCCTGACATATTCCCATAATTTTAGGTCTTTGTTTATTATTTATTAGGCATGAAATGACCATCTTGCATCTTATATGATATCACTAATATTAATTCATCAAAATCCTGATATTATTCTTCCATTGTGTTCTACGTATTTTTTTGATAATTTTGGTACATTATATGTATTTTTCTGATAAACGGTCTATTTTCTATGAATTTTGTAAGATCTGAACATTATTTAAGATTTACCTTTTTATGGCCAATTGGCGGACGCCACGTGGCTACACAGTGCGGCGCCTATCTTCTCAATTGAACTGGTGGTCTGCTCTGGGATTTAGTCGGCTTAGTTCTGGTCTGAGTGAACCGAACCGTCACTGTCTCCTCTCCCTACCGTCGGGCGTCTTCTCACGATTTTAGGTTGCGTCCGCAAGCGCGGGCTTACTTCCGCCCAACGCTGCCACCGTGGAGCAGAGCTCCAATGAGGAATAGGCTCTGCTACCCTTGTCCTCGGTCCGTGTTTGTGCCCATGGCCGGTTTAATGGAAGTCCCGCCATAGGCTTTTCCTTCTCCCGCTCCAGGATCGTGCGTGAGGGTTGGGTTCGCAGCTGTAGCACCGCCACCGTAGCCTGATGCCTGTGGCGTCGTCCGTTTCTTGCTTGAGGACCGTAACAGGGCCTCCACCATCGGGATCTCCGTCGCTTCCTCCTCTCGTTATGCGATGCCACTGCAATCTTCCGTCCCATACTGCAGCCGCCGCGGGATCTTCTCTGGCAAGGTCTGGGTCGCCGCCCATGTGAGCATCACCGCTGGGCTCCTTATGGCCAACACCTTCCGCACTACAACCAACAGCTTCTTCCATGCTGCCGGCCTCCACGCTTCAGCCGCAGCTGCGTCAGGCACCGCCGCAGGCGTCAAAGATCTCAGCGCCGACGCCGCTTGGCCCAGCGGAGGACTTGGTCGCCACTTCCATCTCCTCGTCTATATCTTAGGCAGGCAGTAGCCTCTACCTCTCTTCCTTCCTCGCAACTCGGCTGTGTGCGCCCCCAGCCGAGGCTTCTTCCTTGTCCACCCGGTTGTTGCTGTGTGCGACAGTGGAGAGATGAATGTATGACGAGAGGTTGCTCATTCTCTGTAATCTTCCCCGAGACCCTTGCGACTGGTTGTTTGGATCCGATGAGTGTGGCAGACTTAGCCCACCTAGCTAACTCCCCCATATCCCTTGCAAGCGACTACTTCTTTAGGGGTTCTGATCATGCCACCTTCTCCTACCATTTCGGAGTAGGGAGATGACAGATCCAAGACCAGAGTGGCCATGTAATAAGGAAACAATTAATCCACTATTATTCTCAACCTTAAATAAAGCAAAAGATATATAGGATTCTTTCATCTTAACTAACATTTAATTGGGAACTCAAATAGATCTAAAATTTCCAATATCTTCATAGTAACCTAATGAAGAGTCCCTTCTAAATTGAGACACAAAGACAAATGTTTGACAATCAATCAATTCCTCCAAACATCTTTATATTTAGGTGTACTATGGTCGATGTGATTACCCATTGACCTCCAAAAGATCTAAACAATTTTCAATGACTTTGTTTGTTCTTATAATACATCACGATCCACTCATATTGCATTCTAGTCCGAGCATGTCCTCAATTGGATATTTGGTCTCCAAAATACACAATTGATTAGTAAAGGCTATTCGTTCTCAATTGAACACAATTACATATCATAGTCCTCTATAATATCTCACATAACCTAAATTAGGTGAAAGAATCCATATTAGGATTACCAATTCCGTAGTTTGGTAATTCTCATCTACAAGGCATGCTTGTCTCTCAAATATTGTATTAGTAATTAAAACTCAAAAATCTAGGTTATCACATGAGATGTGTCAACATTTATATATGATAGTATGATACCCAGATCTTGATGGTGTTGTGATCAATTGGTCATCAGTGGTTGATTTATATTTTGACTAGTCTCATATGAGTTATCATCATCGTCCATCTAGAGATAGATATAACCATGTCTTGCTCATCCTCATTTAACTGGATATTGGAAGCTCTATCTCCGACCATTGCGATGATTGTCCCTGGCTCCATATCCAATTGAAGGTACTTCAAGTTGTTGGAATCTTGATGGTAGACATGGTATTTTTTCCTAGGGCTATGTCTAGAATTGTGATGTGGGAAACATCTCTATTGTAGTTTGGGATGGCATAGAACTGGAATGAGCTCCGTATTTGTAAGTATGTGTGTATACACATCACTGTGATTTTTTCCCCTTCTTTGTTATTCTGATATGTTGGGTGATGTTAGGGAAGCAGGTAGTTGTGGAGAGGTATTGAATAATGATTTCTTTGGAAACATGTTGGCTTGAAGTAGTGCTCTAGTCGGGAACTTACCTGGAGTCAAAGTTATGCAATATATAGTATGGGATCACTATGGTGAAAGATCGGATCGAAGAGCTTTTGTACAAATAAATGTTGTTTGTATAGAAGGAAATCATCCCTTTTGAGGGAATGGATGTGTAGGTGTTGTTGAAAGTGAGCAACCTACATTAGAGGTGCTCCCCAGTTTGGTATACTCCAGTGATCTTGATGTGCCTAGTGGTCGTTAGGTGATGAGATGACCACGCAGTGCAGCGTCACAGAGGATATGTATGATCTTGTCTAGTGGTCTAGATAGAAGGTGGATCTATCTTTATGCCTCCTGGGCAGTTACTAATACCTAGTCCATATTCTATAATAGGCCCTGACTAGGTTTAAGTTGTATGCTTTTTAGCACATACCTTGGTAAAATTGAAAGTTTAGGACCAACGGGTGAAAGGATGAATCCATGATCGGATGACCGAATGAACACAACCACTAATTTTTTTTGTAATAGAAAGCAGACCCGGACCAAACAAAATGATCAATTGGCAATCCACAGTTGGCCCCATTAAATCACAACAAGCAGAATGTTAGTACGATCCCACAAAATTTCATACAAGTGAGGACGGAGGACATAATACAATGTTAAGCATACATTAATTTTCACATGGATGATGATAAAAATTTTTGGCTGGAATGGCTCCCAATCAGGAAGACATAGAATCCAGGGCAGAGCCAGCAACCCAATGTTGGGAGGGGGGGCATTTACATAAGGCAGAAGCCTTTCAAATTTTGGTAGATATATTGATATTGAAAAAATGGTTTAGAAATGGTCTGGAATTTTTTTGATCGGGAACAACGTGTGACTCCTTTTTATAGATATCAAAAAGGTATGTACAAAGCTCGGGCAAGCTCAAAGAAAAGCAAACTAAGAGCTAACAAACAAAAGAGAACTATACAAGTAACTGATCTATGTCTTTCTTTAGAGATGACCACTTTCTATCTGCACTAATGCTCACCTCCACAAAAATTCATGAGTTCCTTTCACTCCACAAGTCGTGGAACACAGCAAGGACAGTGATTCTATGTTTCATGAGAACCATATTGCAAACACTACTAAAGGATTCAGGTATACGAGGTATATACAGTTCTTCAGGAGCCTTTCTCCAAACAAGTTTAGCATACTGACAGCAGAACATAATATGATTAAGATCCTCACTGTCCACAATGCACATGATACATCTCGAGGGAAAATGGTAACCTCTGCTCTGCATATGGTCCAAGGTCAGAAGCTTATTCAAAAAATATCTCCAGCCATTAAGAACGTATCTTCTAGGGCCTTTGGATCCCCACAACCAATCCGCCCAGCCAACCAAAGGAGCTCTTGGTCTAATAATATCCCAAGCACTTTTGACATTATGAACTTTTCCACCATTCAAGAGAATCAAATCCTCCTCCTCAGAATAGGGATCAATATACTTCTGAAGAAGATCAATAATAAGTCTCAAATGTCTAGACTTAGTCATATACCAACCATCCTTCCCAAACAAGCAACTAAGAGTGGCAAACTTGCCCGTGCCACTTCTCCTAATAGCCCCATCACCTAGAAAATTATATAGGTAACCTCCCCTAAACCACAGATCTCTCCAAAGCTTCACCATATTCCCATTACCTACAGAGAAGGAAATCATACTAGCTATTTTATCTCTGTAGTACAGAAGATGCTTCCAAACCCACGAAGAATTTGAAGGCACTTTACATCTCCAGACAGTATCACCTTTAAGATATCTGCCATGAATCCATCGAACCCACAACCTATCTTTTTTTGTAGCCACGCTCCAGAGATTAATCACCATACAAGCTTCCACAATGTCCCTCGACCTTTTAATACCCAAACCACCTTTCTTTTTGGGTAGACAAACCTGCTCCCAAGACACAAGATGTATCTTCTTCTCAAGCTCTGGACCTCCCCAAAGAAAGTCTCTACACATACGATCAATCTCCTTAGTAACAGCCACAGGAATAGGAAAAGATGTTGCCCGATACAGTTGAAAAGAGGAAAGCGTGGAGTTCACCAATTCCAACCTCCCAGCAAAAGAAAGATGCTTCGATTTCCAGCCTTCCAGTTTATTTTTGATCTTATCAATAATAGGGGAACACAGACTTCTGGTGAGCCTTCCACAGAACAAAGGAAGCCCAAGGTATTTAACAGGGAGAGTCTCCTTTTTAATCTTTAACTTAGTTTCCACCATAGCATCATTCGTAGCCATATTCAGACCAGAGCTCTTTCCAAACTCCTTAATAATATTGCTGATACCAGTCACATAATCAAGCCTCCTATCCGAGAAAATCACCACATCATCAGAAAATAAGATGTGAGAAATCTCAATGTCATTACCAGCTTTCAGAGGTAAAACAGTCTTCCTTCTAATCTCCTGAGCAAACAAAGCAGAAAAACCTTCAATAACAATGACAAAAAGATAGGGAGCTAACAGATCCCCCTATCTAATTCCATTGGACGGCCAAAATTTCTTAGAAGGCACCCCATTAATGAGAACTTGAAAACTAACAGTATGAAGAATCTCTAAAATCCAATTTATCCAACAAATAGGAAACTTCATTTTAACAAGAACAAAGTGAACATACTTCCAATTCACAGTCATAAGCCTTCATGAGATCTGCCTTAATACAGACCTTAGGAGTCGAACTCTTCATAATCACATTCAGTAACTCATTAACCAACAACGTAGCATCTGTAATAGACCTCCCCTTAATAAAAGCACACTGAGCTTTGTTAATAATAAAAGGAAGAATAGGTTGAAGCATGTTGGCCATCACCTTTGAAATGATTTTGTAGAGAGTATTACACAAAGAAATAGGCCGCCAATCCTTAACCTCCATAGCATTTTTATGTTTAGGAATAAGAGTGACAAAAGTCATGTTAACTTCCTTCAATAACCGACCACTTCTGAAAAAATTATGCACAGCACTAACCACCTCATCCGCCACAATGCTCCAGCACTTCTTATAGAAAGTATAATTAAAGCCATCAGGGCCTGGTGCCTTATCACCATCACTGTTCTTAATCACACTCTCAATCTCCTCTCTAGTTACAACAGCAGAAATGGCTTCAATCTGATCATTAGAAAGAGTAGGAAACAAATAATCCTCATCATCCCAACTGAAATCACCACCCCCACAGAAGTTGAATAAATCATTGTAGTAACTAACAAACTCATCATGAATCTTCTCTTCGTCATTACATCTATCACCATTAACCAGAATACTTCTAATAGAATTCCTCATCTTCCTTGTCTGAATAGAAGAATAGAAAAATTTTGAATTTCTATCTCCCAACTTTAACCAGTTAACACGAGATTTTTGTTTAAGAAAACACTCTTCCTGGTTATAAGCAACCATCGCCTCCTTCCTTTTAGAGCCAGCTTCCTCCACAAGCCTACAATTAGATGGGTCCAAATCAGCATCAGTTTGAGCACAACACGCTTCATACTCCTTCATCCTTCTCATATCAGTAAGGTCACCAACTCTTTCCCTGTTCCATTTTGCCAAGCTGAATCTCACATGGTCCAACTTTCTGCAGACTCTGTACATGGGATTACCATCCACATTAATGCTCCAGGCTTCCTTCACAACATCCATGAAATCATCTCTATCACACCAAGCATAACAAAACGAAAAGGAGCTTTCTTCCTAGCAGAATTATTATCCAGATAAGCACCAACAACTCTGTGATCACTGTGAATATTAACCTTAACCTCCCCCCAGAGATTAGGAGACTTATCAAGGAATTCAAGATTGTAGAAGACCCTGTCGAGCTTTGACAACACAAGTTTATCACCTTCCTGCTTATTGTCCCAAGTGAACCTTGAACCTCTAAGATCCAATTCAACCAGAGAAGCATACTGTACACAGTCATTAAAGTTCATCATAGACTCATAGCAAGGCTCAGATTTACCAAACTTATCTTCAGCAAATCTAACAGCGTTAAAATCCCCACAAATAAGCCAAGGGTCATTAATATCAGAACTTAACATCTTGATCAAATCCCAGAGATCTTTCCTCCTGTTAATGTTGTTATGACCATACGTAGCAGATAAGAAAAAATCCCCCACCTCAATAGACACACGAACATGAAGAAGTTGATCAGATTCACAAACCTTCTTCACTTTGATATCCTCTCTAGTCCAAGCAATAATGATCCTCCCAAGCACATGACTCCCATGGTTAGAAATCCACGAGTCATTACCAAACAACTTGTTCATAGTCTTAGCAACCTTCCTCCATCTAAGTTTAGTTTCAAGAAGACACACCAACGAATTATCAGTCCCCTTCATCATCTCCTGAAGTGCTGATTGACGGCCAAGGCTGTTCAATCCTCGCACATTCCAGGAGGAAATAGTAATGGAGCTAACCATTAGAGCTTGATGCGGTTGGAAGCCTACCAACCTCAGTAGCTCTCCTTTCTCCTTCATCAACAAACAGATTCTGAAAAGCATTTGGAGAAATATTAACTCCCGATCGATATGCCACCTCCAACGATTTGGATGGGCCTCTAGGAGGGGACTTCGTCTTCCTCCTATTTCTTCGAATAACAGGGATGAAGCCATCATTCTTTTCCGCACTATTAACTGGAGTAACTTCTACCACTACACCATTTAGAACATTAGTATCCTCCTTCTCACCTTGCACAATAGCTTCAAACATTTCTTCTAACTCATTAGTTATAGATGGGATATCAGAAGCATCCACAAATTGCTCCACCTCAGAGTGACCATCTTCTTCAGGTTTGTCCACCACCTTCTTTGGAACCCACACCATTTTCTTTTTCCCTTTCTCCAAACGATCCTCACATCCTGCCTCTTCATGACCAAACGTCCCACAAGAATTGCATCTACTTGGATACCATTCATATTGGATATTCACGGTATCTTCAATACCATCATCACTGATCAGTGGAACGGTAGCAGGAAAATATGAGACAGCCGGCATAAGAACCAACATCCTTGTGAATTCCAGTCGCTTGAAATCCAATGTAGCTTTATCTACTTTGATTGGAGTTCCAAGAAATGAGCCTATCATCCCGAAAATGTCCTCATCCCAGAGCTCCAGCGGTAAATCAAAGAGCCTCACCCAGACAGGAACTTCCATTAGCTTCAGTTTTTCCAAAGACGAACCCCGCATCCACATCTTCAGGATAAGTGGCTTCCCTGCTATGAACCACGACCCCTTATCAATAGCCGTCACCATATCTTATGCTTCAGAGAACTTGATAATGAAATAGCCATTACCTCTCGAGATAACCTCAATGGTGCCTTTTGCTTTCCAGATATTTCGGAGATGATCCTGCAAAGACGGCCAATGTGGCTTCAGATCTATGATTTATCCAGCAGTAGTCAGACTCCACTTATTTGCATTCTTCTCCGCGATTGATTTTGGATATACAATCGCCCCTTCATGCATCATGAGCTTCTTCTCCTCCAGACCTCTCGCATCCTGAGCCGCCACCGGCTCCTGGAACAGATCTTCCCACCTGCGAGGTTCCTTCTCAACCCCAACTACATTGGGCCTCTTCCTTGCATCAGATCTTCGAGGGACGCCAGGGGGAGGAGGCCTTCCTACTCTTCCCGCTCCTACGCCGCCATCCTTCCTAGAGTCGCCATCGCCGTCGCCAGAGCCACCAGACGGAGCCATCCTATTAAAACAAATCCATTGATGATGTTTTCTACTTCAAACTTTGCCGCTAGTTCTTGTGAACAAAAGTATTTCTATAAAGAATAAAGCATCACTTAAAATAATACAAGATCTATTAGAACATCCCATGCTCTTATATTTAAATCGACAATCTTTAACAATAACTTGATCGTATTACAAGACAAACATAATAAACAAAAAAAGTAATTAGCAATTGTAATAAATAATGCATCTAAAACAGATGCTTATCATTTACTGAATAGATGTTGATCTACGAATCTTATACCTCAAAGTATACTAAGTCCATTTTCATAAGTGAGATACATATTTTCAATCCAATATTTACATTAGTGGTCGCAATATTATTTTGTTTCTTGTTGTAGTTATCCTTCCGAAATGATTTTTACCAGATTTATCAAGTTAACATATCTAGAAAATTTGTTGATTTATAACATCAACAAATTGTAAAGAACATACATGATTTACCAGTTATTATCTGAATAACATTTGATACGACGACATCTGTTGGAACTTCTACGAAGCCAGTGACTTTTTCTTAAGTTGGATCATCACCAAAACATGGGCAACAGTGGCGGATCCAGAAATTTTGAGTGGGTGAGGCCAAACTATCGTAAATTACAAAATTACAAATATGATATATAATATCTAAAAATAAGAAAAAGAATTATTTCACTGAGAAAAAAATAGCAACATCTATAACATTTATAGAAAAACTTATGGATTACACATTAAACGAAAGAGTGAAAAACATTTTTGATGAGATCACCTTTGCAGCAATATTTTTGGACATGTCCAATCAGTGGCGGATCCAGAAATTTTGAGTGGGTGAGGCCAAACTATCGTAAATTAAAAAATTACAAATATGATATATAATATCTAAAAATAAGAAAAAGAATTATTGCACTGAGAAAAAAATAGCAACATCTATAACATTTATAGAAAAACTTATGGATTACACATTAAACGAAAGAGTGAAAAACATTTTTGATGAGATCACCTTTGCAGCAATATTTTTGGACATGTCCAATTCATGTCACCAAAACCTATTTACAATTTTGTTCATCTATCTTACTATGTTGATAGTGCTTTAAAGGCAATACTATCTTAGTGGTAGTTGTTGCAATGAGCAATATCTTTGATTTATTCAACGACTAATACCGACTAAAGGAATATATTTGTGTTTCTTCGTCTGAACCAATATTGGTGTTGGTTTTGATGCTATTCAACTATTCAAAAGGAATATGGTGAACAATAGCAATATTCTTGTCAAGTTAGCATATGAATAAACCTTCTTTCGATCTCTATCAACAACGAATAGAAAAAGAGATTGTAGTGTAAAAATTCTATCAGTCTGTAAAACTATATAGGGTGTCATGATAAAGTTTGTAAAGATACGAAAACCAATTCAAATACAATTCCTACATTATGTACCTTGTTAATAGATGGTGATATGAACAATACTTGAAGAAACAAACCTCTACCATTGTATTGTACCCGCTTGCTGATTCTTTCTTAGATCAGATGAAGGGTTCTCTGAGCAAAAGGCGAGAAAGGAGGCGGCCACTATAGGATACTAAAAATGGTCAAAAGTCTATCAATGCCCTCATTAATTTGTAAGGTTTAGAGGATGTGAATTTGAATAGGTCTATGACTCACTTGGGTGAGATTAAGATATAGGGAATAATGGTGTTCCATATTTATACTTTCTTTTGTTTGAACTCAAATATAGAAACGAGAATATCCTTATCAGTCCCAGAATTTGCATTCATTAACATCTATATAATAAAATAATATTGAAATGTTAAGTTGTTCTCAGTATATAGATATGCTCCTTCTATTCAAATACGACTGTATTTTAATCGATTTTGTTTTCTACCCACACACATGACCAAACGGTCATGATCTTTTTCTACTGGCCAGTTTTTTAATTTTTGTCAACTTGTGCACATAAATAATGTTTCTCTGCCTTTTCTCAACTTGTTTACATATACAATTAATTACGCTTTCATTCACACCTCAATCTCTCTCAAGTTTTTCGCACTGCTCTCATTAATTTACTATGTAACCTCGTTATGATCTTTCTCACTTATTTCTTTCCCATACTCTCCCTCTTCTCTCATTAATTTTTGATGTAACCACGCTGGAATACCTCATGCCACTGATTTCTTTTTCAGTCATGCTCTCTCTCTAACCATTGACCGCTCTTTGATCGCCGCTTCCTCTCGCTTCTCCCGTCCCCTCAACCTTTTTTCGTTTCCACTACCAAAATTCACTCAACGGATAAACATGACTATTGTATGAGGCCAGTCACTTCTTGCGGGTGAGGCCAACCGAAAATTGCAATGCCAACCAGCCGAGGGTGAGGCCGTGGCCCCATGTGGCCCGGCTGTCGGTCCGCCACTGATGGGCAATAAACAACTGTTACACCAGCCACAGTATAAACATATGCATATGGAAATCCTTCATAATTTTAGGCCAGTATGAAAAATATGATATATGCTGGTCGGAAACAAAAATGGTTATAAGGATGCTAAAATGGAGTTTTGCTAGCTTCAAACATTGATTTATAAAGTCAAAATGTTACTGTATCATCTTTGGTGGTTTAGTATATACTGCTATTTCAAAAAGGAAGATATTGATGGCAGTCAAAAGTATAAAAAAAAACTTAACACAGAATATTACTTTGAAGTAGTTTGGTTCCGTCAGTTTCGCTTCTTGCCGTGAGGCCGCTGCCGAGGCTTGACTTGCATACACTATATAAATATTGCAAAATACAACTCAAAAGCTGAAGAATTTACCGTGAGTCTCGCGCTTTGCGAGACTGCCATTGCGGAGACTTTCAGACTTTAACGCAGGTCTTCACGGAACCAATCCAACGGAACTGATAGTATTAATAGGTGGATTAATTTGTATAGTAATTTTTCCAAAACTTTAGAGAGGCCCCCCTCCCCCCTCCCTCAGTCCCTCTGTCACTGACCAATCACATACAGACACCTTTCGTGCAATAAAAACAGACCACAATTCAGCGAACTCGCGATCTGTCCCCTCGCTATTCAGCGGACCACCCCACGGTGTCACCATGCACGCAAAACTCGTGCATACTGACTATCTATAATTCGCAATTCAACTGATAGCTTCAGGAATCACGCGATGCACCAGAGCTCACGCACGACAATCAGGCTGGTGGGTATGTCTGTCTGTCTCTATTATTGGCCAGGTGGAGCCAAGAATGAAGAGCCGTATCGTATTTAACTTGCATGAAGTTACATGCATAGTATTTAATTATCGTGGGACATTTTTGGAGAAGAACCGCAAAAAGTATTTTCCACGTGGGTGTGAGATAGTGGTTAAACACAACGGTGACAATATATATATATATATATATATATATATATATATATATATATATATATATATATATATATATATATATATATATATGGCTAAAAGAATTGTGTACTAGCTTACATGTATCCGTCGTCATTAATGATGATTGTAAAATCATAATGAACAATCTAACCTTACGGATGTGATGTATACCTCTTAGATAAGATGTGTATAAAAAAGCAACACAATCTGATATTTACAGATCATCGAATGAAAGAAAATGTGTATTTTCTAATGAACGGTAAGTTGTAGAAAGTACAAACACCGTTGGATGATATATTACTATATCTCATGATCTATATGGGATATGATTACGATTTTTAAAATACATCTTATCTATACAATCATTACGAACATACTCGAAATGTGCCATTTAAATGGCAGGTACACATAAGTTATATGTACCGGCCGGTACACACTTCCTAACCCCTCTCTCTCTCTCTCTGTCTCTCTCTCTCTCTCTCTCTCTCTATATATATATATATATATATATATATATATATATATATATATATATATATATATATATATATATATATATATATATATATTTGTATTGTTATGGCAGGTAGGATTGTACATCAGTACGGACACGAGGCCGGTGGAGTCCATGTACGGACAAGGTAAATTTGTCATTAAAACTCCTCAATAAGAGTGTGGGGTCCTTTTACAATATGCATGAACATGTCCTAGATTGTCTCATGAATTTTCTAATGTTGTTCTGCAATATTTGTGGCATGCCTTAGATTGTCATTATATTTCTATGTCAATGTTGTTCTATAATATTTGTGACATGTCATATGGTATGTATCATTTTGCCTAGTAACTTCCTCTTGGTGTATTGAGATCATTGCTATTAGGATGTGTGCGCCATGACACACAAGTGTAGAGTGATCAATGGTATTGTACATGCGTAATGCTCATTTCACATTTGTAGTTTTGTGATATTTTTAAAAGATTAGGGGCATGTAAAGGTAGTTTTGGAGGGGCAATAATTATCGAGTGGTATATAAGTGGTGTGACTAGTGAGGATAGAGGGAATGAGTGGGAGATGGAGAAAAAGTGAGGGTGAGACTGAATATCCCCCTCCATTTTTGATAGAGGAAGATGTACGAATGGAGGGAAGAGATGATCAAAAAGTAGTTTTAAGGGGCATTGATGAGGAAGTGGTAATTCTTGGGCGACCGATAAGTGATGGGAGCGGGAATTAGTGGGAGAGGAAGAAAACAAAGAAAAGACCAAGTAGACCTGTACATCCTCAATTTTATAGCTAAAGTAAACCTTTAATGTGGGGTTTTCTAGTAAGGCATGCCAATGGACGTAATGAACATAACCATGGCTAGGTACATAATTAAGTTCACAAATTGTGTCTGACAAGCCACCTAATCAACCAATACACACATAATGACGTAAATGTGTATGATTGTAGTCGGTTGTATATGAATATAAATGAATTATTCCTATGAACAATAATGTGACGAATATATAATATGATGAGTCAAGTTCATGGCTTAAGCCTTAGACCTAGCTTAAGTCTTCATGTTATGTAACTTAAGAAATATTGATCACATTCAATTGAGAAATTTTATTGATAGAAGAATTATTTTCATGATTTAGAATACAATTAAGCTCATGGACCCTTTGAAATACTAAGGGATGGGCCATTTGCCCTAGAGCCCAATTCCAGCCCTATTGGACCAATAAAGTTCTACAAATAGGTCCTTGGAGTGCAAATTGAGAATTAAGTATTTATTGTTCAAAATGAATACTCAAAATATTTTTGGTAGAATATTAATTAGAATATAAGATGGTGGATGAAATTTCAGATGATTTTGTTTTATCTAGTGGCCTAGACAATTAAATCAGTAATTATGTATCATTTACTTAAAAGCCATGTATGGAGTGTCTAACCATACATTTGTGATCTAATATCTTGTCCATTAAAAGATTATGACAATAGATTATTGTTCTAAAAATTTGAGGCTAAATGGGCTCATGTTGTAGCCTATATAAATATTTATAGAAACTGGACTTTTATGTAAAAAGAAAAAATAAAATAAAAAAAAGGGGGCACTCCAATCGGGCAGACTGAGAGCCACGACCCCTGTAGGATAGGGCAAATAGAGTCCCATCAAGAGTGGGGAACTATGCCCAAGATCTGAGGGAGGAGAGGCTATAAAAGCCTTGGTTTCTAAGAAGATAGGGTTAGCCAAGTTCACAACTACGATTTTGACTTGAAGATGCGAGGGAGAAGAGAACCAGAGGTGCAGAAGGAGAGGGTGGCGCTGCTGGAGGTGGCTAGACGTGCTGGCGGTTAGGGTTTCTCATCTAGACCCGTTGCTCACAATGAGGGTGTGTTGCCCACTCGGAGGAAGGGAGGTCGTAGATGAGGGGCCGCTTCCTTGACACTTATGTGGCCGGAGGTGCAAGCTCCACCTTGTCGGAGAAAGCTGGTGTGGTGCCCTGTTTTGGGCGTGAAACAGGGGAATGTTGACCGGCCTAAATCGCGCGTCCTAAAATTGGAGGCGTATTTGAGGTAGTCGAGCCTTCGCATTTATAACCTGAATCCTTCTAGGCCCCCGCAACTTTGTTTACTGGGTCGAAGTAGTCATACGGGGTTGAACACAGGGACAAGGTGGGTTGTGTTGACGACTCTGAATCGACACTCTACACTCAGGTGGATATAAAGAGATAATGAAGTTCCCCGAAGGGAACAACCAGATGTCACGATTAAATCAAGGAAAACTATCTCCAACTGGAGTTACGAGAGAGATTAAGATTTTGTCATTTAGCAATTTTTAGGAATTTTCATGCAACAGAAAATGGAAAGGTAAACTGCAGTTTAAGGCGTAATGCAAGGGATAAGACTTTTAGAAAGATAAGCGGTAGCAGTAACACCCTGCACCCCTCCTCTCAAAGCGGGTGCCTCTAACCAAGCTTCAACACCCCTCTCGAGGTTGCTGGACTCAAGTTAGAGTG
This sequence comes from Alisma plantago-aquatica, assembly GCA_963693085.1. Classification (NCBI taxonomy): domain Eukaryota; kingdom Viridiplantae; phylum Streptophyta; class Magnoliopsida; order Alismatales; family Alismataceae; genus Alisma; species Alisma plantago-aquatica. Next base: position 6,594,316 of record OY856409.1, on the reverse strand, counting down.
GAATGATACCAAAACAACTCCGTTCTGGGCACTCTCGTACTCCAGAATCGGACCGAACACTAGAGCCACAACACAACTCTCGAAGTAGTTGCGACGGGAAAGACGATTCGGTAGCTAAGCGAAACGCGATCCAAAACATGCAAGCTAGAGTTCAGATATCCAACACAGTAGTTACCCAATCATAAGGCACTAAGCATTAAACAAAGAGCAATTTAGCATTTCTATTTCTATCAGCAATAAGGGTCTAATACAATGCATAAGCTAAGAATTTAAATAACAGAATTAAAGATAGATGTCGCCTTCTTGATGTAGAAGGGCGACAGACTACTACTACTCCCAGCCCGATACCGTCCAGGGACCTATCCCGGTACAGCCGTGTCGGGCGGCACGAACTCTCGGACGGCACGCCTGACGGGCGACTATATCGTTCGAAGACCCTGGCCGATACACTCATGTCGGGCGGCACACCCTCTCAGGCGGCACGACTGACGGGCGGAGCGTATCGGGTTTGGTATCGTGTCGGCCATGGATTTACATATACTACTGTCGGGCATTGTTGTCAGGCACTCGTGTCGCGTATCTACGTCGGCCGATATCGGCCCTCAGTGTCGTCTGGTACACTCCTAGGTGAACCGATCCCCTCCCTCTCGGGATGAGGAAGAGCTCACCTAGTGTCGCCCGGTACGAGCACTGGGGCACGATACGGTTGCTCTCAAACTTCTCTCGCAGATCGCTCAAGTCCCCAACTGTCCGAATGGGGAACTGGCTAGCCGTCCCGACCTATCCAACCTCCGACGTCTCCCGACCTTCTTTTCGGCTTCCTGTAGCTGCTATTTATACCGGCGGTTGAAGGAGTTATGGTGGTGGAAACGCCACGTAGCCCCCTTATACGCCGGTCGATGGATGTGGACGGCCGATACAGGTATGTCTTCGGCGCGAGGCGCTGGCTATCGATCACGTGGCTGGCGGCATGCCTGCCGGTGGGTGGTCGTGTCGCTCGACGAGCTGGGTCGTCAGGCGGCTTCGGCTCCCTGTCGGGTAGAAGGTGTGTCGGCCGGTACGCCCCTTTCGCAAGGCGCCCTTCTCCGCCGATCATTCTTGTGTCGCCCAGCCCCTGTCGGGCTGGGTTGTATTGGGCGTCAGGAAGGTCGAGACGGGCTTAGACTTATCGTGGACCGCAATCGGCCTTATTGCACAAAAACGAGGAAAACCCTGTAAAAGATAGGAAAAACTGGAATAAGAGCGTTGCTTGGCCAATTATTGCGAAAATGCTAATAAAATAGAGGAAAATAGCAGAAAAGGGTAGTTTTGATAACAGAATAAAGGGCAAAAACGTCACAAAATTTGGTGTTATCAACTCCCCCAAACTTAGCTTTTTGATTGTCCTCAATCAATATTTAAACTAAACTTTGTGTTGCTTCTTCTTGCACAGCAAAACTTTAAGGCTAAAGGGTAGCACAAGATTTGCGATGTCTTGGAGGTAATGCTGTCTTAAAGCGAGCAAAAGACCTTGCCCTACTTGCCTTATTATTTAAGTAAAATTTTTCTTCTCCACAGCTTCAGCGAGACTTTGGTGTATGATTCCGAAGTTAGCTTCCACACCAAACAACTTTATTTTAAGGGCAGAAAGTTGTGTATAGGGTAGGCTAAGGCTTTTTGGGTTTTTCTTCTTGTTTACCATCAGTCCATCCAGGTAAGGGTCTGTTAACGGGCAAGCGGTCCCTGTAGTCCAAGCCAGTTGGCTTTAGAGCAGTGATTTCACATCCTACGTACCACTGCCTCGGATCTACCATGCCTAAAGATGGGTACTTTTGGAAAACAAGGGTGTATATATTTTTTTATTTTCTTTTATTGGGCACAACTCTCATACTTTTATTCACTCTCATAAGGCTTCTTTCTCTTTTTGGGATTTTTGCTGGGTAAGGGAAAACAAAAGAGATATCTGCTGTTTGGGCAGCTTTTTCCTTCTCCATACTCGTCTCTTAGCTGTTTGCGAGATTATTATTTTTCGAAAATTTTTGGATGGCAAGGCACAATCTTTTGTTTGTTTGAGACAACATTATCAGAAAGATATGACAAAACTTGTAACTCGTTAAAATATACAGAAAGTAAACTTTGCAAGAAGTCACAACAGGTTTTTATTATTATTACAGCAACTTTGTACATATGCATAGGGGACAAAATAAGCAAAATTTTCAAAATTTTCAAAAATTTTGGTATAAACATATATATGTACACATGATATAGGAAAGAACAAAAGGATAAAGAACAAAAGAATAAAGAATTTAAGATAAAGAACAAAAGAATAAGGAATTTAAGTCAGAGAGATCAGAGGATTTTTGTACCTCCCTCACTGGTACATGGTACCCCCCCCAAACTTACTCCACACTCTGTCCCAGAGTTGTGAAGTAGATGAGGTAAGGAAATGTTAATCAGTGATGGTTAGATGATCAGCGTGCCTGGGCTAGCTAAGAGCTCCCACACATATTCTCCTCTTTTGCTGTGATAGTCGATGTGGAGGAGCTGATCAGGCGTTGCCTCGTTTGCCATCCATTCCAGGACGAAGACGCCGCAGTCGTTGGATAGTTGAATTTGCTGCGGGCTGCGGTGGCAGAACTGGAGTTCATGCCAGCCTCTTGCATGCATTCCCAGGAATGGTTGTATCAGCGCTGCTATATCGATATAGTACTTTCGTACTAATCGTTCAAGAAATGTCAGCACTGTCGATGTACAAGGCACTGGATGGTCTTTATTGCTGTCCGAGCTGTTGTAGAAAATCCCTGCTCGTTGTTGGGTGTACACCGTTAAGAGCGTCCAATGGTTGTTGTGCAGGATTGGAAGGAGAATGGTATCCAGGACTCTGCATTCCAATTCTGCTAGGAAGGCTTCCTTTGCCCCTTGTTCATCGGCTAAGCAAATGTCGTTGAACAACATTGGATCTACTATGTATGCGTGTTCAGACTTGTTTCGTAGTATCTGGATGTAGGCGACCACCACAAATAACGCCAGACACCCTCCCTCTTTTACCATGTCCCTTAAGTCGTCAATCGGGACTATGACATCGCCTGCCGAGTAAGCTATGTCTACAGGGTTGGAGTCAGCCAACTTCATGTGGATTTCGTTGACCTGTTCTTGCGTGAGGGTAGCGCATGAGAAACGGTCGAGTTGTGGATTGACTCCTCCAGGTTCTGGGGCGAGGCATGTTCGTCATGTCCAAAAACTTGCCGCAAGATGTTTATTTGTTTGCCTGCCCCACAGACGTTCGTCTCTGCTTCTGCTTCTTTTTCAGGAGGGCTGCTATGCTGAGATGACTCTTCTTCTTGTTCACTATCTAGCAGCTCCTCTGGTATCCCCGCGTCTCGGAAGTAGCACTTATCCTTTATCAGCAACAATGCATATTTGCTTCTGAGATTGTAGAAGTTAGTATTCTGGAGTTGCTTGAAGTATCCGAAGATATGTATCATCTCCATGGCTCTGAGGACTACGAATGCGCTATTTCCACTTCCCTCATCTTCTTGGACTGGGAAGTCCTTTAGTGAGTAGAAATTCCAGACGCCGCTGTGGCGCTAGACTCCGTACTTGATGACCCGGTGGAGACGTAGCGGCAGCAGTCTTAGCTTTACGTCCTTTGGGAGTAAGAACGTACTTCCTGTGTGCGGGACCTCTTTGCTGCAGCAACAATGCAGTTGGACATGATGATTTCGGAGGTCGGCAATGCACAGAAACCAGTTGTTTCTGTGTTTGTAAGGGGCCAGCACCAGTTTTGGATTGTGCACTTCAATGTAATCCAACATACTTTTTACCTGCGTAGAATTGTACAACCCCATCATTAGTCTTCTTGCTAGGGCTGGGGTGGCAGCGTAAACTGTATGTTGGTTCTTGTTGTCGGCGTTTTCTATAATGGCCCCTTGTAGCACTCTGAACAAACTCTTCCCTACGACGGCCTTGGCGCGGAAGATGTTTCTTAGAGTTCCCCGCTGTACCGAGAAATATCCGTCTCTCCAGAGTACCTCTTCCTCGTCAGCTTGCGATCTTAGGACCATGTTGAGCAGTTTCTGGTCTCTGATCGTTAGATATCCTATGACCCTTCTGTCAAAGTCAGCCATTTCGAAAGAGGGTATCTCTGTCGGTGCGGAGAAATCGGTAATGTCGGCCCTTGAACTCCTTCCTCTGGGGAGGTGTCTTTCGTTTGCGGTGCGGATGTCCCCCCTTCTCCCTCAGATTCTTCAGAAGAGCCTTCCCCGATGCTGATATCTTCGTTGTTATCCTCAGCTTCGTCAAAGGGGGCTGAGGGAGCGGCCTCATTCAGGTCAAAAGGGCTTTCTCGTCTGGAAGGAGCTTCATAGCCTTGCCCATGTGAAGAAATTCCTCCGGTTGCTGATGACGATCTGCCGGAGGAGGAGGTGGATGAGGACGATCCTGACGACGCTCTTGACGACGAGGATTGAGAGCCTGGACCGGGAGGCGACGGCGATCTTCTCGGCTGCCTTGGGCGTGGATGGTCGTCCTCCCTGTTCAGCCTTCCCTCGATCTCGCTAAGGCGCTGCAGAACTTGTTGAAGCGTAGCATTCACTGCCTCTAGCCGGCCAGGTAGGCTGGCTAAAGTCAGCAGCTCTCGTTCCTGCCTATCCAGCCTCTATTCAAAAAATGAAAACTTGCGGGTTAGGGAAAGAAATGTAGTAGAATTGTTTTCCGTTACCTCCCGCAAGAAATCGAGTTCTTGTCCTAGCATCATTCCGAGCGAAGGAGGGTTTTCCGCTTGTCTCCCCCTTGACCTCGAAATGCTCCTCCTGCGCGAAGGTCTTCCTGACGAGGCAGAACCTACTTCTATTGTCCGCGCGGCTGATGCTTCTGGGCGAGGTGTCGGTGCTGCCCTGCCCTCTTGTTGTATCGAAGGAGACCGTGTTGTGGCGGACGGATGATGCCCCATATCGACGCTGTCGACGATCTCCTCAACAACTGCAACAGGTGACTTTGGCGGTGGTGTCGGCGTCACCTATGCTCTTTCGATCTCCATTTGTAGGATATCGACGAATACCTCATCGCTGACATCCGGTTGTACTTCATCAGTTGCCCTTAAGGGCGCAGTAGAAACTACGGGGACTGCAGCCGTCTCTCTCGCTGCAGTTCCAGTCCTTGTCTCGGCGACCTCCACGATCGCCGGTTCTTCTCTTGCCACCGCCGGCCTTGTTGTCGTGGCTGTCGTTCGTGGCTCCGAGGTAGTGGGCCGCTCGGTAGGAGCTGTTGAAAATACGTCCTGCCGAGTACCCTGCGGGATGGCCCCCCTGGTGATCCCCCGCTCTTGGCTTCTTGGGGGCGGAGCGCAGCTTGCGCCTGCTGCCACAGCCTCGATCTCGGCTGTGGTGAAGACTAGATTTTCTGCGTCGTAGGCGGCGCAACGAGGAAGCGGAAGAAGGATCTTTGTCCGTGCGAACTTGTAGAAGTAACTCCACCCCTCCTTCTTTATTATACCCGACCTCATGAGGTACTTGAGGTCGATCAACTCGTCCCCTCTCGTTCTTGAGAGGCTGCGCGGCTCACGCGGGTATCCTAACCCCACCGCGATTAGGTTCACGATGCCACCCATGCAATATTCCTTGGTGACATCCTTTATTGGGTGCAGCCTGTTCAGTAAGAAGCGCCCCAGGTTGATAGTTCGGCCCTCCATCATGTGCCACATGACGTGGAGTTCCTCAGAGTAAATGTTGCTGGACTCGTTCTTGTTGAAGAGGAGGCACGCCACCAGCTTGTGTATTATCCTCCAGAAGCACGAGTGTACTGCCGCCACCTTGCTCCCGGGTTTGAAAGATGTCTCCCCGGTTAGCTTTTCCCAGATATCTACGGGGTTGAATCCGTCTTCTTCGGTGATCCTTGCACCGTTATCTAGTCTCCTTCTCTCCTCTTCGCTGGAGGAGAAAATCTGGTTGAGCAGCTTTTCCGAAATGACGTGCTCTGCATTGTAAAGTCGCCCCTGGAGTCTGTCTGCTCCGCCATACTGTCTGGCTTCAGCAGGTGTATTCTTTACTCGGTGAAGGGACGCCATGAACTCTCTCGTGAGCTCGGTGTAGGAGGCGGATAGGCTGAAGCAGATTTGCCTCAGACCGTATACAACAAGTACAACCTCCAGTCTCCCGAAGATGCCCAACTGCATGAAGGATGACTGGTGGCCGAACCTGCTAGGCCTGTAGAGCTTGGCTCCTAGCTCAGCATACCGGCATCCGTGCTCTTCATCTCTTGGCACGAACCTTCCTGGCGTGTGCTCCAAGGGTTCTGTTGTTGGAGCAGGTGCTGCAGTTGGAGTGGCCGCTTCTTCTATCCTCACCCTCTTTCCAGACGTTGAGGGTCCAGCTGCTTCAGGGTTCGAGCGCTTCTGCCCGATAGTGGCCACCTCTGCCTCTGGTTCGGTGACGACTCTCCTGCCTTGCTCGCCAACGAGTCTAACAGTTATCTTTGTGTGTGCCATCCCTATCATTAATCAAATAAATGCTATTTTGTTATCAACAGAAAAATTAATAAGGGGAAAGGCACCCCGGCACGACTGTATCGGGCCTTGAGACAAGATCAGGTAAAGCTTGCCCGATACAACCGTGTCGGGCGATACGACCAAAAGGAACTGAGTGCCCGACAGGGTCTTGAAAGAGCGCTACCCGGTACAAGAATAAACGGACGATACGGTCACTGCCCGACACAGATGTATCAGGCAGGTGCGAGAGAAGCGTGTCGCGCGATAACAGTACCGGGCGACAAGAAAAATCAACGTAAAATCCTTGCCCGATACATCGTACGCGATAAAGGTCCGTATCGAGTATGCTTCGGGCGATAGGGTTGTCGCGCGATACCTTTGTTTTCCTTAAAGTGCTGCGCGTCACGGGATCGAAAGAGGTCTCTGCGCGACACGGGAGCGGAGGGCAAGAAAAGTACTGCGCGATACGGTAGCTGAAAAAGGTAAAATCCGGGAGCACGACACGGTAAAGTTTTCGCCGTATATATAGCGGTCGGATGTCGTGGTAAAACCATTCTCTCCCGAGATGGGCGCAATCTGTAAGTCAGTTGGTGTGCTGCCCGATTCGTCCTGTAAAGTTGCTAGACCAGACTTCGCCCGACCGATACAAGATTTTTTGGGACAAGACTCCGAAGAAAAACCCACTTAGAGCAAAAGGTGACAGGCGGGTAAAACATCATTGGCCTAAGGCTAAACCCGGCCTCAGATGGTATTACCCATCCTGGTAAAACTAAAGCGGTGGCCCTTAAAACAAAAAGAGTCAGCACACATGCGCATGCACTGACTCGGGCCTTATTACAGTCCATAATGTTTGTAATGACTGCCTTGCAAGAAAGTAAATAACATCCTATTCTAGGAAAGTAAAACACGGGCTGCCTCCCGAGGAGCGCTGCATTTCCTGTCTACAGCTAGACATCTTTCAGCTTCTTCATCTGGATCTATCTTTTAGCTGGTTCGGTGTTAGACGGGATCTTCCCTACATGATTCTTCATAATCTCGGCGAGCTGCGCTAGCTGCTGGTCGATTTGGCGCTGATGTGTCTGCATATCTGCCAACTGGACCTACAACGAGTTCAAAACCCCCGAGTTGGACAGCGCACTTTGCGCTAACTGGTGATTAACGGTGTCCTATTTCTTGACAAAATCGAACAACTGGCCGATCACTTCGGATTGGTTCACCCCTTTCTCCTGTTCACGGGGCGGGCCTTGGTACTTTCCTGGTGCTTGGAAATTACCTTTTGCTGGTTGGAACTGGCTGTTCTTGGTGTATTGGCCTGATCCCCCTCTCTTTTCAAAAGGTTGCACGGGCCTGGCCAGGGTGTTTAGCTGATGCGAGTTCTCGGCCGCGTCTTTGTTGCCATAACTAAATCTAGGGTGGTCTGGTCTTTTGAAGCCCATATAGGATACATTCTCGATCCTTTCTTCTTCTGAGTCGGATTCGCTGTCGGTGCCGGGTTTGGTGTAGATACAGCTGTCTACCCCATGTCCTCCTTCACCGCAGGTAACACATTTCATGACTTTCTCAACTTGCTTCTTCCCCTTTCCTCCATGATCCTTCAGTTGTTTCACATCTGTTGCTATCCTTTGAATATGAGAAGTTATGTTTTCCAGAGCCTTGGACTCAAGAGAGATTCCTTCCCCTGCCTTCTTCGCCTGCCCTCTATCAGATCTATCATAGTCAACATCGGCCTTTAACTCAACCATGTTCCTAATGATCTTTTCGGACTTGCTTGGCTTCTTCCCTAAGAAGTCACTTCCTACTGCCGCATTCAGCGATACCCTTTCATCGGGAGTTAGCCCATTGTAGAAGGTGGAGACCAGGAAACCCTTCTTGAAATTGTGGTGAGGGCAGTCCCTCTGATATTCCAGATATCATTCCCAGGCGTCGTGGAGGTTTTCATTTGGCTTTTGTGTGAAAGACGTGATTTTTAACTTGTTTCTCATCGTCTTCTCTGTGGGGTAGAACTTGTTTACAAATGCGTCAGCCAGTTCTCCCCATCCATTCAACGCTTGGTGGGGTAGCCCAAGGTACCATGATAGAGCCTTATCCTCCAAATAGAAAATGAAACCCTTGCAGTAAATGACCTCTTGGGGAACCCCTCGCATCTTTATGGTGTCACAGATATTTTTGAAAGCATCAAGGTGATGGTAAGGGTTGTCGCTCTTAGAACTCCCCCTGAAGCTTTTATTTTGAATCATGGAGATCACAGATGGCTTGAGCTCAAAGTTTGTAGCATTGAACCTTGGGATGATAACGGGGCACCTCGATCTATTGGCCTTGGTAGAAGCCAATTCTCTCAGAGTTTTCTCTTCTTCCTCCGAGTCGTCACTGTTGCTGGCGTCTCGGCATCACTCCCGGTTATAATGATTCCTCTTGTGTCTCCGACGACGTCTATGCTGATGATGCTCTTCCTCATGCCCTGGTGATTCTAGATCTTCTTGCCGCTCATGATCACTATACCGGTCGTTGTCTTCCGGTGGAGGTGAAGCTGGCCTCCCTCCTGGGCCTTCGTTGCCTGAAGATGGCTCTACACGAGGAGGCATGGTTGACAGTCTCGGTGTTCAGTAGATCAGAGTACCTGAAATCCGCATAAAATCATGTTTAGAAAATTATAACTGGGGTAAAGAATAATGCTTAAAGTAAAGGAAAAAGAAAAAGAAAAAGAAGTGCTGTCAAGCCTATTTCTAAGCTTGAGGCACGGGAGTGTAGTTAGTGGATTCAGATTCGTCAACAGTGCCATTTGCCTTGTTCCCCGGCAACGGCGCCAGAAAGTTGACCGGCCTAAATCGCGCGTCCTAAAATTGGAGGCGTATTTGAGGTAGTCGAGCCTTCGCATTTATAACCCGAATCCTTCTAGGCCCCCGCAACTTTGTTTACGGGGTCGAAGTAGTCATACGGGGTCGAACACAGGGACAAGGTGGGTTGTGTTGACGACTCTGAATCGACACTCTACACTCCGGTGGATATAAAGAGATAATGAAGTTCCCCGAAGGGAACAACCAGATGTCACGATTAAATCAAGGAAAACTATCTCCAACTGGAGTTACATGAGAGATTAAGATTTTGTCATTTAGCAATTTTTAGGAATTTTCATGCAACAGAAAATAGAAAGGTAAACTGCAGTTTAAGGCGTAATGCAAGGGATACGACTTTTAGAAAGATAAGCGGTAGCAATAACACCCTGCACCCCTCCTCTCAGAGCGGGTGCCTCTAACCAAGCTTCAACACCCCTCTCGAGGTTGCTGGACTCAAGTTAGAGTGGAATGATACCAAAACAACTCCGTTCTGGGCACTCTCGTACTCCAGAATCAGACCGAACACTAGAGCCACAACGCAACTCTCGAAGTAGTTGCGACGGGAAAGACGATTCGGTAGCTAAGCGAAACGCGATCCAAAACATGCAAGATAGAGTTCAGATATCCAACACAGTAGTTACCCAATCATAAGGCACAAAGCATTAAACAAAGAGCAATTTAGCATTTCTATTTCTATCAGCAATAAGGGTCTAATACAATGCATAAGCTAAGAATTTAAATAACAGAATTAAAGATAGATGTCGCCTTTTTGATGTAGAAGGGCGACAAACTACTACTACTCCCAGCCCGATACCGTCCAGGGACCTATCCCGGTACAGCCGTGTCGGGCGGCACAAAATCTCGGACGACACGCCTGACGGACGACTATATCGTTCGAAGACCCTGGCCGATACGCTCATGTCGGGCGGCACACCCTCTCAGGCGGCACGACTGACGGGCAGAGCGTATCGGGTTCGGTATCGTGTCGGCCATGGATTTACATATACTACTGTCGGGCATTGTTGTCAGGCACTCATGTTGCGTATCTACGTCGGCCGATATCGGCCCTCAGTGTCGTCCGGTATAGTCCTAGGTGAACCGATCCCCTCCCTCTCGGGATGAGGAAGAGCTCACCTAGTGTCGCCCGGTACGAGCACTGGGGCACGATACGGTTGCTCTCGCACTTCTCTCGCAGATCGCTCAAGTCCCCAACTGTCCGAACGGGGAACTGGCTAGCCGTCCCGACCTATCCAACCTTCGACGTCTCCCGACCTTCTTTTCGGCTTCCTGTAGCTGCTATTTATACCGGTGGTTGAAGGAGTTATGGTGCTGGAAACGCCACGTAGCCCCCTTATACGCCGGTCGATGGATGTGGACGGCCGATACAGGTATGTCTTCGGCGTGAGGCGCTGGCTATCGGTCACGTGGCTGGCGGCACACCTGCCGGTGGGTGGTCGTGTCGCTCGACGAGCTGGGTCGTCGGGCGGCTTCGGCTCCCTGTCGGGTAGAAGGTGTGTCGGCCGGTACGTCCCTTTCGCAAGGTGCCCTTCTCCGCCGATCATTCTTGTGTCGCCCAGCCCCTGTCAGGCTGGGTTGTATCGGGCGTCAGGAAGGTCGAGACGGGCTTGGACTTATCGTGGACCGGAATCGGCCTTATTGCACAAAAATGAGGAAAACCCTGTAAAAGATAGGAAAAACTGGAATAAGAGCGTTGCTTGGCCAATTATTGCGAAAATGCTAATAAAATAGAGGAAAATAGCAGAAAAGGGTAGTTTTGATAACAGAATAAAGGGCAAAAACGTCACAAAATTTGGTGTTATCAAATGTTCCCCAAGCTAATAGATGAAGAAAGGGATCGCATGGTGGAACTCTAACCAAGAGTCGAAGGTGTGAGAAGAGGAAAGGGACATAGGTAGACCCGGAAATGAGGGCATGGATTCCATATCCATTGATGAAGTCATAGATGTGAAGGAGCTCCCGGCGGCCGGTGCCCTGTTTCACGATGAAACAGGGGTTTCACTCCTGTGTTGCGCCTGTGAGAGGAGAGGACGGGGATTCATGATTCCCCTTGTTGGGCTGCCAACGCAAGGCCCAATTATCCTGATACTAGAGCAAATTAAGGTAACATTACTTGTTAGATTTCATTTTGGTTATAACTTTAAGGATTCGTAGATATTGATTCGATTGTCAGAATATGGTGTATAAGGGCTCGTTGGAAGCCTTGAGATACAAAGAACATCTTGAAGGAGATTATAGATTCTGGAAATACATGGATAAGGTAATTTTATTTAAGAAAAGTTAGATAGGTGGATTAAGTGCATATATGATGGTGTTTTGTTAAAATCATGTTATAGGTGTGGACCTCATCATTGAACTTCAAGCAAGTGTTACACCACAATCTTAATAGGTATGATGAAATGACCACTCATGATTTAGAGGTTTTGTTGATCCTATATGATGTATTGGGTATGCATGCGTGCTTGCATGCCATAAGATTGTGTAGGATGTGATTTAAAGATGAAGATGCGAGTAGATGTATATTTGAGATTTACAATAAGTGTCTTTTAAAGAATTTCAATCCGACTAGAGGAATTCAAGATGAAGATTTTATCCTCTATGACGCAGGTAAGTGGTTCATGCCCATGAGTATTTATATTTATCAAAACGATTACATTTACATGCTTCTTAGATAAGACCTTCATGTCCTAAATTCTAAGTTAAATATGTAAGAAAGATTTTATGTGCTTATAATTGTAGAATTTCATATGCTCAATACCTTAAGTAGTGATGTGTCATGGAATGATTCTAGATCATGAAGTTAAGTTCATAAGAAGGATAAGACTTTATAGTTCTATCATATCTCTTAAATATAGATGTAACCATGTATTGAGATTTCAAATAGGAATACGTCATCAAGGTTTCTTATATATGTGGTGATCTAAGAAATTAAGAAGTGAAATAGATTCCTAAATAAGGTTGATGTTTAAAAGTTAAGTATTATGTGAGAATATGGGTGTTGCACATGGTAGACCATGGCCCAATTTCCAAGATAAATATACTATTGGGATTAGAATATATTGTAACATGAGTTTATGATGATAATACCAAATTATGAGACATTAAGTCATGATTAAGTTGCATGTTGAGACTCTATATGATTTCTACTTTAAGATTTAAGATCATATGAATGTACTGAGATGACTTATTGAGATTTTATAGATTTTGAGTTACCTTGTCAGAAATCACACTCTTTTAGATATTTGATACTTGAGAACTCTCATATATTGTGTATTTACATATTTAGTTCCGATCATTTCCCTAAGCTTGTAGGCTTAGTTGCCATATATTTAGTATCAAAAATAACTATGATATTCCTATCAAATTGAAGTATTAGATTAAGGATTATCTAGATAATATGGATATTAGATTTATATTCAGACTTAGACTACTCCTTGTGTGAGTAGCCAAATTATGAATAAAGATACATGATAAGGGTTTTAGAGCCAATCTCAATTATGAAGTAATTGAGAATCATATTCACATTCAGTTGTAGATTTAGTTTATCACTTAAGAATAAAAGATTCAGATTCAAATTTAGATTTAGAATTAGAATTTAGTACCTGCTCAATACTCAGTAATCAATTTCAGATAAGATCAATTATCAGTATTCAGTTTAATATAAGATAAGTTCAGATTCAGTATTCAGTAAAGCTATCACGATTCAGCTTTAGTTCAGATTAAGAATTAAGTAAGTTTAAACTTAAGATAAATAAGTCAAACCCTTCACATAAGACATTATATGATAAGTCCTTATTCAGTAGTCTCGGGACGATTCAAAGGCATCTATTGCCAATTCAGAGGAGTGTTTACTCCGATTTAGAGGTGTTGCGACACCCGTTCAGGGCATAGTTATGACAATTTAGAGACACCTCAGTGTCATTCAGAGGCATGTAGTGCCAATTCAGGGTACTTCGTACCAATTCAGGGTGTAGATACGCCAATTCAGGAGGACTTATTGTATAATGGTGGCCACAATCAGATAAAAATTGTAAGTAAAAGATACCTTAGTTCAGAGCATGCCCATAATCTCATCCATGAGTATGACGAGAGGGAATCAGATAAGATAAGTATGACCCAATCACTTTGGTGTAGGTCTTGAGATCCATGTACCAGGGTACATGTCTCCAGAATAAGATAAGGTAGAAAGATAAAGATTCAGATTGAGAAATAAGATATTTTATGTTTCAGTTTACTCACAATTTGATGTTAGTTCATGTTTATAATACCCAATTTCATCTCTTTAGCAATATATATTTCATAATACTCATGCCACTTACTCTAACGACTGTTATTTTTCCCAATGCATGGCTGGGGACGTGATGTCCGCAGGTTTTGGAGCAGCCGAGGATTAAAGGAACAAGTAAAGGTCTAGGAGATTTCCAAGCTTCCTTAGTAGGGTGACATCTACCGAGACGGTCCGGAGTTTAGACATCTCTTTTTATACATAGTCTTGTTACCAGAGTATATTAAATGAGTTGTAGTTTTTCTTTTATCAAGGACTATGTATGAATCAATTTTATTCAATGCAAAGTGTTTCATTTGCTTTTATTGCAATGATTATCATGTTTGTGACACTCACACATGAATAAAAAAAAAATATAGCTTCTGCTCATGTGTTATGAAAATTGGGGTGTTACAATATGGTATCATAGAAATTTGGTAAATGGCCACTAGGCAAAGATGATTCTCATAGTCACCCTAGGATGAAGATAAGAGATTAGAGTTTAGGGATATATTCCCAAAGAAATATACAATGACCTAGAATGACTAAGAGTTTTCACCTTAGAAGAAATAGGGATATCATAGATAGATGTTTACATATTCTACGTCTCAAGTTTCAACCTAATCTTAGCTAATGAGGTTGCTTCTACATTCTTAGTGGTTATGGCCAGCTAATTGAGAATTGAAAAGGAATGTCATCAGCACTAGACTTTTATGCATCTCTCCTTTCTTACTAGTCCATATGGTATGGGATACATGTGTTAGTGGGTTAGTGAGGGATAGCATGTCAAGATACCGCATCTCTAGGTATGTGCCTGATCATCAAATATCTAGGAATGTAGGAGTTACCTAAAGAACCCAAGATTAGACAACCATGTGCAACTAATGTTAGGAAGTCATGACAAGATTGAGGTAGATGCCCTAAGTATAGAGACAAGTTTAGTTTCATTAACCTAAGTATGAGTTGAGAAGTAGACCAAGGTAATAGATAATACTCACATAAATCTTTATGAAAATACATTACATATCTCTTTCATGCAAAAGTTTGAACATAAGTGTGCCTTACAATAAATCAAGAGGTCAGCAGAACCCTAAGGTGGGTAGTAACCTATAGAAATTTCGAGGACAAAATTTATTTTAAGGTGGGTAGAATTGTAACATCCTCAATTTTATAGCTAAAGTAAACCTTTAATGTGGGGTTTTCTAGTAAGGCATGCCAATGGACATAATGAACATAACCATGGCTAGGTACATAATTAAGTTCACAAATTGTTTCTTACAAGCCATCTAATTAACCAATACACACATAATGACTTAAATGTGTATGATTGTAGTCAGTTGTATATGAATATAAATGAATTAATCCTGTGAACAATAATGTGATGAATATATAATATCATGAGTCAAGTTCATGGCTTCAGCCTTAGACGTAGCTTACGTCTTCATGTTATGTAACTAAAGAAATATTGATCACATTCAGTTGAGAAATTTTATTGATAGAGTAATTATATTCATGATTTAGAATACAATTAAGCTCATGGACCCTTTCAAATACTAAGGGATGGGCCATGTGCCCTAGAGCCCAATTCCATCCCTATTGGACCAATAAAGTTCTACAAATAGGTCCTTGGAGTGCAAATTGAGAATTAAGTATTTATTGGTCATAATGAATACTCAAAATATTTTTAGTAGAATAATAATTAGAATATAAGATGGTGGCAGAAATTTTAGATGATTTTGTTTTATCTAGTGGCCTAGACAATTAAACCAGTAATTATGTATCATTTACTTAAAAGCCATGTATGGAGTGTCTAACCATACATTTGTGATCTAATATCTTGTCCACTAAAAGATTATGACAATAGATTATTATTCTAAAAATGTGAGGCTAAATGGGCTCATATTGTAGCCTATATAAATATTTGTAGAAACTCGACTTTTATGCAAAAAGAAAAAATAAAATAAAAGAAAAGGGGGCGCTCCAGTTGGGCAGACTGAGAGCCGCGACTCCTGTAGGATAGGGCAAATGGAGTCCCATCAAGGGCGGGGAACTGACATGATTTTACCGTGCGTATAATACAAGTGCACACATCAGAGTAATATAGGCCTTTGTGAGGCTCGAGCCGAATACAGGGACACTGAATTGTCGGTAGACTACTTATTAACCACTCGTGATAAGCTAGACCAATTAGAAAGGTTTGAGATTTGATTGAAAAACAAAATAAAAATAAAAGAAAACAATTTAATCGAATAAATGTTTGGTTTAATCACTTTTAGCTGCATTCTTTAGGATTGTAGTTTCACCGCAGACTCTCATCAAAATAATTTATATATAATTACCCTAATTTGTCTCCTAATCTGGGTAGTGGCCTATAATCAGAATTGCTCACTTTTGCGATACAATTCACTATCTAAATCTAGGTTGATTCCATGGTAGTAGTAACCTATACCCTAAACTAGGTGCATGAAGACCAAACTCTGGGGTTCCACCATTAACTGTACATCGCCTTGCTCAAAGGATTTATTAGTTAATGTGATTTTCGTCTCTTTTCAACCGTTAATTCTTCTTTCAAAGTAATTAAAGGAATTAGATTATCATTCGGGTGATCAATCATAATGATATAAGGGAGAAAATAGAATCATACCACAGATTTGAGAGACAAATTATGATGAACTATATAAAAATGTCATACAACGATTACACGGGCTACTCTCTGTCCTAAAGACAAAGGGGATTATCCCCACATGTTTGACAATGGAGAATAGATAGGAGTAGAGAAGAAAAACATGGAAAATATGGAGAAAACTCGTGTAAGCCCTGATACAAAGGTGCTCCTGGAGATCCTCCTCGAGAAACACGCGTTTTGCAGTCTTCCGATAGCAAAATCGCCCGTCGGAGGTGCCTGGATCGCCCGATTGACGACCTTCGTCTCTCGTATCCTCTATCCCTCCTTCTTGGATGTCATGCAACATGATATGAGATCTCTACTAGGGCTGGCCGTTCTCTCCTTAGGTCATAGGACCACTTTACGACACCAAAAAAGCTCAACCATAGGATTAAAACGCTTCGTTTTCATCCAGAAAATTGCCAGATCCCGACGTTGTCGATACCATCGACACCCAGGTCGATGGTATCGACCATGATGTTGATATTTCTTTCCAAAATCGCGTTTTAGGGTTGATTTTTGATGAAATGTCGATACTATCGACACCTGGGTCGATGGTATCGACTCTGGGCAGTGCAAAAGTACCTGAAAAAGTACCAAAACATGTGCATAAGTCCGGGGATTATCTAAAATCAGATAAATATTATAAAATAAGTATAATTTGATGCAAATAAAGTTCAAAGGCCAACTATAGTGAATTATGCAAATATAATCAAGAAAATGACAAATACGTGCATAAAATAGATATAAAATAAACCTGTAAAAGTGACTCAAAACTCATGTATCAAACTCCCCTAAGCTTAAACCTTGTTCGTCCTCGAGCAACAAAACTTTGGATCTGATTTAGATAAGTCAGCAACAGGACATAAATACATGAAATGCATCTGCATCATCCCTACTTTCTTTCCACAAACCGACCCTCATTGACCAATGAACACTAACTTCCATCTAGGCGACCAAAGACCTATGTAAAAGATATCCGTCCCCCAATCAATGAAACACTATCAATTAAAGCAGTTAATATGATAAACTCATCTGGTCCATACTTGATGCATCTTATGATCTCCTATTTATGTTTCTCATTTCCAAACTACCATCTAAATGGAAGCAGATCTCTTGATATTAATGAACGAGGAGAATATCATTGGTGGCCTACCGATTAGAGCAACGGGTGGATGGGATAGGTGGTTGTGGAAGAGATGGAAGCACATAATATTCAATCATGCAATACAAAAATTAATGACCTATCATGATGCAAAATGTAAGTGAAAATGTCCTAATGCTACATTTTTGGTGGAATAATGCATGCACTATCATTCCATCTCAAGGTGAGATGGAATATCTAAAAAACTACACCATGTGTACATGAGATGCAATCAAAAAGTGAAAGACAATAATGCGCTCCCATTTCTTATGGTGGAGTGTGAATGAGATTGCGGTGGATTAGATCACAAGACTAATTGACAGAACCTTTTGAAAATATCATATGTCCCTCTCTAAAGACCTGTGTACAGGGTAACTGAAGGATTTCTCTCTTAAACTTTAGTCTAAGGTCACGTTAGCATTTCGTCGGTTCAGGCTCAACAACCTTGTCAATCACTTTTCCTTGGACAATAAAGATAGTCATTCATGTCCCCGTGTCCTGAAGCTGACTCACCCAAGCACTTCCACAATTATGCAACTCAATTACTAACAAGAATAAACTCAAAAAGTTCTCAATATGCTCATTTTTTATGTGCACACAACCCAAGAGTAAAACTCCCAATTGAACCATGCATTTATTGCTCCACATATTACACTAGATAGATGTGGATCAGTAAACCTAGAAATAAAAACAACTAATATTTCAAAAATAAAAGCAACATAAATAAGTAAGTAAAAACTAAGATAGAGGGCGGTTCCAACAGCCCCCCTAAGCTTGAATATGACTATGGCCTCATAGTCAACATTCTCACTTAAGAGGTGGAACAACGGTACCGTTTGCTTTGAAGTGTGGTGAAGAAGGATGGTTAGATGCTCAAGTGAACCAAGTGATGCTTGCTATATCCCGCTTTTTGGTAGCCCATTTTTGTGTCTTAGTGGTTCTAAGACGTGGCTTGCTTCATCCTTCTTTGCTCTGCAAAAAACGGTTCGAAAAAAATCTCATTTCGACACCTTTTACAGCCTGTTTTATGTAGCTGTCCTGCAGGTGTCGATACCATCGACGCCAAGGTCTATGGTATCGACTCAGGCTCAGTAATTTTGGTGTATCGACGCATCTAAAAGGCTGGGAAATCAAAAAGTGTTGATACTATCGACACTAGGGTCGATGGTATCGACTTTACTGTCACCAATTTTTTTTAGAATCTTCAGGAATCTCGATACTATCGACACTAAGGTCGATGGTATTGACTTTTCTTCAGCGTTTACTGATCCAAACTCGATACTATCGACAGGGGTGTCAATTGTATCGACCGTAAAATTATGCACACTTCAAAACACGAGTTAGGGTACCATTTTAACAAAAATTATCAAAACCCAACCAAAAACTAAGTATATAAACATAAAATAACATAACCAAACATAAAATGAACCTAAAGTTGGGTTGCCTCCCAACAAGTGCCCTTGTTTAATGTCCTAGGCTTGACAAAATTAAGCTCATCAGCTTGGGGCATCGGGGAGTGTTCCTAGAGGATCACTCGGTAGTTTGAACTCAACTCTTTCCTTGCCAATTCCTAATGTCAAGATACCTCTCCCGATAGCAGTGATGACATCAGTCGTCGCTTGAAACAGCCTACCCAGTAGCATCTCACAACCCTTTAGCTGTGTCATGGCCATGACAATGAATTCCACGGGCAAGATGAATTTGTCGACTTTGACAACTCACACACCCCATATCGCTTAACAATAGACCCATCCGCCAACTCAATAGTCATGGCAGATTTTTTTAGTATCTTCAATCCAAGCTTTTGGAACGTGGATAACGACATAAGATTTATGCTAGCGCCTGAATCACACTGTGCATACGGAAAGTGATGGCCGCCAATTGAGGACGGTATGTAGAAACTCCTGGGATCGTTCTTCTTCTCTGGTACACTTCCAGTGATTATCGAGCTCACCGTCTCATTCACAAAGCAAACGTCAGTGCATTTTATCCACCTCTTCTTGGTGATGATGTCCTTGATAAATTTTTCATATACCGAAATCTTCTCTATCATTTCCACTAATGGAATATTAATTTGGAGCTTCCTAAACATCTCTAAGAACTTCTTGTAGTGTCTATGCTCCTTCTCCGACTTCGAAATATCTTGAAATGGCACACTAGGCTCTTTTATCTGCTTGTGCGGTGGCACATATGGGTATTTGGGGTCTCCTTCCCTAAGCTTGCTTCAATGTCACCCTCTAGTGTACGCTTTAACATGTCATTCACAGTTGGTGTGGCACGTGGCTGCTCATCCTTCTCAGTGGTAGTAGTTCCACTGCGATGTATGGCCTTAACCTACTCCTCTTGCCTAGGTGTGGGCGCGGCTGTGAGGGATTCTTTGTGGGATTTGCTGAATGGGCGACATCCTCCTAGTAGTCCATATAAGCTACGATGGTATGGCACACGGGGTTTAGCCTCTGTTTCAAAATGCATTTTTCCCTTTTCATGGACCTCCCCCACCGGGGGTTCTGTATCCTTAATCAGAGATATGTACTTCACTTGATGATGTACTTGAATAGCCTCTGCATTCCCAACCGATGTTTGTTGATTTTGATGTTTCATGGTTGCCACTTCATTAGAAATTTGGGCCACAGTCATCTCTAGTGCCCTCATCTGTGCTCCATGACTTTGCAGCGTCTGCCCAAATTTATTCAACATCTCACCCTGAGACTGTAACTGCTTACCGATCATATTCATCAACTCTTGATTCTGTTTCACTACTTGGCTGAGCAATTCAGTGCTTTTGTCCTCCGCAGTGGGCTATGGTTTTGCATTCGGATCTTGTAGGAAGTTGTTTGGATCCTTCCATAAAAATTTTCTATCCTTTCTCCAAGAGTAATCCATGCTCCTGTAACCCTGTTGTTGAATGAATTTAACTTGGGCCTCCTCATCAGACTCTTCCTCTTTCTCTACAAGTTTCTTGGCTATGAGATCCATTTTATCTTTCAATTCCTTGATGGCCTTTGACTCACATGCAACTCGAACATGTTCTGGTGTATCTCTGTCGCCCCATGATTTCTTTCTAGCCATATTTTTCAGGATTTTCTAACACCTAGTGCGAGTGTTGTTTAAGAAGAAACCAGAACCTGCTGAGCCTAGATTGCTCCTGTCGTGCTCATTTAAAGCAAAGTAGAAGATCTTCACTTGTTTTTCTTTATCTAGCCCATGATGTGGACACTTCCGCAACATTATCTGAAAGCGCTCCCACGTCTCAGAATATGTCTCCCCAACCCTTTGACAGAAATTATGAATCTTTCGTAAGAGGTCATTGGTTTTCTTCGGTGGAAAGAATATCTTGAAGAAAACCTTGATCATTTGATCCCAAGTCTCGACGGTCTCATCATCAAGGTTATGCATCCATTCCTGTGCATTATCTGCAAGAGAGCTGGGAAACCGCTTCAAATACAGTGTCTCCTGTTGAAACATATCTATCTTGATCATATCGCAATTTTCCACGAAAGTGCTAATGTGGGCAACATGGTCTTCATTCTTTAGCCCGTGAAATACTTGAGACTTGACCAAGTTTATTAGTGCCAGATAAATCTTATATGTTGGAATGTTAACTGCCTACCTTTTGATCGACCCCTTTGATGCTGATGAGGAAGAAGCATTTATCTTCTCCCATATTGTCTGTTCCTCGGCCATGGCTTCTGGTTCAGAGTCTGAATCTATATCCTCAGGTTGATCTTGAATGTTGCTCTCCTTGTCGTCTAGCCCCAAAAATGGGACCTCTGGTGATGACAGTGCGTAGTCTGTGCTACGCGTCTTCACCATGCACTAGTACCTGCAAGGTAATAAATTTGATTAAGTATAGTGCTAGGCGATTACTAAATATGAAAGATAAATGATGAATTTCAGTAATAATAATAAAATAAAATGTGGCCTAGAGTGGCCACTTGCAGCACTCATAGTGTCGACAATTTCTGTGTCCCCGACAACGGTGCCAAAAACTTGACACGGTTTTACCATGCGTATAACACAGGTGCACGTGTTAGAGTAATATAGGCATTTGTGAGACCCGAGTCGAACACAGGGACACTGAATTGTCGATAGACTACTTACTAACCACTCACAATCAACTAGACCAATTAAAAAGGTTTGAGAGTTGATTGAAAAAGAAAATAAAAATAAAAGAAAACAACACAATCGATTAAATGTTTGGTTTAATCAATTTAAACTAGAGTCTTTAGGATTGCGGTTTCACTGGAGGCTCTCGTCGAAATAATTTCTACATAATTACCCTATTTTGTCTCCTATTTCGGGTAGTGGCCTGTAATCAGAATTGCTCGCTTTCGCGATACAATTCACTACCTAAATCTAGGTCGATTCCGTGGTAGTAGTAACCTATACCCTAAACTAGGTGCATGAAGACCAAACTCTGGGGTTCCATCATTACCTGTACATTGCCTTGTTTAAAGGATTTATTAGTTAATGTGATTTTCGTCTCTTTTCAACCACTAATTCTTCTTTCAAAGTAATTAAAAACATTAGATTAGCATTAGGGTGATCAATCATAATGATATAAGGGAGAAAACGGAATCGTACCACGGATTTCAGAGACAAATTATGATGAACTATATAAAAATGTCATACAACGATTACCCGGGCTACTCCCGGTCCTAAAGACAAAGTGGATTAGCCCCGCATGGTTGATAATGTATAATACATAGGAGTAGAGAAGAAAAACATTAAAAACATGGAGAAAACTCGTGTAACCCCTGATACGAAGGTGCTTCTGGAGATCCTCCTCGAGAAATGTGCGTTTTGTAGCCTTCCGGCAACAAAATCGCCCGTCGGAGGTGCCCGAATCGCCCAATTGACGACCTTCGTCATTCGTCTCCTCTCTCCCTCCTTCTCGGATGTCATGCAACACGATATGAGATCTCTCCTAGGGCTGTCCGTGCTCTCCTTAGGTCATAGGATCACTTTACAGCACCGAAAAATCTCAACCGTCAGATTAAAATGCTCCGTTTTTGTGCAGAAAATTGCCAGATTCCGACGCTGTCGATACCATCGACACCCATGCCATTGGTATCGACCATGATGTTGATATTTCTTTCCAAAATTACATTTTGGGGTTGAGTTCTGATGAAATATTGATACTATCGACACCTGGATCGACGATATCGACTCTGGGCAGTGCAAAAGTACCTGAAAAAGTACCAAAACATGTGCATAAGTCCGGGGATTATATAAAATCATATAAATATGATAAAATAAGTATAATTTGATGCAAATAGAGTTCGAAGGCCAACTTTAGTGAATTATGCAAATATAATCAAGAAAATGACAAATATGTGCATAAAACAGATATAAAATAAGCCTGTAAAAGTGACTCAAAACCCATGCATCATGAAGTATGCCCAAGATACGAGGGAGGAGAGGCTATAAAAGCCTTGGTTTCTAAGAAGATAGGGTTAGCTGAGTTCACAACTACAGTTTTGACTTGAGTTGCGAGGGAGAAGAGAACCAGAGGGGCAGAAGGAGAGGGTGGCGCTGCTGGAGGCGGCTAGATGTGTTGGCAGTTAGGGTTTCTGACCCAGACCCGTTGCTCGCAATGAGGGTGTGCCACCCACTCGGAGGAAGGGAGGCTGTAGATGAGGGGCCGCTTCCTTGGCACTTATGTGGCCGGAGGTGCGAGCTCCACCTTGTCGGAAAAAGCGGGTGTGGCACCCTATTTTGGGCGTGAAACAGGGGAATGTTCCCCAAGCTAATAGATGAAGAAAGGGATCACATGGTGGATCTCTGACCAAGAGACAAATGTGTGAGAAGAGGAAAGGCACATAGGTAGACCCGAAAATGAGGGCATGGCTTCCATATCCGTTGATGAAGTCGTGGATGTGAAAGAGCTCCCGACGGCCGGTGCCCCATTTCACGGGGAAATATGGGCTTCGCTCTTGTGTTGCGCCTGCGAGAGGAGAGGACGGGGATTCATGATTCCCCTTGTTTGGCTGCCAACACAAGGCCCAATTAGCCTGATACTAGAGGAAGTAAAGGTAACATTACTTGTTAGATTTTATTTTGGTTATAACTTTAAGGATTCATAGATATTGATTCGATTGTCAGAATATAGTGTATAAGGGCTCGTTGGAAACCTTGAGATACAAAGAACATCTTGAAGGAGATTATAGACTCTAGAAATACATGGATAAGGTAATTTTATTTAAGAAAAGTTAGATAGGTGGATTAAGTGCATATAGGATGGTGTTTTGTTAAAGTAATGTTATAGGTGTGGACCTCATCATTGAACTTTAAGCAAGTGTTACACCACAATCTTAATAGGAATGATGAAATGACCACTCATGATTTAGAGGTTTTGTTGATCCTATATTATATATTTGGTATGCATTCATGCATGTATGCCATATGATTGTGTAGGATGTGATTTAAAAATGAAGATGTGAGTAGATGTATATTTGAGATTTACAAGAAGTGTCTTTTAAAGAATTTCAACCCGACTAGAGGAATTCAAGATGAAGATTTTATCCTCTATGACATAGGTAAGTGGCTCATGCCCATGAGTATTTATGTTTATCAAATCGAGTACATTTACATGCTTCTTAGATAAGACCTTCATGTCCTACATTCTAAGTTAAATATGTAAGAAAGATTTTATGTTCTTATAATTGTAGAATTTCATATGATCAATAACTTAAGTAGTGATGTGTCATGGAATGATTCTAGGTCACGAAGTTAAGTTCATAAGAAGGATAAGAAAATATAGTTCTATCATATCTCTTAAATATAGATGTAACCTTGTATTGAGATTTCAAATAGGTATATGTCATCAAGGTTTCTTATATATGTGGCGATCTAAGAAATTAAGAAGTGAAATAGATCCCTTAATAAGGTTGATGTTTAAAAGTTAAGTATTATGTGAGAATATGGGTGTTGCACATGGTAGACCATGGCCCAATTTCCAAGATAAATATACTATTGCGATTAGAATATATTGTAACATGAGTTTATGATGATAATACCAAATTATGAGACATTAAGTCATGATTAAATTGCATGTTGAGGCTCGATATGATTTCTACTTTAAGATTTAAGATTTAAGTTCATATGAATGTACTAAGATGACTTATTCAGATTTTATAGATTTTGAGTTACCTTGTCAGAAATCACACTCTTTTAGATATTTGATACTTGAGAACTCTCATATACTTCGTATTTCCATATTTAGTTCATATTCTTTCCTTAAGCTTGTAGGCTTTGTTGTCATATATTTAGTATCAAAAATAGATATGGTATTCCTATCAAATTGAAGTATTAGATTAAGGATTATCTAGATAATATGGATATTAGATTTATATTCAGACTTAGACTACTCCTTATGTGAGTAGCCAGATTATGAATAAAGATACATGATAAGGGTTTTAGAGCCAATCTCAATTATGAAGTAATTGAGAATCATATTCACATTCAGTTGTAGATTTAGTTTATCACTTAAGAATAAAAGATTCAGATTCAGATTTAGATTTAGAATTAGAATTTAGTACCTGCTCAATACTCAGTAATCTATTTTAGATAAGATCAATTATCAATATTCAGTTTAATATTAGATAATTTCAGATTCAGTATTCAGTAAAGCTATGAGTATCAGCTTCAGTTCAGATTAAGAATTAAGTAAGTTTAGACTTAAGAAAAATAAGTCGAAACCTTCACATAAGACATTATATGATAAGTCCTCATTCAGTAGTCTCAGGACGATTTAGAGGCATATGTTGCCAATTCAGAGGAGTGTTTACTCCAATTCATAGGTGTTGCGGCACCAGTTCAGGGCGTAGTTACGCCAATTCAGAGTCACCTCGGTGTCATTCAGAGGCATGTAGTGCCAATTCAGGGTACTTCAGTACCAATTCAGGGCATAGATACGTCAATTCAGGAGAACTTATTGTATAATGGTGGCCACAATCAGATAAAAATTGTAAGTAAAAGATACCTTAGTTCAGATCATGCCCATAATCTCATCCATGAGTATGATGAGCGGGAATCAGATAAGATAAGTATGACCCAAGCACTTTGGTGTAGGTCTTGAGATCCATGTACTAGGGTACATGTCTCCAGAATAAGATAAGGTAGAAAGATAATGATTCAGATTGACAAATAAGATATTTTATGTTTCAGTTTATTCAAAATTTGATGTTAGTTCATGTTTATAATACCCAATTTCAGCTCTTTAGCAATGTATATTTCATAATACTCATGCCACTTACTCTAATGACTGTTATTTTTCCCAATGCATGGTTGGGGACGTGATGTCCACAAGTTTTGGAGCAGCCGAGGATTAAAACAACAAGTAAAGGTCTAGGAGATTTCCAAGCTTTCCTAGTGGGGTGCCATCTACCGAGACGGTCCAGAGTTTAGACATCTCTTTTTATACATAGTCTTGTTACCAGAGTATATTAGATGAGTTGTAGTTTTTCTTTTATCAAGGACTATGTATGAATCGGTTTTACTCAATGCAAAGTGTTTCATTTGCTTTTATTGCAATGATTATCATGTTTCTGACACTCCCAAATGAAGAAAAAAATATAGCTTCCGCTCATGTGTTATGAAAATTGGGGTGTTACAAGACCCCTCTTTTTCATTAAAGAGAAGATGTAAAAGAGGAGGGAATTGATGTGGGAAGTGAGAGTGATATAAGATGAAAGTGATGGGAGTAGAGGAGGGAAGTAGAGGGGGGATGTGATAACTGAGGAAAGAGAAAAAATACACATTGAAGGAAATAAAGGAGAAGTGGAGAGAAGTGAGAAGGGTAGAAATGAGGGAATTAATGGGATGGAAGTGAGGAGGGAAGTGATGATGGTAGCGTTAAGGACACTCAGAGTAGGAAAAATAAGATGCATATAAAATAAAATAGTAGGAACAAAAGTATAGAAGGAGCAACTTATATGCATAAACATACATGAAATCTTCAAAAAAGAGCGCAATATGTGCATAGGCGACAACTGTGAATTAGCAAAAAAGGATTCACATTGTCTATAGATTTATGGAAAAGATGCTCAAAAGGATCATGGAACCTCTAAAAGGATTCTCACTACAGGAAAATTAAGGTGTGCATATAGTAAAAATAGTAGGTGCATGAGCACAAGAAGGATGCATGGTAGATGTAGCTCAAAATCTTCAAAGATAGGTCCTAAATATTGAAAATGATGTGCATACATAAGAAAATTGAGATGCACATATAGTAAAAATAGTAGGCTCATGAAACCAAGAAGGAGTTCATTGCATCTGGAAACACACTTGAAATCATCAGAAACACACACAAAATGCAACCAAAAGGACATGCATTCAAACCTCAAAAGGAAGCGAGAAAGATTAAAATCAAAGCAAAACCAAAGGTAACAAAACGAAAAAAAGTCTAAAATTAGGTGTGTGAACAATAATATGGATGATGAATGGGAGTGTCAAACTCCCCTCCTATATATAGGAGAGGAGACAAGTACAAGGAAATCAAACCTAACCCTAATGGGTAAAACAATTCAGCCCATATAACATAACAAACTATTTAATAGTAAGTCTAACACTCCCCCTCAAATGATGAGTATGGATGAAACACATATCCATTGTGGACTAAAAAGAATTAACTTATATGATATATAAAATAAATAAAAATCATTCTTGCTTAAAAAAGACTCTTCAAAAACAATTTGATGACACTATCTTTGAAGTTATGTCCTATGGGATGAAAATAATGGAGCATTGCGTAAGATCTTTTCTAGTGCATATTAAATGAAGAACTTCACCATGAATCAAGAGTAGAAAATAAAAACACCATGAAAACATCATCTTCAGTAGAAAGTTGATAGACCAAAATCACCGAATTAAAAGGGTAGGATTTCAAGGATAAGACTTTAGATTTATAACCCAAACCTTCAAAACACCTGCAACACAATAACAGGTAAGATGGGATCAAACATAAGGATTTGGAGACATTTAGTCAGCTAATAATTTTCTGTTAATTACTTAAGAAAAATTCAGAGTTGAAAAGTTGTTCAAACCTTAAATTAATCTAAAGAAACGAAAATAAGGAAACAAAGACAATAGATTTCATGGAATCCTACAAATCAAGAGAAGGAATTGTTGGATATGTAACCACACATTGGACAATATATGCACCTCGTTCTTAGGAATAGACAACCCTCAAATACCCTAGCAAGAAAATAACATAAAAACATAGTAAGCATCACGATAGCTACTCCAATGGGGATCAACCCACTCACTCTCGTGAAGTGTGATGAAAAACCCATCAACAATCCTAGATCTCTATTGAGGATGATGGATGAATGGCCCAAAACATTTTGAATTACCTCTCAGATCCAAATATCCAAGTTTGTTAGGAGCAGTAGAGGATCTACTCAGAACCCTGACATAATAATGTCAACTCGAGTTTAGGGAAACTAAGTCAAGTTTAATATTCAAGGTCAGATTTCTCTAACCATGGGTTTTGGATAGACCCTCCCTTAGACTTCCTCCTCTCAGATTTTGGTCCAAATGACCTCCTCTACCCATTTCTATAGCAAATATCTCGATGTTAGCATAAATGGAGGTTCAAGCAAGAAAGAAATCAGCCAAACTAACAATCATAACCAAAAAGAGAATATAGAATAAAGCATACTAGACATCGATATGGAGTACTTGCTTATAGTTGAAGTACATAAACATGCCAAAATAGGCTACATGGACAAGAAGGAGGTCAACTAGCCATGGGCAGGCATAGTTGGCACCAAACTAAGATCCAAATACATTGTTTGTACATAAATGAAGGAGAACAGTTGAAGAAAAGAGGAAGAAGAAGATATTATCCCATGGATGAGAGGTGGATATCCCTCTTTAGCCTCTAGAAGATATGGATCTCATCATTTGGGACATCCTCCTTGATATTTTGGTTTCTTATGCCTCCTTTCTCTTGGATTTCACCCCAAAAAAACCTAGTGTATAATTCCTTTATTTCTAATATCAAGAATGAACTCAAGGCATGGAATCATCATCCTCTCAATGTTCAATCCATGTTCCTTGAACCAAGAGAAGATTGTATAAGATATATGTGACCTCAATATCATATATTGATTCATATGTGCATGTGCATGTGTTTCTCAATCTCGCTTATCAAGTGGCCAGGATATCAAACTCTAATAGGAGGGACAAATCCCATCTACATCACTTACAGTCAGTCTCCATGTGTCACGGCTACCCAATCATCACATTTATGGTGATTCATATTCAAGGTTTCATTTGATGATGTGAAATCATAGTGAACATGTGATGAGTGTATTGACTTTAGGTCTAAGAATCAAAATCACCACCTTCACTATGAGAGATGACTATGACCACCAATGATGGTTTCCATGTGTTACTCACAAGGTGGGTCTTTCCGATACACTATTATCTAATAAGCATTTCTGTGCTTTGTTTGATATACCATGTCATGACTAATGCGATTCTCTAATCAATTGACCCACACTCTAGTTTTAAGTGTTATTGGTTGATAACCTCCTATTTTAGTCGATTATCTTAGTCTTTTCCTTTAGTTTTCCATACTCTTTTTTACATTTAAACTATACATAATCCTAATTTTACCCCTTTTGTAAATACACCATCAAACTAACTTTTTCCTTTTATATATGCAGAAAAAGCACATAAAAATAATAAAAGAATAACCCAGCCTCAAGACCGAGTGGATTCAAACGGTCCCAAGACCGCATGAAGCCAAACGGTCCCGAGACCGCGTGGAGTTCAAACGGTCCCTAGACCGCATGAAGCCAACCGGTCCCGAGACCGCATGGAGTTCAAACGGTCCCAGGACCGCATGGGGTTCAACCGGTCCCAAGACCACATGGAGTCAAACGGTCCCAAGACCGCATGAAGCCAACCGGTCCCGAGACCGCATGGAGTTCAAACGGTCCCAAGACCGCATGAAGCCAACCGGTCCCGAGACCGCATGGAGTTCAAACGGTCTCAAGACCGCATGAAGCCAAATGGTCCCGAGACCGCATGGAGTTCAAACGGTCTCAAGACCGCATGAAGCCAAACGGTCCCGAGACCGCATGGAGTTCATACGGTCTCAAGACCGTTTGAAGCCAAACGGTCTCACAGTCCAAACGGTCTTGAGGCCCCAAACGGTCTTGAGGTCCAAACGGTCTCCAAACCGTTTGGACTTCACTCAAGGCCTATAAATAAGACCCCAAGGGTCCTAAAAAAAACATCTCAGACGTCCAAAGGCTGCCCCAATCGTTCCATAACTCTTGCCACTTCCATCCTCCGCCCTGGGGCTGTCGGTCGGAGGTCCATACTCCAACCAGAAGCTGCTTTCTCCTTCTTCGTCAAGAAGGTGGGAAGGGGAGACCTCCTCATCGTGCAACCTGCGAAGACTGGTGGATCGTTGTTGACCTTCTTCCATCCTTTGTGGGGATGATGCTCTCTCTCTCTTCTCGCCTCCTTCTTGGTCTTAGTCATGAGGGAGTAGTCTTCTTCACTAGGGTGCGGGGAGTAGCCCCGCTACCCATACTTTCATATCATGTAAAATGTAATCCTTAGGTTGTAATGTAGAGTTCTTATCTTTGTCAGTTCAATATCAAACGATTAATGAATACTTGTTACTTGATCTCCAACTTGTGTTATCTTTTATCTTTTAGTATGAATTGTCTACGTTTGTACTATTAGATTTGAAACTCGTTTGCATGTTGGTTCTTGATGCATGTATCCACCATGTATCTATTTCGGTATCTAGAAGTGTATCTCAAGAAGTGGAGTAAACTCACTATCATCCGTTGCACTTCCATACTATGAAATGGAATCAGTTGACGTATGGAAGTGCAACCTTGGTAAGTCGAGGAACACACTTTGTGAGAGGAATGATGTAAAGTAATGTGACCATTTGATCGGGAATGGCTGGCGTTGCAACATTCCTACACTTATCGTAGCTAGGTTATCCGAAAGGAGACTAGGTCTACAAGGATACTAACTGACCGAACTGGTTTTGCAGGTTAAGTTTTGCTTTACATGTGTTGATCGATGTGTATTGGCGATCAAAAACCGATCACACCCTAGTGATCTTTATCATAGTTTAACTCTTAGATTTACTTGCTTTATTTACTTTTCACATTCTAGTTTAAAACCATAAAAATCCAACTTTTCGATATAAGTGCCAACTTCTAAGTAACTAAGTGAAATTCTATACGTTTTCCATCTTGTTGCTTGCAACAAGACCGTTGTCTTTTGGGTTCGATCCTAAATCTGTACTATGATAAGGCTTCCATACTCTTATGGGGTTGGAGTGTTTATCTAAGCACCAGTTAT
Source organism: Alisma plantago-aquatica (assembly GCA_963693085.1). Taxonomy (NCBI): domain Eukaryota; kingdom Viridiplantae; phylum Streptophyta; class Magnoliopsida; order Alismatales; family Alismataceae; genus Alisma; species Alisma plantago-aquatica. The sequence continues at coordinate 6,563,584 of OY856409.1, read as the reverse complement.
AGGTAAACCTAGGGAAGACATCAATCCTCTCTAGGGTTTTTGGTGCATACCTTGGAACTCCCATTGGAAGAGTAAAAATCTTTAGGTGTACGTCCCAGCTCCATCAAAAAATGGCGCCGTTTCCGGGGACAACGGAACGTTGTTATTTCACTTAGTACCTTTCTAGTTGGTTAGGATTTTACACTTTCTTTTTGAATCATAACTCTATATCTTCTTGAAACTTTCATATTTTCACTATTATCTAAAGGTGTTCTCTTTTCTCTACTCAGGTAGAACACGTGCATGCAATCACCGCATAGTCACGGATTCTCCACTGATCCGGAGTTCAACTCCGAGGTAGAGAGAAGTTTCCACCGCCGAACCCGCCTCAATCGCCAACGCTCTAGACAAATGGCTGACGAACAACATCAAGCTACTTTGATGATGGAAAGAGTAAATGCTGCCATCGCCGCACAACAGACACAACTTATCGCAGACACCCGTGCCCAAATACAAGCGGAGATACGAGCAGAAGAGCAAGCCCACATAAGAGCGGAGACTGAGGCAGCAACCCAAGCTGCTCAGCTCGAGTTATGAAACAAGCAACTAAGGGACTATGCTGTCCTGAAGAACTACGAGGACAACCACCCGGTCCAGCCTCCGATCATCAACATCCCAAACTTCGAGATCTGAACCCAGTGGATCCAAATTATGCAAGGAATCTCCTTCTCTGGAGGTTCAGGAGACGATTGCATGGACCATTTGAAAAGGTTTAAGGCATTATGCCGCCTGGTCCCGCAAGCTGGTATCGCTTTCGATGCGATAATGCTCCACCTGTTCCATTTTACCTTATCTGGAAGGGCCTTGAGTTGGTATAACTCATTGGACAGAGAACCCATAATAAACACTTGGGCCCCTCTAGAGGAAAAATTCTTGGAGAAGTTCTTTCCACCCTCGCTGACTTATGAAATCATAGGGAAGATCAATCATTTCTCCCAGCTACCTGGAGAAACCCTCGCTGAGGCATGGGAAAGATTTAAGGAACTTCTGTGCAAATGCCCCCATCATGGAATTTCACAGAATCAACTAATAGAAACTTTTTATCTGGGGGTAAGCGATGATATTAAACAGTTCCTAGACTCCTCGTCTGGAGGAAATTTCATGAGGAAGAACTATGAGGACGCTTGGAAGATTGTTACTTTAGGAGCTGAAAACCAGTCCAACTGGGGACGATCAGCTGGAAAAAGTGTTCTTAAAGTTTTCAAAGCTGAAGAATCCGTAGAGATGAAGGCTATAGCTGAAGCCTTGCAAACTATTGTTCATAAACAACAAGCCCTCGAAGCTTCTCTTGGAGAGGTCGACAAAAAGAAAGCCCCTTTTGTACAACAAGTTAAGGCCGTCACAGGACCATGTGAGGCTTGTCATGCTTTGGACCATTCGACCCTCTCCTGCGGAATGTTGTATAATGTGATGATGGATCTGCATCCACCACCACAACCATACGCGCCCATCACTAATCAAGTCGAAGATCAGATTCCGGAACAAGTCAACTCCATCCACACTATTCCTAGATAAGTTTACTACAACCCTAGTCAACCAAGGAATCATCGTGGGTTCCAGTACGGGAATCCTTCTGGAACTCTGAACCCGCAACATCAGACACAGGGAGGATCTGATAGTAGGTTATCCCCTGGGTTCTCAAACAATTTTAACCAAAATCAAGGGAACCCAAGGAACAATTTCCCTAGAGCTAACTACCCTAGAAACCAATCAGCCTATTATCAGTACACTCATCCCCCACTTCATCCACAGCTGCATACTCAACAGCCTCCACAACAAAGTCTTCAGAAAAACGTTACTGCACAACCGAAAGACGAGCTATCTTTGATAAGACAAATGCTACAATCTCAGAAAACCATGCTAGCTAACCAACAAGCCCAACAGAGGGCTGTTGAAACCCAACTTGCTCAGATTGCTGCACAGTTGAAGCCTTCGGCAGGCACGTTTGCTGGGCAGCCTGAACCAAATTCTATAGGCAAAACAAACACGAACAGCTGAATGCCGTCACCACAAGGTCGGGACGCATTCTTCTTGAACCCACCAAGATCACCCTGGATGACGATGATGTGCCCACTTTTATGACAAAAGAGATTTCGCAACAAGGGATTGAGAAATCCCCCGAAGGCACAAAGGACAAAAACAAAGAGCAGTTACCCGCAGAACCTGAGGTCCCGCAATTCAAACCAAGGATTCCGTATCCGGGCAGACTGTAAGAAACAAAAATGGATGCCAGGTTTCAGAAGTTCAAGGAAGCAATGAAGAAACTGTATATTGACATCCCACTCCTTGACGCTCTGTCCGAAGTACCAGCCTGGGCGAAGTATCTCAAAACTTTACTATCATGGAAGTATATCACCAAAGAGCAGGAGACCGTCAAGCTTGCTCAAACCACTTCTGACATCATCTTGAACAAACTACCCAAACAGAAGAAGGACCCAGGTTCCTTCGGAATCCAATGTTGCATTGGAAACACATCTACAAAGAAGGGATTGGCTGACTTCGGGGCCAGCATATCCATTATGCCCTACTCAATGTGCCAACGTCTTGGTTTCACTGACTTGCTGCCTACAGCAATGACTATTCAACTAGCCGACTCCACCATAACCACACCATTGGGAATCATTGAAGATATCCCAGTAAGGATAGGAAGGGATGCCTACGTTCCATGTGATTTTGTTATCATGGATATTAAAGAAGACTTGAGGTATCCGATCATTTTTGGCAGGCCTTTCCTAGCTACTGCCAGAGCACTAATCGATGTCGAAGCTGGAACCATCATTCTTAGGCTCGAAAAAGAAGCAATTCAATTCTGCGTCCTTGATAGTATGAAAGGTCCCAGCATCCAAGAAGAAGTCTTTCTTTTGGACGCAATTCAACAAATGTCGCAATTAGAAATCTCCGAGCCAATTGACGAACTTGAGAATACTCTTATCAATCCGGAAGTTGAATTTGCTGCAAATGAACTAGTCCAGCAATGCCTCCAATACCTAGAAAAGATAGAAGAAGCGCCAAAGGCTACTTTTGAAGAGCTTAAAGCCTTCACTACCATTGAAGCAGCAGAACCATCAAAATCCCTTGAATTGAAGACTTTACCCACATGCCTCAAATACGTTTTCCTAGATAAGGAAGAGATATGCCCGGTTATTATCAGCTCCACCCTTACCGAAGACCAAGAAGTCAGACTTCTGGACAAACTAAGGAAGCATAAAAAGATCATTGGATATAAAATAACCGACCTCACAGGCATAAACCCTGCTCTGTGTATGCACAAGCTTCCTATGGTTGAAGAATTTAAACCCTCTCGTGAACATCAAAGAAAACTAAACCCAAACTTGAAAGAGGTAGTTCGTCTGGAAGTCCTCAAACTACTCAAAGCTGGCATGATCTATCCTATCTCTGACTCTCAGTGGGTCAGTCCAGTTCAGGTTGTTCCAAAGAAAGGGGGCACTACTGTAGTAATCAATGACAAAAATGAGCTAGTACTTACTAGGACTGTAACGGGGTGGCGAATGTGCATTGATTATAGGAAGTTGAATAAAGCTACAAGGAAATACCACTACCCTCTGCCTTTCCTTGATGAAGTCCTAGAATGCCTGGCCCACCAAAAGTATTTATGTTATCTTGATGGTTACTCTGGGTTTTACCAAATACCCATACACCCGGAGGACCAAGAAAAAACCACCTTCACTTGTCCCTTTGGGACATACGCTTTCAGAAGAATGTCGTTCGGGCTATGTAACGCTCCTGCCACTTTCCAACGCTGCATGTCTGCTATCTTCGCTGGGTTAACTGAATCTGTTATGGAAGTTTTATGGATGATTTCTCTGTCTACGGAGACTCCTTAGACAACTGTCTAAACAACCTTGAACGAGTTCTGCAACGTTGCGAGGAAACGAACCTTATCTTGAACTGGGAAAAATGCCATTTCATGGGAACAGAAGGTGTCGTCCTCGGACATAGGGTAAGTGATAGGGGAATCGAGGTCGACAAAGCAAAGATCGATGTTATCTCAAAGCTGTCACCTCCGAAGGACATAAGGGGAGTTCGAGCTTTCCTGGGTCATGCAGGGTTTTACAGAAGATTCATCAAAGACTTCTCAAAAATAGCTAAACCCATGACCCAACTCCTAACCAAAGATGTCGATTTCATTTTCGACCAAGAATGTATGCGAAGCTTCTCCACCCTCAAAGAAGCATTAATCTCCGCACCTATTCTAAGGGCTCCAGACTGGTCGCAACCCTTCAAAATCATGTGTGACGCAAGTGATTATGCAATAGGGGCTATTTTAGGACAACAGATCGATAAGAAACCCTATGTCATCTACTACGCATCCAAAATGCTAGACGAAGCACAGAAAAACAACACCACCACGGAAAAAGAGTTTCTGGCTATCATTTACGCGTTCAAAAAATTCCGCTCCTACCTGATCGGCTCTAAAGTCATCGTCTACACTGACCATTCTGTTATCCGATATCTGATCCAGAAACAGGACGCCAAACCCATGCTCATTCGCTGGGTATTAATGCTTCAAGAATTAGACCTAGAGATCAAAGATAAAAGTGGCGTGGAGAATGTTGTGGCCGATCATCTCAGCAGGATCGAGGTTGAAGAAAAAGATAAAATCCCTATCAGGGATTCTCTTCCTGACGATCAGCTTATGAAGGCCACTCATAGTTTTCCTTGGTATGCTGATATCGTTAATTATCTGGCCACAGGGATCATCCACCCATCTGCTTCATATCAGGATAAAAGGAAGTTCCTTCATGACATAAAACGTTATCATTGGGATGAACCCTACTTATTCCACCTCTGTGCTGACGGACTTTTTCATCGGTGCCTGCCAGAAGAAGAAATAACCCCGGTCCTAGAACATTGCCATTCCGGACCCACAGGGGGGCATATGAGCGCCAAGAAAACCGCCATAAAAGTTTTACAATCTGGTTTCTTCTGGCCCACCATATCAAAAGACTCGTATGATTTCGTGAAAGCCTGCGACAAATGCCAGTTTTCGGGCAACATATCAAAAAGGGATGAAATGCCCCTCACTATGTGGTAGGAAATTGAGCTGTTTGATGTGTGGGGGGTAGACTACATGGGACCTTTCCCTTCATCATATGGTTTCTCTTACATTCTGGTCGCAGTAGATTACGTCTCAAAGTGGGTCGAAGCTGTACCCACCGTATCCAGCGACTCCAAACCTGTTATCAAATTGTTCAAAGATACTATTTTTCCAAGGTTTGGAGTTCCAAGAACGGTCATATCGGATGGCGGGACCCATTTCCTGGAACGAAGTTTCGAAGCTCTACTGAGAAAATATGGAGTCCATCACAAAGTCGCCACGCCTTACCACCCACAAACTAGTGGCCAGGTAGAAGTATCCAATAGACAGTTAAAGGCGATTCTTGAAAAAACAGTGAATAAAAACCGCACTGATTGGTCCACCAAACTTCCCGATGCCCTCTGGGCATACCGAATTGCTTACAAAACACCAATTGGAACAACTCCGTTCCGTTTGGTGTACGGGAAGTCATGTCATCTTCTAGTCGAGCTGGAACATAAAGCCTGGTGGGCCATCAAGCAACTAAACTTTGACCTTAAAAGTGCAGGGGAGAACAGACAACTCTAGCTACAGGAGTTAGAAGAGCTCCGAATGACAACATATCACAGTGCCAGAATCTATAAAGAGCAAACAAAAATGTGGCACGATGGACATCTTAAGAGAAAAGATATCGCCGTTGGTGACAAAGTGCTCCTATTCAACTCCAAGATCAAATTATTCCCCGGAAAACGTAGAACAAAATGGTCCGGACCCTTCACTATAAAACGTATCTACCCAACTGGAGCTGCCATTATTATTGACAACAACGGAGGAGAACGAATGGTCAACGGGCACTGTTTAAAAAGATATTACACTCAGGAAGACAAAATGCATCGACAAACCATCGACATCAGAGATGCTACGCCAACAGCATAACAACCTTACAGCTTCGTCGAGCCAGCGACGTCAAACCAAGGCGCTACTTGGGAGGCAACCCATGACTCCACAACTTAGTTCAGCCACAACCCTTGTCCTAATTACCTCTCACTCTATCACTTTGACACTCTGAGGACAGAGTGAGTGATAAGTTAGGGGGGGGGGGGTACATTAGACAAGGGCAAGGTATCCCCTTTTTCTAAAAACCCTTTTCTCCTTTTTCTTCCCTTTTTGGATAAAGTCACCTCAACTAACTCTAGAATCATGCTAGTCCCTACAAGTAAATAGCACTTAATCATCGAATGGAGATTCATCAATTTCCACCCGCTATTGATTCCATATTTTTGCTTCAATTCTTTATCTGACTCTCCACAGGTCAAAAATCAAGGCAGAAATAAGGCAAGATCTCGAGGATGAGAGGGAAATCAGGCAACTTCCAAATCAAAAAGTTCTGCAAGTGGACCACAAATCAAATAAGTGCACGTTGAAAAACTTTAAGAACAACTTTCCTCTCTTCAAAATAAAAGAGGCTTGGCCGCCCAAAATAAATTCTCAAAAATCCCAAAACCCAAGCCTGTGAGTTATTGAATAAAAGCCAGAGAGACGAATAAAATTATGAGAGTTGTGCCACGCATAAGGATATATATGAAGAACTGACGAAGGTCTCACCCGGCCGGCACATTCCGCTGCCCTCACAAAGGAAGATGTGTCGTGCCCGGTAGTGAAACCCTAAAGTTTCCAAGTATATGAAAGGCTCATAAAGGACTCGCCCGACTGGTACATTCAGCTGCCCTCATAAAGGCAGATGTGTCGTGCCCGGTAGTGAGATTCTAAAAAGCATAGACAGCCCCTCCCCCACTTGAAGGGGGAGCTACACTTCAAAGCCTTTAGCCAACCCTCACACCCTCTCTAGCTTCCAGTAGGTTTTTCAGAGAGGTATAAAGCTGATTAGAGTCAACAACATGCACAAAATAAAGGTGGTCCCAATGCAAACTTTGAGATACTGAAAGAACCTGAGATCCAAGCAACTCTTGAAATCCGAAAGAGTCAAGGCATGTAATAAGACTTGATATGACCCCAGGGGAACTCAGGTCAAGAATTGAAGCAAGAGTATGGAAATCCTAAATAAGATCGCCTCGCCACTACATGTCTCAGCTCTATCTAACTTGAGGACAAGCTAGACTCTAAGTTAGGGGGGTGATAACCTCCTATTTTAGTAGATTATCTTAGTCTTTTCCTTTAGTTTTCCATACTCTTTTTTACGTTTAAATTATACATAATCCTAATTTTACCCCTTTTTGTAAATACACCATCAGACTAACTTTTTCCTTTTATATATGCAGAAAAAGCACAAAAAAATCATAAAAGAATAACCCAGCCTCAAGACCGAGTGGATTCAAACGGTCCCAAGACCGCATGAAGCCAAATGGTCCCGAGACCGCGTGGAGTTCAAACGGTCCCTAGACCGCATGAAGCCAACCAGTCCCGAGACCGCATGGAGTTCAAACGGTCCCAGGACCGCATGGGGTTCAACCGGTCCCGAGACCGCATGGAGTCAAACGGTCCCAAGACCGCATGAAGTCAACTGGTCCCGAGACCGCATGGAGTTCAAACGGTCCTAAGACCGCATGAAGCCAACCGGTCCCGAGACCGCATGGAGTTCAAACGGTCTCAAGACCACATGAAGCCAAACGGTCCCGAGACCGCATGGAGTTCAAACGGTCTCAAGACCGCATGAAGCCAAACGGTCCCGAGACCACATGGAGTTCATACAGTCTCACGATCATTTGAAGCCAAACGGTCTCACAGTCCAAACGGTCTTGAGGCCCCAAATGGTCTTGAGGTCCAAACGGTCTCCAAACCGTTTGGACTTCACTCAAGGCCTATAAATAAGACCCCAAGGGTCCTTAAAAAAAAACATCTCAGACGTCCAAAGGCTGCCCCAATCATTCCAGAGCTCTTGCCACTTCCATCCTCCTCCCTGGGGCTGTCGGTCGGAGGTCCATACTCCAACCAGAAGTTGCTTTCTCCTTCTTCATCAAGAAGGTGGGAACGGGAGACCTCCTCATCGTGCAACCTGCGAAGACTGGTGGATCGTTGTTGACCTTCTTCCATCCTTTGTGGGGATGATGCTCTCTCTCTCTCTCTTCTCGCCTCCTTCTTGGTCTTAGTCATGAGGGAGTAGTCTTCTTTACTAGGGTGCGGGGAGTAGCCCCGCTACCCATACTTTCATATCATGTAAAATGTAATCCTTAGGTTGTAATGTAGAGTTCTTATCTTTGTCAGTTCAATATCAAACGATTAATGAATACTTGTTGCTTGATCTCCAACTTGTGTTATCTTTTATCTTTTAGTATGAATTATCTACGTTTGTACTATTAGATTTGAAACTCGTTTGCATGTTGGTTCTTGATGCATGTATCCACCATGTATCTTTTTCGGTATCTAGAAGTGTATCTCAAGAAGTGGAGTAAACTCACTATCATCCGTTGCACTTCCATACTATGAAATGGAATCAGTTGACGTATGGAAGTGCAACCTTGGTAAGTCGAGGAACACACTTTGCGAGGGGAATGATGTAAAGTAATGTGACCATTTGATCGGGAATGGCTGGCGTTGCAACATTCCCACACTTCTCGTAGCTAGGTTATCCAAAAGGAGACTAGGTCTACAAGGATACTAGCTGACCGAACTCTTTTTGCAGGTTAAGTTTTGCTTTACATGTGTTGATCGATGTGTAGTGGCGGTGAAAAACCGATCACACCCTAGTGATCTTTACCATAGTTTAACTCTTAGATTTACTTGCTTTCTTTACTTTTCACATTCTAGTTTAAAACCATCAAAATCCAACTTTTCGATATAAGTGCCAACTTCTAAGTAACTAAGTGAAATTCTATACATTTTCCATCTTGTTGCTTGCAACAAGACCGTTTTCTTTTGGGTTCGATCCTAAATCTGTACTATGATAAGGCTTCCATACTCTTATGGGGTTGGAGTGTTTATCTAAGCACCAGTTCCAGGTAAACCTAGGGAGGACATCAATCCTCTCTAGGGTTTTTGGTGCATACCTTGGGACTCCCATTGGAAGAGTAAAAATCTTTTGGTGTAAGTCCAAGCTCCATCATTGGTGTCTATCTCCTTTCCATGGTAACAATTGACCAAGGACATTACAACAATGTACATACTCTTAACATCCATATGATCTCATTGTTCAAGTCAGGTACTTGAATACATATGTCATTGAGTATAGTCATTTTTTAGAAATTCATCATATTTCCTCATTATCTCATAACTAAGTGAATCATAATGAATTGGAATTTTGACTTTATTCTTATTAATCAAATTCTTTATGTTATATGCCATGTCAATCATCATATGATTGGCTCTCTGGGAATGTCATACCAACAAAATTCCAATTCCACTTAGAGACGATCACTAATTAATTTTATTCTCAATGATCTAAAGATGTCCATCATGTTTCTACTACACACGTGCTAATCTAGAGGGTTAGAAACATTTTTCTTTAGTTGGTATATTTTATGTTTCCCATCTCTTCACTGTGAGATGAAACTGTCATAATATGGTATCTGGTATTCCTTATCTAACCAATAGATCCATTGTTGTCATGGTATCTCGACAGTGTCCTCAATGGTTGGAACATCTTTAAATTCATCTATGTGAACTTCTAGATCCATATAGTATCCACTCAAGTGTTCACAACACCAGAATGCTCGACTTCTATCACAAAACATAATTAATGGCATGTAGTTCAGAGCCCTTCCAACTCACAACTCCTTTTCTTAATATCAAACATATTTATTGAGATCACCTTTGTCATTCTGGAAGCTTGCATCCATGTAACCCTTTACACTTGACTCTTCCTTGCTTATATGCTTTAGCAACTTATCCGTAATTACTTCACAAGTACTAATGGATGTCTTTAAATGACATTCCAATAACCCTTATTGGAAACTAATATCATTTTTTCATGTCCAATACAGACAAGATTATATGGGATAAGTACATTTATAGAATTTATGATAGATCCATTACAATATCACACTGATGTCATTTCTATTCTTCACAAGAATTGGGACTTAGGGTTCATGAGCGAACAAACCAAATTCACTCTCATTGAATCCTATATGTTGAGCTCTTTCAACATCTTACAATGTATGTGTAAGGACCCTGACCTCCGTATTGGGCTTATCATATTTGTTTTGCCTAAACCTTATGTTTAGTTTCTTGCTAATCACCTCTAGTAGTGATTAGGGTTTGCTTGAGCTTTTTTGAGAGTTGGAGGTGCTACTTGCAAATAACCTAATTTTAAGGTTGATGAACAAGTTTGTCACGTTAAGAGATTCTCTTCTCTCTCTTTACTTCCTCTAGTGTTGAAAGGAAGGGTTTGGCTCATTTCTTGAGTTTACTTGGACCTTGTAGATCTCGATTGGGATTTGTTTTACCTTGTTTGGACCTTGCCTTGCCTTGATGAGCTTATTATTGGGCAGGAGCACCTTGTGTCAGCCATTGGGGTGTCGCCCATGGGTGTGTCGGTCAAGGTGGTGGTGTGTGTGTCGGCCTTTGACCCCTTTGACATCCTTGCTTAGGTTGTGTCACCATACATTGGACATGTGGTCGATCTCTTGATGAGTGGTGGCATAACATGTTGCATGTGGTTTGCAAGGTGGTAAGACGTTGGACAAGTGTCCCTAAGTAAGATGACACCTTGCCTTGGTTCACCTTTGATCCTTTTCTATATATATCTTCCCTTTCACTTCATTAGGATCCCTTTACCTCTTTGTTGATCTTCTCTTCTTTGGTGAATGACACACCTTCCTTTGGTGTGCTTGGTGGCCGATCCCCCTTGGTGGAGATCTCTTCTTCTTCCTCTAGCTTGGTGGCCGAACCCTAGGTGGACCTTACTTTCTTGGTGGTCGAAAGTGATGTGCTTTGGAGCTCGAAGCTTAGAGCTTGGAGCTTTGGAGCTTGACGATCTTGCTTAAGGCGGGTTACATAACTTATAACCTTATCTATACTACCTCCTTTTATGTTGCATGTTCTTATATGATCATGATTGGCTCTAGCATGTACCTTTTAAAACTTGTGGATGTAGTGATCATGTTGTTGTTGATGTTGTTGGTTCTTGTGTACCTTTGGACCTTGTTGGCCGAACCTATGGAGTAGGGTTTTCTTTGGGGCAATACCCCTTTCTCTCTTTTGGTCTTGAGAAGTGAGTTCGGCCCTAGGGATATAGGAAACACCCCTCTCACTTGGTTGTCGAGAGGTGAGTCTATACTCTAGTTGCTTGAGCAACACTCTTCTCTCACCATGGATTTGAGAGGTGAGCCATGGTTGAAAGTGTTGGGTTTTAGGGGAGACAGAGAAGGTAGCGGAAACAAAAATTTTCTCCCCAAACCCATACCAAGGAAATGCGTCAACGTCTATATAATAGGAAAGGATGGTTTGTGGAATCATACCTTGTCCCAAGGCTTGCTTGGCGACAATACCTCGCGCAATGCGCGGTCTTCAACTCCGGTCTTCTACGGTGTCTGTGCAGCTCCTGGTCACACCTGGACTGACAACTCCTACTCGAACCGGACTGTCAGATGACAGTTGTCCTCCTGAGCGGCAGTGACCTCCCACCGCTGTAGTAGTCCACACGGACCACCTGGAACTCCACACTCCTTGTCCCACAAGGAAGTGGAAGGAGTCACACCCTCTTGTTGACGTACTAGTCGCCAACATGCTCTCCTGCTGTCAATTGCAACTATAGTTGTCCTTCCCTTACTGCACCTCCCTTTTGCGGGAAGCGCTTGCTTGGGCTCTCTCACAGTTACCAAAACCAGAAAGAACGACAACTTGCAGAGCAACTGGTTGCACTAAGCTGTTGTTCCTGGAGAAGCCCCCAATACCCCTATATATAGGAGGGTCATGGGACAAGGTTCTCCATCCCGGGCAATACGGGACTAAAACAGGAATAGAAGGGTTCGAGATTTTCCACAAAAAGCAATCGGTTCGCAACCTGAAATGATCGGTTCACAGCTGAACCGATCGGTTCGGCCATTGAGTCGATCAGTTGGACCTGAGCCGACCGTTTGGGGCACTCCAACTGATCGGTTGGTGCCCTAAACCGATTGGTTCAAGGTCCTAATCCGGCTCAAAAAGACTTTCCTTGTTTCTTTCCCAATTGGTATCGAATACCAATTATATTCCCAATCAAATTGGGCAATATGAAACCAAAGGAAAATTCTTGCCGACATGACTTTCCCAATTGGTTGGTTGCACAAGTTGAGTCGATCGGTTTAACCCTTGAACCGGTCGTTTCAACCTGGTCATGAGCCGATCGGTTGGACACTCCAGCCGACCGGTTCAGCTCCTCAGCCGACCGGTTCAACACTTGAGCCGATCGGTTGGGAGCACAGGTTGGGAAAATCAGTTAGTTGTGATTTCAATCAATCCGATACTCCAATCAATGCGTCCAACACCTTGAACCATATGATATTGAGCCATCGACTGATTGAGTGTTTAATTGAACTACTAAACTCTTTTAGTAATCAATCTAAACACTGCTTGTGGACAAAACTCCTCTTTCAGGTTAAATCCTATGTGTGTGACCCTGCAGGTCCATTTCACGTTGGCAGTGAAAGTCCATAACACTTATGACTTCACAAGCAAAGAGCGGTGCCTAGTCACACATCAGTGCTACCCAAGTGAATGTAGAAAGTTGGAGAACAACTTTCATCCTACAATCCGTGAATGGTGTTACAGTGAATGTATAATTCCTTTGTCACTGATATCCCGAATGAACTCGAGGCATGGAGCAGTCATCCTGTCAACGTTCATTCACTTTCTTGATCTCAGAGTAGATTGAAGGAGATATGTATGACATCAATATCACATACTGATTCACACATGCGTGTGCACGCCTATCTCAATCCTACTCATCAAGTGGCCTTGGATATCAAACTCCCTCAGGAGGGACAAATCCCATATCTATCACTCACCCCTCAAAAGCCCCATGTGTCAAGGCCACCCAATCATCACCTTTATAACAACCCATGTTTCAGGACGGCGTTTGATGATGTCAAAGTGTGCCCAACGACATGTGTTGAGTGCAGTGAGTTTAGGTCTAAGAATCACACTCACCACCATCATTGTGAGTACTGATAGTGACTACCATCTCATGGTTCCATGTGTCTAACTCACGGTGGGTCTGTCCGGTACCTTGTTCTCTAACAAGTACCTATCTGTTTGGTTTGATATCTCTATATCATTACTAATGAGATTCTGTCATCAACCAACACCACAATCTAGTCTTGTGTGTCATTGTTGTCTATCTACCTTCCACAATGACATCCGACTAGGGACATAACAAGAATGTACAAACTCTTAGCATCTGTATGATCTCATCGTTCAGGTCATTAACCTTAAAGCATACGTCATTGAGTACTGTCATTCTCTAGACATTCAATCTGTTCTATCACTATCTCATATGACTGAACCAGAAAGAATTGGAAGCTTGCCTTTGATGTTTATCAAATCAATCTTAATGTATCCCACCAATCATCCCATGATTGGCTCTCAGGGCATACATACCAATAGACTCCCACTTGCACTGCGAGCCAATCACTCTTGAATCATATTCATAGTGACAATCAAACATGTCCCACATGTTACTGTTCTCTAGTGCCAACATAGTGAGTAATAACAACACCTTGCCAAAGTCTGTATAAATTGCATGTCTCTCATCTCTTCGCTGTACGTCACACGTATGAGATGGAGTTTCTGTAATATGCGATTTAGTATTCCATTTGCTAACCTTTAGCCACATTGCATGATCAAGGATTCCAGACTTGTCATCAATGAGTGGAATATAAGTTCATCTCATGAACTTCCAGATCCATATAGTATCCACTATTGTTCGCTAACACACAGATACTCGACATTTCCCTTTTAAATGGTTTTATTGGAACACTTCCAATTATCAACAAACTTTCACTTTTATACATACTATGTATATTTTGCGATTAATTTTCCGTCCTTTCAGAAGTTCACATCAATGTAACTCTTTACATCGAACTCTTCCTTTTCTCCATAGAACTAGTACTTCCCAAGTACTTATCAAGTTCTTATGGTATTCCAGTAACCCTTACTGGAAATTGACAGACATCCAATCGTCATGTCCTACATATGAGTTATCAGGATGAGCACATCATATTGCCATGTCCCACATACAAGATGATGTAAGCATTTTATTCTTGCCATGTCATACATGCAAGACAATGGGATGATTACATACATGATAGATCCACATCTATTCTTAGTGTTTCCATTCTTCATAAGAACTGGACACTTGGCCTTGGGATACTAATATCCATATAGCATGGACAAGTTTTCTCCCACTGAATCTATGCATACTGAACCCTTCAGTACAAATTGCCAATGTATGCTTTCTCTTTCCAGGTCAAGAGGTTTTCGAGAACTATCTCTATAGATCTCTATTCCTATCATATAGGAAATATCTCTATCTTCCTTAAAGATAATTTTCCACTTTTCGGATTTCCAATTTAGAACATTTCCATTTCACATCATTATGTGGAATGTGAATACGCTCCCACTAAATCACAGATCCCTTACTTATCTTTGACATACCAGTCAAACCCTTTGAGTATATCATCAAAGTAAAGGTCCAATTTTGAGTTGCTTGTACTCAATCAATCATATTGATTAGTCCATTTTAACTTTTAGACTTCATTTGCATTAGTGGATTCATAAACCTTATAGGTTGTGTCACATACACATCCTTATTGTATTCCTCACAGGAATGCGGTTTTAGTATCCATATGACAAATATCTTAGTCATTAAGTTGCAATCAACAATCATCATCCTTCTCAAAATGTTATCCATGTGTCTTAACATTTAAGACTCATTTGCACTTATGGATTTGATCAAATGGGTGCTACCATCAAGGTCATACCTTATGGTTTACATGGATGTCATTTAGGATGTAATGGTCATAAACCATAACTCAATATTTGGTTCCTTATATTCATCTAGATAGTTGACTCATCATATGAACAACTCATAACATAGATAATTGAGGTGTATCTGTCAAGAATATAAGAATTCACAACCCTTGTGATTCTTAATGTCCTTTATTAGTGTGGGGTATTCTTTTATTAAGAAGAATTCAGTTATTTGATAATCATTCTCTAACTCCTTAGAGTATGATTCCTTCTTGATTTAGACATCACCATGCCTTAATCATGAGTTTACTATGATACACTATCATAATCACTCATAAGGATCTCAAACATTTGGTCCAAGTATTTCATATATTGATCTCATCAAGAATTAATACATTACCAAATTTGTACTTCATCTATGACAATCTTGAACACTTCAAAATATTCATATTGGTATTTCTCTAAACACCATTTGAAGTATTAGCATTTGTTCCAATAGGTATGTAAATACATCACATGTATTATACCTAATAGGATAATCACTCTCCCACTACATTAGTGAAGATTGATTAATCATGTCCAAGATATTCATGTCTCTTATTGGTTCTCTAACCAAAAGAGTCTAGATTTATCCATCACATGGAAACTAGAAATGAATTTCTCATGATTAATTCTAATTAGATTGTTTGAGTTGTCTATAACTTTCAGGTATCATTTTATATTATGCATATCAAATACCACAAGATAAACAAGGCATTGCCACAAAGATCACATCTTTATAAATTGAAACATCTCTTTATTAATTGCCATCATTGTCATACAATATGCAAAAATAAAGTGTTTCTATCTATTGGTAAATATGAAATAGCAGTTCATAACTGTATTACATGCCTTGTAGGCTGAAAATAAACTAAAGTACTCCTATCTATGGCGGCAACACTTGCCCCAATTATGAGTGCTTTACACTTTACATCTTGGTATCATATACCTCAAAAAGTGTTACAAGTTTATTTACATGACACCTTCAAGTAGAGGCTTCAGTATCCTCCTTCTTCTTTTGTTCTTCCAGATAGAGAGGACAATTCCTTTTCCAATGTCCTGGCTTTTGACAATGGTGGTAATTTCCTTTCTTGGTCACACCTCCTTTGGCCTTTAGAGCTGAAGATGGCTTGGACTCCTGGCTAGCTTCAGAACCTTTCTTAGCTTTGCCCTTGCCCTTGTGCTTGGACTTGCCTTTCTTGCTCGTGATCACCATCACGGACTTAGACTTGTCCTTCTTCATCTATAACTCGGTTGTCCTCAACATGCCCAACAACTCTGACAGTGGCCTATCAAAGTTGTTCATGTTGTAGTTCATCACAAACTGACTGTACGATTCTGGCAACGATTGCAGTATCACGTCAGTAGCCAACTCTTGGCTCAGTGGAAATCCCAGTCTCTGCAGGTTCTCCACATACCCAATCATCTTGAGTGTGTGAGGACCAACTGGATCTCCTTATGTCATGACGCACTTGAACAGTGCTCTAGAAACATTGTACCTCTCTTGCTGTGCCTGATCTTCATACATGTTCCTGAGATGCTGAATCATCTCAATGACACCCATGTTCTCATGTTGCCTCTGCAGCTCATGGTTCATTGAACATAGCATCAAGCACTTAGCATCAATGGCATCATCAGCATGCTTCTTGTAAGCATCCCTTTCTGCCCTTGGTGCATTTGGAGCGGGTTCCTCTGGAATTGGAGTATCCAGGACATAGAGATTACGCTCTTGAGTGAGAACAATTCTCAATGTCCGATACCAGTCGTGGAAGTTTGTCCCATTTAGCTTGTCCTTGTCAAGGACCGATCGCAAAGAAAAGTTGTTGTTGTTTCTTTCCATTTGTACTACAAAAAGGAAAATATGCAATTTTAGTCCAAAACTCATTTTTTGACTTATTTGATTGATTTGAAAAATGACGATATAATTAGGCCTTTAATTAATTATCGCTCCCACTATTTTAGTTCAAATTGATAGCCCTCACCATCAATTCGGAAGATTGCAGCGTACAACCTTCTAGTGGGCAAGATCCTGAAATCCTCTAAGTCATGAGTCAGCTAGGGATGATCGCCCACAACTAAGATCTCTCAGGTAGGCAACTTTTGCCAATTGCATCATATGCAACTCTTGTTGAATGAACATGCACAACACCTTGTCATGAACATTCCTTGCCTCTGGGCCTAGATGCTCTAAGAATCACCAGTTAAGACTAACCCAAAGCAAACACGATGAATATGCACCCAGCTAGGGCAGACCCACACATTTATCCTTCACGCTTCCACGAGATAGACGGTGCACCACGCTAGGGCGTGCCCACACATGGTCGATCAAGCTTTTCACGTGTGTTGCATTTGGAAGGCATATAAGACTTAATATTTTAATGAGGAATTTGGTTTTTATATACATATACATATCCAATCACCACAATACATAGTACGTATCATATACATGCTATATCCCACAGAAAACATGCACAAACGAAAAAAGAGATGATTATGGCCATCCTAATATGATTCCTCAAGCCAAGAGGAATCACGATCATCTAGGTCTACATCACATGCAACCTGTACAAGATGAAATTTGTGCCTTGCCATCCGAGTTGATCAACTCATCACATGAATGATATGTATTCTCCAACCAGTCGTCTGGGTGCCACCAGCCAATCGGTTGGCTCCTCCAACCGATCGGTTCTCCTGGTCATCGTGCATCTCGTCATGTCCGCCACCCGCTCGTCTCGCTCCTCGAACTGATCATCAACCGATCGGTTCATACCTTGAACCGACCGTCTGGAATGTCAACCGATCGGTTCACGCCTTGAACCGATCGTCTCAGCTGTCGTCTTGATGTCCGCCGGTCTTTGACATAACTGGAAATAAAATCTATCCTATTTATGACATTGCTTTAAAAAGGGAAACCCCGAGTTATATTCGGGGGGAGCAAACGTAGGAAAGAATCTCAAATTATTTCGAGTTACATAAGGAATAAGAGAGGGAAGATCGGTGCGCAGACTGAGATGCAAGAAACCACAAACAACCACACACAGATAGGGGTTTATAGGCCATAATCACGCTACACACATCCACCACAAAACTCATTTAAGGGTGATGCGTATCGAGTGCATTAATAATACATGTCATATATGTAATTTGGGATTTGTGGATTTAGGATTGGACATGCATAAAGCCGATATTATTCTCATCACATGCAATAAATAAAGGCGACAAACCAAAATCGATCATATCGATATTCCTAAAATATAGAGCAGTTGACGTGGCTCTGATACCACTGTTGGGTTTTAGGGGAGACAGAGAAGGCAGCAGAAACAAAAATTTTCTCCCCAAACCCATACCAAGGAAACGCGTCAACGTCTATATAATAGGAAAGGATGTTTTGTGGAATCATACCTTGTCCCAAGGCTTGCTTGGCGACAATACCTCGCGCAATGCGCGGTCTTCAACTCCGGTCTTCTATGGCGTCTGTGCAACTCCTGGTCACACCGGGACTGACAACTCCTACTCGAACCGGACTGTCGGATGACAGTTGTCCTCCTGAGCGGTAGTGACCTCCCGCCTTTGTAGTAGTCCACACAGACCACCTGGAACTCCACACTCCTTGTCCCACAAGGAAGGGGAAGGAGTCGCACCCTCCTGTTGACGTACTAGTCGCCAACACGCTCTCCTGCTGTCAATTGCAACAGCAGTTGTCCTTCCCTTGCTGCACCTCCCTTTTGCGGGAAGCACTTGCTCGGGCTCTCTCACGGTTACCAAAACCAGAGAGAAAGACAACTTGCAGAGCAACTGGTTGCGCTGAGCTGTTGTTCCTGGAGAAGCCCCCAATACCCCTATATATATAGGAGGGTCATGGGACAGGGTTCTCCATCCCGGGCAATACGGGACTAAAAACAGGAGTAGAAGGGTTCGAGATTTTCCACAAAAAGCAACCAGTTCGCAACCTGAAATGATCGGTTCACAGGTGAACCGATCGATTCGGCCATTGAGTCGATCAGTTGGACCTGAGCCGACCGTATGGGGCACTCCAACCGATCGGTTGGTGCCCTGAACCGATCGGTTCATGGTCCTAATCTGGCTCAAAAAAAATTTCCTTGTTTCATTCCCAATTGGTATCGAATACCAATTATATTCCCAATTGAATTGGGCAATATGAAACTAAAGGAAAATTCTTGCCGACATGACTTTCCCAACTGGTTGGTTGCACCAGTTGAGTCGATCGGTTCAACCCTTGAACCGGTCTATTCAACCTGGTCATGAGCTGATCGGTTGGACACTCCAGCCGACCGGTTCAGCACCTCAGCTGACCGGTTTAACACTTGAGCCGATCGGTTGGGAGCACAGGTTGGGCAAAATCAGTTAGTTGCGATTTCAATCAAACCGATACTCCAATCAATGCGTCCAACACCTTGAACCATATGATTTTGAGCCATCGACTGATTGAGTGTTTAATTGAACTACTAAACTCTTTTAGTAATCAATCTAAACATTGCTTGTGGACAAAACTCCTCTTCCAGGTTAAATCCTATGTGTGTGGCCTTGCAGGTCCATTTCACGTTGGCAGTGAAAGTCCATAACTCTTATGACTTCACAAGAAAAGAGCGGTGCCTAGTCACACATCAGTGCTACCCAAGTGAAAGTAGAAAGTTGGAGAACAACTTTCATCCTACAATCCGTGAATGGTTTTACAGTGAATGTATAATTCCTTTGTCACTAATATCCCGAATGAACTCGAGGCATGGAGCAGTCATCCTGTCAACGTTCATTCACTTTCTTGATCTCAGAGTAGATTGAAGAAGATATGTATGACATCAATATCACATATTGATTCACACATGCGTGCGCATGCCTATCTCAATCCTACTCATCAAGTGGCCTTGGATATCAAACTCCCTCAGGAGGGACAAATCCCATATCTATCACTCACCCCTCAAAAGCCCCATGTGTCAAAGCCACCCAATCATCACCTTTATAACAACCCATGTTTTAGGACTACGTTTGATGATGTCAAAGTGTGCCCAACGACATGTGTTGAGTGCAGTGATTTCAGGTCTAAGAATCACACTCACCACCATCACTGTGAGTACTGACTGTGACTACCATCTCATGGTTCCATGTGTCAAACTCACGGTGGGTCTGTCCAGTACCTTGTTCTCTAACAAGTACCTATGTGTTTGGTTTGATATCTCTATATCATGACTAATGAGATTCTGTCATCAACCAACACCACAATCTAGTCTTGTGTGTCATTGCTGTCTATCTACCTTCCACAATGACATCCGACTAGGGACATAACAAGAATGTACAAACTCTTAGCATCCGTATGATCTCATCATTCAGGTCCTTAACCTGAAAGCATACGTCATTGAGTATTGTCATTCTCTAGACATTCAATCTGTTCTATCACTATCTCATATGACTGAACCAGAAAGTATTGGAAGCTTGCCTTTGATGTTTATCAAATCAATATTAATGTATCCCACCAATCATCCCATGATTGGCTCTCAGGGCATACATACCAATAGAAAGTGGGCCGATATGGAGATGATCCATCATGTGCCCAATTGGTGATGAAGGTTGTGTGAAACCCCTCTCACTTGGTTGTTGAGAGGTGAGACAATCCTCTTGATCTTTTAGGGTTTTGATGATGATGATCTCGAGGTTGATGATGACTCTGTCAGGCTATGCTCATGCTTTGCACGACATGCTCTTTAGTAGTGTTGCACGACACCTCTTTGTCTAGGGTTTAACCCTTGGCCGATACATCAAGTTGTGTTGTTGGCTTTGTGCCCGATATGGCTCTCTTGACCTTGATGATGAGCTTGGGCGATATGCCTTGATTTAGATGATCGTTTGACCTAGTAGTTATTTCCCCTTGACCGATAGAGTGCCTAGTTGATATCTCTATTTGGAGTCTTGGGCGATACATGTTGGGTTGGGTCCTTGCCCAACATGGGTTGAGTGGTGCACCTTAGTGAATACCTTAGTGGTGACCATTTTGAGGTCTTTGGTTGGACGATAGGTCTTCTTGTGGTGCCCTAGTATCGGTTGTTGTAGTGAGCTTGGCATACGTTATAAGGCTGAGCTTGGGCACCATGCTACTGGCCGATACAAGCTTTAAACGATAGGGTAGTTATTGCCCGTCACAACCCTAACCCTAAACATAGTAGGCTGATAGGGCTTTCCCCATTTCAGTGGTTGCCCGATATACCTTGCCTTTGGGTCGGCTGATAGGCCTTTGGTGAGGGACGACACCCTACCCGATACCACCTGTAGTGAGGGTTGCCGTACCCATCACACCTCGATGTTATAACCCCAATTTTTGGGTTCAATTGGTGAGAAATGTAATTTCTCATATTTAAGATAATCGAACAAATAATGATATGATTTGTTTTGAATAAATGGATTCCATTCACAATATCCTTGATTGGTTGCTTTGTGGGCTTTATTGGCTATTGGGCCCAATAAAAAGGAATTTCAATTAATTAATGAATAACTGAGAATTTGAGAAAAGAAATATGTGGAAACCTCTAGAAGGAAAAATAATGTAATCCAAGGATGGATTTCGTGCCTCTTGAGTTCCTTAGATTCCAAGGAGTCCAAAAGTGCATAAAGAATACAATAAGAAAAGAAAAGATCAAATGAGTATTTCCTTGTTAATAAAGAAAATAAAAATAATGATAAATGTGGAAAACAACTGGAAAATGGGGTAATTAAGTTATCTTTGATGTATTTTCGTATCCAAAAGGATTCCTAATGTTCAAAGGAATGCCAATGAGGGAAATAAAAGAGAAATAAAGAGAAAGCCTTGAAAAGAGTTATTGTAATAAGAGATATTTTGATAATGAGAAATAATGACTAAAAGATAAGTAAAAGGCTACGGTTTATCCCCAAGATGGGATTTCGAGCTATTAAGGTTCCTTGAGGTTCAAGGAACTTAGAATGATAAATTAATAGCAAAGGAAAGAGAAAAATAGTGAGAAATATGTATAATTGGATAATATCTTGCATCTATTGAAAAGGTACGTTTTCTTCTACATAATGAGCCCAATTTTGGGAGAAAGGTAGATTAAATCATTATTAAGATTCCCTCAAAATTTGCGATAAAACGGAGCCGTGGATTAAGAGTTATGATTTTGCCAAATCATCCTAAAATGAAAAAGATTTTCTCTAAAAAATAAGAGGACAAGCTTTTCTTTTGTTCAGGCGCGAGTGATGAGGATTGTTGGATCATGATCCAATGAGGGCCGCTTGTCTTCTAGTTCTAGCCAAACTAGGAACAGGTTGGCGGCAGTAGGATTCTTCCACTTAATTTTACTCATGAATCTTCGCATCTGAGGGTAAGGAAAGTTCATGGTTGAGTTCGGGAGCAATTTTCACATCCAAACGACCTGGGATTGCAGACCTTTCCCGAATTGTATGAGTTTTTCCCAATCCACAGAGGTGTCCTCACTGGGCTGGATGTCTAAGCTATAAAAGGAGGGTCCGAGGTCTTCTGCGAGGGCATAAACTCAACCAAGGTGTTCCATAGGGTATATAGAAGGTTCCTCTTGCGCTAGTTCTTTGAACAGGGCAAGAATTTCTAGCCTGGCTCCTTCCCTGCCAGCGAGGGTGGCTCCACAAGTGCCCATGCTCCACGCCATCAGACATATGGAGAAGCCCACCATTGAATTTGCCCTGATGCTGCGAAGGTGGTGGAACTTTTGCCCTAGCCTCCCACGCCCTAAAGCTCCGAGTCAACTCGGGAGTTGACTAGCCTGGAGCTGTGGTGCGCCATTTGCAAGATCTGGAGGTAGGAGATGAAAGGAGGAAAAGACCTCCTTGACCCCGATGGCTGTGAAGGAAGGTAAGGGTAAACCCGTTATTCACACTTTAAATCTAAAGTTGGCGCACTATTTCTAGGCCTTTGGATCCACGTGGTCCCTGGGACCATGGATCAGGCGCCCACTATTTTTCTCGATTTAATGAATAAATGAGGAAAATGTTTTTCTTTGCAAAATTCATAGAATCTGCTAGGAAGCTCTAACGAGAAAAGTTTATACCTGAAAGTTGCTTAGAAAAATAACACACTAAAATTAGTTTGAGAACCAGGTTTCGTACCTATTTGCAAAAGTACATTAATTTGATTAAAAAGTGTGGTTAGAAACCCTTATTGAGGGTAAAAGATGAATCTTTGAGGTTTAAGTGGTTGATTTGGGATGTATTAACCTTTTGAATATTAAAGTAAAGTTGCAATCTGTTTTACGTTAAAAGTTGATTAATTTAAGGTTCCACGTGCATTAATGGGCCTTAAAACCCTAATGTCAGTAATTATGATTCATCATGGCTTTATTTGTTCAATCTCAAGGTTAAAGTTAAGATATGACAATTCTAAGCTATTTTGAGCAGTAAAGTTCCTAATTCTGGATAAATATCCTAAATGTAGTAATTAGGGTTTTCTCATGAATAAAAGGTAGAATTAATGACAAATCGAGTTCATATGATAATTAGACCATAATGAACTTTGAATTGATGATAAATACGTGTAATGATCTTGTCATGGATTAAAAGGACAAAATAGTAGCTTTAATATAAAAGGAGCTTAATGAAATAAGTTAATGGTTAATGGTGCCTTTAATATGAAAATAGGGTTACATGTTGTTAAGATAACCTTAATGTTGATGAATAGATGAGATAATTAGGGTTTATGAGTAATGGTATAAAATATGGGTTAAAAATAATAAAAGATGAAGGGAAACCCTAATTGCAATGGAAACTCTAAAAGTGGACTAGGAACCCTAGGAAGCGAGCTAGATTTAATAGATTTTGATGACATGAGTAATAAGGGAAATTACATAATTATTTCAGGATCTTGATATGAGTGCTTCCTTGCTTGGATTTCTTTATTGCATGGATTATTCTGTCTCAAAATCATCCTGACAGGTATGTGGTTACGCTTATGAATAACCATTATAGTTTCACGGCGATTCTCAAACGTTTTATCGGTTGCTTGAAAAATAACTGTTGGATGTTTATTTATTTCATGCAACTATAAAGTGACTAAGTTTATCACAATAAATAGATATATAACTGGCTAGATCCGGGTCCACCTTTGTTGCTTTGAAAAGGATAAAAAAGGGGTAATCCTAGAGCAAGGTCTAGGTTACCGAGAGTTATAAACTGGGCTACCTACGTGTAGTGCCATGAGACTCTTTAGCGTACCATGAGTTAAGGAGTGGTCTACCTATGAGTAGTTCCATGTGACTCAACCCTAGAAACTGGTTCACTTGATAAGTGGATCATGAGGGGTTTAATGGGGACATCACAGAGGATAGGGTACCCTTGGATTGTGGATTTATATTTAAAGTGTAATCTTGGTTGTTAAATGATTAATTGAATGAATATGTTGTTATCATAGTTGCACATTTATTGTTTCCCCGACATACCAACTTCGGCTGACCGATGTTTTGTTTGTCGGCATTTTAGGTACAAGCCAAAAGGACAAACAATAAATTGACATATTGTGAATTCACGAACTGATATACAAGGAGGATTAGTTAGAATAGTACTTCATATGTGGATAGAAATTTAGAGATCCAAATTTTCAAAAGGTATGCAAAAGTTTATTTTCTTACAACTTTTCAGTATAGTCTGTTAAAATTTAATAATTATTCTTGGTTAATTGTCGAACCTTTAATCCAGAAGTTATGGGTGCGGCTTTGACCTCTCGGTCTCCCTTAATTGGGGGTTATCGGAAGGTGGGGTTGTAACATTTGGTATCAGAGCGTAGGTTCCTCAGTTAAACATTAGTAATTATTAAATTTTACAAACTCCATAGAACCCAAGGGAGTTATTAGATGATTATCCGAAAGACAGAGGTGTCTAGAAAGGGATCATGACCGAGGACTGGCAATAATTTCCTCCACACCGCTAGTCGGAATACGAGGACTCCCGGATCTGTGTGACTGCCTGGCTAAAGTCTTAGGGTATGAATCGAAATAAGATACCTTTAGGACTTTCTCATCTTATTCATCCATTCTCGTCACAAATTCCGTTAATGACCTTAAGGATTAGGGTTTCCTCTCTTCTCCACACCCTCTTGAGGTATGGGCAAGCTTGATAAGGGTTAAGGAATCCTCCACCAAATTAATAAAAAGCATGTAAATAAGATGTCATGGACCTAAGCTTAATAGAGTAAGCGTAAAGGAATAGATACATGCTTAGGTCGTATGACACGAGTTGTCATTTCCCTCAAGAGAGACCTGAGGATAAACCTCCTTGGAAGGAGGATGAGTAGAGAGAGTTAGTCTTGGGGGTAGAGACCTCCATTAAAAGTAGAGACCTAGTACATCCTCTGAGGATGATGTTAACCCTAAACCTAAGGGAAGGTTAGAGAGATATGGCATGGTGAGTAAACCATGTGTTTGATGGACATACCTTGGACGACGTAAGACCCATGAGATGTTGGATGACCGAGTACCTTTGGCGACTCAACCCTGGGAAGGTTCGAGCATGGTTGAGGGAAGGATAGCTCCTTCATTTATGAGGTTAGAAAAGAACCTAGGGATACCCCATGAGCTTATATGCACCCAGAATGTGTCAATAGTGTGAGCAATAGGTTGAAACCCTGGCCGAGAGAGTTTGATGGATATCTTATGTGATAAGCCTGAGAGGCTATGGATAACCTTGAGCAAACATGATTTGAACTTGGGCTTCATCCAAGTAGGGGCATGCTTTTGAGGTTGACCCTTCATGAAGTGAGGACCTCTAATGGTGAGGTTGGTTGTAGGGTTAGCTCTAGAAGGAGAAAGCATGACCCCAGTACGGAGGTTGGAAGCCTAAAACCCCGAGATATGAGGATCAGTGGGGAGTTGAGGATGATGCAACCTAAGTGGACGATAGTGTTTGCCTTATGCTTGACCCTTAGAGGTTGATGATATCTAGGTTGCCTTTAAAGGAACCAAACCCTAGAGAGAGGATGATGCTTCTGGTAGCTATGTGCCTATGGTATAAGTGGTTACCTGCTAAGATGAGACAAAGAGTGCCTGAGGCCCTGGGGAGGTGTATGTAACCAGTTGTGAGGCCTTATACCTAGTTGGTTGTCCTTGAGGAAGACTCAACTCTAAGGTGTTTCTCATATAAAAGGATCATAGGAGTACATGACATACCTTAGACATGCTTGATTTTTGGTTAAGAGATTGAGCATGCAGTTGGATACCCAAAGGAGAACCTATGGTTCCTAGGCCTAATAGGGGAAGCAGTGTATCCGATGCTCATAATGAGATTTGAGTCTCTATAGTTTCGAGTATGATACTACTCATGTATAGAGGTAAAGAAAACCCCTTAAGTTAAGGGTATGATTGATGAACCCCTCACAACTAAGTTGATCTAATGTTGAGGAAAGAGAACAAGTGTGACCTAGCATGGTTTCCTAAGTGGTAGCTTGCTAGGGTTAAGCGTACTCATGTGGATGCAGACCCTAAACATAAGGACGGTTGTGACCTTGTTGTCAAGAGTTGTAGTTTCCTCCCATCCTGGGAGAGAGACCCTTTAGTAGGGTGTTTATCAGTTTTGTTGGTCTTGAGGTAACCTAAAGAGGTTTCATAGGATCTTGAGAAGCTAAGTGAAGAGTACATTGCATGAGATTGAACCTGTAGACCCATAGTTAACCATTTCTAAGTGCATATGGATGTATTACCATGGAGGTAACCGGTATGGGTCCTGACCAAGGTAGGATGGTCGCCATGTTCCCTGAGAAAGGATGAAAGACAGCCCAAGAATGCAGGAAGAGAGATGATGAATGCTTGGGTAATGTAACATACCAGGATTTGAGGCCTTAGATAAAAAGATCTTATAAGGAATGATTGGACTACCCATATCACCAATGTGCACCTCCTTTTCCGGGAGCCCATCACTAAAGAACTCCATAGTTAAGCGTGCTCAGCTTGGAGTAGTACTAGGATGGGTGACCAGTCAGGAAGTTTATCCTAGCTTGCGCGTCAGTGTGGACAAAGTGCACAATTAAGGCTAGTGGTGGTTTGTGGGGCCAGTCGTCATTCTTGAAACTCTACTAGAGCCTAGGGCAGTGGGCCCAGTTGTTACAAATGGTATTAGAGCCATAACCCCTCCAGTAGGTGGGGCCCACATGGGCATGTGGCATTCCAGTCTTGAGCCGTGCGGTCCAGACAAGTTGGAAAGGGCTATCTGTAGAGACGAGATGGAGCCGCCCTTGCACTGGTAGTCGTGGACGGGAGCTGGGTGTCCATGGGCCATTGTGGGTATGCACTGAAATGGGGTCAGATTAGGAGGTCATGTAGTTGAGCCTTGACGAGGACGTCAAGAGTCTAACTGGGGGAGATTAATGTAACATCCCAGGATTTGAGGCCTCAGATAAAAATATCTTATAAGGAATGATTGGACTACCCATATCACCAATGTGCACCTCCTTTTCCGGGAGCCCATCACTAAAGAACTCCATAGTTAAGCGTGCTCAGCTTGGAGTAGTACTAGGATGGGTGACCAGTCGGGAAGTTGATCCTGGCTTGTGCGTCATTGTGGACAAAGTGCACAGTTAAGGCTAGTGGTGGTTTGTGGGGCCAGCCGTCATTCCTGAAACTCTACTAGAGCGTAGGGCAGTGGGCCCAGTTGTTACAGGTAAGGTTCTGAGTTGAACATGTACTATAAGAAAATCCTAAGTCTATCCTAGGGTCAGGTAGGGATAAGACCGATGCAAGTAGGAGTTGCCTAATTCCCTAGTGCACATGACCATAGGGTCGGGAGGTAACTGCTATCATTGTCTGAGGGCCATGGGTTTGGAGATTGATCACCTTCATGAACTCATGGGACCCAAAGGGCAGATGAGTAGGGCACTCTCTGGATGCATGAAGGAAAAGGGATGACCCCAAAGGTACCGGCACCCTATAGACCTAGAGGAGATGACTAAGGATTGTTTGGTGACCCAAGTAGGTTCGAGACCAGTTTTCCATGGAAGTAATTTTTGATATCCAGATGTTTGAGACATAAGTTGCTCGTTTCAACCTAGAACTGAAGGTGTACTGGCGATGTGGGATGTATCATCTCTACTCTTGGAACAGGAAGAACTTTGTGTTTGGACGGCCGCCAAATGCTTATTTTTTCTTGTTAACCCTATGTTTGGA
Source organism: Alisma plantago-aquatica (assembly GCA_963693085.1). NCBI lineage: Eukaryota > Viridiplantae > Streptophyta > Magnoliopsida > Alismatales > Alismataceae > Alisma > Alisma plantago-aquatica. The sequence continues at coordinate 6,535,423 of OY856409.1, read as the reverse complement.
AAGAAGATGTGTTTTGGATAACACACAGTTGTAACAGGATATGTTGAACAAGTTAATGGTTGTTTGGTTAGCCAGTTTAGTCCTTGATGTGTTAAAGGATGGTTGTAGAACCTCATATGTACTTCTTTAGAAAGGAAAGTGATGAAACCCTGTTGGGAGTGGTTTAGGGTTTCCGAAGTATCGATCTTGAGGAATCATGACATACATGAGATCATGATTTGAAGTTCATCATACATTGTGGTACTACGAAGATAGTAAGTGACAGTAGTACTTTGGATACCAAAGACGAAGTTGCATGTAACAAGTGGCCATGCAAGCCAGGAGGTTTAGGACGAACACCAGTAACCTAGTGATTTGACATAGAGGATAAGAGTCCCCGAGAGAGAAAGGGAGTTCATCACTATGGATGTTGTAAAGTCTCCCCTAGACCAAGGAAGGTCGAGATGCGATATGGGGTATGGTAGATCGTCTTACCCAGATGACATGAGAGAGAAAGAGTTATGTTAAGGGACAAATCTGGTTGAACTACCCATGAGACAGATGGTTGAACTACACCATGATGTGAGTTCAAAGGTTCTTGAGTTCGACCTAAAGGTTCACTTCCATAAAGTGGAAGTAGGTACATGAGGAACTCAATGTTAGTACAGTTGATCACCCCTAACTATGGTTATTATCATCTAGACTAAAGGGTCTGATGAGAGCATATGTGCTCATTTAGGGTGATAGCTAGAGATAGTTTTTGTCCTATGAAAGATGTGATGATGACCACCATAGCCAGTATCAGGATTTAAAGAAGCTCTATAAGGGAGGTTGTGTCGGAAACCGCTTCAGTAAGGTGATGTTGGTGAAAGTACCACGTGATGGTTAGAAAAGGACCACATTGTGTGCAGATGAAGTCACTTTGATCGAGAAATGGCTGAGAGAGAGAGCCCAGTGGTGACATGAGTCATGAGATGATGCAAAGTAGACTGACATGCAGTTCACTGTGGAAGAATATGTGATGTGAAAATCCGACTCCTCTAAGCTACAACTGAGTAAGTTGAGTCCCCGATATATGGGTCCATTTGAGATGGATTGGTGGAGATGGTTGTGTTTAGCCTTGCCCCTCATGATAACATGATGTGTAATGTGTTCCATGAGTTCAACCTAGAGCACTATGTGAGGTACCCCGACCATGTGCTGAGCAATGAACATAGTGAGCCCCAAGAGAGGCTTAAATGGCCTGAGTCCACCTGTGCAGTTTATAGACGCTAGGATGAAAGAACTCAGAGAAAAGAATATGTGATGATAAAGGTTCATTGGAAGAGCCATGAGTACGGTAAAGCCACATAAGGGTCAAAGATGGACATGGAAAAATCTCATCCTGAATTGTTTGTTTGCTTGATTAAATTTTGAGGACAACATTCCTATAAGAGGGTAAGGATGTTATACCCCAATTATTGGGTTCAATTGGTGAGAAATGTAATTTCTCATATTTAAGATAATTGAACAAATAATGATATGATTTGTTTTGAATAAATGGATTCCATTCACAATAGCCTTGATTGGTTGCTTTGTGGGCTTTATTGGCTAGTGGGCCCAATAAAAAGGAATTTCAATTAATTAATGAATAATTGAGAATTTGAAAAAAGTAATATGTGGAAACCTCTAGAAGGCAAAATAATGTAATCCAAGGATGGATTTCGTGCCTCTTGAGTTCCTTGGATTCTAAGGAGTCCAAAATTGCATAAAGAATACAATAAGAAAGGAAAAGATCAAATGAGTATTTCCTTGTTAATAAAGAAAATAAAAATAATTATAAATGTGGAAAACAAGTGGAAATGGGGGTAATTAAGTTATCTTTTATGTATTTTCGTATCCAAAAGGATTCCTAATGTTTAAAGGAATGCCAATGAGGGAAATAAAAGAGAAAGCCTTAAAAAGAGTTATTGTAATAAGAGATATTTTGATAATGAGAAATAATGACTAAAAGATAAGTAAAAAGCTAAGGTTTATCCCCAAGATGGGATTTCGAGTTATTAAGATTCCTTGTGGTTCAAGGAACTTAGAATGATAAATGAATAGCAAAGGAAAGAGAAAAAGAGTGAGCAATATGCATAATTGGATAATATCTTGCATCTAATGAAAATGTACGTTTTCTTCTACATAATGAGCCAAATTTTGGGGAAACGGTAGATTAAATCATTAATAAGATTCCCTCAAAATTTGGGATAAAACGGAGCTGTGTATTAGGAGTTATGATTTTCCCAAATCATCCTAAAATGAAAAATATTTTCCCTAAAAAATAAGAGCACATGCTTTTCTTTGGTTCAGGTGCGAGTGATGAGGATCGTTGGATCCTGATCCAACGAGGGTCACTTGTCTTCTAGTTCTAGCCAAACGGGGAATAGGTTGGCGACAATAGGATTCTTCCACATAATTTTACTCATGAATCTTTGCATCTGAGGGTAAGGAAAGTACATGGTTGAGTTCGAGAGCGATTTTCACATCCAACCGACCTGGGTTTGCAGACCTTTCCCGAATAGTACGAGTTTTTCACAATCCGCAGAGGTGTCCTCACTGGTCTGGATGTCTAATCTATAAAAGGAGGGTCCAAGGTCTTCTACGAGGGCATAAACTCAACCACGAATTTCCGTAGGGTATATAGAAGGTTCCTCTTGCGCTAGTTCTTTGAACAAGGCAAGAATTTCCAGCCTTGCTCCTTCCCTGCCATCGAGGGTGGCTCCACAAGTGACGATGCTCCACACCATAGGATATATGGAGAAGCCCACCATTGAATTTGCCCTGATGCTGCAAAGGTGGTAGAACCTTTGCCCTAGCCTCCCACGCCCTGAAGCTCCGAGTCAACTCGAGAGTTGACTAGCCTGGAGCTGTGGTGCACCGTTTGTAAGATCTAGAGGTAGAAGATGAAAGGAGGAAAAGACCTCCTTGACCCCGATGGCTGTGAAGGAAGGTAAGGATAAAACCGTTATTTGCACTTTAAATCTAAAGTTGGCGCACGGTTTCTAGGCCTTTGGATCCACGTGGTCCCTGGGACCATGGATCAGGCGGCCACTAGTTTTCTCGACTTAATGAATAAATGAGGAAAATGTTTTTCTTTGATAAATTCATAGAATCTTCTAGGAAGCTCTAATGATAAAAGTTTATACATGAAAGTTTCTTAGAAAAATACAAGGAACACATTAAAATTAGTTTGAGAACCTGGTTTCGTACCTATTTGCAAAAGTACATTAATTTGATTAAAAGGTGTGGTTAGAAACCCTAATTGATGGTAAAAGATGAATCTTTGAGGTTTAAGTGGTTTATTTGGGATGTATTAACCTATTGAATATTAAAGTAAATTTGCAATCTGTTTTACATAAAAAGTTGATTAATTTAAGGTTCCATGTGCATTAATGGGCCTTAAAACCCTAATGTCAGTAATTATGATTCATCATGGCTTTATTTGTTCAATCTCATGGTTCAAGTTAAGATATGACAATTCTAAGCTATTTTGAGCAGTAAAGTTCCTAATTTCGGATAAATATCTTAAATGTAGTAATTAGGGTTTTCTCATGAATAAATGGTAGAATTAATGACAAATCAAGTTCATATGATAATTAGACCATAATGAACTTTGAATTGATGATAAATATGTGTAATGATCTTGTCATGGATTAAAAGGATATAATAGCAGCTTTAATATAAAAGGAGTTTAATGAAATCAATTAATGGTTAATGGTGCCTTTAATATGAAAATAGGGTTACATGTTGTTAAGATAACCTTAATGTTGATGAATAGATGAGATAATTAGGGTTTATGAGTAATGGTATAAAATTAGGGTTTAAAATAATAAAAGATGAAGGGAAACCCTAATTTTAATGGAAACCCTAAAAGTGGACTAGGAACCCTAGGAAGCGAGCTAGATTTAATAGATTTTGATGACATGAGTAATAAAGGAAATTACATAACTATTTCAGGATCTTGATATGAGTGCTTGCTTGCTTGGATTTCTTTCTTGCATGGATTATTCTGTCTCAAAATCATCCTCACAGGTATGTGGTTACGCTTATGAATAACTGTTCTAGTGTCACGGTGATTCTCAAACATTTTATCGGTTGCTTGAAAAATAACTGTTGGATGTCTATTTATTTCATGCAACTATAAAGTGACTAAGATTATCACAATAAATAGATATATAACTGGCTAGATTTGGGTCCACCTCTGTTGCTTTGAAAAGGCTAAAAAAGGGCTAATCCTAGAGCAAGGTCTAGGTTACCGAGTGTTAGAAACTGGGCTACCTACGTGTAGTGCCATGAGACTCTTTAGCGTACCATGATTTAAGGAGTGGTCTACCTATGAGTAGTTCCATGTGACTCAACCCTAGAAACTGGTTCACTTGATAGGTGGATCATGAGGGGTATAATGGGGACAACACAGAGGATAGGGTACCGTTGGATCGCGGAGTTATATTTAAAGTGTAATCTTGGTTGTTAAATGATTAATTGAATGAATATGTTGTTATCATAGTTGCACATTTACCTTCCACAATGACATCCGACTAGGGACATAACAAGAATGTACAAACTCTTAGCATCCGTATGATCTCATCGTTTAGGTCCTCAACCTAAAAGCATACGTCATTGAGTACTGTCATTCTCTAGACATTCAATCTGTTCTAACAATATCTCATATGACTGAACCAGAAAGAATTGGAAGCTTGCCTTTGATGTTTATCAAATCAATCTTAATGTATCCCACCAATCATCCCATGATTGGCTCTCAGGGAATACATACCAACAGACTCCCACTTGCACTGCGAGCCAATCACTCTTGAATCATATTCATAGTGATCTTCAAACATGTCCCACATGTCACTGTGCTCTAGTGCCAACATAGTGAGTAATGACAACACTTTGCCAAAGTCTGTATAAATTGCATGTCTCTCATCTCTTCGCTGTACGTCACACGTATGAGATGGAGTTGCCGTAATATGCGATCTAGTATTCCTTTGCTAACCTTTAGCCACATTGCATGATCAAGGATTCCAGACTTGTCATCAATGAGTGGAATATAAGTTCATCTCATGAACTTTTAGATCCATATAGTATCCACTGCTGTTCACTAACACACAGATACTCAGCATTTCCCTTTTAAATGGTTTGATTGGAACACTTCCAATTATCAACAAACTATCACTTTTATACATCCTATGTATATTTTGCGATTAATTTTCTGTCCTTTCGGAAGTTCGCATCAATGTAACTCTTTACATCGAACTCTTCCTTATCTCCATAGAACTAGTACTTCCCAAGTACTTATCAAGTTCTTATGGTATTCCAGTAACCCTTACTGAAAGTAGACAAACATCCACTCGTCATGTTCTACATACGAGTTATCAGGATGAGCACATCATATTGCCATGTCCTACATACAAGATGATGAATGCATTTTATTCTTGCCATGTCATACATGCAAGACAATGGGATGATTACATACATGATAGATCCATATCTATTCTTAGTTTTCCCATTCTTCATAAGAATTGGACACTTGGCCTTGGGATACTAACTTCATGTAACATGAACAAGTTTTCTCCCACTGAATCTGTGCATACTGAACACTTCAGTACAGATTGCCAATGTATGCTCTCTCTTTTCAGGTCAAGAGGTTTTCGAGAACTATCTCTATAGATCTCTATTCCTATCACATAGCAAACATCTCTATCTTCCTTAAAGATAATTTCCACTTTTGGATTTCCATTTTAGAACATTTCCATTTCACATCAATATGTGGAATGTGAACACGCTCCCACTAAATCACAAATCCCTTCCTTATCTTTGACATATCAGTCAAAGTAAAGATCCAATTTTGAGTTGCTTGTACTCAATCAATCATATTGATTAGTCCATTGTAACTTATAGACTTCATTTGCATTAGTGGATTCATAAACCTTATAGGTTGTGTCACGTACACATCCTTGTTTTATTCCTCATAGGAATGCGGTTTTAGTATCCATATGCCAAATGTCTTAGTCATTAAGTTGTAATCAACAAGCATCATCCTTCTCAAAATGTTATCCATGTGTCTTAACACTTAAGACTCATTTGCACTTATGGATATGATCCAATGAGTGCTACCATCAAGGTCATACCTTATGGTTCACATGGATGTCATTTAGGATGTAATGGTCATAAACCATAACTCAAGATTCGGTTCCTCATATTCATCTTGATAGTTGACTCATCACATGAAGAACTGATCACATAGATAATTGAGGTGTATCTGTTAAAGATGTAAGAACTCACAACCCTTGTGATTCTTAATTTCTTTTATTAGTGTGGGGTATTCATTTATTAAGAAGAATTCAGTTATTTGATAATCATTCTCTAACTCCTTAGAGTATGATTCCTTCTTGATTTAGACATCACCATGCCTTAATCATGAGTTCACTATGATACACTATCATAATCACTCATAAGGATCTCAAACATTTGGTCCAAGTATTTCATTTATTGATCTCATCAAGAATTAACACTTTACCAAATTTGTACTTCATCTATGACAATCTTGAACACTTCAAGATGTTCATATTGGTATTTCTCTAAACACCATTTGAAGTATTAACATTTGTTCCAATTGGTATGTAAATACATCACATGTATTATACCTAATAAGATAATCACTCCCCCACTTGCTTTAGTGAAGATTGATTAATCATGTCCAAGATATTCATGTCTCTTAATGGTTCTCTAACCAAAAGAGTCTAGGTTTATCCATCATATGGAAACTAGAAATGAATTTCTCATGATTGATGCTAATTTGATTTTTTGAGTTATCAATAACTTTAGGTATCATTTTATCTTATGCATACCATGTATTACAAGATAAACAAGGCATTGCCACAAAGATCATATCTTTAAGCTTGAAACATCAACTTTATTAATTGCCATCATTGTCATACAATATGCAATAATAAAGTGTTTCTATCTATTGGCAATATATGAAATAGCAGTTCTAAACTCTTTTTCGTGCCCTTTAGGCTGAAATAAACTGAAAGATACTCTTATCTATGACCGCAACACTTGCTCCAATGATGGGTACTTCTTTCTTGGTCCTTTCACAAAGGCCATCACTTCTTTGTGGATATTTCATATCATATATGACATATCCATATCTTGGTATCATATACCTCGGATAAAGAAGTGGTTCATTTCATGATACCTTAGGTGGAGATCTCCATCCCCTCCTTCATCTTCTTTTGTTCTTCCAGATATAGAGGGCAGTTCCCTCATACACCCTTTCCCCATGTGCCTTGAGGCTGAAGACGGCTTGGATTGCTGGCTAGCATCAAAACACTTCTTAGCTTTGCCCTTGCCCTTGCCCTTAAGACTTACCTTTTCTTTGATCACATCAAAGACTATGGTTTGTCTTTCTTCATCTTTGTCTCTACTATCCTCAACATGTCCAACAACTCTGTCAACGCTTGTCAAAGTTTTTCATGTTGTATCTTATCATGAATTGTATGATTCTCATAACATTTGCAGTATCATACCAATAGCCAACTCTTGGCTCAGAGGGAATCCTTCTTAATCAGGTTTTCCACATACCCAATCACATTGAGTGTGTGAATACCTTACTAGATCTCCTTCTGTCATGACATACTAGGACAGTATCTTGGAGACATCATATGTCTCATGTTGTCTCTGCAACTCATAGTTCAGAGAACACAACATCAAGCACTCCTCATCAATGTCATCCTCAGTATGCTTCCATAAGCATACTTTCAGCCATTGATGTGGTGCGATCGAGTTCATCTGGTTCTGGTATAACTAGGACTTAGAGCTTTCGCTCTTTGACTGAGAACACTTCTCATCATCCTAACCAGTCGTGGAATTATTCCCATTTTAATTTGTTGGTCTCAAAGACCGATCACATATAAAGTGATTTGTTGATTAACCATTTATTTTAACAAAAAGGAAATATATGCAATTTTAGTCCAAAACTCTTTTTGACTTGTTTGATTGATTTGAAAAGTTGACGATAAAATTAGGCCTTTAATTAATTATCGCTCCCACTATTTTACTTCAAATTGATAGCCCTCACCATCAATTTGGAAGATTGCAGCGTACAACCTTCTAGTGGGAAAGATCCTGAAATCCTCTAAGTCAGGAGTCAGCTTTGGCTGATCGCCCACAACTTAGATCTCTCAGGTAGGCAACTCTTGCCAATTGCATCATATGCAACTCTTACTGAATGAACATGCACAACTCCTTGCCATGAACATTCCTTGCCTCTGGGCTTAGACGCTCTAAGAATCACCAGTTAAGTCTAACCCAAAAGCCGACACGGTAAACATGCACCCTGCTTTGGCAGAACCTACATGTCTACCCTTCACACTTCCACAAGATAGACGGCGCACCACGCTTTGGCATAACCTACACTTGGTCGATCGAGCTTTTCATGTGTGCTGCTAATGGAAGGCATGTAAGACTTAATATTTTAATGAGGGATTTGGTTTTTATATACATATACATAAACAATCACCACAATACATAGTACGTATCATATACATGCTATATCCCACAGAAAACATGCACAAACGATAAAAAGCGATGATTATGGCCATCCTAATGTGATTCCTCGAGCCAAGAGGAATCACGGTCATCTAGGTCTACATCTCATGCAACCTGTACAAGATGAACTTTGTGCCTTGCCTTCCGAGTTGATCAACTCATCTCATGAATGATCTGTACTCTCCAGCCGGTCATCTGGGTGCCACCAGCCGATCGGTTGGCTCCTCCAACCGATCGGTTCGCCTGGTCGTCGTGCATCTCGTCATGTCCGCCACCCGCTCGTCTCGCTCCTCGAACCGGTCATCAACCAATCAATTCACTCCTTGAACTGACCGTCTGGAAGGTCAACCGATCGGTTCACTCCTTGAACCGATCGTCTGAGCAGTCGTCTTGATGTCCGCCGGTCTTTGACATAACAGGAAATAAAATCCTATTCTATTTATTACATTGCTTTAAAAGAGAAACCCCGATTTACATTCGGGGGGAGCAAAGGTAGGAAGAATCTCAAATTATTTCGAGTTACATCAGGATTAAGAGAGGGAAGATCGGTGCGCAGACCGAGATGCAAGCAACCACACACAACCAATCACAGATAGGGGTTTATAGGCCATAATCATGCTACATACATCCACCACAAAACTCATTTAAGGGTGACGCGTATCGAGTGCATTAATAATACATATCATATATGTAATTAGGGATTTGTGGATTTAGGATTGGACATGCATAAAGCCGATATTATTCGCATCGTATGCAATAAATAAAGGCGACAAACCAAAATCGATCATATCGATATTCCTAAAATATAGAGCAGTTGACCTGGCTCTGATACCACTATTGGGTTTTAGGGGAGACAATGAAGGCAGCGGAAACAAAAAATTTCTCCCCAAACCCATACCGAGGAAACTCGTCAACGTCTATATAATAGGAAATGATGGTTTGTGGAATCATACCTTGTCCCGAGGCTTGCTCGGCGACAATACCTCGCGCAATACGCGGTCTTCAACTCCGGTCTTGGACGGCGTCTGTGCAGCTCCTGGTCACACCGGGACTGACGACTCCTCCTCCTACCGGACTGTCGGATGATAGTTGTCCTCCTGAGCGGCAGTGTCCTCCCGCCTCTGTAGTAGTCCACACGGACCACCTGGAACTCGACTCTCCTTGTCCCACAAGGAAGTGGAAGGAGTCGCACCCTCCTGTTGACGTACTAGTCACCAACATACTCTCATGCTACCAGTTGCAACTGTAGTTGTCCTTCCCTTGCTGCACCTCCCTTTTGCGGGAAGCACTTGCTCGAGATCTCTCACGGTTACCAAAACCGGAGAGAACGACAACTTCGCAAAGCAACCGGCTTGCATTGAGTTGTACTTTGAGAAGCCCCCAATACCGCTATATATAGGCGGGTCATGGGATAGGGTTCTCTGTGTCCGGCAATACGGGACTAAAGCAGGAGTAGAAGGGTTCGAGAATTTTCCACAAAAAGCAACCGGTTCGCAACTTGAAATGATCGGTTCACCATTGAACCGATCGGTTCGGCCATTGAGCCGATCGGTTGGACCTGAGCCGATCGTTTGGGGCACTCCAACCGATCGGTTGGTGCCCTGAACCGATCGGTTCATGGTTCTAATCCGGCTCAAAAAGACTTTCCTTGTTTCGTTCTCAATTGGTATCGAATACCAATGTTATTCCCAATCGAATTGGGCAATTTGAAACCAAAGGAAAATTCTTTCCGACATGACTTTCCCAACTGGTCGGTTGCACCAGTTGAGCCGATCGGTTCAACTCTTGAACCGGTCGTTTCAACCTGGGCATGAGCCGATCGGCCTGGACACTCCAGCCGACCGGTTCAGCACCTCAGCCTACCGGTTCATCACATGAGCCGATCGGTTGGGAGCACAGGTTGGGCAAAATCAGTCAATTGTGATTTCAATCAATCTGATACTCCAATCAATGCGTCCAACACCTTGAACCATATGATATTGAGCTATCAACTGATTGAGTGTTTAATTGAACTACTAAACTCCTTTAGTAATCAATCTAAATAGTGCTTTGTGGACAAAACTCCTCTTCCAGGTTAAATCCTATGTGTGTGACCCTACAGTTCCATTTCACGTTGGCAGTGAAAGTCCATAACACTTATGACTTCACAAGCAAAGAGCGGTGCCTAGTCACACATCAGTGCTACCCAAGTGAAAGTAGAAAGTTGGAGAACAACTTTCATCCTACAATCCGTGAATGGTGTTACAGTGAATGTATAATTCCTTTGTCACTGATATCCCGAATGAACTCAAGGCATGGAACAGTCATCCTGTCAACGTTCATTCACTTTCTTGATCTCAGAGCAGATTGAACGAGATATGTATGACATCAATATCACATACTGATTCACACATGCGTGCGCACGCCTATCTCAATCCTACTCATCAAGTGGCCTTGGATATCAAACTCCCTCAGGAGGGACAAATCCCATATCTATCACTCACCCCTCAAAATCCCCATGTGTCAAAGCCACCCAATCATCACCTTTATAACAACCCATGTTTCAGGACTGCGTTTGATGATGTCAAAGTGTGCCCAACGACATGTGTTGAGTGCAGTGATTTCAGGTCTAAGAATCACACTCACCACCATCACTGTGAGTACTGACTGTGACTACCATCTTATGGTTCCATGTGTCAAACTCACGGTGGGTCTGTCCGGTACACTTGTTCTCTAACAAGTACCTATGTGTTTGGTTTGATATCTCTATATCGTGACTAATGAGATTCTGTCATCAACCAACACCACAATCCAGTCTTGTGTGTCATTGCTGTCTATCTACCTTCCACAATGACATCCGAATAGGGACATAAAAAGAATGTACAAACTCTTAGCATCCGTATGATCTCATCGTTCAGGTCCTCAACCTGAAAGCATACGTCATTGAGTACTGTCATTCTCTAGACATTCAATCTGTTCTATCAATATCTCATATGACTAAACCAGAAAGAATTGGAAGCTTGCCTTTGATGTTTATCAAATCAATCTTAATGTATCCCACCAATCATCCCATGATTGGCTCTCAGGGCATACATACCAATAGGGACTGTGTGTCTCACCCCACTGGTTTATAATCTTTTAAGGTGATCGCTCTAGACGTGGTGGTGGTCGCGAGGTTGTGACCGAGCAGCAAGAAGAGCACTAGAATGCAAGAGATGGACATGCTGCTGTTTTGGTGGTTTTGTAGTATAGTCCTAGAGTCATCCCTGTACTCTTAGGTCCTCGGATGTGTTTTGATGACGTTTCACAATGTATAGTTGTTGTACCTTTTGTATACCCTGCTGCTAGCCTGATGTGGCCGTTATGTATGTATAAATAGGTGATGAACTCATGTGCTGGACAGACAACTGGTTTCTGTACGCTATGAACTTATATCAAGGGCTGCGTATGTTTCTATAACATGTTTCCATGCAGGATGGGGATTTGGTCGCAATAGTTCTCCTTTATATGTTTTCTGCAAACAATTTTAATTAACATGTGTTTTTGGTAATATGTGGTTTCTGGTGATTCCACACATTTTCGCGTGGCATTTCATTGTCTGTGTGATAGCAGGGTGTCACAGTAAGTTTTGTATCAGAGCTTTAGGTTTGTTGAGTTTACAGGGATCTAGGACTAGGTTTGCGTCTGTTCTTGTGAGTTTCCCAGATTTTCTTACAATCACCTTCTTCCCTCAGCAAAAGATAAAGCTTAAAGATGTCTGGAAACCATTAAGAACATGTTGTGGAGAGCAGTGATGCTGCATCAGTTGATGGAGCAGGAGTGTAGGCACATGAAGATCAGGTGCCTGAGGTCTCCCTACTTTACCCAGCCTTTCTTGAAAGCCCTGCCTATCAACACCTTATGGGACATTTGATGGCTACGATGAATCACATGGTGGAAAGAGTGCCAGTGCCTCTACTAAGAGCACATGCTCCCCATGGTGAATCATCAGGCATTGGGAAGACCTTTGAGTGATTTTTCCGAGTTGGAACTTCGGATTATGCTGGAACGGTTGATTTCGCAGATGCATATCTGTGGCTGATAGGTTTCGAGAAGGCCTTCCGGATCCTCAACATCCTCGAAGCGAACAAAGTCAAGTACACTATCTACCTTCTGAAAGGTAGTGCTAGCCACTGGTGGGCCATCGAGGAGGAGAAGCAACCCGGTGAGGTGATTGGTTGGGAGGTTTTCCGGTAGGAGTTCATCAGCAGATACTTTCTGAAGACGTATCTAGACGAGAAGATCAACCAGTTTGAGCATCTACACCAAGGATCAATGACCATCACCGAGTATGAAGCCAAGTTCATGGACTTGTTGAGGTTCTATCCTCACATGGCAGTGACAGATGATGAATGGATCAGGCAGTTTGAGAAAGGTTTGAGTGACGAGCTATCGACACCTGCTACTGCTTTAGAGAATTGGGAGCGGTTTGCCACATTTGTGGAGTCCATCTGAAGGATTGAATGGTCTGTCAGGGAGAACATGGAATCCATGACCAGGAAAAGGCCTGCTCAGTACCAGAAATAGAGGTTTGATGGCTTTAAGAAGCCAAGGTTTTCAGCACCTTCCATGATGAGAGGTTCCAATGTATCATCGCAGTGGTCCCCGAGTAAGGAAAGATGTTATGTTTTTTCACCGTCGAGGGTGCATAGTATAGCTTCAGTGGCGGTGACAGGGCCATCTAGGCCGCAGATAGAAGGAAGGTCATGTTACTACTATGGACAGACTAGGCACTTGAGGTCAAATTGCCCAAGGAAAGATGTTGAAGTAACACAACAACCGATGCATAATCAACAAGGGTCAGATAGATAGCAGCCCAGTAGTAGCAGAGGGCAAGGACACAATCAAGCATCGCAAGAGGGATCGTCTGCTCAATGAAGCAGAGGACGTGGACAACAAGCAACAACGCGATTCTATGCTATGAGTCAGTCGAAGGCAATAGTCAACCAGCGAGTGGTGGCATGTCAGATGGAGTTGTTTTTGAATTGTCTTCTTCTTGCTTTATATCTGTTCTGGTTGACCCAGGTGCTCCACACTCTTTTATCACACGTAGTATGCTTGATTGCTGTCTTTTACCTATTAGCTGTAAGAAAGATAGCATGTTGTTAGAAACCCCTCTTGATCGTTCCTCGATACTTTGAGAAGAGTGTCCATCTTGCGTCTTATCTTTTTTGGGACACAATATACAAGTGGATCTTATAACACTTGATATGCATGGATTTGATGTGATCCTTGGGATGGATACTTTAGAAAAGTATAAGGTTGTGTTGGACTGTGGTTCCAAGCAAGCAGTGTTCGATAACGGTGGTGAGAGATGGAGCTTCCAAGGAGATAGGAAAATTCTTCTGACATGTTTGGTGTCAATGATGGTGGCAGAGAAGTTGTTGCAGCAAGGTTGTAAGGCATTTTTAGCTCATGTTGTGGATACCAAGGCGAAAGGTCCTAGCCTTGAGGAGGTGTCAATTGTTCGAGAGTTTGTGGATGTATTTCCCGATGAGTTCCCCGGTGTTCCCCCACCTTGAGAGATTGATTTTGATATCAATCAGGTGCCAGGAACATAGCCAGTTGCTCAGACACTGGACAAGATGGCTCAAGATGAGATGGAAGAACTAAAGAAACATTTACAGGAGTTGTTGGACAAAGGTTTCATCAGGCCGAGCACATCACCGTGGGGTGCTCCAGTCCTGTTCGTAAAGAAGAAGGATAGATCGATGCGGTTGTGCATAGATTATCGTCAGTTGAACAAAGTTACGATCAAGAATAATTACCCACTACCAAGGATAGACGATCTATTCGATCAGTTGCGTGGTTCTACATTGTTCTCTAAGATCGATCTACGATCTGGATATTATCAGTTGAATATTAAGGGTGATAACATACCAAAGTCAGCTTTTAGGATGAGGTATGGTCACTTTGAGTTCGTGGTTATGTCGTTTGGGCTAACCAACATGCCTACTGCTTTCATGGATCTGATGAATAGGGTGTTCCATCTGTTTTTAGATTAGTTTGTTGTGGTTTTTATAGATGACATCTTGATCTACAGTCGAGACAGTCAAGAGCATGAACAACATCTTCGACAAGCATTGACTCTTCTTTGCCAATACCAGTTGTATGCCAAGTTCAGTAAGTGTGAGTTCTGGTTGAAGGAAGTGACTTTCTTAGGTCACATGATATCCTCTGAAGGAGTCAGGGTGGACCCCAAGAAAATAGAGTCATTTGCAGATTGGGAACAACCAAAGACGCCGACAGAAGTTTGTATTTTTCTAGGTTTGACAGGATACTACCAGAGGTTTATAAAAAACTTCAGTATGACCGCATTGCCAATCACAAAGTTGACCAGGAAGGATGTACCTTTCGTGTGGGATGATCGTTGTCAGTAAGCTTTCCAAAGTTTGAAGGAGAAGCTGACTAGTGCTCCAGTGCTAGTGTTGCCAAAGCCTGGAAAAGGCTATGTTGTTTTCTTCTATGCTTCCAAGAAGGGCCTAGGAGGTGTGCTGATGCACGAGGATCATGTGGTTTCTTTTGCTTCGTGACAACTTAAGAAACATGAGGATAACTATCAACACATTATTTGGAGTTGGCAACGATGGTGCATACGTTGAAGATTTGGAGACACTATCTTTATGGGGAAGTTGCCAGATCATCACAGATCATAAGATCTTGAAGTACATCTTCTCGCAAAGTGAGTTGAACATGCGACAATGACGCTGGATGGCGCTGATCAATGATTATGATTGCAACATTGAGTATCATCCTGGTAAGGAAAACATTGTAGCTGATGTGCTCAGCACGAAGTCCTCTTCTCTTCCCACGAAGAAAGCACAGTTGAGTTCTTTGGAATGCAATAGGCGGGATATGTTTGTCTCCTTACTGTAGATGAACATGCAGATGGAAGTTTCCTTGTTGGCAGGAATGTTGGCACATATGCAAGTAAAGCCTACATTGAGGCAGCAAATCAAAGACGCAGAACATGCAGATGCTTCAGTTCAGTTGATCAGAATTGAGTTCAACAATGAAAAGCGTGATGGGTTCCATGAGTCTGAGGATGGACTAGTTTGTTATCATGATAGGATGGTGGTCCCTGATGTTGTTGATTTGAGAAAGCTGGTGCTCGAGGAAGCACAAACATCAATGTATGCTATGCATCTAGGAGTCACTAAGATGTATCATAATATGAAGGATTTGTATTGGTGACCTGGCTTGAAGAGAGATGTAACCGAATTCGTGGCTAGGTGTGCGATGTGCCAACAAGTTAAGGATGAGCATAAGAAGCCGGTAGGTACATTGCAACCCATGTCGATACCGCAATGGAAATGGGATCATATAACCACGAAGTTCATAGTTTTATTACCAAGGACATCTAAGAATCACGATTCCATTTGGTTGATAGTGGACAGATTGACGAAGTCTTCCCATTTCATACCTGTAAAGACAACATATACAACCAAGAAGCTTGCTCAGGTGTATGTAAACGAGATATTGTGTTTGCACGGAGTACCAACAATGATAGTTTTCGACAGAGGTCCTCATTTCACGAGTCATTTCTGGGAATAGTTGCATAAAGAATTGGGAACACAGTTGAGGTTCAGTAGTGCCTTCCACCCACAGACAGATGGGAAGTCTGAAAGGACTATTTAGACTTTGGAGGATCTTCTCTGAGCTTGTGTTTTGCAGTTCCTAGGCAGTTGGGACGTGCATCTCAGTTTGATAGAGTTCGCTTATAATAACAGTTACCAGCGGAGCATCGACATGGCTCCTTATGAGGCTCTATATGGTAGGAAGTGCAGATATCCTCTATGTTGGTATGAGTCTGGTGAGTATCAACTATTGGGTCTTGAGTTAGTACAACAGACAAAAAAGAAGATTAGAGTGATATGACAAAAGTTGAAAATGGCACAGGACAGACAGAAGTCATACACAGATAATCGCCAACGACCTTTAGAGTTCTAGGTGGGAGACAAGGTGTATCTCAAGGTCTCACCGTGGAAAGGCGTGCTAAGGTTTGGCCGGAAAGGAAAGTTGGCACCTAGATATATGGGGTCATACCCGGTAATAGCACGTGTTCGCAAGGTATCTTACAAGTTAGAGATGCCGCCAGAGTTGCACATGTTACATCTGGTGTTCCACATCAGCATGCTGAAGAAAAGTCATCCAGACACAGGAACAGTGATACAACCAGTTGAGGTTGAACTCGATGAAGATGTGACCTACAAGGAAGGTCCAGTGATGATCCTTGATAGAAGAGTGAAGAAGTTGAAGAGGAAAGACCTGGTTCTTGTGAAGGTTCTTTGGCATCACCGTGGCATTGAGGAAGCCACATGGGAGCCTGAGGAAGAGATATGAGGAGGTATCCCTCGCTTTTCTCTTCGGATTTTGGGGGCAAAATCCCTTTGTATAGGTTTAAGCCTTATAAGGACCCTGACCTCCATTTTTGGCATATCCTATTTGTTTTGCCTAAACCTTGTGTTTAGTTGCTTGCTAATCACCTCTAGTAGTGATTAGGGTTTGCTTGAGCTTTGTTGAGAGTTGGAGGTGCTACTTGCAAATAACCTAAGTTTAAGGTTGATGAGCAAGTTTGTCACCTTGAGAGATGCTCTTCTCTCTCTTTGCTTCCTCTAGAGTTGAGAGGAAGGATTGGGCTCGTTTCTTGAGTTTCCTTGGACCATGCAGAGCTCTTTTGGGCTTTGTTTCACCTTGTTTGGACCTCACCTTCCCTTGATGAGCTTTGTATCGGGTAGGAGCACCTTGTGTCGGCCATGGGGGTGTCGCCCATGGGTGTTTCGGCCAAGGTGGTGGTCTTTGTGTCAGCCTTTGACCCCTTTGACCTCCTTGCTTTGGTTGTGTCACCATATCTTGGACATGTGGCCAGTCTCTTGATGAGTGGTGGCATAACATGTTGCATGTGGTTTGCAAGGTGGTAAGACGTTGGACAAGTGTCCCTAAGTAAGATGACACCTTGCCTTGGTTCACCTTTTATCCTTTTCTATATATATCTTCCCTTTCACTTCATTAGGATCCCTTTAGCTCTTTGTTTCTCTTCTCTTCTTTGGTGCATGACACACCTTCCTTTGTTGAGCTTGGTGGCCAATCCCCCTTGGTGGAGATCTCTTCTTCTTCCTCTAGCTTGGTGACCAAACCCTAGGTGGACCTTGCTTCCTTGGTGTCTGAAAGTGATGTGCTTTGGAGCTAGAAGCTTAGAGCTTGGAGATTTGGATCTTGAGGAGCTTTCTTAAGGGATGGTACATAACTTCTAACCTTATCTATACTACTTCCTTTTATGTTGCATGTTCATATATGATCATGATCGGCCATGCATGTTGTTAGATATGTTTCTTGCTCTAGCATGTACCTTTTAAATCTTATGGATGTAGTGATCATGTTGTGGTTGATGTTGTTGGTTCTTGTGTACCTTGGGACCTTGTTGGCTGAACCTATGGAGTAGGGTTTTGTTTGGGGCAATACCCCTTTCTCTCTTTTGGTCTTGAGAAGGGAGTTCGGTCCTAGGGATATAGGCAACACTCCTCTCACTTGGTTGTTGAGAGGTGAGTCTATACTCTAGTTGCTTGAACAACACTCTTCTCTCACCATGGATTTGAGAGGTGAGCTATGGTTGAAAGTTGGCCGATATGGAGATGATCCATCATGTGCCCGATTGGTGATGAAGGTTGTGCAAAACCCCACTCACTTGGTTGTTGAGAGGTTAGCCAATCCTCTGGATCTTTTAGGGTTTTGATGATGATGATCTCGAGGTTGATGATGACTCTGTCAGGCTATGCTCATGCTTTTCACAACATGTTCTTTAGTAGTGCTGCACGACACCTCTTTGTCTAGGTGTTAACCCTTGGCCGATACATCAAGTTGTGTTGTTGGCTTTGTGCCAGATATGGTGCTCTTGACCTTGATGATGATCTTGGGAGATATGCCTTGATTTAGATGATCTTTTGACATATAGTTGTTTCCCCCTTGACCGATAGAGTGCCTAGTTGATATCTCTATTTAGAGTCTTGGGCGATACATGTTGGGTTGGGTCCTTGCCCAACATGGGTTGAGTGGTGCACCTTAGTGAGTACCTTAGTGGTGTCCGTTTTGAGGTGTTTGGTTGGACGATAGGACTTCTTGTGGTGCCTTAGTATCGGTTGTTGTAGTGAGCATGGTGGACGTTACAAGTTTGAGCTTGGGCGCCATGCTGCTGGCCGATACAAGCTTTCAACAATAGGGTAGTTGCTGCCTGTCACAACCCTAACCCTAAACATAGTAGGCCGATAGGGCTTTTCCCATTTCAGTGGTTGCCTGATATACCTTTCCTTTGGGTAGGCCGACAGACCTTTGGTGAGGGACGTCACCCTACTTGATACCACCTATATAGTGAGGGTTGCCCTACCCGTCACACCTCTTGTGAGGGTAGCAGGCACCTTTGGTGAGAATCATACCTAGTGGTCTTTTATCATGTAATTGCATCTTTGTTGATGATGACATATGGATGCCCATGATTTGATAACAGTGATGTAATTGATACAGTATGACACACATATTTATAATCATGACATGTGCATCTAAAAATCCTAATAACATGATAATCAGTAAGAACTATGCCCGGTGATTTTAAGATATCTCTCTTGATGTGGATACTAAGCATGCGTGAATATTAGATGGATTCATAGCCAGGTAAGATCTATGAGATATATGTGTTCGAATAACACTGCATCATGATGATAACTCTTGTTGATGAGATAACATGCATCACCAGTATAAGAAGATAGGTCTAAGGACATGATAAAGGGCTGAGTTGAGGTGTTATCCTCTGATGATGAGTTAAGGGATTGCTATCCCAGGATGTTGATACATGATGGTGATTCCTTGAGAGGCAGTGGATTTCTGTGATAAGGGATTGAGATCCCATGATAGTGACAGTGATAATGTAACTCGATGCTCTATAACGTGTTTTCCTGAACAACTCACTTAAAATATACTAATTAATTACAGTGGAACATATCATGTAGTTGTTGGGTTTTTTGGAGAAAACATGCGCGGCGGAAGCAACATAAATTCCACTCAACCCGAAACAAGATCTCATCAACAATAGTGTATTTGGAAGAAGTGTCTGCGGGATATACCTTATCGTGGAGCAAGTCTGGCGATGTCCCACTGCACGATGGGGTGCAACGATGCTTGTCTACATGGACGGAACATCTCTCCCGTTCACTATCGCAGGAAGATCCGACAGTGCTCCTTTCGTGCGATGATGTATGCCGCTTGTAACGTGCATGAATGGTCATTGATGTCCTCCGAACGTAGGTGTCTAAGCGTCTACATCTCTACTTCATCCACACAGATGGACCGGAACTCCACATCGCACTTCCTAAGTTGGCGGGAAGGAGTCGTGTATGTGCGGACGCGTGCTAGCGGCACATTCCTCTCCTTTCTCTCCTAAGGATGGTGACGACTAGGGTTTACGTACGTGAGCGTAAACTAAAAAGCCTCTCTCGATATATTATATAGATATCGGCCGTCAACCTCCTTTAAATAGGAGACGAAGGGAAGTAGGGCTTCCTAAACCCATCGGTAAACAGAAACACTGCGTTAATTAAAATGCTCATGGATTAATTAGAATATTTCGAAATTCATTAATTAACCAAATAATCACATTACTTGATTAATTAATATCCGACTTCATGCAATCGCTTGGGATGGCTCTATGGGCATATATGCCAACAGACTCCCACTTGCACTTAGAGCCAGTCACTCTAATATTATTCTAATCGATTACATAAACATTTTAGTAATCAATGTGATTCAGAGAAATTCCAATAAAATCCACAATTATACTCCTATTCCAAGACATCCTATGTGTGTAACCCGGTATTCTTCAAATTACGTTGGCAGTGATATCCATAATCATATTATGATTTTACAAGCAATGATTGGTATCTAGCAAGACTTCATTGCCACCCAAGTAATTGGAGAAGTTGGAGAACAACTTAACCTATCATTCATGACTGGTGTTATAGTGATTGTATAGTTCCTTTATCGCTGATATCCGGATTGAACTCGAGTCATGGAATTGTTATCCTTTTCAACGTTTAATCCATGTTCCTTGAACTAGAGAAGATTGTTTGATATATATATGTAAGCTCAATATCACATATTGACTCACATCAGCATGTCCATGCATTTCTCAGTCTCACTTATCAAGTGGTCGGAATATCAAACTCCCGTAGGAAGGACAAATTCCATCTACATCACTCACAGTCATCCCCATGTGTCACAGTGCACCCAAGTACCATCTTTATGGCAATCCTTATTCAGGACCATGGTAGATTATGTCAAATTACAATGAACAACATGTGATAAGTGTAGTGACTTCAGGTCTAAGAACCACAATCACCACAATCATTATGAGATGTGACTCTAACTACCAATCATGGTATCCATGTGTCATTCTCAAGGTGGGTCTATCCAATACACTGTTCTCTAACAAGTATCTATGTATTTGGCTTGATATCTCCATATCATGGATAATGAGATTCTTCCATCAACCAACATACATTCTAATCTTATGTGTTATTGATGTCTATGGATATTTCCACAATAACAACCGATTAGGGACAAAACAAGAATACACACTCCTAGCATACATATGATCTCACTATTCAGGTCATCAACCGGAAGACATATATCATTGAGTATATTATTCTATAGACATCTATAAGTTTTATGGTCATCTCGCAATATCAAACACAAACATATAGATTGGAAAATTGCCTTTATTGATATGATCAATGTAGTATTACAAATCGTTTACATAGTATTCCATTACAATCATCAAATGATAGTCTCTATGGGCATACATACCAACAGATTCGCACTTGCACTTTTACCCAATCACTCATGAATCTCAATCCAAGTGATCAAACATGTCCTTCATGTTTCTGCTGTGAAAGAGATTTTGTGAGCGGGTCAGCCACATTGCTTTCTGTAGGTAATCTGCAAATCTTCACATCTCCTCATTGTACGATCTCTCATATGAGATGGAACCACTGTAGAATATGTTTGGAATGTTGTTGCGATCGTGGTTCTTTAGCCTCTGCAATTGCTCCTTTGTTGTCTCAAAACAACTCAATTGCATCACCAGTGCTTGGAACCACTCTAAGTTCAGAAATGAACTTCTTGATCCACACAAATTCCTTTGCAGCATTAGATGCGACAATATATTTAGCCTCTATTGTAGAATCCACAACCGTCTCTTGCTTGGAAATCTTCCAGCTCATAGCTCTGTTGTTCAGGCAAAACACAAATCTAGATTGCGATCTGTAGTCATCTTTGTCAGTTTGGAAGCTAGCATCGGTGTAACCCTTTAACACGAGCTCTTCCTCACCACCGTATACTAAGAATTGATCCTTAGTCCTTCTCAATTATTTTAGGATGTTCTTTACGGCTATTCATTGACATTCACCTGGATTTAACTGATACCGATTTGTCATGCTCAAAGCATATGACACATCAGGATGAGTACATAACATCACGTACATGATAGATCCAATTACTGATGCATATGGAATCTTACTCATGCGTGCCCATTCATCACATGAACTAGGACACTGGGCTTTATAGTTTGTAACCCCATGGGGCATGGGCAAGTTAACTCTCTTAGAACCCTCCATGCTAAACCTCTTTAGCACCTTGTCAATGTATGTGCTCTGGCTTAGGCCTAAAAGTCTTCTAGATCTATCTCTATAGATCTTGATCCCTAGTATATAGGATGCTTCGCTTAAATCCTTCATAGAGAAGGTCTTCCCTAGCCAACCTTTTACTGTTTGAAGAGTAGGGATGTCATTTCCCATCAGTAGTATGTCATCCACATACAATATGAGAAATATGATTGTGCTCCCACTAACCCTTTTGTAAACACAAGGTTCATCTTCATTTTGACTAAAGCCAAACTTTTTGACTACTTCATCAAAACATAGATTCCAGCTCCGAGATGCTTGCTTCAATCCATAGATTGACCTTTGTAGCTTACATACTTTATTGGCTTCCTTTGGATCGATAAAACCCTCAGGTTGTGTCATGTACACATCCTCGAGTAAATTCCCATTAAGGAATGCTATTTTAACATCCATCTGCCAAATCTCATAGTCATGATAAGCTGCAATGGCAAGCATGATCCTGATGGATTTAACCATGGCAACTGGTGAGAAGGTCTCGTCATAATCAACACCTTGAATTTGATGGAATCCTTTCGCAACCAATCTACCTTTATAGGTTTAAACATTTCCATCCATGTCAGTCTTCTTCTTGAAGACCCACTTTCACACTATGGGTTTTACTCCTTCGGGTGGATCCACCAAGGTCCATACCTTGTTGGTGTACATGGATTCCATCTCAAATCTCATGGCTTCAAGCCATTTATCAGATTCTGGTCCATTAATAGCTTCTAGATAGGAAGTTGGCTCATCTGCTTTTCCCAATTCGTCACTGTCTTGAGTCACGAGAAATCCAAATCTCTCCGGCTCAAGTTGTGCCCTACTAGACCTATGAGGTTCTTGTATTACATTTGGAACTTGAAATTCCACAACAATTTGTGAGTCTTCATGTTCCTTATGTACCTCCTCAGGCTCTCTTCTTTCTTGTTGGTCTCGAACTTCTTCAAGCTCTACATTCCTCCCACTAATTCCTTTGGAAATAAATTCCTTTTCTAGAAATATAGCAGTCCTAGCAACAAACACTTTGTTGTCAGTTGGTGTGTAGAAGTAGTATCCCCGAGTTTCCTTGGGGTATCCAACCAAATAGAATTTTTCTGATTTGGGTCCAAGCTTTTCAGGAAATTGTTTCCTAACATAAGCTTCACATTCCCAAATCTTTAACATAGACAAATTGGGATGATTCCCATTCCATATCCCGTATGGTGTCTTTTGAACCGATTTGGAAGGTACATGGTTAAGTGTAAACGCTGCAGTTTCAAGAACATATCCCCAAAATGATATTGAAAGTTCGGCTAAACTCATCATTGATCGTACCATGTCTAATAATGTATGATTCCTTCTTTATGACACACCATAATGTTGTGGTGTACCAGGTGGAGTCCATTGTGATACAATACCACGGTCTCTCAGAAGGTCCTCAAACTCTTGGCTTAAGTATTTGCCACCTCTATCAGAACGGAGTTCTTTAATACTCTTACCAAGTTGCTTCTCTACTTCATTCATGAAAGTCTTGAACATTTCAAGAGTTTCTGACTTATGTTTCATAAGATATACATAGCCATACCTACTGAGGTCATCACTAAAGCTAATGAAGTATTGATAGACTCCTCTAGAATTTGATCTAAAAGGTCCACATACGTAAATATGGATGAGCCCTAGAAGATCACTAGCTCTCTCATTGTGTCTAGTGAAAGGATTCTTGGTCATCTTCCCTAATAAACATGCCTCACATGTCTCCAATGATTCAAAATCAAAAGAGTCTAGATAACCATCCTTATGGAGTCTAGATATGCGCTTCTCATTTATGTGCCCAAGACGACAATGCCATTAGAATGTTTTGTTTGAGTTGCCAAGTTTTAACCTTTTAGTATTTACGCTGTATATGATAGTCTTAAGCTCTAACAAGTAGATACCATATGACATAGGGACATTGCCATAAAAGATCTCATCTTTAGAAATAGAAATAATTCAATTCTTAATGTGAAATTCAAATCCACTCTTTATCATATAAGATACAAAAATAATATTTCTATTAATGGCAGGTACATATAGTAATTCTCTAATTGTAGTACAAGGCCCGTAGGCAAAGATAAACTAATAACTCCAATTGCGGTGGCAACAACTCTTGCTCCATTAGCGACCCACAACTCGACTTGGCCCTTTCGTAAAGGCTTACTTCTTATCAGATCATGCATATTAGAACATATGTGAGATCCACATCCGATATCCAATACCCATGATGAAGAAGTATTTAAGTTTATCTCAATAACGTATATACCTGAAGTGGAGATCTCTATCCCCTGCTTCTTCTTCCTCAGTTCCTCCAGGTAGAGAGGATAGTTTCTTTTCCAATGTCCAGCCTGGTGACAATGGTGACAACTTCCTTCTTTGGAGATCCCACCTTTAGCTTTGAGCACGGATGCCTTTGGCTTCTGCCCGAGCTTAGAACCTTTCTTAGCCTTTCCTTTGCCTTTTGACTTTCCCTTTTCCTTGCTGATCATCATCATAGACTTGGGCTTGTCTTTCTTCATTTGTGCTTCAGCTGTCCTCAACATGCCCAACAATTCTGACAACGGCTTGTCAAAATTGTTCATGTTGTAGTTCATGACAAAATGAGTATATGATTTAGGCAATGATTGTAGAATCACATCAGTGGCCAACTCTTGATCTAGGGGAAATCCCAGCTTGGATAGGCTTTCCACGTACCCAATTAAAGTGAGTATATGGGTACCAACTGAGTCTCCCTCTTTCATCTTGCTCTTGAACAAAGCCTTTGAGACATCATATCTCTCCTGTCTTGCTTGATGTTGATACATGTTCTTGAGATGTGTTACCATCTCCATGACATTCATGTTCTCATGCCTCTCTTGCAACTCATAGGTCATTGAGCACAACATCAGGCACTGGACATCCACGACATCATCCAGGTGATTCTTGTAAGCATCCTTTTCAGCCTTGGGCGCATTTACGGCGGGTTCCGCTGGAGATAGAGCTTACGCTCATGTGTGAGAACAATTCTCAGCATCCTAAACCAGTTATGAAAGTTAGTTCTGGTAAGTTTGTCCTTCTCAAGGACCGATCACAACAAGAAAGTGGGAGTGTTGTTTGCCATTTGATTGCTACAAAAGAAAAATTTTGATTTAGTACAAACATTTTGACTTGTAAAGATTTGATAAATGAGATTAATTAGGCCTCTAATTAATTATGCTCCCACTATTTTATTCAAATTGATAGCCGTCACTATCAACTCGGAAGATTGCAACGCACAACCTTCTAGTGAGCCAAGACCAAAATAATTGGATTGATGCCCAGCCAACGCCGACGTCAAAGACCAAATACTAAGGTAGGCAACTTTTGCCAATTGCATCATATGCAACTCTTGGATAGATGATCATGCACAACTCCTTGCCATGATGCATCTCTGTGCCTCTAGGTACTTGATCCAATCAAGGTTCCCTAGTTAAGTCCAACCCATAAGCCAACATGATGAGTGTGCACCCTGCGGAGGCAGACCCACACACCCACCATCACACTTGTACGAGATAGATAGTGTACCACACGGAGGCATGCCCACACATAGTCGATCAAGATTTTCATGTGTGTTTCTTTATGGAAGGCAACTAAAACTTAATATTATTAATTGCGAGGTTTTATTGATACATATACATATCCAAACACCACATACTTATAGTACGTATCATATAGTACTATATCCGCAACCACAAATGATAGTTGTAAGCATGTAATGATCAACATTACAATGAACAACTACATGGATGCATCATGAGGTTGGAACTTCCAGTTGCTCCTTGGAATTGAATCTTCTTGTTGCTTCTCCATGGACGCTCCTTGGAGTTGGATCTTTCAGGTTGCTTCTTGGAATTAGATCTTCATGGTGCTTCTCCATGGACACTCCTTAGAGTTGGATCTTCAAGTGGCCTCCTTACATCAAGTTTACAATGACTAAAACTAATCCTATCTCTATTACATCATATGAGTACAAATATAAAGGAAAAGAATTAATTACACTTTGAAATAAGAGATGAGGCTCGACATGCAAGTTGAATACCTTATGCAAAGGATCAATTTGCAACCATTATACATCCATAGCATTCACAAACAAACATATCCACAAGATTGACATCCACATTCATTCACAACATTGACAAAAGGGGATACTAGTCCATAACCGTGCATGCATTCACCACATAAAACAAAATTAATGGCGACGTGTATGTTATCATAGGTATATCTATATATACGTATATACATATTAAAATTGCAGTACTTTTAATGCAGGACATTCCCCATTAAATAATTTTTTGACTCCCACACAAACTATGTGGGGTACACAGGGGCAATGCCCCTGTCAAGGGGAGGCCACCCCTCGCGGGCTCTCAGGGGCGGAGCCCCTGAAAGGTCTATGGAATTTTATTTCCATGCACTTAGGAAAATTAATATTTTCCATAGTCGACCCCATCCAAAATGTCAAAAATAGAAGCATGCGGCGTATATGGAATTAGGTTTAGATTTGCACATTAGCAATTTTATTTTTCATCGTATGAAACATAAAAATAGTTTACAGTGATTCGATCATATCGAAAAGAATCCAAATACGTTGTAGATCGACGCTGCTCTAATACCACTGTTGGGTTTTGTGGAGAAAACATGCTCGGCGGAAGCAACAAAAATTCCACTCAACCCGAAATAGGATCTCGTCGACAACAGCGTATTTGGAAGAAGTGTTTGCAAGATATACCTTATCGCGGAGAAAGTCTGACAATGTCCCGCTACACGACGGTGTGCAACGATGCTTGTCTACACGGACGGAACTTCTCTCCCATTCACTGTCGTAGGAAGATCTGGCGACACTCCTTTAGTGCGATGATATACACCGCTCGTAACGCGCATGGATGGTCGTTGATGTCCTCCAAATGTAGGCGTCTAAGCATCTATGTCTCTACTTCGTCCACGTGGATGGACGGGAACTCCGCGTCACACTTCCTAAGCCAGCGGGAAGGAGTCGTGTATGTGCTGCGGCGTGTTGCTCTCCTTTCTCTCTTAAGGATGGTGACGGCTAGGGCTTACGTACGTGAGCGTAAACTGAAAAGCGTCTCTCAATATCTTATATAGATATCAACTGTCAACCTCCTTTAAATAGGAGACGAAGGGAAGTAGGGTTTCCTAAACCCATCGGTAAACAGAAACACTACATTAATTAAAACACTTGTAGATTAATTAGAATATTCTAAAATTCATTAATTTACCAAATAATCACATTAATTGATTAATTAATATTCGACTCCATGCAATCGCTTGGGATGGCTCTATGGGCGTATATACCAACAGTAGTTTTCCCTGGCTATAGATCCATCATCGTCAGAATTTGATGATGTGGAAACATGTTTGTCCTGCGGGATTACCTGGAGTGCATATTGTTTAATATGCGGGGTTTTCTCCTAGCCAAAAATAGGAGGTTTAGAGTACAACTGCGGTTGTAGACTCCGTATGGTAAAGAGCATGGTGAACAGGCCCATGACTCAATGAGATAGAGCATGAATGCGTTCATGGCTCAAGAGCACGATGATCAGACCCATGGCTCAAAAAGTATACTAGCACCTATGACAAGGTGAGCTAGAGATATGGGTAGTTTGCAGAGCTGACCCTAAGGCTGGGGCCATATAAGCATGAGACTATGGTCCTGCTTTGGTTTTTGTGCACTGACCATGAGGAGGTGAGGTCTTGGAGTCTGGGTCTCCCAATGACCTTGTATGGCACCGGTTTTGGGCTTTATTGCCAAAGGTTGGATTCGAGCAGGGACAACTCACTTTCTCATGGCATAATAAATCATAATCCAGCCGTATAGTATATATGTTGCTTAAAGAAAAACACGGAACATTGATTGAGGCCTTGCTTTTATAGCTGATCTAGTTATATCTTGCAGTTACGTGTACAATCCTTATATTTTGTGATAAGTTCTTATAAAGCTTATCTTGTCAATCATGTTCCATAAAGAATTGCTGGTTATATGCCTCTTATATATCTTGGTAAGATTGATGGTAATGGTAGTCTTCCTCAGTATGCTTCTCTTATTATATGTCTTAACTAGCTATGTACTTTATCTATTTTAACCTTTTGAGGTTTTATAGTTTTGGCGGGGAGTTATGTTTCTCGGTGGGACTGTGTGTCTCACCCCGATGGTTTATAACCTTTTTTCATGATTGCTCTAGACATGGTGGTGGTCGAGAGGATGCGGCCGAGCAGCAAGAAGAGAAGTAGAAGGAAAGAGATGGACATGCTGCTATTTTAGTAGATTTATAGTAGAGTCCTAGAGTCATCCCTGTACTCTCAGGTCCGCAGAGGTGTTTTGACAATGTTTCATGATGTATAGCTGTTGTACTTTTTGTATACCCTGCTGCTAGCCTGATGTGGCTGTTATGTATGTATAAACAGGTGATGAACTCATGTGCAAGCAAGACAGTTAGTTTCTATAAGCTGTGAACTTATATCAAGGCTTGCGTATGTTTCTATAACATGTTTCCTTGTAGTATGGGGATCTGATCGTAATAGTTCTCTTTTATATGTTTTCCACAAATGGTTTTAATTAACCCGTGTTTTTGGTAATATGTGGTTTATGGTGATTCTGCACGTTTTCGCGTGGCATTCCGTTGTCTGTTTGATAGCGTGGTGTCACAGTAAGTGCCTAGGTTTAGGTTATGAAACATTCCATATCTACCTCATAGATCTCAGTTCCTATGACATGGGATGTTTCACCTAATCCTTCATTTCTGAAGGTGCTTTCCATGCCAACTCTCAATACTCACAATATTGAGATGTTATTCCCCATCATATGTGGAATATTTATCACTACAGCAAAATTTCCCATTAGCGACATTTATTCTAGTGGCATTTATAAAAAAAGCCACTATCTTTTTAATATACAAGCATTTTTAATTAAAATGCCACTGAACCTCCTATTATAGAGTTTCTAAAAAGCACTTAACATTAACGACATTTATATTTTTAATTAGCGGCAATCCTAAATTACCATACCAAATTTGCTAAGGCAATATTGCCTTTCCCGCTCCAAATTTCACTCACTCGCGCTCCAAATTTCCCTGACTCTCCCTAATTCAGCCTGTGCTGCGCGCTCTCTCGCAAGCTTGCAATCGACTTCCTCTCCCTCTCCACTCTCTCCTTCATGACGAGCCCTAGAAGGAAGCCAGCGCAGAGAAGCTGTCGGCCGCAGAGAAGCTCCACAGAAGCTGTCGTCCAGCGCCGACGGTGATTCCCTGGAACCGGCGCGTCGAGGAGAGTTGTCGGTCGTGTGAGTCAATGGGATTTGGACCTAGCCAACCTAAAGCACCGCCTCAGGCGCCGGTGAGCTCGAGGGACTCCAATTATCCCAAGCTTTGCAACTTTCTGAAGAGGTATGTTGGCACTTCCCCTGTCCTCCCCGCATGTAATAACTCAATGAGCTCGTCAGGTTTCTCTCCTTTTCCCTCGTTCACTCTGCTAGCCCCCTGCACCACCACAAATCCCACTGATGGTCAAACTCTATTTCTCACACCCTATTCTCACCTCTTCTCTGCCTCCTAATTTGGTGACACACCATCTTCTCCGCCTCCCACCCCCATCTTGTCCCCTCTAGGAGAAGCCAACCTCCAGTCCTGATCACCAAAGATGGCCACGACAAACAAGCCCAATTTGGGTCATATTATTCAGGCACGAGGTGGATAAAGTGGAAGGTGGAGTGACCTATGTATGACTGAAATATTTAAAATGTGTCCGAACTCATACACTTGAGGGATAGATTTTGTGTGTGTATTTGAGAGTGACACCCTTTGTTTTAGGGGTTTCATAGTTAATAGATAGTATTTTGGGTGGTGCATGAACACAATGTACATACATAGCCAAACACTTAATATTTTGGTAACACATAGGTCATACCACATGTAAGGTTCGATAAAATCCGATTTTGGTGTTATATGCATATTTTACCCTGTATTTCCCTTTTTATTCTATTCTTTAAAATATAAGTCTTGTATTTACCTGCATTAAATAATATTTCCACCATTTAGTAATAACTTTCATCATTTTGTAGAAAATTACTGAGTATTGGAGCAAAAGAAATTTCATTAGTTGAGATTATTCTTCAACCAATGACCTCTTAGTCGATAAAAGGACACTCATAATCAATATTATAAAAACCATTGGTTCATCAATCGATGGAAAACCTCAATCCTTTCTCATCTATAGAAATCTACAAAAAGTGCTAAGCACATCAACTGATGGTCAGGTGGGTGACCAACTTGAAGACTTGAAACTTTATTCATTAACCAACTAATGATGTATTATTTACATTTTCATTGGTATGTATAAATTGATGATCCTCATGCTCCAGAAACCTTAGACTTCAAAGACTATGCATTTTCATAAGTATCCGTAGACCGATGACAAGAGTAGGTCACCAAATAATGAAAAAGCTTCCTTAATCCTCCTACATACTTGTAGACAAGAGTCCATTGATGGGATCACACTAATGATAACATCGTATTCATTACCAAATGAAGAAACACATCCAGTAGTGGAGGATAGACTCCAGTTATCAATGGCGACATAACAAGCTCTCGTCCAGTGACAAAGATCCTTTTAACCCCTATGCCTACCTAATTAGTTAAGTGTTTGCCCAAGGAACCTCTCATGTGCCTTGATCACACACCAAGTCCTATAAATAGGGACCCCAAGCCTTCAAAAAAGGGCCCATCTTCTTCCATGAAGTGCCGCCAAACTCATCATCACTCTTCACCAGTTGTGATGATAACATTCCAAATCCACTGGTGTGATTCCTTAAATCATGTCATTGTGACAAGGAAAGTTGTATTATCCTTCCTTGCCACCATCACCACCATGTAGAGTGAAGATGAGGCCTACAATAAGATTAAGTACCCCACGACTACAATTTTGTTTTGTTTCCTCATTGTTCCCCATTATGTCTATATCCATCTTTTGTTTTCATTTGTCTATAGCCTACATGTTCAATAAATCATTTGATTCACTAGTTATCATGAGTTTCTAGAATCATTAACTTAGGTTGGAGTAATGGTAATTGGGCAATCCCTGGTAATATTCGTGGAGGAGATGATGTTCTCCAGATCCTTCAAAATCTGGCTGTTCCCAATGCAAATACTGAAGATTGTATTCTTGTTAATGGTAAGGTGTCCTTGTTGCTGAAAGAGTGTTGGGACTTATGCAGGTCTAAGGCTCAAGTTTTGAACTGGACTGCTGATGTGTGGCCATCCTTGAATCCTAGGAATATCTCTATTTTCTTTTGGAAATGTTACCTTCAACACTTACCTTCTCAGGACACTTTATAGAATTTTAACTTCCAGCTCCCTTCTGTTTTCTATCTAGTTGGAAGCATGAAGAAGATGGACAACACCTCTTCTTTGACTGTTTCTATTGCACTTAGCTTTGCTCCTTCTTCAAGCTTAAGTACGGTCGTGCTACTTCATGTCTGTGATCCCAAAGGGGTTTGGACCCTGTGTATACATGATGTCAATAGCATAAATAGATAGTTATAGTTTTCCTTTCTGTACAGTTGTTAGCTTCTTAGCTTGTAAAGAGTTAAACTCTATTTTGGTGTTGTTTTTAATAAAGGAGGAGGCACGCATGGTTCAGAAAAAAAAAATACATCAAATTATAGAAAATACTAGTTACTTCCTTGAAATTCTCAAAGAAGGATTAGTGAACATTGGACCGATTGCAAAGATATAGGACATGATCTCCTTTATTAGAATTCTTTTCAAGCTATCATGTGTACCACAATAAAGTTGGTTATGACAAGCAATAAAAGGTTAAATGATGTTATACAACTTTTTCTGAAAATATATAACATCGTTATATGTACTTACACTTTGTTAATACTAATATTATGCAGTCTCTGTCCACCCATAACAGTCACTATGAACTGGGACTCTATGTCAATGTTAACGTTCCCTATTGAAGAACAATTGGACATCATCGTAGATGATCGTTCCTTAAACCAATTGGTCATACCCAAACATTGGCGTTTTCTAAAAGGAAGACACTACATGCCTGGTAAAGTGACCCTAACTTTTGGCAATTATTCACATGTTATTGAGGTTGAGTATGATTTGGCGGGAAATCTTGTATCAAAATCCGGTTGGCATGATTAGATTGGAGAGATGCATGTGGTCCGTGGCAACAGGCTTTTTCTCCGTCCAGTTGGCCATAATTCCATCAAAGTTTGGATAACCAACAGCAACTGCGAGACCCCCGATCATCTACTCCGGTATGAGCGCACAGCGTCGGATATCATCTATGAGGAATCTGAATCTGAGGCCCCTGTCAGTTCAGGTTCATCTAAATACAGTGAGGAGCTTCGTGACACAGCTTCATCATAAAAAAGACCACGATAAGTCCAATTAACAAATATAATTGTCAAGACAAAAAATTTGTGTTTACACTTTTT
This sequence comes from Alisma plantago-aquatica, assembly GCA_963693085.1. Classification (NCBI taxonomy): domain Eukaryota; kingdom Viridiplantae; phylum Streptophyta; class Magnoliopsida; order Alismatales; family Alismataceae; genus Alisma; species Alisma plantago-aquatica. Next base: position 6,502,651 of record OY856409.1, on the reverse strand, counting down.
TTCTGAAAGCAATCAATACTCATAACTGCTTTCTATTCTGAACTTCAGGAGAAGATCGCCACAATGATAAGTCCTCGAAGTTACTGATGTGGGACCATGTTGGTGTAGTATTTAGTTGTCTATCTATCTAGACTTGTCGGTATTAATAGTTTTTTTAATTATGTGCATGTTTAGGGGTACACCAACCCCTTTGTTTAGTTAATGTTTAGGGGTACACCCCTGTGTGTGGATGTAAAAAGAGATTAATGAATGGAACTGAAAGTTGCTACATGAATGCTTATAACTGAAGTGTGTGTTCCCATGAATGTTCCCATTTGCATGATTACACTAGTATTTTCTCATATTGTATAGTCTATTTTAATATGACATACTTACTCATATGGTATATGTTTTACTATTTGTATAGAATGGATAAGTCTTGGATAGCAGAGGATGACCGAACCAGCAGTAAATACTTATGTGGAGTATCTAAATTTTTGGATTTTGCTTTTGAACATTCATCGATTGGAGATAAGATTGTATGCCCATGTAGAAAGTGTGCTAATGTATACCAGGTCACCAGAAAAACTGCATTGAGCCATCTACTGTGGCATGGCTTCTTACCAAGCTATATTTCTTGGGCTTTTCATGGTGAAGATGCCAATGTTCAAATGGATGCTCCTACTGATCAGGGAGATTTCCTTAATGCTGAAAATTTACAAGATATGTTGCATGATACTTTTCCGAGTTTCAGTGAAGATGGAAATACAGAAGAAGTGGAGCCATCTAGTGATCAACATTTCAATACTGACAAATTTTATATCTTTTTAAAGGTTTCAGAGACATAATTATATCCAGGGTGTAAGAAATATAGCAAACTTGCTTGCATCCTAGAATTCTATCACCTGGTTTGTCTTAATGGCTTGAGTAAGAAAGCATCATCTATGTTTCTTACGTTCTTTAAGAAGATGCTACCAGAAGGAGAACAGTTACCTAATTCATTTTATGATCTAAAAAAGACGATTACAGGGTTGGGCTTAGATTATGTGAAGATTCATGTTTGTCCAAATGGTTGCATGTTGTTTTGGAAGGATTCTGCTGATAAAGACGTCTGTGATACATGTGGAGCATCAAGATGGAAACCGATTACAATCCCAGATGATGATGACAAACTTGCAAAAAAACCCAAGAGAATACCTATAAAAGTGCTCAGACACTTTCCACTTATACCCCGCCTAATGCGGTTATTCATGTTATCAAAAACCTCATCCTTAATGAGGTGGCATGCAGAAGAATATGAAAAAGATGACAAGTTAAGACACCCGGTTGATTCACCTGCATTGAAAACATTTGATGTGATGCATCCAGAATTTGTTGCAGACGCTAGAAACCTTCGATTGGGACTTGCAACTGACGGATTTAATCCTTTTGGGACAATGAGTACTTCTTACAGTACATGGCATGTTGTGATTATTCCATATAATTTACCTACTTGGTTGTGCATGAAGCAACCATATTTTATGTTGTCCCTACTCATTCCTGTACCAACTTCACCCGAAAATATAGATGTGTACTTGCGTCCATTGATTGATGAGTTGAAAGAACTATGGGATACTGGTGTACATACATATGACGCTAGAACCAAGGAATTCTTTAAGATGTGTGCTTCTTTATTATGGACAATTAGTGATTTTCCAGGATATGCACATCTATCTGGTTGGAGTACTAAAGGCTACAAAGCATGTCCCTATTGTAATAAAGATACTGTCTCACATTGGTTGCCACATAGCCGTAAAGTTTGCTACAGAGGACATCGTAGGTTTTTGCCAACTAGCCACATATTCTGAAAAGAAGCAAAAGGCATTTGACGGTGAGCAAGAATTTAGGTGTCCACCTAAACCTCTTTCTGGAGCTCAAATCTTGTCACAATTGGAGGACAGAACAACTGTAATTGGTAAGAAAAGGCCAAGAGGTAAGGATTCAACACACAATTGGGAAAGGAAAAGCATATTTTTTGAGCTACCATATTGGAAAACTAACATTGTAAGGCACAATCTCGATGTCATGCACATTGAGAAGAATATATGTGAGAGTATTGTTGGAACATTGCTAGGTTTGAAGGATAAAAGTAAGGACAACTTGAATGCAAGGAAGGATTTGGAGGATATGGGAATCAAATTACCGCTTCATCCAAAAACTGTTGGTAAAAATACCATCCTACCTCCAGCTTGCTATACAATGAAAAAAGATGAAAAAATATTATTTTGCAACCTCCTCAAATATGTCAAAGTTCCAGACGGGTATGCGTCTAATATATCTAGATGTGCCAAATAACAATCCTATTTTGTTTTGTCCTACTTTTAATTTTGTTATGGAGAATCTTAGTATTATGGATGATACACGCATTATGAGTGGTTTGTGGTTTTTAGATATGAGCAGTGTTTTAGATTCTTCTTTGTGGGTATGGATGAGGTGCGTTATTGTACGAGTGCTGTTCTATTTTCTCACTGCGTTGTTTTTGAATGTTTTGTTTTTGGTACTAAGTATAATATAGCCTGGTGTTTTTGCATTTTGCAGAGGCACACTAAGTCATTGTCAACATTTCAGAGGTCTGCTCTGGTAATGTGGGTTCCTCCTTGTTCCCTTAATTTTTTCCTTTATATATTGCTTATACTATGGTAATGATCCTCTGCTAACTGCAGCTCTGTACTTGGAGATTAATTAAAGGCCAATCTCGAGAGCTGACAACCTCTGTATTGATGTCTTGTTCGACTACCCAGGGCTCCCATGGGACACATCTATTCCTAATATAATAGTTGGCACTTTGGAGATCTTTGGCATGGATGGAGGATGCTCAACTGTGGTGAACTTCTCTGCGCAATGTGACACCCGTAGGCATATTCAGGATCTGATTCGCTGTGGAAACATGAAGGGCGTTGTAAGTAAAATGTTTTAATGAATTTTGTTTAAATTAGTTAAACAAAATACATAAAAAAAATTACTGACAACACACTTAATGTTTCCACAACGAATGAGATCCTGAATAAGCCTACAGAGAAGTTCACCACAGTTGAGCGTCCTCCATCCATGCCAAAGATCTCCCAAGAGACAACTATTATACTAGGAATGGATGCGTCCCATGGTAGCCCTGGGCAGTCGGACAAGCCATCAATAGATGATGTAAGTTTTGAATTTTGACTACTTAGCACATGTATCGGTTTTTGAATGCTTAAGAGACACAAGTTAGCTAAAACCTAACCATAATTTAAGAGTTAGGTACATTTTTCACTTTTTCCTTTGTCATCTATGAAGTTATTTTATTTTGGTGTCCTTCAGTGTCATTAAGCTAACACGAAATCATCATGCTATAGTATGCATTCTTGGATACTATCTAAAGAGAGGAGAGCTATAGTTGTTTTTATGTAATCCACTTTGGAATTGGAGGCTGATCTTTACCCCTTTGTGTTACAGTTCTATCTTGATGCTGGAAAGGGACATGTATACATGTACATTTTTGTGAAGATTGAGTTGCATTTAATTTCAAAGACTCCTTTTGTTGAATGCATGTATGAAGCTTTCCATGGGCATGGCAGACATTCTATTGATGCTAAGTGTGCACAAAGATGGTATGCTACTAACTTATAATGATACATATCTTACAAGTGAACCAGAAGTTACCATCATTATTTCTGCCCATGCTTTATGCTTCTATGCCCATCATTTGATTTTTAAAGATACCAAACTTATTTACATATCATTTCAGTTTCCATTGGAGAATCTTAGAGTGGAGAAAACTGTGTTGAGTGCTCAATTAGAAGAGAAGGATGAGCTGAAGAGGGAAGGTTATTCAACATGTCACTTTGTAAGTGTAATTGTAATTTTTTATAAATTGCCTTCAAGTGACCACTCGAGCTGTTGTGATAGTTGAACAATCACATGTGTTTTTGCATATGCTAGATTTTGTTGGAGGTCCATCTGTCTATGAGGCTTGCACCATTAGGGGTGACAAGGCTTGCTCTGTATATAATATGAATTGTGCATGCTCTGTTTTGCATCTACTTTAAGCCAAATACGGCCAAAGGCCCTGCAGTTCTGTAGTTCTGAATTTCATCTATTGGGGAGTTTTTATATTGTTCTCTATTGAATAAGCAAACATCACTCATAATTATTGAAGTTAGTTCTCTTATTTCTTTGATAGAGATGGAATATAAATTTATTTTTAATTTGATGAATAAGCAAACATGAACATTGGTTTGATAGAGATGGAATGTAAATTTCTTTTTAATTTGATGAACGAATGTACTGTCAGTTAGTCTGTTGGTGGATTCGACATGGATGTTGCAGCTGCTCTGTATTATCTAGGCCACTTGGTGGATTCAACCTGGATGTTGAGTACTGCTGCATATGTATTGACTATGGATATGTTTGGACCTATTGTTGATAATGCATGTGGCATTGTTGAGATGAGTCAGCAGGTAAATTATTTTCTTCTACAAGGATCATCACATTTGTTTCTACACATCTATAAATTGAGCATATGTGGTATATTTCTGTGTTAGTGGTGTGATTATCAACAGATTTGTACTTTTCAAGGATGGTTGTAGCGAGTGCAAATACCTCTTGATGATGTGAATGAAGCTCAAGAATGAGATTCATGGAAAATGGTCGAGCCCAATAGTTTGATCTATAGGTATGGATTTTTTTTGTTTATTTCCTATACATGGTGCTAAATGTGATAATATTGAAATTGATAGTGGCGGTTTGATGTTGTAGGCTCTAATGGATTTGTAGGATGAAAATGAGCTAGTTCTTGAGAATGGCTGCTTGTTTATCTATAATCTACCCTTTGCTGCCATGTAAGAATGAAATCTGGGTGGCTAACTACTATTGAGCTCCCTGATAAGCAAAAGTCATTCCAATCAGCAGAGGTATCTTCATGTGCTAGATTTCTTCTTTCTTGCTGCATTTCTAGTTGTTGGTTTTCCAGTTTATTTGTTATTCTAGATGTTGGTTTCCAGCTGATTTGTTATTCTAGATGCTGGTTTACAGCTGATTTGTGATTTCTTTTTCTAAGTCAAGTGGCTATACATCGATCAATTTGTTATTCAAATTTGAATGTTCCAGCTGATGCTTATAATTTCTACTCTTCAGTGACCTTTAGCCGGATAGATCCTGAAGGAAAGTTGGTCATGGGCTTCAGTGTGCTTATCATAGGCACCATAGCATGTATGGCGTTATTTTGATGGTAAAATTAAGTGGTTGATACTTCTTTTTGTTAATGCTCGCTTTGTATTTTGTAGAGGTGCATTATGAAGGGAGGCCATTGAGAAACTTGATTCAGTCCTTTGGTAGGTCTACTTAATCAAGAACGAGAAGGTGCTTGCTGAATGGGCTGCTGAATCAACTGTGCATTCTGTAGACTTGAAGGTGTTCCTGTGCATGACACCTCACCTCTACAAGCTGAGTTCATGGCTGTGGTCACTGCATCCAATATATGTACACACAGCAATATCAAGACGGCCATCATTCTTACTGAATGTGTTCTTGTGATGCTTTTCTTATTGTAATCAGCCGACTTGGCTAGAATATGATCTAGATGTGAATTTCTCTGCTTTTTGGCATGTTCTAGAGCACAAGATGAATAAATGATAACATCTAGGGTTCCCCAAAAAAGAAAGTATGTCATTGGTGTTGTATTCAATATAAGGGGCAAGGTAAAATGTCCTCCCCATGTAATTGTCATTTGTTTATAAATAAAAAATATTCATAATTTCAAAAAACTGAGTTTGGTTGCAATTGGCATTCAATTAGAAAACATGATAATGAGTTGAAAAATGAATGACTAAAAGCCATGAAAATGTAGTAATACAGATCTAGTAGTCATTAGTGGCTTTTTTATACGCCATTAAACTCAACAAGAACATTTTCATACGCCAACATAATCCAAAATAGTGGCATTTGTATAAAAGCCAATTGATGAATAGTGGCTTTTTTATAAATGCCAAATGATGGTTTAGTGGCCTTTATGTGGCATTTATTCGTAGCCACTAAAGACAAACCTCTAGTGGCTTTTAAGACTTAAGCCGCTATCTTCCTAGTGGCATTGGCGCTAGAGGCATTTTTTTAAATGTCAACAAATGCCGCTAAACCTGTTTACTGGCTTTTATTTTATTTTTAGTGGCTTTTCTGAAAGGCCGCTAATGAGTATGTTTTCTGTAGTGTATATATGCTCCCGCTAAATCTTTTATAAATTTAAATTTCATTTTTTATGTTGTTTCAAGTCAGATTCTTTGACTATCTTGTCAAGTCAAAAGATACTATCTATGATATGCTTGTTTGAACTTTGTATCTTATAGACTTTATTTGCATTAATGAAGTAACAAAATCTTTTGTTTGTGTCACGTACACATCTGTTCATATATTACTTTTAAGTAATCCTATTTTAACCATCATATGCCAAATCTCATAGTCTTTTCTAGCTGCAACAATAAGCACGATAATTGGTAAAGGAGTTCTTTCATGTTCAACAACTTGAACTATTTTGAAAACCTTTGCAACCAATTTGTTGGTCTTCCAATGAAAACCCAATTTCACCTTATGGGTTTTACCCCCATTAGGTGGTACTAGAAAGGTCATACCTTGTTAGTGTACATGGACTCCATAATGGCTTTGAGCCATGTTTTAGATTATGGTTCTCAATAGCTTCTAGTTGATATGGTGGATTATCATCTTATGACCAACCCATCTAAGTTGTTGGACTCACAAACCTCAAATTTCATATGTGTTCTACTAGAACTGTGAGGTTTTGTGTTACATGAAGAACTTGAGATTCCACAAAAACTTGTGATTCTATTTAATTCTAATTATACCTCTTTGTTGACCTCAAAAATTTCAAGTTATACTTTTTCTCCCACTAATTCTTTTGGAATTTAGTTATCCTAGAAACAAACACTTTGTTGTTGGATTGGGATTAATAGTAGTGTTCAACAATCATGGTTTGTGGATTAACCTTTTCCTAGAAACTTCTTTCTTTATAAAGTTTCCATCCTTAAGACATATTGAGACATTCTTGTTTCATAACATATGTAAGGAGTGCAACTTCAAAGGGGAACCACTCCCAACTAGAAATAAAAAGGTAACATCCCTTAAACCAAACTCCACATAAACTTTCTCACCAAAGGGATGATAACCAATTCATTAAACATGTATGTATCATAACACAATAAGTAGCAAAGGTAGAGAAATTATCTATTACAAAGCTTGATATCTTTATACGTTAGTACACAACACATGGGTGAGTCAAAAAGGAAAACTATCTTAATCAAACTAGGATCAAATGAGGTTCATTTAACCACCTCTTTCACGTCTTCCAAAATCTCAGCTACAAGGGTTGATGTCATAATTCACCTCTTCTTGATATAACCTGGGGTTGGTAGCATACCCCATAAAAGAAGAGAAGAAAGCTAAACGTCATCAAAAAGTGGTATGTGCATACTAAAAGAAAACTTGAGCTATATAAGAACCAAAGGACATCAAGTATATATGCTTCCCATGCAAGAGATGAGGACTTCCCACAAGGGCATAAAAGAGAAGAATCACCATCACATGATAAGATAAGATACTTGCCATAAATAAAACAATAAATGGTGCCACATGAGCACATATCAAGAATTTTGGCACATAACCCATCATCATCAATATTTTTATCCTACATATGTGTGATAAACATAACACTAGAATATATAGAGAAAAAGATGGCCAAGAATCATACATCTTGAACCTGATGAAACATGGGCCAAGAATAATACATCTTTCCTGACCATGGGGAATCATACATCCACCACCCAAATGTATATAACATGGGCCAAGAATCATACATCTGGCCCGAGTATGGGGAATCATACATCCTCCATCCCAAAAATATCACAATGCTTCCATCATCGCAATGAACAAAAACCAATGCAATTATACTACTCTAGTGCTATTGAATCACATAGTAGGTAAAATGTAGAGGAAAGTAGAAGGTCTGGTCAGAAATAATACAGTGTTTCCATATCATACAATGGGCAACATATACATCCATGTGCAAGTGGGAAGAAGACAACATATATCATTAACATCCACATCATAGTGGGCACATATCATCAAAAAGTCCAACATGCACTAAAGCACAAGATAAGAGTTCAAGAGAATATCCAGCACCGCAACAAGAATGATAGTTCACATGAACCATGATATCAAGAGATAAGGCATATTGTGTAGGCGAAATTCAATAGAATTAAAAGATAGGTGAATTTTCAATATAGAGGAATAGGGGATACATCATACCTGAACTTCAGAGTCTAAAGTCCAAAGTCCAACTAGGTCGAAGCCTAGGCATTCAAAGAACCTATTAAACATATATTCATATTTTGAGTTAACATCACATTAATTATTAAACCCTAAAAACCACCTTTTTATTATTACATGAATTAGGTTGTGAAAACTATGCCACACTTTAGTATATGTTATTAGGAGTCCAAAACATATTTTATTATATTTTTCGGAATTATAAATATTTAGTTATAAATTTTTCAATAGATTATCTAGTTAGATAATCCATTAAAATCACATGCTTTCATCATTGAATTTAGGTGCCAAAACGAATACCATTAGGAAACTTACATTTTTTTGAATCCAAAAACTATTTTTCATATTTTTCTGATCAATAAATAATTTATTATGAATTTTGCAAAATCCAAAATATTCCATGTGGCACAAACTTGAGAAAGAGAAAGAAAGAGAGAGTGAGTGGGCCACGTGGTCTGAGTTTTCCTAATCACGACTTGCCAACTTGGCCAGCCTCATAGATAGTTGGGCAAGTGGCCCCAACACAGAATAGAGAAGTAATAAAGCATGTATTGACCAAACTGCCCCTCGGTGAGAAATAAAAAACAAGAGGTTGGGAAGGGCATAACAAATACTACATCACGATCGATGTTCTACCACGACCCTGTGCAACAAAAGACCTTCTGTAGAAGATCTAGGAGTTACTGAAAGTGATAGAAGCACCAAAACTCAAAATCAATGATGAACTCAAAACCCTGTTGTGCTACCGGTCACAATGGACCCAATCATGGACTTGTCAGAGCACCAACGCTCGAAAAGTTACTACCCAACATTACTGACAAAGGTGTGAAGCTCGATACAACAAAAGAGAAGAAAAACCTTGAAACCAACCATATAGAGGGAACCTACAATCCAAAATGAAGAAAAAGGTGAAGAAAACAAGTGACCAGACTAGGTGAAAAGTCTCGATTATCGCGAAGGTCAGAAATATAAGAAAAACAGGAAACAAGAAACACACCTTCCTGGACTAAATCTGCAACTTCCGAATCTACTCAAGGACTCAACAAAGAAGACGATGTGGTTGGAGGGATTTGGAAGGTCACAAACTCTCCATCAGAGTTCACGAGGTCACGGGAGCCGGTTGGTTCAGGATGGGCAGCTTCTGGGAATGCTAGGGATGGATTGGGGTGGTCAAGAACATTGTTTGGGGTTCGAAGATGGTGGGAAGGCATATTTATATATAGGGAACATACATGCTTGGCCATGTTCTTCTTCAGAATAGGAAATAGAGGAGGGGGAGAGAGATCCTACACGTTTGAAAAATATAGGAAAGTTAAACTAGGGAAATATAGGATGGATAGTCGTGGGAAAGAGAGAGGATTGTGAAGGAAATATCAAAAAAGGGAAAGGAAGAAAGAGGAAGAAGATCAAGAAGAGAAGGAATTGTATACCGTGTTGAAGGAAAGAATCCTACACACACTAGGATGGGTAGGGGAGACGGCCACAGAGCCATTGGATGAAAAAATTGACAATCCATATCATGCAAATAATCCGATTAAGAATCCAAGGCGTGACAAAATCAATATAATTTAATAAAGTGATATTGCATTAAATTCCTTTTTCTCTTTCTTTATTTAAGGGTTCAAACATTATCCAAATTAAGTAAAATTTTGTATAGAGGCCATTTAAGGCATGTAGATTCTGATTATACAATTAGATTTGCCTTTTTGAAGACATTTAATGTGTTAAATAAATCAAATCTTATTTTCTCTTTCCTCCTTCATTAAAGGCATTAGGATTCTCCAAATTTTATGAAACTTTACCCACAAGTCATATTTAATGTGTTGGATACGAATTTGCCATCAACCTCACATGTTGGAGTTGTTTGTACAATTATTTAATAATTTGAAGGTTCTACACACTTTCTTTTTCCTGATTTCACTTGTTAAGCAAACTTTCTCCAATCTGGATGCAAATTCACCCAAAGTCTATATTTATTATGTATATTTTGAATCCAAGATTATTTTCCTCTTTCAAAATCATTTAATATTTTATTTGATATTTTGGAGAAACACACATCTTCTTTTCCAATTTGAATTAAATAAATTATTATTATGCAAATAATGTCAAACTTGACTCCCAAGGTAATTGGGACCCCAGGAACACATTTTTTAACTTAGATTTCACTTTTGGGACTTCTTTTTATGAGATATGTCATATGGCCCATTAGTGGCCCATTAGTTCATTATTCAACCAATTATATTCTTATTATCTTCATATGTGTCATATATGATTATTAAGCATGATTTATTATGTTACTCTCTATATAATATTTGTGACACATTTTATATTACATTATGGGTCTAAATCTAATGTGAGAAGATAGGGTTACATTAGGGTGATTTGTTCATGTATTATCTCATTAGGGTTATACTAAATCTTGTTTGACTAAGTCCAAAAGATCAAACCTCTAAGGTAGGGTTTCAGATCTAGTATGTTACAACACACCACCCCTTAAAGGGATTTTGTCCTCAAAATAAAAACATCCACATGTAAGATAACAACTTATTCACGACCCCTTAAAGGGTTCATCTTAATAAGTCAAAACTATTCTTTAGGTACAAAAGGTTCAACTACACTTTCTTACATCCAACTACATAAGCATCATGCGAAAATGAAACATAACTTGTAAAGACTAACTATGAACTATGGGCTAACTTTCTATTGTCCATCCTCATAAACCTCTTCACCTTCAAAGGCATAGACTCTTCCAACTTTCCTTTCCACAAGCATCTTACCATTATTTCCATTATTGTTGCCCTGGTTCGGAGGAGGTTCTTGCTGTTGAACATATCTTGGTCCAAAACGAAGCTTGGGGAAATGAGGTCGGACATGTCCAGGCTCATTGCAATGATGGCATACTATTTGAAAGTCAGGCTGATACTTCTTTTCTCTAAAAACACTTTCTAAGAGGATGGTTACCACCACATTTAGCACAAAATTCCTTCATTTGCTCATTACCTTTCCTCTTCTTATCAAACTCTCTAGGTTGAAACCCTGGGTATGCAAGATTCTACTACCAACATTTTATCTGCCATCTGTTGAAAGGCCAAGGAAAGTGTGGGATAAGAGCACAACCCAAATTGTATTTGAGGCGTTAAACTAAAATGCCAACTCTCCTTTCTTCACGTAGTCCATCAACATACGTCTCAAGCAGGAGGAACCTTTTCACATAAGCAGAAACTGACATGGTACCTTGCTTCAAACTATAGAAGTCAACTTCCATCTTCTTCAAAGAAGCAGTGCATATGTACTTCCCACGAAAGCGATCTAAGAACTCCACCCACCACATGGTTGAGATGTCTCTAGCCCTTGCAATTCCGTTCCACGAAACTCTTGTTGGTCCTTCCAATATTATATGAAGAAAACCTAACCTTCTAGTTTGGAGGACATGCCATACCATCAAAATTCCTCTCTATGGAAAACACCCAATCATCAGCTTTGTTGACCATATCCATTTCACCTTCACCCTCGAAGGAAGGTGTTTCCATCTTCATGAACACCATGATTGAGAACTCCTTAGGCTTTTTAGGTACATATGAGTCTTTCATCGTTTCTGCCACGGTAGTAGCAAAAAGTTGTCAAGACATGGCCAACTCATGCTATGGAGAGATGTCTATGCCTGCACTAGCACAGGATGGGGTCTCCTAACCTTCTAACATTCCATCATGGTTCACTAGTGTGGTGAAGGGAGGATCCATCCTTGGCATCCCCAATCTATGGTTTTGGGGTGTCTCATAGCCAGACATGTTGTCAAGAGTTGAGTTCTCTCCCATCATGAGGGTTTTTGCTTGCACAAGGCAAGGACACTAGGTATAAGCAACCTATGGAAAAAGGTTAACATCGTAAGGGATACAAGATTGAAATAGTTAGATAATCGATTGCTAGTAGCTTTAATACCAATTTTTAAGGAGTGGGATCCCAAAGGAGAACCACTCCCTACTAGAAATAAAAGGCATCATCCCTTCAACCAAACACCACATAAATTTTTTCACAAAAGGGATGATAACAAATTCATTCAACATGTATGTATCATAACACAATAAGTAGCATCAGAAGTGAAATTATCTAACTATTACAAAGCCTGATATTTTTATAGATCACTACACAACACATGAGTGAGTCAAAAAGGAAAACTATCTTAATCAAACTAGGATCAACTGAGGCTCATCTAACCACCTCTTTCACATCTCCTAAAAGCTCAACTACAAGGATTGATGTTGTAATTCGCCTCTCCTAGATCTAACTTGGGGTTGGAAGCATACCCCATTTAAAAGATAAGAAAGAGAAATGTTAGCAAAAAGCTGGTATGTTCATACTAAAAGAAAACTTGAGCAATATAAGAACCAAAGGACATCAAGTATAAATGCTTCTCATGCAAGAGATGAGGACTACCCTCAAGGGAATAAAAGAGAAGAATCACCATCAGCCGATAAGATAAGATACTTGCCATAAATAAAACAATAAAGGGTGCCACATCAACAGTATCAAGAATTTGGGCACATAACCCATTATCATCACTAAATTATCATGCATATGTGAGATAAGCATAACACTAGAATATTATAAAGACAAATGCATCCAAGAATCATACATCTTGAACCTGATGAAACATGGGCCAAGAATCATACGTCTTGCCCAGGCATGGGGAATCATACATCCACCACCCAAATGTATATAACATGGGCCAAGAATCATACATCTGGCCCAGGTATGGGGAATCATACATCATACATCCTCCATCCCAAAAATATCACACTGTTTCCATAATCACAATGAACAAAAACCAATGCAATTATACTACTCTAGTGCTACTGAATGAGACAGTAGGTAAAATGTAGATACAATTAGAAGGTACACAAGAAAGAGGTGCATATATTTCCCAACTTGTGGTTACATAGACAAGAACTCCTTCTCTTTATTAGTAGGATTAAACAAATTCAATTTTCTTTGTTTTACTTTGTTTTATTTCTCTATATTAATCATAGTTTTGAATATTTTTTCAACTCCAATTTTTCCTAACTAAGTATGAGTGCAATCTTAGATGACTAAACATTCCCAATTTCCTATAACTCCGCACAATTTTTAGGGACATGGTTTTTCAACAATTACACCCAAGATTGTATTCTATTATCATAAGCTTGTAGATATATAAACATATTCTCCTTTATTTTTCACATGTTTGTCCATACACATTGATATACTTTTCTTTCTTTCATTCATTTTTTATCTACAACCATGGATTAAGTCTCAACAAGGAAAATCATATTGTCCACCATTCCATCTAGACTTTTCCACAATCCTGAATTTTGGTGGATTATAGAAGGGTTATCGAGGATCATGCATCAATGCCCATAGTCATTTTCTACCCACAACATTGTATACTCATGAGGCCATTGCATCTACATCATACACCTACTCTTCCACACAAGATTACACATGGATAATGGCTCATGAGATGGGGAATGCCGACCATCTATTTCCTATCATTTTTTCACAAAATCAAGAGTTGAATAGAGCAATAGAGCTTGGAAAAGAAAGCGTCAACGGACTTCATTCAACGTTGTTAGCCCACCTTTAAGAACATATTGATCCACTTCAAGTTCTACTTAATAGGCATAACCGCCAATTACAAGTGGTGACAAAGACAAAGTCTCATACTAGGGATATGCTTCATGTTGTTGAACGAAGCTTCATCCATATGCAACAAACTGATGCAACTAAGCCTCTACAACTGTACACAGAAAAAATGGCCATTCTTGAAGATATTTCAGCTCATGTCCAACAACTCATTAATGAGGTTTTTGAGAGTAGCAGGAGACATGGAGACCTCGTCAGTCATGTTTTTATGCACTTACAAGTGTTAGTGTACACACATGAAGACTCCAGTGATGAAACCTACTCCACTAAATCCGAAGAGGAACTCATCACCATCCTATTCGGACTGGCAATTGGATTTACCAAGATTTTTTGGTAAAGACTCACCTACTCACGGAAGCCTTCATTCCGTGCAGTTGATCCAATTGCACAACAAGTAGAGGAGATATGATATCCTTAGGCTAGGATATATAACAAAGATTTTCATGCAAAACATGACAGTCAAGCAACCTCTATGTTGCCTATAGATCAGTTAGAGGGGTTGCTTGACCAATCCACCTTATTTGTTGTACCATCTCAGAATGGCACAACACAAGTAGAGACATGTCATTTTCTTAATGGGGTTGCAACTACCTTTGGTTGGAGATTTTATTATATGATTATGATTATGATGACTTTGATCTATGGGGAAAATATTCCATTGATAATGAAGACAGGTTGACTTTGCATAATTCTAATTCAACTTCATCCCCTTACAGGGTGATGACATTTGGGAAGGTGTAGACTTCACATATTTTGACAACATGGCTTCAACACATGATGACAACCCACCTCCCATAGTTTATCATAAACTTGGGGTGAAGGGTTTACAACTAGACTTACCTAGGGATGTCTCATGTACATATGATTGTTGGATTATTCAAATTTTCAATGAAGACCCTTCAAGGCATCCAATTCCAAATTCAGAGGTGGAAAGTGAAGAGAGAAGTCCTCTAGACAACTTACAATCTCATCCCTCCATCTCAACCTATGTTGATATCCCATAGCCTACCTATTCATTTGCATACCTTGGAGGGTACCTAGTGTTGGTATGGTATGCCCAGAGAGCCAATCACATGATTATTGACATGCCATATAACATAAAGGATTTGATTCATAAGAATAAAGGCAAGCTTCCAACTAATTATATTTAACTTAATTATGAGATATGAGGAAATATGATGAATGTCTAAATAATGACAATACTCAATGACGTATGTCTTCAAGTACGTGACTTGAATAATGAGATCATATGGATGTTAAGAGTATGTTCATCCTTGTTAAATCCCTATTCAGTTGTTATTATGAAAGGCAATTTGACAACAGTAACACTTAAGACTAGAGTGTGGGTTGGTTGATGATAGAATCTCATTAGTCATGATATGGTATATCAAACTAAGCACACGTATATTTTTTATAGAACAGTGTATCAGACAGACCCACCTTGACAGTGACACATGGAAACCATCATTGGCGGTCATAGTCATCTCTCATAGTGAATGTGGTGATTGTTATTCTTAGACCTAAAGTCACTACACTCATCACATGTCATTCGTATGCTTTGACGTCATCAAACATAACCTTGAATAAGGATTTCCATAAAGGTGATAATTGGGTAGCTATGAGACATAGGGACTAACTGTGAGTGATGTAGATGGGATTTGTCTCTCCTATTAAAGTTTGATATCCTGGCCAATTGATAAGCTTGATTGAGAAACACATGTGAATGCACATATGAATCAGTATATAATATTGAGGTCACATATATATATATATATATATATATCATTGGTTCAAGAAACACGGATTGAACATTGAGAGGATGATGACTCCATGCCTTGAGTTGAATTCAAATATCAGAGATAAAGGAAATATACAATTACTGTAACACTTTACACATATTTTAGGTTAAAGTTGTTCTCCAACTTTCCATTCACTTGGGTATCACTGATGTAAGACTAGGCATTTCTCTTTGCTTATGATTTCATAAGCTATTTATGGACATTCACGACCAACGTGATATGGGAACTATATAGTCACACACATAGGAACTCATCTAGAGGAGGAGTTTAATCATGAATGATGATTGGGTTGATTACTAAAGTGTTTAGGTATTCAATTCAAGCAACAAATCGTCTGACTGAACTACCACCCAATCGACTCAAGTGTTGAGACAGTCGTTTAGAGTGTCAAGTTGATTAGAATTGAATTGGCTGAGTTTTACATGAATCTGGGAACCAATCGATCGACTCACTAAGTGACTCGATTGGATCATGTTAGGTCAGACGCCCAATTCACCTAGTGAACTGATTGGCTTCGTCATGCCAATCGAAGGTTCTAGTTGATTTCCTAAATTCATGAGAAAGGTTTATTATTCCACTTGTTCAATTCAATTGGTACAAGAAGTAATATAGTGCATTAATTGGAAACGAAATATATAATTCGTGTGAGATTGGGAAACATGGGAAAATGACAGTTCGGGTTGTAAACCGATCAACTCGCATATGAAACAACCAGTTTGGTTTCCAATAGATTGGTTCATGATTTGTACGTTGCAAAAATTCATTATCTTCCAATCCCTTCCACTCCCACACAGATTCAAAACCAAGACCCTAACCCCTTCTATAAATAGAGGGGTACTTGGGGCTTCCTAGAACACAAATCAAATGCCTCTGACAATTGATGTCCTTTGTAGTTATGGTAACCAATAGAGAGCCCAAGCAAGTCCTACACACTAAGGGGAGGGATAGCAAGGGAGAAACAATTGTGTGAGAGCAAGTTTGGTGAGTAGTACACCAACGGGAGGGACAACTCCTTCATGTATATTCTACTAGATTGATAGGAGTTCTAGTTAGTGTGTGTGGACTTCTCTAGATGCGAGGAGGCCTTTGCCTGTTTCTAGAAGGACAACGTCAGCTTGCAGTCTGTAGTGAGACCATAGGAGTCATTGTAGATGTTATTCCAGTATACTGATCATGGTGAAGACTAAGAGTTGCACATGCACCATCCAAGAGAAACTAGAAGATAGTTGCACTACAATGAGTTGTATTCATTGCACCTACTCCAGGACCAGGTATAAACTCATTAAACCATCTTTCTTATTTCATTGTTATTGACGTGATCTTATTGTTATGGGGAATACAGATAGATTAAATTTTTGTTTCCACTGCCTACTCTGATCATGTATTTTCCAACAGTGGTATCAGAGCCACGTCAATTTACTATCTTTTGGGATACTTGATATGATCAGATTTTTTGTTTTTATAGTTTATTTATTGCATACGATATAAATATATATATATACATGATATAAATATATATATATATATGCAATTCACACGTTTCGCCCTAAAAGCGGTTTTGATTGTGGATTTGTAGCATGGTTATGGCCAATAACCCAATTGTATGTGGTTGGATTGTTTAGTTTTATTCTAATTTTACCTCAGTTTTCATACTGAGCCTCTACCTCCTTCTTCCCAATGTAAAGTTAATTATTTCCTACATTTGTTCCCTTTGTAATAAGATTAATAGCAATAGGTTAGTTTCCATTTCTTACAATGATGAAGATGATGATCAACGTCGGGCGAGCTAAATGTTTCACGTGACAAGGCAACCGGATGGTGGACAAAGAAGGGTGAACCACAAGAGTTAACCAATCAAAGGGCGGGTCCAACTGACCATTGGAAGGAGTCCACACATCGGTTCGACAAGAGGCCAACAGATCATTTTAGAGGACCAATTGACCGGCCAAGGGGTGAGATGACCGGGTCAAGGGTTGAACCGATCAAACCGAATTTGAAATCGTAGATCTACATCAACATCAGGTTCATACATGTAATGTGAAGATTGACCTAGATGGTATTAGTTCCTTTTGGCTCTAAGGAATTATAGTAGAGATGGCCATAACCATCACTTCTTGTTTTATATTTCATATTTGTGTTGTGGGATATAGCATGTATATGATATGTACTATATATGTGGTGATTGGATAAAGTATATGCATATATATGATATATATAATCCCTCAATCAAACGTATTAAGTCAAAGATTATTTCCATTAGTGGCACACAAGAAAATCTTAATCGACCAACCATATGCTACACCAAAGCATGGTGTGTTGTCCGTCTCATGGGAGTCTGATGGTAGATATGTAGGTTCTACCAAAGTGGGGTGCATATCTATCATGTTGGATTTTGGGTTGGGCTTAACTGTGTGGCCTTATTGAGATTAAGAACTAGAAGCATATAAATATTTATGTCAATGAGTTGTGCATATAATCTATACAAAATTGCATATCATGCAATTAAAAAATGTTGCCTACCTTAATGATTGACTATGGATGTTGGCGTATTGGTTGGGTGATAGTTGAATTATTTTGGATCTTATCTCATTAGAAAATGGTTTGCTACAATTTTCCAAATAATTGAGGGTTGTGAATTTGATAAAAATAATGAGAGTGATAGTTGGACCTCATTAACATCCAAAAAGTTTTTCAAATCAAATCAAATAATAAATGAGTTTTTTTACAAAATTGCAAACATTTTTGTAGAATCAAATGGCAACGAACAATAATCACTTTTCTCTATGATCAGTTCTTGATAAGGACAAACAAAATGGGAACAACTTCCACAACTAGTTCATGATGTTGAGAATCGTTCTCACATAGGAGCACAAGCTCTATGTCCTGGAGACACCAGAGCTAGATAAACCCCTTCCCAATGCACTTATCGTTGACATGGATTCTTACAAGAAGCATACTGAAATGTCGTGGATGTCAAGTGTCTGATGCTATGCTACATGAACTATGAGTTGTAGAGGCATCATGAGAACATGGATGTGATTGAGATGGTCACACATCTCAAGAACATGTTCCTAGATCAAGGAAGATAAGAGAGATTTGATGTCTCCAAGGCGTTGTTCAATTGCAACATGGAATAAGGAGATCCAGTAAGTCCTCATGTACTGAAGCTCATTGGGTATGTGGAGAACCTAGCTGGATTGGGATTCCCCTTTGGTTAATATTTGTCCAATGACGTGATTTTGAAGTCCCTGCCAGAATCATACAATCAGTTTGTCATGAACTACAACATGAATGACTTTGACAAGTCATTGATAGAGTTGTTGGGCATGTTGAGAACAACTGAGGCACAAATGAAGAAAGACAAGCACAAATCCATGATGATGATCATCAAGACAAATGGAAAGTTTAAAGAAAAATGCAAAACTAAGAAGAGTTCTAAAGCTAGCTAGAAACCCAAGTCTTCATATCTCAAGGTAAAGGGAGGGAGTAAAGAAGAGAGATGATTGTCACTAGTGTCACCGATCTAGAAATTTGAAAAGGAATTGAACTCTCTTTCTAGAGGAGTTAGAGAAGAAGAAGAAAGGTGTTGAGGCCTCCACTATAGGTATGAGCATTATAAGATAAACTTGATTACTTATTCATCTTAGTATGTGATACCGGATAAAGATCTGACATAAATGATGTGCATGACCTGACAAGAACTATATCCTTCATGAAAGAACAAAGATGGATAAGGCAGACCACGAGTTTCTAAATATTTAGTCTATATTTAAATTCATCTTAGCCCAATGGGAATGGAATATACTTAGTTGAACTACTATTTCATTATGTCAATAAAAAGAAACATTTACTTTACGCATCTTATATGAGAAGGATGGTAAATCAATAAAGTGAGTTTTTGATGTCTCTGTTTCAAAAGATGCGACATTGTATGTCAATGCCCAACCATCATATATGAAAGAAACTTAAGATGAATCTTTATAACCTTAATACCAAAGTATTATAATTTATAACTAAAACAATCTTTAGAGTCATCTGAGGCACATATGTAAGAAGTGCATTACAAGAATCCATATTGATGGTTATCTAGGCTGTTTTTGGTTATGGAACCAATAAGAGACATGCAAATATTAAATATGAGCAATATGAAAAGACATCCTTCATGTTATATTGGAACTTATACATATTGATGTATGAAGATCTTATGGAATAAATTTTACTAGTGGCTGGTAATACCTCATCATGTTAACTGATAATCTCAGTTGATATGTGGGTAAATATCTTGAGGTAGTGGGAGGATTAACCATTGTATTGTAACCTATACATATTGATGTATGAAGATCGTATGGAATAAATTTTACTAGTGGCTGGTAATACCTCATCATGTTAACTGATAATCTCAGTTGATATGTGGGTAAATATCTTGAAGTGTTCAAGAATATTATAAATGAAGTATAATTTTGATAAAAGTATTAAGAAACTTTGATATGATCAAATGTTGAAATACTTTACATAAATAATTAGACGACCTTCTAGAAAGGACTTTGATAATATATCACAAAGTCAAACCCATTTGAACATGATAATGTGTCAGGATGAAGACATTACATCAGGATTGATCATAATATGATTATCATAATAATCTATTCTTCTACAAAACAATGTACCATCAAATTGGTTTGAAAGGCATTATATATGTTGTAACATACTAGATCTCAAACACTACCCTAGAAGTTTGATCTTTTGGACTTAGCCAAACATGGTTTAGTATAACCCTATGAGATAATACATGAAAAAATCACCCTAATCTAACCCAATGTTCTCACATTAGATTTAGACCCATAATGTAACATAAAATGTGTCACAAGTATTATATAGAGAGTAACATAATAAATCATGCTTAACAATCATATATGACACATATGAAGATAATAGAAATATAATTGGTTGAATAATGAAGTAATGGGCCATATGACATATCTCATAAAAAGAAGTCCCAAAAGTGAAATCTAAGTTAATCATGTTCCTTGGGTCCCAATTACCTTGGGAGTCAAGTTTCACATTATTCACATAATAATAATTGTTTAATTCAAATTGGAAAAGAAGATGTGTGTTTCCCCCAAAATATCAAATAAAATATTAAATGAATCCAAAAGATGAAAATAATCTTGGACTCGTAATCTACATAATAAATATAGCCTTTGGATGAATTTGCATCCAAATTGGAGAAAGTTTGCTTAACATGAGAAATTAGGAGAAAGAAAGTGTAGAACCTTCAAATTATAAAATAATTGTACAAACAACTCTAACATGTGAAACAGATGGCAAATTCATATCCAACGCATTAAACATGACTTGTGGGTGAAGTTTCATAAAATTTGGAGAATCCTAATGCCTTTAATGAAGGAGGAAAGAGAAAATAATATTTGATTTATTTAACACATTAATAATCCTCAAAATGGAAATCTAATTGTATAATTGGAATCTACATGACATAATTGGCCTCTATGCATAATTTTACTTAATTTGGATAATGTTTGAACCTTTAAATGAAGAAAGAGAAAAGGGAACTTAATGCAATATTGATTTTGTCACGCCTTGGTTTCTCAATCGGATTATTTGCATGATCAGGGCTGTCGATTTTTTTATCCAATGGCTCTGAAGTTGTCTCCCCTACCCCTCCTAGTATGAGTAGGATTCTTTCCCTCCACACAATAAATGCAACTCCTTCTCTCCCCAATCTTCTTCCACTTTCTTCCTTTCCCTTTTCGAATATTTCCTTCACGATCCTCTCTCTTTCCCGCGACTATCCATTCTATATTTCCCTAGTTTAACTTTACTATATTTTTCAAACATGTAGGACCTCTCTCCGCCTCCTCTGTTTTCTATTCCAAAGAAGAACAAGGCCAAGACTGTCTATTCCCTATATATAAATCTGTCTTCCCACCATCTTTGAACTTGAAACAAGGTTCTTGACCACCCCAATCCATCCCCAACATTCCCAGAAGCTGCCCTAAACCAACCGGCTCCCGTGACCTCATCAACTCCTGTGGTGAGTTTGTGACCTTCCTACTCCCCTCCAACCACCTTGTCTTCTTTATAGAGTCCTCGTAGATATTCTGACACTGCGGATTTAGCCCATGAAGGTGTGTTTCCCATTTCCCTCTTTTTCATCTATTTTTTACCTCCATGACAATCATGACATTTCTCCTAGTCTCGGTGCTTTTATTTCACCTTTGCCTTCAGTTTGGATTTTCGGTTCCCTATAAATGGTTGGTTTCGAGGTTGTTATTCTATTTTGCTATACCGAGCTTCATGCCTTTGTCAGTAATGTCAAGTAGTCATTTTTCGTGCACAGATGCTCCAACAAGTCCACGATAGGGTATGTTGCGACCGGTAGCGTGCCAGTGTTTTGAGTTCATCTTTGATTTTGAGTTTTAGGGCTTCTATTGCTTCTGGAAACTCCTGGATCTTGTACAGAAGGTCTGTCGTCACATAGGGTTGTGGTAGAACATCGTTCATGATGTAATCTCTGTTATGCCCTTCTCAACCTCTTATTTTTTTTATTTCTCATCGAGGGGTAGTTTGGTCATTACATGACTTATTGCTTCTCTGTTCCACGTTGGGGAAACTTGTCTAGTTGTCTGTTGTGTCAACCGAGTTGGCAAGCCCTAATTGGGCCAACTCGGACTGCACGGCTCAGTCCCTCTCTCTTTCTTTCTCTTTCTCAAGTTTTTGTCACATGGAATTTTTTGATTTGCCGGATTTTGCAAAATTCATAATAAATTATTTACTAATAAAAAAAATAGAAAAATAGTCGTTGGATTCAGGAAAATGTAAAATTTCTAATGGTATTGGTTTCAACACCTACATACAATGATGAAAGCATGTGATTTTAATGGATTATTCTAAATAGATAATATATTTAAAAATTCATAACTAAATATTTATAAGTTAAAAAATATAATAAAATATTTTTTGGACTCCTAATAACATAAACTAAAATTTGGTATAGTTTTCATAACCTAATTCACATAATAATAAAAGGTGGTTTTTAGGGTTTAATAATCAATGTGATGTTAACTCAAAATCAACCTATATGTTTAATAGGTTTTTTGAAGGCCTAGGCTTGGACCTAGTTGGACTTTTGACTTTACACTCTAAATTTAAGGTACGATATATCCCCTATTCCTCTATATTGGGCAATTCACCTATCTTTTCGTTCTCTTTAATTTGGCCTACACGATATATCTTATCTCTTGATATCATGGTTCATGTGAACTATCTTGCTTGTTGTGGTCTTGGATATTCTCCTTAACTCTTATATTGTGTTGTGGTGCATGTTGGACTTTTTGATGATATGTTCCCACTATGAAGTGGATGATGATGATATATGTTGTCTTGTTCCCACTTGCATGTGGATGTATATGTTGCCCATTGTATGATATGGCAATATTGTATAATTTATGACCATACCTTCTAATTGCAGCTACATTTTACCTACTGTGTGATTCAGTAGCACTAGAGTAGTATAATTGCATTGGTTTTTGTTCATTGTGATAATGGAAACATTGTGATATTTTTGGGATGGAGGATGTATGATGTACGATTACCCATACCCGGACCGGATGTATGATTCTTGGCCCATGTTATATACATTTGGGTGGTGGATGTATGATTCCCCATGCCCGGGAAAGATGTATGATTCTTGGCTCATATTTGATCAGGTTCAAGATGTATGATTCTATGCAGGATAATATTAGTGATGATGATGGGTTATGTGCCCAAATTCTTGATAGTGTTGATGTGGCACCCTTCATTGTTTTATTTATGGAAAGTATATTATATTATCATGTGATGGTGGTTCTTATCTTTTATGCCCTTGTGGGTAGTCCTCATCTCTTGCATGGGAAACATTTATACTTGATGTCCTTTGGTTCTTATATTGCTCAAGTTTTCTTTTAGTATGCACATACCAACTTTTTCCTAATGTTTCTCTTTCTTCTCTTGTTTTATGAGGTATGCTTCCAACCCTAGGTTAGATAAAGGAGAGGTGAATTACAACATCAACCCTTGTAGCTAAGATTTTGGGAGATGTGAAAGAGGTGGTTAGATGACCCTCAGCTGATCCTCGTTTGATTAAGATAGTTTTCCTTTTTGACGCACCCATGTGTTGTGTAGTGATGTATAAAGATATCAAGCTTTGTAATAGTTAGATAATTTTTCTTCTGTTGCTACTTATTGTGTTATGATACATACATGTTGAATGAATTTGTTATCATCCCTTTGGTGAAAAATTTTATGTGGTGTTTGGTTGAAGGGATGTTGCCTTTTTATTCTAGTAGGGAGTGGTTCCCCTTTGGGATCCCACTCCTTACAGCATGGTATCAAAGCCACTAGTAATTGATTATCTAACTATTTCAATCTTGTCTCCCTTAGGATGTTTACCTTTTTCCATAGGTTGCTTATACCTAGTGTCCTTGCCTTGTGCAAGCAAAAACCCTCATGACGGGAGAAAATTGGACTCTTGACAACATGTCTGGCTATGAGACACCCCAGAACCATAGGTTTGGGATGCCAAGGATAGATCCCCCCTTCACCACTCCAGTGACCCAAGATGGAACTCTGTAGGTCAGGAGACCCCATCCTCTGCTAGTGCGGGCGTAGTCATCTCTCCAGGGCAAGATTTGGCCACGTTTCGACAACTTTTTGCTACTACTGTGGCAGAAAAGATGAAAGACCCATATGTACCTAAAAAGCCTAAGGAGTTCTCAATCATGGAGTTCATGAAGATGCAACCACCCTCCTTCTAGGGTGAAGGTGAAATGGAGATGGTCAACAAAGATGATGATTGGGTGTTGTCCATAGAGAGGAATTTTGATGGAATGGAATGTCCCTTAAACCATAAGGTTAGGTTTGCTTCATATGTATTGGAAAGACCAACAAGAGTTTGGTGGAATGGAATTGCAAGGACTAGAGACATCTCAACCTTGTGGTGGGTGGAGTTCTTAGCTCGCTTTTGTGGGAAGTACATATGCACTGCTGCTTTGAAGAAGAAAGAAGCTGAGTTCTATAGTTTGAAGCAAGGTACCATGTTAGTTTCTACTTATGTGAAAAAGGTTCCTCCTGCTTGAGAGGTATGCTGATGGACTACGTGAACAAAGGAGAGTTGGCCTTTTCCTTTAAGGCCTCAACTATAATTTGGGTTGTTCTCTAATCCCACAACTTTCCTTGGCCTTTTAGTAGATGGCGAATAAAACTTTAGTAGTATAATCTTATCTAGGGTTTCAACCTCGACAATTTGATAAGAAGAGGAAAGGTAATGAGAAAAGGAAGGAAGTGTGTGCTATATGTGGTGGTAACCATCCTCCTAGAAAGTTTTCTATAGAAAAGAATTATCAGCCTGACTTCTGAATGGTATGCCATCATTGCAATGAGCCTGGACATGTCCGACCTCATTTCCCCAAGCTTCATTTTGGAACAAGATATGTTCAACAACAAGCACCTCCTTAGAACCAGGGCAACAATAATGGAAATAATGGTAAGATGCTTGTGGAAAGGAAAGTTGGAAGAGTCTATGCCTTGGAAGGTGAAGAGGTTTATGAGGATGGACAAGAGAAAGTTAGCCCATAGTTCATAGTTAGTCTTTACAAGTTATGTTTCATTTTGGCATGATGCTTATGTAGTTGGATGTAAGGAAGTGTATTTGAACCTTTTGTAACTAAAGAATAGTTTTGACTTATTAAGATGAACCCTTTAAGGGGTGGTGAATAAGTTGTTTTCTTATATGTGGAAGTGTTGATTTTGAGGACAAAATCCCTTTAAGGGGTGGTGTGTTGTAATATACTAGATCTCAAACCCTACCCTAGAAGTTTGATCTTTTAGACTTAGACAAACAAGGTTTAGTATAACCCTAATGATATAATACATGAACAAATCACCCTAATGTAACCCAATGTTCTCACATTATATTTAGATCCATAATGTAACATAAAATGTGTCGTAAGTATTATATAGAGAGTAACATAATAAATAATGCTTAATAATCATATATGACACATATGAAGATAATAATAATATAATTGGTTGAATAATGAACAAATGGGATACTAATGGGCCATAAGACATATTTCATAAAAAGAAGTCCCAAAAGTGAAATCTAAGTTAAAAATCGTGTTCCTTGGGTCCCAATTACCTTGGGAGTCAAGTTTCACATTATTCACATAATAATAATTTATTCAATTCAATTAGAAAAGAAGATGTGTGTTTTCCCCAAAATATCAAATAAAATATTAAATGACTCGAAAAGAGGAAAATAATCTTGGATTCGTAATCTACATAATAAATATAGACTTTGGGTAAATTTGCATCCAAATTGGTAAACGTTTGCTTAACAAGTGAAATCAGGAAAGAGAAAGTGTGTAGAACCTTCAAATTATTAAATAATTGTACAAACAACTCCAACATGTGAGGTTGATGGCAAATTCATATCCAACACATTAAATATGACTTATGGGTAAAGTTTCATAAAATTTGGATAATCCTAATGCCTTTAATGAAGGAGGAAAGAGAAAATAAGATTTGATTTATTTAACACATTAAAAGTCTTCAAAAAGTCAAATCTAATTGCATAATCGGAATCTACATGCTTTAATTGGCCTCTATGAAAAATTTTACTTAATTTGGATAATGTTTGAACCCTTAAATGAAGAAAGAGAAAAAGGAATTTAATGCAATATCACTTTATTAAATTATATTGATTTTCTCACGCCTTGGTTTCTTAATTGGATTATTCATACGGTCTAGGCTGTCGATTTTTTCATCCAATGGCTCTAAGGCCGTCTCCCCTACCCATCCTTGTGTGTAGGATTCTTTGCCTCCACACAGTAACTACAATTCCTTGTCTCCCTAATATTCTTCCTCTTTCTTCCTTTCCCTTTTTTGATATTTCCTTCATGATCCTCTCTCTTTCCCGTGACTATCCATCCTATATTTCCCTAGTTAACTTTCCTATATTTCTCAAACATGTAGGATCTCTCTCCCCCTCCTTTGTTTCCTATTCCAAAGAGAAACATGGCCAAGCATGTCTGTTCCCTATATATACATCTACATTCCCACCATCTTCGAACCCCAAACGATGTTCTTGACCACCCCAATCCATCCCCAACATTCCCAGAAGCTGCCCATCTAGAATCAACTGACTCCCGTGACCTCGTCAACTCTGACAGTGAGTTTGTGACCTTCTAAATCGCTACAACCACCTTGTCTTCTTTGTGGAGTCCTTGAGTAGATTCAGGCGCTGTTGATTTAGTCTAAGAAGGTGTGTTTCCCGTTTCCCTTTTTTACTTATGTTTCTGATCTGCAACAATCGGATCTTTTCACCGAGTCTGGTAACTTGTTTTCTTCACCTTTTTCTTTAGTTTGGATGGTAGGTTCTGAAAACCTCTAGAGGGGGGGTGAATAGAGTTTTATATATATTTTAGAATAATTTAAACTCAAACAACCAAACTAAAGATTAAGAAGAGGAACACAGGTGTTTAGAGTGGTTCCACCTTAGCAAATACTAAGGAGTCAGTCCACTACCCGGTTGCTTACCCAACCGGGATTTTGAAAGTACTAAATTTTATTACCTCTCAAGGATGTTACATAAAATTTACAATACTTTCTAAACACCCTTTGGACAGCCTTCACCTTGAAGTAGTCTTGCCAACCTCGAAGCAGCCTTCCTTGAAGTAACTTCAAGCTCCCCCTTGAAGTAGCCTTCCTCCCGAAGTAGCTTCCCGTCAAGACAGCCTTCTGAAGTAGTCCAAAGTCTTCCTCTTCACCACGAAGAGCTTCACCCTCTCCAATCCGCAACCTCCTACCTGGAGTAGCAAGGAGAGTACAAGTAATACAAGGAACAAGAAGGGAATAAAAGAAAATACAACTTATCCTTGTAGCTCAAGGCTTGATTTCCCTAGATCAAGCGTTTGGATTTTCCTAGCCAATATGATGGACTTGTGATTGCTAGGGTTAGGAAAATCTAGCCTATAGGACGAGCTTGAGCTAAAGGGAAAATGGCCAATTGATCACAAAGCTCAGTTCACACAGATTGCACAAGAGGGCTCAAGTATTTTCTCAAGTATAGCAAGTGTAAGAAGTAAGTTCTAGTGTCCTATGGCTTGTCCTATTTATAGGAATAGCCTAAGTATGCTTAAGGACATTCTAGATAACTTCTAGGGGGTTCCTAGTGCTTAACTAGCCGTTAGGAATAAGTTAGGCGCATTAGCAACGGCTAGTTAATTAATTCTGCAGTTGCTGTCAGAGACCATCTCGGTCGAGGACTTGTCGACCGAGATGCCCGGTCGGTCGAGGAATTGTCGACCGACAGGCTCTCTGGATTAACGTTATTTGCAACTGTCAACTGCTGTGTCTAACGGCTACTTTTGGATCTTTCTCGGTCGATAATGTGGTCGACCGAGAGTATCTCGGTCGAGGAGTTGGTCGACCGAGAGAGATCCTGTTTTAAGGTTTCAAGTTGGGCACTAGTTATACGTATGTGTGCATAGGTGGTCCTATTGAATGGATGACTAAGGTGTTTAGCTAGGGAAAATCCAATGCTTGATTTACATGCGATTCTAAGTACTTGTACATTATAATTTTGTACAAGTTTTTTACAATGATTACATTTGCATGAAAATATAAATACTTCATGTTGGATTTCCCTTATAGTTGTGTCATCCTGCACACTCAAGTAGCTCGTCAGATAAATAAAAATGAAATGTTTATCATAATCAAAACAAAGGGATTTTATGGATGTCCATTTAGCCAACAATCTCCCCCTTTTTGAAGATGACAAACATTTCCAAAATATGAATAGAGGAAATATAAAACATATAAATGCCATACCTTTAGATTGCTGTTTGGAACTTTTCCTCTTATTTGTATAATGTGTGCTTAGTATCCCCAATGACTTATGGAACATGAAATCCAGTTCATTTGGGAACATAGCAACTTTCAATGTAAAGCCAAGAGTATATTTTTGAAACTCATTGATTGAGTTTGTCATAAATATTTAAATTATAGTTTTATATATCTCTCCCCCTTTGTCATTTCAAAAAGATAACCGTTTTACTAAAAAAACTCCCCCTTAATTAGGTATCCCATCAAAAAATGAACGAAAAAGATATCCATTGAATAGCCAAAATGTAAAGACAACAATTTGCAGATTTCCAATTTAAACGTTCATATCAATTTAGATACTAATCATAAAAGCATAAGTAATTGTTTTAAGAACCGCAGATATCAAAGAAAACATCCTCCAATGGAGTAATAAGTAGTTGCTTCCTAATGTTGTTGAATTGATCTAATGGAAGCGGTTTTGTAAAAATATCAGCCAATTGATTTTCCGTATCAACATGATGAAGGGAAACATGATTCTTTGAGATGTGATCCCTTAAGAAGTGATGACGGATTTCAATATGTTTGGCCCGGCTGTGTAAAATAGGATTATGTGCTAAGTTTATGGCGCTTGTGTTGTCACAAAAAATAGGTGTAGATGAAAGATGAAAACCATAATCGCTTAAAACCTGTTGCATATAAAGCACTTGAGCACAACAAGACCCAGCTGCCATATATTTAGCTTCGGTTGTAGATAGGACAACCGTGTTTTGTTTCTTGCTAAACCAAGATACTAAGGCTCTACCTAATAAGAAACATCCACCACTAGTACTTTTGCGATCAAGTTGACAACCGGCATAATCCGCATCAGTATATGCTTTAAACTCCAAGGATTGTCCTTTTGGATACCATAAACCAAAACAAGTAGTGCCGGCTAGATATCGAAGAATTCGTTTAACCGCAAGAAAATGAGATTGCATAGGCTGGGATTGAAATCGAGCACAAAGACCAACGGAAAACATAATGTCCGGTCGAGAAGCGGTTAAATATAACAAACTACCAATCATGGCTCTATATAAGGAATCATCAATAGGTTCCCCATTTTCATCCTTATCAATTTTAATAGAAGTAGCCATAGGAGTAGTAGCATGTTTGCATTGATCCATCCCAAAGCGTTTTAACAGTTCTTTAGTGTATTTTTCTTGGCTTATAAAAATTCCGGCGGGTGTTTGCTTAATTTGAAAACCAAAAAAGAATGTTAATTCACCCATAAGGCTCATTTCAAATTCTTTTTGCATAATGTCACTGAATTGTGTGCATAATGATTCATTTGAGGCACCAAAAATAATTTCATCAACATATATTTGCACAACTAAGAAATCAGATGCATATGTTTTGAAAAATAAAGTAGAATCTGAATTTCCAATAGAGAAACCATTATCAAAAAGATATGTCTTGAGCCGTTCATACCAAGTCCTAGGTGCTTGTTTTAGACCGTAAAGTGCCTTTTTAAGTTTATAAACATGATCGTCCTTTTCTGGTATTTCGAAGCCAGGTGGTTGAGCAACATAGACTTCTTCTTGTATGATGCCATTTAGAAATGCACTTTTGACATCCATTTGATATAGCTGAATGTTTTTATGGGCAGCAATAGCTAGTAACATCCTAATAGCTTCAAGTCTAGCTACGGGTGCATATGTTTCATCAAAATCTATTCCTTCTTGTTGATTATATCCTTGTGCAACTAACCGTGCTTTATTCCTTATGACTTCTCCTGCCTCATTAAGCTTGTTTCTAAAAACCCATTTAGTTCCTATGATAGTTTTATCTTGTGGTTTAGGGACTAAATCCCATACATCGTTTTTAGTGAATTGATTTAATTCTTCTTGCATGGCTATTATCCAGTAATCATCCTTAAGAGCTTCGGATATTTTCTTAGGTTCAATGATAGAGACAAAAGCCATGTTTGCAACATCTTGGAAAGAGGACCTAGTTTTGACTTTATCATTTGGATCTCCAATAATTAGCTCTTGGGGATGATCCTTGATCAGCCTAGGTGTAGGTTGTGTTTCAACTGGAGGATCGGATGTGGGAGTTTTCTCATTATCATTGGGAATGGTTATAGTGTCAAACTGATTAGTGAGATCAATGATGTCTAAATTTGTGGATTTTGATTCTTCATGAAAAGAAACATGAATGGATTCCTCAACTTTTCTAGAGATAGTGTTATATACCCTAAACGCTTTGCTAGAAGTAGAGTATCCCAAGAAGAATGCTTTGTGTGATTTAGAATCAAACTTGTCTCTATCATCCTTGGTGTTTAAAATGTAACATGTAGAGCCAAAAGTATGGAAGTAGTCAACTCTAGGTTTCTTAGAGTGTATTATTTCATATGGAGTTTTCTTCAAGTGAGAGTGAACCGTGACTCTATTTAGCACATAACAAGCAGTGTTTACAGCTTCAGCCCAAAAGGTTTTAGGTGTGTTGTGTTCAAGCATCATGGTCCTAGCCATTTCTTGTAAAGATCGATTTTTCCGTTCTACAATACCATTTTGTTGTGGGGTGCGTGGAGCAGAGAAATTGTGAGTATACCCCTGAGAAGTACAAAAAGTTTTACATGTATGATTTTCAAATTCTCCACCGTGATCACTTCTAATGGTACATATTTTATGTTGTAAAAGATTCTCAATCTTAGAACAAAATTGCATAAAGACATGAATAGTATCATCTTTAGTTGCAATAAAATGTACCCATGTAAATCTACTATAATCATCAACAATAACAAAACAGTATCGTTTACCACCAATAGATTGTGTTCTCATTGGTCCAAATAAATCCATATGAATTAATTCTAAGGATCTACTGGTGCTAAGTACATGTTTTGATTTAAAAGATGTTTTGGTTTGCTTTCCCATTGTACAAGGTTCACAATTTGCAACTTGATCAAAAGACAAAGCAGGTAATCCATGAACAAGATCATATTTTACTAACTTTTTAATAGCATGTGAACTAGCATGACCAAGCTTTTTATGCCATAGTTGTAAGGTGTTTTCATTTGCAAGTAAGCATTTTCCTACTACTGATTTCATAGAGTTTGGTTTAAGGATATAAAGATTTCCAACTCTATTTCCTTCATAAACAACAGTTGTAGTATTTTCTATCAATAATTTGCAGCAGGTTTTGTTAAATAGCACATCATAACCACTATCACATAGTTGACTTACACTTATTAAGTTATGGTGCAATCCATCAACTAGTAGAACATTTTTGATTTCAAGATTTGTTCCAACATTACCTATTCCAACAATTTTGCCCTTACCATTGTCTCCAAAAGTAACCGTTCCACTTTTCTTTTCTTCAAAGGTTTGAAAGGCGTCCTTGTTCCCGGTCATATGTTTGGAGCAGCCACTATCAACTACCCATTCCTGCATTAGAATTTAGATTTTGGTACCCATGTGATGGTCCGATAAGGTTAGAAACTTTTAAAATGCATATGTGTATAAAAGTTCTGATACAGAAAACTAGTCGGTCGACAATTGTTCGACCGATATAATTCTCGGTCGACAATTTGTCGATCGAGCATGTTACTGTGTCACAATCAAAAAGAACAGAAAATTTTTTCGGTTGACCAATTTTCGACCGAAATGAGTACTGGAAGATTTTCGATTTGTTAAAGACATCCAGTCGGTCGACAATACTTCGACCGACCCAGAGCTCGGTCGACAGTACTTCGACCGACGAAGTTTCTGTTTTATTACACCAATGCAGAAATAATAATACCATTAAGCATAGCATCGTTTGTTGAGATAGGACAATATAAATTGCAAAAATTAAGTATTTTTTCATATCTCAACTTCATTCCATTCTTCTAAGTTTGGAGTCTTGGGGTCCAAACTAAGTTGGACTTCTTAGTCTTGTAGGGGCATGAAAAACAGTAATGTCCAAGACGTAAACAGAAATGACAAGTAATAGAATCAACTTCATTTCTTTTTCTAGCCATTGTGTTTTTGGGTACAAACATAGTTTGGGTCTTTTTGGTTTGGTTTTTCTTTGAAACATATCCCAAACCTTTTCTTCCATTGAAGGTCGGACCACTTTTTAATATGTTATCAAGAATATCTTTTCTTTTTAACTCATAAAGTTCTCTTTGCAACTGAGCAATGTCATTCATTTTCTTATGTATATCTTTTCTTGCCTGGTCTAAATCAGAAAGCAATGAATCCTTTTCTTTTACAATATTGTCATAGTCCGAATGATTGCACAAGATAGGTTGAGTTTGAAAAGCTTGTAGTTTAGCTAACAAATCAGTCTTTTCTTTTGATAGAAGATCAACATTAGTCTCCAAAGTAAGTAGTTTTCTAGTGCAATCATCTAAAGATGTTTTTAAAGATACATTTTCAAGATCAATGTTATTCTTTTCGGAAGAAAGTTCATCTATTTTGGCAATGAGCTCATTGTTTGATTTTATAGTCCTTTTTAGTTTCTTCTTGGCATCAACATATTTATCATAAGTTTCTTGTAAGCTAGCTACTAACTCTTCTTTAGGAAGATCAACTAGGCTTACCTCTTGAGATTCTTCATCTTCTCTTGCCATTAGACAGTCTACTTTATCTTCTCCGCTTTCACTTTCACTCGTTTCATCCCATGCTGCTTTATAAGCTTTTTCTTTCTTCTTATGTGAGCTTTTCTTTCCCTTCTTAGCTTTGGGACATTCATTTTTGAAATGTCCTTTCTTTCCACATTCGAAGCACCTGGGAGTGGAAGAAGAGCTAGAAATTTTATTAGATTTAAACCTTCTATATTTCTTACCGTTGACTATCAATGCTTCTTCTCCTTCTTCTTCACTAGATTCCTCACTCTCTTGTGAGAGAGCTTTTGATGCTTTGAAAGCCACGTCTTTCTTTGGCCCACGTTGATGTTCATGTTCTCTTCTTTCTTCCTCTTCTAGGTCTGCCTCATGAGCTTCTAAGTTTCCGATGAGCTGCTCCATTTTGAGGCGAGTGAGGTCGTTTGCTTCTGCAATAGCTGTCACCTTTGGTTTGTACTTTGGAGGAAGAGATCGAAGTATTTTTGATACCTGATCTTCCTCAAGAACAGGTTTCCCTAAAGCACTCAAACCATTAACAATAGTAGAAAATTTTGAATACATTTCACTAATAGTTTCGTTTGGATCCATACGAAAATGTTCAAATTTGGTTTTAAGCAAACTAACTTTAGAGTTTTTAACTTGAACAGTACCCTCATATGTTATAGATAATCTATGCCAAATGTCATATGCGGTATCACAGTTTGATACTCTATTAAATTCACCTACTGAAATGGAACAATATAAAATGCTTACTGCCTTTGCATTCATTTGGGCCATTTTTATCGTATTAGCATCCCATACTTCGAACTCGTCTTGTGGAAGTGTGTATGGTGTAGATACCATTCTCCAAAGATCCCAATTGATTCCTTGGAAGTAAAATTGCATTCTTCTCTTCCAGTATTGATAGTTTGTCCCGTCAAATGCCGGAGGTCGAGCAACGAGCGTTCCTTCAATGTTAAGGTTGTTGAGCACTCCATCCCCCATCTTTTCTTCAAGACTTTGTTAGGGCTCCTTGAAGCCTGCTCTGATACCAATTGAAAACCTCTAGAGGGGGGGTGAATAGAGTTTTATATATATTTTAGAATAATTTAAACTCAAACAACCAAACTAAAGATTAAGAAGAGGAACACATGTGTTTAGAGTGGTTCCACCTTAGCAAATACTAAGGAGTCAGTCCACTACCCGGTTGCTTACCCAACCGGGATTTTGAAAGTACTAAATTTTATTACCTCTCAAGGATGTTACATAAAATTTACAATACTTTCTAAACACCCTTTGGACAGCCTTCACCTTGAAGTAGTCTTGCCAACCTCGAAGCAGCCTTCCTTGAAGTAACTTCAAGCTCCCCCTTGAAGTAGCCTTCCTCTCGAAGTAGCTTCCCGTCAAGACAGCCTTCTGAAGTAGTCCAAAGTCTTCCTCTTCACCACGAAGAGCTTCACCCTCTCCAATCCGCAGCCTCCTACCTGGAGTAGCAAGGAGAGTACAAGTAATACAAGGAACAAGAAGGGAATAAAAGAAAATACAACTTATCCTTGTAGCTCAAGGCTTGATTTCCCTAGATCAAGCGTTTGGATTTTCCTAGCCAATATGATGGACTTGTGATTGCTAGGGTTAGGAAAATCTAGCCTATAGGACGAGCTTGAGCTAAAGGGAAAATGGCCAATTGATCACAAAGCTCAGTTCACACAGATTGCACAAGAGGGCTCACGTATTTTCTCAAGTATAGCAAGTGTAAGAAGTAAGTTCTAGTGTCCTATGGCTTGTCCTATTTATAGGAATAGCCTAAGTATGCTTAAGGACATTCTAGATAACTTCTAGGGGGTTCCTAGTGCTTAACTAGCCGTTAGGAATAAGTTAGGCGCATTAGCAACGGCTAGTTAATTAATTCTGCAGTTGCTGTCAGAGACCATCTCGGTCGAGGACTTGTCGACCGAGATGCCCGGTCGGTCGAGGAATTGTCGACCGACAGGCTCTCTGGATTAACGTTATTTGCAACTGTCAACTGCTGTGTCTAACGGCTACTTTTGGATCTTTCTCGGTCGATAATGTGGTCGACCGAGAGTATCTCGGTCGAGGAGTTGGTCGACCGAGAGAGATCCTGTTTTAAGGTTTCAAGTTGGGCACTAGTTATACGTATGTGTGCATAGGTGGTCCTATTGAATGGATGACTAAGGTGTTTAGCTAGGGAAAATCCAATGCTTGATTTACATGCGATTCTAAGTACTTGTACATTATAATTTTGTACAAGTTTTTTACAATGATTACATTTGCATGAAAATATAAATACTTCATGTTGGATTTCCCTTATAGTTGTGTCATCCTGCACACTCAAGTAGCTCGTCAGATAAATAAAAATGAAATGTTTGTCATAATCAAAACAAAGGGATTTTATGGATGTCCATTTAGCCAACAGGTTCCCTCTGTATGGTTGATTTCTAGGTTTTTCTTCTCTTTTGTTGTATTGAGCTTCACACCTTTGTCAATAATTTTGGTTAGTGATTTTTCAAGCATTGGTGCTCCGGCAAGTCCATGATCCATTGTGACCGGTAGCACACCAGGGTTTTAAGTTCATCATTGATTTTGAGTTTTGGTGCTTCTATCACCTTTGGTAACTACTAGATCTTCTACAGAAGGTCTGTTGTTGCATGGGGTCATGGTAGAACATCGATCGTGATGTAATCTTTGTTATGCCCTTCTCAACCTCTTGTTTTTTATTTCTTTCCGAGGGGCAGTTTGGTGAATACATGCCTTAATGCTTCTCTATTCCACACTGGGGCAACTTACCCAGCTATCTGTGAGGCTGGCCGAGTTGGCAAGCCGTTATTGGGCCAACTCAGACCACGCGGCCAACTGGCTGATATTGCGGAATGGTGAGGTCCCTATTTCCCATGTCAACATTTCCAGAACCTGGGTTCTGATGTGTAGGACATGGAACCAGGTCAGCCATCTGTATAGTGTGGATAGCGACGGTCTCCTCATGCTGAATGGGCAGAAACTGTGGATCCACTCCCCTACAGGTCCAGTTGTTCCCTAGTTTGATCTTCTATGGGGGAAGGGTCACATTCCCAAATGGAGCTTAGCCGGATATAAGGTGATCCTTGGTAAGCATCTTACCAAGGACAAACTTATTAGATGGGGGCTCCCTACCAGCCCCAAATGTACTTTTTGTGATGAGCCCGAAACTCATGAACATGTATTCATTGGTTGCATCAAAGTCTTTAGGCTATGGGCTTTGATGGCACTAAAGAATGGGTGGGGCAACCTTACGGCCAGAAGCATCACCGAGCTGATTGGTTTCATCAAGTTAAAGTGTGTGAACAAGAAGGAGAGGGCCTTTGCCGGGCTATGTTTTTCCAGTATTTGCTTTAATATTTGGAAAGAGAGGAACAACATTAACCATGGTCGACAACCTAGTAACGATGTGTTTGTTTTAGTTAACAGAGACATTTGTAATGCTGTCAAGGCTAAAGGCCTTGAGAAGGGTCTTAATCCCATAGCTAAATGATACTGGGGTTTTTCGTAGATAGACCCCGTATACTTTTGTAGCTTGCTCTTGTACTGTATAGCTTGACTATACTACCTTTTGGCAATATATTTACCTATTTCCAAAAAAAAAGTTTGTGCCACATGGAATTTTCTGATTTTCTGGATTTTGGAAAATTCATAAAAAATTATTTACTGATCAGAAAAATATGGAGAAATACTTGTTGGATTAAAAAAATGTAAGCTTTCTAATGGTAGTGGTTTTGGCACCTATATACAATGAGGAAAGCATGTGATTTTAATGGAATACCTAAATAGATAATATATTGAAAAATTCCTAACAAAATATTTATGATTAAGTCAGAAAAATATAATAAAATATGTTTTAGACTCCTAATAACATATACTAAAATGTGGCATAGTTTTCATAACCAAATTCACATAATAATAAAAAGGTGATTTTTAGGGTTTAATAATCAATGTGATGTTAACTCAAAATCTACCTATATGTTTAATAGGTTCTTTGATGGCCTAGGCTTGGACCTAGTTGGACTTTTGACTATACACTCTGAAGTTAAGGTCTGATGTATCCCCTATTCCTTTATATTGAGCTATTCACCTATCTTTTCATTCTCTTGAATTTGGCCTACATGATATGTATTATCTCTTGATATCATTGTTCACGTGAACTATCATTCTTGTTGTGGTCTTGGATATTCTCCTTAACTCTTATCTTGTGCTTTAGTGCATGCTGGACTTTTTTATGATATGTGCCCACTATGATGTGGATGTTGATGATATATGTTGTCTTGTTCCCACTTGCATGTGGATGTATGTGTTGCCCATTGTATGATATGGCAATATTGTATAATTTTGTCTTGGTGTGATTTCGCTAGAGGTGCTACACATTAGCCAGTTTGACTCGACTAGATGCACCCCATGAGATCGGAACACATAGTCTACTGAAACAACTACACCCGCAAGCGCATGGGGTTGTGTCGTAGTATAGGAAGGTGGAAAGTATAGGGTCGATCCACAGGGAAAAGAGGGGGCACTAGAGATAGGTTTAGTTTCACTAGGTTCCTACTGCAGAGACTAGGGTTAAGGGTTTAGAGGTGATTTGATTGTTAAACTACTATGAACAAATGAGGAATTAAAGACAAGAATGAAATCTATGTTAACCCCATACTAGATTAAGACTAAGCAGGAAAGAAAGGACTAAGCTAGGTATGAAAAGGCAAATTACACTAAGGCAAGCAAGAGAGAAGTAAAAGAGAAATTAAAGAGCTACACTAGCATGAACAAGACACGAGCAAAGCAAGAAGCTAACTAAGCAAGGAAAGAACTAATTAAGCTAAGCAAGCACAAAACTAGGGTTTCAAGTAGTAAAGAGAGGTATGGGTTGTTTAGGGGTATGAACTTATCACTTATGTTGGGGGGTGACATATGAACATTATGATTCCATTTAGATTATCCAAATCAATCAACAAGTTAGAGTCTAATTAATTAACCTAAGCTACTAACTGGCCATGGATATGCTAGGTTGTGCATAGGGGAACTAGTCCCTAACACCCCCTATTACCTTTACGAGGCTCAATTGGGTTAGGGATTAGGTTCAAATCAATTAGAGTCTAATCAAGTCTAGGTTTCTAGATTAGGCATTCCTAGGGCAATTAGGGGCCCAGGGTAGTAATGTGGAGGTGAAATTAGGGCTTTGGACCCCAATTCCCCCACATTCTAGTCTTGAGAAGGCTCCATGCTAATTGTACTAGAATTATCTAATCTAACTACTTAGATCTCTCACTTAGTTTTAGGGAGATTGATTAGGAAGTATGAAGATGGGGGGCAACCTAGGGATCCAAGACTTGGACCTAGGGGCAAATCCAAAAATTCACATATATAAGCAATTTGCCAAAATTCCTAGGTGATTTCACACAAAAACCAACAAGCAATCCATGGAGAATGAGATAGAAATAGAATATAAACATTAACAAATGGAATTACAACATTTACATGTCATTTCCCCCCAACATGGTATCAAAGTAACATAATTTCCCCCAAACAGCCCACCCACAGGGGCCTAGCTACTCATAGAAATGAAAAATACAAAAAGAGATAAGAAAGAGATAGAGGTGGCCATGGAGCTCGAAGTAGTTGCTGAAATCCCCCTCTCCAGCAGCTGTAGGTCATCCTCCTCCCTCCTCCAGGGTGCAAGGGTGAAAAATAAAGGGGATTATGGGTAGGAACTAGTCTAAACTAGTGATTTGGTGGTGGAAATGGTGTGGATTTGAGGTGGATATGGGGTGGAATGTAGTGGATGGTGATTTGGGGAGCTAGGAGGTGGTGGAAGGTAGCTAACCTCATGCCCCAACCGCCACCTAGGTATATATAGGTGTGGGGAGGAAGCACTAGGTCAAGTAGGGGCAAAATGGGCAAACCAGTGAAAACTAGGTGAGTTTTGTGAGTAGCACGACCGTGGTGGGGTACCACGGCCGTGGTGGATGGGGTAGGCCACGACCATGGTGGATGGAGCACGATCGTGGGTTTATTCCATCTAAGTTAAATGGTTTTGGTTTGAATGGCCACGGTCGTGGTGGTCACCACGACCGTGGTGGATAGGGTGTTGCACGACCGTGGTGGAGTACCACGGTCGTGGTGGGTTGGATGATGGCGGCTGTGGTGGTGTAAAATGGTCATGGCAATCTTCTATAGCACGACCGTGCTAGGTAGCACGACCGTGCTAGGTAGAACGACTGTGGTGTCTACCCCTTGCACGACCGTTCTTAGCTGCACGACCGTGGTGCTCTTTGCTTGACTTGGAGTTGATTTGCAAGTGACCTAGCACGGCCGTTCTGTGGTACCACGACCGTGTTGGGTCCTCGATCAACACTTTGACTCTGTTCTTTGGATTTTCTTAGACATCTTTTCTTCAAATGATCTTTGGCCACTAGGGGTAGGTTAAGGGAGCCTTGGACTTCACTTTCGGTTTCTCCAAGGGTAGAGGAACCCTAGGATCACTCCTTCTCTCTCTCTCTTCCATCAAGTGTGGTCCAAATGCCTGAAAAACATGCAAATAATGTCCATAAGTGCATTTTGTAGAAATAAGCATATTGGGAGGAAGGACATGCAATCTAACAGGTATATATGTGATTGAAGAGCAAAAAGACACAAGATTAAGCCCTAAAATAGGGCTGAATCAAATCTCTCGGACCCTAGGCCTGAATTTCCTTCTCTCGAATTTTGGTCCAAACTATCTCATCTTTCTACAACTAATACTTGAATGTTAGTTAAAATGTAAGTTCAACCAAGAAAGATATCAACCAAATAAAAAATAATAACTATAAAGAGAATATAGAATGGAAACATACCAGATCTATATAGACTACTTTCATAGAGTTGAATTACATAATCATGACAAAAATAAGCTACATAGCCAATTAGGGGCTTAACTAGCCATAGACAAGCATAATTGGCACTAAACAAAGATGGAAGTACATTGTTTGTACAGAAAGTGTATGAGAATTGTTGAAGAAAAGAGAAAGAGAAGATATTAACCCATGGAGGGGAGATGGATATCATTCTTTAGTTTCTAGATGGACCGTGTCTCATCCTTGGGGACATTTTTCTTGATCTTTTAGTCTCTTATGCATCATTTCTCCTTGATTCTAACCCAAAAAATAGCTAATGTGGATGGATGAAGGTGAAACACCAATAGATATGGTTGGAAGGTGATTGACAGTTTTCAAAGATGGTGGAGTCGATGGAAGATGGAAGTTAACCAAAACGAATGGATGCAGGGTGAGATCTAGAGCCCTCCCGATCATTCAAGCTCCAAGATAGAGGTATGTGAATAAACAAATTGGAACCATACAAAAACACATAACCATTAGCCTGGTGGCCGAGGAGGGGTATTTATAGTGGAAGGCTGGATATATCTATAAGTGGGAATAAAATTGTCTCCATTTTAATGAAATGGATTGTGACGTCCTCAGATTTTATAAAACTTAATATAATGTGTGATGTCCAAATTGAAACGCTCACCTTAGCAAGCATCTCAATTTAAACACCCCACACTAGACTAAGAAGAAGAAAATCGAGGAAGTCAGAAAGAAACAACAATAGCACATGCACATGAATAATAATAAAACCATACAACACATGTTCACCATTCAACATATAATTACAAAATGAATTGTAACAAAATTTGATATTACATATTGAACAACAAACTTCTACATGTACATGTACTACCACTAAACAATAGGATCTTAAGATAGCAGGTCCCCCTGTACATCAACTCACGATACAACTCTCAACTATCATGGTCTTCAAGATCATACATCCACAAACCTAAACAAAAGATTACATGTGGTAGACATCAGCACAATATTCAAGAATATGGTACTGAGTACACCTACATGTCTTTTTATATACCTCTCATTACTAAGCTTGGCAATAAGATAAAACTAATACTTGTCAACATTAAACAAATATAAGAAAATACATATACTTGAATAGAGATGTTCATTAATAAAAGAGAACATATGTTTTACCATGACTTTCCATTATATGTAAAGTTGATCAACCACATGCACTATTCTACCAAAGATATTTAGTGCTCACATGTACTATTCTGCCAAAGAGATTTAGTCATCAATGCACTATTCTACAAAAGAGATTTAGTACTCACATGTACTATTCTACGAAAGAGATTTAGTACTTTCATCAATGCACTATTCTACGAAAGAGATTTAGTTCTCACATGTACTATTCTACCAAAGAGATTTAGTTTCATAAATGCACTATTTTGCCAAAGTGATTTAGTGCTATCATATAATGGATCAGATATCTTATGTTTCATGTGTTCATAGCCATAAGTATGAAAAATCAAGCAAAATATCATACAAGAACCATCATTTCATCCAATATCACATGCCAAGTATTTTGTACACATATAACACAACCATACTAAGTAGTAGGCAAGTAAGAGGTAAGGGCGTACCTTCAACCGAGATATCCTAAACACACATCACTGATGTCAACTATATCCTTATCAACCCTGATCAAGATAATATCACATGTATCATCATTAGGTTCTCATAATCTCAACCCTAGTTATGATTTATTAGGGTTTGACTTAGATCATTAGGACATTTCATCATTAGTTGCATTCTTATTTTAGAATTATCTGACTGATGTCATTTTCATGATTTTGGCTCATTATCCAATAATCAAGTTTCACATTATTATGTAAATATGTTAACCCTATACTATATACATTATTTGAATTAGGGTTTTCAAACCATATGAGTCATTATCGACAAAATATAAATTATGTGTAGAATCAAACATGATGTTCCATATACTGAAAAAATTGACTAGTCCCCCGCCCTTTTCACCCAATGATCAGTGATCGTGTTTGCATGGATGGTCAGTCACAAAATCCTCGTCTACGTCATCCA
The DNA here is from genome assembly GCA_963693085.1 of Alisma plantago-aquatica. Lineage (NCBI taxonomy): Eukaryota > Viridiplantae > Streptophyta > Magnoliopsida > Alismatales > Alismataceae > Alisma > Alisma plantago-aquatica. Next base: position 6,460,433 of record OY856409.1, on the reverse strand, counting down.
TACCACCAAATCATGGGCGACCCTCACTTGCACACTATTGCAACTTCCACGAGGGAGATGAATCCTGAGCCGTATGATCCATTATCTTCAAGGGTTGCAAAGGCTTGATCTGTGGTCTCTCCTTGGGTACTGCTAAAGTCATACCCTGAGCCGGATCGTGACATTGCACTGATCAAATCCTAGGTTTTAGAAACATTGATTTAAAGAACATCAATATACAATCATTTATCCGACTTCAAACCAAAAATATCTCCCTCTAGAAGAGTTAGATGAAACTTTGAGCATATCTTTGTTATCATCTAATCTAGATTCCATACAATTTTGGTGTCAAATTATCACTATTTGACTGATCAACAACTTAATCCAAATAGCACATACTTACGGGTATTGCTCATGCTATTAACATCAAACAAACTCAACTTCTTCCAAATTAATGGAAACACCTTCCTATGATCAAAACACATATATGCATATTTGAACCTAAAATTCATGAACATGATTACCCGATTGGGTATTAAAAAAAGAAACCAAAAGTTCACTCCATCACATGGATCAAGTTGGAAGAATCAAGTCGAGTTCACCAAAATAATCATGAGTTCACCGACATCGACTTGAATTTAAATCTTCAATTAATGAGATATGACTTCCTTCAGAAGTTGATGGATTGGAGGTGGTCAAAGAAAGGCACCATCAGAAGAGGGACCTTAGGGAGGCACCATCGGAAGACAAAATATCAGAAAGCCACTGGAAGGCACCATCGGGTTCAGACTTGAAAACCAACCATTGGTTGGTGCCATTGAAAGACTTCATCGAAAGATGGTCCTTTGGTAGATAGACCTTCAGATGTCTTCCAAAGGAAAAGGAAGGCAGCATGAGGAAGTGAAACTGACCCGATTTTAGTGAAACCACTCGATTTTGCACCTTCGGTAGATGATCATGGAAGCACTCATTCGGAAGGGTTTCTGGGCATCTGTTGTGGCCTTCAAATTAGGACATTAGAAAATGAACATACAGTTGTCCTTCTAAGAAAAGGAGTTGATTGAGCACCGAGGGGTTCTTCTATGTAGGGGACAAACTCGACCAAGTTTCACTAAACTTGGGTCGGTTTTGTAGGTCCAGATCAGGAATCTGATGCACTCTTTAGTTTGGTGCCTACAAGTCCTAAAATTGGCTAGCTGAAAAAATGTCTTCAAAATGAGATAAATTATGAAAAGTTAATTATCTAGAGATTTAGTGCATATCAAAATTAATAAAGACACAAAACTATAGCTAAATATTTAGCTTAAATGCCTAAATTTGAGTGTTATTGAAAGTGTGTAATTGGAATAAGCACAATCAATACATCAAATAGTATAGAGGTAGAGGTATTGAAACACAAATGTGATGACATGAGAATGATTGGCAAACCGGTTCCATTTGGAGTGTGTCTCTCAGGGGCTCGATGGGAATGAAAGACATTATCAAGGAAAGCCCAAGTAGACTTGCCAAACTGGATCCATATGGAATTTGACTCTTGGGGGCTTGATGGGAATGAAAAATACCATCAAGGAAAGCCCAAATAGATCACTAGAAGGATGACCGCGGAACTTGAAAATGCAGATTTGAGAAGAAATGCATAAAATATCTTGATGGAGATAAATCTGAATAAAATACCAACTAGATACATAATTTTCATGCTAGAGATTGAAGATCTTCTAAGAAGTTTGATGTGGCGAAAAAGTCATCTGTCTTGTGAGAATGTAGCAGGAGTTATCAAATGATAAACCATTAACACCGGAGGAAGCAAGAGGCTACAATAAGCGAAACAAGCTTTGTTCAGATGTACAAAATGTGATAGAACACAAAAACTTTAATGCCAATGCTTTATTGAGAAATTTCAACGCATATAACCGATAACTAACTGGAATAAGGAAGGACACATAGCCAACCTACATGCATATTGTGACACGAACATGAAAAAGTACAATGTCATTGAAAAGATACACCAGTGATGCACTAGAGGCACGAAGAAGCACATGGTCACCAATGATGCACTAGAAGCATGATGGTTAGTGGCAATGAAGTGTCACAAAGATATCAAATTATGGATATATTGAATAATAAGAAGCACTATGAAGATCATATTAGCCTGGACATATACATATCATCTCTATCATAATTTTCCTCCTCTTTTTGTCTCTCTCTTCTATCCCCACACACCAATTACAAATTAATTGAGTAGTTGGTGTGAAAAATAGACAATATTCAACAGTATGTGGAAATTGATGCACATATGATGGGTGGCAGGGGATGGATTTTTCAATAGAGAAAAAAAATGAAAATCCCTTTTTTGGTACTTTATAAGTTAACATAGGGTCTTCTATTTGTTAATATGTCATAAATATTACGGATAATGTGAATCAATGTGCGATGTGACCCAATTAGATAAAACTGCATAGAAAAAATGGATCTTTTTGTGGATATTCATCGGTAAGCATGAGGTCAAAAAAATCCTAATATGAACTCGAAGAAGGGACTGCTTGTAGCAGCTGTGAGGAAAGGAATGAATACTTAAACAGAGAGGAGACATTGACGCCTGCCCCTGTCCGTGGCCAAGGCCTTACGCCTGTTGGATGAACCAAGGCCTCACGCCTGTGTGATGAACGATCGAATAGCTTTACCTCCATTGCACGGCACAAAAGTAAAATAGGTGATGGCCATGGAGTTTTCTCTACAGCGGATCACACCAGGCTGTTGATCGCAACAATTTTCTTTTGATTGCTAGACAGTATACGCCAAGTCAACATCTTCCTTCTCGACGCCATGATCAAATTCTGTTCCGCTCACTCCTGTATATATTAACTTGCCTTGGTGGGTATTGGTTTGCTTGCACGAGGGAAATAGGATTTTGAAGTGTCGACTTTATTCAATGTGACCCTTCAAATAGAAAAAGCCTTTTTGCACGACAAGACATATGCCTTAAGGCTGCCAAATATCTTTTGATTCACAACTGCGGGAAGACCTACAAATGTGTGGGATACTATATGCACAAGTGCGGGAGGCCCATTTTAGTATGGGAGATGTTTGACGCATGCTATAAGAATCAGGAAACACAATGTAATAAGAGAAATATACATACTTGGTCCTCTAGGATGATAATCGATGATGATCTACAGATCAACTTCCTGTAGAATTCAAGTGGCCAACAACGTTTAAAACCACCCGGGCATTTTTTTGCAGTGGGGAGCGACTATTTCAGTCGCTTTGCCGAACAGTGCAAATGAATATGATGGCCGCAAAAGAGAGCGTTGGCATAGAAAAGATTGGTTTTTAATGAAAGAAGACAATAGGAGATCCCGTGGATATAAGGATGATGTTGGCGGACGGCCAAGAGATGGCGCCTTCCGTAGGGAATACCATGTTGGAAAAAAATGGGAGATAAATGGGATGCCTTTTTATAGCTAGACGGCAAACTCCCATCCTAAACATATGAAAGGATGCTAAATACAAGACAAATGTTAATGGCCAAGGTAATTCATCCCATATAACATAATAAACTAAAATATAATAATTGTAACAAGGTGTAATCGAAGTAAAATTCAACACAGAATATAAGACGGAAACAGACTAAAATTAGGTGTAAAAAGACCAACACGATATTTTATCTTCTGGAAGAGTGGTTAATGCATCTTTTCAGTAAACATATATAGAATTTAACAAATTAAGGAAGAGAAGTTAATGCATCAGCAATAAGAAATATAAAAAATAACACGACATAAGAAACAACAAACATAATAAAATCTTGTAAAATGTTAATAAGTATAGTACTTCTGAATTTGAAAAGAAATATGAGATGGGAGGAAAGTAGGAGTCAAGTTATGTTATATAACAAATATATTTGAAAAAAGGGGGTAACTTTAAATTTAGCATATTTGAAATTTCAAATGCGTAATGGTTGTTTACACAGACCACATTGCCATCTTCTTTCTGATGACCAAAAAGGAAGCTAAGTCCAGACTTATTCAGTGGATACTGCTACTTCAAGAATTTAATCTAGAGATTCATGATAAAATGGGTTCAGAAAATATTGTTGTTGATCATCTTAGTCGTCTTAGTTTGCAAGATGACGATGGGATCCTAATTGAAGTTTCATTTCCATACAACCAACTACTTAAATCATATTCTCACTTCTCTTAGTTTGCCGATTAAGTGAACTACCTTGAGGGGTGTCCTGCATCATGAATATGAGGGATACTCAAAGGAAAAAGTTATACTTTATGTTAGAAACTTTTATTGGCATGACCCATATCTGTTTAAGTTGCTACATATGCTCATTTCTACAGATGTATCACAAATAATGAAGCTCACGATATCTTGGAGCAATGTCATTCTGGCCCCACGGGTGGATATATAAGTTCTGAAAAAATAGTCAGGAAAATTTCTATTGTGGTTTCTATTGTCCTACTACATTCAAAGATGCATATGTTTTTTTACTTGCATGCGACTTGCAACGACCACACTTTTTAGCAACCCCCAATTAAGGAATGTCAAAAAGATGAGAGCATTATCTAAAATTTTCCTAAGGATCAAGATTTTAAACAAATAATAATCAATAGAAAATAATTTCCATTAATTTCAAAAGATTATTTACAAGATGTTCCTTTATAACTTACATAACTTTATGTACAGAGCAGCTTTGTCTAGTCTCGTACAGGAACTCATCTGCGCTATGATGAGGAATAAAGGCCCTAGGAGGATGACAAAAAAAATCGACCTCACCAAGGCCTACAACTAGATGTCCTGGGATTTCATCCGTGACACCATCTCACGACTAGGCTTACCTGCTAACATAATCAATTATATCATGGCCTCTATATCCAGCGGTGACATATCTATCATCTGAAATGGGAGACCTACAAACTCGTTCAGGGCCAGCAGGGGGCTCCGACAAGGAGACCCCCTATCCCTCTATCTCTTTGTACTCTGCATGGAGAGGTTTACCCAATTGATTCAGTAGAAAGTGGAGCAAGGCAGCTGGAAACCTGTGAAACTCGGCAGAGGAGGATCGAAAATCTCACACATTTGCTTCGCAGACGACCTGATCTTATTTGCGCACACCGACACATCTCAAATGAGGACCATTACAGAATGCTAAAGGAGTTCAAGCGACACTCTAGGCAGACGGTGTTGTAGAAGAAGTCTAGAATATTCTTCTCAGCTAGCGTTGACAGAACAACCCAAAGACGAATTTGCAGAGTCAATGGCTACCAATGTACAAACAACCTAGAAAGATACCTAGGTGTTCCTGTTATTCATTGCCGAGTGACTAAATCGACATATTAGGAGGTCTTAGACAAGGTGAACGGTAGAGAAATAGCCTGGGCAGCCAGAAGCTTGTCCTTGGCCGGGGGGGGGGGGGTCACTCTCCCCAAGACCACACTGGGTGCTATCCCCACGTACATCATGCAGACAACTGTTCTACCTCTTCAATTGTGCGACTCCATCGACACACGATTAGACGATTCATTTGGGGAGGCAATTACAAAGCACATCCCATGGCGCTAGTCGCCTGGGGTAAGATAACCTACCAGAAGAAGGATGGAGGCTTAGGTCTAAAAGTTATGCGTGATTGGAACCAGGCGTTGTACATGAAGCATGCCTGGGACATCACAAGCGGAAAAAAATGTCGTGGTGCGACATGATGAGGAGAAGATATCAACAATACCATAGGTCGAAGGCTGGCGTGTTCTAGACTTGGCAATGCCATCATTGCAAGTAAGGGATTCATAGACGAGAATTCTTGTCTAGTTCCCATGAACGCTGACAACATCAGAGTATGGGATGACAGATGGTGGAAAGGTGGCCTGCCCCTATGCGATCTGGCGTTGAGGCCAATCCCAGTCGAATTGGAGGATCTAGGAGTTAGCAGCCTGGTAAATCTGGAGGGGGCATGGGACCACGGATTTCTGAGAGAATGGCTGCCTTCCAACATAGTGGATCAAATACACCAACTCAAGGTCCCGTCCAACTCGGATGGAGAGGATATTCGCGTGTGGGAACATACAAGAAATGGAGGATTCTCCTCCAAATCGGCGTACATGAGGTTGCGGGAAGAAAAAGGAACATAAGTCAATGGATGCTGGAATAAGATATGGAGAGCAGGAGTTAATCAAAGAACCAAACTCTTTGCCTGGGTGATGATGCACGGTGCTCTAATGACCAATGACAGACGAGTCCATCATAGATTAAGCACTGATGACAGATGCCCCAGATACTCTATGGGTGCAAAAACTACTTTACATGCCTTGAGAGATTGTAGGTATGCAAGGGGAGTGGGGGAAAAATCCCTACCTAACGATGCACTGAACCACCTACTGGAGCAGGATGACCTAAAGAATTGGTGTCAAGAACAAATGAGCATCAGTGAGGAGTCGACAGTTCAATTCTTAACGGCATGCCGACTGATCTGGCATTACCGAAACAAGCATGCCTTCGATAATTTTTTCTCTGACGCTAAGATACAAGCCAAAAACATCAGCAGGGAGACGACGATGCAATTAGAGGCTTTTCAGAGAGAGGATACCCAGGTAAGGACAACCGCTACTACCCACTGGCACAGACCAAGCTATGGTGGACTAAAGATCAACTTTGACGCTGCTCTAAAGGATGGCTGGGGAACCTACACCACAATTTTACGAGATGTTCGGGGAAGATGGGTGAGTGGAGCAGCAGAACGCCTACGAGAATCAAATGTATTGGAAGCTAAGCTCAGAGGCATTGATCTAGCCCTGGGTATTGCTGAAAGGATCGACATGCAACATATTGAGATCGAATCTGATTCACAGATTGCAGTGCACGAGAACTAGCGAGTGCTAATCCCTAATACGTGAAGAGCATAATTTCAATCCAAAGGTGGATGAGGCAATGTTGGCAGACGCGGTATACTCATAGATCCGGTAATGGTGCAGCAGATGGTCTGGCTAATGGGCATCTAAAAACATTGGGGGACTTTCGGGTATATGATGCTCCACCCTTGGAGATTGTAGGTTCGATAGTTAAAGATGTATGTAATGGTAGTAGTACTACCATGTTTCCTTTTAATTGCTTAATTAGTGAATGTAACATTTAGCTTGATTTAGCTCTCACAGGGAGGGCATGATGAATAAGATCGCCTCCCAACTTATATATAAAAAAAACTTTCCATCATCAGAATTGTACATATGAGAACTATATGAGAAGAAGTATCTTTCTAATCCTCCTTACAAGTTAACTTTAATGTCTTCAAGTAAATTTAGGTGATTATCATGTCCATCACATCTCGAGATTATCTTATCTAGCATGTACCTAAAATGCCGCGAAACAACAACATGAATTAGTATAACAAATTATACTGTGTATGTAGGGTGCATACAAAAGTGTGGAAGTAAACTAACAGCATATATTCTATTGAATACCTAAAAATAAGAACTGTCATTTTCTTCACGTGATATTTCGTTATGTGATATTCATAGTGGCATTATATTTGAATAGAAATAAATAAACGTCCAATAATTTAGTTGTTCAATCCTCGAGAAACACTCAGAAAATACTGGAAAACTAATGTGGGTAGTCATAGGCATAACCAGACACCTCAATGGTGGGCAATGCAAATCTTGTATTCATGAAGCATATTATCCAACCAAGCAAGAAAATCTAGCAATCAACTTTAATCTACATGTATGTAAATCTTAAAGTGTCACCATCACATTAAATAAATTAAACCCTACTCGGGTTCTAATATAGGGTTTTAGAGTTTTGATGAGGAACAAGGGTGTAAAACCTATTCTTATCGTATGATAATCATTAGGTGAAACCCTAATTACTATATCCAACTTACATTTTTGTTATGATCACTTGGATTAGTTTTAATTCAATGAAATTATCATCTATAACTCCAAAACCCTAATTTTTCATATGCATGATTATCCACAATAGAAACCTAATTCTACATCATTGTGATCATGAGCATGCTAAGTCATCATTGTGTCCCACAATAACAGATAATAGCATAAAAGGATTTTTAATGCTTTCAACATGTTAATACTTAAAACTAGGGTACTTAAACATATATCTATAGTAATTTTGGAATAAAAAGTATAATTAGGTCTCAATTATATTTTATTTATGTTCCTCTTGTTCTCCTAATTAATTTTCACACATAATATGCCTCAAACCGAGCTATTGATTATTTCATATCATTTTTACAAGATAACTATTAATCTAGCCAATTGTCGCTTGACACGTTAGCAAAACTAATTTATTAAAAGCTTACCAGAATTCACTCTTAATTAGGAGGAAAACACCTTACAGACCTTATGTATGGAACACACGAGTAAGGTTAATAGAGTCTTTGGAATCTAACCCATCATCTACCTCACTCTAGGGAATGACTCCGTCTCCCACAATACATCTGTCATGATGACCCCTTCGCCTATGGTCCTTACAATGTAGATGTTGGTTTAGATTGCATCTGTGCACCCTTGTAGGCCCAATGATCTCCTCGACCTAGATAATGGATGCCCAAACTGAGGAGATGAAGCTCTACTTCATTTCTGTGTCATTCCATCGAGATGACAACCTGTAGACCCTATGTCATCACTGCCTGATCCTACATTGAATATGGAGCAACCGAAGGTGGTGATGCACTGTATATTTGTCATTTTCACATGCTATGTTTATATTTCTTTTTGTGCACTTACTATTTTTTTTCATATTAATTCGTGCATGATTTATTAATATTAGTCTGTGTTACTCAATTTGTTCAAATAATCATAATTTTATTGTTTTTGAATAAATTATTATATTTCAAGTACTTATGTATATTTTTTTGTGATTTTAAGACCACAAGAGTGTCACAGACTCGGTACTACTGAATTCAAAAGTCAGAACTACCGAATTTGCATTAGAAACAATGTAGATTTGACTCCCAGACTCAGTACTACCGAGTTTAAAAGTCAGTACTATCAAGTCTGCCCAATCATCGAGTTCACAAAATTAAGTTTCATCCAATGGTTGATGATTTATTTCACCCTAATTCGATGACTTAAGGGAAGTTTTTCTATACCTAATAAATGACATTATATTCCATTGCAAGACGGTGATGACATGGGAGTGGAGAACTAGGCGGAGAACCACACGTTCGGGAGGTTCTAGGCACATTCGGTGGGTAGAAATTGTGGATTGCAGATCAGTTGATCGGCGTGGAGCGTCCTAATCACGTTTATCTTGGAGGTTCATTGGTTTTCTATGTTCTCCATGTTTTTCCTTCTTCCTAGCATGTTTTTGTCCATGAAAACCATGGGGGGGTAATTCCCGCATTATTTAGGACCCAGGAGTAGCCCGATTGTACATTATATATGAATCTTTTGCACTAATATATTATTTTGTCCTTATTCTTGGGCATGTTGCTATGAATTCATATTAAATTATCTATGTTGTGCACCATAGATAATTAATTAGATTTTTAATAACTTAGGAAGGAGGATTAAGTATTGGAAATGCATAGTAACACACATTTTATATCACTCTTCAGGAAAGGTGTCTTACAAATGTGAAGAGATTACCCAGAGATTATTCGTAAACACCTAACTAATCAACCAATTACTATGGAAATGGGATTGGCATTAGCATTGGTAGTGAACTACACTGTGGGAGTGGGTAGCTCTTTCTACATGCTCTTTGTTCAGGAGTGGGAGAAAAATGTATAAATCTTAGATTAAAATTGTAGTATCAATCGTGGTGAAACCGTAGTCCTAGAGAATTTTTTCTCATTGTGATCACAACCCATTAAATTAGTTTTCATTCTTGCAATTTATTTAATAACTCTTAAATCAAAGTTTTCTCCGGCTTAGTTGATGGAAAGTAGTTAGTAGTAGTTTCTTGAATTGCATTTCCCCATGTTCGATATCTGGGCCTCTTTGTCTTGTATTACATCGACACATACACTTGCATTTTACATATACAATATAGTTGTGTCAATTTTTTGGCACTGTTGCTGGGGAAACAACATATTTAAGCATTACGAGTGTTGTAGTCAGCCACTCTAGGCCACCTTTTTTATTTTTTATTTTATTCTTTCTAGAGATGAATTGCACTAGAGGCACGAAGAAGCACATGGTCACCAATGATGCACTGGAAGCATGATGGTTAGTGGGAATGAAGTGTCACAAAGATATCAAATTATGGATATATTGAATAATAAGAAGCTCTATGAAGATCATATTAGCCTGGACATATACATATCATCTCTATCATAATTTTCCTCCTCTTTTTGTCTCTCACTTCTATCCCCACACACCAATTACAAATTCATTGAGTAGTTGGTGTGGAAAATAGACAATATTCAATAGTATGTGGAAATTGATGCACATATGATGGGTGGCAGGGGATGGATTTTTCAATAGAGAGAAAGAAAAAAAAATGAAAACCCCTTTTTTGGTACTTTATAAGTTAACATAGGGTCTTCTATTTGTCAATATGTCATATATATTACAGATAATGTGAATCAATGTGCGACGTGACCCGATTAGATAAAACTGCATAGAAAAAATGGATCTTTTTGTGGATATTCATCGGTAACCATGAGGTCAAAAATATCCTAATATGAACTCAAAGAAGGGACTGCTTGTAGCAGCTGTGAGGAAACGAATGAATACTTAAACAGAGAGGAGACATTGACGCCTGCCCCTATCCGTGGCCAAGGCCTTACGCCTGTTGGATGAACCAAGGCCTCACACCTGTGTGATGAACGATCGAATAGCTTTACCTCCATTGCACGACACAAAAGTAAAATAGGTGATGGCCATGGAGTTTTCTCTACAGCGGATCACACCAGGCTATTGATCGCAGCAATTTTCTTTTGATTGCTAGACAATATATGCCAAGTCAACATCTTCCTTCTCAATGCCATGATCAAATTATGTTCCGCTCACTCCTGTATATATTAACTTGCCTTGGTGGGTATTGGTTTGCTTGCACAAGGGAAATAGGATTGTGAAGTGTCGAATTTATTCAATGTGACCCTTCAAACAGAAAAAGCCTTTTTGCACGACAAGACATATGCCTTAAGGCTGCCAAATATCTTTTGATTCACAACTGTGGGAAGACCTACAAATGTGTGGGATACTGTACGCACAAGTGCGGGAGGCCCATTTTAGTATGGGAAATGTTTGACAGATGCTATAAGAATCAGGAAACATGATGTAATAAGAGAAATATGCAGACTTGGTCCTCTTGGATGATAACCGATGATGATCTACAAATCAACTTCCTGTAGAATTCAAGTGGCCAACAACGTTTAAAACCACCCGAGCATTTTTGTGCAGTGGGGAGCGAATGTTTCAATCGCTTTGCCGAACAGTGCAAATGAATATGATGACCGCAAAAGAGAGCGTTGGCATAGAAAAGATTGGTTTTTAATGAAAGAAGACAATAGGAGATCCCGTGGATATAAGGATGATGTTGGCGGGCGACCAAGAGATGGCACCTTCCGTAGGGAATACCATGTTGAAAAAAATGGGAGATAAATGGGATGCCTTCTTATAGCTAGATGGCAAACTCCCATCCTAAACATATGAAAGGAGGCTAAATACAAGCCAAACGTTAATGGCCAAGGTAATGCAGCCCATATAGCATAATAAACTAAAATATAATAATTGTAACAAGGTGCAATCGAAGTAAAATTCAACACAGAATACAAGACGGATCAGACCAAAATTAGGTGTAAAAAGACCAACACGATATTGTATCTTCTGGAAGAGTTGTTAATGCATCTTTTCAGTAAACATATATAGAATTTAACAAATTAAGAAAGAGAAGTTAATGCATCAGCAATAAGAAATCTAAAAAATAACACGACATAAGAAACAACAAACATAACGAAATCTAGTAAAATGTTAATAAGTATAGCACTTCTGAATTTGAAAAGAAATATGAGATGGGAGGAAAGTAGGAGTCAAGTTATGTTATATAACAAATATATTTGAAAAAAGGGGGTAACTTTAAATTTAGCATATTTGAAATTTCAAATGAGTAATGGTTGTTTACACAGACCACATTTCCATCTTCTTTCTGATAACCAAAAAGGAAGCTAAGTCCAGACTTATTCAGTGGATACTGCTACTTCAAGAATTTAATCTAGAGATTCATGATAAAATGGGTTCAGAAAATATTATTGTTGATCATCTTAGTCGTCTTAGTTTGCAAGATGACGATGGGATCCTAATTGGTGTTTCATTTTCATACAACCAACTACTTAAATCATATTCTCACTTCTCTTAGTTTGACGATTAAGTGAACTACTTGGAGGGGTGTCCTGCATCATGAATATGAGGGACACTCAAAGGAAAAAGTTATACTTTATGTTAGAAACTTTTATTGGCATGACCCATATCTGTTTAAGTTGCTACAGATGCTCATTTCTACAGATGTGTCACAAATAATGAAGCTCACGATATCTTGGAGCAATGTCATTCTGGCCCCACTGGTGGACATACAAGCTCTCAAAAAATAGTCAGGAAAATTTCTATTGTGGTTTCTATTGTCCTACTACATTCAAAGATGCATATGTTTTTTTACATGCATGCGACTTGCAACGACCACACTTTTTAGCAACCCCCAATTAAGGAATGTCAAAAAGATGAGAGCATTATCTAAAATTTTCCTAAGGATCAAGATTTTAAACAAATAATAATCAATAGAAAATAATTTCCATTAATTTCAAAAGATTATTTACAAGAGGTTCCTTTATAACTTACATAACTTTATGTACAGAGCAGCTTTGTCCCTGGCATGCAGGCGTATCACAGACAACATCAGTCTCTTACAGGAACTCATCTGCGCTATGAAGTGGAATAATGGCCCTAGGAGGATGACAATAAAAATCGACCTCACCAAGGCCTACAACTAGATGTCCTGGGATTTCATTCGTGACACCATCTCACGACTAGGCTTACCTGCTAACATAATCAATTATATCATGGCCTCTATATCCAGCGGTGACATATCTATCATCTGAAATGGGAGACCTACAAACTCGTTCAGGGCCAGCAGGGGGCTCCGACAAGGAGACCCCCTTTCCCTCTATCTCTTTGTACTCTGCATGGAGAGGTTTACCCAATTGATTCAGTAGAAAGTGGAGCAAGCCAGCTGGAAACCTGTGAAACTCGGCAGAGGAGGATGGAAAATATCACACATCTGCTTCGCAGACGACCTGATCTTATTTACGCACACCGACACATCTCAAATGAGGACCATTACGGACTGCTAAAGGAGTTCAAGCGACACTCCAGGCAGACGGTGTTGTAGAAGAAGTCTAGAATATTCTTCTCCGCTAGCGTTGACAGAACAACCCAAAGACGAATTTGCAGAGTCAATGGCTACCAATGCACAAACAACCTAGAAAGATACCTAGGTGTTCCTGTTATTCATTGCCGAGTGACTAAATCGACATATTAGGAGGTCTTAGACAAGGTGAACGGTAGAGAAATAGCCTGGGCAGCCAGAAGCTTGTCCTTGGCCTGGGGGGTCACTCTCGCCAAAACCACACTGGGTGCTATCCCCACGTACATCATGCAGACAACTGTTCTACCTCTTCAATTGTGCGACTCCATCGACACACGATTAAACGATTCATTTGGGGAGGCAATTACAAAGCACATCCCATGGCGCTAGTCGCTTGGGGTAAGATAACCTACCAGAAGAAGGATGGAGGCTTAGGTCTAAAAGCTATGCGTGATTGGAACCTGGCGTTGTACATGAAGCATGCCTGGGACATCACAAGCGGAAAAAAATGTCGTGGTGCGACATGATGAGGAGAAGATATCAACAATACCATAGGTCGAAGGCTGGCGTGTTCTTGACTTGGCAATGCCATCATTGCAAGTCAGGGATTCATAGACGAGAATTCTTATCTAGTTCCCATGAACGCTGACAACATCAGAGTATGGGATGACAGATGGTGGAAAGGTGGCCTGCCCCTATGCGATCTGGCGTTGAGGCCAATCCCAGTCGAAATGGAGGATCTAGGAGTTAGCAGCCTGGTAAATCTGGAGGGGGCATGGGACCACGGATTTCTGAGAGAATGGCTGCCTTCCAACATAGTGGATCAAATACACCAACTCAAGGTCCCGTCCAACTCGGATGGAGAGGATATTCGCGTGTGGGAACATACAAGAAATGGAGGATTCTCCTCCAAATCGGCGTACATGAGGTTGTGGGAAGAAAAAGGAACATAAGTCAATGGATGCTGGAATAAGATATGGAGAGCAGGAGTTAATCAAAGAACCAAACTCTTTGCCTGGGTGATGATGCACGGTGCTCTAATGACCAATGACAGACGAGTCCATCATAGATTAAGCACTGATGACAGATGCCCCAGATACTCTACGAGTGCAAAAACTACTTTACATGCCTTGAGAGATTGTAGGTATGCAAGGGGAGTGGGGGAAAAAATCCTACCTAACGATGCACTGAACCACCTACTGGAGCAGGATGACCTAAAGAATTGGTGTCAAGAACAAATGAGCATCAGTGAGGAGTCGACAGTTCACTTCTTAACGGCATGCCGACAGATCTGGCATTACAGAAACAAGCATGCCTTCGATAATTTTTTCTCTGACGCTAGGATACAAGCCAGAAACATCAGCGGGGAGACGACGATGCAATTAGAGGCTTTTCAGAGAGAGGATACCCAGGTAAGGACAACCGCTACTACCCACTGGCACAGACCAAGCTATGGTGGACTAAAGATCAACTTTGACGCTGCTCTAAAGGATGGCTGGGGAACCTACACCACAATTTGACGAGATGATCCGGGAAGATGGGTGAGTGGAGCAGCAGAACGCCTACGAGGATCAAATGTATTGGAAGCTAAGCTCATAGGCATTGATCTAGCCCTGGGTATTGCTGAAAGGATCGACATGCAACATATTGAGATCGAATCTGAATCACAGATTGCAGTGCACGAGAACTAGCGAGTGCTAATCCCTAATACGTGAAGAGCATAATTTCAATCCAAAGGTGGATGAGGCCATGTTGGCAGACGCGGTATACTCATAGATCCGGTAATGGTGCAGCAGATGGTCTTGCTAAATGGCATCTAAAAACATTGGGGGACTTTCGGGTATATGATGCTCCATCCCTGGAGATTGTAGGTTCGATAGTTAAAGATGTATGTAATGGTAGTAGTACTACCATGTTTCCTTTTGATTGCTTAATTAGTGAATGTAACATTTAGCTTGATTTAGCTCTCACAGGGAGGGCATGATGAATAAGATCGCCTCCCAATTTATATATAAAAAAAACTTTCCATCATCAGAATTGTACATATGAGAATTATATGAGAAGAAGTATCTTTCTAATCCTTCTTACAAGTTAACTTTAATGTCTTCAAGTAAATTCAGGTGATTATCATGTCCATCACGTCTCAAGATTATCTTATCTAGCATGTACCTAAAATGCCGCGAAATAACAACATGAATTAGTATAACAAAGTATACTGTGTATGTCGGGTGCATACAAAAGTGTGGAAGTAAACTAACAACATATATTCTATTGAATACCTACAAATAAGAACTGTCATTTTTTCACATGATATTTCATTATGTGATATTCATAGTTGCATTATATTTGAATAGAAATAAATAAACGTCCAATAATTTAGTTGTTCAATCCTCGAGAAACACTCAGAAAATACTGGAAAACTAATGTGGGTAGTCATAGGCATAACCAAACACCTCAATGGTGGGCCATGCAAATCTTGTATTCATTAAGCATATTATCCAACCAAGCAAGCAAATCTAGCAATCAAATTTAGTCTACATGTATGTAAATCTTAAAGTGTCACCATCACATTAAATAAATTAAACCCTACTCGGGTTCTAATCTAGGGTTTTAGAGTTTAGATGAAGAACAAGGGTGTAAAACCTACTCCCATCGTATGATAATCATTAGGTGAAACCCTAATTACTATATCCAACTTACATTTTTGTTATGATCACTTGGATTAGTCTTAATTCAATGGAATTATCATCTATAACTCCAAAACCCTAATTTTTCATATGCATGATTATCCACAATAGAAACCTAATTCTACATCATTGTGATCATGAGCATGCTAAGTCATCATTGTGTCCCACAATAACAGATAATAGCATAAAAGGATTTTTAATGCCTATAACATGTTAATACTTAAAATTAGGGTACTTAAACATATATCTATAGTAATTTTGGAATAAAAAGTATAATTAGGTCTCAATTATATTTTATTTATGTTCCTCTTGTTCTCCTAATTAATTTTCACACATAATATGCCTCAAACCGAGCTATTGAATATTTCATATCAATTTTACAAATTAACTATTAATCTAGCCAATTGTCGCTTGACACGTTAGCAAAACTAATTTATTAAAAGCTTACCCGAATTCACTCTTAATTAGGAGGAAAGCACCTTACAGACCTTATGTATGGAACACACGAGTAAGGTTAATAGAGTCTTTGGAATCTAACCCATCATCTACCTCACTCTGGGGAACGACTCCGTCTCCCGCAATACATCCGTCATGATGACCCCTTCGCCTATGGTCCTTGCAATGTACATGTTGGTTTAGATTGCATCTCTGCACCCTTGTAGGCCCAATGATCTCCTCGACCTAGATAATGGATGCCCAAACTGAGGAGATGAAGCTCTACTTCATTTCTGTGTCATTCCATCGAGATGATAACCTGTAGACCCTATGTCATCACTGCCTGATCCTACATTGAATATGGAGCAACCGAAGGTGGTGATGCACTGTATATTTGTCATTTTCACATGCTATGTTTATATTTCTTTTTGTGCACTTACAATTTTTTTCATATTAATTCGTGCATGATTTATTAATATTAGTATATGTTACTCAATTTATTCAAATAATCATAATTTTATTGTTTTTGAATAAATTATTATATTTGAAGTATGTATGTATATTTTTTTGTGATTTTAAGACCACAAGAGTGTCACAGACTCAGTACTACTGAATTCAAAAGTCAGAACTACCGACTTTGCATTAGAAACAAGGTAGATTCGACTCCCAGACTCAATACTATCGAGTCTAAAAGTCAGTACTATCAAGTCTGCCCAATCATCGAGTTCAAAAAATTAAGTTTCATCCAATGGTTGATGATTTATTTCACCCTAATTCTATGACTTAAGGGAAGTTTGTCCAGACCTAATAAATGACATTATATTCCATTGCAAGACGGCGATGACACGCATGGAGAACTAGGTGGAGAACCACACGTTCGGGAGGTTCTAGGCACATTCGGTGGGTAGAAATTGTGGATTGCAGATCGGTTGATCGGCGTGGAGCGTCCTAAGCACGTTTATCTAGGAGGTTCATTGGTTTTCTATGTTCTCCATGTTTTTCCTTCTTCGTAGCATGTTTTTGTCCATGAAAACCGTGGGGGGATAATTTCCACATTATTTAGGACCCAGGAGTAGCCCGATTGTACACTATATATGAGTCTTTTGCACTAATATATTATTTTGTCCTTATTCTTGGGCATGTTGCTATGAATTCATATTGAATGATCTATGTTGTGCACCATAGATGATTAATTAGATCCTTAATAACTTAGGAAGGAGGATTAAGTATTAGAAATGCATAGTAACACACGTTTTATATCACTTTGCAGGAAAGGTGGCTTATAAATGTGAAGAGATTACCCAGAGATTATTCGTAAACACCTAACTAATCAACCAATTACTATGGAAATGGGATTGGCATTAGCATAGGTAGTGAACTACACTGTGGGAGTGGGTAGTTCTTTCTACATGCTCTTTGTTCAGGAGTGGGAGAAAAATATATAAATCTTAGATTAAAATTGTAGTATCAATCGTGGTGAAACCGTAGTCCTAGAGAATTTTTTCTCATTGTGATCACAACCTATTAAATTAGTTTTCTTTCTTGCAATTTGTTTAATAACTCTTAAATCAAAGTTTTCTCCGGCTTAGTTGATGGAAAGTAGTTTGTAGTAGTTTCTTGAATTGCATTTCCCCATGTTCGATATCCAAGCCTCTTTGTCTTGTATTACATCGACACATACACTTGCATTTTACATAGACAATATAGTTGTGTCAATTTTTTGGCACTGTTGCTGGGGAAATGGCATATTTAAGCATTACGAGTATTGTAATCAGCCACTCTAGGCCACCTTATTTATTTTTTATTTTAGTCTTTCCATAGCTGAATTGCAAATATTTTCCTAATTCAATCACTAGTATATCAGTCTCACATTAAATTCACAAATGTCAGGTACTAGTGTATGGTTCAAACATGAACCACTGATTACACTCCCATAAGAAATCTACAACCAGAAGGTATGGGTGATGCAAAAGAAGAACAAACCATCTGGGAGAAGATCAAGCCGTCATCCTCTATGGCTCAACTTAGTCCAATTAAGCAACAAGTAATAAATGTGGGAAGCTACAAGATTGATCTTGGGACGGTGGCCTTGGTTAAGAAACAGACTTTCCATAGCCAAAATACTGAAGACCCAATGACTTACGTCAACAATTTTTTTGAAAGATGTGACGTGGTGAAGATAGACAAGGTTCCCACCATCGTGATATACATGAAGTTGTTTCCATCGTCCTTGGCAGACCATGCTAAGTGCTGGTTCTATAACCTCAATCTAAAATCCATAGAGACATGGGACCAGATGATAGATACTTTCTTTGAGTGTTACTTCCCTCCAAAGAAGACAAATGAAATAACATGAGAGATTTACGACTTCAACCAACAGGCTGAAGAGTCATACTCAGAGGCTTGGGAGTGATTTCAAAATATTATGTGGAAGGTGCCTCACCATGGTATAGATTTATATGGCCAAGCAAATACCTTCTATTATGGCCTACATCAGGGTGAGAGGATTACCCTGGACAGTGCAGGAGCTGTGTTTTTCTTGAACAACAAGCCTTCTAGATGCTATGAGATCCTGAAGCCAGTCATGGGGTGAAGAAAGAGAATGCACAAAAACCATTACATGCGTCAAAGAATCTAAATTCATCTCTGTTATAACCCCAATTTTTGGGTTCAAGTGGTGAGAAATATAATTTCTCATATTAAAGATGTTTGAACAAATAATCATATATTTGATTGAGAATAATTGGATTTCATTTAAAATAGCCTTGTTGTTTGATTTGTGGGCTTTATTGGCTATTGAGCCCAATAAAAAGGAAAATAACAAAGGAAATTCAATTAGTAAATGGATAATTGAATTTTAAGAAAAGAAATATGTAAAAACCTCTAGAAGGCAAATACAAAGAGGATTTCGTACCTCTTAGGTTCCTTGGGTACCAAGGAGTCCAAGGTTGCAAAAAGAAAGCAATAGGAAAAGAAAAGATTAATTAAGTATTTCTTTATGAAGAAAGAAATTGGGAAATAATGATATAATGTGGAAAATGAATGAAAAGAGGCATAAATGAGATTTCTTGGGGAAATTTCGTATCCATGTGGTTGTTAATATTAAAAGGAATGCCAATGAGGAAAATAAAAGAGAAATAAAAAAGAAATCCTCAAAAAGGAATATTTAAATGAGAAATAAACAAGATAATGTGAAATAAGGCATAAAGATGCATCTAGAAGGATAATAAATATCCTTGGAAAATGATTTCGAAATAATGGAGTATATTGGGATCCAAGGAGTCACAATAAAGAGGAAAGAAAAAGAAAATACTAAAAAGGCAAAATAAGATGATAATAAAATGCATTATTAAGGAATTATGAGGTATTGTTAAAAAGAAAATAATTTCTATTAAAGGAAATAGAAATTTCGTGCTTATGGAGTAAAAATCAAGCATAAGAGAGAGAAATAGAAAGGATTTTCGAAATCCTAGTTTTTAAAGAAAAAGGAATATCAAAAAGGGTATAGAAGACATAGAAGGTTTGCTTATTCATGAAGGAATCAAATTCCTAGTAGGAAAGAGTGTTGTTTCTTCATGGGAAAGCATCTTAGGGTCTGGGAGTTGAACTCTGGCTGGGTCCCAAAAGATCCCACGCACCCCCTCTCTCCTTCTTCTTTCTTCTAGCACTACAAACCCTAACCTTGATAGTAGGGCCCTACCTTGGGGCAACGAGGGAAAGGGAGGAAGGGTGATGGAAGCCTGATGACCCTACAATGATTCTAGGAAGGTTGGTTACCATCTCCGGGCAAGATCCTCGCGCAGACGAGATGCTTCAGGCTGCCCGTCCAGCCACAAAATGTTGTCCGAGGACACTTGAAACCACCGCCATGGTCACGAATAAGAGGCGCCCTAGGTGCGCCATAGCAAGGAGAAGCTAGAGGAGAAGGTTCCGACAGCAATCGTGGCCCTGGGAGGTGAGGAAGACCCGCCAAGGCTGCAGGTCGGCGGCCACGCAGGGTGTTCCTAGGAGGAAGACGACCCGAGACCGTTTGGACACATTTACCATCCGTGCTGTGCTGGGCGGGTCGGTTAAGTCAAGGGCAAAATTGACAAATCGAATTTTGATCAAGAGAATGAGAGGAATCCAATAAAAATAGTTTTATAGCCTGAATCTGATCATAGTTCGAAATAAAGTATAAATTATAATCTTTCATAAATTAAAGATTAAGAAACCCTATTTTGATATGATTAATGTGTTTAATAGGGTTTAATGGATCTTTAGAGTTGATATTAATCTGTTAAATGTAAAAAGGAACATTGAGTTCAAAAAGGAAGAACTTTGCACATGATTAGTCTAATTTAGAGTTTATATGCTTGAAATTGGAAAAGTACATAAAGTTCTCATCTTTAATGATTTAACTAAGGAAAAACCCTTAGATTTGATGATAAATGGATAATTCAAACCGATATTAACTTATTGTTAATAAAAGTGAAAATAGAATTTAAAAAGATGATCTTTTTATATAGTTGGTTTAATTTAGGGTTCTATGTACATGAATATGCCTTAATGGGATTAGAAACCCTAATTTATGTTGATATGAATTCTAATGGTTTTAATTGTACAAATCGAAGAATAAAATAGAGATATGATGATTCGAAGATAAATTGAGTACCAAAGATCTTTAATGTGAATTATTTGGATAATTAGTGTTTCCTAGTATATAAAAGTGGAAATAGCGATAAATAATGTTCATATATGTGAGTTGAACTATAATGAAATATGATTTGTCAATTTGGAAGAAACTGAAGATGATAATTAGCCTTAATGTTTTGAATATGACCTAAAAGGATAAAGATAATAGTTTTAGTGTAAAAGAAACATATTAGACTTAATTGACATTAAATTGTGCCTATGATGCAGAAATTAAGGTTTGTGAACTAAAAGAGCATTAAAAGTGATAAATGCATAATGAAGGCTAAAACCCTAATAAAACCCTAAAGTTGGCCTAGAAATCATAAGGTGGAATCCAAGTTGATCTTGAGGATGTTTGAATAAAACAATGATACTTGAATATTATGCATTATTTTCAGGATATTGTTGATTGCTTGTTAATTGTGTTGAATGTTAATGCATGGACATCAAGTTACTATGGATCAGGTATGTGGTTACGATATGAATAACCACTTTAGTTTCCTGATGGATTCCCAGAGGTTTAATCGCATTGAATGCAAGTAAACTGTTGGATGTTTATTTATTTCATGCCACTATAAAGTGACTATGATTATCACCATAAATGTGCAAATATAACTGGCTAGATCCGGGTCCACCTCTATTACTTTAAAAAGGCTAAATAAGGGGTAATCCTAGAGTAAGGTCTAGGTTACCTTGAGTTAGAGGCTCTTTAGCAAATCCCAAGTTAAGGAGTGGTCTACTTACGAGTAGTGCCATGTGACTCAACCCTAGAAACTAGTTCACTTATAGGTGGATCATGAGGGGTTTAATGGGGGCAATACATAGGATAGGGTACTCTTGGATCGCGAAGTTATATCTAAAACGTAATATTGGTTGTTAAATAAGTAATTGAATGATTACATTGTTATCATAGTTGCATGTTTATTATTTCCCCCACATACCAGCTACGGCTGACTGACGTTTTGTTTGTCGGCGTTTTAGGTATAATGAAAGGAACAAACAGTAAAGTGGCACATGTGATACTAAAAGAGAATTAAAGTACAAAGGAGGATTAGATAGATTAGTATCGGTGTGGATAGAAGTTTAGAGATCCAAGTTTTCAAAAGGTATGAAAAGAAAAATTTTATTCCCATTTTCACTATAGTATGTTAGAATTTAATAATTGTTTATAGTTATATGTCAAACCTTTGATCTGGGATTAATGGGTGCGGCTCAACCTCTTGGTCTCCCTTAATTGGGGGTTATTGAGAGGTGGGGTCATAACATTTGGTATCAGAGCATAGGTTCCTCAGTTAAACATTAATAATTATTAAATTTTACAAACTCCATAGAACCCAAGGGAGTTATTAGAAGAGTATCCAAAATACGGAGGTGTCTAGAAAGGGATCACGACCGGGGGCTGGCAAGATTTTCCTCCGCACTGCTAGTCGGAATACGAGGACTCCCGGACCCATGTGACCACCTGGCCAAAGTCTTAGGATATGAATCGATATAAGATACCTTTAGGACTTCTCATCTTATTCATCCCTTCTCATCACGAAATTCTGATAAGGACCTAAAGGATTAGGGTCTTCTTTCTTCTCCTCACCCTCTTGAGGTATGGGTAAGGTTAATAAGGTTTAAGGAATCCTCCACTAAATTATTGAAAAGTGACGTGTAATTTACTACGCGCTAAAAACGCAAGTGTACGCGTCGAGTAATATAGGCCTTGTGAGGCCCGAGTCAAACTCAGGGATACGTGAATTATTGGAGACTTCTACTAACTAATCGCAATCAGCTAGACCGATTAACAAAGTAGGGTTTTGTTGTTCAAATTAAAAGAAAATAAAAATCAAACAAAGAAAACAATCGATTAAAGGTTAATTTAATCAATTAAAAGGGATATCTTTAGGATGACGGTTTCACCGCGGGTAAACATTGTATTAAGTTTCATATCATTCTTCACACTTCTCTCTCTATCCGGGTAGTGGCCTGAAAACAGAATTACCCACTGTCGTGGTGTAATTCACTACTTAGATTTAGGTTGATTCCACCGTCGTAGTAATCATTCCCCTAAACTAAGTGCATTATAAATGGTCTCTCAGTTCCCACCATTAATTTTACAACTCCTTTGTCAAGGGTTTTATTAATTAATGTAGAATTCGTCTCTTTTCAATCGTTAATCCTTCTGTCGAAGTGATTAAGGGCATTAAGTTATTATTATGGTGATCAAGCATAACAATATAAATGGAGAAAACGAATCTATACCACGGACTTGAGAGAAAAATATGAATTATTGATATAAAAATGTCATACAATGCATTCCCGGGCTACTCCCGGTCCTAAAGATTGAAGGTTTTAGCCTCTCATGTTCATCTCACACGAGTACATGGTAGAAATTGGGGAATTCATAAGAAAAACGGGAAATAAATGGGAAAACCCCTGAACGGAGAAGAACCGGTGGATCCTTGGCGTAAAACACGAGCTTCCCCGCCTGTCAGTGGTGGAAATCGTCTTTGGCAGCGTCCGAATCACCCGGGATGAGCTTCTCGGCCTCCGTTCTCCTTTCTCTCCTCCTCGGCACTCGTGCAATCCAAAATGAGATGATTTTCACATCTGGGCGGCCGTCATTAGGTATAAGTCCCTAATTAGGTCGTCAAATAACAACAGTCGTCCGATCGAAATCAAAACAAATCCAACGCATATCTGCCGGCGTCGATACCATCGACGCGGGTCGATGGTATCGACCCAGCGGATTAGCGGCAGCTTTCCTTTCTTTTATTCTGAGCGCCTGTGGTGATCTCGATACCATCGACTTGTGTGTCGATGGTATCGACTCCTTTAGCGTCGGTTGTTGTCGTTTAGCGACGCTGTAGCTCTCCTTGTGTCGATGGCATCGACTTGGGTCGATGGTATCGACAGTTTCCTCGCCAGCAACTTGAAGGGATCTCGATACCATCGACGTAGGTGTCGATGGTATCGACACTGTATTGCTCTTCTCGGCTGACAACCTGTGGCTTGGTCGATGGTATCGACTTCCGTCGATGGTATCGACAGAAGCAGATACTTGTTCTTCCTAAAATTTCACAACAGGCCCAAGTAAATCCACGCAATTTATAATAAGATGATAAATAATGCTCAAAATAGTAAAACAAAGGGGATTTGATATAAAATGATGGCAAAGACCAAATAAAGTGAATTATGCAATAATATCCATGAAAATGAGTAATTAAGGCACAAAACACATATGAAATAGGTCTCTAAATGCGACTCAAAATCATCGCATCAAACTCCCCTAAGCTTAAACATTGCTCGCCCTCGAGCAACTAACCCTTAGAATAGAATTGCAGATGTCAACTAACAATCAACACATCACCCCACATCCCACATTACTCCCACTGGACATTCTCAAACCGGCCTTTCCTAATCACAGAACAGTAATTACCCTACAGGCGACAATAATCATCAATAAAAGAAATTATCCTTCAAACCGATGAGCACTATCACATAAGGCAGTTAACATAATAAAATTTGCCGATTCAGCATTAGTGCATCTTGTGATCGCCTACACTACGTTGCTCGCCCTAACTACCATCTACATGGAAGAAGTTCTCCTGATAAACATGAGTGAGGAGAAAATCACAGTGGCCTACCAATCCGAGCAACGGGTGGATGGAATGGGTGGTTCATGGAAGAATTTGGAAGTATTACACAGTTTCAAAATGCATACAACAAAATGCCCTAATTGATGCCAATGCACATTGAAAATGCACTAATGCTTAAAATTGGGTGGAATGATGCATGCACTAACCTTCCACCTCAAAAAGAGATAGAAATCTAATTAAGCCACATCATGTACTCAGTTTCCTTGTTATGCAAGTGATATTATGTTCCTTTCTCCCTCTTATTCCATTTCCTTCTAAATTCTCTTCTCTTTTTTTTTTTTCTTTTCCTCTTAGCCCATATATCCATAATAGCTTAGAGATACATGTGTTAGGCTATTTTTCTTCATGATTGGAAATCTTTGTACTATTTCGAGGGTATGGGACAATTTATGCATGAAAATCATGAAAGTTATGAGTTCAACTACATGACATGCACCTAAAGGTAATGTGCATGAATCACTATACATTTTTTTTTTCATTTTATGCAAAAATATGAAAATAACAATGCAAATCCTATCTACATGCTATGCACGCAAAAGAAGTTAAAACTGTACTTTACTTCCAATTCTTGGGTGGATTATGGAAAAATATGAAGTGGAATGATCACAAGATTAAGTTACTGAACCTTAGAAAAATATCATGTGTCCCTCCTTACTGACATGTGTAGTAGTTCAAAGGGTTCTTTCTCGTATATCCAATTAAGGTCTCATTACTATTTGATTACGTTAGGCTTAAACAACCGTTACTATCCACTTTTCATGAGTCAATGGGGGTGTGAGTGTGACATATTGCTTCAAAGTTGACATAATCAATCATTTTCATAGGACAAGTTTCCCAAGGACAACCAAGTTAAGCTATCCAAAAGACCCATAATTTTTTTTTTTTGAAATTCCCTTAAATTTCCCATGAAAAAGCGAGATGACAATTTGTTCTTAAGACATCCACGATTACACTAGATAGATGTGGATCCTAAACAAACACTAAAATTGCAAGAACAAATAACAAAGCAGAAACTAAAAACAACTAAAGAAAAGATAAAAGATAGAGTTGTTCCAGCCACCCCCCTAAGCTTGAATCTGACTATGGCCTCATAGTCAAAAACTAACTTAAGGGTGGAACAGTGATACCCTGATCAATCTTGCGGAGGCGGTGGTGGGTATTGTGGTGCCGTAGGATCCCAAGACGGGTACTCCCCCTGGAAGCTTGGATCATATTGGGTCCTCGGCGGAGGCTGTGGATAGCCTCCAAAGTAGTCTTGACTCCAGTAATGGTCAAAGAAGGGCTCCTGTTGCGTCTCTATCCGCTGCAACCGGTTGTGCATTTGCTCTTGGTTGGCGAGGATGAGCCGCTTGTTCTCGAACATAGCCCGTTGGTTGTCAAGTACCCGGCTCGTAGTGTCATGAATGCCGGTATACATACCCATGTGCTGTAGCTGAGTCTGCTGTATGTCCTGCAGCATGGTGTACATCCCCTGCATGGAATAAGGATCCGCAGCTGGCTGCTCGTACTGTGGTGATGGCGGCGGGGGCTGAGATGATGAAGATGCACCTGGATGCATCCTAGGACGCTTCCGTGGTGCCACACGTGCTCGAAGAGGTGTGAAAGCCTCCTCTTCCTCTACAGGCTCGCCTTCTTGCTCGTCACCACCGTCGTCTTCCTCGGAGGACTCGATGGCTATGATTGGCCACCAGAAGTGCTGCTTGCCCTCAATGTTGAATACGTCGTCCGGTAGGGAGCTCTCTTGATAAGCTTGGTTGACGTGGCAATGAGCATACACCAACCCGTCCCGTAGAAGAATAAGGTTTGAATGGTGCAAATGTTGCACGTTCACCTTGCTCCTCATAAAGATCGGAGTCATGGACTGAAGATTCAGCCCCAAGTAAAGCGCCAACTTGGTGACAAGACCACCAAAATGGATTGGAGCCTTCCTTGTGCTCCTCTTCACCGCCAGGACGCGCTGCAGCCAGAACGCCCCCCAGTTGCACTCTTGACGTTTCAGGAGTGCGTAGAGAAAGAACAGGTCACTCTCCTGAAACTTGCTCAAAGCAAGATCGCTTCGAGCGAAGAAAGTCAAGCTCAACATCCTATGCAGGACCCGGACGAACGGGTGCTCAAAATCCTCTACCGCTGCATTATGGTAGCTCACAGTCTTCCCTGCCGGCACTGTAACTAGCTCGGCGAAGATTTTGTCGTAGTCGGTGCGGGCGTCGGGGCGTCGGTGATCGTTGCGGCTCTGATTCCAGTTGAAGATGTCGTTGAACTGCTTCAACGTGATGTTGTAATTGTTGTTGAAGAGTCGGAAGGACACCCTTCCCCGAATCCACGTCTGGTCCGATGGTACCACGTCATTTGGTACGACGCAGATATCAAGAGACGCCATGAACTCGGCCACAAGTTCCTTGTATGTGGGCCATT
Source organism: Alisma plantago-aquatica (assembly GCA_963693085.1). NCBI lineage: Eukaryota > Viridiplantae > Streptophyta > Magnoliopsida > Alismatales > Alismataceae > Alisma > Alisma plantago-aquatica. The sequence continues at coordinate 6,433,279 of OY856409.1, read as the reverse complement.
TGCCGAAAAACGGCTGCCCATCCGCATGACAGTCGATCTCATAAAGGCGATTGGTGTGCCGCACTTGCCCGACCAACACATAGGCCAAGTTGGCCTCGAACCCCAGCTCCTGGATCATTCCCCGGTCCACATACCGGGTGGGCTTGAACTTCCGCTTCATAATATCCTCGTAGACCTTCCTCACATCCATGTTGGCATGAATGAGGCGTGGACGAGGGATGGAAGCGGGTGGGGGAGGAACAAACTCCTCGATCTCCATAGGATGAGCGCTTGAGGACGACGCTCTGGCGGTGTGCACCATGGTTGCGAGAAAAGAAGGGATTAGAAGAACAGAGCTCGGTGAAGATGGAGAAGAGAATTCTCCGCTCGATGATGATCTCCGCTCGATGACGCTTCTCTGCAGTCTTGGAAGGCTCGGGGGAGTGCTCGGCGCAAAGGAAGATACTTGCTCTGAAGGTGTGACGTCAAGTGACGTTGCAAGTCCCCTTAAATAGGCTTGATCGGCGCCCCTGTTGGCCCGTCGATACCATCGACGAGTGTCGATGGTATTGACACATCTCGCGGGTATCTGCCTCCCTCGCGAGTATCGACGGCTGACGTTTTCTGGATCGAAAAACCCGGATTGCTGACGTGTCGATACCATCGACAGAAGTCGATGGTATCGACGCAGCACCCGGATCGCTGACGTGGCTGTTGCGATCGTCGTCGATGTCTGTATGCGGATCGGTGACATGTCCGTCGATACCATCGGCAGATGTCTATGGTATCGACTTGCTTTTATTGCGACACCGCCGTTGTGTTGCATTCAACCTGTGATGATGTCGATACCATCGACGAGGCCGTCGATGGTATCGAGTTGACTGAGCAAAATCCGTCTGAATATCTCCAGAGATCTCGATGGTATCGACTGGGGTGTCGATACCATCGACACTTTTATTGCGACCTGTCTGGGACCATGTCGATACCATCGACGGGGGTGTCGATAGTATCGACGCAGTGCGATTTCTGCTGGTGTCAACCTGAACCCATGTCGATACCATCAACGGATGTGTCGATGGTATCGACCCTGCCTGTGCCTGCACATTCAACAAACGGATCAAGGTATCATTTTTAAACTAAAATTCAAACGAAATAAAAGCAATCTATGACTAAAATTAAACTATCCTAGTGTACCGATGGTTGGGTTGCCTCCCAACAAGCGCCCTTGTTTAGCGTCTTAGGCTAGACGTCTTCCCTCCATCTCATTCTTGCACAAGTGAAATGAGTTTGACCTCATTCACTTTCCTCTTGTAGTTCTCACCAAAATACAGCTTTAAGCGTTGCCCGCTCACCAAGAACGTGGCATCTCCATCACGCACGAGAATCGCTCCGTGCAGTTTCACCTCCTCCACAATGAAGGGTCCACTCCACCGGGATTTCAGCTTCCCGGGATGCAGTTTGAGACGGGAGTTAAATAATAGAACGTTGTCTCCCTTCTTAAACGTGCGCATCTCAATATGGCGATCGTGTATCAGCTTTGTGCGCTCTTTGTAGATGCGGGCATTCTCATATGCCGTCATGCGTAGCTCATCCAATTCATTCAATTCAAACATCCTTTTTCTCCCGGCCTCATCATAGCGCAAGTTCAGCCTTCTTAGCGCCCAATGGGCCTTGTGCTCTAATTCCACCGGAAGATGGCAAGCCCGGCTGTACACCAACCTAAAAGGCGTGGTGCCTATAGGTGTTTTGTACGTCGTTCGATAAGCCCAAAGTGCGTCTGGTAGCAATACACTCCAATTCTTCCTTGTGGATGCTACGGTCCTTTCTAAAATCTTCTTGATTTCTCTATTTGATACCTCCACTTGTCCTTGCGTCTGTGGATGATATGGGGTGCCGATGTTGTGCTTGACCCCATATTTCTTTAAAAGTGTCGCGAATTTCTGATTTCGAAAATGTGTGCCTCCGTCACTTATGATCATTCGGGGAATCCCGAACCTGCAGAAAATGTTCTCATTGACAAACCTGCACACTACGTTCGAATCATTAGTTCTTGTGGGGATTGCCTCCACCCACTTCGACACATAAACTACAGCAAGTAAGATGTAAAGATTTGAATTTGAGGACACAAAGGGTCCCATGAAGTCAATGCCCCATAAATCAAATACCTCAACTTCCTGAAATACATTCAGGGGCATTTCCTGTCTCCTTGAGATGTTACCTGTCCGCTGGCACGGGTCACATTGCCTAACAAAATCATAGGCATCCCGGAACAAAGTGGGCCAATAAAGGCCGCTCTCCAACACCTTAGCTGATGTCCGTGAGCTAGCATGGTGTCCTCCTGTAGGCGACGCATGACAGTGGTGGAGAACACTCTCGTACTCCACCTCTGGCACGCACCTGCGAAGAATACCATCCCTGCACTGCTTCAAGAGAATCGGGTCATCCCAAAAATAATATCTCAATGAATGAAAGAATTTCTTCTTATCTTGATAGGACCAATCCTCCGGGATGATCCCGCAAGCCAAATAATTCACAATTTCCGCAAACCATGGTTCTTTAGAATCAATTTTTAAAAGTTGCTCATCGGGAAAGGTCTCGGTAATGGGTATGTGCAAACCTTGTTCATCAACCCGCTCTAACCTAGACAAGTGGTCAGCCACCACATTTTCAATTCCCGACTTGTCCTTAATTTCAATATCGAATTCTTGTAGGAGCAAAATCCACCTAATTAGTCTAGGCTTCGCATCCTTCTTTTCCATCAAATACTTTATTGCAGCGTGATCAGTCCACACAACCACCTTAGAACCCACTAAGTACTGCCGAAATTTTTCAAAGGCAAACACGACGGCTAGTAACTCCTTTTCCGTAGTTGTGTAGTTCAATTGAGCATCATTAAGCGTTTTTGAGGCGTAGAAAATCACAGCAGGCTTGTTATCTACCCTTTGCCCCAAAACAGCTCCCACAGCATAATCGGACGCATCACACATCAACTCGAATGGCTTTGCCCAATCCGGCGTTTGAACAACCGGAGCTGAAATCAACTTCTCCTTCAAGACCTCGAATGCGTGAAGACATTTCTCATTGAAATAAAAAACTGCATCTTTTTCCAACAATTCCGATAATGGCTTTGCGATTTTCGAAAAATCCTTAATAAATCACCGATAAAACCCGGCGTGTCCTAAAAAAATTCTCACCCCTTTTACAGAATTTGGTGGGGGTAACTTAGAAATCACCTCAATTTTTACGGGGTCTACCTCAAGACCCTTGCTAGACACCTTGTGTCCTAGCACAATTCCTTCCGTCACCATCATGTGACATTTCTCCCAATTGAGGACTAAGTGTGTGTCCTCGCACCGCTGCAACACCTTATCTAAGTTAAAAAGGCATTCATCAAAAGACGCTCCATACACCGAGAAGTCGTCCATGAAAACCTCAAGACACCGCTCTACCATGTCAGATAATATGGCGAGCATGCAGCGTTGAAAAGTCGTCGGCGCATTGCATAAACCGAACGGCATACGGCGGTAAGCAAGCGTCCCATAGGGACATGTAAACGTAGACTTCTCTTGATCCAAAGGATCAATAGAAATCTGGTTGTACCCCGAATAGCCATCTAGAAAACAAAAATGTGACCGACCAGCTAGACGTTCCAAAATCTGATTGATAAATGGCAATGGAAAATGATCTTTAAGAGTTGCGGTATTCAATCGGCGGTAGTCAATGCAAACACGCCACCCGGTTACCAATCGGGTGGTGACAGGTTCATTCAAAAGATTAGTAGTGACAGTGATTCCCCCCTTTTTAGGGACTACCTGTGTGGGACTCACCCACGTTGAATCGGATATGGCATAAATGATCCCTGCAGCAAGAAGCTTTATGACTTCCTTCTTGACAACCTCCATCATGCTTGGATTTAGACGTCTTTGAGGTTGTATGACTGGCTTGGCTCCCTCCTCAAGCCGAATCTTGTGTTGGCAAAGTGTAGGGGAGATCCCCTTGATGTCCGCCACAGACCACCCAAAAGCTCCACGGTGGTTCTTGAGCACTATCAGTAGTTGCTCCTCCTCATCCGCACTCAAGTATGCAGAAACAATCATTGGTAACTTGTCCTCCTCAGCTAGAAAGATGTACTTCAAATGCGGGGGCAATGGCTTCAACTCCAGATCAGGTGGGCAAATAAGAGATGATTGTAGCGGTGGGGGAAGTGTACCCAAATCCTCATAGTGCCTCGTGTAGAAACATGGAAGCATTTGAAGCATTTTGGCGCACTCCTTGAGTGAAGTACTCCGCATCCAATCATAAGCGACATTTAACAAACACGCCTCCAAAGGCAATTCCGGATATGCATCAAAGACGGAAGTAATAATCACATCATCCTCCCATGGAGGTGGAATGTCCTCATTCTCATCATTTGGAAACCCAACCGCCTTGCATAAAGAGACAACTTTAGTTTGCTCCATAAGGTCCACTGCTAGGGTCCCATTATCTATCCTACTCATAGCATGAGCCATATCCAAAAATGGCTTCCCAAGACAAAGTGAGATATTTTGTTCCACATGCTTCACCATATTGCAATGTGCTTTTGCTTTATTAGATGCATTACCATTTGGCATGACCATCTCAAAGCGATCATCCACAATGCCCAAGGTCAAGCGACCTCTCCCCATCTCCAAGATCATATCAGCTGTAGCTTGGAATGGGCGACCAAGTAGTAACTCATTACCGTGCTCGTCCTGCATTTCCATAATGACAAAATCAGCCGGAAAAACAAAGCGGTCTACCTTTACCAAAACATCCTCACAGATTCCATATGGTTTCACCACAGAATTATCGGCCAATTGGATGGTCATGTTACTTGGTCTCGACTCCTTCAATACAAGTTTCTTGAACGTAGAAAGGGGCATCAGATTGATGCTTGCCCCAGAATCACAAAGTGCTTCGCCAAATTTGAACTTCCCGATAAAGCAAGAAATATTGAAACAACCGGGATCCTGTCTCTTTGGTGGAAAAGTTCCCATAATAAAAGCACTCACTTGCTCCTTCAATACTACGACCTCAGTGTCGGGTATCTTTCTCTTCTTGGTGATTACATCTTTGAGAAACTTCCCATAAGACGGGATTTGTTCGATCGCCTCTAGCAAAGGAATATTCACTGATAACTTCCTAAAGCTGTCCAGAAATTTCTTAAACTGTGCATCCACCTTTCTTGCTTTTGCACTATTGGGATAGGGAACCGGAACGGTATGTGCCCTTTGATGAGGTGGCACATAGGGAGTTAATTTCTGTCGTTCCTCCTCAGTGGCTTGTTCTTCCTTACTATCTTCAGCTGTGTCCTCAGTTTGCTCTATGACAGGTGGGGGCTGCTCTTTGACTGTTGCTTCTTCAACTGTGTCCTGCAGTGTGCTTGTGTCATCCGCCCTTGGATTTAACACTTTCTTACCGCTCCTCAATAAGATGGCCTTGGCCTGTTGGTTTCCCCCGGGAACATTGGTGTTTCCCAGAAAACCCGGATGTGCCGGCTTCTTCAAGCTTGCAATCTCGGCTGCCATCTGTGCCATGGAAGTCTCTATAGTTCTCATTTGAGCCCCGTGGCTCTGCAAAGTCTGCCCGAACTGGTTCATAAATTCACCCTGCTGCTTTATTTGCTGCCCAAAAGTGTTCATCAACTCTTGATTTTTCTTTATGACTTGATTGAGCAACTCCGTGCTCTTGTCCTCCGTGACCGGTGCAGGTTTGGCGTCCGGATCCTGCAGAAAGTTATTTGGATCCTTCCATGAAAATTTCTTGTCTTTCCGCCATGAATAATCATTATTCCTGTACCCCTGCTGTTGCCTCATGTACTTGACCTGAGCCTCATCCTCGGACTCATTGTCTTCCTTCTGCAACAACTTCTTTGCGAGAAGATCCATCTTCTCATTCAGCTCTCTCATCGCCTTTGACTCACTGGCAACTCTTGCTTTCTCAACTGGGCCTCTTTCTCTTTCTCCCCAAGATTGCTTTCGTGCCATATTCTTCAGTATTTCCCAGCATCTTGTATCAGTGTTATTTAAGAAAAATCCGGAGCCAGCCGAGTCCAAATTGCTTCTATCATGCTCGGAGAGAGCAAAGTAGAAGATCTTCACTTGGGTTTCCTTGTCCAGTCCATGGTGTGGACATCTCCTCAACATGACTTGAAATCGCTCCCAAGTCTCAGAATAGGTTTCACCCGCCTGTTGGGTGAAATTGTGGATCTTCCGGATCATATCATTGGTCTTCTCAGGAGGAAAGAACCTCTCGAAGAAAACCTCCACCATGTGATCCCATGATTCAAAAAACTCGTCGTCGAGGTTATGAAGCCACTCTCTTGCCACTCCATCCAAGGAACTCGGGAATAACTTGAGATAGAGCACATCCTGCGGAAATCGATCTATCTTCACCATATCGCAGTTCTCCACAAACTGACTAATGTGTGCCACTGGATCTTCATTTTTCAGTCCATGAAATGCATTGGATTTGACCAAGTTAATCAGTGCTGGGTCGATCTTGTATGTAGGTATGTTTAGCCCCTATTTCTTTATAGGTCCCTTTGATGCCGAGGAAGAAGACGCCTTGATCTTCTCCCATATTGTCTGTGCTTCAGCCATTACTTCTTCTTGTTCTTGCTCAGATTTAGAATGTATATCACTGTGGTGTTCCTCCTCGTAGTAGTCCTCGTCCTCTGGTCCCGCAGATGGAACCTCAGGTGTGCGATTCACGTAGTCTCGACTACGTGTGTGCACAATACAAAGTACCTGAAATTTGGAAGTAGTGGTTCAGTACAATGCCTTGAACGAGTCAACACTATTATAGAGAAATAAAGGAATTTTTTGAAATTGTTCTAAAAATAAATACAAAAAAATGTGGCCTAGAATGGCCGCTCTTAGCACTCAAAGTGCCAATAATTCGCCGTATCCCCGACAACGGCGCCAAAAACTTGACGTGTAATTTACTACGCGCTAAAAACGCAAGTGTACGCGTCGAGTAATATAGGCCTTGTGAGGCCCGAGTCGAACTCAGGGATACGTGAATTATTGGAGACTTCTACTAACTAATCGCAATCAGCTAGACCGATTAACAAAGTAGGGTTTTGTTGTTCAAATTAAAAGAAAATAAAAATCAAACAAAGAAAACAATCGATTAAAGGTTAATTTAATCAATTAAAAGGGATATCTTTAGGATGACGGTTTCACCGCGGGTCAACATTGTATTAAGTTTCATATCATTCTTCACACTTCTCTCTCTATCCGGGTAGTGGCCTGAAAACAGAATTACCCACTGTCGTGGTGTAATTCGCTACCTAGATTTAGGTTGATTCCACCGTCGTAGTAATCATTCCCCTAAACTAAGTGCATTATAAACGGTCTCTCAGTTCCCACCATTAATTTTACAACTCCTTTGTCAAGGGTTTTATTAATTAATGTAGAATTCGTCTCTTTTCAACCGTTAATCCTTCTGTCGAAGTGATTAAGGGCATTAAGTTATTATTATGGTGATCAAGCATAACAATAGAAATGGAGAAAACAAATCTATACCACGGACTTGAGAGAAAAATATGAATTATTGATATAAAAATGTCATACAATGCATTCCCGGGCTACTCCCGGTCCTAAAGATTGAAGGTTTTAGCCTCTCATGTTCATCTCAGACGAGTACATGGTAGAAATTGGGGAATTCATAAGAAAAATGGGAAATAAATGGGAAAACCCCTGAACGGAGAAGAACCGGTGGATCCTTGGCGTAAAACACGAGCTTCCCCGCCTGTCAGTGGTGGAAATCGTCTTTGGCAGCGTCCGAATCACCCGGGATGAGCTTCTCGGCCTCCGTTCTCCTTTCTCTCCTCCTCGGCACTCGTGCAATCGAAAATGAGATGATTTTCACGTCTGGGCGGCCGTCATTAGATATAAGTCCCTAATTAGGTCGTCAAATAACAACAGTCGTCCGATCGAAATCAAAACAAATCCAACGCATATCTGCCGGCGTCGATACCATCGACGCGGGTCGATGGTATCGACCCAGCGGATTAGCGGCAGCTTTCCTTTCTTTTATTCTGAGTGCCTGTGGTGATCTCGATACCATCGACTTGTGTGTCGATGGTATCGACTCCTTTAGCGTCGGTTGTTGTCATTTAGCGACGCTGTAGCTCTCCTTGTGTCGATGGCATCGACTTGGGTCGATGGTATCGACAGTTTCCTCACCAGCAACTTGAAGGGATCTCGATACCATCGACGTAGGTGTCGATGGTATCGACACTGTATTGCTCTTCTCGACTGACAACCTGTGGCTTGGTCGATGGTATCGACTTCCGTCGATGGTATCGACGGAAGCAGATACTTGTTCTTCCTGAAATTTCACAACAGGCCCAAGTAAATCCACACAATTTATAATAAGATGATAAATAATGCTCAAAATAGTAAAACAAAGGGGATTTGATATAAAATGATGGCAAAGACCAAATAAAGTGAATTATGCAATAATATCCATGAAAATGAGTAATTAAGGCACAAAACACATATGAAATAGGTCTCTAAATGCGACTCAAAATCATCGCATCAAAAAGCATGTAAATAAGATGTCATGGACATAAGCTTAATAGATTAAGCACAAAATAAATAATAGATGCATGCTTAGGCAGTATGACATAAGATGTCATGTCCTCAGAAGAGACCTGAGGCTAGACCTTCTGATCAGGAGGATAAGTTAGTCTTGGAGATAGAGATCTCCATTTCAAGTAGATACCTGGCACATCCTCGGAGGATGTTGCTAACCCTAAACATAAGTGAAGGTCAGAGAGAGATGAGTTGGACCAGGTGTTTAAAAGGACATGCCTTTGGGATGCCATATGATCCAGGGAGACCTAGCACTTTTGGCAACCCAACCCGGGGAAGGGTCGTGCATGTTAGGGTAAAGGATAGTTCCTTAGATGATGATGTTAGTGAAGGACCATAGAAACCCTATGGGATTGTACAAGTAGGGCATAGCTGGCACTTAGGGCACGTCATAGTGCTGACGATAGGATGAAACCCTGGATAAGGAATCATGATGGAGCAGAAAGGGTTATGGATGATCTTGAGCAACCATAAATTCTAACCTAGGCTTCACCCATGTAGAGCATGCCTTTGAGGTTGAATCTTCATGAAGAGAGGACCTCTAATGGTGAGGTTGGATGTGGGGCTAGCTCTAGAGAGAGCAGGAAACCCAGCAAGAAGATTGGAAGCCTAAAACCCTGAATAATGGATGATAGTGGTTGCCTCATGATCGATCTCTGGAAGTTTATGATACCTTGGTTTTCTTTAGAGAGACCAAACCTAGAGGAAGGATGAGGTTTCGGGCACCTATGTGCCTAGGGTATAAGTGTTTACCTTTTGAGAAAGGAAGAAGATGTTCTGTATACCGTGAAGTGGATTTATAACAGGTTATGAGGCCTTGTACCTTATGCTTTATTCTTGAGGAAAATCCAACTCTAAGTGTTGCTTGAGTTGAAGGATGACAAGGAGTGTGTGTCATGCCTTTTCATGCTTGGTTTGTAGTTAAGAGATAGAGCATGCAGTTTGGGTTCCTAGACCTAAGAGGGGAAGTGGTATACCTAATGCTCATGATGAGAAGTTGAGTTCCTATAGAAGCGAGCATGATAATCCTCATGATTAGAGGAAAAGAGAAGCCCCTGAAGTTTAAGGTGTGTTTGATGAACCCCTCACAACTAGGATAATGATAAGGGAAAGAATGATCTTGATCCGGTATTGAGGAAAGAGGACAAGTATGACCTGGCATGGTACAGTAAGTGGGTTGCTTATGCCTTAATGGTTTTCTAGGGTTAAGTAGGCTCGTGTGGATGTAAACCCTAGACCTAAGAGCTTTTGTGACCTCAGAGATAGTTTTCCTCCCATCCTGGGAGAGGGACCCCTTTGGAAGGGTGTATATCAATTTTGTTGGTTTAAGGTAACCTAAAGAAGTCTCATAGGATCTTGAGAAGCTAAGTGAAAAGTACATAGTATGAGATTGAATCTACAGACCCATAGATATCCATCTCTGTTGCATGTGAATGTGTTACCATGGAGGTAACCAGTATGGGGATTGACCAAGGTAGGCAGGTTGCCATAATGCCTATGAATGGATGAGAGTCAGCCCATGAATGCAGAAAGAGAGATGATGAAGATTTGGGTAAGATTCTAAGTGAACATGTACTATAATGGAGAATCCTAAGTCTATCCTAGGGTCAGGTAGGGATAAGACCGATAAAAGTAGGAGTTGCCTTTTTCCCTAGTTGCACAAGACTATAGGGTTGGGAGGTAACATCTATCATTGTCTGAGGGCCATGGGTTAGGAGATTGATCACCTTCATGAACTCATGGGACCCAAAGGGCAGATGAGTAGGGCACTCTCTTGATGCATGAGGGAAGAGGGATGACCCCAAAAGAGTCGGTACCCTATAGACCTAGAGGAGATGACCAAGGATATAAACCTCAGTAGGTTCAAGACTAGTTGGATATCATGATGGTTGTGATGAAGAGACATATGTGGCACGTTACAACTTAGACTTAAAGGTGTACTGGCAAGGTGGGATGTACCATCTCTACTCTTGGAACAGGAAGAACTCTATATTTGGACTGTAACCAAATGCTTATTTCCTCTTGTTATGGGGGTGAGAGATAGGACATTATGCATGTCATACACCAAGGATAAGAGATGATGTAGGTTGGAGCGTTGCCATGAGAAATGGGGATAGAGAAGATATCTTACCATGGTAAAGTGAATAAATGATGGATGGCTTACAAACACTTAGATGAATGAGATAGTCACCTTATGAGGATGTGGAGCTTACAAGTTATACCAGGTTGAGTTTGGTCACCATGATGATGAAATCAGAGAGTGTTCTTAATGTATATAGACATGGAGTTGGAGGTAATATGATAAGTGAAATACATAGAAGTGTATGTCTTCAATGTTACCTAATACCTAAAGATGTGAAGTGGTAATAGATGCTCTGGTTGAGATACATTTGACTTGAAGCTAGAAGTGGTTGTTTGGATAACCCTAAGTTTGAAAAGGAGAGGTGTTTGGATAACACTCAGATGTAACAAGATACATTGAAAGGTTAAGGGTTGTTTGGTTAGCCAGTCTAGTTCTTGATGCAATGAAAGAATGGTGGTAGAACCTCAAGTGCACTTCTTTGAAAAAGAACGTGATGAAACCGTGAAAAGAGTGGTTTAGGGTTTCAAAGGAATCAATCTTGAAAGAATCATGACATACATGAAATCATGATACACCAGGGAAAAGGGCAATAGCACGTGAGATGCTTAAGAAGAGGTTGCATGTGGATTATGGCCATGCAAGCCAGGAGGTAAAAGACGAACCCCAGTAACCCAGTGTATCGATATAGAGGATAAAAGAATCGCTGAGAGGGAATGAGAGCTCAACACTATGAATGTTGTGATAAATCTTCCCTGGATCGAGGAAGGTCGAGATGCAATATGGGTTATGGTAGGTCGACTTACCTAGGAAACATGTGAAAGAAAGAGTTCTGTCAAGGGACAAATCTAGTTGAACTACCCAGGAGAGAGACGGTTCAACTACACCATGAAGCGAGTTCAAAGGTTCTTGAGTTTGACCTAAAAGTTCACTTCCATAAAGTGGAAGTAGGTACATGAAAAACTCAATGTTAGTATAGTTTATCACCCCCAACTATGGTTAGTATGATCCACACTAAAGGGTCTGATGAGGGCATGTGTGCTCGTTCAGGGTGATATCTAGAGACAGTTCTTGTCCTATGAAAGATGTGACAATGACCACCATAGCCAGTATCGGGTTTTATATGAAGCTCTGTAAGGGAGGTTGTGTCGGTCACCACTTCAGTAAGGTAATGTTGGTGAAAGGACCACATGATGGTTAGAAAAGTACCACATGATGGTTAGAAAAAGGGACCCCAGTACGTGTAGATGAAGTCACTTTGATTGTGCAAGGGCTGAAAGGAGCCTAGAGATGATGAGAGTCGTGAGCAGATGCAAAGTAGACTGACATACAAGTTGTTGTGGGAGAAAATGTGACATGAAAATCCGACCCCTCTAATTTATATCTAAGAGAGCTGAGTCCCCGATACATGGGTCCATTAGAGATGGATGGGTGGAGAAGGTTAGGTTTGACCCTACCCCTCAGGATAGAGTAATGGGAGATGTTTTCCATGCGTCCAATCTAGAGCACTATGTGAGGTACCCCGACCATGTGCTGAGCAATGAACCTAGTGAGCCCCAAGGGAGGCTGAAATGGCCTGAGTCACCTGTGTAGTTTATAGATGCCAGGATGAAAGAACTCATAGAAAAGAAATTGTGATGATAAAGGTTCTTTGGAAACGCCATGAGTACGGCAACGCCACATAGGGGCCAATGATGGACATGGAAAAGTCTTATCTTGAGTTGTTTGTTTGCTTGTTTGAATTTTGAGGACAAAATTTCTATAAGAGGGGAAGGATGTTATAACCCCAATTTTTGGGTTCAAGTGGTGAGAAATATAATTTCTCATATTAAAGATGTTTGAACAAATAATCATATATTTGGTTGAGAATAATTGAATTTCGGTTAAAATAGCCTTGTTGTTTGATTTGTGGGCTTTATTGGCTATTGGGCCCAATAAAAAGGAAAATAACAAAGGAAATTCAATTAGTAAATGGATAATTGAATTTTAAGAAAAAAAATATGTGGAAACCTCTAGAAGGCAAATCCAAAGAGGATTTCGTGCCTCTTAGGTTCCTTGGGTACCAAGGAGTCCAAGGTTGCAAAAAGAAAGCAATAGGAAAAGAAAAGATTAATTAAGTATTTCTTTATGAAGAAAGAAATTCAGAAATAATGATATAATGTGGAAAATGAATGAAAAGAGGCATAAATGAGATTTCTTGGGGATATTTCGTATCCATGTGGTTGTTAATATTAAAAGGAATGCCAATGAGGAAAATAAAAGAGAAATAAAAAAGAAATCCTCAAAAAGGAATATTTAAATGAGAAATAAACAAGATAATGTGAAATAAGGCATAAAGATGCATCTAGAAGGATAATAAATATCCTTGGAAAAGGATTTCGAAATAATGGAGTATATTGGGATCCAAGGATTCCCAATAAAGAGGAAAGAAAGAGAAAATACTAAAAAGGCAAAATAAGAGGATAATAAAATGCATTATTAAGGAATTATGAGGTATTGTTAAAAAAAAAATAATTTTTATTAAAGGAAATAGAAATTTCTTGCTTATGGAGTAAAAATCAAGATTAAGAGAGAGAAATAGAAAGGATTTTCGAAATCCTAGTTTTTAAAGAAAACGGAATATCAAAAAGGGTATAGAAGAGAGACAAGGTTTGCTTATCCATGAAGGAATCAAATTCCTAGTAGGAAAGAGTGTTGTTTCTTCATGGGAAAGCGTCTTAGGGTCTGGGCAACCACCCCTATATAAGGAGTTGAACTCTGGCCGGGTCCCAAAAGATCCCACGCACCCCCTCTCTCCTTCTTCTTGCTTCTAGCACTAGAAACCCTAACCTTGATAGTAGGGCCCTACCCTGGGGCAACGAGGGACAGGGAGGAAGGGTGATGGAAGCCTGATGACCCTACAGTGATTCTAGGAAGGTTGGTTACCATCTCCGGGAAAGATCCTCGCGCGGATGAGTTTCTTCAGGATGCCCATCGAACCACAAAACGCTGTCGAGGACGCTTGAAACCACCGCCATGGTCACGAATAAGAGGCGCCCTGGGTGCGCCAGAGCATGGAGAAGCTAGAGGAGAAGGTTCCGGCAGCAATCGTGGCCCTGGGAGGTGAGGAAGACCCGCGCAAGGCTGCAGGTCGGCGGCCGCGCAGGGTGTTCTGACGTGTATTTTACTACGCGCTAAAACGCAAGTATACGCGTCGAGTAATATAGGCCTTGTGAGGCCCGAGTCGAACTCAGGGATACGTGAATTATTGGAGACTTCTACTAACTAATCGCAATCAGCTAGACCGATTAACAAAATAGGGTTTTGTGTTCAAATTAAAAAGAAAATAAAAATCAAACAAAGAAAACAATCGATTAAAGGTTAATTTAATCAATTCAAAGGGATATCTTTAGGATGGCGGTTTCACCGTGGGTCAACATTGTATTAGGTTTTATATAATTCCTCACACTTCTCTCTCTATCCGGGTAGTGGCCTGAAAATAGAATTACCCACTGTCGTGGTGTAATTCACTACTTAGATTTAGGTTGATTACACCGTCGTAGTAATCATTCCCCTAAACTAAGTGCATTATAAACGGTCTCTCAGTTCCCACCATTAATTTTACAACTCCTTTGTCAAGGGTTTTATTGATTAATGTAGAATTCGTCTCTTTTCAACCGTTAATCCTTCTGTTGAAGTGATTAAGGGTGTTAAATTATTATTATGGTGATCAAGCATAACAATAGAAATGGAGAAAACGAATCTATACCACGGATTTGAGAGAAAAATATGAATTATTGATATAAAAATGTCATACAATGCATTCCCGGGCTACTCCCGGTCCTAAAGATTGAAGGTTTTAGCCTCTCATGTGCATCTCACACGAATACATGGTAGAAATTGGGGAATTCATAAGAAAAACGGGAAATAAATGGGAAAACCCCTGAACGGAGAAGAACCGGTGGATCCTTGGCGTAAAACACAAGCTTCCCTGCCTGTCGGTGGTGGAAATCATCTTCGGCAGTGTCCGAATCACCCGGGATGAGCTTCTCGGCCTCCGTTCTCCTTTCTCTCCTCCTCGACACTCGTGCAATCCAAAAAATGAGATGATCCCTGTTCTGGGCGGCTGTCATTAGGTATAAGTCCCTAATTAGGTCGTCAAATCACAACAACCGTCCGATCGAGATCAAAACAGATCCAACGCATATCTGCTGGCGTCGATACCATCGACGCGGGTCGATGGTATCGACCCAGCGGATTAGCGGCAACTTTCCTTTCTTTTATTCTGAGCGCCTGTGGTGATCTCGATACCATCGACATGGGTGTCGATGGTATCAACTCCTTTAGCATCGGTTGTTGTCGTTTAGCGACGCTGTAGCTCTCCTTGTGTCGATGGCATCGACTTGGGTCGATGGTATCGACAGTTTCCTCGCCAGCAACTTGAAGGGATCTCGATACCATCGACGTAGGTGTCGATGGTATCGACACTGTATTGCTCTTCTCGGCTGACAACCTGTGACTTGGTCGATGGTATCGACTTCCGTCGATGGTATCGACGGAAGCAGATACTTGTTTTTCCTGAAATTTCACAACAAGCCCAAGTAAATCCACACAATTTATAATAAGATGATAAATAATGCTCAAAATAGTAAAACAAAGGGGATTTGATATAAAATGATGGCAAAGACCAAATAAAGTGAATTATGCAATAATATCCATGAAAATGAGTAATTAAGGCACAAAACACATATGAAATAGGTCTCTAAATGCGACTCAAAATCATCGCATCAAACTCCCCTAAGCTTAAACATTGCTCGCCCTCGAGCAACTAATCCTTAGAATAGAATTGCAGATGTCAACTAACAATCAACACATCACCCCACATCCCACATGACTCCCACTGAACGTTCTCAAACCGTCCTTTCCTAATCACAGAACAGTAATTACCCTACAGGCGACAATAATCATCAATAAAAGAAATTATCCTTCAAACCGATGAACACTATCACATAAGGCAGTTAACATAATAAAATTTTCCGATTCAGCATTAGTGCATCTTGTGATCGTCTACACTACGTTGCTCGCCCTAACTACCATCTACATGGAAGCAGTTCTCCTGATAAACATGAGTTAGGAGAAAATCACGGTAGCCTACCAATCCGAGCAACGGGTGGATGGAATGGGTGGTTCATGGAAGAATTTGGAAGTATTGCACAGTTTCAAAATGCATACAACAAAATGTCCTAAATGATGCAAATGCACATTGAAAATGCCCTAATGCTTAAAATTGGGTGGAATGATGCATGCACTAACCTTCCACCTCAAAAAGAGATAGAAATCTAATTAAGCCACATCATGTACTTAGTTTCCTTTTTATGCAAGTGATATTATGTTCCTTTCTCCCTCTTATTCCATTTTCTTCTAAATTCTCTTTTTTTTTTCAAATTTTCAGATTTTTTTTCTTTTCCTCTTAGCCCACATATCCATAATTGCTTAGAGATACATGTGTTAGGCTATTTTTCTTCATGATTGGAAATCTTTGTACTATTTCGAGGGTATGGGACAATTTAGATCACTTTTCAAGACAAACTGAGGTACATGGTGTACTTATGCATGAAAATCATGAAAGTTATGAGTGCAACCACATGACATGCACCTAAAGGTAATGTGCATGAATCACTATACATTTTTTTTCATTTTATGCAAAAATATGAAAATAACAATGCAAATCCTATCTACATGCTATGCACGCAAGAAGGAATTAAAACTGTACTTTACTTCCAATTCTTTGGTGGATTATGGAAAAATATGAAGTGGAATGATCACAAGATTAAGTTACTAAACCTTAGAAAAATATCATGTGTCCCTCCTTACTGACATGTGTAGTATTTCAAAGGGTTCTTTCTCGTATATCCAATTAAGGTCTCATTACCATTTGATTAGGTTAGGCTCAAACAACCGTTACTATCCACTTTTCATGAGTCAATGGGGGTGTGGGTGTGACATATTGCTTCAAAGTTGACATAATCAATCATTTTCATAGGACAAGTTTCCCAAGGACAACCAAGTTAAGCTATCCAAAAGACACAAAAATTTTGAAATTCCCTTAAATTTCCCATGAAAAATCGAGATGACAATTTTTACAACATCCACAATTACACTAGATAGATGTGGATCCTAAACAAACACTAAAATTGCAAGAACAATTAACAAAGAAGAAACTAAAAACAACTAAAGAAAAGATAAAAGATAGAGCTGTTCCAGCCACCCCCCTAAGCTGGAATTCGACTATGGCCTCATAGTCAAAAACTAACTTAAGGGTGGAACAGTGATACCCTGATCAATCTTGCGGAGGCGGTGGTGGGTGTTGCGGTGCCGTAGGATCCCAAGACGGGTACTCCCCCTGGAAGCTTGGATCATATTGGGTCCTCGGCGGAGGCTGTGGATAGCCTCCAAAGTAGTCTTGACTCCAGTAATGGTCAAAGAAGGGCTCCTGTTGCGTCTCTATCCGCTGCAACCGGGTGTGCATTTGATCTTGGTTGGCGAGGATGAGCCGCTCGTTCTCGAACATAGCCCGTTGGTTGTCAAGTACCCGGCTCGTAGTCTCATGAATGCCGATATACATACCCATGTGCTGCTGCTGAGTCTGCTGGATGTCCTGCAGCATGGTGTACATCCCCTGCATGGAATAGGGATCCACGGATGGCTGCTCGTACTGTGGTGATGGCGGCGGGGGCTGAGATGATGAAGATGCACCCGGATGCATCCTAGGACGCTTTCGTGGTGCCACACGTGCTCGAAGAGGTGTGTAAGCCTCCTCTTCCTCCGCAGCCTCACCTTCTTGCTCGTCACCACCGTCGTCTTCCTCGGAGGACTCGATGGCTATGATTGGCCACCGGAAGTGCTGCTTGCCCTCTATGTTGAAGACGTCGTCCGGTAGGGAGCTCTCCTGATAAGCTTGGTTGACGTGGCAATGAGCGTACGCCAACCCGTCCCAGAAAAGAATAAGGTTTGAAAGGTGCAAGTGTTGCACGTTCACCTTGCTCCTCATAGAAATCGGAGTCATGGACTGAAGGTTCAGCCCCAAGTAAAGCGCCAACTTGGTGACAAGACCACCAAAATGAATTGGAGCCCTCCTTGTACTCCTTTTCACCGCCAGGACGCGCTGTATCCAGAACGCCCCCCAGTTGCACTCTTGACGTTTCAGGAGTGCGTAGAGAAAGAACAGGTCACTCTCCTGAAACTTGCTCAAAGCAAGATCGCTTCGAGCAAAGAAAGTCAAGCTCAACATCCTATGCAGGACCCGGACGAACGGGTGCTCAAAATCCGCTACCGCTGCATTATGGTAGCTCACAGACTTTCCTGCCGGCACTGTAACTAGCTCGGCGAAGATGTGGTCGTAGTCGGTGCGGGCGTCGGGGCGTCGGTGATCGTTGTGGCTGTGGTTCCAGTTGAAGATGTCGTTGAACTGCTTCAACGTGATGTTGTAATTGTTGTTGAAGAGTCGGAAGGACACCCTTCCCCGGATCCACGTCTGGTCCGATGGTACCACGTCATTTGGTACGACGCAGATATCAAGAGACACCATGAACTCGGCCACGAGTTCCTTGTATGTGGGCCATTCGCCAAAAAACGGCTGCCCATTCGCATGACAGTCGATCTCATAAAGGTGATTGATGTGCCGTGCTTACCCGGCCAACACATAGGCCAAGTTGGCCTCGAACCCCAGCTCCTGGATCATGCCCCGGTCCACATACCGGGTGGGCTCGAACTTTCGCTTCATAATATCCTCGTAGACCTTCCTCACATCCATGTTGGCATGAATGAGGCGTGGACGAGGGATGGAAGTGGGTGGGGGAGGAACAAACTCCTCGATCTCCATAGGGTGAGCGCTTGAGGACGACGCTCTGGCGGGGTGCACCATGGTTGCGAGAAAAGATGGGATTAGAAGAAAAGAGCTCGGTGAAGATGGAGAAGAAATTCTCCGCTCGATGAAGATCTCCGCTCGATGACGCTTCTCTGCAGTCTTGGAGGGCTCAGGGGAGTGCTCAGCGCAAAGGAGGATACTTGCTCTGAAGGTGTGACGTCAAGTGACGTTGCAAGTCCCCTTAAATAGGCTTGATCGGCGCCCCTGTTGATCCGTCGATACCATCGACGCGGGTCGATGGTATCGACCCATCTCGTGGGTATCCGCCTCCCTCGCGAGTATCGACGGCTGACGTTTGCTGGATCGAGAAACCCGGATTGCTGACGTGTCGATACCATCGACGAAAGTCGATGGTATCGACACAGCACCCGGATCGCTGACGTGGCTGTTGCGATCGTCGTCGATGTCTGTATGCGGATCGGTGACATGTCCGTCGATACCATCGACAGATGTCGATGGTATCGACTTGCTTTTATTGCGACACCGCCGTTGTGTTGCATTCAACCTGTGATGATGTCGATACCATCGACGAGGCCGTCGATGGTATCGAGTTGACTGAGCAAAATCCGTCTGAATATCTCCAGAGATCTCGATGGTATCGACTGGGGTGTCGATACCATCGACACTTTTATTGCGACCTGTATGTGACCATGTCGATACCATCGACGGGGGCGTCGATAGTATCGACGCAGTGCGATTTCTGCTGGTGTCAACCTGAACCCATGTCGATACCATCGACGGGTGTGTCGATGGTATCGACCCTGCCTGTGCCTGCACATTCAACAAACGGATCAAGGTATCATTTTTAAACTAAAATTCAAACGAAATAAAAGCAATCTATGACTAAAATTAAACTATCCTAGTGTACCGATGGTTGGGTTGCCTCCCAACAAGCGCCCTTGTTTAACGTCTTAGGCTAGACGGTGTGACAATCATCATCTTTTCACCTTGGGAACTGGGCTTAGAGGATCATTTGGTAATTTGAATTCGACTCGATCTCCTCCAATACCCAAGGACAAAGTCCCTCTGCCTAAGGCAGTCACGACATCTGCCATTGCTTGAAACGGTCTTCCAAGGAGAATTTCACAACTTTGGAGTGGTGGTATATCCATGACGACAAAGTCCACAGGGAATATGAATTTATCCACTTTGACGAGAACATCTTCACATACTCCATAGGGTCTCACGGTAGACCCATCTGCCAATTCAATTGTTGCAGCCAACTTCTTTATCTCTTTTAACCCCAACTTTTGAAATGTAGCCAAAGGCATGAGATTTATACTAGCGCCGGAATCACATTGCACTTTAGAAACATGTTGACCACCTATTGAACACGGAATGTAAAAACCTCCTGGGTCCTTTCTCTTCTGTGGTGAACTCCCGTGAATCATAGAGCTCACTGTCTCATTCATCCAATAAATTTCATCATCTTTTATCCGCCTCTTCTTATTGATGATTTCTTTAATGAACCTCCCATAGGCGGGTACTGTCTCGATCATCTCCACTAACGGAACGTTGATGTGGAGTTTTCGGAATATCTCCAGGAATTTTTTAAAGTGACGATGCTCTTTCTTTGACTTAGGATTAACCACATTTGAAACATCTGCTGCCTCAACACGCCTATGAGGTGGCACATAAGAGCTTTTCGGGGCTACCTCCCCTAAGCTTGCTTCAATTATTCCCTCGGACGTGGGCTTTGGCGAGACATCATCAATAGTGGAAGCTTGTTGTGGTTCCTCTCTCACCTCATATGTCTCCACATGTGCACAAACAACTTGCACCTGCTCCTCTTGCCTAGATGGAGAGACCATACTCACAACTCTCTCTGATTTTCTGAAGAAATGGTTTCCGCCCGTCAATCTATAGTAAGTGCGTGGATATGGTATCGCTGGTGTTGCATTCACATTGAAAGTCATTTGTCTTTCTTCTACAACTTCTTGCACCTGAGATTCCTCATTTCTTACCACCAACATGTACTTAACCTGATGATGTGCTTGAGCCACGTTCGCATTCTCAGCTGGTTTCTGTTGATTGGCGTGCTTGATGGCCGCCACTTCATTTGAAATATGTGCCACGGTGGTCTCTAATGCCCGCATCTGTGCTCCATGGCTTTGCAACGTCTGCCCAAACTTGGTTAGAATGTCACCTTGAGATTGTAATTGTTTACCAAACATGGCCATCATCTCTTGGTTTTGCTGAACCATTTGACTTAGAAATTCAGTGTTCTTTTCCTCGGTTCTTTGCTGTGGTTTGGCATCCGGATCCTGCAGAAAATTATTCAGATCCTTCCATGAAAACTTTTTATCCTTTCTCCATGCATAGTCATTTTTTCTATAGCCCTGTTGTTGCTTGAACTTCACTTGGGCTTCCTCATCCTCAGATGCATCTTCCTTAGTTAGCAGCTTCTTGGCTAGAAGATCTAGCTTGTCGTTCAGCTCCCTAACTGTTCTAGGTTTGCCGGCAGCCTTGACATGTTCCACTGCACCTCTGTCGCCCCATGACTGTTTCCTAGCCATGTTCTTTAATATCTCCCAGCATCTTGTATCAGTGTTGTTCAAGAAAAATCCTGAACCGGCCGAGTCCAAATTGCTTCTATCATGCTCGGAGAGAGCAAAGTAGAAGATCTTCACTTGGGTTTCCTTGTCCAGTCCATGGTGTGGACATCTCCTCAACATGACTTGGAATCGCTCCCAAGTCTCAGAATAAGTTTCACCCGCCTGTTGGGTGAAATTGTGGATCTTCCGGATCATATCATTGGTCTTCTCAGGAGGGAAGAACCTCTCGAAGAAAACCTCCACCATGTGATCCCATGATTCAACAAACTCGTCGTCGAGGTTATGAAGCCACTCTCTTGCCACTCCAGCCAAGGAACTCGGGAATAACTTGAGGTAGAGCACATCCTGTGGAAATCGATCTATTTTCACCATATCGCAGTTCTCCACGAACTGGCTGATGTGGGCCACTGGATCTTCATTTTTTAATCCGTGAAATGTGTTTGATTTAACCAGGTTAATTAGTGCTGGATCGATCTTGTAGGTTGGAATGTTTAGTCCTTGTTTCTTTATAGGCCCCTTTGATGCCGAGGAAGAAGACGCCTTGATCTTCTCCCATATTGTTTGTGCTTCCGCCATTACTTGTTCTTGTTCTTGCTCAGATTCAGAATTTATATCACTGTGGTGTTCCTCCTCGTAGTAGTCCTCGTCCTCTGGTCCCGCATATGGAACCTCAGGTGTGCCATTCACGTAGTCTAGACTACGTGTGTGCACCATGCAAAGTACCTGAAAAATGGAAATAGGGGTTCAGTACAATGCTTTGAACGGGTCAACACAATTATAGAGAAATAAAAGAATTTTTGAAATTGTTCTAAAAATAAATAAAAAAAATGTGGCCTAGAATGGCCGCTCTTAGCACTCAAAGTGCCAATAATTCACCGTATCCCCGGCAACGACGCCAAAAACTTGACGTGTATTTTACTACGCGCTAAAACGCAAGTATACGCGTCGAGTAATATAGGCCTTGTGAGGCCCGAGTCGAACTCAGGGATACGTGAATTATTGGAGACTTCTACTAACTAATCGCAATCAGCTAGACCGATTAACAAAATAGGGTTTTGTGTTCAAATTAAAAAGAAAATAAAAATCAAACAAAGAAAACAATCGATTAAAGGTTAATTTAATCAATTTAAAGGGATATCTTTAGGATGGCGGTTTCACCGCGGGTCAACATTGTATTAGGTTTTATATAATTCCTCACACTTCTCTCTCTATCCGGGTAGTAGCCTGAAAACAGAGATACCCACTGTCGTGGTGTAATTCACTACTTAGATTTAGGTTGATTCCACCGTCGTAGTAATCATTCCCCTAAACTAAGTGCATTATAAACGGTCTCTCAGTTCCCACCATTAATTTTACAACTCCTTTGTCAAGGGTTTTATTGATTAATGTAGAATTCGTCTCTTTTCAACCGTTAATCCTTCTGTCGAAGTGATTAAGGGTGTTAAATTATTATTATGGTGATCAAGCATAACAATAGAAATGGAGAAAACGAATCTATACCACGGATTTGAGAGAAAAATATGAATTATTGATATAAAAATGTCATACAATGCATTCCCGGGCTACTCCCGGTCCTAAAGATTGAAGGTTTTAGCCTCTCATTTTCATCTCACACGAATACATGGTAGAAATTGGGGAATTCATAAGAAAAACGGGAAATAAATGGGAAAACCCCTGAACGGAGAAGAACCGGTGGATCCTTGGCGTAAAACACAAGCTTCCCCGCCTGTCGGTGGTGGAAATCGTCTTCGGCAGCGTCCAAATCACCCGGGATGAGCTTCTCGGCCTCCGTTCTCCTTTCTCTCCTCCTCGGCACTCGTGCAATCCAAAAAATGAGATGATCCCTGTTCTGGGAGGCCGTCATTAGGTATAAGTCCCTAATTAGGTCGTCAAATAACAACAGCCGTCCGATCGAGATCAAAACAGATCCAACGCATATCTGCCGGCGTCGATACCATCGACGCGGGTCGATGGTATCGACCCAGCGGATTAGCGGCAGCTTTCCTTTCTTTTATTCTGAGCGCCTGTGGTGATCTCGATACCATCGACTTGGGTGTCAATGGTATCGACTCCTTTAGCGTCGGTTGTTGTCGTTTAGCGACGCTGTAGCTCTCCTTGTGTCGATGGCATCGACTTGGGTCGATGGTATCGACAGTTTCCTCGCCAGCAACTTGAAGGGATCTCGATACCATCGACGTAGGTGTCGATGGTATCGACACTGTATTGCTCTTCTCGGCTGACAACCTGTGACTTGGTCGATGGTATCGACTTCCGTCGATGGTATCGACGGAAGCAGATACTTGTTTTTCCTGAAATTTCACAACAAGCCCAAGTAAATCCACACAATTTATAATAAGATGATAAATAATGCTCAAAATAGTAAAACAAAGGGGATTTGATATAAAATGATGGCAAAGACCAAATAAAGTGAATTATGCAAAAATATCCATGAAAATGAGTAATTAAGGCACAAAACACATATGAAATAGGTCTCTAAATGCGACTCAAAATCATCGCATCATGTTCCTAGGAGGAAGATGTCCCGAGACCGTTTGGACACGTTTACCCTCCGTGTTGTGCTGGCCGGGTCGGTTAAGTCAAGGGAAAAATCAACAAATCGAAATGTTTTCAAGCCAAGAGCAACGTTGCATGGGAGACGCCTACATGGAAGCCCCTCATTGGACCACAGTAAGTGTTTTAATGCAAAATTCGTAGATAATTAACCGTAGCTCATATTAGGACAAGTTATATATGAATTTTGATCAGGAGAACGAGAGTAATCCAATAAAAATAGTTTTATAGCCTGAATCTGATCATAATTCGAAATAAAGTATAAATTATAATCTTTAATAAATTAAAGATTAAGAAACCCTATTTTGATATGATTAATGTGTTTAATAGGGTTTAATGGATCTTTAGAGTTGATATTAATCTGTTAAATCTAAAAAGGAAGAACTTTGCACATGATTAGTCTAATTTAGAGTTTATATGCTTGAAATTGGAAAAGTACATAAAGTTCTCATCTTTAGTGATTTAACTAAGGAAAAACCCTTAGATTTGATGATAAATGGATAATTCAAACCGATATTAACTTGTTGTTAATAAAAGTGAAAATAGGATTTAAAAAGATGATCTTTTTATATAGTTTTTTTAATTTAGGGTTCTATGTACATGAATATGCCTTAATGGGATTAGAAACCCTAATTTATGTTGATATGAATTCTAATGGTTTTAATTGTACAAATCGAAGAATAAAATAGAGATATGATGATTTGAAGATAAATTGAGTACGAAAGATCTTTAATGTGAATTATTTGGATAATTAGTGTTTCCTAGTGTATAAAAGTGGAAATATTGATAAATAAGGTTCATATATGTGAGTTGAACTATAATGAAATACGATTTGTCAATTTGGAAGAAACTGAAGATGATAATTAGCCTTAATGTTTTGAATATGACCTAAACGGATAAAGATAATAGTTTTAGTGTAAAAGAAACATATTAGACTTAATTGACATTCAATTGTGCCTATGATGCAGAAATTAAGGTTTGTGAACTAAAAGAGCATTAAAAGTGATAAATGCATAATGAAGGCTAAAACCCTAATAAAACCCTAATGTTGGCCTAGAAATCATAAGGTGGAATCCAAGTTGATCTTGAGGATGTTTGAATAAAACAATGACACTTGAATGTTATGCATTATTTTCAGGATATTGTTGATTGCTTGTTAATTGTGTTGAATGTTAATCCATGGACATCAAGTTACTATGGATCAGGTATGTGGTTACGATTATGAATAACCGCTTTAGTTTCCCAATGGATTCTCAGAGGTTTAATCACATTGAATGCAACTAAACTCTTGGATGTTTATTTATTTCATGCCACTATAAAGTGACTATGATTATCACCATAAATGTGCAAATATAACTGGCTAGATCCGGGTCCACCTCTGTTACCTTGAAAAGGCTAAAAAAGGGGTAATGCTAGAGTAAGGTCTAGGTTATCGTGAGTTAGAGACTCTTTAGCAAATCCCGAGTTAAGGAGTGGTCTACTTACGAGTAGTGCCATGTGACTCAACCCTAGAAACTGGTTCACTTATATGTGGATCATGAGGGGTTTAATGGGGACAATATAGAGGATAGGGTACTCTTGGATCGCAGAGTTATATCTAAACCGTAATATTGGTTGTTAAATAAAAAATTGAATGATTACATTGTTCTCATAGTTGTATGTTTATTGCTTCCCCCACATACCAGCTACGGCTGACCGATGTTTTGTTTGTCAGCATTTTAGGTACAATGAAAGGAACAAACAGTAAAGTGGCACATGTGATACTAAAAGAGAATTAAAGTACAAAGGAGGAGTAGATAGATTAGTATCGGTGTGGATAGAAGTTTAGAGATCCAAGTTTTCAAAAGGTATGAAAAGAAAAATTTTATTACCATTTTCAATATAGTCTGTTAGAATTTAATAACTGTTTATGGTTATATGTCGAACCTTTGATCCAGGATTAATGGGTGCGGCTCAACCTCTTGGTCTCCCTTAATTGGGGGTTATTGAGAGGTGGGGTCGTAACAATCTCTGCATTGAACGAGAAGATTGACCTCATCGCCATGAAGATGTGCCAGAAGGATGAAACATCATCTGGGGGTGAACAAGAGAATTGTATGTATATGCACCAGTAGGATAGGGGCCCTAGCAAGATTGACAAAATTGAGAACATGTTAGGAAAGTTGGTGAGCCAAAATGAAGAACTTATGGGTCAGACACAGAGGGAGCTTCAAACATAAGGTTCCCAGATCTGCAACATTGTATATCAAATTTCATATTTGGCAACAGAAGTAACTTCCTGGAAGATGTCCATTCAGCAAGGAGCATATGGGAATGTAGCATAGCCCATCAACATCACTAAGCAAAATTCATATATGTTGTCTAAGAGAGAGAACATCATACCGAGGAGGCACCTTTTATGGAAATTTTTGGTTTCTTAAGAGCAGTTGATTGTTCAGTAAACAATGAAGGAAGGTTTGGGACCGCCATGTGGGGATAGTTGAGAAATGAAGTTCATGTTCCTTGCCATTTTGCTGACTAGTCTCAAACAGATCTGATAGTGTGTTGCTAGAGGATGAGCAACATTTCAACTTAGGGGAGTTAGATGCAATGTATATTTGTTGTTTTTATAGGCGAATTTAATATTCCTTTTTGTGCACTTACTATTCATTTTTATATAAACTTGCACATGATTTATTAATATTAGCTTGTGTTACTCAATTGCATCAAATAAGCATAATTTTAGTATTTTTGAATGAATTATTATATTTCAAGTACTTATGTACATTTTTGTGCAATTTTAGGACAACAAGAGTCTCATAGACTAGGTACTACCAACTAGGCATCAGAGACAGGGTATATTTGACTCCCAGACTCGGAACCACCAAGTCAAAAAGTTGGTACTACTGAGTTTGCCCGATCAAGCAGTCTGGAAAATCAAGTTTAATGCAGCAGTTGAGGATTTATTTCACCCTAAGTCACTTCTATGACTTAAGAGGAGTTCAGTCAGACCTAATAAGTGACATTCTATTCCATTGAAAGATGACGATGGCATGAGAGAGGAGAACGAGGAGGACAATCGCACGTTCAGGAGGTTCTGGGAACGTTCAGTGGGAAGAAATTGTGGATTGCAGATCCGTTCATCGACGTGGTGCGTCCTAATCACTTTTATCTAGGGGGTTTATCGGTTTTCTATGTTCTCCACATTTTCCCTTCTTCCTAACATATTTTTATCCATGGAAACCATGAGGGGATGATCCTCACGTTCTTTAGGACCTGGGAGTAGCCCAGTTGTACATTGTATATGGATCTTTTGCATTAATATATTGTTTTCTCCTTATTCTTGGGCATGTTGCTATGAAATCATATTGAATTGTGTATGTTGCGCACCATAGGTGATTAATTAGATCCTTAATAACTTTAGGAGGAGGATTATTATGGATTGGAAATCCATAGTGACACACATTTTACATCATCCTTTGGGAAAGGTGGCTTACAAACGTGAAGAGATTACCTAGTGATAATTCGTAAAACACCTAACTAATCAACCAATTACTATGGAAATGGGATTGGCATTAGCATAGATAATGAACTACACTACCTGAGTGGTAGTTCTTGCTGCAAGCTCTTTGCCCAAGAGTGAGAGGAAATATATTAATCTTAGATTAAAATTGCAGTGTCTATCGTGGTGAAATTGTAGTCCTAGAGAATTTCTTCTCATTATGATCACAACCCATTAAATTAGTTTTCTTTCTTACAATTAATTTAATAACTTTTAAATCAAAGTTTTCTTTGGCTTAGCTGATCAAAAGAAGTTAGTAGTAGTTTCTTGAATTATGTTTACCCATATTCGATATCTGGGCTTCTTTGGCCTGTATTACTTCGACGTGTAAGTTTGCGATTTACACATATAGTTGAGTCGTGTCAAGTTTTTGGCACCATTGCCGGAAAACGACATATTCAAGCACTACGAGTGATGTAATCGACCAATCTAGGCCACCTTCTTTATTTTAATTTTATTCTTTCCAAAGCTGAATTGCAAATATTTTCTTAATTCAATCACTAATATCTCATTCTCACGTTAAATTTACAAATTTCAGGTACAAGTACATGGTTCAAACACGAACCACTAATTACACTCCCACAACAAATCCACAACTGGAAGGTATGGGTGATGCAGAAGAAGAACAAACCATCTGGGAGAAGATCAAGGTGTCATCCTCTGTGGTTCAGTCTGGGCCAATTATGAGACAAGCGATAAATGTGGGAAGCTACAAGATTGATTTTGGGCTAGTGGCATTGGTTAACCAACAAACTTTCCATGACCACAATACTGAAGACCCAATGACTCACATCAACAATTTTGTTGAAAGATGTGACATGGTGAAGATAGGTAAGGTTCCCACCACTGTGATATACATGAAGTTGTTTCCATTGTTCTTGGCAGACCATGCTAAGTCCTGGTTCTATAACCTCAAGCTGGAATCCATAGAGACATGTGACCAGATGATAGATGCTTTCTTTGAGCATTACTTCCCTCTGTAGAAGATGAATGAATCGACATGAAAGGTTTACAACTTCAAGAAATAGGATGAAGAGTCATACTCAGCGGCTTGGGAGCGATTTCAAAATATGTTGTGGAAGGTGCCTCACCATGGTATAGATTTATATGGCCAAGAAAAGACTTCTATTATGGCCTACATCAGGGTGAGAGGACCACCCTGTATAGTACATGAGTAGGGTTTTTCTTGAACAACCAATCTTCTAGATGTCAAGAGATCCTAAAGAATATGGCTACAAACCAGTCATGGGGTGAAAAAAAGAATGTCTGACAACCATTAAATGCGTTGAAGAATCTAAAGTCATATTTGCATTGAATGAGAAGCTTGAACGCATTGCCATGAAGTTGTGCCAGAAGGATGTAACATCATCTAGGGTGAAGAGAAGAATTTTATGTATATGCACTAGTAGGGAAGAGGCCCTAGCAAGATTGAAAAATTTGAGAACATGTTAGGAAAGCTGGTGATCCAAAATGAAGAACTTATGGGTCAGACAGAGACAGAGTTGCAAAACCAAGTTGCCCAGATCCACAACATTGAATATCAAATTTCTCAGTTGGCAGTAGAAGTAGTTTCCTTGAAGATGACCATTCAACAAGGAGTATTTGGGAATGCAACTGCAACCCATCAACATCACCAAGCAAAATTCATCTCTGTTGTCGAAGAGAGAGAACATCATACCAAGGAGTCACCCAAGCAATACACTATGGAGTCTAATGGGGTGTATGTGCCTTAAGGCCCTTTTTCTCATAGTTTATTTGGATTACCAGGAGGATGCAAAATTCCACTTGACAGTGCACTTCAAGTTCCTATTCCTATTAAATCCCTGACTATAGTTCCTGAGAGGGTACCGATTCAACAAGAGTAGGTGAAGGTTTTACTATGCAGTGGAACAGTCACAGTCAATAAAGGGGCACCTACAATTCATAAGGAACAACCACCGGTAACACAACCCATGAAGGATGTGCCTATTTCTACTCCAGGTAGTGGTGTTGAAGTAAGCATAGGGGAGGAAGTTCATAAAGGGCCATATATTCCCCCACAAAATCAAGTAGAAAAGTCAGATGTGCCATACTTGGATAGTCTGAAGCTGAGGAAAAAGGAAGCACAAATCAAAAAGTTCCTGGACATCTTTCAAAATCTCCACATCAATTTTCCATTGGTGGAGGCGATAGACCAAATTCGTACTTATGGGAGATTTTTGAAAGATATCATCAACAAGAAGCAGAGGATTAAAGACACAAATATTGTACAAGTTGATGAGGTGATGAGTGCACTGATCAAGGGGAAGCTACCAAGGAAGATGAAGGATCTTGGATGCTTCTATATCCCATGTTCTATATGCGGAAAACATTTCAAGCATGCACTATGTGATTCAGGAGCGAGTATTAATCTCATGCCTCTTACCACCTTTTAAAAGTTAGGATTGAAGGAACCAACTAGAACAACCATGGCAATCGAGTTGGTAGATGGCTCTATTGTGAGTCCATACGGGATATGCGAGGGCGTGTTGGTTAAATTCCACAAGTTCATCTATCTGGTTGACTTTGTGGTGATGGATATGATGGAAATGAAAGGCTTTGAGATGTTGTTGGGGTGGCCTTTCCATTCTATGACAGATGTGATCACTACCATTAGCAGAGGTAATTTGACACTTGTGATAGATGATGATAGAGTGGAGTTTAGACTTCCGGATGAATCTTCACCACCATCTCAAGGCAACCCGGACTGAGGAGGATCATTCATGTCGAGCCTAGGACATTAAACAAGGGAGCTTATGGGAGGCAACCCAATTCTATTTTTGTCATTTACTATTTGTTTATGTGTTTATCTTAGTTATATTGCATGTTTTTCATGTTAGTTTTTATTGGATGTAAAGAAGGTACCTTGATGATTTTGTTTGGTGTGTAGGCAGGGCCAAAGTCGGTACTATTGAGTCTAAACTTGGTACTACCAACTCCTTATCACTTAAAATTCTGCACTATCTCTAGAAAGTCAGTACTATCAACTTTAAAGTCGATACTACCAACATTTGTCCCAGAAAATCGCCTAAAACATGAACCAAAGTCGGTACTACCAAATCCAAACTCGGTACTACTGAAATTTTTCAACAAGAAGGTGATAAAATCTTCAAGAAGAAGCTGTCGACACCATCGTAACACATGTCAGTGGGCATCGATTTTCAAAGCTCAAAGAAGGAGAGAGAATGTCATATCTTGATGCCAAAAAGACACAAATTAGTGGAACCAACAAGAGGGATATATGCTTACACAACTTGATCCAAATAGCCACCAACCATCCACCTTCACCACCCTTTAGAGCATCTCATATACCCGTTCCACCTCTAGGTTTGGATTGTTGACTACGAGGACATGGTCAAATTCAAGCTTAGGGGAGGTAGGTGTTGGAACAGCTTTATCTTCCCTTTTTATTTTCTTTTAGTTTTTATTTTTGAAATTTGTAGGATCCACAATCTATCTAGCATAAAGTGGAGCTTAAATTTTGTTTGTTCCTCGCAATTACCATGCATTCTTTCAAGTTTGCAATGGAATTTGAAAATCTTTTTGTGGGCTTAGTTGTGAGTAATTGAGTAATCTCACTTAGAGGAGGTGTATGGGTTAGTCTGCTTAAGGACATTTGATATGAATGGACATCTTAATTATTCATGAAATGTGGATGAAGATGGGGTTTGAGCTTGAATTGACCAAATAGTTAATGAGAACTTAAATTGAAGTTTAAGAAAGAAACCCTAAGGTTACCCTATACATAGGTCATCAAAGAGGGACATATCATAAATTCATGAAAGGATTTGTTTCTTAGTTATGTGATTCCACCCATCCTCCACTCATTATTGACTCACCACCTTAAGATGAACAAGTATTCCAAATTATTTTCTTTTGTTTGCATTTCATAAGATAGTAGGTGGCATGATAGTATTTTTTTGTGCAATACCGATAAGTCGGTTACATCAGAACTGAATGCTGATTAAACTACAGAAATAAGCCTTGTCTGCAATGTAGATGTCCCCACCTAGGACAGGGCAGGAATGCCAACAACTTTCTTGAAAAGGTTGCTTGAGGCAAGTCTTAGAAAGGATATTCGTAAGCTTGTTTTGGTCTCTTTTAATATGGATGACATCTGTGATATTGGCTTTTGCAAAAGCCTCCCTTATCTTGCATACCACAGTGAGGTACTTGCCCGACACAAGGATCTGTCTATGCGGTGTCCCCCTATGTAACTAGGTATGAGTGGATGTCCTGGGTCTTTCCTCTTCATGGAAAGTGAGTGTTGGATGATAGAGATCACTTGTTCAATCAACTTCACTCTCTTTGGTATTCTCCCCGTTGACCTTCTCTTCAGTGTGCATAAGTTCTTAAGAAACATGGTATGTGATGGGATTTTCTTGATAGAATCCAACAATGGAATGTTGACCTTCACTTGGCGAAATACCTAAAGAATGTCAACATTGTGCTTTTGTATCATCCTTAGTTCTAATGGATCATCTAATGCTTCAATGAATGGTGACTCAATTGCTTTGGCCTTGCTTGCATCGACATGAGGTGGAACACTAGGGATGGTGGGACTTGCAGATGGAGTGTGAGGTGGATCACATGGCATCCCAAAACCAACAGGAGGTATCATGGAATCATCTTTGACAATCATAATCACAACATCACCACTTGGTTGCCTTTGCTTTGATTTATTAACATTTCTTTGACTAGCGGGCTGGTCAAGAGATTTTCCACTCCTTAGAACTATCATAGTGCTTCCTTGCTCATGGTGGAGAGGGGGAGCTATTTGTGGTTGTGGAGGAGGTGGAGGTGACACTTAGTGCTAAAATTAAGGTGGGTGGGGAATTGATGTTGGAAGGTGAATTGTTGAGAAATTGGTTGTGATGGTGAGGGAGGAGTATAAGGCTTGGGATCACCTTGGAAGGGGAATATAGGAAACACTTGCATGGGAGGTGGACTATAGGAAACTTGTGAAGAGGGCATTTGTCCACTTGCTTCATTGAAACTCAAGATGGGTTTCAAAGACAATTTTTCTTCTTCGAGAGTAATTATGGAAGAAGTTGCTCTATCCTCTCCTCAAGCCTTGTCACATTCATTTCTCTATCACAAAAGCTCTTCAAGCTAGAGAGAAACATTTCATCATACCTTGAGTGATATCTTGGACTTAGTGGTTGCTGGTAGTTATGGGAGTGAGGTGTCTTCTTTTCTTCACCATAGAACTCAATAGCATTGACCGCATGGCAAGGAACATTTGTCACTTAGTTTTTCATGAAGCTCGCCATGTCACCATGAATCTTCGTCACATGCAGGATTTAGTCATTATGAGTGAGAGACGTCATATCAAAGGCATAGCCACCATCATTCAACATCGAAGAAGATCTGATTCTTAAACCTTCTGCCAACTTCTCATGCAAGGGCCATATCTCCTCGGGTGGTCTAGCCATTAAAACTACTCCACAAGTGGAATCTACTAAGGTTTGTCTCTATGGAGATAGACTAGAGTAAAATGATTGAACTAGATGTGACAGAGGGATCTCATGGTTTAGACACTCTCTCAACATCTTCTTAAACCTCTCCCATGCATTGTAAAACTTCTCATGCCCATTTGACTAAAATTTGTTAGGACATGCAACATTTGAGTTAACCTTTCTATAGAGTAGATTTGTCTTAAGAATGAATTCTTCATGACATCCCAACTCATGATGTCCCTCCTTGAATCATACCACTCTTTTTCTTTATCTTTGAGGGAAAATGAGAAAAACGTCAACCAGATAATATCATCACTAGCCGTTGGTGTCCTGAAAGTGGAGCATACTTCAAGAAATGAGTCCAAGTGCTTGTAGTGGTTCTAACTCTCTGAGCCGAAGAAGATGGGTAGGAGCCCAAGAAGACATGGAGGGACAGAGAATTGCTCCCCTGGCATTTGATCTACCCCAAAAAGCAATTGGCGATTTGTAGTTGCTAAGCATGAAGTAGTCTTGGCTTGTGGGGTGCATTTTGGCCTTCCATCTCATCTTCTCCCCGTGGCTTGTCACATGAACAAGGCACAACCAAAAAAAAGAGAACAAGATAGAAAACCAATCTACACGAAGAACACAAAGAATAAAGAATAAATAATAAAAATGATGAGGGTAATAGAAAAACTCAAAGCAAAACTAACTATCTAGGCCGATCACCTTAACTCTCCGACAACGATGCCAGAAAGCTTGGTACGTTCCTACCAATGGCGTTACACACTACTCAATTGGAATTGCAATAGATGCAACTCTATGAATAGACATACATGGGGGGGTCACTTCCAAAATTTATCAAGACCTAACTTAACTCACTCACATAAACCAAAACACTATACCCGTGGGGTCGTGTCATAGTATAGGAGGGCGACAAGTATAGGGTCAATCCATAGGGAGAAAAGGGGGCCCTAGTGCTAGGTTAGTTTTTGGGATAATTTCCTACTTCAGAGTCTGGGGTTAAGGGTTTGAAGGTTGTTTTGATTGATTACATTAAAGAAGAACAAGCAAGCAAATAAAGGAAAGAAAAAAGATTAAAACCTAAGTTAACCCTAGACAATTAGTTCCAATGAATAAGAAAAGACAAGGAAAGGTAAGAAGAGAACGATGTACACTAAGGCAAGCAAGAAACATTCTACATTATACTAGGCTAGCAAATGGGGCAAAAGAGAAAGTAAAGGCCTAGACTAGCAAGAACAAAGCAAGAACAAGGAAAGAAGCTAACTAAGGAAGTAAAGGATGAATTAATATAGCACTAGCTAAGGAAGATGGAAATTAGGGTTTTAAAGTAATTAAGGGAAATGTGGGATGTTTGGGGGATTCATTTATCAATTAGGTTGGGTTGGCATGTGAAAAATATGATTCCACTTAGATTACCAAACCAAACAACAATCTAGAGTCTAATGAATTATCCTCAACTACTAATTGGCCATGGATATTCTGTGTATAGGGGAACTAGTCCCTAACACACCCTACTACCCTTGCGAGGCTCAATTGGGTTAGGGCTTAGGTGTAATTCAAATAGAGTCTAAACAAGCCTTGTTTTCGAGGTTAGATGATTTTCGGATGATTAGGGGCTGAGATTAGTAATGGGAGTGGAAGAGAGGTTTTAGGCCTCCCATCACCCACATTCTAACCTTGAGAAAGCTCCTTGCTAAGCACACCAAATTCATCTAAACAAGCTACTCAGATCTCTCAACTAAGGTTAGTAGAATTGTTTAGCATGTAGGAAGATGGGTGGCTAGCTAAGGATACAAGAATTGGACCTAGGAGCAAATCCCAAGATTCACACATATCAACAATTTCCCTAATAACCTAGATGATTTCAAGAACAAACCAACAAGTAATTCATGAAGAGTATGATAGACATAGAACATAATCATTAGCAATGAAATTACAATGTTTACATATCATTTTCCCAAACATGGTATCCATTTAACATATTTGACCCCAAATAGCCCACCCAAGGGGCCTAGCTAATCATAGCAGTGCAAAATACAAAAAGAAAAGTGAAAGAGGTAGAAGAAGACATGGAGCTCAGTGTAGATGGAGAAATCCTCCACTTCAGATATTGTAGGACGACCTCCTCTCTCCTCCAAGGTGCAATGACCTGGAATGATGGTGGAATGCGGTCAAAACACTAGGAAACAAGGGTTTCGGTGGTGAAAATGGTGAAATGGGGTGGAATTGAGGTGGAAATGGAGTGGAATGGCTAGGGGGGGGAATGGGGAGATAAGATGTGGTACGGGGTAGATAGGGGTGGCCAACCCCTACCTCGAACCACCACCCACGTATAAAGTTATATATATATATATATATATATATATATATATATATATATATATATATATATATATATATATATATATCAGAAAAAAAAAATATATATATAGAGAGAGAGAGAGTCAGGCTAGAATACACTCAAGTGTACAGATCGCAAGGATACACTCAAGTGTGTTTTCATATCAAGACTATTTTTTGCAAGATGTAAACCATTGATCTTCATTTTCATACTATAATTAGGTAAAATAGATATTTTGAGCCCATTTGGATGAGTGAAAGTCACTCATCCGAGGGCAACAAAATCGACGCACAAAACTAATTTAAAATGCATAATTTATGTGGTCTTTATAACATGATCTATAAATGTCCAAATGTGCTCAAATGTTTTATATGATTTATTCACAATATGTTTAAGAAGATCAATGGATAAGATTTTTTAAAAAACATTGCATCATTAAAAACTACTTGAGTGTATTCTAGATTGACTCTCTCTCTCTCTCTTTATATATATATATATATATATTGGTGGGGAGGAAATAATAGGTCAAGTAGGGGTAAATTGGGAAATGCAGTGCAAAACTAGCTTGGTTTTTATGAGTATCACATATGTGGTGGTCACCACGACCATGGCGGGGAGGGGTGAGAAGGTTCATGGTGGATGGGAATGATCATGGTGAGAAATGGGGACAAATCAAAGGAACTTGGCTGGTTTTGAACTAGAAGTGGAATGACCGTGGTGGTCAGCACGACCGTGGTGGGGCAAGGGCAACATAGATGTCATGGTAACCATGGCTGTAATGGATTGGATTTCTCTATTTGTTCGTGCCTCCATGGTCATTCTTCTCTGAAGGTCACACGGTTGCGCAATGTGGCATAGCCGTTCTGTAGTCAACACATTGTGACAATTTTGAGTGGCATGACCATGGTGATTTTTCTTGCTTGGAGGTAACTCTATTGATTTGCAAGTATGCTAGCACAGTCATTCTAGGGTACCATGGTTGTGCTGGCCTCTAGATTAACACTTGGACTTGTTTCTTTGGATTTTCTTGAACATCTTTGCTTCAACGAAGCTTTGGCCACTAGGGGTAGGTTGAGGGAGCTCAGACTTCACTTCGGGCCTCTCTTAGGGTAGAGAAACCCTGAGATAATTCTTCTCTCTCTCTTCCATAAAATGTTGTCCAAATGCCTGAAAAACATGCAAATAATGTCCATAAGTGCATTTTATATTAATATACATATTGAAGGAGATAACATGTAATCTAACAGGTATAGATGTGTTGATATGCAATATGACACAAGATGAAGCCCTAAAATAGGGCTGAATTAGTAGTACACCAACGGGAGGGGTGACTCCTTCTGGATCACACTAGTAGGATGACAAGACTTCTAAATGGTTTGTGTGAACTACCATAATGGTGGGAGGCCGTTGTCTGCCACTAGGAGGACAACATCAACTGGTAGTCCACTAACAAGAGGAGCTACTAAAGAAGATGAGGCTCATGGTTGTAGTTCATGGTGTAGACCAGGAATTGCAACAGTCAGACGAGTCCCAATACAACCATGTTATAAATAGTTGTACATCTACGACAATGAGGATTGTCACTAGAATTGCTCCTGGACCAAGTATATCCTCAAAACCATACTTCCTACATTATAGTAATTGGCATGATCCTATTATATATGGAGAATATGGTAGATAATTTTTTCTATTTC
The DNA here is from genome assembly GCA_963693085.1 of Alisma plantago-aquatica. NCBI lineage: Eukaryota > Viridiplantae > Streptophyta > Magnoliopsida > Alismatales > Alismataceae > Alisma > Alisma plantago-aquatica. Next base: position 6,396,508 of record OY856409.1, on the reverse strand, counting down.
CACTGCCTATCTTGTAGTCATATTTCCCTACAGTGGTATCAGAGCCAACATCCATTTACTATTTTATGGGATAATCGATATGATCAAATTTTGGTTTTGTCATTCTCTTATTTCATGTGATGCATATATTATCTTATCAAATACTAACACCATGATAATCACAAACTAATATATATATATATATATATATATATATATGATATATATATATATATATGAAATTTACACACATCCCCCTAAAAGTGGTTTTGATGGAGAATGTGTAGCATGGTTATGGCCAATAACCCCAATTAATTAACCATGGTTTTGTGATTGGTTGATCCTCTTAACTTGGTCTGTGTACCGAGCATGTATCTTTTCATCCTTATGTAAAGTTAATTCTTCCCTACCTTTTCTCCCCTCAAATGTAACTCGAGGTTTCCAAATTATCATGTAAATGTAGGTTATTTTACTTCCTAGTATGATGAAGAAGCAGACGTCCCAAACATGAGAAGACTGACAGGAGGACCATAGAGGACTAGGAGGACAAGCCAGACTGATCACTTAGAGGACCCGACTGATCTACTAGAGGAGCCAACAGATGGTAGGAAGAAGGATCAGATGACCAGTGAGACAATCAAACAACCAGCCAAGAGGTGAACTGACTGATTCCAAAATTGAACCAGTCAACCCAGATTGGCAAGCATGGAATTTCATCAACAACATTATTCTACATGTGATGTAGAACTAGATGACATAATTCCTTATGGCTTGAAGGAATTACATTAGGCTGGCCATAACCATCACTTTTGTTTATTGCAATTTTCGTTGTGGGATATAGAATGTATATGATACTAACTATATATGTAGTGATTGGATAAAGTATATCCATATACTTATAATACATACTCCCTCAATTAAAATATCAAGTCTTAGATGCTTTCCATAAGCAGCACACATGAAAATCTTGATTGATTAAGCATAGGTTATGCCTCTACAGGTTGCGCTATCTATCTTGTAGAAGTGTGATGGCAATAATGTAGGTTCTGCCTCCACGAGATGCATTATTGTCATGTCAGATTTTGGGTCATGCTTGATTGGTGATTCTCAGAGTGTGTGGGCCCAGAGGCATGCAGATGATTATGGAAAGGGGTTGTGTATATCATGTATCCAAAATTTCATATGATTCAATTCATAAGAGTTGCCTACATTGATAGTTGATTGTGGCCACAGTTGAATTATCTTGGATCTCGCCCACTAGAATATTGTACGTTGCAATATTCTGAATAGATTATTAGGGAAACCAATTCGAATAAAATAGTGGGAGAAATAATAATTATATATCTAATTAATATCATTAGTATTTTCAAATCGAATCAAATCAAAAATAGTTTTTGACAAATGCAAATTTTCTCTTGTAGAATCAAATGACGAACAAATCTGACTTGTGATTGGTCCCAAAGAAGGACAAACTTGACGGTAGAAATTTCCATGACTAGTTTTGGACTTTTAGAAGGGTTCTCAATGAAGAGTGTAAGCTCTATGTCCTTGATAAACTAGTGCCTAAAATACCTCCTCTTAATGCACCTATGGCACATGTGGATGCTTACTGGAAGCATGCCAATGATGCCTTGGAGATAAAGTACCTTATTCTTAGTTGCATGAACTATTAATTGCATGAGCAATGAAAATAGATGAGTGTTCTTGATATGGTAACACATCTTAAGAAAGTGACATGTAGTCTTGAAAAGAAATAAATGGATGTTATCTTAAAGGTGCTACTTGAGTCAAAGATGACAGAGGCAACCTCAATCGAAGAACATGTGATCAATTTGACGGACATGTGTATCATCTTGAAGAACTAGGATTAACCTTGAGCGAAGAGTTGGCCACTTATATGATTCTAAGGACCTGAATCATATAGCCTCTTTATTGCATGTTACCATGTGAATAATATGATTGGACATATGTCAAACTTGCTTCCCATGTTGATTTATGTTGAAGCAAAATTGAAGAAGGACAAGCCCGCAATGGTGGTCAATGAGGTTGAGTCCAAGGATCAAAGAAAGACCAAGAAGAGTTTTGAGGTCAAGCATAAATCCAAATCTTCAACACTCAAGATAAGGAGAAAGAAAAGTGGAAGAGGATCTCATCTTTTGTACTTGAAGGCTTTTAGGAAGCAGAAGATGGGGACGGTGATCTCCACTTTAGGTATATTTATTATTCAAATAAATCTATCTACTTCATTATAATGGGTATTAGATATCCTATGTGGATCTCACATATGTTCACATATGTAGGATCTAAAAGTAAGTAGGATTTTGGGAAAAGACGAGGTGGAATTGTGCGTTGCTCATGGTGCAAGAGTTGTGGCATCTCCAGTTGGAAGCTATAGTATATCTCTTCCCATAGAGCTTATTATAGAGTTAACGAACTGCTATTATGTACCTTCTCTAAATTGAAACATCATTTATGTATCTTTTTTGGACAAGGAGTCATTTGAATTCCATATTAAAAATATTCGATGTTCTATTTCAAAAGATGGGATCTTTGATGGCACTGCCCCCATGTCTTATGGTCTTTATTTGTTAGATCTAAGATATATGTATATAATGTTAATACCAAAAGACGATAAATTAACAACTCAAACAAAACATACCTTTGGCATTGTCTTCTAGGGCACATAAATGATAATCATGTATCTATACTCCATAAAGATTGCTATCAGGACACTTTTGATTTTGAATCAATAGAGACATGTGAATCTTATTTGTTGGGCAAGATGGCTAAGACCCCTTTCACTGGTAAAGATGAGAGGGCTAGTGATCTATTAGGACTCATACATACTGATGTGTGTGGACCTTTTAGAACATAACTAGAGGTGGGTATCAGTACTTCATTACCTTCACTGATGACTTCAGTAGGTATGGTTAAGTTTATTTAATGAAACATAAGTCGAAAACTCTTAAAAAGTTCAAGGAGTTTACGAATGAAGTACAAAACCAACTTGGTAAAAGTATTAAGGTAGTTCATTCTGATTGAGGTGAAGACTAAATAAAACAAGAGTTTGAGGACCTTCTAAGAGTCCATGGGATTGTATCCTAGTGGACTTCACCTGAAACAACTCAACATAATGGTGTATCAAAAAGAAGGAACCCCACATTGTTGGATATCGTGCGATCGGTGGAGAATTTAGTCGATCTTGAGAGTACCTTCTGGGGTATGCTCTACAAACCGAAACATTTACACTAAACTGAGTACCATCTAAATCGATTCATAAGACACCATTTGAGATATGGAGTGGGAAGTGTCCCAAAATGTCTTTTCTGAGGATATGGCGTTGTGAAGCTTATGTCAAGAAATTGTTTCCTAAAAAGCTTGGTCATAGATCTAAAAATGTTATTTTGTTGGATATCCCAATGAAATTGTGGGATACTACTTGTATAAGCCATCTAACAACAAAGTGTTTATTGCCAGAGATATTACATTCCTAGAAAAAGAATTTATTTCCAAAGGAATCAGTTGGAGGCTAGTAGAACTCAAACTGGTTCAAGACCAACAAGAAAATATGGAATCGTAAGTTGTACAAGAGGAACCTAGAGATTCACAAAGTGTTGTGGAATCTCAAATTCTTCAAGTAACACAGGAGCCTCATAGATCTAATAGGACATACCTTGAACGTGAGAGATTTGCATATCTTGTTACTTAGGAAGGTAGTGAATTGGTCATAGATGATGACTTTTTATCCTATAAAGATGCTATTGAGGGACCATAGTCTGAAAAATGGCCTGAGGTCATGCGATTTGAGATGGAATCGATGTACACCAACAAAGTATGGACTTTGGTGGATCCACCTGAAGGGGTAAACCCAATAGTATGCAAGTGGGCCTTCAAGAAGAAGACAAACATGGATGGTAATGTACAAACCTATAAGGGCATATTGGTTGCAAAGGGTTTCAAACAAGTTCAACGTGTTGACTATGAAAAAACATTTTCTCCAGTGACCATGGTTAAATCCATTAGGTCATGCTTGCTATTGCAGCTTATCATGACTATGCAATTTGGCAGATGGATGTTAAAGCAACATTTCTTAACATGAATCTACTCGAGGATGTGTACTTGACACAACCTGAGGGTTCTAAAGGATGAAAATAAAGTATGTATGCTACAAAGGTCAATATATGGATTGAAGAAAGCACTCAGAACTGGAATCTTAATTTTGATGAGAAGGTTAAAGGGTTTGGCTTTATTCAAAATGAAGATGAACCTTGTATGTACAAGAAGGTTAGTGGGATCATAGTAGCATTTGTAAAATTGTACGTACATGACATACTATTGATGGGGAATGACATCCCTACTTTACTAAAGGTAAGGACATGGCTTGGAAATATATTCTCTATGAAAGACTTGGGAGAAGAATCCAACATCTTGGGGATAAATATCTATAGAGATAGATCTAGAAGGCTTCTTGGAGTAAGTCAGAGCACATACATTGATAAAGTGTTGAAGAGGTTCATCATGGAGAACTCAAAGAGAGGAAACCTAGTTGTGCATCATGGTGTCCCCATATCTAGAGCTCAATGTCCCAGTTCTTATAATGAAAGGGAACACGTGAGTCTAAATCCATATGCCTCAACAATTGGATCAAACATGTATGAAATGTAGTGTACCCATCCAAACGTCTCGTATGCCTTAAGCATGATGAGCAGATATAAGTTAGATCCATGTGATGCTCATTGGATTGTTGTCAAGAGCATCCTCTAGTACCTGAGAAGGACTAATGATCAGTTCCTGTTCTACACTGGAGAGGAAGAATTTGTGGTAAAGGGTTACGCCGATGCAAGCTTCTAGACCGATCAAGATGATTACAAATCACGATTAGGATTCATGTTCAACCTCAACCATGGAGTTGTGAGCTGGAAGAGTTCCAAGAAGGAAACAATTGTTGATTCTATAACATAGGTCGAGTATATTATTGCATCAAGTGTAACAAAGAAGTTGTATGAATCAATAAGTTCATCATAGAACTTGGGGTCGTTCCAAGCATCAATGAGGCAATTGAGTGATATTGTAACAAGAATGGAGCTATTGCACAAGATAAGGAAACCATATTGCATCATTGCTCAAAGCATATAAAAAGGTGATTCATCTCATACAAGAGATCGTGTAGCATGGAGATGTAAAAATTTGCAACGTACCAACTGAAACCAATGTCGTTTATCCCTTGACAAAGGCACATTCACACTAGAAGCATGACGATCATGTAAGATCACTTGGAATATGATTCATAGGTGATTGGCTCTAAGTACAAGTGGGAGTCTATTGGTTATGTATGTCCAGAGAGCCAATCATATGGGGATTGAAATGTCATATCATGTGAAATGATTTGATTATTAATAAATAGCAAGATTCCAATTTATTTTGTTTATCTCAAATATGAGATAATGATGTCACATAACAAATGTCTATAGAATTACTCAATGATGTATGTCTTCAAGTATTGGCCTTTTTGAATGAGATCATACAAATATTAAGAGTACATATACAAATTCTCATTATGTCCATGATTAGTTGTTATTATGGAAGGTTGATAGAAAACAATGACACAAGATCAGAGTGTGAGTTGGTTGATGAAAAAATCTCATTAGTCATGATATGTGAATCTCAAACCAAGCACACATATACATGTTAGGGAATTGTGTATCAAACAGACCCAATGTGAGACTAACTATCACAGAACCATTCTTACCGAAATCCCAATCCCACTCCCTACACAGTGGTAAAAAGGATTGAAGTGCCCGTACCTGAGTGGCCCAATAAGATCTAACACACTGGAATATATAATAAGAAATAATAACTCAAAAACTAGATATTTAAAGAACAAACTAACCCAATATAGGAGATGTGCCGACTTATCCATGTAATCAAAGTATATGGAGTGAGGAAGTGATCTAGTCAATAATCCATTTCTTTTTCCTAAAATAAATAAAATTGAAACACAATCATGCAGTTTCATGGTATGCTATCAAAATAAAATAAAACGGTTTATAGAAAAAGAGTATACTTTCCAAGACTTATATTCAAAAGTATAATAAGAAATTTCCAAAACCAAAAGTTATTTGACAAGTTGTGTATTTCAAATAGTTCAATTTTTATTACGAGTTCCCATTACACTATAATCTAGAAGCATGCTTATATATTTTTGTGTGGCTCTATCGCCCAACACAATGGGGTCACTAGGCTCCTTCTCTCCATATGAGGTAGGAGGCCAATGTACAAGTCCCACATCCGTATGAGGAGGTCGCTTGCACTCAATATCAACATTACCAACATCATCATCATTATCAATATGCAGACAATCATAATGGGAAATATCATTTATCTTCTCATGTTTTTCTCAAAATATAATATAGGAAAAATAGAAGACTAGTCAGTAGGGTACAAAGCTCAAAAAAGTATATAGCCAAGTATACAATCAAGAGATACATAAAAGTATCTTCAATATAACCAAGGAGGAGATATAATAGTGTACCTTTCACCGAAGACTTAGAGTAAAACTCAACAAGTAATAGGTCAACCCTTCGAGTCAAATCCTAAATCCCAATGTTTGGATTAAGGGTCAAGATCATGATATTTTAAGATCATGTTTCAATATTCGATATTAGGGTTACACTTTCCTATATCAACCTTAGGGTTTTGTCATCCACTTATAATCAACCAATATTTCCATATGTCCAACAATATTTCAAGTGTCTAGTATTTTTGAGTGTGAATGACTTACTTAGGCTTTCTAGGATCATATGTGTTAACCCTAATGATCAATATTCAAGTCATCATCCAATTCCCAAATTATAATCATGATGCTTAGCATAATTGGAATTCAAGATCAGTTTGATTAAAGTAGAGTCGTGAATCATACACATGACCAAGGTTTTCATAAGATTTAGATCCATTATCACAATATTAAGGTTAGTCTTTAGTTCAATATGCATGATTTGCATTCTAGGAGAGATGAGTTACAACATTAGACCTAAACTCATGTTTAATCAAGTTTGGTTTCAAGAGGATCATTAGATCCAAATATCAGGGTTTCAAGGGAATAATCATTAAAATAGAGTCATTTGACAAATTGAATAAACAACAGATTATGACTTAGATATATCAGTCTGAATCGTTTGGAATCAGGTATCAATAGTATTTTTAATTGAATTACTTGATTTTTCTTATCAATATTGACTACTTATTTGTAATTGTTGGAGCTAGGAATAAGGAGATACGATTTTTGCAAGTTTTGAGCATTTATTTGATTTTTGAGCAGAGAGGGAGCAAAAATACCTAAAAATATGGTAAAAGACACCCCTTAGATGCATGATGGATGGCCTAGATTGAAACACGTAGGCTAGGTGGCTTGCTTGGTTCAGGGTCTACTTTGATCCTTCAATTGGCCGATTTAGATTTGATTTATTGGTTCACTTTGTGGTCTATTGGGCCCCTTGGACTGGTTGGTTTCCATTCAGGATCGGCGAGTCTGGGATCCCTCTCCTTCTTTGCAAAGAGACTGGGTGAGCCATAATTAGTAGGTAGAGGGGAGCTCTCCACAGTGGGGTTTTGGGAGTAAGAGGCTCTAAGGTCAGAAGTGGAGGTGTCGTCTGAGTCCCTTGGAACCCCACAGATGATACGGGAACATAGATTTTTTGGCAGGAGATGTGAGGATGAGACATCGAAAAATATAAGCGGCGGTGTTGTCCCAATGTAAGGAGGAAAATGGGGAGAAATCGGGGGCTATTACAACTGCTCAGGAGATCATTACACGGGTAAGGTGAAGGAGTTCCAGATGTGGGCCTTGGGGTGTTTATATAGCACCAAGCTAGGGTTAAGACTAAAAGAAGTTGGGGTGGCAGCCATTTCCACTGGAAGGAGATGGAGGAGTGAGGAACTCACTTTGGTATCTAAAGAGAGCACCAGGCTAGGGTTAAGACTAAAAGAAGTTGGGGTAGCAGCAATTTCCACTGGAAGGAGATGGAGGAGTGAGGAACTCACTTTGGCAGCTAAAGAGAGCAAAAGAGGTGGTCAAAGTAGGGTTAGACGAGTTCAAAATTGCAAGGCGAGGATTTTTGCTTGCTTAGATTTTCAAATTGTGGTCACAGGTGGGAGATCGACCATTAAGATCATGTTGTCTCCTCCCCGCAATCAGTAAGAGGTAGGAGATGCCTGCTAGGCCATAGGACCGGTCTTGGATCCGTGAGAGGAAGATCCAAGGGTGCTAACTCGCCCCTTACACATCCCACAGATCATTGACACGAACAAAGCTAATTCAAAAGGCTAAGAAAGGGATTTTCAACATATTAACAACAAGAAATCATGGGAAATTTTAGGAATTTCCAAATGAGATGAAATTTGCACCATAGATTCACAAAGATGTGGAGAATATTTAGAAAATGTTTTAGAATCAAAAAATGAAGTTTGAATGAATAATTTTCTACTTTAGTCAAAGTGATGAATAAATCAAACTTGTGATGTTATAATGTGTTGAAGTCCACATTGATCACCATATTTTGATTTTGAGTATCAATATTGATTATGAAACCAAGAAAAATGATTTGGGACCATGAGTGAGCAGAAGGAGGGTGAAATTTTATATTAATGTTAAATTTCACTTTGTCACATCCTTCCCTCCTTAAAAAGGAAATTTGTCCCCAAAATGCAAAAACATCCTCAAAATCCGGATTATCAAAAACCAGATCATATCCTCAAATACTAGAGTATCCTCAACTATATAATCAAAATCATGTCCTCAAACTTCAAGTAGTACAATAATCATAATTGGAATTTCATGTTCCATATCATAAGCAACTTGGTACTAACATCATTTCATCATCGAGAAATTGAGTATCAAGGTCAATGCATATATTGTTCAAAGTTATCATATGAGTCACAAATATGGAAATCTTCATGTTGAACACAAATTTGGAGATATCATAGTTTAGGTCAAACAAATAGTGTTATTTAATCAAGTGTACAAGGTGACTTTCAATCACACAATCTCATTGTAGCTTCTACATTGTCCTAGGTGGGGTTATATATCCATGATTTAAAATTTCATATTTCAATATTTCAAGACAACATCATACTTTCAATATCATGATTTTGAGATCAAAATCAATAAGAGGTCCACCTTAGTCCTAATGAGAGCTAAACCCTAAGTCAAAAATTGAGAGATTCAGAATAGTCATCATTTTAAAAAAATCAAGATTTGGGATTTGAAGTCATTAGTCATATTGTGGGTGATCTCAAGATCCACATGGTTGATCATAATTATGTTTCAAGATTTTGTATATCCATATCGAGAGTTGAAGTTTATACATCAATATGATATGTATAAATATTCCAAATCTAGGGTTTAGATTCCTATTTATACCTTTGTCAAGATCACTCATCTATACTCAATTTCAAGCAACATTATTCAAGCAATATTTAAGAAACATATCAAGATTTCATTATCATGGTATCCAAGGTCAATGAATGATCTAGACCTAGGTCTATCTAGGAACTCAACCAAAAGTTATAGTCAACAATGTAATATATCAAGGTCATTATTAAATCAATATTCAAGATCGAGCATCAACCATGGGTTCAACCTATTAGGCTTAGGTCAACCAATTCCAAATCAATGATAGGATATACCTTTCCAAACTATAAATAATCAACAATGTGAAAATTTAGAGGTAGTCAAAATAGGGATGTGACCTAGGTTAGGGGAGTCATGAGTCAACTAGCACCCTATTCTAGCTCATTACCAACATTAGTCATGATCCAATGAGCTTATTCAAAAGGGAGAGTATTGATAATCATATCATATTTTACAATGTCATAAAAATTCAAGAGCATAATACAACAACTAGTTCAAGATTTATAAAGATCGGGGTCATAATTGATTTCTCTTTCTTTCGTGATCAAGATATAATTTGAAAATAGGTTCATGATTTAGGTCCATGCTCATCATATCAATATCGAGATTGCAAAAGGCATCAACAGTCAATAGGGAAACAACTTTTTGCATCATAGCCTTAAATTCTTATTTGGCGAGTCCTAGACTTAGTCACTTGATGGCATAGTCAGGATGCACATAAAATAGGGAAAAAGTTTACTTTACTATGTTTGAGGTTTAATCAATAATAGGGCAACATGTGCATTAGTAAAATAGAGACCTCATGGAACAGGAAGAACTCTATATTTGGACTGTAGCCAAATGCTTATTTCCTCTTGTTATGGGGGTGAGAGATAGGACATTATGCATGCCATACACCAAGGATAAGAGATGATGTAGGTTGGAACGTTGCCACGAGAAATGGGGATAGAGAAGATAACCTACCCGGGTAAAGTGAATGATACATGCATGACTTGGAAACACTAAGAGGAATGAGGTAGTTACCTTATGAGGATGTTTTTTTATCATGAGATATGTAGAACTTACAAGTATACCAGGTTGAGTTTGATCACCATGATGATGAAATCAGAGAGTGTTCTTAATAAAGATAGACATAGAGTTTGAGGTGAGATGATAAGTGAAATACATGGAAGTGTATGTCTTCAACGTTACCTAATACCTAAGGATGTGAAGTGGTAATGGATGCTCTGGTTGAGATACATCTGACTTGTTTGACTAGAAGCTAGAAGAGGTTGTATGGCTAACACTAAGTTTGAAAAGGAGAGGTGTTTGGATAACACTGATGTAACAAGATACATTGAAAAGTTAAGGGTTGTTTGGTTAGCCAGTCTAGTCCTTGATGCAATGAAAGGATGGTGGTAGAACCTCAGATGCACTTCCTTGGAAGAGAAGGTGATGAAACCCCGACTAGAGTGGTTTAGGGTTTCGTAGGAATCGATCTTGAGGAATCATGACATACAGGAAATCATGATTGAAGATCACCATACACCGTGGTAAATGGCAATAGCACTATGGATGCTTAAGGTGAATGTAACATCCCAGGATTTGAGGCCTTGGATAACATGATCTTAAAAGTAATGATTGGACTACCTATATCACCAAGGTGCACCTCCTTTTCAGGAAGCCCATCTCTAAAGAACTCCATAGTTAAGCGTGCTCAACTTGGAGTAGTACTAGGATGGGTGACCAGTCGGGAAGTTGATCCTGGCTTGCGCGTCAGTGTGGACAAAGTGCGCAGTTAAGGCTAGTGGTGGTCTGTGGGGCCAGTCGTCATTCTTGAAACTCTACTACAACCTTGGGAAGTGGGCTCGAGCGTTACAAATGGTATCAGAGCCATAACCCCTCCACTAGGTGAGGCCCACATGGGCATGTGGCATTCCAGTCTTGAGTCGTGCGGTCCAGGCAAGTTGGAAAGGGCTATCTGTAGAGACGAGATGGAGCCGCCCTTGCGCTGGTAGCCGTGGATGGGAGCTGGGTGTCCATGGGCCATTGTGAGTCTGCACTGAAATGGGGTCAGATTATGAGGCCATATAGTTGAGCCTTGACGAGGACGTCAAGAGTCTAAGTGGGGGAGATTGTAACATCCCAGGATTTGAGGCCTTGGATAACATGATCTTAAAAGGAATGATTGGACTACCCATATCACTAAGGTGCACCTCCTTTTCAGGAAGCCCATCTCTAAAGAACTCCATAGTTAAGCGTGCTCAACTTGGAGTAGTACTAGGATGGGTGACCAGTCGGGAAGTTGATCCTGGCTTGCGTGTCAGTGTGGACAAAGTGCACAGTTAAGGCTAGTGGTGGTCTGTGGGGCCAGTCGTCATTCTTGAAACTCTACTAGAGCCTTGGGCAGTGGGCTCGAGCGTTACAGTGAAGTTGCATGTGGTTTATGGCCATGCAAGCCAGGAGGTAAAGGACGAATCCTAGTAACCTAGTGTATCGATATAGAGGACAAAAGAGTCCTTGAGAGGGAATGGGAGTTCATCACTATGGATGTTGTGATAGGTCTCCCCTAGACCAAGGAAGGTCGAGATGCAATATGGGTTATGGTAGATCGCCTTACCTAGATGACATAAGAAAGAAAGAGTATTGTCAAGGGACAGATCGGGTTGAGCTACATATGAGATAGATGGTTCAACTACACCATGATGCAAGTTCAAAAGTTCATGAGTATGACTTAAAGGTTCACTTCCATAAGGTGAAAGTAGGTACATGAAGACCTCGATGATAGTACAGTTTATCACCCCTAACTAATGGTTGTCCTATGAAAGATGTGACAATGACCACGATAGCCAGTATCGGGTTTTATAAGAAGCTCTGTAAGGGAGTTAGTGTCGGTCACAAGTTCAATAAGGTGATGTTGGTGAAAGGACCACATGATGGTTAGAAAAGGACCACAGTGTGTGTAGATGAAGTCGCTTTGATCATGTAATGGCTGAAAGGAGCCTAGAGATGACGAGAGTCATGAGCAGATGCAAGGTAGACTGACATGCAGTTCACTGTGGGAGAATATGTGACATGAAAATTCGACCCTCTAAGTTACATCTAAGAGAGCTGAGTTCCCGATGCATGGGTTCTTTTGACATGGTTTGGTGGAGAAGGTTAAGATTGACCTTACCCCTCAGGATAAAGTAATGTGTGATGAGTTCCATGAGTCCAATTTAGAGCACTATGTGAGGTGCCCCGACCATGTGCTGAGCAATGAACCTAGTGAGCCGCAAGGGAGGCTGAAATGGTCTGAGTCCACCTGTGCAGTTTATAGACGCCAGAATGAAAGAACTCAGAGACAAGAATATGTTATGATAAAGGTTCTTTAGAAACGCCATGAGTACGGTAAAGCCACATAGGGGCCAATGATGGACATGGAAAAGTCTTATCCTGAATTGTTTGTTTGCTTGATAGAATTTTGAGGATAAAATTCCTATAAGAGGGGAAGGATGTTACAACCCCAATTTTTGGGTTCAATTGGTGAGAAATGTAATTTCTCATATAAAAGATAATTGAACAAATAATCATATAATTTATTTTGAAGACATGGATTTAGTTTACAATAGCCTTGATGATTGTTTTGTGGGCTTTATTGGCTATTGGGCCCAAATAATAAGGAAATCCAATCAGTGAATGAATAATTGAATATTTGAGAAAAGAAATATGTAGAAACCTCTAGAAGGCAAATTCAAAGAGGGATTTTGTTACGACCCCATCTGAGCTTAACTGGTAAACTAGGGTTTACCTAGACAATTGCAAAGATTAATTGGAATAATCATTCTTGAAATCTAATTAATGACGATAACTCAATTAGGATGTTTTAACTATGATAAGAAGTTTAAGTGTTCGTTTGCCTTGATAATTAGGGTTTGAGAAGCATAGACCCTAATCGGCCCAAAATAGGGTTTTAATGACATATGAATACAGAATTTGATAAGTAGAATGTCTCACTAAATGATTTTTAGTATTTTATGTGTAACTCTGATTTACTTCAAATTTGGACATGATTTGTATATATAAAATGTGAACAACATTGGAAAATATCAGAATTTTTGAAGAATGTTCTAATCTGTTTATCGGTCGAGTTTCAAAATCGACCGATCATATTTCCAGATTTATACAGAAGTGTGGTAAGTGACTTTTATCTTTTTATTGGTATATCTAATTGATCTCAAATTTTAACTGTGCTTGAAAAACACAGGTTTAGACACTCTGTTAAATTGGAATAATTGTTGGATGACTTTTGATCTCTACAGTGAGGGTGTCGGTCGAGTTCTGTGCAGGGCAAACTCGACCGAATCTGCTGCAGACTGCAATATAGCAGTGCACTGTTCTATTTTTAATTATTTATTGGTAACTCCAAATGATCTCAAATTTTAAATGACGCTTTATAGATCAATTATAAACAACTTGTTAAATTCCCATAATTTTTGGAGAAGGTTTGATCTCTGAAATAAACGACTTACAGTAACCTTGTATAACTGAATATTCAGCCAATATAATTAAAGTTGAGTGTTGGGTCAATATGCAATTGACCCAAGCAGCTCAAATTGACTTATATGATCGACCACACACACACAGCTCTCATTCTTCGTCATCCATCCCAGAGAAACAAAAATCTAGAGAGAGAGGGAGAGTTAGGGCTTGAGTGGAGAAAGAGGAGGAATTGCTGACCTAGGGTTTTGCGGTCCGTGGAATGGTGAAATCAAGTATGTTTGGATCCTTTGCATAGACTTTTATGGTGAATCTTCTCTCTCATGTCAAGATTCCGTCCATTCTCTAATTTGATCTAAGATGATGTCGAAATTCCCTCTTTTCTCACCCTTTCTTCATAATCCCTCATTTTCAAGATTTCCGAGTTGAATGGAAGAAGAATTGGGAGATTTGCTAGGGATTTGATATGAGTTCGAGATCCCCTGAGTTGAGCTGCAGTTTTGAGGTGTTTTCACACCTTGGGGTGAGTGGGTTCTTCCTCTAAACAGTATAATGCACGAAATTTGATTATAGCATCCAAATCCCTAATTGCTTGGTATGTGATTCTAAACCCTGAAATGTCCGTTTAATTTAAGTTGTTGCAAATTGATATGATATGGATTCCTTCTCTGTTTGAATGACTCTTTGATGGTAGATCCACATCAGAAACGTATACAACACATCCTAGAAAGAATGCTTTTCAGATTTATACCATATGATGTAATTAGGGTTTAACCTAATTGAGATATCTCTAGAGTTTCAACCTTATTGAAAAGGACTAGTAAACTTATAAGTGGTTAGGATGTACCTCATGGATTACCTTATTTGAATTTTATCCTTGGTGCATGATATCTCAGTGAATAGCATGGAAACCTAAATTTAGTTCACTTTCCATGGTTTCATACATATATCGATTGTATATGATTTGTTGAAAACAATCTTTATTTATTGAATGCTTATATCCTATGAAATCCTTATGAGAGCCATGTGACAAGTGAATGAGGTAAATGAAAAGGTGAATGAGGAGAATGAAACCCTAAAAGTAGGGTGTTGGCATGTGATGAATGAATAAGGCAAATGAAACCCTAAGGATAGGGTGTTCAATGAATCATGTTATGGTGACATGAAAGATCTCGATATGAGATGTGGTGATACTTAACTGTTGAATTGTATGCTTCTAGTGCATTTAACTTTATATGCTTGTTCTCTCTGAGTTGATATCTACATACTGCAGGGCTTCTTATATTTCAATACATATCTCGTAAATTGCAGGTGATGAGATATGACATGCCCTAGAAAGGGATGTTACTGAGACATGGTATATGTTGAATAAATGAGCTATGATGTTTTATATGATATGTTATGGCAGGCCGTGTGAGCCTTGTGAGAAATGTAAAATGAGTTATGATTTATGTTTTACATGTATCTATAATATTAATGTTAGACTTAGGTGCCCTAACACCGTAGAACCCCTTCGAGAGATCTGCTTCTTAGGGGTGAAACTCGTGTTGCAACATTAACCGTGCAGAGTCATGGTGGCACCAGGACAGAGAGGCAGTGTTCAACAATAATCCGTGCGGAGTCACGATGGCACTGGAAAAAATAGGGGTTATTGCAACAAGATCCGTGCGGAGTCATGGAGGTAACCCCGTGAGACTCTCCGCCTGTGTTCTCAGGTTAGAGGAGGAGTCTAGAGCACTCAGAGTAGTGCATTGAGGCTGGAGAGCCTATGAGTCAGGCCGGAGAGCCTGGGGTCCTGTGGCAGAACATGGCTGGCGTCAGACTTAGCATTTCTCGGGTGTGTCGCTAAGTCTTGTACGGTGGGATCGTAGTTCGCTACGGATCTTTATATGCAGAGTACACTGCATATGATTAGGGCATAAGTTAAAATATGATCATATAGGTTCACAGAGTTCCTTATGAATGAATGAGCTAAGGAAGACTAGAGCATAGTCTTCTAGTAGTTATTCTTTGGATGCAATATTTACATTCTTTGTTATTTCAATTATATTGTTTTAGAACTGCTCAGTGTAGTATTTATTGTTGTTAAATTTCATAACGTTTATTCAAAGTTATACCTGTAATCACATTAGTACCTTAGACTGTTTCTTTGAAGTACTCATTCACTGAGCGAGTAGGCTCACCCTGTACTCAAACATTTTAGGGTTAACCGCGTGGACTTGAAGATGGTCAGAGCATCAGTGTAGATCTGCTACAAGAGTTAAGTACAAGATTAGTTGAGTCAGTCGGTCCTTGTCACTCTAGGTCCTCAGTAAGAGATAAGAGAGAGTTGTAATTATGATGTGTAATATTGTTCCTCTTTTGATATGTACGCAAATTAGCAAGTTTTATGTGCATAAGGTGTGAGAGACATCATGAATGTTTATACATGTATCTTTACTATT
Organism: Alisma plantago-aquatica; assembly: GCA_963693085.1. Lineage (NCBI taxonomy): Eukaryota > Viridiplantae > Streptophyta > Magnoliopsida > Alismatales > Alismataceae > Alisma > Alisma plantago-aquatica. The sequence goes on along the minus strand of OY856409.1, from coordinate 6,380,218 downwards.
GAAGTCTGATTAGTAAAAGAAATGTTCAAATTCCTTTGTTAAGATGTTATGTGGTTCAATGCGGGGAAACAAGAGTTTTAAAGAAAAAAAAAAGTTAAGGGTGTTCTTTGTGTTACATATAAGTCCTATCTTATGCCCTAATCTCATGATTTGAGGAAATTGTGAGATCAGGGTGTAACAGATTTCGTGCCTCTTGGGTTCCTTGGGTTCCAAGGAGTCCAAAGTTGCATAAAGAGTGCAATAAGAAAAGAAAAGATTAATTAAGTATTTTTTATTAAGAAAGAAATTGAAAATAATGGTAAAATGTGGAAAATGAGTAGAAAGAGGCATAAATGAGATTCCTTGGTGAAATTTCGTATCCATGAGGTTGCTAATATTAAAAGGGATGCAAATGAGGAAAATAAAAGAGAAATAAATAGAAATTCTCAAAAAGAGATAATTTAATGAGAAATAAACATGATAATGAAAAATAATGGATATAGATGCATCTAGAAGGATAATAATTATCCTTGAAAAGGGAATTTCGAGATAATAGAATGTCTTGGGATCCAAGGAGTCCCAATAAAGAGGAAAGAAAGAAAAAATACCAAATTTGCAAAATAAAAGATACTATGATACATTATTAATGAATTTGGTGATATTGATAAAAATGAAGTATTTTCTTTTAAAAGGAAATAGAATTTCGTGCCAATGGATTAAAAGGGCAAGAATAATGATAATAAGAGAAAGTATTTTTGTTTTTCTAAGTATCCATGAGATAAGGAATATCAAGGAAGAAAAGGGAGAGAGAGAATATACTTCTCATTGAAGGAATTGATTTCCTACTTGGAAAGGGACTCTTTGATTCGTTTATAGCCAGCTTAGGGCTTCTTTCCTCACCCCTTTTAAAGGGTAGAGCCGCGGTTTGAGTCCGAGAGAGAGAGAGAGAGATCCCACGCTCTCCTCTTTGTTGTTCTTCGTTCAAACCCTAGTTGAGGAAAGTATGTCTAACCTTGAGGAAGAGAGGACTCATGGGGTCATCTCGATCGATGAGAGAGCTTCCATGACGACCTGGGATGATCGACCATCATCCCCATGCCCTTGGCCACCGTGCAGTGCCTGCAAAAGTCCAGCGACATGTCTGCAAGTCACATGCATGCCCCGCACAAGGCAACCACCAAGGTGGCAAGATGGGTGGCGCTCCAGGTGTGAAAGAAGGCGACAGACCAAGAGTTGCATCGGGCGATGGATTTCGAGCTCTAGATGGGAGGGGGGACCCCCAAAGTTATGCAAAACGGCGACAACTAGGGCGTCGCAATGAGGAAGATGACTGAGCCTCTTTTTGATGTGTCTACCCCTCCGCGTGATGAAGAGCGAGCCACCTAAGTAAGGGCATAATCGTAATTCGATTCTATTTCCAAAGCAGCAACGTTGCATGGAGAATGAGCGATGTGGCGCGCTCTGTTTGGCCGGGAAGGTATTTCCTTTATTAATTCATAATTAAAGATTTGTAACTCCGATCAAGGCAAATTATATATGTATTTTGATCAGAAAAATGAAAGGAACCCATTAAAAACAATTTTATAGCCCAAATCTGATCATAGTTCGAAATGTAGTGTAAATTATCATCTTTAATGAATTAAAGATTAAGAAACCCTGATTGAAAATGAATAAAGTGTTTGATAGGGTTTAATGGATCATTAGAGTTGATGTTAACCAGTTAAATGTAAAAAGGTACATTATGTTCAAAAAGGAAGAACTTTGCACATGATTAGTCTAATTTAGAGTTTATGTGCTTGAAATTTGAAAAGGGCATAAAGTTATCATCTTTAATGATTTAATTAAAGAAAATTGCTTAGATTTGATGATAGATGGACTTAATGACATTATTTGGATAATTTTAGTTGATATTAACCTGTTGTTAATAAAAGTGAAAATAGGATATAAAAAGATGACCTTATATAATTGGTTTAATTTAGGGTTTCGTGCATGATTATGCATTAATGAGCTTGAAAACCCTAATTTAGATGAATGTGTCTTTTAATTGTTTTAATGGTTGAAATCCATGAATAAATAGGGATGTGATGATCCTAAGTCAATTTGGGTATAAAACACTATTAAAATGGATAGTTGAGCAATTAAGGTTCATATAAATGGAAAAGGATATTTTAGGGTTTGTTAACCTAAAAGGGATTAAGTTTGAGAAATTGATCTAAGAAACCCTAATGAATATTAAAGAAACCTTAATGCGGATTATAAACCATAGAAAGAGAATCCACGTCAATAAAGTAGATTCTTGATAAAGTGTGTAATAAATAGAGTACATATTCTTTTCAGGAATTATGTGATGATTGAATTACTTGCTTGGATGTATTGATTGGTTTGATGGTATATACATGAAGTATATGTTGAATAATCTGCATGACTCATCAAATCAGGTATGTGGTTACGCTTATGAATAATCGCTCTAGTTTCACGGTGATTCCCGAAGTTTTAATCGGTTGCTTGAAAATAACTATTGGATGTTTATTTATTTCATGCAACTATAAAGTGACTATGATTATCTCTATAAATGTGCGTATATAACTGACTAGATCCGGGTCCACCTCTATTGCTTTGAAAAGGCTAAGAGAAAAGGGGTAATCCTAGAGAAAGGTCTAGGTTACCGAGAGTTAGAAACTGGGCTACCTACGTGTAGTTCCATGAAACTCATTAGCCTGCCATGAGTTAAGGAGTGGGCTACTTACGAGTAGTGCCATGTGATTCAACCCTAGAAATTGGTTCACTTATAGGTGGATCATGAGGGGTTTAATGGGGACAACATAGAGGATAGGGTACTCTTCGATCGCAGAGTTATATCTAAAAAGTAATCTTGGATGTTAAATGATTAATTGAATGATTACATTGTTAACATATTTACATAATTATTGTTTCCCCCACATACCAACTTTGCAAAATAAAAGATAATATGATACATTATTAATGAATTTGGTGATATTGATAAAAATGAAGTATTTTCTATTAAAAGAAAATAGAATTTCGTGCCAATGGATTAAAAGGGCAAGAATAATGATAATAAGAGAAACGATTTTCGTTTTTCTAAGTATCCATGAGATAAAAAATATCAAGGAAGAAAAAAGAGAGAGAGAATATACTTCTCATTGAAGTAATTGATTTCCTACTTGGAAAGGGACTCTTTGATTCGTGAATAGCCAGCTTAGGGCTTCTTTCCTCACCCCTTTTAAAGGGTAGAGCCGTGGTTTGAGTCTGAGAGAGAGAGAGATCCCACACTCTCCTCCTTGTTGTTCGACGTTCAAACCCTAGTTGAGGAAAGTATGTCTAACCCTGAGACAAAGAGGACTCATGGGGTCATCTCGATCGATGAGAGAGCTTCCACGACGACCTGGGATGATCGATTATCATCCCCATGCCCTCGGCAGCTGTGTAGAGCCTACAAAAGGCCAGAGACATGTCTGCAAGTCGCACGCCTGCCCCGCACAAGACAACCACCTAGGTGGCAAGATGAGTGGCGCTCCAGGTGCGGCAGAAGGCGGCGGAGCAAGAGCTGCATCGGGCGATGGGTTTCGAGCTCTGGATGGGAGGGGGCGGACCCCCGAAGTTCTGCAAAACGGTGATAGCTAGGGTGTCGCAAGGAGGAAGATGACTGGGCCTCTGTTTGACGTTTCTACCCCTTCGCGTGATGAAGAGAAAGCCACTTAAGTAAGGGCATAATCGTAATTCGATTCTATTTCCAAAGCAGCAACGTTGCATGGAGAATGAGCGACGTGGCACGCTCTGTTTGGCTAGGAAGGTATTTCCTTTATTAATTCATAATTAAAGATTCGTAACTCCGATAAAGACAAATTATATATGTATTTTGATCAGAAAAATGCAAGGAACCCATTAAAAACTGTTTTATAGCTTGCATCTTGTCATAGTTCGAAATGTAGTGTAAATTATCAGCTTTAATGAATTAAAGATTAAGAAACCCTATTTGGAAATGAATAAAGTGTTTAATAGGGTTTAATGGATCATTAGAGTTGATGTTAACCTGTTAAATGTAAAAAGGTACATTATGTTCAAAAAGGAAGAACTTTGCACATGATTAGTCTAATTTAGAGTTTATGTGCTTGAAATTTGAAAAGGGCATAAAGTTATCATCTTTAATGATTTAAATAAAGAAAAACCCTTAGATTTGATAATAGATGGACTTAATGACATTATTTGGATAATTCAAGTTGATATTAACCTGTTGTTAATAAAAGTGAAAATAGGATCTAAAAAGATGATCTTTTTATATAATTGGTTTAATTTAGGGTTTCGTGCATGGTTATGCATTAATGAGCTTGAAAATCCTAATTTAGATGAATGTGTTTTTTAATTGTTTTAATGGTTCAAATCCATGAATAAATAGGGATGTGATGATCCTAAGTCAATTTGGGTATAAAAGACTATTAAAATGGATATTTGAGCAATTAAGGTTCATATAAATGGAAAAGGATATTTTAGGGTTTGTTAACCTGAAAGGGATTAAGTTTGAGAAATTGATCTAAGAAACCCTAATGAATATTAATGAAACCTTAATGCGGATTAGAAACCTTAGAAAGAGAATTCAAGTCTAGATTCTTGATAAAGTGTGTAATAAATAGAGTACATATTCTTTTCAGGAATTATGTGATGATTGAATTACTTGCTGGATCTGTTGATTGGTTTGATGGTATATACATGAAGTATATGTTGAATAATCTGCATGACTCATCAAATCAGGTATGTGTTTACGCTTATGAATAATCGCTCTAGTTTCATGGTGATTCCCGAAGTTTTAATCGGTTGCTTCAAAATAACTATTGGATGTTTATTTATGTCATGCAACTATAAAGTGACTATGATTATCACTATAAATGTTCGTATATAACTGACTAGATCCGGGTCCACCTCTATTGCTTTGAAAAGGCTAAGAGAAAAGGGCTAATCCTAGAGCAAGGTCTAGGTTACCGAGAGTTAGAAACGGGGCTACCTACGTGTAGTTCCATGAGACTCATTAGCCTTCCATGAGTTAAGGAGTGGGCTACTTACGAGTAGTGCCATGTGATTCAACCCTAGAAATTGGTTCACTTATAGGTGGATCATGAGGGGTTTAATGGGGACAACATAGAGGATAGGGTACTCTTGGATCGCGGAGTTATATCTAAAAAGTAATCTTGGATGTTAAATGATTAATTAAATGATTACATTGTTAACATATTTACATAATTATTGTTTCCCCCACATACCAGCTTCGGCTGACTGACATTTTGTTTGTCAGCGTTTTAGGTACAAGCCAAAAGGACAAACAGTAAATCATCATATTGTGAAATACATGAAGTAAAATACAAGGAGGATTAGTTAGAGTAGAATCCTTAAGTGGATAGAAGTTTAGAGATCCAAGTTTTCAAAAAGGTATGCAAAAATTTATTTTCTTACAGCTTTCAGTATAGTATGTTAAAATTTGATAATTATTCTTGGTTAATTGTCGAAGCTTTGATCTAGAAGTCAAGGGTGCGGCTTCGACCTCTCGGTCTCCCTTAATTGGGGGTTATCGGGAGGTGGGGTCGTAACATTTGGTATCAGATCTTGGGTTCCTCAGTTAACCATTAATAATTATTAAATTTTACAAAATCCATAGAACCCAAGGGAGTTATTAGAGGATTATCCGAAAGATGGAGGTGTCTAGAAAAGGATCACGACCAGGGGCTGGCAATATTTTCCTCCGCACCGCTAGTCGGAATATGAGGACTCCCGGATCCGCGTGACTGCCTGGCCAAAGTCTTAGGATATGAATAGAAATAAGATACCTTTAGGACATCTCATCTTATTCATCCCTTCTCATCACAAAATTCTGATAAGGACCTAAAGGATTAGGGTTTTCTTTCTTCTCCTAACCCTCTTGAGGTATGGGTAAGGTGTGATAACGTGACCTTTTTCTCTCTCCTCTATTATACTCCTTTTCTCTCATCAAGTGTCCCTTACTCAATTTGATATTAATTTCATAATTGGATAGTTATGATATTCCAATTTGGCGACTACACTGGTCAATTTTGCAGTTGGTGATTTTAATTTGTACTCTTAAACTAAGTATCTTGCCATATCATGTCACCTTCTTGCATCTAATTTTGGACCTCAACTCCATGATCTTTTGTCAATATTATATACACCACATCGTAGGGGACTCAATTATGAATTCAACGACACAAAAATCACCTCAATCGAAGGCTCCTAGCCCAAGATATGATAATTTGAAACTAACTTATTTTTTTGCACATGTTTTGATCAATTTCATTTGGGTTTTGCAATCTTATTGGGCCCAAATACAAATCGAGGCCCAATTTCTTGCCCCTTCTTCCTCTTCCATTTTTGGAAAAATCGCAAGATCTGGGAAGCATATCTGCCGCCTTTAGCTAAATTGGGCAATGGGGGAAAGCTCTTAATTGCTTGGAATCCAAACCCTAGTGCTCTTGATCTGATTATAAACCCCTCTCATCAAGCCTTTGTTCATATTTGGTTTCTTCTTTCCCTTAGTCGTGTTTCCCCTCTCCTCCCTGCCTGGCGGCAAGGGCTACGCCGCAGGTGGCTGCCCCTCCCGATCTATGCCTGGAGGCCAGCACGGTGGCGAACCCTGGTGGCCGATGTACCCAGATCCACAACCCCCACATCGAGCCTCTTTCCTCTGCGGAAGGTGTCGATGAGGCAAGGCTAGAGCTGAAGCCGTCGACCTGCCAAGCCGGTGGCTAAATCCCCACGGCAGGGTCTTGTCCTTGAAGATGAAAACGGGCCGCAACAGCGCGCCCAAGACCATGCCTACCCCGAGCTTACCTTGCCCCGAGCTTCTGGAGGTGCCGTGGTTTCTGAGGGAGACCTGAGCGTTGTCCCCTGTTTCCACTCAGTTCCCGCGCAAGAACAGGGGTCACACGGTTGGGGAAGATGAACAGTAGCCGCCAGGGGCCTGGGTCAAGAGAGGAGTCTAGATCGGATGTCCATGGGTCAAGGAGTGGCCGGCCCAACTGTGAGTTACACCTTGGGAGGGTGTAGATGACGCCCAGGCAGGCCGCCCGATCTTGCATCAACGACCAGGATCCTCTGCATAATCATGGTAACGATATCAATCAAAATCCATATGGTTTCGATGTGGAATTTACAAAAATCATAACTTCCTCATTTTAAGGCCAAATATAGCAAAATTATATATCAAATGGATCCACTCGAAAAGACCTACAATATGAGCTTATTTCTAGAACCTGAATCTTCTTCTAGGTTCCTTATATTGCTAAAGATGTAACCTTTGACTACTTTGAATATGCTTAACACATGATTATGATTAATGATTGGATATTGATGCTCAGTTTACCCCCGATCCTTAAATCAGTGCTTGTGATATATACTTGAACTAAATGAAGGTCCTACTCTCCCTATTGTTCATCATGACCCTTTTTGTACATATGTGCCTACTTTGGACTATAATGTTGAACTTTGCCTAGATTGCTAATCTTGCTTCTAATGGACAAACACCTATTTTGGAATATATTTCTTATGACCTTATGTTGCTGATCTAAATCATCCCTTATGCTTGGCTCTTTTTCATTGGTGATCTTTGACCTTGTTTGCTCTACTGTGAGTCTTTTGACCCTAGAATGCAGGTAAATACCTTAAACCTTGTTATGTTTATAGAAAGAGCATTGAACGTCATAATGGCATGAAACTTGAACCACACTCCTATGATGACCTCTAGATCAGTACAATGTCATATAATGAACCAATAAGCAACTTGGAACCTATCTTCGCCAAAACCCTAAAAATGAATCTAATTAGGGTTAATAATGAGAATCTAATGTATATATGTAATCTTGTTCTTAATCAGGTTTGGCATGTGGCTAGATGGTAATGGATGTGTTAAGTTAAGAATCTCTGAATCAGGTATGGGCCTTATCTAGTTATATGACTACCGCTTTCTTGCTTGAAAAGACATATATTATATGCTTGTTTGTCTATTTTCTCAAATATTGCCATGTAGTATTGCTATGTCATACTCGATGTTTGCTTCGTCTGTTTTATAACTTGAACACACACACACACACACACATATATATATATATATATATATATATATATATATATATATATATATATATATATATATATATATATATATATATATATATATATATATATATATATATATATATGGAACTCCATTATAATATTGTTGACAAAGGGCTCTTGGTTACGACCTTCAGGTCCCTCTCGTATAAAAGGGTTATCTAAGCTTGAGCACCCTTACAGACCCTTCCGACGCGAAGTTGGTCAAAGGCCTTAAACATGTTTGATATTGTTGATATAATGGAGTGAAATGATATAAAATATGTTTTCGTATTTGTTAAACAATTAACATGTTTATTCTTGTTCGTTTAATCTTGAAATTTTTTCAAAATTATGCAAAGCTTATATATATGTGTATCTTTCGGCCCCATACTCAACACCTCGTGTGTTGACCCATTTCTCGTATGTTGTTTTTAGGTTCAGAGATGGCTAGAAGGTTGATGGGCTTGGTGAGCTATGCTAGGTGTACTTGTTGTAAGATCCAGATATAGTATACATGAGTAGACTTGTATACGGTGACTCTTGAATATGTAATTCAAATCATGTAATATAATGATGTTTCTTAATATATCTTGTTGATTGTTGAGATTATGTTGGTGCATTTATCTTGTTATCTGTTCATGTGTGCTATGATTTATGCTTCCACATTTTTCCTTTGGTATACGTTTGGTTCATGGACTGGGATTCTGGTTCCGTGACAGATGGTATCAGAGCATGAACAATAACTACACCAAACATGGCTCACATGAAACACAAACTAAACTCACCTTACATCTTAACCCTAGAAACTTAATGAAATATCCTTGTGGATTAGGTTGACTTAGCCTCTAGGTTAGAACCTAGATGTTCTAGAACTAGGTGTAGACTTGTGTAAGTTACCTCCCTAGACATGATTTGCGACATGTGCTTAGGATGTCTACACAACCTTGCACCATGTTCTTACTAATTCTCTAGGTGTCATGATACTAGACTGCCTAATGAGTGTGGTAACTCATTTTGGTTTTGGTTTTATTCAAATGGAGTATGGTGGTTTTCATCGCCTGTTTAAACGTTGGAGAAAACATATTTCAAGTATTATTATATGTACATATGAAAAATGTTACCACACTCGGAAAGGCAGTGAGTTTCCATGCAACCTAGAAGAAAGAGATGTAACATCAAGTCTAGATGAGAGAGTTTAGATGATAGTGATAGTCTCTAGATTTGTCTAGAGCCATGATATAGGTTAGGCAAGTAAAAAAAAACCTAGAAACCTAAGATGATGATTATGATATTGATTATGATGTCGATGTTGATAAGACCCAAGTTGTTTGAGGAAGTTCGAGTATGTTTAACAATATGGAATGAGTTTGACCATGCATCCCTAGCTAGACCTAGCACCTTGTATGATACATACCACTTGGTTGATGTGCTAAACATAGCTAGCGGGTGGATATGCTTGTCTGTACCTAGTCTTGTATGTGTGGATATATGATATATGGTTCGAGACCAACACGGGCCTCAATCTCTTTGCAAAGGAAGACCTCTAGCATGGGACATATGAATAGGGTGACATTTTGATATGAGTTGACCCGTATCGGGAAAAGGTTAGAGTACCTAAACTTCAAAATATTTGAAATGTTGAATAATATGAATGATGAAATACTTGATGATGAGTCCCTAGCTAGACTACTTCTAACTATATGAGTTGAGTGACCTAACGTGTGGTTTCCTTGAAAATGTTGAACCCTAGATGTCCTATGGAAATATCTAACCCTAGAGAAAAAGGCAATTGAATATTTGATGCTTGATATATATATAGGTGAGGGAGATGTCCCAAGACCTAAGATGATGTGCATGATGTTTGATGTCCATGATGAGCCTCATACTCGGGTTACAGTTGTATATACAGGAATCTAGCGGTTACCCTTGTTTGTCGAATGATGGGTAGAAAATTTTGTTATGGGTAGATGGTTGTGGTTAACATGTCTTGTTGGACACATATATGTCTTAGATTGAGTGGCTTGAGATTGTGAAGCTCTTTCTAGATACAAGTGAGAAAGTTACAAAACTTCAATATTGATGACAATGTTGTTCCTTGAATGATGCTTGATACATGAAATATCTCGCTTATGTTTAAAAATTGGTATATGCTAGATGATCACTCACATAACATGAAATCATACCATACATGAAAGATGTAGCTTTGAAATCATGATCTAGATATGATGATATCATAAGATCTTAGCTTGAACAATCAGAGGTAACATACCTAATATCACACCCAAGTGAAAACAAACCAACTCAATATGTTACTCTTGGGGTGATACCTTGAATAAATAGAATGAATAAATTACTTAATTTCATATCCAAAAATGAGAAATGGTGAACATAACTGATTAGATTTGGTAGAAATCTAGAGTAAAGATGAGATACACACTCCATGATAGTCTTATTTGAATTCATGTCCATAAACATTATTCTTTTAAAAAGTGATAACATAGATTTTGATAATACACCCTGATCGTGTATGCATCTTAGTACAAAAACCCTGATATATGGATACTAAGGATGGGTAAACCCTAATACCATGATGATGTCACATTATGATGGAACACTAAGTAATATGTATACAATCAAGACGAGTACACCCTCAATATGGTAACCTAGCATGCATCCCATTTTGGGGAATTTTCGTGACAACCATGGTACCTAGGCATGATGAGTATGAACTTTGACTTTCGACTATGATCTTGGACTAATTTCGAGGACGAATTTTTTTTTAAGGAGGGAAGGATGTGATAACCTGACCTTTTTCTCTCTCCTCTATTATACTCCTTTTCTCTCATCAAGTGTCCCTTACTCAATTTGATATTAATTTCATAATTGGATAGTTATGATGTTCCAATTTGGCGACTACACTGGTCAATTTTGCAGTTGGTGATTTTAATTTGTACTCTTAAACTAAGTATCTTGCTATATCACGTCCCATTCTTGCATCTAATTTTGGAACTCGACTCCATGATCTTTTGTCAATATGATATACACCACATTGTAGGGGACTCAATTATGAATTCAACGACACAAAAATCACCTCAATCGAAGGCTCCTAGCCCAAGATATGATAATTTGAAACTAACTTATTTTTTTGCACATGTTTTGATCAATTTCATTTGGGTTTTGCAATCTTATTGGGCCCAAATACAAATCGAGGCCCAATTTCTTGCCCCTTCTTCCTCTTCCATTTTTGGAAAAATTGCAAGATCTGGGAAGCATAACTGCCGCCTTTAGCCAAATCGGGCAATGGGGGAAAGCTCTTAATTGCTTGGAATCCAAACCCTAGTGCTCTTGATATGATTCTAAACCCCTCTCATCAAGCCTTTGTTCATATTTGGTTTCTTCTTTCCTTTAGCCGTGTTTCCCCTCTCCTCCCTGCCTGGCGGCAAGGGTTGCGCCGCAGGTGGCAAGGGCTACCAAGGTGGCTGCCCCTCCCGATCTATGCCTGGAGGCTAGCACGGTGGCGAACCCTGGTGGCCGATGTACCCAGATCCACAACCCCCACATCGAGCCTCTTTCCTCTGCGGAAGGTGTCGATGAGGCAAGGCTAGAGCTGAAGCCGTCGACCTGCCAAGCTGGTGGCTAAATCCCCACGGCAGGGTCTTGTCCTTGAAGATGAAAACGGGCCGCAACAACGTGCCCAAGGCCATGCCTACCCCGAGCTTACCTTGCCCCGAGCTTCTGGAGGTGTCGTGGTTGCTGAGGGAGACCTGAGCGTTGTCCCCTGTTTCCACTCTATTCCTGCGCAAGAACAGAGGTCACACGGTTGGGGAAGATGAACAGTAGCCGCCCGGGGCCTGGGTCAAGAGAGGAGTCTGGACCGGATGTCCATGGGCCAAGGAGTGGCCGGCCTGACTGCGACTCACAGCTTGGGAGGGTACAGATGATGCCCAGGCAGGCCGCCCGATCTTGCATCAACGGCCAGGATCCTCTGCATAATCATGGTAACGCTATCAATCAGAATCCATATGGTTTCGATGGGGAATTTACAAAAATCATAACTTCCGCATTTTAAGGCCAAATATAGCAAAATTATATATCAAATTGATCAACTCGAAAAGACCTACAACATGAGCTTATTTCCAGAACCTGAATCTTCTTCTAGTTTCCTTATATTGCTAAAGATGTAACCTTTGACTACTTTGAATATGCTAAACACATGATTATGATTAATGATTGGATATTGATGCTCAGTTTACCCCCGATCCTTAAATCAGTGCTCGTGATATATACTTGAACTAAATGAAGGTCCTACTCTCCCTATTGTTCATCATGACCCTTTTTGTACATATGTGCCTACTTTGGACTATAATGTTGAACTTTGCCTAGATTGCTAATCTTGCTTCTAATGGACAAACACCTATTTTGGAATATATTTCTTATGACCTTATGTTGCTGATCTAAACCATCCCTTATGCTTGGCTCTTTTTCATTGGTGATCTTTGACCTTGTTTGCTCTACTGTGAGTCTTTTGACCCTAGAATACAGGTAAATACCTTAAACCTTGTTATGTTTATAGAAAGAGCATGGAACGTCATAATGGCATGAAACTTGAACCACACTCCTATGATGACCTCTAGATCAGTACAATGTCATATAATGAACCAATAAGCAACTTGGAACCTATCTTGGCCAAAACCCTAAAAATGAATCTAATTAGGGTTAATAATGAGAATCTAATGCATATATGTAATCTTATTCTTAATCAGGTTTGGCATGTGGCTAGATGGTAATGGATGTGTTAAGTTAAGAATCTATAAATCAGGTATGGGCCTTATCTAGTTATATGACTATCACTTTCTTGCTTGAAAAGACATATATTATATGCTTGTTTGTCTATTTTCTCAAATATTGCCATGTAGTATTGCTATGTCATACTCGATGTTTGCTTCGTCTGTTTTATAACTTGAACATATATATATATGGAACTCCATTATAATATTGTTGATAAAGGGCTCTTGGTTACGACCTTGAGGTCCCTCTCGTATAAAAGGGTTAGCTAAGCTTGAGCACCCTTACGGACCCTTACGACGGGAAGTTGGTCAAAGGCCTTAAACATGTTTAATATTGTTGATATAATGGAGTGAAATGACATAAAATATGGTTTCACATTTGTTAAACAATTAACATGTTTATTCTTGTTCGTTTAATCTTGAATTTTTTTCAAAATTGTGCAAAGCTTATATATATGTGTATCTTTCGGCCCCATACTCAACACCTCGTGTGTTGACCCATTTCTCGTATGTTGTTTTTAGGTTTAGAGATGGCTAGAAGGTTGATGGGCTTGGTGAGCTATGCTAGGTGTACTTGTTGTAAGATCCAGATATAGTATACATGAGCAGACTTGTATAGAGTGACTCTTGAATATGTAATTCAAATCATGTAATATAATGATGTTTCTTAATATATCTTTTTGATTGTTGCGATTATGTTGGTGCATTTATCTTGTTATCTGTTCATGTGTGCTAAGCTTTATGCTTCCGCATTTCGCCTTTGGTATACGTTTGGTTCATGGACTGGGATTCTGGTTCCGTGACATAAGGTTAATAAGGTTTAAGGAATCCTCCACCAAATTAATGAAAGGCATGTAAATAAGATGTCATGGACATAAGCTTAATAGATTAAGAGCAAACTAAGGAATAGATACATGCTTAGGTTGTATGACATAAGTTGTCATGTCCTCAAAAGAGACCTGAGGCTAGACCTTCTTGTCATGAGGATAAGTTAGTCCTGGAGAGAGAGATCTCCATTGCAAGTAGAGACCTGGCACATCCTCTGAGGATGATGTTAACCCTAACCCTAAGTGAAGGTTAGAGAGAGATGATTGGACCAGGTGTTTGAAAGGACATGCCTTTGAGATTCCATATGATCCATGGGTGACCTAACACCTTTGGCAACCCAACCTTAGCAAGGGTTGTGCATGTTAGGGTAAAGGATAGCTCCTTAGATGATGATGTTAGTGAAGGACCTTAGAAACACTATGGGCTTGTGCAAGTAGGGTATAGATGGCACCTAGGGCACGTCATAGTGCTGACAATAGGATGAAACCCTAGATAAGGAATTATGATGGAGCATAAAGGGTTATGGTTGATCTTGAGAAAACATAAGTTCGAACCTAGGCTTCACCCATGTAGGGCATGCTTTTGAGGTTGATCCTTCATGAAGAGAGGACCTCTAATGGTGAGGTTGGATGTAGGGTTATCTCTAGAGAGAGCAAGAAACCCAGCAAGAAGGTTGGAAGCCTAAAACCCTGAACAATGGATGATAGTGGTTGCCTCATGATCGATCCCTGAAAGTTGATGATATCTTGGTTGTCTTTAGAGGGACCAAACCCTAGAGAGAGAAGATCAAGATTCTAGTACCTATGTTCCTACGGTATAAGTGTTTACCTTCTGAGGTAGGAAGAAGAGTTCCTTAGACCTAGAAAGGTTTAGTAGCGGGTTATGAGGCCTTGTACCTTATTGGTTGTCCTTAAGAAGGACCCAACTCTAAGTGTTGCTCGATTTGAGGGATGACAAGGAGTGCATGTCATGCCTTTTGCATGCTTGGTTCGTAGTTAAGAGATAGAGCATGCAGTAGGACACCTAAAGGTGAACCTAGGGATTCCTAGACCTAAGAGGGGAAATGGTATACCTAATGCTCATGACGAGAATTAAGTTTCCATAGTTTCAAGCATGGTACTCCTCATGTATATAGGAAAAGGGAAGTCCCTTAAGTTTAAGGTATGTGTGAGGAACCCCTCACAACTAGGTTGATGATAAAGGAAAGTATGATCTTGATCCAACATCGAGGAAAGAGGATAAGTATAACCTAGCATGGTACAATAGGCGATCTGCTTCTGCCTCAATAGATTGCTAGGGTTAAGTAGGCTCAAGTGGATGTAAATCCTAGACCTAAGACCTTTTTTGACCATGGTGTCAAGAGATAGTTTTCCTCCCATCCTGGGAGAGGGACCCCTTTGGTAGGGTATATATCAGTTTTGTTGGTTTAAGGTAACCTGACGAGGTCTCACAGGATCTTGAGAAGCTAAGTGAAAAGTAAATGGTATGAGAATGAACCTGTAGACCCATAGATATCCATCTCTAATTGCGTATGAATGTGTTACCATGGAGGTACCTGGTATGGGACTTGACCAAGGTAGGCAGGTTGCCATGATCCCTATGAAAGGATGAAAGTCAGCCCATGAATGCAGAAGGAGAGATGATGAAGACTTGGCTAAGGTTCTAAGTGAACATGTACTATAAAGGTGAATCCTAAGTCTATCCTAGGGTCAGGTAGGGATAAGAATGATGAAAGTAGGAGTTGCCTAATTACCCAGTTGCACATGACCATAGGGTCGGGAGGTAACAACTATCATTGTCTGAGGACTATGTGTTAGGTGATTGATCACCTTCATGAACTCATGGGACCCAAAGGGCAGATGAGTAGGGCACTCTCTTGGTGCATGAGGGAAGAGGGATGAACCCAAAAGGGCCGGTACCCTATAGACCTGGAGGAGATGACCAAGGATATAAACCTCACTAGGTTCAATACTAGTTTGATATCATGATGTCTGTGACGAAGAGACATATGTGGCATGTTGCAACTTAGATGTAAAAGTGTATTGGCAAGGTGAGATATACCATCTCTACTCTTGGAATAGGAAGAACTCTGTATTTGGACTGCAGCCAAACGCTTATTTCCTCTTGTTATGGGGGTGAGAGATAGGACATTATGCATGCCATACACCAAGGATAAGAGATGATGTAGGTTGGAACGTTGCCATGAGAAATGGGGATAAAGAAGATAACCTACCCTGGAAAAGTGAATGATACATGCATGGCTTGCAAACACTAAGAGGAATGAGGTAGTCACCTTATGAGGATGTTTTTTTATCATGAGCTATGTAGAACTTACAAGTATACCAGGTTGATTTTGATCACCATGATGATGAAATCAGAGAGTGTTCTTAATAAAGATAGACATAGAGTTTGAGGTGAGATGATAAGTGAAATACATGGAAGTGTATGTCTTCAGCGTTACCTAATACCTAAGGATGTGAAGTGGTAATGGATGCTCTTGTTGAGATACATCTGACTTGTTTCACTAGAAGCTAGAAGAGGTTGTTTGGCTAACCCTAAGTTTGAGAAGGAGAGGTGTTTGGATAACACTCAGATGTAACAAGATACATTGAAAAGTAAACGGTTGTTTGGTTAGCCAGTCTAGTCCTTGATGCAATGAAAGGATGGTGGTAGAACCTCAGATGCACTTCTTTGGAAGAGTAGGTGATGAAACCCCGACTAGAGTGGTTTAGGGTTTCGGAGGAATCGATATTAAGGAATCATGACATATAAGAAATCATGATTGAAGATCACCATACACCGTGGTAAATGGCAATAGCACTATGGACGCTTAAGGTGAAGCTGCATCTGGTTTATGGCCATGCAAGCCAGGAGGTAAAGGACGAACCCCAATAAAATAGTGTATCGATATAGAGGACAAAAGAGTCCCTGAGAGGGAATGGGAGTTCATCACTATGGATGTTGAGATAGGTCTCCCCTAGACCAAGGAAGGTCAAGATGCAATATGGGTTATGGTAGATCGCCTTACCTAGATGACATAAGAAAGAAAGAGTATTGTCAAGGGACAGATCAGATTGAGCTACATATGAGATAGATGGTTCAACTACACCATGATGCAAGTTCAAAAGTTCATGAGTAGGACTTAAAGGTTCACTTCCATAAGGTGAAAGTAGGTACATGAAGACCTCGATGATAGTACAGTTTATCACCCCTAACTAATGGTTGGTATAATCCAGACTAAAGGGGGTCTGATGAGAGCATGTGTGCTCATTTAGGGTGATATCTAGAGACAGTTCTTGTCCTATGAAAGATGTGACAATGACCACGATAGCCAGTATCGAGTTTTATAAGAAGCTCTGTAAGGGAGTTTGTGTCGGTCACCAGTTCAGTAAGGTGATGTTGGTGAAAGGACCACATGATGGATAGAAAAGGACCACAGTGTGTGTAGATGAAGTCGCTTTGATCATGTAATGGTTGAAAGGAGCCTAGAGATGACGAGAGTCATGAGCAGATGCAAGGTAGACTGACGTTGTCTTTGACCAAAGTCCTTGACAACTAGTCTACCTTTGAATCTGATATCCTTAATAATGTCATCTCTCTTCATCATGTAGTCCCAATTGGACTTTAGTAATCTCTGGCCCTTGGGAATCATGCCAAGCCGATAGGTATCATTCTTCTATAAAGAAAACATCTCCTCGTACATCTCCTGATGCCACTATGATTTATCTCTATGAGTTTGTGCCTCATGATAAGTCTCTCGCTCCCTCTGATTAGTAAGGAGAATATACTGAGATGTTGAATATCTAGATGAAGGATGACGAACTCTGTCAGACCTCCTCAGCTACACCTCTGCAGACTCTTCCTGGTGATGATCATACTCCCCCTAACCAGAAGTCTCTGAATGTGAATATGAATCACTCATCTATGCATCTGGAGCCGAAGCACTCAATGTACTATCACTCTACTATTGGGTTTTAGGGGAGACAGAGAAGGCAGCGGAAACAAAAAATTTCTCCTCCCAAACCCAGAACAAAGGAAACACGTCAATATCTATACAATAGGAAGGATGGTTTGTAAAGGTGTACCTTGTCCCGAGGCTTGCTCGGCGACATTACCTCGCGGCTTGCACGGTCTTCACCTCCGGTCTTGGACGGTGTCTGTGCAGCTCCTGGTCTCACCAGAACTGTCGGGATTGACATTTGTCCTCCAAGCGGCAGAAGTCTCCCGCCTCTGAAGTAGTCCACACAGACCACCTGGAACTCCGATCTCCTTCTCCCACATGGAATCAGAAGGAGTCATACCCTCTTGTCGGCGTACTAGTCACCAACACTCTCCTGCAACTAGTTGCTTTTCTGCAGTTGTCTTTCCCTTGTTGTACCTCCCTTATCGGGTAGAACTTGCGCGGGCTCTCTCTCAGTTACCAAAACCGAAGAGAACGACAACTTTGCAGAGCACACTACAAAAAATATGGTCTTTAACTACAAAAAAATTGTAGCGAAAACCCCAAAATTTGTAGCCAAATGCTTTGGCTACATTTATCCTTACATTTATAATATATAGCTAATACCCGTGTAGCTAATCGTTTAGGCTACATTTTTCAAAGTTGTAGTTATTTATTCCTCTGGCTACAAATTCATATGTAACCCTAATTGTAGGTAAAAAATGTCCTTACACATAAACATGTAGTTTCCATTGTAGCCAAATGTATGACTACAATTCAATTTGTACCTATGATATGTAGGGAGAGATGACATTGGTTACAATTTGTATTTGTAGTTCATGTATAGAAAAAATTAGCACTTGCTACACATGTAATTATAGCTAGTATGTAGTGAAAGACACCATGTACTACACATACATATGTAGTGAGAAACATTATGTAGCCAGTCAGTCGCTTGCCAATATAGAGTGGGTTTCAATAAGAAAGCAGATTAATGTTAATCAAGATCGAGTTGTTCTTACAATGTCAACAATGATACTTTTATTTATATTTGAACAATGAGTACACATGGGGAGGACATTAACCTGGCCCCTATTTTACAATATGCATGGAAAAAAGACACTTGTATACAATATCTTCTTCTGACTACATCTATCCACTGTAGACTACAACACACAAAATAAAGATGGCTCATCTCCCTTAGTTCCTCCACCTAATTCACAGTGAGTTCAACTTCTCTATGAATCTCATCTAGTGGTGAATCTGCCCATCCCAAACATGATAGATGTCCTCATCAACTCCCAGAGCTTGAGTTGCAGCCTTTCCTGTTGGCAACTCATGTAGGGTTTCATGTATGGTTTTGGTTTGGTGAATCCCCTGGATCTCAAGCGCCATCAAGTTGATGGTAGCATCCACTTTGTGCAAACCACCATGGATACCTACAAAGAAACATACAACTTTTGAGATATAGCTCACGAAAGTAACAAGCAAACATAGTTTCTCTTACTCATAACTTACCTATTCCTAAGCTTTCTTCTTCCAATGCATTTCAGAAAAGCTCATGCCTATACATTATGACCTCTATAGCACATAAAAATGTAGTTAAGGATTAACATTGTTGGAAGACAAGTGACAGAAGCATTAAGAGGACTCAAAATACCTCTATATCAAGAGTATATTTGATGACTTCACATTCTTGTAGATTATGCAGGGGATGCACTTATGAAGAAAATAGGCAAGCCCTTGCACACCAATCCTCAAATGAGAATCCCAGTCAAGTTTCTTTTTCTTGGAAGAGATTGTGGATGATATTTAAACTATTACCTTGTACGTACATGCACATTCAGAAAAGCAAATCTAGTATTTTGTTCTACTAATCGAACACATCATTTTGATTTTGTTTCTATACTGACCTATCAACACTAGTATTGAGACTTCCTAGTAACTCATTTCACAACACTTTCTACAGTGCCAGATGGATATCTAAACGTAATCATTAGATTGGAATCGTCCAATGCGATATATATGATAAGAGAACGGAAAACAATTGCTAGTAAAATACATAAGCATCATTATGTATTATAAGAAACTGAGTTCCCAATTCAAGGATGTCCAAGAATCTGAGTTCCCAAAATACATAAGCATCATTACATATTATAAGATCACAAACATACCTTCAAGAAGGTCGACGGATACAACTAGCTATCCCTACAGTCATGTAATCTGGAATCTATACATGTCAATCAAGAACGTGAGATAAGAAAAAGATCAATAGATTATTGAGAAAAAACATTTCAAGTATACATTACAAGTATAATTACAACATGTTAATCAACATATGGCTAGAAGACAATCCTTACCCACAATGACCATCTCCATCAAAAACTGCAGAATTTCCTGGGGAAGATGTGCATGAGCAAAATATGACATCATCTTCAGTACGCTTATGCTTCTTGGTCATGTAGAATTCTAGAACATGTCAAGTATAACGGGCACCCTTTATGGATATTAGCTCTCATTATAGTTCTCTCTTGTTGCCAACAAGACAAGGCTTGCATGGAAAATAATGAGATTAGAAATTAGATATAACACAAAATTGTTTGCTCAGAAGAAAAAAAAAATTCCAGAGATGTAGCTATAACAAAATTTTTGATAGTTCAGATCTTTTTCTCCTTGGGATGTGATTGTCCAGTTCCAATCATACTGGATACATGTATCACTGTCACCAACATAGGTGGGTAATATTTGTAACCCATTTTCATGTTCGAAAGGAGTTGACTCATTTTTCAAATTCAAACTTTATGTACATATTTTACCTACTTGTTTCTTGTCCATATTATGGAGGTGTATCTGTGGTTGTGTTTTTTTAAATGAACAAGTGTTAACAGTAGTGCAACCTCCAATAGTATTCCTAGTTGAACTATTGATTTAGAAGAGGCCCAACATCATGATTTCCTTCGGATGGTATTACCACTAATTCCTTATCATGGTATTCAGAACAGGCCTAAGGAATAGAACCTCCAAACCCCAACAGATGGGAGATATTCTACCTCCTTACATAAAAATTCCCTACACCATTTCCTTCATCTCATCCAACTTCATTTCCATTCAGAAGTGAACTTTTGACAGCTCAATAAGAGACAAACAGAAGCAACAACTCCAAGAAACTCAGCTGCAACACCTGTCAATAAACAAAGACAGAGCAGAGCCTTGTCTTCAATAAAGGAGGGGCATTCCTAGTCTTCGTGGAATCGTTGAGAACAGAATTATAAGATGCATCAGTTCATAATAGATATAAAAAGCCAGAATCAAAAAAGAGAGATCAAGGACCACCTTAACCATTTATGATACATATGCTTTGGATGTTAAGAGAGTCCTAATCTTCATTGTTTAGGACTGGGATTTGAACTGAATTCTGTATTGAATTTAACAATAGTAAAATCAAACCTAAGAAATCAGTAAGACACT
This sequence comes from Alisma plantago-aquatica, assembly GCA_963693085.1. Lineage (NCBI taxonomy): Eukaryota > Viridiplantae > Streptophyta > Magnoliopsida > Alismatales > Alismataceae > Alisma > Alisma plantago-aquatica. The sequence goes on along the minus strand of OY856409.1, from coordinate 6,359,101 downwards.
TAATTAGTACCTAAATATTGAATCAATATGCAAGTATTCAATCCTCATACTTGATCTATGAAATATAACAACCATGAAGTACCTTCCATTTTGAAGCTTGTGGAAGTCGATTTTCTCCTGAATTCATTATTGTGACACCATTATTTGATTTAACAAAATAAGTGGTTCTCCATTCCAAGCACTATTGTCTCCACTCACCAGTGTGTATATCTATACACTTTGCCAGATCAAAGCCTAGACAAAAAGAAAAATGACATAAGGCTCTGCCAAAAATGACCCATGTGTGAAAGCAAATCCATGAAGGCTTCAACCACAGGAAGAAAGAGAGTCGCACAACAGTTCAATAATAAGATAAATCTTGACTATAGCTTGACCAGAAATAGGACTCTATAGCACATGTTGACTTTGCAACTAAAATGGAACAAAGGTTGACCTTGCAACTAAAACTTGAGTATACAATAGTTGACTAGCTTTGGCACAATACTAGGTTTCAGCCCACATCTGTGAACACACGTCTACCGATAAATAGGGATGAAGGGTTCCAAATAGCCCCTATAAGGAACCCACATAGCCTTACCTCTATAAGAGGGATAAGTACTAAAGGTTATAATCATGTGTCAAGGAAGTATATGCTTGTATCAGGTTGTATCCAAACTCTGAACCATAAACATTTTAGCAAAAAAATTCTAAAAAGATGCTCGTGACAGCAAGCTATACCATCTATATTATCATTTCAACACAATAGTAGTATACAAAGATGAGTTCTGTCATAATAACACTCAAGAACAAGTCAAAATCTCCCTTCCGAGCTTACATTGGGACATCAATGGCCTAATCCAATGTGGCCTCAAAGAACAACCCGGATTACTATATAATAAAATCAATCCTTCCCAAGAATTCAGATGAGGCAATAGATAGCCACTGTCAGCACAAGAAACCTCCTACAAAAATATAGAGCAGAAATCAAAAAGTAGATTGAATTAAGTGAGAAAATTATAGCAACGAAGCTATAATAATGTAATGACAAATGCATTTGCAAGAAGCTATGAAGTCTAAAGCTTGGTCACTACGTTGAGGGTGTTGTCAATCAAGAGAAATATGCATATAATAGTTCAACAATGAATAATCAACAGTAGTACTAGATTTCAGGTTGTTCCATACAATAGTTCAGCGATTAATGTACAATAGTTAAGCTATATAATAATCTAAATATTGCAGGATGTTCCATACAATGTTTCAGTGATTAATAATCACCAATAGCACTAGAACCGTGCTCTGAAATTGAATTTACCTTCAGTGATTAATAATCACCAAGTACAGACTACCTTTTTAAATTATTTGTACACAACCAGCTGATATTTATATTTATCAATGTCTATTATTTACTCGTGCAAGGATGGTTGTTCATCTTTGATAGGTCTTCATCGCCAGTGCTATCTACATTGCCCATCCACCATTGATTCACTGCTGATCATGACAGAAAGGATGGTTTTTCAGCCGGGACGCATGATTGGAGACTGATCATAATAATAAAGGAGGCCCAACATTCCCATAAATAGACTCTAAACTTATGAGTAACTATTGACATGCAAATGTTAGGCAAATAATATATGATTCTGTTTGATTTTTTATTCTGAATAATCTCTCATGTAATCTATATGGCCATAATATACTGTCACTTTATTCCAGGACAATAACTATTAGGAACTTTTACTTTTATATGATTACATGTTATCTATTTTAACATTCTTACCTCACTTTTAGTACATGAGAGAAATACCAGGTAAAAAAGCTCCACTATTGATAGTTGAATAAGCATTGGTGCACCATGATACCCACTCTAATGCGTCCTACACTCACCATTCAGATTGTTGTAGAAACTCAACTTGTCTTTTGATTCAAATCATCATTTTTTGGAGTTCATAACATAGAGACCATCCCTAGAATTACTTTGTAGCTCAAGGTCTTGTTATCCTACGCATGATAGTATTCCATCTAAAGTGAATATCTTCGTACTAATGCAGCCTTGGGGTCTTATGATCCCAATTTAAGACTGTTGTTGTGGCCCTCCGCTGAGAATGAAAATGAACAAATCATGGGCATATGGGAGAAGGTTGATATTATCAAATTCAGTGATGTAGAACTCAAATTCCTCACTAATAAAAATCAAAGTCAGTTATGTCCATATGTATGAACAAGCATACATATCTGAAACAGAGCATCCCTACTGAAAAATGCACTTCTACAAGAAGGTGAATGAGGTTATTGATAGGAACTGGCGATACATTCAGAAGAGGTAACCTCATTGGAGGATCCCCTGTTGAAATACCAACTAAAGGTGGAAGAAGACGACAAAACATCCTTCTTAGATGGGGCAGTGAGGGGCAAAATGATGTATGATTTCACATTTTTGGGTGATTTATGTGAGGAAGAAGAATTGCTTCACCTTGTACTAAGGAAATAGGGTCTCTAAGTTTCTTAACTAGGTTAGTTGGACATATGATTGGAGGTGATACAAAAATGAATGTTTGTAAGAAAGGCTTACTATGAGGCCAAGTAGGGACATTTTGCAGAATGTAGAAGCTATTGGTGAGCTTTTACAAAGACACTTACCTTTAAGCAAATGACTCTTCAAGAATATAATAAACATTTCCAATATGTTGCAAAAAATAATTCAATCCTTGGATTTATCTATGCGTCCTTCAACTTTTTAACTTGTTCTACAAAGCATCTACATGATGCAATAGAACAACTTCAGGTCTATAAGGGCCAAATGATTCAACATATAAACATGTTCCACAAAACATCTACATGAATAGTTGCACCATATGGAAAAGTAAAAAATAAATTTAAATTTCATACCGTCAAATGGATCAAGACCACTATTTTCAACTGATTTAGCATCCTTCAAACCACTAATATTCAAACTTTATCTTTAAACCCAAGAATATGATCTGTAAGAAAGTTAATAACACTTTTTAATCCCACTTCATTGTTATCTTTACTGTTTTCATCACCACTAGGCTCAGTGATCTTTTTGTTTTCAGGCTTTACCTTCCAAAATGCATAAAATAGAATGAATATATTCCTTTCATCTGGTATTGTGAAAGGAGTTAAAGTCAATAATTACTTTGTAGAATGAATAAATTCCTTTAAGACTATACCTGTCAAAATGCATAAAACAGAATGAATCAATTTCATCCAGACTTTACCTATCATAATGCATAAAACAGAATGAATAATATATAATAAATTATATGTATGCAAACACACACACCCTTATATTCACTACTACCATATATATGAAATACGTTTCTTAATTCTACAATTCTACATGCTTGTTTTGGTTTCTCCTTAAGTTTCTAGTATACATTCACACCCAGTATTTTCCTTGTATTTTCTCCAATTAATACTTGGGACTCTTTCTGTCACTTATTGCTAGTGTACTCGGTGTTTACTGTATTCATCCAATATTTAAATTCTAAAATTTGTTTATCATCTCCACTACTAGTTTCCCCACTCCTTGTTTTATTAGTTTCCTCAAGTAAGGCTTTGCATGAAAGATTTAGAGAAGTCCCCCATCGACGTATTGGTTCTTGGTCCATCTTCTTCAGTATTCCCTTGTTGAGTCATCAAATGGGCCTTGATTGGGTCAGTATTTTATATATGCCCAATTCTCCCATAGTTCATACAAATAGTTTTAATATTCTCATAATCTAGTTTGTACACTTCTCCTTACAGAATGATTGCCAGAAAAAGGGGCTTCCTGGTATCTAGATTCACAACAATTCTCAAGAATTTTTTTCTTTCTCTTTATATATGTGTGTGTATTTGACTCTAAACGTCAATCTCACACTGTCTCCGAAATCCAAATAAAAATTATCATTGATACACGAAGATCAGAAGATATAGGATTTCGATATAGTAAATGATGTTGCATGGAGGTTTATCAGATGGGTTGAATGTTGGGTCCCATGGTTTGATGCTCATGTGTGTTTCCATCATCGATATGATACCAACAATCAAAGCCTTAAGGTAGATTTCTTCTCTCAAAATTTGAATGATAAAGTCAATAACGATGAACAAACAGTTTCTTCATGGATCTAATATGGTCGTGAAGAATCATGAAACCAACATCTCTGCCCAAAACTCTGATAACATTTATAAGCACCACGGCTTCTACAACTCTCTAAATATGTTTTCCACAATTTGGAAAGAAAGTGTACCATCCACTTGACATATTATGATGAATTGTTTGGTTAGTTTAACATTGGGGTCCTCAAATCCTAGGAATGCTTGGTTTTATTCCCACAACTACCAAAGGCTATATCATTGTATATGATAGGAGTTTGACGATCCCTCATTTCTAATGCCAGACCCTTGTACACTCTTGGACTAGGGAGCGGAATTATCCCTATATGTTCATATGGTTCACATTCATGTTAGGATCTAGCTGACTATTTGTACCCACTTCACCTTAGTTTGTATATTGCAATCAATCTAAAGATGATAATATCCACTGAGTTTGCGAGATTAGTGTTATGTGTCGTGTCTTGTGGAACTTGTCCACCTTCACTGTTGTTCATTGGGTGATATCCTTCACCACCCTAGTTTCCACAACCACCTTCTATCCTATGTCTAGGCCCTAGCATTCTACTAGAAACCATTTTTATTTTCATATATTGTGAACAAATAGAAACTCACAATCATAATATTTTAAATTACAACTTTGTAGATGATATTTTGTAGATTTTTTAGAAGTATAACATTTAAGTGAAATCATTCAGAGACCATTTTTGATCCAAGGGAGAGAAAATACATCAAGCTATTTGATGGTATATCTGGAAGGAAAGAAATAATATAATTTCCAATGGATGCGTCCTTGACAATAGGTCGTATGGGAGAAAATATGACGTACTATGATTCTCTTTATTTTTAACCCCTTTCTTTCACTTCAGTTTACGTATATAGGGTGTTTATCCATTACATACATATATATTTTTATGGTTCAAGTACAAATATATATACTTTTATGTATTTCAACTAATGGTTTCTATCTTCTACACTTTACTTGTTCAAATGAGTTAATTTAGGGACTTATGTACCTTCATTTTATTTTTTGGGTTTTTCACATACAAATGAAAAGAAAAAATGAGGAGGTGCACATGGGGAAGAAAAAAGACTCATTTATTATTATGAGTAGTTTGTCTCTTGGTCAAATCACAATATCTTGTATAAGATCAACCAATCAATAGATGCCACTAAACCAATCACAAAAGAATCGTTTGATTAACATCCACTAAGAAAAGTAGGACCATAATTAACTGATATAAACACCTTCGTAGCTTCTAATCTCACATTTGATGCAAGATTTTCCATCATCATTATAATATACAATCCTTATCTTAGAAAAACCATTCTACACATTCATAAATTACATTCCATATGATCTTTTGTATTCTAGATGAGGTATCTTGAAAATGGCCCATAACATTTATGTATCTAGTGATGAACATTTTAGATTCTCCCGCTTTATGCCATTTTCAATTGTGAATTGATCAATGCTATATTTCAAACATTCTTAAGGGACTCGACTACTCCAGAGAGAGAAAGGTCCATGTTTTCATTGCAAAATCTCTTATAAATATGGCACTTCTTCAGTATAATGAAAATCTAGGTTTCCAATTACACTCTCTTGAAAATTAGCACCAATTTCTCTATAGCCTACTATTTCTCTTGATAGATAAGATGATATATAGATCAACAGACTTTAAAGTTAACTAAGTCCTTAAAAACAACACCCAATAAAAGGACCCTAACTAGGAGATCGCAAAGTGTTTTGACTTATGGGGACATCTCATGTTGTTATTTCCATCCATTAAAGATAAATGCTCTCTTACTAGTCTTCTCATTTAAGAAGGGTGATGATACATCAATGGGAAGCATAGTGTCTCACCTACTATAATATCTCAAGCCATCTCCCTAGACAAAGTTGATGAGAATGTTGTTATGGAGCCAACATCTCCATGTCAATTGTATGATAATATGATCTAATAAAATACTCACATGGATATGCATGAAGGAGAGATAGAAATGGTTGAATTATCATTTACTCAGGTTCCACCTATGCAACATATCTAGGAAGAGAAAATGGATTGTCTTGGTAAAGGTCATGCCTCTCTAATCCATGAACTATAAAGGATGGTCTTATGAATTTTCATTCTTTATACTATTTTCCATCCTTTGATTTGATGTTCCAAACCATAGAGGACAACAAAAATCACCATACCTACTATATTGGAAGAATGCATCAAGAATTCACTAAAGTTACAAGTTACATGTATTAGTCCCACTATTTATTCCTGAAAGATATTTGTCAATTGTTGATGGCACAAGACATTAAGACATGCGCTAATTTTGTGTATACATGATTTTCATCTACAATAGACCATTACAATTACTAGTTTTCCTCTCAATAGGAATGAAACTCATCCAAATTCATCGGATTCAAACTCATGTGAGCATATCTATGAGAAAACAGAATACACCTCAGATGAAGCAAGCAAGACAAATGTCAAGGAAATTGTAATGGTTTGCGGATTTCATGGCATTAGAGGTCACTCTAGGCACAGTCATGATCAAGCTCAAACATCAGGTTTCTCCAATTATAGGACTCCTTCTTCATTTTAGCATGGCCCATGCAACCAACACCTCCTACTTATGTTTATTAGAAATCTCTATATCCAACTTATGTTATCCAACTGTCATCTATTCACCCATAATGACTAAGTTCATGGCATTAAGGATTCAAAAATCTCATGAGTGATGATATTTTGATGTAGGTTATCACACTTTTTCTTTATTTCAAGTACGAGGAGACATTCTAGAATTTTTCTTTCTTATATTCATCTTCTATGAGCTTCTAGAACTCTTATTTATACAATTGTACTATAATATATATCTTCTAGTTGTATACTCCCATATTGTGTTGTATGTGTGGTTTAATGTGTCTGGGGACTAGTATATCTTGTAATCTTATGAGTATATTTTAAGAAGAGCACATGCAGTGGAGTTGTTTCATGTGGGGTTTCAAGTTGTGCTAGAAGAAATTCTTTAAGAAATTAGAAACTATGTACGCTATAACTATGTGCTTACATCAAACAAAAAGGAGGAGATTGTTGGCCTAATAGATGCTTAGGATTGATTGTCCCCTAGGAACTGATTTGAGTATATACAAGTGGAGAAGGCTATTGGTCTAATTGATGCTTAGGAGTAATTGGCCGCTAGGATTTTATTTGAGTAATAAAAAGATGAATCATATCATGTTTTACCTAACTCTATCTTTCATAAACAATTGTAGCATCATTCATCATGCACATAGTTGATATATTATTTGACTGAGTATGTTTATTATGTGATTATTCACTATGTCATGTATATGATTGAACATACATTATATTCGTCTAAATATTTATATTTTTTTATATGATTTCTCATCTTATGTTGTCACCTTAATACTTTCTTCCACTTCTCCATCAACATCAATGATTTTTATCTAACAATGTTTCTCATTTGTTTCAACATATTTGATGAACAAATCCATTTCCGATGATTCTACAAAATTTATTGATACTTTGAGGGAAAATACAGAAAACTTACTTTTTGATGTGCTATCACATTCAAGTGTACATTTCATAATAAAAAAATCATTCAACTAATGTTTAAATGAACCTTGTATATGCATGTCTTCTACAAAAATTATATATGTGTTCTAGTCACATGATTCTCTTTGAACAATAGACTTTTTGCTTTCTTCATAGCTCTCGTGCAAACTGGTTTCCTATTTGAATGAGTCATTTCACTTATTTGGAATGCATGTAGGTAGATGATGTCTATCCTATGATAACAAGTGTTATATCAATCACTCTATTTTAAATTTATTTATTCCATATCCCTTTACCTTATATATGTATGCACTAAGAGACTCATGAAAAGATATAGTAAACATGAGAGATTTACGCGTTGTCACGTATAGAACAACAACCATCAATAAATTGTATATAAATGCACTCCCAAATGTAAACATTATTTTCTTCTTCCTCAAGCTAGAACTGACTAAGATACAGAAGGAAGAAATTTCTCAGTTTATACAAAGCATGGGATAGTTTCATAATCAAAAGATGCAACTATAAGGTATGTACAACACTTTAACACGATATTTAATGTCTCACTTACCAAACATTATGCCATAATTTAACTATACATGGATCTCCACTTATTTGAGTGTGAGGTGTCCAATTTAGAGAGCTCATAAAGTGTAGTACTCCATGACAGTCATCATCTCATTGGAAAAATGATGTGACAATAAGTTAGTGTGAAATTCCATTCATTTGTTAAGTTATAGTCATGGCGTATGTGGTATTCATCAATTGTATACACACTACAATAATAAATTAACTAGTTAATAATCCTATTTGAGCACAACTAGGTAGTCGATGTAGTGTTAGTATGAGATTTTCATAGCAGCTTAAACCTATATATATCTCATGTGGTTTCATTTCTCTCACACATTTTGATTTTCGCTCACAATACCACATTGATATACTTGTTTGAGTGTTTCAGATCAATAAGTTTTGAAATCCTATTTACCACTCTCCCTTGGCTATCTAATCGTACAAGCGGAATAAATCTATTCTCGTACAATAACAAATTTATTCTTTAATCTTATGGTCTAATTGTGGTTGGGAGATCAGTGTGTAACAACTTATATACAAGTGTCTTATACGAGGTCACACATGTTCAAAGCATGTGGGTTCAGTAGTCCTTGAGAAGCACTCAATGACATACCAAGAAATGCTTAACTAAGGGGATATATTAATAAAACAATTGTCAACATAAAAAAAATATAAAAAATGTATTGTCATCCTATATTTTCATATATTGTACCATCACCTTCTCCAAGAAATATTATTTAAGACTTACATGATAATATATGGATGTTTTAGAAATTATATTAACATGTATTTGGTCTAAAATATTGTTTATTTTACCATGTAGTTGTTTTTATTTATTCTTTTGATATAAATAGAATTCATCCTTCAATAATGTGGGGTTACATGAATACTAAAACCATGGGGTACAAGTATACCATAATATAGTTTGCAGAGATTCAACTAAAACCGAACTTTTATTAGGATATAACATAATATACATTTATATAAAGGAAAAATACTAATGTTCAGTTGAAATCAAGATTGACTTCCAAACAATCTCATTCATAACCTATAACTCTAGATATCAAATTTCTAAGATCACTTGGAGTGAGACGAAGTGGTAGAACCTAAAAGACATCCAAACTTGAAGTGTCCTTGTAAAAAGAATTTGCTAACCACACATGGAAATTATTCTTATTATGTAAAAGTATAATAAATAGCAAGTGAAAACCTAAAAATGATATATATGTAGTACACACAAAAAAAGTTCTCAAGAATTTAAACAATGTAAGTATGCCAAATTCATAAACTATGATAATTATATATATTAACAAATAATATGTGATAAAAACTAAATCACATCCTAACATATTATATCATATTTAATATATTATACTCTATATTAATTTCAATATCTTAGCTCCTACATTTTTTTCCATTTTTTTAATTACTTGGATCATCCCATAAAAATATATGGGTGGGTGAGAGTATGACAAATAAATAGGTTGCCCAAAACCTACATAAATACCCAATTACTTCAACACATAATTATACAATTAATAAATTTCAATACAATACAACAGATGACCCAATGAAAAAAAAAGAATACATTCACCATAAAAACAATTTATTGTTGAAAAGTGTTTAAGGAAAAGAAAACCAAAAAATAGTTTTCTATAAAGGACTATGATAAACACTTGGAGTTTATTTAAAATTCATTTATATTGATACAAAGTGCAACATTCCACCTTATATGAGGCACCAATGTTTCCCCTCTATTGCTAGATCAATAACACACATCACATCCTAATATCAAATTCCCAACCCAAGTGCTTATTCGTAATGCACATAATTTCCCTTGTGATGCTTATATAGTGATTTCTCATAAACTCTTTGGTCTCTATTCTTATATTTCAAGTGTAGAACACCATAAGAAATTTTGTCGACCCAAGGGTGCCCATCCTACTTTCCATGTACAATAGCATAAGAAGGAAAATAATTTCCACTAAAAAACAAAATTCCAATAGTGATACAATATCTCATGTAAGAAGTTGATGAAAAAGAATAGGACGACTTCCCCATCATCACATCCAGCAATAGGGAGACCATTTAGTCTGAAGACACAAGTGGCAAAGATAGTGTGGTTCACCAAGAACACTGTATAGTCTAAAGACAAAAGTGGCAAAGAAATGGTCATCAAATATGAGATATGACTAGAGATAAAGAAAGTCTCACATATCAAACTCACAAAATACTTAAGGAATCTTTGAAACTAGATTATTTCATGTTATTGGAGATGGTAAATAAAAAACAACACTCACTAAACTCTAACAATGAGTGCCATTATGGGTGACAATAGAAGAACTACTATCATACCAAAGATGAATACAATAAAACATCCTAAACATTTGAAGGCTTGGGAACAATTTCCATCCAGAAATCATGGTAAATCCACAATCATGATTTTCCAACTACTAGGGATGATGACAATCCAATTGGCATGAAGAGAAGTGCTATCTTGACGACAAGGATGCTCTCGATTCCAAACAATAATATATTTTGAATAAGGACTATTTGGTGACCATATTCTTGAGTTACTATTCAGACACTCTCCATGTGGACCATACCATCTATGCAAACGAAAAAAATAGAAAAGTACAAAATAATAGTACATTTTTTGTCAATGGGGTGAAGCTTAATACTTACTTCTTCAAGGTAGACCAAGTATATTGAGATGAGTCCATATAGTAGGAAGATATTCCCATACAAGGGTGCATGCTTAAATAAAACCAACCTTCCCCTTAAAATCTATGACAAAGAATATCAACCTGAGATCTACTCATAAGTCACACAAAGTCAAAATTTAGACGTCTTTCTGAACACATTAAATATCAGTTGATAGAAATCCTACATGCCTACACTAACATGTTTTGTCGGGGATGTGCTAACTTATCAGACCTTGATGAGCATATTATTGTGCACCAACTTCATATCATTCTTACTATACATCTATTCAAACAAATAGAAAGGCACTTATGATTAGAATAGAGCATACATATTTGAAAGAAATGATTGTTAGTTTTGGTAAAATATTTATACCAATGCCCAATAAAGATAGTAAAATGTAAATGTGACCAAGAATCAAATGATCTTTCATGTTGGTAATATGAGAATGCATCATTCATGGACCATTAATACCTTTTGGTGTTGGGGCAGAAGTTTTTGACTATTGAGTCGAAACCAAAAGAGGCTTGTTTTGAAAATATAAAGAAAATTATATAAGACTCAATAGGGGAGGAAAATAAGAGATGAGGAAGGCTAAGGGCATATTTAAATTTTTTTTAGGTTGTGGATGCACACAAACAATATGATTAGGGAGCCCACAAAAATATATTGTGTCCCTTAAGATGACCCCTTCCATTCTTGTGAAGCCCCCCACATGTCACCTAAGAGATGAGAATTTGTTCATCAAGCTTCATCATCTAGTGTCCACTAATATGGATATATTATATACATATTATATATTAATAAGGAAGTAGACTGAGCCAATTAAATATAAAAAGAAATACCTTTGGGAAATCATAGGGTGAAATGCAGAAAAAAAAGGTTATATTTCTATTATTATTTGAGAATCCATGATTAGAAAATAGAGCGGAAGGGGTAGGATGTCTCAAACCATGGAATAGGTCAAGGAGAAGGAAAGTTAGGGAAGAATAATGAAGGATAGAGAAGTCTAAATATGTCTTTTGGATAAGGAGTGAAGGGAGTAAGGTAAGTAGATGAGTTTAAATGTCAACCTTATAGAGTCAAAGTAGTGGGTCATACAAGAAGTTGAGTGAAATGAAAGATATTAGTAGATCCATCACGTATCGAGATGAGGTGGGATGATGAATAAGGCCCCAAAAAATCTAGAAGAAGGGTGGAGGAAAATGAGAATGGAGATATGGTGATATGTAGGAGGAGGAGGAGATTTTCAAGATTTGATCATATAAGGTGAATGTCATTGATCAAAGTGTTAGAATCATTGGGAGGGACTAGAAAACTATATGGAGATGAGAACCCAAGGGAAAGAAAAAAATATTACTTGAGGAACTTAACTGAGATAGAGGATGTGTGAACGTAATAACAGACTATATTTTGAACTTTAAGGATTACCAATATTGATAGTTATATTAGAAATGAATCACCTTCAATGGAGATTACTCTCCTAGTTACCTAGATATGCCCTTTAGATAATAGACTTGGGTGAGTTCACATCCACTATTGTGACTAAATGTTTTGGATCATATTTTGTATTATTTTAAGATGAGCATATCTACCACCATTCCTTTTCATGGGCTTGAAATATGATGATCCAAAAGATGGGTCTCATCATGAGTTGATCTATTTACCTTAATCCTTTGGGTTGGAATTATGTCAAATACTCTATTGGGATGAGCTCGGGCATCACTTTATTCCTATGTCATTTAGGATTAGTGACAATAAGATCATCGGGCCACTATTTGAATATCTACCGCTAGAGAGAGCTAAACCTAAGCCTATCTCTTGGAGAGAGGACTTCTTCATCAATCCTTCACTGAATCAACAAAGAGCTACATTGAGATAAGATTTCTATTTGGTTTCTATGTTTGTGGCACTTCCAAAGCCATCCAAAATGAAACCATTTAAGTAAAACACCTTTTCTATCCTCCTGGTAGTCTGCTTTATAGACAGTTCTAACTTCTCAAACCCTATCTCTTATACGATTTCATATGTCAATGACAGCAGTCTTGTGTAGGAAGATTTACATTCTTGTTTAATTTTATGGCCAGTTGAAAACTACTATAAAGTATTGTTCTAAATCATGTTCACAATATTTTTTAGGATGATATATCATGGATGAAATTTTCCTATAAAAATGTAGTGATTAACAAATTATAAATCTTTTGATGTGATATATGCAACTATTATGTCACAAACATTATGGATGTCAATACCCTAAATTTTGCTTTCAATATAGAGGTACATGTTATTTCTCTCTCAATGCCCAACCAAACTTCACAATACTCATTGATTTCACTCCCATTTGATCGATTCTATTCAACATATGCATAACCTACATAACAAGTACAATCACATATAGTCGTATACACCTTAGCCTCTTATAAATCTTTGAATAACTCCTTATTTGACTACAATCATTTCTCTTATCTTTCTAACATTATAATATTAGAAGCTTAAGAAACAAGTTCCCATTAACCGTTAGTATGTTTACTCTCCTTCACCTCATGACATGTACCTCCCTCATTCATCCCTTCTTAGATCCACTGTTGTTCCCTCTACTTTGTTACCACTATTGACTTCATTTCTCAAAAATAAATCCTTACATCCTAAATATACTATACTTGTATCTGCTATGGCTTCAGACCTATGTGACTTGAAAGAGTATGTTGTGGTTGATCTTTCAGTTATCGTGATGTGACTTGAGAAAGTGATAGGAATATAAGTATTTTGGTTGACAATGACAAGATGACCAAAACACTAGATGTCACTGAGATTTGGATAATATTGTTCCTAGTAGTTCTATCCCAAGATCAAAGGTATTCTCACAAAACCAACTAATTTAGACTATGGTCTTCAAATCAGCACCTCCAAAGCTTTTTGCTTACTACTCCGAATGGATATGTGGGATTCTTTCAGACCTCTCAGCTGGTGGTAGATTGATATATGAGATTGTAAACCACCAAGTGTTGTGTCAGGATAAATTTCTCTTAAATGGCTTCCTCCTCATATGTAGTATGCATAGACCTTCATAACCATTTGTTCACTCTAGGGTGCCAAAATACAATACATGCACCAAAACACCATGTTGCCATTTAAATACACCAAAGCCATTTGCCTTATTACTATTCTGAATAACATTCATATTCAACCTAGGATGAAAACTAATGTGCAGAACTAGGTATACCCTATACACCGTCAAGTTGAATACCCTTATGATATCACTTTATTCTTTAAGAAACTGACTAAAAATCCTACTTCTTGGTTTGCTCCTCAAATGAAACGCTATGGCCCACCTATGAAAGATATCTCTATAGTAGGAGGGAACTTCAAAACTAAGAAAGATAATGACTCAATTAAATAAGACAAACCGCACATTCCCCACAAAAAAAATCATGGAAACCTACCCAACCCTCCTTATAATTCCCATAATGCTCAATCATATAATAAAAGATGTAATGTAAACTCTAGGGGATATAGTGGTAACAAGAGAGAGAAATTCTCAAATAGTACTCAACGTTCGTAGCCATAATCTTGCTCTTCACCAAAACAAGGTATTGGAATGTTCTTACTGTATCCTTGGTTTCTACAACCACAATTTGACATAGATAAATTTTGGTTTTGGGAAGCATGATAACATGTATCTTATGATCGATGGAATCACCAAGAGTATCATAAAAAACTAGGGAGCAACAATTTTAGTTCTCTTAAATTAGACCGTATATATTTCTCAATTCCAGATTCATGTGGTCATTGGTCCAAATATGTCACCCAAAAGTAAAGGAATCATGACTATTGTTTTTATGTTGTAAATAGTGTGTTACTCCCCTATTTAGAACCAAAAAAATTTGTATAGAACAGGCCCAAGACAGAATGTCCAAGGACTAAAGAAAGAAAGCCCACACCTGGAAAAACAAACAAAATAGAAAACTAAAGTTTCTATGCAAATGGACAAAGGAACCAAAACCTATATGAATAGCTGCTACAGATAAGAAACCCATCTATAGAAGGCTTTTTGTATCACTGTACACTATCCTTCATAGATTGGCACCCCTACAACCTCTCCCTTCAAACAATATCAGATTCCATTCGATCCATAAATGGTAGAGAAAAGAAAGAGCAGTCAAATTTTTTTCACCATGGATCTTAATGAGGTCTTCAATACCAGTAGGAACTTCCCCAAAATCCCTCTTAAAAAAGCCCCATACTTCAACACTGTAGGAGCAGCTGATAAAAATGTGGCTCAGACATTCTTCACCACTCATACACAAAGAGAAACGAGATGCAAATTGAAACCTCACACCTTTTAGGAACTCGCTGCAAGGAAAACAATTTAGGAACAATTTTCACAGGAAGCACGCCCAATTTCTAGGCACCTTGCTCTCCTAGACCCACTTAAACCAGTTCACCCGATCTTTGGTTCGTCTGATGATCTACCACCCATTTTTAATCTTGAAATCTTCTCTGTTCTTAAAAGTAATCTTATCCCTGCCACCAACACTAGCTATATGTAAGCCATTAAGCAACTCAACAACATGTTCGTTGCCCCTAATATCCAGATAACACAACACACCATCCACATAGCAAGAATTAACTCTACAGAGCTTGCCTTTGACAAATCTAATAATATGTTGGTGATCACAGACATCCATCATGGATTTCTTATTGGGCAACCACGGGTCCTTCCATAGCAAGAAAGAATTACCATCCCCAAATAGAAGTTTGTATTATGTTTAAGAATCTCCCTATACTTGAGTAATCTTTTTCAGAGCCATGAAGAGGTATTTTTACTCTCGACAACCCACACCGAAGTGTTCTGAATGTATCTCTCATGTACCCACTTCACCCACATCAACTCTTTGTTGCTAGCAACATCCCACAAGTTCTTCAAAAGGCCATCTCTCGACCAATCTTCAGTAGATCTGATACCCAAACCTCCTTCAGATCAAGGGATACAAATATCATCCCATAAGATAGTGTGCATATGCCTTTTGGTGTCACTATCATTCCACAAGAAATCTTGCATAATCTTATCCATCTCCAAAATAACACACTTTGGCAGAGGGAAGGCAACTGTCCAAAACATGTGATAATATGACAATGTAGAAATAACAAGCTCCACTCTCCTAGAAAAGGAGAGCAACTTACACTTCCAAGCATCAAGCTTCTTCCTTAGCTTATCAACAATAGGTGCGCATAATGATTTGGTCATTCTTCTAGTAAATAAAGGCAAACCCAAATATCAAACTGGAAGCGAGCCACACGGATTCTTCAACACCTCACCAAGTTCAGTAGCAGTGGACACCCCTTTGCTGAAGATCACCTAACTCTTCAATTTGTGAAGCTTAAGACCCGAGATGCTCTCAAATTGAGAAAAAATGTCCACAATCGCCTGCACATTAGAACGGTTGTCTTTTGCAAACATCAATAAATCATCAGCAAAAAAGATATGTGAAACCCCAAAATCTGAAGAGGCCATCAAAGGAGTGACACAATTCTATTTAACATAGGATTTGATCAACGAAGATAAACCCTGCATAGCCAAAACAAATAAGTACGGGGAAAGAGGATCCCCTTGTCTCATGTCATTGCTAGCCTTGAATGATGCAGAGGGAGAAAAATTAACCAAAACCTAAAAAGAAGCCGTCTCAAAGAAGGTGGATATCCAATTCAGCCAGCAACTCATGAAGCCCATCTTGTAAAAAATGAATAACATATAGTCTCTTCGCACTGAGTCATAAGCCTTTGACAAATCTACCTTAATGCACATCTTTTCAATCCCTACATTAGGAAAGGAACTCAACAGTTCATTAGCAAGCATAATAGCATCCCCGATGCTTCTTCCTTTTAGAAACGTTGCTTGATTGATGTCTATTATAGTAGGTAAGACATCACTCGGCCGATTAGCTAGGATCTTAGTGATAAACTTGAAGATAACATTGCACAAAGAGATCGGCCTAAATTCTTTGAGAGTAGATGCCCCAGGAATCTTAGGAATCAAAACTAAGAAGGATTTGTTACACTCTCTTAACATCTTCCCTATTGCAAAGAAATTAAGGATGGCCTTAACAACCTCATCACCAACTACATCCCAACATGTCTGAAAGAAAACCTCATTCAAACCATCAGGGCTAGGTGCCTTATCCCCATTATAGCTCTTCACAACCATCTCAGTCTCCTCTCTTGTTACCTCCTTCCTTAACATTTCAAAATTAGTCGCAGACACAGTAGGAAGAGACCAATAATCCATCCATTTGAGAAAGGAATGATCAACATAATTAAACACCAACGAGTAGTACTTCACAACATGTCCCTTGATCTCCTCCGGTTCCTTTATAGCCTTATCACCATCAAACAAGAGACAAATATTGTTATGAACTCTTCTTGACATCAAAGAAGCATAGAATAACCTAGTATTCATGTTGCCCTCCTTCAACCATAGCACCCGAGACTTTTGTCTCACAAAGCACTCTTCATCCTTCATCAAATCCACTGCCTTCTTTTTAGCCCCAATAAGATTCATCTGAAGGTCCTCATTGCAAGGTTGAGTATCCACCAATCTCTGTAAAGCAATAGCCTTATCCTCCAACTCTCTGGCCAACTCAGAAAAGTTACCAATCTGCTTCTTATTCCAACTAATAAGATCAGCATCCACCTTATTAATCTTCCTATACACCATCACCATCGGGTCCCCCCTCCTGACATCTGAGTCCCAGGCCTTGCAAACCACATCTTTGAAACCAAGCTGAGTAGTCCACACATTAATGAACCTAAAAGGAGCCTTGGTTCTTTTGCTTGAACTAAGATGCAGATCAAGAACACAACGATCACTTACTATATTGGGAATCACTTCACCCCATAGAGAAGGGTAAAGGGCTAGAAAGGCATCATCACACAAACACCGATCAATTTTAGAAAAGGTGCTCTTACTAACTTACTTTTACTATCCCAAGTAAAGAAATTGCCTTTAAACGAGACTTCCAACAAACCATTGTCCATGAGGAACTCATTGAACTCCTCCATACTCCAACGAGAAGGGGGTCTTTTACCCACCCTTTCAGAACTCTTCCTCACCACATTGAAATCCCCAATCAACCCCCAAGGGAGACCACTCCTTTACACCTATTTAAGAGAATACCAAAGTTTAGCTCTATCTTCATCCCCATTAGCACCATAAATAGCCGACAAGTTGAAACTAACATTAGCAACAACAACATCACTGTGGATAAATTGATCACCTTCTACATCTTTGGTAATACTAAATAAAGGATTCTGCCACAACATTATAATCCTTATATATGAGTAGAAACTAGAGTTGTCAATGAACTTAGCATCCGTCCAGAGATACTCCACTAATCTTGGAATTTTTTTACCCTCCGCTCTAGATTCCAAAATGATTATGATATTAGGTCTATGTTTCCTTATTTCCTTCTGAATGCTAGGGAACTTATTATGTATGCCCCTGACATTCCAAGACATAATAGAAATGGGGCTATCCATTGGGGTTCATAGAGGTACCAACCCATCTCCGACCTCAATCACCTAAAAATTACCATTCTCGTCGCTAAGACTAGCCATCAACGTAAACTTATTCAGGGACATATGGATATTCTTTGTTGAGGACATCACTTTCAATTGAACTCGAGGGGGGGGGGACTTCGACTTCCTCCTGTTCACCTCCCACTCCGGTGATGGTGTAGGGGTTATCACTGGTGAAATAGTTCTTTGCTTACCAGTCTTTTACATCACCCTTCCTCCTGCTTCCATCCTCCTAGCTTCGCCTATCTTTGGAATCACTCCATCAGCTGGTCTGAGAGCTCTTTAGGACAAATCGTCAAACACTCCCTCTTCAACCACCTCTTCCACAACATCACAAAAAACCTCCCCTTCATTAGGTCCCTTTTCCACATTGGACTTTGAGATCCATACTGCTTTGGGTTTTGGCTTCAGGACCGTCTTCTTCACTGCAATTGCCTCACACAAGAAGCTCTCGTTCCCAAAAGTATTACAAGATATGCATCTATCTGGTTCCCATTTGTACTCAAACGAGATATTATCAAGATGACTATCATCACTTTGCAACTCTAATTTCTTAGGAAAAGCAAACTCCACCAGAATTAGGACTTGCATTTGGGCATACTCCAGCCTAGCAAACTCTAGCGTGAGTTTATCAACCTGTAGTAGTTTAGCAAGCACAGAGCCAATCCTATTAAACACCTTGCAGTCCCATAACTCTAGCGGTAGATCCTTGATGTTAAGCCAGACAAGGATTTCTGATCATTTAAGTTTCTCGAACAATTCACCTCTCTCCTAACGTTGGATGATTAGCGGCTTGCCAGTGACGAACCATAGACCATCCTCCACCTCCGTTTTAAGATCATCCTCATTCAAGAATAGGACGATGAAGAAACCATTGCCCCTTGATCTGACATCCAACGAGCCTTTCACATTCAAGATCTATGCAAATTGCCCAACCAGAACTGACCACTTTGGATTCAACCCTACAATATAGCATGTTGTTGACAACCTCCACTTCTTCATATTTGGCTCTATTGTCTGCTTGGGGTAGACAAGTTTTCCATCGATGATCTAGACATCAACGTTTGCCAAATTTCCTAATGTAGGTCCCATAGGAGCCTCCTTACTGCCTGTAATAAGATCAGCCCAAGATTTGGGGTCATGAGAAATCTAAATCGGGGGAGATCCCCCATTGAAGCTTTGGACTCCTCCATCCCGAACTCCTATTTGACCTTGCTTTCTAGAGACATCACGATCTTATCCCGTCGAATTGCTTAGTCCTATCTCCTTCTGGGACTCTTGGATCTCCGTCGTAGCCTTCGCAGACGCCTCACTTCCACTCCGACGCGACATTACCACGCAGACAACTATTGTTTCTCTATATTTAGGTTACCTCTCACCCTTTAACCCATATTCAATTTATCTGTGACGTCACTCTTTATCTCCCTCTTCTATACCTTGTTGGTAACCATTTTAAAATTTAATTTCATAGGAGAATAAAGATGAACTCTTCAACTTTGTCAAGAAAGTGGGCATCGACTTGAACACCCATATTGAGGAACAATGGTTTCTTTGATGTTCGACTAAAATATGAGATGGAATAATGTGTGAACATCTTATTTGGATGACGAGGATCTCCTCTCAAACAAGATTTATACCTTCACGGTCTACTTTTTATCATGTTTTGACTTTTGTTCCCTTATGTTTTTGGCATCTTAGAATATTTGTGAATTAGTCCCTTCTCAGTATAGACAGCATGTTCGTCAATCCACCTAATAAAAATAAATTAATATCATTACTATAAAAGAGACTAAGGGAAACCTTTTTAACTTTCACCTAGACTATATTGAGAAAATTTCATATCTAATTGGATTCAAAAATAGGTGATAGGGTTAAGTGAAGGGGTTTTAGTAGGACAGAATTGACAAGTTGTGACTCACCTTGCAATCATTGGGACCCCACATATATTACTTCCCAATATATCACTTTACACCTTTTATCTAATATTGATAATTATGCTTTCTACTTTTGGTTCATCTATGGTGAACTGGGGAAACAATACCAACTTTATCAATGAACTATGCTCCATATTTTGACTCTTTTATGATAAAATATAGATGGGATGACATAGTTCCAAACCATGCACAACATAGTATGATAATTAAAGTTATTAATAACATCAATGATCAGGAACAAAGTGTTTGTTTCCTTGGCATACATAAGATAAAGGAAAAAGAAAGAGTAGTGTCCACGTAAGGGACTACATCATCATGTTAATAAGGATAAATGTACTATGCCACACAAAGGGCACCTTCATGTGCTCCCATCTTGGCCGTAGTACTCTATAACAGAACACCCAAGTGAGTAGGTCCTTCTCTCCATGCAATATTCCAAAGGGATAAATAATCCACAACATGGACCAAGAGAAAAAGGGGTCTGCAATTGCTGGTACTACATTCTTCTATTCACCTATTTCAATATATTGGTATTAAGTAGATTCAAGGTAATATCAAAGCTAAGGGAATATTTGGTTGACTAGATATGTCAAACTAGGAATAGAACTATTTCAATGTTTGTAACTCAAGATGTAAATTTGAATAAGGCTATGCAAAATAGTTCAAAATATCTAATTATCAAAATACTTGCAATGATCAACTTTTGGATGTTAAGGTTGAGCACTGTCATATCATTTCTTTCAATGGCTAAAGCACCATATTTTTAGTCATCTATGAAAGGATGGCACAGAAGCCTAATTACTACGTTAACCAATCGACTGGGGGATAACTAATCCATTAAACATATTTGCACAGAGCGGAGGGACGTACCATACCTCAAGGAACCAAAGATCTAACAGGATAAAGCCTAAAGGAACCAAAGTCCAGGGAATCAAAATTCCAAATAGATCAAATCAAGTGCTACCACAATATTCAATGAAGTTGAACAACGATAAATATAGAGTGGTGAACTTTCTAAGAGGACGGAATGACTTACAAAAGTATAAATTTCACCGCCAAACAATGTACATGGAATTCAAGAGGGAAAATAATAACTCAATATGGTAATTGAGAATCTACTACCTTAATTATTTAGGGATTCATAGATTTCATAATCATGAAGTGGCTCTATGAATCTATTAAGAGGTAACGACAAAGAATAATGATCTTGTCATTTTTTGACTTGGAATCAATGTGGTTCAATTTGACTTATTTAGGAATAGGTTTCTCCATATTATATTATTGTTCCATAATTTTCCATTATACTCTATTCTAGGGTATATATAGTTTTATTAAGAAAACACATGACCCATCATACATGTTTATATTTATCCTAAGGCATTCTACATCACTTTGTCATGTATTATAACCATGGTGACAACTATCATTTATTTACTAATGAACTAACACATTGGTGGGCTAGATGTCACATGTCATTCTTATAGTCACATATTTAATTCTTAGCATTTACATTTTAGACTTATTTTATCTTTACTAGATCACACTTCTAGTCCACCTTCTCTTTCTATTATACTTCTACACTTATGTTCCTTGATGGTCATTCCCTCATACATTCATTCATTCATTCAGGTCAATCATTACTATGAAAAACATTACTTGTATTCCTAGCAGAATGGGGTTTTGGGACCTACACACTATCAACCAAGCTTTACTCAGTAAACATGTTTAGAGATTATATCATATAAGTGATGCACTGGCATATAAGGTGATTAAAGAAAGATATTTTCCAAACATTAGTGTATTGAAGGATAGACGAGGATACAACCCCAGTTATACCTGGAAGAGTATATGGAACAACAAAGGCTTTTCCAAGAGGTCGGGGTTGATATGGAAGATGGGGAAGAACCTCATATCAACATATGGTTAGATCTGTGGGTACCGAGTATGGATAGTACTTTAGAGGGCTACATAACAAACTCTAATGACCATTCAAATATTGTTAACCAATTACTTATGGATTGTGGACACGAATGGCATGAGGAAAGGGTATGTTACTGTTTTCAGGACCAAGTGGCACACCAAATCTTAGTGATACCAATAAGAAACCAAGAATAGCCAGACACAAGGTACTGGTGTCCAAGTGCCAATAGCCAATTGATGCACTAGATATTTGTCATTTTCACATGTATTTATTATTGATTTTTAAGTATTCTTTGCTAATTTTCATATTAGTTTGTGCATGATTTACTATTATTATCCCGTGATACTTATTTGCATCAAATAAATGTAATTTAAATATTTTCCAAAGATTTATTATATTTCAAGAGCATATGTCACGAAATTTTTTGTTACCCTAAGACCACACTCCTAATCGCTACACAGTCAAAGGCGAGTGGACCAGGGTGTCCATCCCTAGAATGGATCGAATAACATATGCATCAAAAAAACCACAAATATGAACAAGGCAAGAGATAATAAGATACTAAACATGGAGATAAGAGACATGTACACATTTCTAGATTTAAGTATACCCATTGGTGTTTCATTTATGATCATAGAGTCTTGAGTTCAGAGGATCTTCATTTGGAAACTACAAAATTCTATAAACAAAACATATTAATGCTAAATCATTAAGTATGCTATGAAAGGAAAGTAAGCAGTTTATGAGTATTATAAAATTTGATTGGCTAGAAACAAAATATAAGAAAGAAATAGAAATAAGGCATGATCATTTAACAATAACCTTTTATACAAAGCATCTTTTAAGTGTAGTTTCCATTATACTCGACAACATATCATGGCCATTGAGCAGCTTCCCATTGGAAGGGTCTGTAAGGGTGCTCAACATTAGCCAACCATTTTATCGACATGGTCCGCCTTATCTAGACATCTCAAGTAAGGCGCCCAACCTTGTGCCCTAACCCTGAGAATACAAGAAGGTACATGAGGTTTGTATAATGGACTAGTCCAATTATGTTGAGGTTTGTTCAACATATATCAAGAAATATGAACATACTAATCATAGGGAACAAGTACCTCAAACAAGTAATTAACTAGTAAAGCATTCTTACAAGCATACATACAACCAAGCCAATACCATAGTAGGGTCAAGAGAGTAAGCGTACCTTGAATAGAGCACAAGATTAACCATTGATTAGAAAATCATAAGTACCAACTTGACCAGATCTTGGTAATGGAGTCATCATAGGGCACCTGACATTTCAAATGAGTACAATTGGATTAATATCAGCAAGAGTATGTCTCACTAATCATAATCAAGGTGGTCGGATGTGTCACCTAGATCTTAGTATCATATCATTCATTATTGATTTCAAAATCTCAACAAGGTCATGTGCATGCATTATCAAGAAAAATAGTACATCATGGGTTCATTAGCACTTAGAGTGACACATCACAACTATATCAGTGATGTATTATTAGAGTTCCAAGATCTTAAATAGGGAAACCATAAGAGTTGAGAAAGTTTGGTCAACCTAAGCATCAACATTGGCATAACTAGTCCTATTGAGTTATAATCATACAAGATTGTAAACATTAGAGTATAAGTTGTGTCAAGTCATACTTCGAGCAATAAAAGTCATCAATCTACTTATTTGAATTATTAAAGTAGAATATATCATCACTAGTGTAAAATTCAGGAAAGGTTAGGGACATAGTCATCAACATGCAACTAGAACACATTTTCAAGTCAAGATTAGGGCATTTAGTACATAAGTGCACAAGAATATTCTACAAGACATATAGGGATACAAGGCATTTAGGGTTACTGATTTAGGAGTTCACATGATCATTTTAGACATAAGAGACCCATATGTGAGTTAGGTTCAACATCAATGTATCCATATGAGGCATGTTTCAAGGTTTTAATTACATCATCAAGTCAACTTAGGATTCTAGCATGGACAAGTTCGAATCTTAGTTCAAGTTGCATACAAAGTTAATGATTTAGGTCAAACATGGGGATTTGAGAAACATTCCACAAGGTTAATATTTAAAGAAGTAGTATATAGCATTCAAAGCCCATTTTAGGTTATTAATGCAACATGATTCCATTTGAGGGTGTAAGGTTAGGTAAACTTTAAATATTTATGCATATGGATGTTCAAGATACTAAATTAGGCTATCCACACGTTTTGGTACATAAAAGGATTAGGATCATGTATTTCAATAGGATAACATACTACAATGACTTCAAAAGCATCCCTTTAGGGGTATCAGAAGAAAAGAAAGAAGATTTAGGTTGCAAAACTAGTTCAATTGGATAGATCTCATTCAGGGGATTAAAATTCGTATATCATATGTCATAGTTGGTAAAAGGATATGGAAGATATCTTTTTTTAACATATGTATTAAAACATTATGGAATCAAAATTAAGAACTATAGAGCACAGGGGGGTTGTTACATTTCGATTTGGCTGTGAATTAGGACCTCAGATCACAAATCTGATGGTGCCCATATGCGCCTCAGCCAACAAGTCATGGACCAAACACCGCCCATCCATTCTGACCACTGCCAGGGGGGTCATCAACCGCTCGCCACTGCCCGAAACCTTCCTTTGGACCTGAGGCCTCACACACACGGCCCGTCGTTGCTCTGCTACACTAGAAGCAAGTCGGAGCAAGCACCAAGGTGATGAAGAAAGGCACCAAAGCTCTATAAAAGTGACGTTTGACCTCGCCATGGCCTCACGAGGCTGGTTGTGTCCTTTCTTAATTTCCAGAGGAGTCGAGGCAATAACCCCCAAACCTAGATTCCATGGTGGCGTCGTCGAGTGGGTGAAAGAGAGAAATATGAAGGAGGATTAGAGCGGAGGAAAAGAGCGGCCCTTCGGGGTAGCTGACACCTCGCGAGTCTAGGGGGATCTTTAGATGCAGCCCATCGTGGTTGGTGATGGCAGCACCAAGCTTGCCGGAGATGGAGCAAACATGGATGGTGGTGAGCTCCAAGAGGGATGAAACAAGTGTTGTTTCTCATGGAAAAAGGGTGAAATGAAAGGGGTAGGGGAAATGAAGTTGAAGGGTATATAAACTCAAAGCAAGGTGGCTCTAATTGGCTAAGCAAAAGGGGAGTTGGTAGGTTGTTGTACCTTGTATGACACAAGGTAGAAGACAACCAAGGGACATTTGATTCAGGTCCATCATGGGCCACGAGTCGATTCAAGGACAGGGAGCATGTATCCATGTATTCAAAATGAAGCATTCCCATTGGTTGAGAGGGAGTGCCACGGATCGTCGAGTTGTTTAAGACAGCTCCACTGCGTGTTTCTTTAACAACCTGGCAAAGCTCATATCTCTCATACCGTAACTCCAGTTGCATGAACTTTTCACCGTTGGTTCTCAAATTTATTATAGTTCTTATATAAAAAGTTTGGATCCAGAATTATAATGTTTATGGTACTCAATTTTTAAAACATACTCTCAATAGTGAAATTATGCATTCAACTATAGTCAAATAAGCATGATGTGACATTTATTCATTTCAATTTTATCAACTAAGTACAGTGTGATTCCAAACCATAGAATTGTGTGTGAGGGAGGTTGTTAAACACAAAAGAAAGTCTAATGAGTCAAGTGTGCATTAATTCAATGAAAATGGAAAATTCAAGTTATCACATCCTCCCCACCTTCAAAGGAATTTTGTCCCCAAAATTAAATCAATTCATCAATCGAGATTTGTGATTTCATATTCAATATCATAATCACTTGGTATTCCCTTATCCTCAACATTATTTCTTAACTATGAAATCAAGTATTTAGATCAAAGTATAGTCATGTCGATCATTTAATTGGGTAGATCATCATACAAGTCACAAATCGGGAGAGATCATCCTATTGATCACAAATTTGGAGATATCACATTTTTGGTCAAACAAATAGATATCTTTGAATCAATAGTAAAGAATGACTTTTATTCCCAACATTTAGGGTCCTAGCTTCTACATTAGCTGAGGTGCGGTTATACATCCATGATCGAGAATTCATGTTTCAACAATTCGAGACATACAACATATTTCAACATTGTAATTTTATGCTCAAAATCAATGGAAGGTCCCACACTAGTCCACATGGAGCTCACCCTTATGTCATATATCAAGTGAAAAAAACATAGTCATAATTCCAAATTTTGATATTTGGGAACACAACAGTCATTACTCATATATGGAGGGTGATCTCAAGATACAAATAGGGTGATCATAGGATTCTAATCAATATCATTAATCACGAGTCAAGATTTCATTCATCAATATCGAGAGTCAAGTTTAGACATCAAAGTCATAAGTCCAAACATTTCAAAGATAGGGTTTAGATTCCTATTTAGACCTTAGGGATGATCATTCATCCATATAATTTAAATCGAGAAACAATCGATCAACATTTCGAGAAACATTCAAGATATAAGCAACATTTGATATATCCATTTTCATTATCATGGTATTCAAAGTTGATGAATGTTCTACAGCTAGGTCTTTCTAGGAATTTAACCATTAACTATAGTCAACATCGTCATATTTCAAGACAATCATCAAATCAAGATTTTAAGATCGAGTATCAATATCATCTTAAATTTGACCTATTAGGGACACAGGTCAAAGAGTCAAAATTGGCTGGAAGGGGTTGTCTTCCCAAACACTAAATAATCAACAAGATAAAAATTTAGAGGCAATCATAATAGAGATGTGACCTATGATAGGGGAGTCATAAGTCAACTACCACCCTAATCTAGCACATGTATCATGAGTCATCAAGCATAACTAAATAGGGTGAGTATCATCTACCAAATTGTGTTTCACAAGATCACGAGTCCAACATCAAGATTATGCTAGAGAAATCACACATCAAAATTTAGCAAGATCAAGGACATAATAGAGAAACCATGTTTCGATATTCGAAATATTAAGGTCATAATTATGTTCCCATCATTTCATGATCAAGGTAAGGGTATGTTTTAGAAATCGAGAAGTCAAGTTGGGCACTCCAAGAGTAGAGAATAGTAGCACAAGAGTGAGATACATGTTCATCCTAATTTAATATTGGGATCACCAAGAGGTGTAGAAGTCAATAGGGAAGTTTCCTCTTGTGTCAAAGTCTTTCATCATGATTCTGAGAGTCCAAGGGCTTAGTCATTCCAAGTCATAATCGTCGTGTATATCTAATAGGGAAACATTTTGCTTAACATTGTTTGAGGTTTAGTCAATAATAGGGCATCATGGATTAAATCAAATGGGTACCTCACCAACATGATGTCATCATGGATTAAATCAAATGGGGACCTCACCAACATGAGGTATAAAGTACAAATCCTCATTATCTTGTCATATCAAGATCATTTTCATTTTTCCCCAAACATAGAAAGCATGTAGTCTTGCTTGGTAAAGTTGAGTATACAAGGTCTAAGAGATCATAGATGAGTACTTAACTACAATATTACATCCATTAGTTGTAGTCAACTTTTCAAATTAAGGTCAAATCATGGAATCATCATCATTTAACTCAAATTTTCACCATTTCGTTCAAATTAGTTTCCCCATACATAAGCTACCCATAATCGAGAGATCATGTGATTCATAGTCATGAGTAGAAGGATCACATGAGGAGATGAGAAGTTAACTAATCATCATCTAATGTGTGGCTTAGGGTATTCCTTAAGAAGATATGATATGCTAGAAGACTCTCTAAGGTATGTGGAATTGGGTTATTGATCATGCATAGAGGACATGTGATTGCTCTGATACCATTTGTCATGGAAATGTTTGTTACCCTAAGACCAGACTCCTAATGGCTACACAACCAACGGTGAGTGGACCAGGGCATCCGTGCCTAGAATGGATCACATAACATATGCAATAATAAAATCACAAACAAGAGCAAGGTAAGAGATAAAAAGTTACTAAACATGGAGATAGACATGTACCCATTTCTAGATTTAAGTATACCCATTGGTGTTTCATTTTTATCTTAGAATCTTGAGTGTGGTGGATCTTCATTTGGAAACTACAAAATTTGATACACAAAACATATTAATGCTAAAGCATTAAGTATGCTATGAAAGGCAAGTAAGCAGTTTATGAGTAGTATAAAATTTTCTTGGCTAGAAACAAATAGAAATAATGCGTGAGCATTTAACAACAATATTTTACACAAAGCATCATTTAAGTGTATTTTCCATTATACTCAACAACATATCATGGCCATTGACTAGCTTCCCATTGGAAGGGTCCGTTAGGGTGATCAAAATTAGCCAACCCTTTTATCGACATGGTCCACCTTATCTTGACATCTCAAGTAAGGCACCCAAACTTGTGCCTTACGCGGAGAATACAGGTAGGTATACAAGGTTTGTATAATGGACAAGTCCAATTATGTTCAAGGTTTGTTCAACATGTATCAAGCAAAATGAACGTACTAATCATAGGGAACAAGTAGCTCAAACAAGTAATTAACTAGCCAAGCATTCATATGATCATACATACAACCAAGCCAATACCATAGTAGGGTTAAGAGAGTAAGTGTACCTTGACTAGAAAACAAGATTAACCATTTATTAGAAAATCATAAGTAGCAACTTGACTAGATCTTGGTAATTGAGTCAACATAGGGATCCTAACATTTCAAATGAGTACAAATTGGATTAACATAAGCAAGAGTATATCTCATTAATCATAATCAAGGTGGTTGGATGTGTCACCTAGATCTTAGTATCATATCATTCATTATTGATTTCAAAATTTCAACTAGGTCATACACATGCATTATCAAGAAACATAGTATGTAATGGGTTCATTAGCACTTAGACTAAGATATAACAACTAGATCACCAATGTATTCTTCGAGTTCCAAGATCTTAAATAGGGAAACCATAGGATTTGAGCAAGTTTAGTCAACCTAAGCATCAACATTGGCATAAATAGTCCTATTGAGTTATAATCATACAAGATTGTAACCATTAGAGTATAAGTTATGTGAAGTCATACTTGGAGCCATAAAAGTCATATTGATTTGAAGTATTAAAGTAGCATATATCATCAATAGAGTAAGATTCAGGAAAGGTTAGGGACATAGTCATCAGCATGCAACTAGAACACATTTTCAAGTCAATATTAGGGCATTTAGTACATAAGTGCACAAGAATATTCTACAAGACATATAGGGATACAAGGCAATTAGGGTTACTAATTTAGGAGTTCCCATGATCATTTTAGACATCAGAGACCCATATGTGAGTTAGGTTCAACATCAATGTATCCATATGAGGCATGTTTCAAGGTTTAAGTACATCATGAAGTCAACTTAGGATTTTAGCATGGACAAGTTTGAATCTTAGTTCAACTTGCATAAAGTTACTAATTTAGGTCAAACATGGGGATTTGAGAAACATTCTACAAGGTTAAGCATTAAAGAAGTAGTATGTAGCATTAAAAGCATATTTTAGGTCATATATTCTCCATGAGACCATTTGATGGTGTAAGGATAGGTAAACTTCAAATATTTATGAATATAGATGTTCAAGATACTGGAATTAGGCTATCAACATGTTTTGGTACATAAAAGGATTAAGTTCATATATTTGAATAGGATAACATCCTAAAAAGACTTCAAAATCATGTTTTAGGGGTATTAGAAGAAAAGCAAGAAGATTCTGATTAAAAAACTAGTTCTTTTAGATAGATATCATTGAGAGGATTAAATTTCATATATCATATATCATATTTGGCAAAAGGATGTGGTAGATTTTATATTTTTGAACATATGTATTAAAACATTATGGAATCAAAATTAAGAATTAAAGAGCACAGGGGGGGTTGTTACATTTCAATTTGGCAGTTGATCAGGACCGCGGATCGTAGATCTGAACGAGCCCACACGCGCCTCAGCCATCAGGTCACAGACCAAATGCCACCCATCCATTCTGACCGCCGCTAGGGGGGTCATCAACCGCTCATCACTGCTGAAACCCGCCTGTCAACCTGAGGCCTCGCACGCACGGCCTGTCGTTGTTGTGCTGCACCAGCAGCTCACCAGAGCAAGCACCAAGGTGAGGAAGAAAGGCATCAAAGCTCTAGATAACTGATGTTCGACCTCGCTAGGGCCTCACGAGGCTGGCTGTGTCCTTTCTTAACCGCCAGAACGGTCGATTAGATAACCCCCAAACTGAGCTTCCATGGCGGCACCGGAAAGTGGGTGAAAGAGGGAAAGATGAAGGAGGATTGGAGGGGGAAAAAGAGAAGCCATCTGGGGTTTCTGACACCTCACGAGGCCAAGGGGAGCTTTAGATGCAACCCATCATGGTCGGTGATGGCAACACCAAGCTCGCCAGAGATGGAGCAACCATGGATGGCGGAGAGCTCCAAGGGGGGTGAAACAGCTGTCATTTCTCATGGAAAAAGGGTGGAAATGAATGTGGTAGGGAAAACAAAGTTGAAGGGTATATAAACTCCAAGTAAGGTGGCTCAGATTGGCTAAGCAAAAGGGGAGTTGGTAGGTTGTTGTACCTTGTTTGACACAAGGTAGCAGACAACCAAGGGCCATTGGATTCGGGTCCATCATGGAGTGTGTATCCATGTATTCAAAATGAAGCATTCTCATTGGTTGAGAGGGAGTGCCATGGATCACTGAGTTGTTTAAGTCAGCTCCACTTTGTGTTTCTTTGACAACCTTGCAAAACTCATATCTCTCAAACCATAACTCCAATTGACATGAAATTTTCACCATTGGTTTAGAAATTTCTTCTAGTTATTATATCAAAAGTTTGGATCCAGAATTATAACGTTGAGGGTACTCAATTTTGAAAACATACTCTCAATAGTGAAATTATGCATTCAACTATAGTCAAATAAGCATGATGTGACATTTATTCATTTCAATTTTGTCAACTGAGTACAGTGTGATTCCAAACCATATAATTGGGTGTAACGGAGATTGTTAAACACAAAAGAAAGTCTAATGAGTCAAGTGTGCATTAGCACAATGAGAGTGGAAAATTCAGGTTATGACAACTTATGTTCGGATTTTATGGATTTTAAGAAATTTTACAAGAATCTACACAGCTCGGTACTATCGACTTTGGAGTCGGTGGTACCGACACTTGCTCAGATATGGAAAGAAAGAGATCAAGAATTCTTAGTAGTACCAACCCCAAGAGTCAATACTATCGATGTCGTCATAGTGTTGGATTCAAAATTAATCGAAGCAACTCGGTACTATCGACTTGGAGCTCGGTTGTACCGACAACTTTCCATGTGGTCGCAACTATCGAAGGAGTCGGTACACGTCGGTAGTACTGACATGTCAGGATCAGGCAGATATGAAGATAGTGTTTAATCTGACAGTTGAGGATTTATTTCGCCTATGTCACTTCTATGACTTAGGGGGAATTCGGCCAACCCTATCTATCACGTTCTATTTCGTTGGACGCCAGTCGTGAGCAAGGAGAGGAGAAAGCAGAGAATAAGACTACGTTCTGGATGATCCAGGCAATTCTAGCAGACAAATTTATAGTCAGAAGGTAGCAAATTGGCACGTGCGCGAGAGGAGATCATTTGGACCGTCTGCTTCAGGAGTTCTTTAGTTTTACTAATGTTTTCTACATTTTTATTCTTTTTTCCTATGGTTTAACCATGGAAAACATGTGGGGATAAACCGCTTATTCCTTAGGACTTGGGAGTAGCCCGATTGTGCATTATAAATGATGTTTATGTATTAATATATCAATTTCTCTTAATTTTTGGAGTTATTTCTATGAG
The DNA here is from genome assembly GCA_963693085.1 of Alisma plantago-aquatica. Classification (NCBI taxonomy): domain Eukaryota; kingdom Viridiplantae; phylum Streptophyta; class Magnoliopsida; order Alismatales; family Alismataceae; genus Alisma; species Alisma plantago-aquatica. The sequence continues at coordinate 6,326,893 of OY856409.1, read as the reverse complement.
ATTGTCCTGAACTATCCATGCTTGATCACCATAGGTATTAATTATACCTTTGTTTACTTTGATAAAGGGAATTAATGGTTGGAAATTCATAGAAATACATATTTTCTATCGCCCTTTGAGAAAGCTGGCTTATGATCATGAGGAGCTCGCCCAAAAGTTTCAATAAAGCACCTAACTAATAATACAATCGATATGAGAGTGAGATTGGTATTAGATTAGGTAGCGAATTGCGTCGTGAGAGTTGGTAATTATTGCTAATAAGGCTCTTGTCTAGGGTTAGGAGAGATATTTATTAATATTATATTGTTAATTACAATATCAACCGAGATGAAACTGTTACCTTAAGGAATTCCATCCAATTGTGATCACTCACCAGTAATTTTAGATTCACTTTATGTATTCTTAGTTAATTAAACTCCAATCAAAGTTTTCTTCAGTCTAGGTAATCGTATTGCCGTTAATAATTGTTCCTGAATTTATGTTTCTCCAAGTTCGATATCGGGACCTCATTGGCCTATATTTCTCTAATAGTGTGCACTTTCGTTTTTGGGTGCATAGTAAAATCCCTATCACCAATACACTGTCAGGTCAGGATATTGGATGGGTCGCTTAGATGCACAGGAGCTAAGAAGCTACCGAGGCGGAGAGGAGACCCAGCAGTGGAGGACGGTGTGGAATAGGAGATGGCCGCCGAAAGCGACTCACTTCCTTTGGTGTTGCTTCTTGGGAGCTTTGGCCACTACATGCAGGCTGTTTAACCCCCACTATCACACAGATGGCACCTGCGCCATCCGCAAGAAAGAGTGAAAGAGCATCACCCACGTGTTGCTGAGATGTGATAATGCTTGGGCGCTATGGAGCAAGGCAGATCGGTGAATCCAAGACACAGTGAAGGCCACAAAGGATGAATATGAGGTCATCCAGAAACTACTGAACTCAGAATCTGAGGAGGAAGATGACAATATGTTAGCTTCTTTAAGGGCTGTATAGACGCTACGGAATGATGAGATCTTTGGAAACAAGAAGAGAGTGGTGGAGTATGCACACCGTACTTACAAAGCTTTGATCGTGGACTACCGGCGGGCAAGGATGGCCCACGAGGACAAGAGAGATTTGAGAAGGGAACGGGCAGGTTGGAAAGAGGCCGAAGGAACACACTGTAAAACTGAACTGCAATGCGGCAGTAGGGAATCTTTAACAGATGGGGGCTGGGATGGTGTGGAGAGGCTAGCTCGGACGAATTAGTTCTGTACATTGAGGGTACACTGGTGCACAAACTCATGGATGTAGCGATTATGGAAGCCTGGACAATTCGGAAGGGAATGGAAAAAAGCCTGGAGCTTAATATTGGCAAAGATAGAAGTAGAATCATACTTCTCATTGTTGATTCATGCCATTAACTCCAAAACAAAGCATCTGGACTTGCTAGGCACGCTGATTGAAGACATCTAAACACTTAAGTGAATGTTTTACTTCCTGTTCTTCTAATTTCTGTCGTAGAGACAGCAAAAGTTCAGCTCATAAAGTAGCGAGAAAAACATTAGAAAGTAACCGTAGTTTTTTTCTTTTCACAAGACTTCCCTAGCTTTGTAATGGATGTTGCTTTGGCCGATTTGGCCATTTAATATAGTTTAGCAGTAGTACTTTTAAAGTAATCTCTTAATTATTCCGTAGACGATTTCCATATGAATATCTCCCAAGGTTTCCAAGTTAGCTCGTTCATTTCTATTTAGTTGTTCATGATATCTTCCATGGGCTTCTAATTCTCAAACATATCATAATACTATTTTCTTAGGATTATCCTCTTCATTTGTTGCTTAAAATTGTAGATTTCTATCATACTATTATTAATGTACCGGTATATGTTTATATGACAAAAAGTGTTAGTTCCATTGATCAAATGAGATGTAATTACTATTAAAAATAGGTTTAGAACTGAAGATATTCTATTTATTATCTAAAATAACCATATTATATTATAAAATAGTTCTTAAATTTTAGGAATAAACCAACCATATTTACAAAGCTACCATATGCTAGTGCTTAACACATTAATTCACGTAGCAATGTGGGACCAACCTGATTGAGTACTAAGTAACTTGATTTAATAGCATAGGTTATCTATGTTACCATGTATTAAATGCAAACATAACTTAAATATCAGTTGTTGTTGTTGTTGAGTCTAGCATATCATTATAGGTATACTTCTAGAATCAAGGTTTACCATAAACACCAAGACTTAAGTCACATACTTACTATCTCTACTAGCACCAACATCGATATGTATCCATAGTACTATGTGTATTAGTAGGATACTAACTAAGAAATTATCACTAAGCTTAGGTTAATGTTATAATTCGTATAATATTCAATAGGCTACATGATCTTCTAATCAATTACTATTAAGATTGTAGACATACTGAAACATATATCTATCTAGCCAAGAAAAATAAATTGACACATGTATACACAGTTAAAACTGTTGAATATGCCCTTTTAGTGTGGCCCAAAATAATTAAGTATATATATTTATTTTTAGTATTTTCTTGTAAATATGCTTCTTTTGGACTGGGCAGTTTTCCATAACCATCGTGTCTGTTTATGATGAAAGAGAGACAATATATTTATTATATATATTTGAGTTTGGTCCTCTCCCGGGATGCCATCCTGTAACCGAATATCATCCGTTGGGAAATCCACAGGAGAGTAAAACCAACACCCGTTTTTGGAGACGTACGCTTCCTCTTAGCACTCCTCCCTTTCTTCTTTCATTCGTCATGAGTGTGTGCTGCTCTTCCCCGGTTTGTCGGTGTCGTGTCGCTGCCATTGTACATATTTTGCTTCCGGTCATGAATGGAATTATAGGGTCTTCTGTAAATTCGGGTTGATTTTATATCAATGGTATCAGATTCATTGTTCGACGTACCGGTAAAAAAAAAAACCCGACTGCCGTTTTATTGATCGTTCTTAGGTGTTGGTTTCTAACGGTAAATGTTCACCGCATTAATGGACCGCAAAATGTTATCTTGTCAACAGTCAGTGTGTTGCGGGACAATACATAATTGATTAGGAAACTTGTATATGTCTGTTCGCCGCATTAATGAACCGCTGATGACTGAAAAAACAATCAGAAATGTCCAACGAAATAGTCGTCACGACTTGACTGATTCTAAACACTTCGTTGTTTTTAAATCATATAATAATCGAGCACCAAATTTATGAATTGCTCTTGCCATTTTTTTACCAAGATGAAATTATCATTCCCGTTCATGTTTTGTTACCACATGCTATAAAGATGCAATGGAGTATATTTCCGAAAATTCACTGTAAAACGATTGGATCATTCATGCTCATATTTTATCACCGCCTAAATGATATTGCTACTCATTTATATCACACTCCTGACTCGTGGAACATTTTGAATGTTTACCGTTTAAGGATGATCGAGTAGTGTGTATTTTCCTGCATACCCAATATTATGTTAGTGTGGTATGTATATGTTCTCTTTAATTAGAGATTAAGTCACATAGTGCATTACTTAAGCGGTAATGATACCATCCAAAGATGGATCATTTGTTGACATTAATCATGATCAATACATTTTGAATGCGCATCACATATATAAAATGTTTTACCCAAAGGTGAAAATAATTTTATAATTCTCATGCATGTGTCATTTTTGTATGTGGATGTAGCCCACGTCAAATTCTAATCCTACTAAGTATTGCAAATTTATCCAAAGATAGTTTGTAATGACTACTTGTGATTAGTATCGTAAAAGTAAATAAAGTAGACCTCAATTTTCTTTTACATTACAGTTGTGATTTAATGTTGGAAAATTTATTTATTGCAGTCATTTTCTCATCTTTGTATGGAGAAAATAACAACATCCCAAATCTCAATGGTTCAAACTTTAATGAAAGGAAAGAAAAGGTCATGTTTACATTAGGGTGTATGGACTTAGACTTAGCTATTCGAGTGGAAAAACCACAACCACTTACTGAGGAAAGTACTACTACAGAAAAGGTCAATTATGATAAGTGGGAACGATCTAATAGGCTTAGTTTGCTTCTTATATAAGCACATATTGGAAAGTATATTAGACAGTACATTCCTACTTCTGAATTGGCAAAAGATTTTCTAAAAGCAGTGGAAGAAAAATATGTTTTTTTCTTGTCAGTCTAGGGCTAGTACCTTAATGGCTAAGATGTGCTCTATGAAGTACAATGGTTCTTGTGGGATCTGTGAAAACATCATGGAGATGAGAGATATTGTCGCACAACTCAACGAGATGGAGTTAACTATCTCTGATGCATTTCTTGTTCATTTCAGTCTAACTTCTTTGCCTAGTCAATATGGATCATTCAAGGTTTCTTACAACACACAAAAGGAAAAATAGTCAATTAATGATTTATTGGCCATGTGTATTCAAGAAGAAGAGAGATTTAAGAATGAAGGGGTCCCTTCTGCATATTTAAGCACTCATGACAAACATGGCTGCAAGGGTAAAGGAAAAATGAAGGCAACTGCTCCTATCTTAGGTGGAGTGTCCAAGCCAGATGGCAAGGCTGAGGGAAGCAAGGCTAATATGAAATGCTTCTTCTGCCATAAGAAGGATATGCTAAAAAGGAGTGTTTCAACTACAAGAAATGGTTGAAAAAGAAAGGTATAATGTCTCTTGTTTCATATGAATGTCATCTTTCCAATGTTCCTTTATATAGTTGGTGGCTTGACTCTGGTGTCACTATGCTTTTCAATACATTGTAGGGATTTATGAATTAAAGGAAACCAACGGAGCATGAAAAAGTCATTTATTCAGGAAATAAATTGGGCTCTCGCGTAAAGGTCGTTGGCACATGCAGATTGATCATTGACAATAGAAAGTTGTTGGACTTAGAAAATACTTTTTATGTACCAAGCTATAGCAGAAATTTAATCTCTATTTCTAGACTAGACAAATTAAACTATGGTTTCTTTCTTCAAAGTGGACAATTGTCATTGTATAAAAACTCCAATTTAATTGGTACTTGTGTTTTAATAAATGATCTTTATCAAGTTAAATTAAGTCCACATTTTGAGCAATCTCTTACTATCCAACATAATGTTATTGGTAATAAGCACACATTATTAGATGAGTAATCATCACTTCTTTGGAACTGAAGGTTGGGACATATTTCCAAAGAAAGAATAAAAAGATTAGTAAAGGAGGGAATTTTAGGCCCCTTAGACTTTACTGATTTTGGAATATGTGCTAAATGCATAAAGGCTAAGCAAACCAACACTTCTAAAAAGGGTGCGAAGAGAAGTAATGTGACATTTGAAATAATTCACACGGATATTAGTAGACCTTTTTAACCTTGTTTTACAGGGGAAAAATATTTTGCAACCTTTATCAATGACTATTCACGATATATGTTCCTCTACTTATTAAATGATAAAAGTGAGGTTTTTCAAGCCTTTAAGGACTTTTAAGTTGAAGTGGAGAAACAATTAGGTAAAGTGATTAAGATAGTCAGATCAGATAAGGTAGGCGAATATTATGAAAGGATCACTGAGATGGGGCAAAGGAAAGGAATATTTGCACATTTCCTTGAAGAAGAGGCTATTGTACCTCAATATACAATTCCAGGCACACCAAGTCAAAATGGTATAGCTGAGAGAAGGAATCGAACATTAAAGGAAATGATTCGTGCAATTCTTTGTAGTTCATCCCTTCCTTCGACAATGTAGAGTGAGGATTTAAAGATGGCAGTGCATGTATTAAACAAGGTTCCTAGCAAGTCTGTCCAGAAAACCCCATATGCATTATAGATAGAAAGGAAACCATCCTTGAACTATATGCACACATGGGGATGTCATGCAGAAGCTAGAATCTACAATCCACATGAGAAGGCATTTGACCCAAAAACACTAGTGGTTTCTTTATTGGTTATCCTAAAAGGGCAAAGGGATATAGATTTTACTGCCCATTTCACCCATGGAAAATAGTTGATATGGGTAAGGCTATATTTTTGGAGGATCATCATCTCATTGGGAATGACCTACTTCAGAATATATCTTTTGATGAAATGCATGATAGTTCTCTTATACTTTGATGCAGTGATTTTGAGTCGCATTTATAGGCTAATTTTATACTTGTTTTGTGTCGTTATTTGTCATTTTGTGACTATAATAACACGATTCATTTCCTTCAGCCTATAATCATTGTATGCATCAAATTTATCTTATGTCGTATAAATTATCAAATTTCTCAGATTTGATTTGTATTTTTCTCTTGGTTTTAAGTACTTTACATTCCAGGACCCGTCGATACCATAGACGGATCCGCCGATGCTATCGACATGGAAACAGTGACCAGGCCAGAGGGAAAGCATCCAGCTCGATACCATCGACCACACTAGTCGATAGTATCAAGATTCCAACAGGTGAATTCCAGAAATTAAAGAAAGCGGCAGTACCCTAGCAGGTTGATACCATCGACACCCCGTCGATGGTATCGACGCCTCGTCGATGGTATCGACGCCTCGTCGATGGTATCAACGTCGTCGGATCAGAAAATTATTTAGAACGATCACGATTGAACGACTGCAATATTTTTGGCAACCGTAAGTGGTACCTATACCTAGAAAAAGGCATCCCAAAGCAAAACATGACGTTCTAGTCCATTGCACGAGTCCCGGAGAAGAGGAGAGTGAAGAACGGAGCCCAGAGCTACACCCCAGACATTTCCAAAGCTGTAGACGGACGATTTCACGTCCGGAAGGCTGCAGAACGTGTGTCTCGCACCGAGGATCATCCGGTTCTTCTCTGTTTTAGGGGTTACACCATATTTTCATTTGTTTCTCCATGTTTCCCTCTTTTTTTTCCATGTGTACTATTGAGATGAACATGTGGGGCTAATCACCATTATCCTTAGGGCCGGGAGTAGCCTGGGGAATCGTTGTATGACAATGTTATATTTATTATCATAATTTGTCTGACTTTCCCTTTATATGTTATCATGTTTTTATTGCAATTTACTATGCTTGATCACCATAGTCGATTTTTAATACCGTTACTTACTTCTGACGGAGAATTAGTGGTTAAAAAGGCATGATTAACACATTAATCAATAACTTCCTTAGACAAGGTAATGTACGATTAATGGTGGATACTCAGAGAAATAATTAAAGCACCTAGATCTAGGGTATAAGTTATTACTGGTGTGGAACTGACCTAGAACGAGGTAGTGAATTGTATCGCAGAAGCGAGCAATTATGACTACGGGCCATAATCAGGGAAAGAGAACGAATTATGTCAATTGTGTAGATTTGTGTGTAGTGAGACCTCACGGTGAAACCATAATCCTAAGGATTCCCATTTAATTTTATTAAACTAAACATTTAATCACTGCTCGCTTTTGTTTTTTTTACTTTATTTTCTTTTTAAAAACCAAACAATCAACTTTTCCATTCGGTTAGCTGATCGCGACCAGTAAGTAGTAGTCTACTAAAAATTCCGTTTGCCTGAGTTTGACTCAGGCCTCACAAGGCCTATATTACATTGTTACATGCACTTGTGTTATATGCACATCTTTAGCATGTCAAGTTTTTGGCACCATTGTTGGGGGGACGGTAAAGTTTGACACTACGAGTGCTGCAAGCGGGCACTCTAGGCCACTTTTTTTTATTTGCAATTTTAATTATTGAGATTAATTTTCTATCTTTCAGATTCTTTATTCGTCTAGCACTATACTTATTCAATTTTCCACATTTTAGGTACTAGTAAATGGTGAAGATGCGTAGTACGGACTACACACAGTCAACACCTGAGGTTCCGCCTTCGGGATCTGAAGACGAGCGGATAAATACACCACCCATAGGCTTTGAAGAAGAATTGAAGTTTTTCATAATGGCCGAGGAACATACTATATGAGAGAAGATTAAGGCTTCTTCTTCTTTTGCAGATAAGGGGCCAATCAAGAAATAGGCTATCAACATACCCAGTTACAGGATTGACCCAGGGCTGATCCAGTTGGTCAAGTCGCAGGCTTTCCATGGGCTTAAAAATGAGGACCTAGTGGCCCACATCAGCACGTTTGTGGAGAACTGTGACATGGTGAAGGTGGATAGGTTTCCACAGGAAGCCATTTACCTAAAACTATTTCCATCATCTCTGGAAGGAAATGCAAGGGAGTGGCTATACAATTTGGACAACAAATGTAGCAACACATCCCACTATAACACAAATAGGGAGGTGTTACGTGAAAACGTGCGGAAATCACCATAACCACAGATTATCAAAAACACAGGTTAAGTCAGACAATGGTATACGCCCTTGTGTTTGGTAGAGTTTGTAGCTTCTGCACCGCTTACACCGCTACTTAAGTCAGACAATGGTATACGCCCCATCGCAGTCGGTACTATATGGAGACATCTAGTGTCTAAAGTTGCTATGGAAGGAGTGAGTAAAGACATGGCTAAGTATCTCAATGACTTCCAGTTTGGTGTGGGCGTATCTGGGGGAGCAGAGGCCATTTTACACAGTGTCAACAGGGTTTTGAATGCGTGGCATAGCGATGGTTCTTTATCCATGCTTACATTTGATTTTTCTAACACATTCAATCTGGTTGATAGGCCCCCCTACTCCGTGAGGTGAGGACAAAGTGACCATCTATTTATTTATGGGTGGAGTTCTTGTATGGCCAGGCAACAAGGTTGTACCTTGGAGACATATACATGCAGTCAACCACTGGGGTGCAACAAGGTGATCCTTTAGGCCCGCTTCTTTTTTCACTTGTTCTACATTCTCTTATCCATCATATCAGGGACAAGTGCCAACTTCTTCTTCGTGCATGGTATCTAGATGATGGGACAATCATTGGGGACACAACAGAGGTGGCCAAAGTTCTAGATATCATTCAGCGACATGGACCAGATCTGGGTTTGATTTTAAATATTCGTAAAACTGAGCTGTAGTGGCCTACATGTGATGGTAAGAAGCTTCAGAAAGATTTGTTTCCGTCAGATATTGGGAGGCCTCTGTCTGGGGTGAAGTTGCTTAGTGGAGTTGTTAGTAGAGACCCGGATTTTATTGAGAGGTTGGCTACGGAGAGGGCCTGCAAGGCTGTTGAGTTGATGCATCTTCTTCCTCAGTTGGGTGATCCTCAGAGTGAGCTCCTTTTGCTCCGATCGTGTATGGGTATCTCAAAACTCTTATTTGGCCTGAGGACTTGTCAACCTATGTACATGGAGAAGGCAGCATCATGTTTTGACAGAGGCTTACGTGGGTCTATAGAAGACATTGTAGTCTGTGGAGGTCCCTTTTTTGGAGACCTCTAATGGAGGATGGCTTCATTGCCCATTCAGCTTGGCGGCTTGGGACTATATTCAGCAGCTGATGCTTCTTCATATGCTTTTGTGGCATCTAGGGCCCAATCTTGGATGCTTCAAGATCACATCATGCGAGGTAGTGGGATTCACAGTATAGATCATGATTTTGATTATGCTGTAGATTGTCTTTGTGTCAGGATACCCTCTTTTGATCTTAGTTGTTTTTCTAAAAAAGACACCGTCCCCCCAAAAGCCCAAAATGCTTTGGCGAGTGCTCTTTTTAGTAAAATAATTGAGGACATAGAAGTTCAAATTGACATGACCATTAGACAGAAAGCCATTTTCAAATGTCTACAAGCTGATCACGCTCAAGATTTTCTCCTTGTTATTCCAATAGATGGACTTGGTCTACATATGTCGCCAGTGGAGTACCGTAGTATCTTAAAATACCGTCTGATGATCCCTCTATTTCCAGCGGATGAGGTATGTCCAATCTGTCGTAAGGCATGTTTGGACACTTTGGAGAACATGCAGTTCATTGCAGAGAGCTTCCAGGTTTTAAATGCAGACATGATCTTGTTAGAGATGTTCTTTTTGATGTACTCAGACATGCAGGTATTGCTGCTAAGAAAGAGGCTCCTGTGAATTTTTTAACTGATCCACAAGAGGGAAGATCGACACTTAGGCCTGCTGATGTCTTGATTTTTGGGTGGATAGGAGGGAAACATGCATGTGTGGACCTTACAGGAGTTTCTCCATTGGTGGGATTGAGGAGTGGAGCTTTTACATCGGGACATGCTTCCCTTAAAGCTGCTTCAACCAAAGTGGGTAAGCATGAGAAAGCATGTATTGAGAATCAACATGCCTTTATTCCCTTTGGATTTGATACTTTTGGATTCTTAGCACCAGAAGCTGTGGAGCTTCTTAAAAGAGTCCAAAATGTTATGAATAGTAATGTTATGGCTCCCAAGTGTATGGATGTTGTATTTCAGAGGATTGGATTTGCTATCCAAAAAGGACTAGCGGCGCAGCTTGTTGCTCGTCTGTCCTCTTCTTCAATGTAAATCTTTTCATATTTATATTTCTTATTAAAACAGTTTGCAGAAAGCTGGTAAACTGAGAAACTATTACATTTAAGTCCACATCCTGTAAAGAAACATGTTATATAAACATTTACAAGCCTTGATACGTGTCCACAGCTTAGAGGAACAGCTGTCTAACCATCCCATGAGTTCATCACCTATTTATATGTACATAAAGGCCCACATCCGGCCAACAGTAGAATATACAAAACATCAACAGCTATACATCATGAAACAACGTCAAAACGCTCCCAAGGACCTGAGAGTACATGGATGACTCTAAGACTCTACTACAAAACAACCAAAATAGCGGCATATCCATCGCTTGCCTTCTACTGCTCGTCTTGCTGCTCGGCCGCAACTCCGTGACCACCACCACGTCTAGCTCGGACACCTAAAAAGGGTGTAAACCAGTGGGGTGAGACACACAATCCCAACGAGAAACATAACTCCCCTCAAAAACTACAAAACCTCAGAAAGATAAAGCAACAATAGCAGATAACTGGTAAGGAGTATAACAAGAATAGTCTATATAAACAAGCCATTCATACCATCAAGCTTACCAGATGTACGGAAGGCATATACCCAAGTATTTCCTTATGGAACATGATTAACAAGATAAGATTTATGAGGTCTTACCACATATCATGAGGAACATATAAGTAACTACAGGTATAATCAAGATTATCTATACAAGAAAGGCCTCAACCAATATTTTGTGTTTTGCATTAAGCAGTAAATACTATTCGGCTGGATTACGTATTATCATGCACTGAGGAAGTGAGTCGTACCGCTCAAATCCAACCTTCGGTTGCGAAACCCAAGCCGGTGCCATACAAGGTCAATGGAAGAGCCGGACTCCACGACCTCTTCGCCTCATGGTCAGTGCACGAGTACAACATAAGCAGGACCACAATCTCTTTCTTAAGTGGCCTCAGCCATAGGGTCAGCTCCATAGGCTACCCTTCCTCTATCCCGCCTTCGTACATGTCACGACGCTAGTATATCTGAGCCATGGTCCAGTTCACCGTGCTTTGAGCCATGAACACATTCATGCTCTATCACTCTAATCCATGGGCCTGTTCACCATGCTCTATATATATATCCGAGACTACAATCGCAGCTGCACTCGATTCCCTCTCTATTTAAAGCTAGGAGAAACCACACATATTCAACAATATGTGCTTCCAGGTTAATCTATAGGAGAACCTATTTCACCATCACCAGCTCCTGACGATGATGGATCTATGGCCAGGGCAAACTACATGATTTGTTCCACTGTGATTAATTAGTATATTTTAAGTGGATTGCAATATTCAACCAAGTTATATAACATGCAATTAAAACAACATGAAACTCAATATTATGCTTTTATTCTAATCAACATCATCCTGATCCATCACAAGGATCCAACATTACATGTTACCACTTGGCCTCTTGCCAATCATCTAGATCCATCTCAAGGATCATCACATTGCCATGGGAACTCAATCCCTCATCACATACTGCCACTGCCTCTCAAGGCTTACATCATCATCATGGGATAGCAATCCCAAGTAATTTATCCAAACACATCATACATGTTATCTCATTATTAAGGGTAACCATTAAAGTAGTGTTACTTAAAAAAATATACCAATTAGCCCTTTAACTGGCGATGCATCTGTACCTACATGGTTAGTACAATCATCATGGATTAACAACAAGATCATAGTATTGATATAGTGCAACATTGATTGATTATATATGATATCATTCATGCCTCAACCTCTGATCATTAGCATAGGTCATATCATTAAGCAAGCATCCTACATGCTTATCATTTATTAGCCTTATACAGATGATTCAAGATGATCATAAACACGAGTACGATCAAGGTGTGATACATGGATAAGAACTTACTATAGCAATTACCATCAAGCATCTCAAGGATCACTTACCATAATAAAACATAGTTATAGGAACAAGATCCAGCGTGTAGAAGGAACATAACCCTCACTAAAAGTACCCACTACCCTCACCAAAGGTGTGTCGGGTAGGGCACCCTCACCAGAAGCGTTCACTTTCCTCACCAAAGGTGGTATCAGGCAGGGTACTCTCCCATATCGCCCAACCACTACAACCCTATAACGGTCAAACCAAACCAGTCTCATAACGGCCAAACACAAAGCAAGAGTGTCGACTATCAGCTCAAGATGTAACGTGCAACAAAGACCCAAGGCATAATGTGCACAAGCCTATCGTGCAGCCTGTGTATCGGGCACCTCTGCAGGGAAACTCAGTGTCGCACAATGTTGTGTCAAGCAACTAACTGGGAACGGGCAACTAGGGCGTGCAGCCCAGCCAAAGGGATACCGGGCAATGACGTGTTGCAAGGCATATCGTGCAGCAAAGAAAGCATAACGCCCAGCGCATCACAAGCTATTGACCAACGCACGAGACTAAGGTGTAACGGTAGACACAAGACCAGAACACAACGCCCCGACGTCCAAGGTGTGACGACGTCAAGCTACCATCTTTACTAGGTGTGTCGGGCAGGATACACAACCAGGTGACGCCCGACACACACAAGGGTAACGACCAATGCTCCACTCATCTATTTACAAAGGCTAGGGTCACAACTTCAAACGAAAACAAGGGAAGCTTGTTGTCCAACTAGCCAACGTCACCTATCGCCCGACACACAAGATCAGGCTAAGGTGTAACAAGGTTAAGGGTAGCGGGCAAAGCATTCAACATAGAGTGATGCCCGACACACAAAGGGTCAAGGACCAGGGTGTATCGCCCAACATAGCCACACAACATGACGACCAAGGCTCTAGGCCAAAGAAGGATGTCGGGCAACAACACCACCAACCACAAGCACTAGGGCAACAAAACCCTAATGGATCAAGATGATGGCTCACCTCTCAACTACCAAGAGAGAGGGGTCTTGCCAAGCTTCTGAACTCTAATCGGGCAACACAAGGTACAACCAAAACTAAGATCCACAACTACCACTAAGCTCACCCTTCAATTCCTTGGTGAGAGGAGGGTGTTGCTCAAGATACTAGAACACAAGCTCACCTCTCAACTTAAACGAGAGAGGGGTATTGCCCATACTACTAGAACTCAAGCTCACAACTCTAGACAAAGGAGAGAAAGGAGTATTCCTCACAAAGAAACCCTAGAACATAGGTTCGACCAACAAGGTGCAACTAAGCAAGAAACTAAACTAACATCATACATAGCCGATCATAAGAAACATATAAACAAGAACATAGAAGAAGGTAATGTAGTTAGGGTTAGGAGTTATGTAACCCGCCTCAAGCAAGGTCCAAGCTCTTAGCTCCAAGCTCCAAGCACCACCACAAGAAGGAGAGCAAGGCACTCTAGGGTTCGGCCACCACTAGAGGAAGAAGGAGACTCCAAGGCAAGGATCGACCACCAAGCTTGCAAGAGAAGAGAGTGTGTCGTGCACCAAGGGAGAGGGAGACTAAGGAACTAAAGGGATCCTTAGCAAGGGAAAGGAAACACATATATAGAAGGGGATGGAGGAGAAACCAAGGGAAGATAAGGCACGGTGTCACCCACCTAGGGACACTTGTCCATGAGAAAAGCCACATGCCCTAAACACATGTCCAAAGCCATTGCCACATGCAAGCATCATGCACCAAGTGTCCACTAGAGGTGACACAAACGAGGTCAAAGAAGGTCAAAGGGGTCCATGGGTGACACACCTCCATGCCATGGCCGACACACCCACTCCATGGCCGACACAACCCTGGGCGATACCACCAGGGCGACACACATCCTGGGCGACACACCTAGGCCGACACAAGCATGCTCTGGCCCGAAACAAGGTCCAAAGAAGCAAAGGCAAGGCACCACAAGGCCCAACAAGCTTGACGTGTATTTTACTACGTGCTTAAACGCAAGTATACGCGTCGAGTAATATAGGCCTTGTGAGGCCCGAGTCGAACTCAGGGATACGTGAATTATTGGGGACTTTTACTAACTAATCGCAATCAGCTAGACCGATTAACAAAGTAGGGTTTTGTTGTTCAAATTAAAAAGAAAATAAAAATCAAACAAAGAAAACAATCGATTAAAGGTTAATTTAATCAATTCAAAAGGATATCTTTAGGATGGTGGTTTCACCGCGGGTCAACATTGTATTAGGTTTCATATAATTCCTCACACTTCTCTCTCTATCCGGGTAGTGGCCTGAAATGAGAATTACCCACTGTCGTGGTGTAATTCACTACTTAGGTTTAGGTTGATTCCACTGTCGTAGTAATCATTCCCCTAAACTAAGTGCATTAAAAACGGTCTCTCAGTTCCCACCATTAATTTTACAACTCCTTTGTCAAGGGTTTTATTGATTAATGTAGAATTCGTCTCTTTTCAACCGTTAATCCTTCTGTCGAAGTGATTAAGGGTGTTAAATTATTATTGTGGTGATCAAGAATAACAATAGAAATGGAGAAAACGAATATATACCACGGATTTGAGAGAAAAATATGAATTATTGATATAAAAATGTCATACAATGCATTCCCGGGCTACTCCCGGTCCTAAAGATTGAGGGTTTTAGCCTCTCATGTTCATCTCACACGAATACATGGTAGAAATTGGGGAATTCATAAGAAAAATGGGAAATAAATGGGAAAACCCCTGAACGGAGAAGAACCGGCAGATCCTTGGCATAGAATACGAGCTTCCCCTCCTGTCGGTGGTGGAATTCGTCTTCGGCAGCGTCCGAATCACCCGGGATGAGCTTCTGGCCTCCGTTCTCCTTTTTTCTCCTCCTCGGCACTCGTGCAATGCGATATGAGATGATGATCTCCTCCCGGCGGCCGTCATTAGGTATAAGTCCCTAATTAGGTCGTCAAATAACTCCAGCCGTCCGATTGAGATCAAAACAAATCCAACGCATATCTGCCAGCGTCAATACCATCGACGCGGGTCGATGGTATCGACCCAGCGGATTAGCGGCAGCTTTCCTTTCTTTTATTCTGAGCGCCTGTGGTCATCTTGATACCATCGACTTGGGTGTCGATGGTATCGACTCCTGTAGCGTCAGTTTTGTCTTCTAGTGACGCTGTAGCTCTCCTTGTGTCGATGGCTATCGACTTTGGTCGATGGTATCGACAACATCCTCGCCAGCAATCTGAAGAAATCTCGATGCCATCGACTTGGGTGTCGATGGTATCGACTCTGTGCTGCTCCTCTCGTCTGGAAATCTGTGGCTTGGTCGATGGTATCGACTTCCGTCGATGGTATCGACGGAAGCAAATACTTGTTTTTCCTGAAATTTCACAACAAGACCAAGTAAATCAACACATATAATAATATTATGATAAATAATGCTCAAAATAGTAAAACAAAGGGGATTTGATATAATATGATGGCAAAAACCAAATTAAGTGAATTATGCAATATTATCCATAAAAATGCGTAATTAGAGCACAAAACACATATGAAATAGGTCTATAAATGCGACTCAAAATCATCGCATCAAACTCCCCTAAGCTTAAACATTGCTCGCCCTCGAGCAACTAATCCTTAGAATAGGATTGCAGATGTCAACTAAAAATCAACACATCACCCCACATTCCACATGACTCCCACTGAACGTTCTCAAACCGGCCTTTCCTAATCACAGAACAGTAATTACCCTACAGGCGACAATAATCATCAATAAAAGAAATTATCCTTCAAACCGATGAACACTATCACATAAGGCAATTAACATAATAAAATTTGCCGATTCAGCATTGGTGCATCTTGTGATCGCCTACACTACGTTGCTCGCCCTAACTACCATCTACATGGAAGCAGTTCTCCTGATAAACATGAGTGAGGAGAAAATCACAGTGGCCTACCAATCCGAGCAACGGGTGGATGAAATGGGTGGTTCATGGATGAACTTGGAAGTATTGCACAGTTTCAATATGCTTAAAAACAAAATGTCCTAAATGATGCAAATGCACATTAGAAATGCCCTAATGCCTAAAATTGGGTGAAATGATGCATGGACTACCCTTCCACCTCAAAATGAGATGGAAATCTACTTAAGCCACATCATGTACTCAATTTTCCTGTTATGCAAGTGATATCATGTTCCTTTCTCCCTCTTATTCCATTTCCTTCTAAATTCTCTCTTTTTTTTCTTTTCTCAATTTTTTCAGATTTTCAGAATTTT
This sequence comes from Alisma plantago-aquatica, assembly GCA_963693085.1. Lineage (NCBI taxonomy): Eukaryota > Viridiplantae > Streptophyta > Magnoliopsida > Alismatales > Alismataceae > Alisma > Alisma plantago-aquatica. The sequence continues at coordinate 6,310,313 of OY856409.1, read as the reverse complement.
TTTTTTTAGCCCACATATCCATAATTGCTTAGAGATACATGTGTTAGGCTATTTTCTTCATGATTGGAAATCTTTGTACTATTTCGAGGGTATGTCACAATTTAGATCACTTTTTAAGACAACCTAAGGTACATGGTGTACTTATGCGTGAAAATCATGAAAGTTATGAGTGCAACTACATGACATGCACCTAAAGGTAATGTGCATGAATCACTATACATTTTTTTTCGTTTTATGCAAAAGTATGAAAATAACAATGCAAATCCTATCTACATGCTCTGCACGCAAGAAGGAATTAAAACTGTACTTTACTTCCAATTCTTTGGTAGATTATGGAAAAATATGAAGTGGAATGATCACAAGATTAAGTTACTGAACCTTAGAAAAATATCATGTGTCCCTCCTTACTGACATGTGTAGTAGTTCAAAGGGTTCTTTCTCTTATATCCAATTAAGGTCTCATTACCATTTGATTAGGTTAGGCTCAAACAATCGTCACTATCCACTTTTCATGAGTCAATGGGGGTGTGGGTGTGACATATTGCTTCAAAGTTGACATAATCAATCATTTTCATAGGACAAGTTCCCCAAGGACAACCAAGTTAAGCTATCCAAAAGACACAGAAATTTTTAAATTCCCTTAAATTTCCCATGAAAACAGCGAGATGACAATTTTTAAGACATCCCCACGATTACACTAGATAGATGTGGATCCTAAACAAACTAAAATTGCAAGAACAAATAACAAAGCAAAAACTAAAAACAACTAAAGAAAAGATAAAAGATAGAGCTGTTCCAGCCACCCCCCTAAGCTTGAATTCGACTATGGCCTCATAGTCAAAGACCAACTTAAGGGTGGAACAGTGATACCCTGATCAATCCTGCGGAGGCGGTGGTGGGTATTGCGGTGCCGTAGGATCCCAAGACGGGTACTCCCCCTGGAAGCTTGGATCATATTGGGTCCTCGGCGGAGGCTGTGGATAGCCTCCAAAGTAGTCTTGACTCCAGTAATGGTCGAAGTAACGCTCCTGTTTCGTCTCTATCCGTTGCAACCGGTTGTGCATTTGCTCTTGGTTGGCGAGGATGAGCCGCTCGTTCTCGAACATAGCCCGTTGGTTGTCAAGTACCCGGCTCGTAGTCTCATGAATGCTGGTATACATAACCATGTGCTGCTGCTGAGTCTGCTGGATGTCCTGCATCATGGTGTACATCCCCTGCATGGAATAGGGATCCTCGGTTGGCTGCTCGTGCTGTGGTGATGGCGGCGGGGGCTGAGATGATGAAGATGCACCCGGATGCATCCTAGGACGCTTCCGTGGTGCCACACGTGCACGAAGAGGTGTGTAAGCCTCCTCTTCCTCCACAGCCTCGCCTGCTTGCTCGTCACCTCCGCCTTCTTCTTCGGAGGACTCGATGGCTATGATTGGCCACCGGAAGTGCTGCTTGCCCTCTATGTTGAAGACGTCGTCCGGTAGGGAGCTCTCCTGATAAGCTTGGTTGACGTGGCAATGAGCGTACGCCAACCCGTCCCGGAAAAGAATGAGGTTTGAACGGTGCAAGTGTTGCACGTTCACCTTGCTCCTCGTAGAGATCGGAGTCATGGACTGAAAGTTCAGTCCCAAGTAAAGCGCCAACTTGGTGATAAGACCACCAAAATGGATTGGAGCCTTCCTTGTGCTCCTCTTCACCGCCAGGACGCGCTGTAGCCAGAACGCCCCCCAGTTGCATGGTTGTCGCTTCAGGAGTGCGTAGAGGAAGAAGAGATTGCTCTCCTGAAACTTTCTCAAAGCAAGATCACTTCGAGCGAAGAATGTCAAGCTCAACATCCTATGCAAGACTCGGACGAACGGGTGCTCAAAATCTGCTACCGCTGCATTGTGGTAGCTCACGGTCTTCCCCGCCGGCACTGTAACTAGCTCGGAGAAGATCTTGTCGTAGTCAGTGCGGGAATCTGGGCATCGGTGATCATGTTGGGAGTGGTTCCAGTTGAAGATGTTGTTGAACTGGACCAGCGTGATGTTGTAGTTGATGTTGAACAGCCGAAAGGACACCCGGCCCCTGATCCACTCACGATCCGATACCACCACGTCATTGGGCACGACGCAGACGTCGAGGGACGCCATAAACTCCGCCACCAGTTCCTTGTAGGTGGGCCATTCGCCGAAGAACGACTACCCATCCGCATGGCGCTCCAGCTCGCCTGGCCTGATGCTGGTGTGGCGTCCTTGTCTGTGAAGCACATAGGCCAAGTTGGCCTCGAAACCAAGCTCCTGAAGCATGCCCCGGTCCACATACCGGGTTGGCTCGAACTTTCACTTCATTATCTCTTCGTAGACCTTCCTCACATCCATGTTGGCATGAATTAGGCGTGGATGAGGGATGGAAGCGGTTGGGGGTGGAACGAACTCCTCGATCTCCATAGGGTGTGCGCTTGAGGACGACGCTCTGGCGGCATGCACCATGGTTGCGAGAAGATGGGATTAGAAGAAAAGAGCTCGGTGAAGATGGAGAAGAAATTCTCCGCTCGATGACGCTTCTCTTCAGTCTTGGAGGGCTCGGGGGAGTGCTCGGCGCAAAGGAGGATACTTGCTCTGAAGGTGTGACGTCAAATGACGTTGCAAGTCCCCTTAAATAGGATTGATCGGTGCCCCAGTATACCCGTCGATACCATCGACGCGGGTCGATGGTATCGACACATCTCGCGGGTATCCGCCTCCCTCGCGAGTATCGACGGCTGACGTTTGCTGGATCGAGAAACCCGGATTGCTGACGGGTCGATACCATCGACGGAAGTCGATGGTATCGACGCAGCACCCGGATCGCTGACGTGGCTGTTGCGATCGTCGTCGATGTCTGTGTGCGGATCGGTGACATGTCCGTCGATACCATCGACGGATGTCGATGGTATCGACTTGCTTTTATTGCGACACCGCCATTGTGTTGCATTCAACCTGTGATGATGTCGATACCATCGACGAGGCCGTCGATGGTATCGAGTTGACTGAGCAAAATTCGTCTGAATATCTCCAGAGATCTCGATGGTATCGACAGGGGTGTCGATACCATCGACACTTTTATTGCGACCTGTCTGTGACCATGTCGATACCATCGACGGGGGTGTCGATAGTATCGACGCAGTGCGATTTTTGCTGGTGTCAACCTGAACCCATGTCGATACCATCGACGGGGGTGTCGATAGTATCGAACCTGCCTGTGCCTGCACATTCAACAAACGGATCACGGTATCATTTTTAAACTAAAATTTAAACGAAATAAAAGCAATATATGACTAAAATTAAACTATCATAATGTACCAATGGTTGGGTTGCCTCCCAACAAGCGCCCTTCTTTAACGTCTTAGGCTAGACGTATGACAGTCATCATCTTTTCACCTTGGGAACTACACTTAGAGGATCATTCGGTAATTTGAATTCAACACGATCTCCTCCAATGCCCAAAGACAGAGTACCTCTCCCTAAGGCAGTCACGACATCTGCCGTAGCTTGAAACGGTCTTCCTAGAAGAATTTCACAGCTTTGGAGTGGTGGCATATCCATGACGACAAAGTCCACTGGAAATATGAATCTATCCACTTTGACTAGTACATCTTCACACACTCCATATGGTCTCACGATAGACCCATCTACCAATTCAATTGTTGCGGCCAACTTCTTTATCTCTTTTAACCCCAGCTTTTGAAATGTCGCCAAAGGCATGAGATTTATGCTAGCGCCAGAATCACATTGTGCTTTAGGAAATTGTTGACCACCTATTGAGCATGGTATGTAAAAACCTCCTGGGTCCTTTCTCTTCTTTGGTGAACTCCCGTGAATCATATAGCTCACTGTCTCGTTCATCCAATAAATTTCATCGTCTTTTATCCGCCTCTTCTTATTAATGATTTCCTTGATGAACCTCCCATAGGCGGGTACTTTCTCGATCATCTCCACTAATGGAATATTGATGTGGAGTTTTCGAAATATCTCCAGAAATTTCTTAAAGTGACGATGCTCTTTCTTTGACTTAGAATTTACCGGATGTAAAACATCAGCTGCATCAACACGCCTGTGAGGTGGCACATAAGAGCTTTTCGGGGGTACCTCCCCTAATCTTGCTTCAATCATTCCCTCGGACGTGGGCCTTGACGAGATATCCTCAATGGTAGCAGCTTGTTGTGGATTCTCTTTCACATTTTCTGTCTCTGCACATGCACAAACAACTTGCACTTCTTCATCTTGCCTACATGGAGATATAGTATTCACAACTCTTTGTGATTTCCTGAAGAAAGGGTTTCCACCCGGCAATCCATAGTACGTGCGTGGATAAGGTATCGCCGGTGTTGCATGCACATTGAAAGTCATTTTTCTTTCTTCTACAACTTCTTGCACCTGAGATTCCTCCTTAGTGCTTACTACAGATATGTACTTGACTTGTTGGTGTGCCTGAGCTACATTTGCATTCTCGGCTGGTTTCTGTTGATTGGCGTGCTTGATGGCCGCCACTTCACTCGAAATTTGTGCCACGGTGGTATCCAATGCCCGCATTTGTGCTCCATGGCTTTGCAGCGTCTGCCCAAACTTGGTTAGAATATCACCTTGAGATTGCAATTGTTTTCCAAGCATGGCCATCATCTCTTGGTTTTGCTGGACCATTTGAGTTAGTAATTCAGTGTTCTTGTCCTCGGCTTTCTGCTGTGGCTTGGCATCCGGATCCTGTAGAAAATTGTTTGAATCCTTCCATGAAAACTTTTTATCTTTCCTCCATGCATAGTCATTGTTTCTATAGCCCTGTTGTTGCATGAATTTCACTTGGGCCTCCCCATCATCAGATGCATCCTCCTTAATTAGCACCTTCTTGGCTAGAAGATCTAACTTATCATTCAGCTCCCTCACTATTCTGGATTCACCAGCAGCCTTGACATGTTCCACAGCCCCTCTATCACCCCATGACTGTTTCCTAGCCATGTTTTTCAGTATCTCCCAACATCTGGTATCTGTATTATTCAGAAAAAATCCGGATCCGGCTGAATCAAGATTGCTTCTATCATGCTCGGAGAGAGCAAAGTGGAAGATCTTCACTTGGGTTTCCTTGTCCAGTCCATGGTGTGGACATCTCCTCAACATGACTTGGAATCGCTCCCAAGTCTCAGAATAAGTTTCACCCGCCTGTTGGGTGAAATTGTGGATCTTCCGGATCATATCATTGGTCTTCTCAGGAGGGAAAAACCTCTCGAAGAAAACCTCCACCATGTGATCCCATGATTCAAAAAACTTGTCGTCGAGGTTATGAAGCCACTCTCTTGCCACTCCAGCCAAGGAACTCGGGAATAACTTGAGGTAGAGCACATCCTGTGGAAATCGATCTATCTTCACCATATCACAGTTCTCCACGAACTGGCTGATGTGGGCCACTGAATCTTCATTTTTCAATCCGTGAAATGCGTTTGATTTAACCAGGTTAATCAATGCTGGATCGATCTTGTAGGTTGGAATGTTTAGCCCCTGTTTCTTTATAGGCCCCTTTGATGTTGAGGAAGAAGACGCCTTGATCTTCTCCCATATTGTCTGTGCTTCAGCCATTTCTTCTTCTTGTTCTTGCTTAGATTCAGAATTTATATCACTTTGGTGTTCCTCCTCGTAGTAGTCCTCGTCCTATGGTCCCGCAGATGGAACCTCAGGTGTGCGATTTGCGTAGTCGGTACTACGCGTATGCACCATGCAAAGTACCTGAAATATGGAAATCGGGGTTCAGTACAATGCTTTGAACGAGTAAACACAATTATAGAGAAATATAGGAATTTTTAAAATTGTTTTAGAATAAAATAAAAAAATGTGGCCTAGAGTGGCCGCTCTTAGCACTCAAAGTGCCAATAATTCGCCGTATCCCAGGCAACGGCGCCAAAAACTTGACGTGTATTTTACTACGCGCTTAAACGCAAGTATACGCATCGAGTAATATAGGCCTTGTGAGGCCCGAGTCGAACTCAGGGATACGTGAATTATTGGGGACTTTTACTAACTAATCACAATCAGCTAGACCGATTAACAAAGTAGGGTTTTGTTGTTCAAATTAAAAAGAAAATAAAAATCAAACAAAGAAAACAATCGATTAAAGGTTAATTTAATCAATTCAAAAGGATATCTTTAGGATGGCGGTTTCACCGCGGGTCAACATTGTATTAGGTTTCATATAATTCCTCACACTTCTCTCTCTATCCGGGTAGTGGCCTGAAATGAGAATTACCCACTGTCGTGGTGTAATTCACTACTTAGGTTTAGGTTGATTCCACCGTCGTAGTAATCATTCCCCTAAACTAAGCGCATTAAAAACGGTCTCTCAGTTCCCACCATTAATTTTACAACTCCTTTGTCAAGGGTTTTATTGATTAATGTAGAATTCGTCTCTTTTCAACCGTTAATCCTTCTGTCGAAGTGATTAAGGGTGTTAAATTATTATTATGGTGATCAAGTATAACAATAGAAATGGAGAAAACGAATCTATACCACGGATTTGAGAGAAAAATATGAATTATTGATATAAAAATGTCATACAATGCATTCCCGGGCTACTCGCGGTCCTAAAGATTGAGGGTTTTAGCCTCTCATGTTCATCTCACACGAATACATGGTAGAAATTGGGGAATTCATAAGAAAAACGGGAAATAAATGGGAAAACCCCTGAACGGAGAAGAATCGGCAGATCCTTGGCGTAGAATACGAGCTTCCCCTCCTGTCGGTGGTGGAATTCGTCTTCGGCAGCATCCGAATCACCCGGGATGAGCTTCTGGCCTCCGTTCTCCTTTTTTCTCCTCCTCGGCACTCGTGCAATGCGATATGAGATGATGATCTCCTCCCGGCGGCCGTCATTAGGTATAAGTCCCTAATTAGGTCATCAAATAACTCCAGCCATCCGATTGAGATCAAAACGAATCCAACGCATATCTGCCGGCGTCGATACCATCGACGCGGGTCGATGGTATCGACCCAGCGGATTAGCGGCAGCTTTCCTTTCTTTTATTCTGAGCGCCTGTGGTCATCTTGATACCATCGACTTGGGTGTCGATGGTATCAACTCCTGTAGCGTCGGTTTTGTCTTCTAGCGACGTTGTAGCTCTCCTTGTGTCGATGGCATCGACTTTGGTCGATGGTATCGACAGCATCCTCGCCAGCAATCTGAAGAAATCTCGATGTCATCGACTTGGGTGTCGATGGTATCGACTCTGTGCTGCTCCTCTCGTCTGGCAATTTGTGGCTTGGTCGATGGTATCGACTTCCGTCGATGGTATCGACGGAAGAAAATACTTGTTTTTCCTGAAATTTCACAACAAAACCAAGTAAATCCACACATATAATAATATTATGATAAATAATGCTCAAAATAGTAAAACAAAGGGGATTTGATATAATATGATGGCAAAAACCAAATTAAGTGAATTATGCAATATTATCCATAAAAATGCGTAATTAGAGCACAAAACACATATGAAATAGGTCTATAAATGCGACTCAAAATCATCGCATCAAAGCTCAACCAAGCCCAAAGGAACTCAAGCAACGAGCCCAACCCTTCCTCTCAACACTAGAGGAAGCAAGGAGAGGGAGGAACACCACACAAGGTGACAAACTTGCCCACAAACCCTAGACTTGGGTTAATTGTAAGTAGCACCTCCATCTCTCAACAAACCCTAATCACCACTAAAGGTGATTATTAGCAAGCAACAAAGCATCAGGGTTAAGAAAAGCAAAAAGGGTAAACCCTAAACGGAGGTCAGGGTCCTTACAAGCTAACCCCCTACAAAGGGATTTCATCCCCGAAATCCAAAGAGAAAAGTGAGGGATACTTCCTCCTCATCTCTTCCTCAAGCTTCCACGTGGCTTCCTCAATGCCACGATGATGCCAAAGAACTTTCACAAGAACTAGATCCTTCCTCTTCAGCTTCATAACTCTCCTGTCAAGGATCATCACAGGACCTTCCTCGTAGATCTCATCTTCATTAAACTCAACTTCGTTTGGCTGTATCATTGTCCCTGTATCCAGATGACTTTTCTTCAACATACTGACGTGGAACACTGGATGTAACATGTACAACTCTGGCGACAGCTCTAACTCGTAAGCTACCTTGCAAACATGTGCTATGACCGGGTATGGCCCCATATACCTGGGTGCTAGTTTACCTTTCCGGCTAAACCTTAGCACACCTTTCCATGGCGAGACTTTAGGATACACTTTGTCTCCTACCTGGAACTCCAAAGGTCATCGGTGATTGTCTGCATAAGACTTCTGCCTGTCCTGTGTCGCTTTCAACTATTGTTGTATCACCTTGATCTTTTCTGCCGTCTGGTGTACTAACTCAGAACCCAAAAACTGATATTCACCAGACTCATACCAACACAAAGGAGATCTGCACTTTCTTCCATATAAGGCCTCATAAGGAGCCATGTCAATGCTCCGCTGATAACTGTTGTTGTGGGCAAACTCTATCAAACTAAGATGTACGTCCCAACTTCCTAGGAACTGCAAGACACAAGCTCGAAGGAGATCCTCCAGAATCTGAATAGTCGCATGAACCACTGCTGCCAACTCCAAATCATGAGTTGTATGGTTCTCCTCGTGTTTCTTGAGCTGTCGCGAAGCAAAAGAAACCACATGATCTTCCTACATCAGCACACAACCTAAACCTTTCTTGGAAGCATCGCATAAAACAACATAGCCCTTCCCAGGCTCTGGCAGCACTAGTACTAGAGCACTAGTCAGATTTTCCTTCAAACTTTGGAAAGCTTGCTGGCAACGATCGTCCCAGACAAAAGGTACATCCTTTCTAGTCAACTTCATCATCGGAAATGCAATCGCACTGAAGTCCTTGATAAGCCTCCAGTAGTAACCTGCTAAGCCAAGGAAACTACAAACTTCTATCAGCGTCTTCGGCTATTCCCATTCTGCAACGAACTCCATCTTCTTCGGATCCACTTTTACTCCTTCTTCAGATATCAAATGACCCAAGAAAGTTACCTCTTATAACCAGAACTCACACTTACTGAACTTGGCATACAACTGGTGTTGGCAAAGAAGAGTCAACGCTAGACGAAGATATCGCTCATGCTCTTGCCTTTCCCGACTGTAGATCAAAATGTCATCTATAAAAACTACAACAAACTGATGTAGGAACGGACAAAACACTCTGTTCATCAAATCCATGAAAGCAACAGGTGCATTGGTTAGCCCAAACTACATAACCACAAACTCGAAGTGACCATACCTCGTCCTAAAAGCTGACTTTGGTATGTCATCCGCCTTAATCCTCAACTGATGATATCCAGACCGTAGATAGATCTTCGAAAACAGGGTAGCACCACGCAACTGATCAAACAGATCATCTATCCTCGGCAACGGGTACTTGTTCTTGATCATGACCTTGTTCAACTGTCAGTAATCTATACATAACTGCATCGAACCGTCCTTCTTCTTAACGAACAACACCGGAGCACCCCAAGGTGACGTACTTGGTCAGATGAAACCTTTCTCCAACAAATCTTGCAACTACTTCTTAAGCTCTGCCATCTCAAATGGAGACATCCGATATAGTGTTTGTGCAACTGGCTGTGTTCCTAGGACCAAATTGATCTCAAAATCAATCTCTCGAGGTGGAGGAACATCAAGGAACTCATCAAGAAACACATCCACAAACTCTCAGACAACTGTCACCTCCTTCAGGCTAGGACCTTTCGCCTTGGTATCCACAATGGTATCCACAACGTGAGCTAAGAACGCCTCACATCCTTGTCGTAACATCTTATCTTCCACCAATGCTGACACTAGACACGTCGAAAGAATCTTCCTATCTCCTTGAAAGCCCCACTTCTTACCGCCATCATCAAACACAACTTGCTTGGAACCACAGTCCAAAGCAACCTTATACTTCTCTAAGGTATCCATCCCAAGGATAACATCAAAACAATGCATATCAAGTGGTATAATATCCACTTGTATGCTGTGTCCCGAAAAAGATAAGACACAAGATGGACACTCTTCTCGAAGCATCGAGGATCCATCAAGAGGGGTTTCTAATAACAAGCTATCCTTCTTACAGCTAACAGGTAAACGACAGTTCTCAAGCATACTATAGGCGATAAAAGAGTGTGTAGCACCCGGGTCAACCAGAACAGATATAAAGCAAGAAGAAGACATATCAGAATGAAATAACTCCATCTGACCTATCACCACTCATGGGTTGACTATCGCCTTCGACTGACTCATAGCAGAATCGAGCCGTTGTTTGCTGTCCACGTCCTCTGCTTCCTTGATCAACGATCCCGCATACAACGTTTGACCACGTCCTCGCCCTATGCTACCACTGGGCTGCTGTCTATCTGACCCTAGATGATTCTGCCTCGGCTGCTATGTCACTTAAACATCTCTACTTGTGCAATTCGACTTGAAATGCCCCGTCTGACAGCAGATATAGCATGTCTTAACTTCAAACAGTGGCCTAGATGGCCCTGTCACTTCCACAGAAGCTGTACTATGTGCTTTTGATGGTGAAGAAACATAACCTCTTCCCTTACTCGGGGACCATTGCGACGGTGCACTGAAACCTCTCATCACTGACGGTATAGCAAACCTTGGCTTCTTGAAGCCACCAAAGCTCTGTCACTGAAATTGAGCAGGCCTCTTCATAGACATGGATTCTCTTTTCTCCCTTACTGATCGTTCGATCCTCCGGACGGATTCCACAAACATAGCAAACCACTCTCTGTTCTCCAACGCAGAAACAGGTGTTGTCAGCTCAGCACTCAGATCTTTCCCAAAGCGTCTAATCCGCTCTTCGTCTGTCGCTGCCATGTGAGGACAAAACCTCACCAGATCCATGAACTTGGCCTCGTACTCGGTGATGCTCACCGTTCCTTGTCGCAGGCTCTCAAACTGACTGATCTTCTCATCTAGATACGTCTTCGGGAAGTATCTGCTGACGAACTCATGTCGAAAAACCTCCCAACAGATCACCTCACTAGGTTGCTTCTCCTCCTTGATGGTCCACCAGTGACCAGCACTACCCTTCAGAAGGTAGACAATGTGCTTTACTTTGTCTTCTTCGGGGATGTCGAGGATCCGAAAAGCCTTCTCAAGACTTGTCAGCCATAGATCTGCATCCGCTGTATCAGCCATTCCAGCATAATCCAAAGCTCTGACTCGACGAAGCCGCTCAAAGGTCTTCCCAATACCCAATGTTTCACCATGGGGAGCATGTGCTCTCGGTGGAGGCACTGACAATCTTTTTACCATGAGATTCATCGTAGCCATTATCTGCCCCATGAGCTATTGATAGGAAGGATGTTCGAGAATGGCTGGGTTAGGTTGGGGGACCTCAGGCACCTGATCTTCATGTGCCTGCCCTATAGCTCCATCAACTGATGCAACATCGCTGTGCTCAACAACATGTTCTTCATGGTTACTAGACATCTTGGCTTTTCCTCCACAGAGGGCAGAAGATGATTGTAAGAAAATCTGGAAAGCTTACAAGAATAGACACAACCTAGTCCTTAATCCCTGTAGACTCAGCGAACCTAGAGCTTTGATACCAAAACTTGTGGAAACACATCCCACTATCACACAGATAGCGAGGTGTTACGCAAAACGTGCGGAAATCACCATAACCATAGATTATGAAAAACATGGGTTAATTAAAACCGTTTGCGGAAAGCGGGTAAAGTGAGAAACTATTACACTTAAGTCCACATCCTACAAAGAAACATGTTATATAAACATTTACAAGCCTTGATACGTGTCCAGCTTAGAGGAACATCTGTCTAACCATCACATGAGTTCATCACTTGTTTTTATGTACATCAAGGTCTACATCCGGCCAGCAGCAGGATATACAAAACATCAACATCTATACATTGTGAAACAACGTCAAAATGCTCCCAAGGACCTGAGAGTATAGGGATGACTCTAAGACTATACTACAAAACAACCAAAACAGCAGCATATCCATCGCTTGCCTTCTACTGCTCGTCTTGCTGCTCGGCCGCAACTCCGCGACCACCACCACATCTAGCTCAGACACCTAAAAAGGGTGTAAACCAGCGGGGTGAGACACACAGTCCCAGCGAGAAACATAACTTCCCGCCGAAACTACAAAACCTCAGCAAGATAAAGCAACAACAGTAGATAACTGGTAAGGAGTATAACAAGAACAGTCTATATAAACAAGCTATTCATACCATCAAGCTTACCAGATGTACGGAAGGCATATACCCAAGTATTTCCTTATGGAACACGATTAACAAGATAAGATTTATGAGGTCTTACCACATATCATGAGGAACATATAAGTAACTACAGGTATAATCAAGATTATCTATACAAGCAAGGCCTCAACCAATGTTTCATGTTTTTCATTAAGTAGTAATTACTATTCGGCTAGATTACGTATTATTATACCCTGAGGAAGTGACCCGTATCACTCAAATCCAACCTTCGGTTGCGAAACCCAAGCCGGTGCCATACAAGGTCAATGGAAGAGTCAGACTCCACGACCTCTCCGCCTCGTGGTCAGTGCACGAGTACAACACAAGCAGGACTGTAGTTTGTTGCTTAAGTGGCATCAGCCACAGGGTCAGTTCCATAGGCTACCCTTCCTCTAGCCTACCTTGGTACAGGTCACGACGCTAGTATATCTGAGCCACGGGCCAGTTCACCGTGCTCTGAGCCATGAATGTTTTCATGCTCTATCACTCTGAGCCATGGGCCTATTCACCATGCTCTCTCTCTCTCTCTATATATATATATATATACATATATATATATATATATATATATATATATATATATATATATATATATATCTGAGTCTGCAACCACAGCTGCACTCGATTCCCTCTCTATTTAAGGCTAAAAGAAACCACACATATTCAACAATATGCACTTCCAGGTTAACCTGTAGGAGAACCTATTTCACCATCACCAGCTCCTGACGATGATGGATCTATGGCCAGGGAAAACTACATGATTTGTTCCACTGTGATTAATTAGTATATTTTAAGTGGATTGCAAGATTCAACCAAGTTATATACCATGCAATTAAAATAACATGAAACTCAATTTTATGCTTTTATTGTAATCAACATCATCCTGATCCATCACAAGGATCCAACATTACATGTTACCACTTGGCCTCTTGCCAATCATCTAGATCCATCTCAAGGAGCATCACATTGCCATGGGATCTCAATCCCTCATCACATACTGCCACTGCCTCTCAAGGCTTACATCATCATCATGGGATAGCAATCCCAAGTAATTTAGCCAAACACATCATACATGTTATCTCATTATTAAGGGTAACCATTAAAGTAGTGTTACTTAAACAAATATACCAATTAGCCCTTTAACTGGCGATGCATCTGTACCTACATGGTTAGTACAATCATCATGGATTAACAACAAGATCATAGTATTGATATAGCACAACATTGATTGATTATATATGATATCATTCATGCCTCAACCTCTGATCATTAGCATAGGTCATATCATTAAGCAAGCATCTTACATGCTTATCATTTCTTAGCATTATACATATGATTCAAGATGATCATAAACACGGGTACTATCAAGGTGTGATACATGGATGTGAACTTACTATAGCAATTACCATCAAGCATCTCAAGGATCACTTACCATAATAAAACATAGTTATAGGAACAAGATCCAGCGTGTAGAAGGAACATAACCCTCACTAAAAGTACCCACTACCCTCACTAAAGGTGTGTCGGGTAGGGCACCCTCACCAGAAGCGTTCACTTTTCTCACCAAAGGTGGTATCAGGCAGGGTACTCTCCCATATCGCCCAACCACTACAACCCTATAAAGGTCAAACCAAACAAGTCTCATAACGTCCAAACACAAAGCAAGAGTGTCGACTATCAGCTCAAGATGTAACGTGCAACAAAGACCCAAGGCATAACGTGCACAAGCCTATCGTGTAGCCTGTGTATCAGGCACCTCTGTCGGGCAACTCAATGTCGCACAATGATGTGTCGGGCAACTAACTGGTTACGAGCAACCAGGGCGTGCAGCCCAGCCAAAGGGATATCGGGCAACGACGTGTTGCAAGACATTATGCAGCAAAGAAAGCATAACGCCCAGCGCATCACAAGCTATCGGCCAACGCACTAGACTAAGGTGTAACGGCCGACACAAGACCAGAACACAACGCCCTGATGTCCAAGGTGTAACGACGTCAAGCTACCATCTTTACTAGGCGTGTCGGGCAGGATACACAATCAGGTGACGCCCGACACACACAAGGATAACGGTCAATGCTCCACTCATCTATGTACAAAGGCCAGGGTCACAACTTCAAACGACAACAAGGGAAGCATGTCGTCCAGCTAGCCAACCTCACATATCGGCCGACACATAAGATTAGGCTAAGGCGTGACAAGGTTAAGGGTATCGGGCAAAGCATTCAACATAGAGTGACGCCCGACACACAAAGGGTCAAAGACCAGGGTGTATCGCCCAACATATCCACACAACATGACAACCAAGGCTTTAGTCCAAAGAAGGATGTCGTGCAACAATGCCACCAACCCCAAGCACAAGGGCAACAAAACCCTAATCGATCAAGAAGATGGCTCACCTCTCAACTACCAAGAGAGAGGGGTCTTGCCAAGCTTCTTAACTCCAATCGGGCAATAAAAGGTACAACCACAACTAAGATCCACAACTACCACCAAGCTCACCCTTCAAGTCCATGGTGAGAGGAGGGTGTTGCTCAAGCTACTAGAACACAAGTTCACCTCTCAACTTAAACGAGAGAGGGGTATTGCCCATACTACTAGAACTCAAGCTCACTCCTCTAGACCAATGAGAGAAAGGAGTATTGCTCACCAAGAAACCCTAGAACATAGGTTCGGCCAACAAGGTGCAACTAAGCAAGAAACTAAACTAACATCATACATAGCCGATCATAAGGAACATATAAACAAGAACATAGAAGATGGTAATGTAGTTAGGGTTAGGAGTTATGTAACCCGCCTCAAGCAAGCTCTAAGCTCCTAGCTCCAAGATCCAAGCACCACCACAAGAAGGAGATCATGGCACTCTAGGGTTCGACCACCACTAGAGGAAGAAGGAGACTCCAAGGCAAGGATCGACCACCAAGCTTGCAAGAGAAGAGAGTGTGTCGTGCACCAAGGGAGAGGGAGACTAAGGAACCAAATGGATCCTTAGCAAGGGAAAGGAAACACATATATAGAAGGGGATGGAGGAGAAACTAAGGGAAGATAAGGCAAGGTGTTTCCCACCTAGGGACACTTGTCCATGAGCAAAGCCACATGCCCTAAAAACATGTCCAAAGCCATTTCCTCATGCAAGCATCAAGCACCAAGTGTCCACTAGTGGTGACACAAATGAGGTCAAAGAAGGTCAAAGGGGTCCATGGGCAACACACCTGCATGCCATGGCCGACACAACCCTGGGTGAGACACCACCAGGGAGACAGACATCCTGGGCGACACACCTACGCCGACACAAGCTTGCTCTTGCCCAACACAAGGTCCAAAGTAGCAAAGGCAAGGCACCACAAGGCCCAACAAGCTCAACCAAGCCCAAAGGAACTCAAGCAACGAACCCAACCCTTCCTCTCAACACTAGAGGAAGCAAGGAGAGGGAGGAATACCACATAAGGTGACAAACTTTCCCACAAACCCTAGACTTGGGTTAATTGCAAGTAGCACCTCCGGCTCTCAACAAACCCTAATCACCACTAAAGTGATTAGCAAGCAACAAACCATCAGGGTTAAGCAAAGCAAACAGGGTAAACCCTAAACGGAGGTCAGGGTCCTTATAACAAATTTGTTGAATCTTGGGACATGATTATAGAAGTGTTCTTTGAGAGGTATTTCCCACCGGAGAAGACAAATGATCTTGTCAAAAGGATCCATAACTTCAAACAATAGGCTGGCGAGACATACTCGGAGGCTTGGGAGCGATTCAATATCATGCTGCGAAGATGCCCACATCATGGGTTTGATCTAGAAACCCAAGCGAAGATTCTTTTGTTTTTCTCTTAATGAGCGTGATAGGAGTACTCTAGACTCAGCTGGAACAGGGTTCTTTCTAAATAAAAAAGGTTCTAAGTGATGAGAAATTTTGAAGAATATGGCCAAGAAGCAGTCTTGGGGTGAAAGAGATGCACTAGAATAGGTCAAAGTTGCAGGTGATGCAAAGGTCATTCAAGCATTAAATGAGAAGATGGACCTACTGGCCAAGAAGCTCTTAGAGAAAGAGAGTAGTGGGTCTGAGGAGGATGAATATCCAAAATATATGCATCAACAGGGCTATAGGAGCAATGAGTACTCTTGGAGAAAGGATAAGAAATTTTTTAATGGAAGGATCCAAATAAATTTCTACAAGACCTAGAGCAAAAACCACAGCCAAGTGCAGAGGACAAGAGCAATGAGTTGCTCAATCAAATAATAAAGCAAAATCAGGAGCTGATGAATACATTCGGCAAGCAAATTTAGTCACTGGGGGGATTTCTGAACCAATTTGGTCAGAATCTACAAAGTCATGGTGCACAACTGAGGACTCTAGAGACAACCATGACCCAAATTTCAACTGAGGTAGCTACATTGTAGCAAAGCATTCAACAAAAATCAGCCGGGAATGTAGAGTCCGCTCAGCCACATCAACAGGTTAAATATATTTCAGTCTGCAAAGCATCAGAGCTTCCCGTTGAGGAGGTACATGAGCAGAGTATCATGCGTATAGACTTTGAGGACAAACCCAAAGTTCCATACCCTTGCAGCTTATATGGATTGCCAGGAGGATGTGGGATGCCATGCAACTCACTCCAAGATTCCACCACTGTTGTGCCCACATCTCAGATTTCTGAAGAGATTCCTAGTCTGGAAGAGTAGGTGAAAGTTTTACATCGGAGTGGAGCAACCACTAGCAGTACGGAGAATTGGCCACAAGTCATGCCATCCACAGATGATGTACCAAATCTGATCCAAAACAGTGGCGTTGAAGCAAGCCTAGGGGAGGAGACCCCTAAAGTTCCATATATACCACCGCACAAGTGCATAAAGGAGCCAAGTGTACCATTCCCAGATAGTCTGAAGCTGAGGAAGGAGTAAAGTCACTTAAGGAAATTTCTTGAGATCTTCCGGAAGCTCCACATCAACATTCCGTTGGTGGAAGCTATCGAGAAAATTCCTTCATATGGAAGATTCATGAAAGACGTCATCAACAAGAAGCGGCAGATCAAAGATACAGATGTTGTATATGTTGATGAAACAGTGAGTGTTGGGTTTTAGGGGAGACAGAGAAGGCAGCGGAAACAAAACTTTTCTCCCCAAACCCATACCGAGGAAACGCGTCAACGTCTATATAATAGGAAAGGATGGTTTGTGGAATCACACCTTGTCCCGAGGCTTGCTCGGCGACAATACCTCGCGCCTTGCACGGTCTTCAACTCTGGTCTTGGACGGTGTCTGTGCAGCTCCTGGTCGCACCGGGACTGACTCCTCCTCCTCCTACCGGACTGTCGGATGACAGTTGTCCTCCTAAGCGGCAGTGTCCTCCCGCCTCTGTAGTAGTCCACACGGACCACCTGGAACTCCACACTCCTTGTCCCACAAGGAAGTGGAAGGAGTCGCACCCTACTGTTGACGTACTAGTCGCCAACACACTCTCCTGCTACCAGTTGCAACTGCAGTTGTCCTTCCCTTGTTGCACCTCCCTTTTGCGGGAAGCACTTGCTCGGGATCTCTCACGGTTACCAAAACCAGAGAGAACGACAACTTCGCAAAGCAACCGGCTTGCATTGAGTTGTACTTTGAGAAGCCCCCAATACCCCTATATATAGGCGGGTCATGGGACAGGGTTCTCTGTGCCCGGCAATACGGGACTAAAGCAGGAGTAGAAGGGTTCGAGAATTTTCCACAAAAAGCAACCGGTTCGCAACTTGAAATGATCGGTTCACAACTGAACCGATCGGTTCGGCCATTGAGCCAATCGGTTGGACCTGAGCCGATCGTTTGGGGCACTCCAACTGATCGGTTGGTGCCCTGAACCGATCGGTTCATGGTCCTAATCCGGCTCAAAAAGACTTTCCTTGTTTCATTTTCAATTGGTATCGTATACCAATGTTATTCCCAATCGAATTGAGCAATTTGAAACCAAAGGAAAATTCTTGCCGACATGACTTTCCCAACTGGTCGGTTGCACCAGTTGAGCCGATCGGTTCAACTCTTGAACCGGTCATTTCAACCTGGCATGAGTCGATCGGCCTGGACACTCCATCTGACCGGTTCAGCACCTCAGCCGACCGGTTCATCACATGAGACGATCGGTTGGGAGCACAGGTTGGGCAAAATCAGTCAATTGCGATTTCAATCAATCCGATACTCCAATCAATGCGTCCAACACCTTGAACCATATGATATTCAGCTATCGACTGATTGAGTGTTTAATTGAACTACTAAACTCCTTTAGTAATCAATCTAAACGTTGCTTGTGGACAAAACTCCTCTTCCAGGTTAAATCCTATGTGTGTGACCCTGCAGGTCCATTTCACGTTGGCAGTGAAAGTCCATAACACTTATGACTTCACAAGCAAAGAGCGGTGCCTAGTCACACATCAGTGCTACCCAAATGAAAGTAGAAAGTTGGAGAACAACTTTCATCCTACAATCCGTGAATGGTGTTACAGTGAATGTATAATTCCTTTGTCACTGATATCCCGAATGAACTCAAGGCATGGAATAGTCATCCTGTCAACGTTCATTCACTTTCTTGATCTCAGAGTAGATTGAAGGAGATATGTATGACATCAATATCACATACTGATTCACACATGCGTGCGCACGCCTATCTCAATCCTACTCATCAAGTGGCCTTGGATATCAAACTCCCTCAGGAGGGACAAATCCCATATCTATCACTCACCCCTCAAAAGCCCCATGTGTCAAAGCCACCCAATCATCACCTTTATAACAACCCATGTTTCAGGACTGCGTTTGATGATGTCAAAGTGTGCCCAACGACATGTGTTGAGTGCAGTGATTTCAGGTCTAAGAATCACACTCACCACCATCACTGTGAGTACTGACTGTGACTACCATCTTATGGTTCCATGTGTCAAACTCACGGTGGGTCTGTCCGGTACATTTGTTCTCTAACAAGTACCTATGTGTTTTGGTTTGATATCTCTATATCATGACTAATGAGATTCTGTCATCAACCAACACCACAATCTAGCCTTGTGTGTCATTGCTGTCTATTTACCTTCCACAATGACATCTGACTAGGGACATAACAAGAATGTACAAACTCTTAGCATCCGTATGATCTCATCGTTCAGGTCCTAAACCTGAAAGAATACGTCATTGAGTACTGTCATTCTCTAGACATTCAATCTGTTCTATCACTATCTCATATGACTGAACCAGAATGAATTGGAAGCTTGCCTTTGTTGTTTATCAAATCAATCTTAATGTATCCCACCAATCATCCCATGATTGGCTCTCATGGCATACATACCAACAGACTCCCACTTGCACTGCGAGCCAATCACCCATGAATCATATTCATAGTGATCTTTAAACATGTCACACATGTTACTGTGCTCTTAGTGCGAACATAGTGAGTAATGACAACACCTTGCCAAAGTCAATATAAATTGCATGTCTCTCATCTCTTTGTTGTACGTTACACGTATGAGATGGGGTTGCCATAATATGCGATCTAGTATTCCATTGCTAACCTTTAGCCACATTGCATGATCAAGGATTCCAGACTTGTCATCAATGAGTGAAATATAAGTTCATCTCATGAACTTTCATATCCATATAGTATCCACTGTTGTTCTCTAACACACAGATACTCGGCATTTCCCTTTTAAATGGTTTTATTGAATTACTTCCAATTATCAACAAACTTTCACTTTTATACATCCTATGTATATTTTGCGATTAATTTTTTGTCCTTTTGAAAGTTCGCATCAATGTAACTCTTTACATCGAACTCTTCCTTATCTCCATAGAACTAGTACTTCCCAAGTACTTATCAAGTTCTTATGGTATTCCAGTAACCCTTACTGGAAGTAGACAGACATCCACTCACCATGTCCTACATACGAGTTATCAGGATGAGCACATCATATTGCCATGTCCTACATACAAGATGATGAAAGCATTTTATTCTTGCCATGTCAATACATGCAAGATAATGGGATGATTGCATACATGATAGATCCATATCTATTCTTAGTGTTCCCATTCTTCATAAGAATTGGACACTTGGCCTTGGGATACTAATATCCATATAATTTGGACAAGTTTTCTCCCACTAAATCTGTGCATACTGAACCCTTCAGTACAGATTGACAATGTATGCTCTCTCTTTTCAGGTCAAGAGGTTTTTCGAGAACTATCTCTATAGATCTCTATTCCTATCACATAGGAAACATCTCTATCTTCCTTAAAGATAATTTCCACTTTTGGATTTCCATTTTAGAACATTTCCATTTCACATCAACATGTGGAATGTGAACACACTCCCACTAAATCACAGATCCTCCTTTATCTTTGACATATCAGTCAAACCCTTTGACTATATCATCAAAGTAAAGATCCAATTTTGAGTTGCTTGTACTCAATCAATCACATTGATTAGTTCATTGTAACTTATAGACTTCATTTGCATAAGTGGATTCATAAACCTTATAGGCTGTGTCATGTACACATCCTGGTTTTATTCCTCATAGGAATGCAGTTTTAGTATCCATATGCCAAAAGTCTTCGTCATTAAGTTGCAATCAACAAGCATCATCCTTCTCAAAATGTTATCCATGTGTCTTAACACTTAAGACTCATTTGCATTTATGGATATGATCCAATGAGTGCTACCATCAAGGTTATACCTTATGGATCACATGGAAGTCATTTAGGATGTAATGGTTCTATACCATAACTCAAAATCTGATTCCTCATATTCATCTAGATAGTTGACTCATCATATGAACAATTCATCACATAGATAATTGAGGTGTATCTGTCAAGAATATAAGAATTCACAACTCCTTGTGATTCTTAATGTCCTTTATTAGTGTGGGGTATCCTTTTATTAAGAAGAATTCAGTTATTTGATAATCATTCTCTAACTCCTTAGAGTATGATTCCTTTTTGATTTAGACATCACCATGTCTTAATCATGAGTTCACTATGATACACTATCATAATCACTCATAAGGATCTCAAACATTTGGTCCAAGTATTTCATTCATTGATCTCATCAAGAATTAATACTTTACCAAATTTGTACTTCATCTATGATAATCTTGAACACTTCAAGATGTTCATATTGGTATTTCTCTAAACACCATTTGAAGTATTAGCATTTGTTCCAATTGGTATGTAAATACATCACATGTATTATACCTAATAGGATAATCACTCTCCCACTACCTTTAGTGAAGATTGATTAATCATGTCCAAGATATTCATGTCTCTCAATGGTTCTCTAACCAAAAGAGTCTAGGTTTATCCATCATATGGAAACTAGAAATGAATTTCTCATGATTGATGCTAATTTGATTGTTTGAGTTATCAATAACTTTAGGTATCATTTTATCTTATGCATACCATGTATCACAAGATAAACAAGGCATTGCCACAAAGATCATATCTTTGAGATTGAAACATCAACTTTATTAATTGCCATCATTGTCATACAATATGCAATAATAAAGTGTTTCTATCTATTAGCAATATATGAAATAGCAGTTCTCAACTCTATTTCGTGCCCTTTAGGCTGAAATAAACTGAAAGATACTTCTATCTATGGCAGCAACACTTGCTCCAATGATGGGTACTTCTTTCTTGGTCCTTTCACAAAGGCCATCACTTCTTTGCGGATATTGCATATCATATATGACATATCCATATCTTGGTATCATATACCTCGGATAAAGAAGCGGTTCATTTCATGATACCTTAGGTGGAGATCTCCATCCCCTCCTTCATCTTCTTTTGTTCTTCCAGATATAGAGGGCAATCCCTCATACACCCTTTCCCCATGTGCCTTGAGGCTGAAGACGGCTTGGATTTCTGGCTAGCATCAGAACACTTCTTAGCTTTGCCCTTGTCCTTGCCCTTAAGAATTACCTTTTCTTTGATCACATCAAAGACTATGGTTTGTCTTTCTTCATCTTTGCCTCTACTATCCTTAACATGTCCAACAACTTTTTCAACGCTTGTCAAAGTCGTTCATGTTGTAGTTTATCATGAACTGTATGATTTTGCAACACTTGCAGTATTATACCAATAGCCAACTCTTGGCTCAGAGGGAATCCTTCTTAATCAGGTTTTTCACATACCCAATCATATTGAGTGTGTGAATACCTTACCGGATCTCCTTCTATCATGACATACTAGGACAATATCTTGGAGACATCATATGTCTCATGTTGTCTCTGCAACTCATAGTTCAGAGAACACAACATCAAGCACTCCTCATCAATGTCATCCTCAATATGCTTCCATAAGCATACTTTCAGCCATTGATGTGGTGGGATCGAGTTCATCTAGTTCTGGTATAACTAGGACTTAGAGCTTTCACTCTTTGATTGAGAACACTTCTCATCATCCTAACCAGTCGTGGAATTATTCCCATTTAATTTGTTGGTCTCAAAGACTGATCGCAAATAAAGTGATTTATTGATTAACCATTTATATTAACAAAAAGGAAATATATGCAATTTTAGTCCAAAAACTCATTTTTGACTTGTTTGATTGATTTGAAAAGTTGACGATAAAATTAGGCCTTTAATTAATTATCGCTCCCACTATTTTAGTTCAAATTGATAGCCCTCACCATCAATTCGGAAGATTGTAGCGTACAACCTTCTAGTGGGCAAGATCCTGAAATCCTCTAAGTCATGGACCAGCTTGGGCTGTCACCCATAACATAGATCTCTCAGGTAGGCAACTTTTGCCAATTGCATCATATGCAACTCTTGATAAGATGTCATCTACAACTCCTTGCAATGATCATCTCCATGCCTCAAGGTGCTAGATCCTATCTAGGTCACCTTGTTAAGTCCGACCCAAAGCAAACACGATGAATATGCACCCTGCTTGGGCAGACCCACACATTCATCCTTCACGCTTCCACGAGGTAGACGGTGCACCACGCTAGGGCGTGCCCACACTTGGTCGAACAAGCTTTTCGCGTGTGTCGCATTTGGAAGGCATCTAAAACTTAATATTTTAATGAGGGATTTGGTTTTATATACATATACATATCCAATCACCACAATACATAGTACGTATCATATACATGCTATATCCCACAGAAAACATGCACAAACGATAAAAAGCGATGATTATGGCCATCCTAATGTGATTCCTCGAGCCAAGAGGAATCACGGTCATCTAGGTCAACATCACATGCAACCTGTACAAGATGAATTCTGTGCCTTGCCATCCGAGTAGATCAACTCATCACATGAAAGATCTGTACTCTCCAGCCGGTCGTCTGGGTGCCACCAGCCGATTGTTTGGCTCCTCCAACCGATCGGTCCACCTGGTCGTTGTGCATCTCGTCATGTCCGCCACCCGCTCGTCTCGCTCCTCGAACCGGTCATCAACCGATCGGTTCACTCCTTGAACCGATCGTCTGGAACGCCAACAGATCGGTTCACTCCTTGAACCGATCGTCTGAGCAGTCGTCTTGATGTCCGCCAGTCTTTGACATAACAGGAAATAAAATCTATCCTATTTATTACATTGCTTTAAAAGGGAAACCCCGAGTTTCATTCGGGGGGAGCAAAGGTAGGAAAGAATCTCGAATTATTTCGAGTTACATCGGGAAAAAGAGAGGGAAGATCGGTGCGCAGACCGAGATGCAAGCAACCACAAACAACCACACACAGATAGGGGTTTATAGGCCATAATCATGCTACACACATCCACCACAAAACTCATTTAAGGGGGACGCGTATCGAGTGCATTCATAATACATATCATATATGCAATTAGGGATTTGTGGATTTAGGATTGGACATGCATAAAGCCGATATTATTCGCATCGTATGCAATAATTAAAGGCAACAAACCAAAATTGATCATATCGATATTCCTAAAATATAGAACAGCTGACGTGGCTCTGATACCACTGTTGGGTTTTAGGGGAGACAGAGAAGGCAGTGGAAACAAAAATTTTCTCCCCAAACCCATACCGAGGAAACGCGTCAACGTCTATATAATAGGAAAGGATGGTTTTTGGAATCATACCTTGTCCCGAGGCTTGCTCGGCGACAATACCTCGCGCCTTGCGCGGTCTTCAACTCCAGTCTTGGACGGTGTCTGTGCAGCTCCTGGTCGCACCGGGACTGACGAATCCTCCTCCTACCAGACTATCGGATGACAGTTGTCCTCCTAAGCGGCAGTATCCTCCCGCCTCTGTAGTAGTCCACACGGACCACCTGGAACTCCACACTCCTTGTCCCATAAGGAAGTGGAAGGAGTCGCACCCTCCTGTTGATGTACTAGTCGCCAACACACTCTCCTGCTACCAGTTGCAACTGCAGTTGTCCTTCCCTTGCTGCACCTCCCTTTTGCGGGAAGCACTTGCTCGGGATCTCTCACGGTTACCAAAACCAAAGAGAACGACAACTTCGCAAAGCAACCGGCTTGCATTGAGTTGTACTTTGAGAAGCCCCCAATACCCCTATATATATAGGCGGGTCATGGGACAGGGTTCTCTGTGCCCGGCAATACGGGACTAAAGCAGGAGTAGAAGGGTTTGAGAATTTTCCACAAAAAGCAACCGGTTCGCAACTTGAAATGATCGGTTCACAACTGAACCGATCGGTTCGGCCATTGAGCCGATCGGTTGGACCTGAGCCGATCGTTTGGGGCACTCCAACCGATCGGTTGGTGCCCTGAACCGATCGGTTCATGGTCCTAATCCGGCTCAAAAAGACTTTCCTTGTTTCATTCTCAATTGGTATCGTATACCAATGTTATTCCCAATCGAATTGGGCAATTTGAAACCAAAGGAAAATTCTTGCCGACATGACTTTCCCAACTGGTCGGTTGCACCAGTTGAGTCGATCGGTTCAACTCTTGAACCGGTCGTTTCAACCTGGCATGAGCCGATCGGCCTGGACACTCCAGCCGACCGGTTCAGCACCTCAGCCGACCGGTTCATCACATGAGCCGATCGGTTGGGAGCACAGGTTGGGCAAAATCAGTCAATTGCGATTTCAATCAATCCGATACTCCAATCAATGCGTCCAACACCTTGAACCATATGATATTGAGCTATCGACTGATTGAGTGTTTAATTGAACTACTAAACTCCTTTAGTAATCAATCTAAACGTTGCTTGTGGACAAAACTCCTCTTCCAGGTTAAATCCTATGTGTGTGACCCTGCAGGTCCATTTCACATTCGCAGTGAAAGTCCATAACACTTATGACTTCACAAGAAAAGAGCGGTGCCTAGTCACACATCAGTGCTACCCAAGTGAAAGTAGAAAGTTGGAGAACAACTTTCATCCAACAATCCGTGAATGGTGTTACAGTGAATGTATAATTCCTTTGTCACTGATATCCCTAATGAACTCAAGGCATGGAACAGTCATCCTGTCAACGTTCATTCAATTTCTTGATCTCAGAGTAGATTGAAGGAGATATGTATGACATCAATATCACATACTGATTCACACATGCGTGCGCATGCCTATCTCAATCCTACTCATCAAGTGGCCTTGGATATCAAACTCCCTCAGGAGGGACAAATCCCATATCTATCACTCACCCCTCAAAAGCCCCATGTGTCAAAGCCACCCAATCATCACCTTTATAACAACCCATGTTTCAGGACTGCGTTTGATGATGTCAAAGTGTGCCCAACGACATGTGTTGAGTGCAGTGATTTCAGGTCTAAGAATCACACTCACCACCATCATTGTGAGTACTGACTGTGACTACCATCTTATGGTTCCATGTGTCAAACTCACGGTGGGTCTGTCCGGTACATTTGTTCTCTAACAAGTACCTATGTGTTTGGTTTGATATCTCTATATCATGACTAATGAGATTCTGTCATCAACCAACACCACAATCTAGCCTTGTGTGTCATTGCTGTCTATTTACCTTCCACAATGACATCTGACTAGGGACATAACAAGAATGTACAAACTCTTAGCATCCGTATGATCTCATCGTTCAGGTCCTCAACCTGAAAGCATACGTCATTGAGTATTGTCATTCTCTAGACATTCAATCTGTTCTATCACTATCTCATATGACTGAACCCAAATGAATTGGAAGCTTGCCTTTGATGTTTATCAAATCAATCTTAATGTATCCCACCAATCATCCCATGATTGGCTCTCAGGGCATACATACCAACAGTGAGTTCTATAATTCAAGGAAGGTTGCCAAAAAAGAGGAAAGATACAGGATGTTTCTACATCCCATGTTCCATAGGTGGTCAACATTTTCTAAAAGCACAATGTGACTCAGGATCTGTCATTAATCTTATGCCACTTGCAACTTTTCAAAAGTTGGGATTGAAGAAGCCAACACAAACTTCCATGACAATTGACTTGGTAGATGGATCCATTGTTAATCCAAAAGGTATATGCGAGGATGTGCTAGTCAAAGTCGACAAATTCATCTTCCCTGTTGACTTTGTGGTAATGGACATGCATGAGTTAGAAGGATGTGAAATGTTATTGGGAAGGTCATTCCAAGCTACGACTGATGTAAACACTGCCATTGGGTGAGGCTACTTGACGCTGGGGATTGGTAATGATAGAGTTGAATTTAAATTGTGAAGTGAATCATTAGAGACATCCTTTGACAACCCAGGTTAAGGTATCTGTATCGTCTAGCCTAAGACATTAAAGAAGGGCGCTTGTTGGGAGGCACCCCAACCTTGGTAGATTACATGGTTATCTCTTTAAATTTTTCATATTCCTAGGTAGTTTTCATTAATTTAACACTTAGTCTCTAAAAATGATACCTTGATATGTTTGTTGAGTGTGCGGGCTGGGAAACGGTTGATACCATCGACGCCTAGGTTGATGGTATCGAATTTGGAACAACTAAAATTTCTATCGAAACTTCATCCTGTCGATACTATCGACGGCCTCGTCGATGGTATCGACACGGGAATAGGTAGAGAGTTGGTCGAGAGTCGATGGTATCGACACATCATCAATGGTAGAAAAATCTCTGGAGATATTTAGACTGGATCTTCTTAATAATATCGATACCATCAACACATTGGTTGATGGTATCGACACATCTATAGCTCAGTTGCAGGGCCAGACCTCACGAGGAGCAAAGACATATGCAGATGTCGATACTATCGACAAAACATCGATGGTATCGACGCACACGTCAATGATCTACAATTTTCATCGAGCGGTCCCCAATGCGTATCCGTGGACGGTGTCGATGGTATCGACACCTTGTCTCTACTATCGACAGTCCGTCAGCAGTGTCGGCCACAATTATAAAAGAGGAAAAATTCTTTCCATCAAATTTAAAGGGCAATTTCCTACTTGGGATCCCAGCGGCCACCAGTACCCGACACACCCACCACCGGAGCAATAAAGGGGTATCACTATTCCACCTCTTAAGTCTAGATTTGAACTATGAGACCATAGGTGAATTCAAGCTTAGTGGGGTGCTGAAACAACTTCTATCTAGTTTGTCGTTATTTTTTTTCATCTTTGGTTTGTTTTTGCAATTTTCATCTTTATCTTATTTTTTTTTCAATTGATAGATTTACTATTTTCTAGGATCCACTATCTATCTAGTATAATTAGTGGAGTCTAATTTAATTGCATGTCATCTCGTTTTCACTTGGGGCATTGTGAGAAAATGATTTTTAATGAAAAAATCCTTAAGAAATTGTAAGTTTGTCTTGTGAGAACTTGAGGACATTGCTTGTGAAACTCATTGGGTAGGTCAACTTAAAAACATTTGAACATGATTGTGTATCTATATGGTTCATGTTAAGAGGATTGATATGGATGTTGAGCCTAAACAACCAAATGATAAGGTGAATTTAATTTGAAGTGAGATGGAGAAACCCCTTTAGTAATTGGTACACAAGTCAGTAAGGATGGACATATAATTCTATCTGAAGGTTCTGTCAATTAGTCTTGTGATCTGATCCACCACAATTTCATTCACTCTCCACCATAAGAACTGGGAGCACATTACTGTCTTTCACTCTTTGATTGCATCCCACGTAGATAGGTCATGCATTATAGTTCTTTTTGAAAGTTTTGCACAAAAATGGAAAAAGAAAGATAGAGAGTAGTTATACATGCACATTATCCTTAGGTGCATGTCATTTAGTTGTAGAATTGTCATAATGACGTGCATTCACATCTTTTGAGCATATAGTTGTACATCATGTGTTGTATGTTCTTCTGAAAAATTAAAGGTGTTGAACTTGTTCCATATCCTCCGAATAGAATGCATCAAATGTGCCAGTTATGAAAAAAGAGAAGGAAGCCCAACAAATAATCCATTACCATTTATGAAAATGAGGGCTTGAAAATGAATGAAAAAAGAAAAAAAAGTATGAATAAGAGGGAGAAAGGAACATGTTCTCACCCGCATATTAAGAAGCATAAGCACATGGTGTAGTTACTTAGATATTCCATCTCACTTTGAGATGGAATGATAGTGTATGCATCATTTCAAAGAAAAAATGTAGCATTAGGGCATTTTCATTTGCATTTGCATCATGATAAGTCATTTATTTTTGTTTTTGCATGATTGACTTTATTGTGCTTCTTTTTCTTCAATAGCCAATCATTTCATCCACCAATTTCTGTAAGTGGTAGGCTACCCATGATATTCTCCTCATTCATGTATATCAAGAGATCTTCTTCCATTTAGATGGTAGTTAGGAAATGAGCAATGTAGATAGGAAATCACAAGATGCACCAAGTCTGAACCTGAGGATTTTATTATATTAACTACTTTACTTGATAGTGTTCCTGATCTTGGGATAGACATTTCTCATGAATGATTATTGTCTTTTTAAGGGTAGTTGTCATTCTGTGGTTGGTAAGAGCCGGTATGTGGATTGCAGGTGGGAATCATATTGAGATATCAATTTTGTTATTATGTTCTTTAGTTGATCCTCTCAATTAGATTTTAAAGTTTTGTTGCTCAAGGGCGAGCAAGACTCAAGCTTAGGGGAGCTTGATGCAGGGATTTTCTGTAATGACCCTGACCTGGGTTATGAGGTAACCCTATTTGTTTTGGCTAATTAAGTTGATTAGATGTGACGTCCCCATATTTTCTAAAACTTAATCTAATGTGTGACGTCCAAATTGAAACCCTCACCTCAGTGATAATCCCAATTTAAACATCCCACACTAGGCTAAGAAAGAGAAAATCAGAGGAAGTCAAAAGGAACATACATCAGTAGCACATGTACATGAACAATAATAAAACCATACACACATGTTCACCATTCAACATTTAATTACAACATGTATTGTTACAACATTTGATATTACATATTGAACAGTAAACTATAACATATACATGTACTACAACTAAACTACAGGATCTTAAGACAACAGGTCCACCTGTACATCAGCTCGCCACACAACTCTCACTATCCTTGATCTTCAAGAACACAACCATAACCTATACAAAAGATTACATGCGGTACAAGTCAACACAATATTCAAGAATATTGTACTGAGTATGCCTACATGTCTTTTATTTACCTCTCATCATATCTTGGCAATAACATAAAACTAATACTTGGCAGCATTAAACAAAATATAAGAAAAGGTGTATAGTTGCACAAAGATATTTGTTACCAGAAGAGAACACATATTTTAGGCACATTTCCATTATATGTAAACTTGATCAACCACATGCACTATTCTACCAAAGAGATTTAGTGGTCACATGTACTATTCTGCCAAAGAGATTTAGTACTTCACAAATGCACTATTCTGCCAAAGAGATTTAGTGCTCACATGTACTATTCTGCCAAAGAGATTTAGTACTTTCATCAATGCACTATTCTACCAAAGAGATTTAGTGCTATCATATAATGGACCAGATATCTTATGTTTCATGTGTTTATAGAAATAAGTATGGAGAATCAAGCAACATAGCATACAAGAACAATTATTTCAATCAATACCATATGCCAAGTATTTTACTACTCATATAACACAAGCATATTGTATAATAAGCCAAGTAAGAGGTAATAGCGTACCTTCCAAAGAGATCCTAATCACATATTCCTCATGTCATCTATATATCCCAGGTCAAACCCTGATAAAGATAAGATCTCATACGATCATTAGGTTCTCATCATCATTAACCCTATTTATATCCATTTTAGGGTTTGCCTATCTCATTATCTTATATACATTATTACTTGTCTTCTTATCTTAGATTTATCTTACTGATGTCATATTCCAGATTACATCTCATTATCAAAGTTCATCATCTGAACATTAGGTTCTATATCCTTTTTGTGCACATATTAAAGCTAGGTTACACCATTAACTGAGATTAGGGTTTAAAACCATGTATTAAAGGTCAACTTCATATAACATGGATTTTGTTCATCATTATGATCTCATAATTAAAACTAAGGTTTCATATACTGATATAAGCTTATTCTGTGAATTTCATCATTTATTGAGCATGTGTGCATTTATTGCATTTTATTTAGGGTTAAAAGCCCTAATTAGCCATATGGAGTAAATTACATGATTTCGTGCATCATCATCATCATAATCAATGGCATCCAATGGATTATAAGCATGAAATACGATTTACAGGTATTTTCTCATAATTTTAGGGAATCGTTTGATATTTATTATCCATCATAGGAGCATTTCACATCTTACATGATATCACTATTATTAATGCATCAAAAGCAAGATATTATGCTTCCATCTTGTTCTATGCAATTTTCTAAACAAATTGGTATATTATATGTATTTTTCGAATCATCGAGCTATTTACGACGATTTATGCAAGATCTAGGTATTTACTTTTTTCTGGCCAATACGGGACTGCCACGTGTCCACTAAGGTTGGCGCATCCTTTGCCTGCTGCGGCCGGTTCTTTTCCTGGCTTGCCTTGGGCCGGCTGGTACTTGGTTGGTTTTGGGTGATTGAACCAGGGTTTAACCTCCTCTTCTCCTTTCTTATTTCTTGCGAGAACGCGTCTCGGCGCCGCACGATGCCCGCAGGAACCCATGCTCCTCAGCCTCCTCTGCTCCAGAACCACAGTCGTGGCTATGAGCTCCAACGAGCAATCGGGCACCACCAGGCCCCAAAACGTCTGCTCCAACCACCACCGGGAAGCACCACACCTCCGATCGCCTCCTTTGCTCTCACTCCTGATCGAGATCCCCTGGAAAGTGTCACCGTCGCCGCAGTTAGGATCTCCTCTGCGGTATGAACGATCTCGCCGCCTCCACCTTCATCAAGCTTCAAGCTATACTGCTGCACGGGTCTATGCCGATGAGAACAAGGCGTGCTTCTCCTCCTTAGCTTGGAGATCCTGCCACTGTTGGTCTCTCGTTCTGCCTGGTGCATTGGCTGTGAATGCCGCCGCCCGGTTTCCTCTCCCTCCCTTGCATGAATCGAGATCCCAGGGTTAGTCTGTGGCTCCCCCTCGGGTCTTCTCAACTGCCCTAAATGAGACTTCGGCGTGAAGGACTTAGTGATATAAGGAAGGAACCACCCACTTACTTTACTGCATCGAGCCACGACCTTCGATGGCGGGAAGGTTGCTGCCTCATCCTCCCCCTCATTCTCAATTCAAGTGATGGCAGGAGGAGAGTATTTTGTCATCCGATCAAGCCATGCAAAAGCCATGATGGTGCCATGCTGCCAAGCCGTGTCTATGGTCCCGTAGAATAATTGACTTGGGCGCAAGACATAACAGCATTATCAAGCCTAAGTTGCTATAAGAAGTGATTCTTGGTCCTAAAAACATCAACGATGCACATTATTTCATAACATTCAAACTTGCATAGCTTTTCCTAAGAACCTCGATTAATCATGAATATAAAACCACATATTTATGATCATCATTGTCACATTATATTATATTTTGATGCTAAATTACCACTTTTTGAAAAATCAAACGCTTACCATGAAATAACACAAATTGATTATTCCAATCCTCAACCCATGATTCCATTATTGAATCGAATAACTAAGAACCTCAAAGTTTCACTCTATCACATCCTACACACCTTAAAAGAAATTCCGTCCTCGGAATTAAGCCAGATAACCCACTTTGTCACATCATATACATCTTAAAAGAACTTTCGTCTTCGAAAGTAAACCATACTCATCCTTATAGTGAAAGCCTTATCTTGCTCTCATCCACATGTAGGCACCATTCTATGTACAACATAGCCAAAAACTCTCAAATTATGTCCCTGCTATTAGGATGTTTTCCAAACATCTAAGGTGATACAAGGGTGAACCACTCATCATATATCATGGTTTAAGAGCTTATGTTACATCATGACATATCTCATCTGTTAGGGTTGCATCTTTATCTTTAGACATGCATTAATATTCAACATCATATTACCATGTTCCCAAGGAGTTAACCCAAGTTAACCCATACATCAAGGTGTCATCAACATTTTATTGAGATAAAAGTTAGAATATATTCAAACATTAACATATGTCTTTTAGGAGGGAGTTAATTATCATTAACTCGCTTTATCCATCTAGATCATATCAAGGTGTCATAATCATTATGTTGTTCTAATTGTCAGACTTTATTTTTCATCTTATTAATCACTAAGGTTAACACCTCATGTAACATGTTTCATTCATATGATCTTATTTCTTATTCATACTAAAATGAAACATTTATTAATGAATTCTCACAGGATTAACCAACACTATCACATTATCATCATTATTCATGTATATGGCTAACTAGTTATGCATAAAGAGTTATTAAACCATCTCTAAGATTTTCATCATGTCATATCCACTATCATATCTCAAGATTGGTTCACATCCTTATATGTATATATCATGGTTGTGCTAAACAAAATTATATAAGTGGCTATTCAAACATGTATCAAAACTTCATCTAGTCCAATTGAGGTTATCCTGACCCATGTCACGAGGGTAGTGTCGTGCTCAGTCTCTCTGAGCTAACTCAACTCTATGAGTATCTCATATGCACATACTTTATCCTCCCTCCTTGATCTAGGGTTCTCGGATTACCTCATTGGCACTCGTAATAGCCTTACAAGCTCTAGCCACATAAGCACAAACCAAAACATGATATGAAATACTCTTCATAGGTCTCTAACCATGAAACATCTTATCCAAAGCTCTCTTATATACACCACTATATTCCTATATGGGAAACCACCAACCCGAGCATGAGGCTTCATATAAACTAAAACATAGCTACCTCCTCCAGGGTCTTCGGCTCTCTCCCTCACCCAGATGGTAGGTACTCATATTCATGTTCATATGAACATATAACGAGCCTCTCTCTATCTCTAGGGTTTGGACTTCCCAAGGACATCTAGGGTTCAACAAAACTATAGGAATCATACATAAAGCAACTCAACTCAATCACTCAGGAGTAGTCTAGTTTAGGACATATCATATCACATATCTCATATTTCTCATATCATGGAGTCTAGGTTCTCTGACCTTCTCCCTGTGGGTCTCGCTCTCTCTTGAGCTAACCCCAAAACTGGTCCTAACACTAGAGGTCCTCCTTTGTAAAAGAGCTTGAGGCTCATGCTGACCCACAACTTATCTTAACTTATCTTAGAAAGGCATATATATACTAGCATCATCAAAACTTATCTCAAATCCTCAAACTAGACTTACGTCCTCACAGACAAACATAGATCATCATAACCTTCTTATGTGATCTATATAAGGCTTACATCATATCATCAAAACTTATGTCATCTATTCCATCCATCATATATTCCAACAAGGCTCTCGACATCTAATCTAGAACAACTCTCTCTTTTAGACTGATGTCATTCACTTTCACTCAGGGTGCATGACCACCTCCTACTCGTACATGTGTGGGGACACATTTTTATAATACATATACATATTAAAATATTATATAGTTTTTCTCCGATAAAACAAACGTCAGAGAAAACTATCACAGTTCGATCCGGTTGGAATCCGAAACCAAATCCTGAAAATGAGTGTCCCACGCATAGTAGAGAGTACAGTGTCATGAAAACTAAGGAAAGAGGCAAGAACATGATGTAGACTAGTGTAGCTACTCTAGACAACGAGCGCCATATGTCTAGGGTTTCTCTTCCCTTGATGCACGTCATTTCCAAATAGTGCAACGTCCCATACCGTTGTACTACAAGGAAAGAACGATATCTAAGGACTTGCTACTCAACAAGCACCAGTCTAGACCTAGTTCTTGGACATCTAGGTGCTAACCTAGAGGCTAGGTCAGATCTAGTCTCTAAAAGACGACTAATCTAACCCTAAAAGATTATTAAGGTTCAAGGTTCTTTAGTTTTGAGTTGTATAATGAGAAAATGTCAGGTTTTGCTCTGATACCACCTGTGACGTCCCCAGATTTTCTAAAACTTAATCTAATGTGTGACGTCCAAATTGAAACCCTCACCTCAGTGAGAATCCCAATTTAAACATCCCACACTAGGATAAGAAAGAGAAAATCAGAGGAAGTCAAAAGGAACATACATCATTAGCACATGTACATGAACAATAATAAAACCATACACACATGTTCACCATTCAACATAAAACTACAACATGTATTGTTACAACATTTGATATTACATATTGAACAGAAAACTATAACATATACATGTACTACAACTAAACTACAAGATCTTAAGACAACAGGTCCACCTATACATCACATCGCCACACAACTCTCACTATCCTAGATCTTCAAGAATACAACCATAACCTATACAAAAGATTACATACGGTACACATCAGCACAATATTCAAGCATATTGTACTGAGTACCTCTACGTGTCTTTTATTTACCTCTCATCATATCTTGGCAATAAGATAAAACTAATACTTGGCAGCATTAAACAAAATATAAGAAAAGGCGTATAGTTGCACAAAGATATTTGTTACCAGAAGAGAACACATATTTTAGGCACATTTCCATTATATGTAAACTTGATCAACCACATGCACTATTCTACCAAAGAGATTTAGTGCTCACATGTACTATTCTGCCAAAGAGATTTAGTACTTCACAAATGCACTATTCTGCCAAAGAGATTTAGTGCTCACATGTACTATTCTGCCAAAGAGATTTAGTACTTTCATCAATGCGCTATTCTACCAAAGAGATTTAGTGCTATCATATAATGGACCAGATATCTTATGTTTCATGTGTTCATAGCAATAAGTATGGAGAATCAAGCAACATAGCATACAAGAACAATCATTTCAATCAATACCATATGCCAAGTATTTTACTACTCATATAACACAAGCATATTGTATAATAAGCCAAGTAAGAGGTAATAGCGTACCTTCCAAAGAGACATCCTAATCACATATTCCTCATGTCATCTATATATCCCAGGTCAAACCCTGATAAAGATAAGATCACATACGATCATCAGGTTCTTATCATCATTAACCCTATTTATATCCATTTTAGGGTTTGCCTATCTCATTATGTTATATACATTATTACTTGTCTTCTTATCTTAGATTTATCTTACTGATGTCATATTCCAGATTACATCTCATTATCAAAGTTCATCATCTGAACATTAGGTTCTATATCCTTTTTGTGCACATATTAAACCTAGGTTACACCATTAACTGAGATTAGGGTTTAGAACCATGTATTAAAGGTCAACTTCATATAACATGGATTTTGTTCATCATTATGATCTCATAATTAAAACTGAGGTTCCATATACTGATATAAGATTATTCTGTGAATTTCATCATTTATTGAGCATGTTTGCATTTATTGCATTTTATTTATGGTTAAAAGCCCTAATTAGCCATATGGAGTAAATTACATGATTTCATGCATCATCATCATAATCAATGACATCTAATGGATTATAAGCATGAAATATGATTTAAAGGTATTTTCTCATAATTTTAGGGAATCGCGTGATATTTATTATCCATCATAGGAGCATTTCACATCTTACATGATATCACTGTTATTAATGCATCAAAAGCAAGATAATATGCTTCCATCTTGTTCTATGCATTTTTCTGAACAATTTGGTATATTATATGTATTTTTCGAATCATTGAGCTATTTACTACGATTTATGCAAGATCTAGGTATTTACCTTTTTCTGGCCAATACGGGACTGCCACGTGTCCACTAAGGTTGGCACATCCTTTGCCTGCTGCGGCCGGTTCTTTTCCTGGCTTGCCTTGGGTCGGCTGGTCCTGGGTTGGTTTTGGGTGATTGAACCGGGGTTTAACCTCCTCTTCTCCTTTCTTCTTTCTTGCGAGAACGCGTCTCGGCGCCGCACGATGCCCGCAGGAGCCCATGCTCCTCAGCCTCCTCTGCTCTAGAACCACAGCCGTAGCTATGATCTCCAACGAGCAATCGGGCACCACCAGGCCCCAAAACATCTGCTCCAACCGCCACTGGGAAGCACCACACCTCCAATCGCCTCCTTTGCTCTCACTCCTGATCGGGATCCCCTGGAAAGCGTCGCCGTCGCCGCATCTAGGATCTCCTCTGTGGTATGCACGATCTCGCCGCCTCCACCTTCGTCAAGCTTCAAGCTATACTGTTGCACGGGTCTACGCCGATGAGCACAAGGCGTGATTCTCCTCCTTAGCTTGGAGAGCCTGCAGCTGTTGGTCTCTGGTTCTGCCCGGTGCGTTGGCTATGAGCGTTGCCGCCCGGTTTCCTCTCCCTCTCTTGCATGAATCGAGATCCCAGGGTAAGTTTGTGGCTCCCCCTTGGGTCTTCTCAACTGCCCTAAATGAGACTTCGGCGTGAAGGACTTAGTGATACAAGGAAGGAACCACCCACTTACTTTACTTCATCGAGCCACGAACTTCGATGGCGGGAAGGTTGCTGCCTCGTCCTCCCCCACGTTCTCCATTCAAGTGATGGCAGGAGGAGAGTATTTTGTCATCCGATCAAGCCATGTGAAAGCTAGGATGGTGCCACGCTGCCAAGCCCTGACTATGCTCCTGTAGAATAATTGACTTGGGCACAAGACATAACCGTTGATCTAGCCTAAGTTTCTATAATAAGTGATTCTTGGTCCTAAAAACATCAACTATGCACATTATTTCATAACATTCAAACTTGCATAGCTTTTCCTAAGAACCTCGATTAATCATGAATATAAGACCACATCTTAATGATCATCATTGTCACATTATATTATATTTTGTTGCTAAATTACCAGTTTTTGACCAATCAAGCGATTACCATGAAATAACACAAATTGATTATTCCAATCCTCAACCCATGATTCCATTACTGAATTGAATAACTAAGAACCTCAAAGTTTCACTCTATCACATCCTACACACCTTAAAAGAAATTTCGTCCTCGGAATTAAGCCAAATAACCCACTTTGTCACATCATATACATCTTAAAAGAACTTTCGTCCTCGAAAGTAAACCATACTCATCCTTATAGGGAAAGCCTTATCTTGCTCTCATCCACATGTAGGCACCATTATATGTACAACATAGCCAAAATCTCTCGAACTATGTCCCTGCTATTAGGATGTTTTCCAAACATCTAAGGTGATACAAGGGTGAACCACTCATCATATATCATGGTTTAAGAGCTTAGGTTACATCATGACATATCTCATCTGTTAGGGTTGCATCTTTATCTTTAGACATGCATTAATATTCAACATCGTATTACCATGTTCCCAAGGAGTTAACCCAAGTTAACCCATACATCAAGGTGTCATCAAAATTTTATTGAGATAAAAGTTAGAATATATTCAAACAATAACATATGTCTTTTAGGAGGGAGTTAATTATCATTAACTCGCTTTATCCATCTAGATCATATCAAGGTGTCATAATCATTATGTTGTGCTAATTGTCAGACTTTATTTTTCATCTTATTAAGCACTAAGGTTAACACCTCATGTAACATGTTTCATTCATATGATCTTATTTCTTATTCATACTAAAATGAAACATTTATTAATGAATTCTCAGAGGATTAACCAACACCATCACATTATCATTATTATTCATGTATATGGCTAACTAGTTATGCATAAAGAGTTATTAAACCATCTCTAAGATTTTCATCATGTCATATCCACTATCATATCTCAAGATTGGTTCACATCCTTATATGTATATATCATGGTTGTGCTAAACAAACTTATATAAGTGGCTAATCAAACATGTATCAAAACTTCATCTAGTCCAATTGAGGTTATCCTGACCCATGTCATGAGGGTAGTGTCGTGCTCAGTATCTCTGAGCTAACTCAACTCTATGAGTATCTCATATGCACATACTTTATCCTCCCTCCTTGATCTAGGGTTCTCGGATTACCTCATTGGCACTCGTAATAGCCTTACAAGCTCTAGCCACATAAGCACAAACCAAAACATGCTATGACATACTCTTCATAGGTCTCTAACCATGACACATATTACCCAAAGCTCTCTTATATACACCACTATATTCCTATATGGGAAACCACCAACCCGAGCATGAGGCTTCATATAAACTAAAACATAGCTACCTCCTCCAGGGTCTTGGGCTCTCTCCCTCACCCAGATGGTAGGTACTCATATTCATGTTCATATGAACATATAACAAGCCTCTCTCTATCTCTAGGGTTTGGACTTCCCAAGGACATCTAGGGTTCAACAAAAATATAAGAATCATACATAAAGCAACTCAACTCAATCACTCAGGAGTAGTCTAGTTTAGGACATATCATACACATTTCTCATATTTCTCATATCATGGAGTCTAGGTTCTCTGACCTTCTCCCTGTGGGTCTCGCTCTCTCTTGAGCTAACCCCAAAACTAGTCCTAACACTAGAGGTCCTCCTTTGTAAAAGAGCTGGAGGCTCATGATGACCCACAACTTATCTTAACTTATCTTAGAAAGGCATATATATACTAGCATCATCAAAACTTATCTCAAATCCTCAAACTGGACTTACGTCCTCACAGACAAACATAGATCATCATAACCTTCTTATGTCATCTATATAAGGCTTACATCATATCATCAAAACTTATGTCATCTATTCCATCCATCATATACTCCAACAAGGCTCTAGACATCTAATCTAGAACAACTCTCTCTTTTAGACTGATGTCATTCACTTTCACTCAGGTTGCATGACCACCTCCTACTCGTACATGTGTGGGGACACATTTTTATAATACATATACATATTAAAATATTATATAGTTTTTCTTCGATAAAACAAACGTCAGAGAAAACTATCACAGTTCGATCCGGTTGGAATCTAAAACCAAATCCTAAAAACGAGTGTCCCACACATAGTAGAGAGTACAGTGTCATGAAAACTAAGGAAAGGGGCGAGAACATGATGTAGACTAGTGTAGCTACTCAAGACAACGAGCACCATATGTCTAGGGTTTCTCTTCCCTTGATGCACGTCATTTCCAAATAGTGCAACGTCCCATACCACTGTACTACAAGGAAAGAATGACATTTAAGGACTTTCTACTCAACAAGCACCAGTCTAGACCTAGTTATCGGACATCTAGGTGCTAATCTAGAGGCTAGGTCAGATCTAGTCTCTAAAAGATGATCAATCTAACCCTAAAAGATTATTAAGGTTCAAGGTTCTTTAGTTTTGAGTTGTATAATGAGCAAATGTCAGGTTTTGCTCTGATACCACCTGTGACGTCCCCAGATTTTCTAAAACTTAATCTAATGTGTGGCGTCCAAATTGAAACCCTCACCTCAGCGATAATCCCAATTTAAACATCCCACACTAGGCTAAGAAAGAGAAAATCAGAGGAAGTCAAAAGGAACATACATCAGTAGCACATATACATGAACAATAATAAAACCATACATACATGTTCACCATTCAACATAAAATTACAACATGTATTGTTACAACATTTGATATTACATATAGAACAAAAAACTATAACATATACATGTACTACAACTAAAATACATGATATTAAGACAACAGGTCCACCTGTACATCAGCTCGCCACACAACTCTCACTATCCTGGATCTTCAAGAACACAACCATAACCTATACAAAAGATTACATGAGGTACACATCAGCACAATATTCAAGAATATTGTACTGAGTACGCCTACGTGTCTTTTATTTACCTCTCATCATATCTCGGCAATAAGATAAAACTAATACTTGGCAGCATTAAACAAAATATAAGAAAAGGAGTATAGTTGCACAAAGATATTTGTTACCAGAAGAGAACACATATTTTAAGCACATTTCCATTATATGTAAACTTGATCAACCACATGCACTATTCTTCCAAAGAGATTTGGTGCTCACATGTACTATTCTGCCAAAGAGATTTAGTACTTCACAAATGCACTATTCTGCCAAAGAGATTTAGTGCTCACATGTACTATTCTGCCAAAGAGATTTAGTACTTTCATCAATGCACTATTCTACCAAAGAGATTTAGTGCTATCATCTAATGGACCAGATATCTTATGTTTCATGCATTCATAGCAATAAGTATGGAGAATCAAGCAACATAGCATACAAGAACAATCATTTCAATCAATACCATATGCCAAGTATTTTACTACTCATATAACACAAGCATATTGTATAATAAGCCAAGTAAGAGGTAATAGCGTACCTTCCATAGAGACATCCTAATCACATATTCCTCATGTCATCTATATATCCCAGTTCAAACCCTGATAAAGATAAGATCACATACGATCATCAGGTTCTCATCATCATTAACCCTATTTATATCCATTTTAGGGTTTGCCTATCTCATTATGTTATTTACATTATTACTTGTCTTCTAATCTTAGATTTATCTTACTGATGTCATATTCCAGATTACATCTCATTATCAAAGTTCATCATCTGAACATTAGGTTCTATATCCTTTTTGTGCACATATTAACCCTAGGTTACACCATTAACTGAGATTAGGGTTTAAAACCATGTATTAAAGGTCAACTTCATATAACATGGATTTTGTTCATCATTATGATCTCATAATAAAAACTGAGGTTCCATATACTGATATAAGCTTATTCTGTGAATTTCATCATTTATTGAGCATGTGTGCATTTATTGCATTTTATTTAGGGTTAAAAGCCCTAATTAGCCATTTGGAGTAAATTACATGATTTCGTGCATGATCATCATAATCAATGACATCCAATGGATTATAAGAATGAAATATGATTTACATGTACTTTCTCATAATTTTAGGGAATCGTTTGATATTTATTATCCATCATAGGAGCATTTCACATCTTACATGATATCACTATTATTAATGCATCAAAAGCAAGATATTATGCTTCCATCTTGTTCTATGCATTTTTTTGAACAATTTAGTATATTATATGTATTTTTCGAATCATTGAGCTATTTACTACGATTTATGCAAGATTTAGGTATTTACCTTTTCCTGGCCAATACGGGACTGCCACATGTCCACTAAGGTTGGCGCATCCTTTGTCTGCTGCGGCCGGTTCTTTTCCTGGCTTGCCTTGGGCCGGCTGGTCCTAGGTTGGTTTTGGGTGATTGAACCAGGGTTTAACCTCCTCTTCTCCTTTCTTCTTTCTTGCGAGAACGCGTCTCGGCGTCGCACGATGCTCGCAGGAGCCCATGCTCCTCAGCCTCCTCTGCTCCAGAACCACAGCCACGGCTATGAGCTCCAGCGAGCAATCGGGCACCACCAGGCCCCAAAACGTCTGCTCCAACCGCCACCGGGAAGCACCACACCTCTGATCACCTCCTTTGCTCTCACTCCTAATCGGGATCCCCTGGAAAGCGTCTCCGTCACCGCAGCTAGGATCTCCTCTGCGGTATGCACGATCTCTCCGCCTCCACCTTCATCAAGCTTCAAGCTATACTGTTGCATGGGTCTACGCTGATGAGCACAAGGCGTGCTTCTCCTCCTTAGCTTGGAGAGCCTGCCGCTGTTGGTCTCTGGTTCTGCCCGGTGCGTTGGCTGTGAGCACCGCCGCCCGGTTTCCTCTCCCTCTCCTGCATGAATCGAGATCCCAGGGTGAGTCTGTGGCTCCCCCTTGGGTCTTCTCAACTGCCCTAAATGAGACTTCGTCGTGAAGGACTTAGTTATACAAGGAAGGAACCACCCACTTACTTTACTTCATCAAGCCACGACCTTCGATGGTGGGAAGGTTGCTGCCTCGTCCTCCCCCACGTTCTCCATTCAAGTGATAGCAGGAGGAGAGTATTTTGTCATCTGATCAAGCCATGTGAAAGCCAGGATGGTGCCACACTGCCAAGCCGTGGCTATGCTCTCGTAGAATAATTGACTTGGGCGCACGACATAACAGTTGATCAAGCCTAAGTTGCTATAAGAAGTGATTCTTGGTCCTAAAAACATCAACGGTGCACATTATTTCATAACATTCAAACTTGCATAGCTTTTCCTAAGAACCACAATTAATCATGAATATAAGACCACATCTTTATGATCATCATGGTCACATTATATTTTATTTTGATGCTAAATTA
Source organism: Alisma plantago-aquatica (assembly GCA_963693085.1). Lineage (NCBI taxonomy): Eukaryota > Viridiplantae > Streptophyta > Magnoliopsida > Alismatales > Alismataceae > Alisma > Alisma plantago-aquatica. Next base: position 6,267,553 of record OY856409.1, on the reverse strand, counting down.
CCACTTTTTGACCAATCAAACGCTTACCACGAAATAACACAAATTGATTATTCCAATCCTCAACCCATGATTCCATTATTGAATTGAATAACTAAGAACTCAAAGTTTCACTCTATCACATTAGAACTTTAATATAATATTCTAAGGTGCTTTGTTATCATGTGACACACTTATGTTTCAAGTTTGGTCCTGATTGAATGTTGTTTGAGCTATTTTCCTTTGTTTTGGACCAAAGTGCAATTTACCCAAATTGAGGGGCTATAATGCAAAATGTCACATATTGAACATGTAAGGTGGTGGCTTGTGGAAAGCCTAAATTTCAAGTTTGAACTTGTTTGAACAATGTTGGTACCTTGTGCACCAATTTTGGTACAAATTGTAATTTACCCAAAATGTGGGGTTGATATGCAAATTACCACCTATAGAATGTCCCTACTTCCTCTATGTATCATTTAGAGGAGATATAATGAATGAGACACCATTTTTGGATCAAATATGAATGATGATACTCTTGATGAAGAAACGACCAAGAAAAAGGGTTGAATTTGGAAGCTTAACTTGAGTTGTATCAAGTTGAAAAGCTTATATAAGAGTGCCTATCGGCCATGGAGCCCAAGGAGGTGTCCCATATCGTTTTGTGAACTCTTGGCAAAGTCCATATCATGAAAAGCACCTCAAGGAGGTGAGGTGTTACGGCCAACAAGTTTCCTTAGAAAAAGTGTATCAGCTTGACATAAAATAGTGATTAAACCTAGATGACTTATCCAAATGGATAAGCAATGGACGAATTTGCATCTCTAGATATCCTCAACCTTGTTGCATGTCAATATAAATGTTGATGCATTCATTTACACATGTCACCCATGCATGACACGTGGCACCTACTAGCTCAAAATGTTGACACCTCATTTTTGCCTTTCTTCATGAACAACAAGTATATATACCCCTAGTTTAAACCCTTGGTGCAATGTTGCGACCCTTAACACCCTCCTACCCTAAGGTATCATGCATAGAGCTCCCATATTGTGAAGGGATGTTGTGGTATCGTGCATGGGCCTTGAGGTATCGCCCATGGAAAGACCATATCGCCCAAGTAGGTGATATCAGCTATATAGGGCGATATCGGCCATAGAGTGAAGTGTTTTGACTCCAAGTGAGTGCCATATCGTCCAAGTGAGTATCATATCGTGCAAGAGGGGTGGCATTTCGTGCAAGAGCACAAGGGTATCTTGAATATGCCTTGGGTATCAGCCATAGCAAGTATATAGGCCATACCATGTTGATATTGCCCGTAGCAAGTTGATATCGGCCAATTGAAGTGATTTTGGCCACATGTGAGGGGGTATCAGCCGCAAGCAAAGTTGTGTCGGCCAAGAGGAATTACATATCGCCCAAGAGTTGTAGGGTGTCGGCCAAGGAGCTAAGGAACTCAAAACTTAACCCTAAGGTAAGATATAGTTGTCTTCAAGCTTGAATTGAAGCATGGAATTAGGGTTATGATCTACCTTTCTTTTCTTCTTCACCAATTGCTTATCCATGGTGATTCCTTGTATATGAAGGAGTTGTGAACGAGCCTTGGACCTTTTATAAAGTCATCTTCAACCTTAGGAACATGGAGCTTTGGACCTTGAAGCTTTGAAGTGGTTCTTAAGGCGGGTTATATAACTTGAACTCAACCATGTTATTATTCTTCACCTAAATTGTTATAATTAGTGAAATACTTTTAATACTGAAATTTACTAAAATAGTTGATGAAATTATGATTTCTAGTAGTTTCTTAGACCTGTTACCATGAATTATAACAGTTAGAACAAAGGTTTAGAACTTGAAGAAGATGGTGTCACTTTGTAAAAGTGATATCAGGTTCAAGTATAAATACAAGTAGTTATAACCCGATATGGGTATGACTTGCCCGATATGTCTTGCACAAGATGTTACATGAGATGCTTGCACGATAGGGAGTCAAGTATAGACTCCATACACAATACAAGGTTGAATGAATGCTTATAAGTTGACATGAAACCCTAAATTGGGTAACTCGATATAAGTGAAGTATAACAAGTGCTATTGCACGACATGGTTGTATGACATAGTTGCACGGCATGGTTGCATGACATAGTTGCACGACATGGTTGTATGACATAGTTGCATGACATGGTTGCACGATAGGGTTGTACAATACACAACCCTAGATGATATGGTAACCCTAACCCATCATGGCTAACCCTAGATGGTGACTAGCCCGATAGGGTGATTGAATGTACTTCTAGCCCGACATGGTGATGGGTTGATACCTCATAAGTATCATGGGCGACACATACATATACCTTGTACCCAATATGAGGTCAAGAAGATACCTCATTCCCGATATGGAGACAAGTACAAATCCTAACCCGATATGGTGAGTGTTCATACACCTCCAACCCAAGACACCTTGTAAAGGAGAGAGTAAGACACTCTTAGAAGTAATGAGTGTAACACCAAGTAATGGTATGACTGATACCTTGATAGGTGAAACACCTAAAATGGTTGATAATGGTTAATCCTATATCAACAATGTCTCAACCTGAGATGAGTCCATATCAATTGATGATGGTTGGAAAACTCAAATGTATGACTCATGATCAATACACTACAGAATAAATGTGATGGGCTAGTGCATAAAGTATTAGGATGGGAAATACCCTTATACAAGATAAGTTGTTGAACTTAAGAAAGTTAAAAGTGATGAGGGAAGTGATACATCAAGACATGATAGATATCACATCCAGCACTTCAAGGTTGATGTACCTTGATGTCAATTTTTACATTGAGATGTAATAAGTTTAATGCACTTTGATAAGTGTGGGCTAACATACTTTGAGAAAGGGGTTAAGCCAAGTTAATAAAGTATGATGTAATCATACCTTGATAAGGATGAGAGAGGAACTCATACCTTGTGTTGATGATTCATTTAAAGATAAATGATGAGAATAAATAAGTATGATGGAATACTTATAATATCAATGTTTGCTCTTAGATGTGTGGAGCAATGAATTAGGGTTTGATCATTGATAATATGATCTTTAAAACCTAAATGGTTAATAATGGGAAACCCTAACCCTAAAGATGGGAAGGTTGTATTTCTCTTATTTCGTAAGTTGTTGCCTAGTGAGAGGTGACAAGATGTGTAATGGCCTTGTGAGCCATGTGATAGTTTGTTGCCTAGTGAGAGGTGACAAGATATTTAATGGGCCTTGTGAGCCATGTGAGATGCTTGTATAGCAAGTATCATGTATACCTTGGTCTGAGGACCTAGAGGTAATAGTTACCTGATAAGTGGTAACAGTGTTCAGTGATGATCTAAGGGTTTGAATACCTAGATCCAGTAATCATGATAATGATAATGTGAAGGGATGAAAATTCTCAGTAATGTGTTAAGGGACTGAGATCCCAAGCATCACGTGTTTTAAAGATTTGAAAAAGTACGTGATAGACGTATTACACCTTTCATTGTAGCATTTGTTGTGTTTGATAAAGATAAATTGTTTAATGCTAAAAGAATGATGTAGTGCACATAATATATCACTAGAAACTATAAAAATTGCCCTGACCATAGATCCATCAGTTTCAAAACTTGCTGATGGTGAAACGGGTTGCTCCGCGACATAACCCAGAGTGCATACTTTTGAGTATGTGAGGGCGTAAGTGTAGCAACACATCCCACTATCACACAGACAACGAGGTGTTACGCGAAAACGTGCGGAAATCACCATAACCACAGATTACCAAAAACACGGGTCAATTAAAACCGATTGCGGAAAGCAGGTAAACTGAGAAAACTATTACATTTAAGTCCACATCCTGTGAGGAAACAAGTTATATAAACATTTACAAGCTTTGATACATGTCCACAGCTTAGAGGAACAACTGCCTAACCATCGCATGAGCTCATCACCTATTTATATGTACATAAAGGCCCACATCCGACCAGCAGCAGGATATACAAAACATCAACAACTATACATCGTGAAACAACGTCAAAACGCTCCCAAGGACCTGAGAGTACATGGATGACTCTAGACTCTGTTATAAACAACCAAAACAGCAACATATCCAACTCTTGCCTTCTACTGCTCATCTTGCTGCTCAGCCGCAACTCCGCGACAACCAGCACGTCTAGCTCGACCACCTAAAAAGGGTGTAAACCAGCGGGGTGAGACACACAGTCCCAGAGAAAAACAAAACTCATCGCCGAAACTACAAAACCTCAGAAGGATAAAATAGATAAGTGATAAGAAGTATAACAAGAGCAGTTATAAAGAAAATTTGTTCCTACTAGCAAGCTTACCAGGTGTACAAAAGGCATATACCCAAGCATTTCTTTATGGAACATGATTAACAAGATAAGATTTATAAGGTCTTACCACATAACATAAGGAATGTATAAGTAACTGCAAGATTAACTATACAAGCAAGGCCTCAACCAATGTTTCGTGTTTTGCCTTAAGCAGTAAATACTATTCAGTTGGATTACGTATTATTCTGCCCTGAGGAAGTGAGCCGTACCGCTCAGATCCAACCGACGACTGCGAAACCCGGAGCCAGTTCCATACAAAGTCAATCGAAGAGCCGGACTCCACGACCTCTCTGCCTCGTGCTCAGTGCATGAGTAAAACACAAGCAGGACCGCAGTCTCATTCTTAAGTGGCCTCAACCACAAGGTCAGCTCCCGCAGGATACCCTCTGCCTAGCCCGCCTTGGTACAGGTCTCGGCGCTAGTAAAACTGAGCGCTAGTAAAACGGAGCCACAAAACTGTTCACTGTGCTCTGATCCATGAACGCATTCATGCTCCCATATAACATATCCCGAGCCATGGGCCTGTTCACCATGCTCTATACATATATATCAGAGTCTGCAACCGCAGCTGCACTCGATTCCCTCTCTAATTTAGGCTAGGAGAAACCTCGCATATTCATCAATATGCGCTCCGGGTTAACCCGTAGGAGAACCCGTTTCACCATCACCAGCTCCTGACGATGATGGATCTATGGCCAGGGCAACTACATGATATGTTCCACTATGATTAGTTAGTATCTTTTAGGTGGATTCCAAGATTCAACCAAGTTGTATAACATACAAACTATAACAAGAATAAACAACATGAATCTTAATATTATGCTTTTATTGTAATCAACATCATCCTGATCCATCACTAGAATTCAACATTACATGTTACCACTTGGCCTCTTTCCAAACATCTAGATCCATCTCAAGGATCATCACATTGCCATGGGATGTCAATCCCTCATTACATACTGCCACTGCCTTTCAAGGCTTACATCATCATCATGGGATAGCAATCCCAATTACTTTAGCCAAACACATCATACATGTTATCTCATCATCAAGAGTAACTAGAAAAGCAATGTTACTCATCATATATACCTCATAGCCTTTTACTTGGCTATGCATCACCTGCATGGTCAGTATACACAATAATCATGGATTAACAGAAAGATCATATTATTGATATAGGTCAACATTGATGATTAGGTGTTGTGATCATAGATACAGTTCATGCAAAGCAATCTTATATGCTTACCATTATCTCAGCATTATTCAGATAATCAAGGTGATCATAAATGGATGTAATATCATGTCAAGTTACATGGATGTGAGCTACCATCTTAGTTGTCAACAAGAATATCAAGAATCACCAATAAAAACCCAAACGTGATAGCATGAAACAAGATCTAGCATAGATGTTTTATAGGAGGATCAAAACCCTCACTAGAAGTGCCCACTACCCTCACAAGAAGTGTGATGGGTAGGGCACCCTCACAAGAAGCGTTCACTTTCCTCACCAAAGGTGGTAACGGGCAGGGTAGTGTCCCCTATCGCCCAACTCTAAATGTATAACAGAATACAGACCATCGCATGTCGGCCAAACTCTAGGGTGTCGATTATCAGCTCAAGATGTATCGTGCAACAGAGACCCAAGGCATAACGTGCAAAAGCCTATCGTGCAGCCTATGTATCGGGCACCTCTGCCGGGCAACGCTGTGTCACACAATGTTGTGTCAGGCAACTAACTAGTAACGGGCAACTAGGGCATGCAGCCCATCCAAAGGGATAATGGGCAACGACGTGTTGCAAGACATAACGTGCAACAAAGAAAACATAGTGCCCAACACAACACAAGCTATCGGCCAACGCACAAGACTAAGGTGTGACACCCGACACACAAGGGTCAGCGTCCAGGAGCCTGACGCTCGACACACAAGGGTCAACGTCCAGGAGCCTGACACCCAACACACAAGGGTCAGCGTCCAGTAGCCTAATGCCCGACACAACACTTACCAACTAGATAACAAGCTCCACACATCAACGCACAACGACATCAAAGCATCCCAAGGCTGAGTGTATCAGACAGGTTGCTCATCAAGGTGTGATGCCCATGACACACACAAGGCAGGGACCAAGGTAATGCCCGTCACAGCCACAACATGTGTCGTCCAAAGCTCAAGGTCAAGAGGGATATCGGGAAGCTCCTCCCCCAAGATCATAACGGTCAAGACACAACTCACAAGGTCATCATCAAGCTCAAGCACATGGGTACCAAAACCGTAATGGATCAAGATGATGGATCACCTCTCAACTATCAAGAGAGAGGGGTCTTGCACATCTCTTCTCACCAATCGGGAAACACAAGGATCAACCCTAACAAGGTTCCACAACTACTACAAAGCTCACCCTTGAAGTCCATGGTGAGAGGAGGGTGTTGCTCAAGCTACTAGAACACAAGCTCACCTCTCAACTTAAACGAGAGAGGAGTGTTGCTCATGATACTAGAACTCAAGCTCACTCCTCAAGACCTAGGAGAGAAGAGAGTGTTGCTCACGAAGAAACCCTAGAAGACATGGTTCGGCCAACAAGAACAACTAAGCAAGGAACTAAACTAACAACATGTATAGCCGATATGATCATAAGCATCATATAAGAACATAGAAGATGGTAAGGTAGTTAGGGTTAGGAGTTATGTAACCCGCCTTAAGCAAGCTCCAAGCTCCAAGCACGACCACAAGAAGGAGAGCAAGAAACTCTAGGGTTCGGCCACCACTAGAGGAAGAAGGAGACTCCAAGGCAAGGATCAGCCACCAAGCTTGCAAGAGAAGAGAGTGTGTCGTGCACCAAGGAGAGGAAGACTAAGGAACTAAAGGGATCCTTAGCAAGGGAAAGGAAACACATATATATAAGGGGATGGAGGAGAAAACAAGTTAGAGAAAAGCAAGGTGTCGCCCACCTAGGGACACTTGTCCATGGGCAATGCCACCACTCTAACATGCCCTAAACACATGTCCAAGGCCATTGCCACATGAAAGCATCAAGCACCAAGTGTGCACTAGTGGTGACACAAACAAGGTTAACGAAGGTCAAAGGGTCCATGGGCGACACACCCCCAAGACATGGCCGATACACCCACTCCATGGCCGACACAACCCTAGGCGACACACCACCAGGGCGACACAAACCCTGGGCAACACACTAGGCCGACACAAGCATGCCCTTGCCCGACACAAGGTCAAAGGCAAGGCACCACAAGGCCCAACAAGATAAACCAATCCCAAAGGAACTCAAGCAACAAGCCCAAACCTTCCTCTCAACACAAGAGGAAGAAAAGAGAGGGAGGAACACCGCATAAGGTGACAAACTTGACCACAAACCCTAGACTTGGGTTATTTGCAAGTAGCACCTCCAACTCTCAAAAAATCACCAACAAACCCTAATCACCACTAAAGGTGATTAGAAAGCAACAAAGCATCAGGGTTAAGAAAAGCAAACAGGGTAAACCCTAAACGGAGGTCAGGGTCCTTATAAGCTAACCCCCTAAAAAGGGATTTCGTCCCCGAAATCCAAAGAGAAAAGCGAGGGATACTTCCTCCTTATCTCTTCCTCAAGATCCCACGTGGCTTCCTCAACGCCACGATGATGCCAAAGAACCTTCACAAGAACCAGATCCTTCCTCTTCAGATTCTTAACTCTTTTGTCAAGGATCATCACAGGACCTTCCTCATAGGTCACATCTTCATCGAGCTCAACTTTGTCTGGCTGTATCACTGTTCCTAAATCCGGATGAATTTTCTTCAGCATACTGACATGGAACACTGGATGCAACCTGTGCAACTCTGGCGGCAGCTCTAACTCGTAAGCTACCTTGCCAACACGTGCAATGACTGGATATGGCCCCATATACCTGGGTGCTAGATTACCCTTCCGGCCAAACCTTAGCACACCTTTCCATGGCGAGACTTTAAGATACACTTTGTCTCCTACCTGGAACTCCAAAGGTCGTCGGCGATTGTCTGCATAAGACTTCTGCCTGTCCTGTGTCATTTTCAACTGTTGCAGTATCACCTGGATCTTTTCTGTCATCTACTGTACTAACTCAGGACCCAAAAGCTGATATTCACCAGACTCATACCAACACAAAGGAGATCTGCACTTCCTGCCATACAAGGCCTCATAAGGAGCCATGTCAATGCTCTGTTGATAACTGTTGTTGTAAGCAAACTCTATCAAACTGAGGTGTACGTCCCAACTTCCTAGGAACTGCAAAACACAAGCTCGAAGGAGATCCTCCAGAATCAGAATAGTCCTCTCAGACTGTCCATCTGTCTGTGGGTGGAAGGCGGTACTGAACCTCAACTACGTTCCCAATGCTCTGTGCAACGGTTCCCAGAAACGACTCATGAACTGAGGTCCTCTGTCAGAAACTATCATCGCTGGCACACCTTGCAAATGCACTATCTCATCCACATATACTCGAGCGAGCTTCTCGGCTGTATATGTCATCTTTACCGATAAGAAATGGGCAGACTTCGTCAATCTGTCCACTATCACCCAAATGGAATCATGATTCCTAGTTGTCATGGGTAGACCAACTACAAAATCCATGGTTATATGATCCCATTTCCATTGCGGTATCGGTAGGGGCTGCAACGTACCTACCGGCTTCTAATGCTCAGCCTTGACCTGCTGACATACCACACACCTAGCCACAAACTCAACTACATCTTTCTTCAAACTGGGCCACCAGTACAAGTACTTCAGACTATGATACATCTTGGTGACTCCTGGATGCATAGCATACATCTACGTGTGTGCTTCCGCGAGCACTAACTCCCTCAGATCATTAGCATCGGGGACCACCATCCTATCACGATAGCAAACTAGCCCATCCTCGGACTCATGGAACCCATCATGCTTTTTGCTGCCGAACTCTGATCTGATCAACTGTACCATATCATCTGTCTGTTGTGCATCTTTGATCTATTGTCTCAGCGTAGGCTTGACTTGAATATGTGCTAAAAGTCCAGCTAACAAGCAAACTTCCATCTGTACCTTCATTTGCAACAAGGAAACAAGCATATCACGTCTATGGCATACCAGGGAACTCAACTGCGCCTTCTTTGAAGAAGAAGAAGACTTTCAGCTAAGCGCATCAGCTACCACATTTGCCTTACCAAGATGATACTTGATGGTGTAGTCATAATCATTGATTAACTCCATCCATTGACTCTATTGCATGTTCAACTCATGCTGCGAAAAGATATACTTCAGATTCTTATGATCCGTAAAGATCTGACACACTTCCTTATAAAGATAGTGTCTCCAAATCTTTAACGCATGAACCACAGCTGCCAACTCCAAGTCATGAGTCGGATAGTTCTCCTCGTGTTTCTTAAGCTATCGCGAAGCAGAAGAAACCACATGATCTTCCTGCATCAGAACACAACCTAAACCTTTCTTGGAAGCATCACAAAAGACAACATAGCCCTTCCCAGGGCTTGGCAGGATTAACACTGGAGCACTGATCAACTTCTCCTTCAAACTTTGGAAAGCTTGCTAGGAACAATCATCCCAGACGAAAGGTACATCCTTTCTAGTCAACTTTGTCATTGGAAATGCAATCGCACTGAAGTCCTTGATAAACCTCCTGTTGTATCCTGCTAAACCCAGAAAACTATGAACGTCTATCGACGTCTTCGGCTATTCCCATTCTGCAACGGACTCCACCTTCTTTGGGTCTACCTTGACTCCTTCTGCAGATATCACATGACCCAAGAAAGTTACTTCTTCCAACCAGAATTCACACTTACTGAACTTGGCATACAACTGATGTTGGCGAAGAAGAGTCAACAATCGTCGAAGATGTTGCTCGTGCTCTTTCCTGTCCCGACTATAGATCAAGATTTCATCTATAAAGACTACAACAAACTGATCTAGGAACAGACGGAACACTCTGTTCATCAGGTCCATGAAAGCAGCAGGTGCATTGGTTAGCCCAAATGGAATAACCACAAACTCGAACTGACCATACCTCATCCTAAAAGTTGACTTTGGTATGTCATCCGCCTTAATCCTCAAATGATGATATCCAGACAATAGATTGATCTTACAAAACACTGTAGCACCATGCAACTAATCGAACAAATCATCTATCCTCGGCAACGGGTACTTGTTCTTGATCGTAACCTTATTCAACTGCCGGTAATCTATACACAACCGCATCGTTCCATCCTTCTTCTTGATGAACAGCACTGGAGAGCCCCAAGGTGATGTACTCAGTCGGATGAAACCTTTCTCCAACAACTCTTGCAACTGCTTCTTAAGCTCTGCCATCTCTACTGGAGCCATCCTATATGGTGTCTGTGCAACTGGTTGTGTTCTTGGAACTAGATTGATCTCAAAATCAATCTCTTGGGGCGGAGGAACACCAGGGAACTCTTCGGGAAACACATCCGCAAACTCTCGGACAACCGACACCTCCTCAAGACTAGGACCTTTTGCCTTGATGTCCACAACGGTATCCACAACGTGAGCTAAGAATTCCTCACATCCTTGTCGTAACAACTTATCTGCCACCAAAGCTGATACTAGACACGTCGGAAGAATCTTCCTATCTCCTTGGAAGATCCACTTCTCTCCATCATCATCAAACACAGCTTGCTTGAAACCACAGTCCAAAACAATCTTATACTTCTCTAAGGTATCCATCCCAAGGATAACATCAAAAACATGCATATCAAGTGGTATAAGATCCACTTGTATGCTGTGTTTCGAAAAAGATATGACACTAGATGGACACTCTTCTCGAAGCATCGAGGAACCATCAAGAGGGGTTTCTAACAACAAACTATCTTTCTTACAGCTAACAGGTAAACGACAATTCTCAAGCATACTATAGGCGATAAAGGACTGTGTAGCACCCGGGTCAACCAGAACAAATATAAAACAAGAAGAAGACATATCAGAATGAAATAACTCCATATTAACTATCACCACTCACGGGTTGACTATCGCCTCCGGCTGACTCGTAGCATAAAATCGAGCCATTGCTTGTTGTCCACGTCCTCTGCTTCCTTGAGCAGACGATCCCGCTTGCGACGCTTGACCACATCCTCGCCCTCGGCTACTACTGGGCTGTTGTCTATCTAACCCTTGATGATTTTGCCTCGGCTGCTGCGTCACTTTAACATCTCTGCTTGGGCATTTCAACTTGAAATGCCCCGTCTGACCGCAGATATAGCATGACCTATCTTCAAACCGGGGCCTAGATGGCACTGTCACTACCAGAGAAGTTGTACTATGTGCCTTTGATGGCCAGGAAACATATCCTCTTCCCTTACTTGGAGATCACTGTGATGGTATGCTGGAACCTCTCATCACTAACGGTGCTGAAAACCTGGGCTTCTTGAATCCACCAAACCTCTATCCCTGAAACTGAGCAGGCCTCTTCGTAGACATAGATTCTCTTTTCTCCCTTACTGAACGTTCGATCCTCCAGACAGATTCCACAAACGTAACAAACCGCTCTCTGTTCTCTAATGCAGAAACATGTATTGTAAGCTCAGAACTCAGACCTTTCTCAAAACGTCTGATCTGTTCCTCATCTGTCGACGCCATGTGAGGACAAAACCTCAACAGATCCATGAACTTGGCCTCGTACTCGATGATGTTCATCATTCCTTGTCGCAGGCTCTCAAACTGACTGATATTCTCATCCAGATACATGTTCAGGAAGTATCTGCTGACGAACTAGCGCCAGAAAACCTCCCAGCTGATCACCTCACCAGGTCATTTCTCCTCCTCGATGGTCCACCAGTGACCAGCACTACCTTTCAGAAGGTAGACAACGTGCTTTACTTTGTCTGCTGCAGGGACGTCAAGGATCCGGAAAGCCTTCTCAAGACTTGTCAGCCACAGATCTGCATCTGCTGGATCAGTTGTTCCAACATAGTCCGAAGCTCTGACTCGGCGAAGCCGCTCAAAGGTCTTCCCAATATCTGATGTTTCACCATGGGGAGCCTGTACTCTCAGCGGAGGCACTGGCAGTCTATCTACCATGAGATTCATCGTAGCCATTATCTGCCCCATAAGCTGTTGATAGGCTGGGTGTTCAAGAATGGATGGGTCAGGTTGGGGGACCTCAGACACCTGATCTTCATGTGTCTTCCCTATAGCTCCATCAACTGATGCAGCATCACTGTGCTTAGCAACATGTTCTTCATGGTTTCCAGACATCTTGGCTTTTCTTCCGCTAAGGGCAGAAGATGATTGTGATAAAATCTAGAAAACTCACAAGAATAGACACAACCTAGTCCTAAATCCATGTAGACTCAGCGAACCTAGAGCTCAGATACCAAAACTTGTGGCAACACATCCCACTATCACACAGACAACGAGGTGTTATGCAAAAATGTGCGGAAATCACCATAACCACAGATTACCAAAAACACGGGTTAATTAAAACCGATTGCGGAAAGCAGGTAAACTGAGAAAACTATTACATTTAAGTCCACATCCTGCGAGGAAACAGGTTATATAAACATTTACAAGCTTTGATACGTGTCCACAGCTTAGAGGAACAGCTGCCTAACCATCGCATGAGTTCATCACCGGTTTATATGTACATAAAGGCCCACATTCAGCCAGTAGCAGGATATACAAAACATCAACAACTATACATCGTGAAACAACATCAAAATTCTCCCAAGGACTTGAGAGTACAGGGATGACTCTAGACTCTGCTATAAACAACCAAAACAGTAGCATATCCAACGCTTGCCTTCTACTACTCGTCTTGCTGCTCGGCCGCAACTCTGTGACCACCACCACATCTAACTCGACCACCTAAAAAGGGTGTAAACTAGCGGGGTGAGACACACAGTCCCAGCGAGAAACATAACTCCCCGCCGACACTACAAAACCTCAGAAGGATAAAATAGATATCTAATAAGAAGTATAACAAGAGCAGTTATAAAGAAAAGTTGTTCCTACTAGCAACCTTACCAGGTGTACAAAAGGCATATACCCAAGCATTTCTTTATGGAACATGATTAACAAGATAAGATTTATAAGGTCTTACCACATAACATAAGGAATATATAAGTAACTACAAGATTATCTATACAAGCAAGTCCTCAACCAATGTTTCGTGTTTTGCCTTAAGCAGTAAATACTATTCGGCCGGATTACGCATTATTATGCCCTGAGGAAGTGAGCCGTACCGCTCAGATCCAACTGACAGCCGTGAAACCCAGAGTCAGTGCCATACAAGGTCAATGGAAGATCCAGACTCCACGACCTCTCCGCCTTGTGGTCAGTGCACTAGTAAAACACAAGAAGGACCGCAGTCTCAGGCTTAAGTGGCCTCAGCCATAGGGTCAGCTCCTGCAAGCTACCCTCTGCCTAGCCCGCCTTGGTATAGGTCTCAGTGCTAGTAAAACTGAGCCACGGGCATGTTCACCGTGCTCTGAGCCATCAATGCATTCATGCTCCCATATAACATATCTCGAGCCATGGGCCTGTTCACCATGCTCTATACATATATATCTGAGTCTGCAACCGCAGCTGCACTCGATTCCCTCTCTATTTTAGGCTAGGAGAAACCTCACATATTCAACAATATGCGCTCTGGGTTAACCTGTAGGAGAACTCGTTTCACCATCACCAGCTCGTGACGATGATGGATCTATGGCCAGGGCAACTACATGATATGTTCCACTATGATTAGTTAGTATCTTTTAGGTGGATTGCAAGATTCAACCAAGTTGTATATCATGCAAACTATAACAAGAATAAACATCATGAAACTTAATATTATGCTTTTATTGTAATCAACATCATCTTGATCCATCAAAAGGATTCAACATTACATGTTACCACTTGGCCTCTTGCCAAACATCTAGATCCATCTCAAGGATCATCACATTGCCATGGGATATCAATCCCTCATTACATACTGCCACTTCCTTTCAAGGCTTACATTATCATCATGGGATAGCAATCCCAATTACTTTTGCCAAACACATCATACATGTTATCTCATCATCAAGAGTAACTAGCAAAGCAATGTTACTCATCATATATACCTCATAGCTTTTTACTTGGCTATGCATCACCTGCATGGTCAATATACACAATAATCATTGATTAACAGAAAGATCATATCATTGATATAGGTCAACATTGATGATTAGGTGTTGCGATCATAGATACAGTTCATGAAAAGCAATCTTATATGCTTACCATTATCTCAGCATTATTCAGATAATCAAAGTTATCATAAACATATGTAATATCATGTCAAGTTACATGGATGTGAGCTACCATCTTAGTTATCAACAAGCATATCAAGGATCACCAATAAAAACCCAAACGTGACAGCATGAAACAAGATCTAGCATAGATGTTTTATAGGAGGATCAAAACCCTCACTAGAAGTGCCCACTACCCTCACAAGAAGTGTGGCGGGTAGGGCACCCTCACAAGAAGCGTTCACTTTCCTCACCAAAGGTGATAACGGGCAGGGTAGTGTCCCCTATCGCCCAACTCTAAACGCATAACAGAAAATGGACCATCGCATGTCGGCCAAACTGTAGGGTGTCAATTATCAGCTCAAGATGTATCGTGCAACATAGACCCAAGGCATAACGTGCAAAAGCCTATCGTGCAACCTGTGTATCGGGTACCTTTGTCGAGCAACGCTGTGTCACACAATGCTATGTCGGGAAACAAACTGGTAACGTGCAACCAGGGTGTGCAGCCCAGCCAAAGGGATAACGGGCAACGACGTGTTGTAAGGCATAACATGCAGCAAAGAAAGCATAGCACCCAGCACAACAAAAGCTATCAGCCAACGCACGAGACTAAGGTGTGACACCCGACACACAAGGGTCAATGTCCAGGAGCCTGACGCCCGACACACAAGGGTCTGTGTCTAGGAGCCTAACACCCGACACACAAGGGTCTGCGTCCAGGAGCCTGACGCCCGACACAACACTTACCAAGTAGATAACAAGCTCCACACCTCAATGCACAACGACATCAAACCATCCCAAGGCTAAGTGTATCGGGCAGGTTTCTCATTAAGGTGTGATGCCCGACACACACAAGGCAGGGACCAAGGTAACGCCTGTCACAGCCACAACAGGTGTCGTCCAAAGCTCAAGGTCAAGAGGGATATCGGGCAACACCTCCCCCAAGATCATAACGGTCTAGACACAACTCACAAGGTCGTCATCAAGCTCAAGCACAATGGTACCAAAACCCTAATGGATCAAGAAGATGGCTCACCTCTCAACTATCAAGAGAGAGGGGTCTTGCACATATCTTCTCACCAATCGGGCAACACAAGGATCAACCCTAACAAGGTTCCACAACTACCACAAAGCTCACCCTTCAAGTCCATGGTGAGAGGAGGGTGTTGCTCAAGCTACTAGAAAACAAGCTCACCTCTCAACTTAAACAAGAGAGGAGTGTTGCTCATGATATGAGAACTCAAGCTCACTCCTCAAGACCTAGGAGAGAAGAGAGTGTTGCTCACCAAGAAACCCTAGAACACATGGTTCGACCAACAAGAACAACTAAGCAAGGAACTTAACTAACAACATGTATAGACGATATGATGATAAGCATCATATAAGAACATAGAAGATGGTAAGGTAGTTAGGGTTAGGAGTTATGTAACCCGCCTTAAGCAAGCTCCAAGCTCCTAGCTCGAAGCTCCAAGCAGCACCACAATAAGGAGAGCAAGGCACTCTAGGGTTCAGCCACCACTAGAGGAAGAAGGAGACTCCAAGGCAAGGATCGGCCACCAAGCTTGCAAGAGAAGAGAGTATGTCATGCACCAAGGAGAGGAAGACTAAGGAACTAAAGGGATCCTTAACAAGGGAAAGAAAATGCATATATAGAAGGGGATGGAGGAGAAAACAAGGTAGAGCAAAGCAAGGTGTCACCCACCTAGGGAGACTTATCCATGGGCAATGCTACCACTATAACATGCCCTAAACACATGTCCAAGGCCATTTCCACATGCAAGCATCAAGCACCAAGTGTCCACTAGTGGTGACACAAACAATGCCAAAGAAGGTCAAAGGGTCCATGGGCGACACACCCCCAAGACATGGCCGACACACCCACTCCATGGCCGACACAACCCTGTGCGACACACCACCAGGGCGACACAAACACTGGGCGACATACTAGGCCGACACAAGCATGCCCTTACCCGACACAAGGTCCAAAGAAGCAAAGGCAAGGCACCACAAGGCCCAACAAGCTCAACTAAGCCCAAAGGAACTCAAGCAATGTGCCCAAACCTTCCTTCCAACACAAGAGGAAGCAAAGAGAGGGAGGAACACCGCACAAGGTGACAAACTTTCCCACAAACCCTAGACTTGGGTTATTTGCAAGTAGCACCTCCAACTCTCAACAAAGAACCAACAAACCCTAATCACCACTAAAGGTGATTATCAAGCAACAAAGCATCAGGGTTAAGCAAAAAAAACAGGGTAAACCCTAAACAAAACAGGGCAAACCCTGAACTGTCTGCAGCTGGCGTTGTAGCTCTAAGCGAGGATGCCTACGTACCCTGGCACAACTTGTTAGCAGTGACACGAGATGTCCTGCATGTGGTCTCGTACTGACCGAGACAGCCTAACGTCATGGGAACCAGCTCTACCATTGACCTTGTATGGTACTGACTTGTGAGATGTTTGTGCTTGGTTGGAGATTGTCGGGGTATGCTCCATCTCCTCAGGGCATACGTGTGATTTGTAAAATATGTTCAGACGTATAGTATATCTGCTTGAGGATCGAATACGAGAAACATTGCTTGATGCGCAATACAGTTATACATTCTAGTTGATAGACGTTATTGATGTTTCTTTACATTCCTTTCAAAGCAGATAGATGAATTATAATCTACCATGGGTAGATGCAATGTTCTCCTTATGAAAGGAGATTACTTCATTCTATTCATATATTGAATTATCCTTCTTGTTAATATAAAAAGAACCTCTGCTCAGTTTATAAATGCTTAATCTGTGATAATAATATGGTCGACAGAGAGTTATATCTCTCGCTGGGACAATTACAATTGTCTCACCCCCGTGGGACCCAAATTTTTAGGTGGACGTGCACGATGAGGTGAAGACCTTTCTGTAGAGGAAGAACAACAACTGAGGCAGCAGTGACAACTCAGGTTGAGTGTATTGTCTGTCATGTCTTGTAGATATGAGTCCTATGTGTCGTCTCTGTACTCTCAGGTCCTTGGAGTTGGTTCGTACTGGTCTTATGATCAATAACAGATTTTGGCTTACGTGCCTCGAGGTTTTATATTGCTCATGTATAGTTTGGTAAAGCAACTGTTATATGTTATTCTCAAGATGAGATGTACCAGATATGTACAATGTGAATAATGATGTATATAAGGTTTTGGACCTTTCAGTAAGAGTTTTCTTTGGAATGGATCTCTTTGAAAAATGGTTTAAATTTTTAGTGATTTTTGTTAATCTGCTGTTTATGTTTAATTTTTCTTAATTAATGATGATTTGTTTGTTGGTTTGGCAACTGTCGTCACAAAGTTTGGTATCATAGCTTAAGGTTCACTGAGTCTACAGAGACATAGGACTAAGGTGTTGAGTCTGTGTTAGTGTCCTCCAGTGTGCCCTATAGTGACTTCTTCTTATGCAGAAGAAAGGGTGAAGTTTAAAAATGACTGGAGAACATGAGGAACATGTTGCTGAGAGCAATGTTGTTGCACCAAGAGAGGGTGCAAGGGATCAGGAAAGAGAAGAATGAGTGCCTGAGAATTCCCATCATGACCTGATCAGGATAGAGAATCCAATGTTTATGCTCTTGTTGGGTAGGTTAGGACAACAGTAATGCATATAGTAGACTGGATTTTAGCATTACAACCTAGGTTACCAGTCCTCAATGTAGAAACTTTGGGCTTTGAAAAGGTTCCTGAATGACATAGTCATGTTGAAATAGTGGAAAATGTGCGAAGGATTAGCATATGGCAAGAAAATAGACTCTGCCATAAGTTTAGACAGATAGTTTATATGCGATGGTAATGCCCAAGATGGGGCAATAAGTTGAGAAACAAGGAAAGGTCTCTACAATTCTAGAGACATGTGCCTAGTTTTTTTAAAAAGACAAAGTTTTTGGTGCCACTTGTGCAATATATGCCTAGTGTACTAGGGCAGTAGCCACTAAGTAAAGGCAAGGGTCTTAACTTTTGACCTGTAAGAACCCATGGCTTAGTCTCTACATCGGTAATAAGACCGATAAGACCATGGTACAAGGACAAGACATGATATTGTTATGGACATGTTGAGCATACTAAACTCTTTTATTCAAAAAGAAGGGAGGAAATGACTCAACAACCGAGGTAGACTCCACAAGACTTATGAAAGTTACAGCCCAATAACGTGAAAAGGCAAAAGCAACAACATGAAACAGCTAGACTCTAAGTGTTGAGTCAACCTAAAGCGGTAGGTGACCGTGAGGGATAACAGTTATATAGATCTTTTCATTTTGATATGCCTTAAATTGATGATTATATGATAATCATAAAAAGGATTGTTGTTACGGATTTTCCTATTGATTGTCCAATGGGGACATAGGGAAGAAATATGAAAACTAGAATTTATATTATGTTCAATATTCTTTTAAATGCTTTACAATTGTTCTTATCCGTGTGAAAGAGGATGAGGTATAGAGGTAATTCCTGTAGAAAATCCAGGGATGCTAAATCCTATGCTTGTGATGATACAAAAAGTAAGGAAGATGAATGTACATAAAGTGCATACTATCTAATCCTGATACTTGTATACCCTAGCCAGGTATATAATTATTGGAGATAAGGTGAGTATGGAACTCTTAGATTGTTATCTTTCTGATTACTCTGATCAGGTAGTCATTCTTAGACAATCTAGTGAGTATAATGAAACTGGAAATATGGTATGGACATTTATATCACATCCTAAGTGTAGTAAATTGAATCTGAGATGATCTCAGATCAATCTGTGTATCTGAGGAAGTAAAATGTATAATTCTCATGATAAAGACAATGAGGACAAGGGAGATGATCCCTGTCTGATAAAGCATATGTGAATAGTAAAGATCTTTTCCCATGATGTGGAAATGGGAAATGTGACAAAATCACAAAATGCTCATGAACATGTTAGAAAATAACAAAGAAAGGAATAATGATATGTAATCATCCTTATCATCCCTATGCTGATGGAAAGGAACCTAGGATGAAACACGATTAAATGACTCATGAATAGTTGAAAGTTCATGCAATAATCAAAAGAGATGCTAACCTCTTCTCTTTGATAAACAACCCTGGATGATGATGGGGTGATAAAAGGAATATGTTCCTTAGTGTTCTTTCTTTTTAGGGACATGGAAATCAAGTGGGTCTTATGAGACTTGATGTGCATGGATTAGAAATAATCCATTGATGGATACTTAGAAAAGTATCAGTTTGTCTTAGACTTTGGTTCTAAGATTAAGATAAGTGTAATAAGTAATGTCCCAAGATGAAAGAAAGATGATGATGTAATGTGTTTTTGGCACATACAATGGATACCAAGCTAAAGAATCCTAGTATCCAAGAAATTTCAATGATATGAGAAAATGAGAACATGATTCCTGACAAGGAGTAATGTTCGGTTACCTAGAAGGAGCAACTTTGAAATAAGTCTAGTTACATACAGTAGTATGGATACCATATGTTAGGGGTTTATGCCCCGCATAAACATGACATCAACAAAGATGTATGAGTTGAAGGAACAATAGTATAATTGTTTTGGAAAAGCTGATCAAGCTAAAGATAACTTCCTAGAATATCCCTATTCAGATTGTTGAGGCAGTTTATACATAACATCCAGAGATACTTCTAAGATATCTCTTCTTTAATAAGTAGCCTCTCCTTACGACAAGAAAATAAACAATTAAAGGGATAAATGATACACGTCATAAGATAGTTTAGTGTTGTGTCAGTAGATTTGGGTGGCACAACAGATGCATGATAATACTTGTAGTCACAAGTGGGTGAGAGAACATAACTCTGGTCTTTCCTTTAAAAGTGAAATGTTAAATGAGGAGTATGGGAGACTCCCCAGAATCAAGAATCCTGTCACATAAAATTTTAAGTTGAGAAAGGTGACAAATCAGTAAGGTTTGACACCTGAGTTCAATAAGGTATGTATGATGTTTCTCTGACTAAGAAAAGTATTACCTGACACAAAGTTGACTCTACAGTCAATAATGAAAAAGATAGTGGAATATGTGCCCTGTGTGATAGATTCAATGATAACCCTATGTGGAAGAACTTTGTGTTGATCAAAGTTCTATGTCATCTCCATAACATTAAGATGTTGTGTGGAGACTTGATGGTACAATGAATGAATAATATTTTTCTTCCTTTACCTGGGATTTTGGGGACGAAATCCTTGTTAGGGGTTTATAACTTGTAACGACCCTGACCTGGGTTATGAGGTAACCCTATCTGTTTTGGCTAATTAAGTTGATTAGAACTTTAATATAATCCTCTAAGGTGCTTTGTTATCATGTGACACACTTATGTTTCAAGTTTGGTCCTGATTGAATGTTGTTTGAGCAATTTTCCTTTGTTTTGGACCAAAGTGCAATTTACCCAAATTGAGGGGCTATAATGCAAAATGTCACATATTGAACATGCCTCATGTGTTGTAGAATCATTATTAAGATAATGATGCAAGGTGGTGGTGTGACAGAGTGAGTTTTTACATATATATTATTTAGTTCCTCTCTCTTACAATTTTTGGTTGTTCCAATTATGCCCTCAATCATCTCTCTCTCTCACTAAATTGATTAAATGAATTATCAATTTCACATAAGATTATACATAATAGTACATAAAGTTATAATACAAGTATCATGACATTTAGTCAATTGACGTAGTCAATAATCGAATTATGACTCCAAATTTGTAGCTTAGCTATTTAATGACATCATTAAGCTATCCCTAGAATTTTGTTGCAATTGGAATAACCGATAAAGAGTTATAACCAATTTAATTTTGAGCTAATATATCACCTTTTACATAGCCTAGACCTAAGTTCTTATTAAATCGAGTTGATTTATGTTGTCATGCGGCCAATTTCCTTGCTTTGGCGCTGCCCCTCGCTGGGATTTGATCCTAGCCGTCCGATCAGGTGGATAATGATCCGCGCTGGATCCAAAGGCTAGGACTTCGTCTTCCTCCTCCGAAAGAAGCGGTCCCCACTAGCAGCTGAACCTGTGACTCCCCCAACGACCCTTGCGCCCGGACCCTACCTTCTCCTCATGAGATATTTGGAGGACCAACTCCTCTCCTCAAACCGAACTCAACAACCCTCACCACGTCATCCCTCTCCACCGGATATGGGAGAACGATCTCCCGAGCTCTCGCGCCTCTCAGTGGCGGCGGCAGCCAATTTAGGGCTCCCCTTCCTAGCACTCCCCACTCCTATTTAAGGAGTCCAGTAGCTACGCCACCTACCTTTTAGTCGCACGAACCCCTCAATTGCAATCGAGATCACCCCTTACTCCGCGACCTCAAGCACACCCTACTCGCTGGACTTCGACCTCGCCCTCCCTCCAACGGTCCTCTCCGCTCAATCAAACTTGACCGCACCATCTAGGGGTCTCGGCGAGGCGACCTACATCCTCAGTTGGAGCCGCGAAGGCCTAGAACCCTGGGTCGACTAGCCGCCGGAGCTGCGTGCAAGGCTGCCATCGTTGGCGAGATCTAGGGTACGTCGAGCATTCGGAAGTGGACCAACAACTTCACAAACCCCACGCGGAGCTTCGTGACCCCTCAATCCAGCCAGAGGGCAGGTAAATACCTAGAACCCATTTTCCGTTTTCAGAGTCTTCCTCCATCGAAACTAGGGCTGTAGCTAACCTCCGGCGAGCTTCTTGGGCTCGTTGGACTCAGGAAGACCTCGCGAACGCTTTCCGCCCATCCTCACACTCCCAGACACCCCCCTAACCTGCCGAGCTTCTTCACCCCCCCCTTCTTCTCTGTTGCTCGATCCTCGTTGCTGCCTCGCGCGCGTGAGGGAAGCAATCGAAAGGGCAGAATTACTAACCTGCCCTGACTCGACGTTATGCCAAGCAAAACCCAAAAAGGGGCATTTAAGTCCTTTTACCCCCCATCCTTGACCCGACTGACCGAGTCTGGCTCGCGGGTTAAAGAGAGGATCCGCGTAGCCGGATCCCTCTTCTGATCCGCGAGACCATCGACCCTTTTTCTTTTTTTTTTATTTTTCGTTTATCTCCTTAGAATTTCCCTGATTGGTCAGAGTTGTAGAAACCCTAGAAAATGATAGGAATGTCGAAACATACCGAACCCATATACCATTTTCATCAAAAAAATCCAAGCTATCTTAAAATATAATCATAACTTGGATCTGAACCCTTTTTGGAAAATATGGCCAGCCATCACTAATGACCTTCTAATGCATAATTTGTGTAATAATAGTTATATATCATGTTATTTCTGCCTTGGGGACATATTAAACCCTAATTATGATCTTGGTCATCATGTTACTCGAAATCCCACTTAAGGAAGATAGTTGATTTAATAATTGAAAAAGAACCCTAATTTCTAGTTTTCCTCACCTCCTCATGAATATTATGTACAATTTATGAAAACCCTAATAACTGAAATGTCCTTTTAATAACTTGGACGACTCTAATCTCAAACCCAACTCGGAATCCTATGTATCCTAAGTGACCCCCTAAATGACCTAAACCCTAATAAGAAACCCCTAATGTGGAATAATGAGAATCCATAGTAACTTAGGGTTTTGTTTACATTTCAGGGTGATCTATTATCTTCTCCTAACTTAGGACTTGTGGAATCCAGATCTGAGAATTAAAGGTACGTGGATATAATTATATGACTAGTTTTTGCTAGATGTTAAGTATATGTAATTGTTTGCATGAAATTGATATACATTGATGGATGTGGATATATGATTAATTGATGATTTACTGCCTTGAACATGAAAGAACATAATTGAATATAAGTGAAATGTAGTTACTAGTGGTGCTCATTAATCTCCCTATTAGAGAGGGAAAGTATTTATGTTGACTAGTACCTCCCTAATGGTACAAGGTACGCAGGGAGATCCCTAATGGTACAAGGTACGTAGGGATAGGGCCCAATATTTATGTTTGTGCTAAGTCCACCATAGTAATGCATATTCCTTCTAAATAAGGATAATAACTTGGGATTTCCTGATTTTTGGCTTCTAAATAATGTTTTCATTCTTTTCTCCAATTTTGAATATTTTATATACCAGCATAGTATATCTTTAATTCCACGTACCAACTTTGTTGATGTTTTTGTTTCTCATATTTTGTAGGTGCAAGGAACAATTGATGATTAAAGTGCAATGCATATTAAAAGTACCTGAAGGCACAAATAATAAGCATGGAGGATTTATTAGATAGACCTAGTCCTCTTATCCCTTTCTTGCTAGATGTTTGTTTATTTCTTTCCGTGGATTATGTTGAGGATGATTAAGATCCAATGTAATAATCATAGACTTATTCTTCTTCTTTCTCCAGTATCAATATGTATGACTTTATCTTATATTGTTGAATGAGATGTTGTGTGGCTATTTGCTATGATGTGAACTTGATCTTGGCTTATCTCTGATTTTAGTTGGCTATCTTGATTTCTATTATTTTCCCTTTTGACATTTATAGATATGAGTGCATGCATATCTGTATATGTCACTTAGGAAAGTATGTAGAAATTGGGGTCGTCACAATTGGTATCAAAGCCAATGTTCACACATCTTAGTCACATGACTTTCATTCACCCTATTATGAGTCTAGGGTAGTCCTTGAGTTAGGGATGTGAAGGGTTGAGGTGTCTGGGATAGCATCTTCCATGGGTCTGACTAAAGTCTCCGAGCCACTTAGCTTGGCAATCACGAGGCTACCTTTATGGCAGTATAAGTCTACCTGGCCGATATCCTAAGTGTCCCCTATTCATGGGCATACCTTAATTTAGAAATTTTCTCATCTATAGATTTTCCCTCTCACCTCTTCTATAGGAAACATTCCTCCCTCTCATATATGTTTTGAAATAAATGAAACTTTCCCTCTTACCTCTGTTATAAGGTTAGGAAGGAGTCTCTCTATTTAGAAAGTCCTAAGGATCGACTGATAAGGATTTTAGGATATCCTCCCTAAATCATAACATTCATAATATTAATCATTAAATAATGAGAATAATAAAACATCATGTGAAAATAATAATGATAATGACGAGAATAATTGTTGAAGTAATAATAATAATCTAATACGTTCAAATTAATTTCAGGATGCCTCCTAAGACTCGCAGTTCAGGGGAATCGTCCTCTAAGAAAAGAAAAGAACATGAACCCTCTGAAGTACCTGATCCCGATGCTGAGGCCAAGGAAAGGTGGGAAGAACAGAAGAAAATCCTTTTAGATTTTATGGAAACCCTCACCACAAAAGGAACCCCAGAACCTAGCTCATCTAGGAAGAAAGAAGTGACAGTGATAGATTTTATTAAACTAAACCTTGATTCCTTTTGGGGAGAGGATCAGCCTGAGGTTATGGATATGGCTGAAGCCTGGATTTTGACCATAGAGAATGGTTTTCATACCCTAGAAGTACCCAATGAGAAGAAGGTTAGGTTCGCCACCCATATGCTTAAGGGAGGGGCAAAAATCTGGTGGGAGAACTATGGTGGGAATAGGGGTGAGGAAATAGATAACATGGAGTGGGAAGCCTTTAAAAACCTCTTCATGGATCGTTTTATGCCCATAGAATAGAGGAAGAGGAAGGAGAAGATGTAAATGGAGTTAAGGCAGGGTAGTCTTTCAGTAGCTGATTACACCCGGAAGTTTAGGCTTCTGGAACATTATGCACCCATCAGGACTGAAGACCGCCTTACTGAACACTATGTTGATTGCCTTTCCGCCCACCTAAAAACCCTAGTCATAGCCTCTCATCCCAGAAGCATAGATGAAGCCCTAGATATGGCCCTCAAGCAGGAGAGAGAGCAGGGCATGCAAAAACCTTCTAGCATGGGATACTTAGGGTTAACCACAACTGAAGAGGATAAGTTTAAGAAGTTCCATCATGGCCATAACAATAAGGGATCAGGGAAATGAGGAGGTTCAGGAAAAGGAGGACATAAAGGCTATCGTAACCAGCCGCGGACAAATTATCCCAAGTGCAAGACTTGTAGACGTTTCCATGGTGGAGTATGCCGCCACACCAAGCCAGTCTGCTATAACTGCAAAAAGGAGGGTCATTTTGTCGCCAAGTGCCCCACTCCCTCCATCTTTGGCAATCCTGCGGGTGGTGCCCCGCAGCCTCAGGGACACCGTAATGGAAGGGTATTTGTAGTAAATGCAGAAGAGGCCAAGGCAAACCCAAACCAGCTCTGTGAAGGTAACCTAATTTCTTTATAATTCAGTATCTTTTGTCAAGCCTGCAATTATTCATAATTTGATTACCTTATGTAGGCATTGTATTATTAAATGGTCATCCTGTTAAGGCTTTATTTGACTCTGGATCTACAAATACCTTTATTTCTCGAACTCTGGCATCCATATTAAATCTTCACATAAGGGATTTGGGATATATTCTGGACGTGTCTACTCTGAGTTGCAAAATACTCACAACTCTGCAGAAAACTAATGAACTTTCTCTTAAATATGAAAATCATGATATGCCCTTTGAATTCATTCTCTTAACTATGGAAGACTTTGATGTTATACTTGGTATGGACTGGCTTTACACATACCATGCTCACATTGATTGTAGAAACAAGACGGTCGTTCTCTCTCAACCTCATTCTCATCCTGTGAAAATCCCTAAGGGAAGTAGATTCTGTAATAATATTATAATCTCCTCTCTTAAAGCTAAAAATCTCATTTCTAAAGGATGTAAAGTCTTCCTCGCATTAGTCTCAGAGACCAGTCCTAGTAGCGGGCCTGTAGAAAGTCTGGAGGTGGTACGTGACTTCCCTGACGTTTTACCGGAGGAGCTTCCTGGGCTGCCCCCAAATAGAGACATTGAGTTCTCCATAGATCTTCTTCCTGGAACCACTCTGATTTCTAGGGCACCGTATACGATGGCACTTGCTGAGCTTATGGAGTTGAAGAAACAGTTGCAAGAACTTCTCGATAAAGGTTTCATTTGTCCTAGTGTTTACCCCTGTGGAGCTCCTGTTCTCTTTGTTAAAAAGAAATATGGTTCAATGTGTATGTGTATTGACTACCGCATGTTGAACCAAGCCACTATTAAAAACAAGTATCCCCTTCCTCGTATTGATGACCTTTTTGACCAGCTTCGTACTGCTAAAGTTTTCTCAAAGATTTATCTCCATTCTGGATACCATCATCTTAAAATCAAGGATTCTGATATTTCTAAAATTGCTTTTCGAACTCGTTATGGGCATTACGAATTTCTTGTGATGCCATTCGGGTTAACCAACACACCCGGTGTATTTATGAATCTGATGAACAAAGTCTTCCAACCCTATCTTGATGAGTTCGTGGTCGTCTTCATTGATGATATCTTGATCTATTCTGATTCTATGGAAAAACACTGTGAACACTTGCGATCAGTTCTTGACATTCTTCGAAACCAGAAGTTTTATGGTAAACTTTCAAAATGTGAGTTCTGGATTGATATGGTTATGTTTCTTGGGCATGTCATTTCTGGAGGTAGTATATCGGTTGATCCCGCCAAAGTCTCTGCTGTACTTGATTGGCAACCTCCTCGTAATCCTTCTGAAATTCGGAGTTTCCTAGGTCTGGCCGGATACTATCGTCGTTTTATTCCAAACTTCTCCAAAGTTGCACTTCCTCTCACCAAGCTTACTCAGAAGGACGAGCACTTCATCTGGTCAGCCACTTGTGAGTCCAGTTTCCAACAGTTAAAGCAGAAGTTGACGTCGGCTCCTATTCTTGTTCTACACTCTGGCAATGAAGGATTTGTCATATTCACTGATGCTTCGAGGAATGGGTTAGGGTGTGTCCTGCAGCAGAATGGTAAGGTAGTGGCCTTTGTGTCTAGACATCTAAAACCCAATGAACTTAATTATCCCACCCATGACTTGGAATTAGCTGCAATTATTCATGCCCTCAAGATCTGGAGGCACTACCTATACGGGGCAACATTCGACATCTTCACCGATCACAAGAGCCTGAAGTACATCCTAACTCAGAAGGAATTGAATCTGCGTCAACGCTGATGGATCGAATACCTAAAGGACTATGATTTCACTATTACTTATCATCTTGGTAAGGCAAATGTAGTCGTTGATGCCCTTAGCAGAAAAAGAGCAGTATGTGCATCTCCTGTCCCTGAATGGAGGAACATGGAGGATCTAGTGGGCTGGAAGCTGCAGTTTCTGTCTGATCGTGTGCATATTAATAACATTTCCATCACATCCAACCTGCATTTCAAACTTCTTGAGGAACAAAAGGCTAGTCCCGATCTTGCAGAGCTATCTTCTCTCCTGTCGAGGCCGCAAACGCATCTGTCCGTGGGACTTGATGGTGGTCTCCGTTACAAAAGTCGTATGTGGGTTCCTGAGCAGTCAATTGTAAAGACATCAATCCTAAATGAGGCACATGGGTCCAAGTACACAGTTCATCCAGGCATGACAAAGATGTACAAAGACCTACAATGTCAGTTTTGGTGGAGGGGCATGAAGCGTGATATTGCCGATTTCATGTCCAGGTGTCTGACATGTCATAGGATCAAAGCGGAACATCAGAGGCCAGGCGGTTTACTACAACCCCTTGAGATTCCGGAATGGAAATGGGAATACATCACCATGGATTTTGTGGTGGGGTTACCCAGGACCAGGAAAGGATACGACGCTGCATGGGTCATAGTGGATCGTCTCACCAAATCAGCTCATTTTCTTCCTGTGAAGACAACTGCAAAGGTTTCTAAGTTGGCTGACCTCTACATACGGGAGATAATACGTCTGCATGGAGTTCCAGCGTCTATTGTCTCAGACAGGGACCCGAAGTTCACGTCAAAGTTGTGGAAGCAGGTTCAAGAGGAATTGGGCACCAAATTGAACTTCAGTACAGCCTACCATCTACGAACAGATGGGAAGTCAGAGCGTACAATACAGATTCTAGAGGATCTTCTGCGAGCTTGTGGCCTCGATTGGGAAGGCTCATGGGACTATTACTTGCATTTAGCTGAGTTCGCCTATAATAACTGTTATCAAGCAAGCATTTGGATGCCTCCCTATGAAGCTCTTTATGGCCGACCTTGCAGATCACCTTTACACTGGGATGATGTCGGAGAGCGTACCCTGATGAAATCCGAGGAGATGCAGTTATATACTGATAAGGTTGCTCTAATTAGACAGAGAATGAAGCAAGCACAGGACAGGAAAAAAATTGTATGCAGATGCTCACAGAAAGGAACGTCAGTTCAAGGAGGGCGATCATGTCTTCTTGAAGATCCGACCTATTCGAGCTTTGGCAAAGAACAAAGGAAAGCTCAGTCCTCATTATGTTGGACCCTTCGAGATCCTAGAAAGGGTTGGTGAATGCGCCTACCATCTTGCCTTGCCTCCTCAGTATAGTTCCATGCATAATGTGTTCCATGTATCTAATCTGAAGCCCTATGTCAAGGATTCCAGTCATATCTTGAATCATGAGCCTCTCAAATTGAAGGATGATCTGTCATATGCTGAGTCCCCAGTCAGAATTCTTGACTTCAAGTCAAAAGAGCTTCGCAGTAATCGTCATATTGAAATGGTGAAAGTTCTCTGGAGCCACCATGATGAAACGGATGCCACCTGGGAGCTAAAGACTGAGGTCGAGAAGAAGTATCCATATCTTTTTTAGGCTGCTTGAATTTTGGGGACAAAATTCTTAAAAGGAGGGGAGAATGTGACAAAGTGAGTTTTTACATATATATTATTTAGTTCCTCTCTCTTACAATTTTTGGTTGTTCCAATTATGCCCTCAATCATCTCTCTCTCTCACTAAATTGATTAAATGAATTATCAATTTCACATAAGATTATCCATAATAGTACATAAAGGTATAATACAAGTATCTTGACATTTAGTCAATTGACGTAGTCAATAATCGAATTATGACTCCAAATTTGTAGCTTAGCTACTTAATGACATCATTAAGCTATCCCTAGTATTTTGTTGCAATTGGAATTACCAATAAAGAGTTATAACCAATTTAATTTTGAGCTAATATATCACCTTTTACATAGCCTAGACCTAAGTTCTTATTAAATCGAGTTGATTTATGTTGTCACGCGGCCAATTTCCTTGCTTTGTCTAGGCCCCTCACTGGGATTTGATCCTAGCCGTCCGATCAGGTGGATAATGATCTGCGCTGGATCCAAAGGCTAGGACTTCGTCTTCCACCTCCGAAAGAAGCGGTCCCCGCTAGCAGCTGAACCTGTGACTCCCCCAACGGCCCTCGTGCCCGGACCCTACCTCCTCCTCGCGACATATTTGGAGGACCAACTCCTCTCCTCAAACCGAACTCAACAACCCTCACCATGTCATCCCTTTAGACCGGATCTGGGAGAACGATCTCCCGAGCTCTCGCGCCTCTCAGTGGCGGCGGAAGCCAATTTAGGGCTCGCCTTCCTAGCACTCCCCACTCCTATTTAAGGAGTCTAGTAGCTACGCCACCTACCTTTTAGTCGCACGAACCCCTCAATTGGAATCGAGATCACCCCTTACTCCCCGACCTCAAGCACACCCTGCTCGCCGGACTTCGACCTCGCCCTCCCTCCAACGGTCCTTTCCGCTCAATCAAACTTGACCGCACCATCTAGGGGTCTCGGCAAGGCGACTGACATCGTCAGTTGGAGCCGCGAAGGCCTAGAACCCTGGGTCGACTAGCCGTCGGAGCTGCGCGCAAGGCTGCCATCATCGGCGAGATCTAGGGTACGTCGAGCATCCGGAAGTGGACCAACAGCTTCATGAACCCCACGCGGAGCTTCGTGACCCCTCAATCTAGCCGGAGGGCAGGTAAATACCTGGAAATTATTTTCCATTTTCAAAGTCTTCCTCCATCGAAACTGGGGTTGTAGCTAACCTCCAACGAGCTTCTTGGGCTCGTTGGACTCAAGAAGACCTCGCGAACGCTTTCCGCCCATCCTCACACTCCCAAACACCCCCCTAACCTGCCGAGCTTCTTCACCCCCCCTTCTTCTCTGTTGCCCGATCCTTGTTGCTGCCTCGCGCATGCGAGGGAAGCAATCAAAAGGGCAGAATTACTAACCTGCCCTGACTCGACGTTATGCCAAGAAAAACCCAAAAAGGGGCATTTATGTCCTTTTACCCCCCATCCTTGACCCGGCTGACCGAGGCTGGCTCGCGGGTTAAAGAGAGGATCTGCGTAGCCGGATCCCTCTTCTGATCCGCGAGACCATCGACCCTTTTTCTTTTTTTTTTATTTTTCGTTTATCTCCTTAGAATTTCCCTGATTGGTCAGAGTTGTAGAAACCCTAGAAAATGATAGGAATGTCGAAACATATCGAACCCATATACCATTTTCATCAAAAAAATCCAAGCTATCTTAAAATATAATCATAACTTGGATCTGAACCCTTTTAGGAAAATATGGCCAACCATCACTAATGACCTTCTAATGCATAATTTGTGTAATAATAGTTATATATGATGTTATTTCTGCCTTGGGGACATATTAAACCCTAATTATGATCTTGGTCATCATGTTACTCGAAATCCCACCTAAGGAAGATAGTTGATTTAATAATTGAAAAAGAACCCTAATTTCTAGTTTTCCTCACCTCCTCATGAATATTATGTACAATTTATGAAAACCCTAATAACTGAAATTTCCTTTTAATAACCTGGACGACTCTAATCTCAGACCCCAACTCGGAATCCTATGTATCCTAAGTGACCCCCTAAATGACCTAAACCCTAATAAGAAACCCTAATGTGGAATAATGAGAATCCATAGTAACTTAGGGTTTTTTTTACATTTCAGGGTGATCTATTATCTTCTCCTAACTTAGGACTGGTGGAATCCAGATCTGAGAATTAAAGGTACGTGGATATAATTATATGACTAGTTTTTGCTGGATGTTAAGTATATGTAATTGTTTGCATGAAATTGATATACATTGATGGATATGGATATATGATTAATTGATGATTTACCGCCTTGAACATGAAAGAACATAATTGAATATAAGTGAAATGTATTTACTAGTGGTGCTCATTAATCTCCCTATTAGAGAGGGAAAGTATTAATGTTGACTAGCACCTCCCTAATGGTACAAGGTACGCAAGGAGATCCCTAATGGTACAAGGTACGCAGGGATAGGGCCCAATATTTATGTGTGTGCTAAGTCCACCATAGTAATGCATATTCCTTCTAAATAAGGATAATAACTTGGGATTTCCTGTTTTTCATCTTCTAAATAATGTTTTCATTCTTTTCTCCAATTTTGAATATTTTATATACCAACATAGTATAGCTTTAATTCCACATACCAACTTTGTTGATGTTTTTGTTTCTCGTATTTTCTAGGTGCAAGGAACAATTGATGATTAAAGTGCAATGCATATTCAAAGTACCTGAAGGCACAAATAATAAGCATGGAGGATTTATTAGATAGACCTAGTCCTCTTATCCCTTTCTTGCTAGATGTTAGTTTATTTTTTTCCCTAGATTATGTTGAGGATGATTGAGATCCAATGTAATAATCATAGACTTATTCTTCTTCTTTCTCCAGTATCAATATGTATGACTTCATCTTATATTGTTGAATGAGATGTTGTGTGGCTATTTGCTATGATGTGAACTTGATCTTGGCTTATCTCTGATTTTAGTTGGCTATCTTGATTTCTATTATTTTCCCTTTTGACATTTATAGATATGAGTGCATGCATATCTTTATATGTAACTAAGGAAAGTATGTAGAAATTGGGGTCGTCACAGGTCGCTTGTGGAAAACCTAAATTCCAAGTTTGAACTTGTTTAAACAATGTTGGTACCCTATGCACCAATTTTGGCACAAATTGTAATTTATCCAAAATGTGGGGTTGATATGCAAATTACCACCTCTAGAATGTCTCTACTTCCTCTATGTATAATTTAGATGAGAGATAATGAATGAGACACCATTTTTGGATCAAATATGAATGATGATACTCTTGATGATGAAATGACCAAGAAAAGGGTTGAATTTGGAAGCTTAACTTGAGTTGTATCAAGTTGAAAAGCTTATATATGAGTGCCTATCGGCCATGGAGCCCAAGGAGGTGTCCCATATCGTTTTGTGAACTCTTAGCAAAGTCCATATCGTGCAAAGCACCTCAAGGAGTTTAGGTGTGACGGCCAACAAGTTTCCTTAGAAAAAGTGTATCGGCTTGACATAAAATAGTGATTAAACCTAGATGACTTATCCAAATGGATAAGCAATGGATGAATTTGCATCTCTAGATGATCCTCAACCTTTTTTCATGTCAAGATAAATGTTGATGCATGCATGTACACGTGTCACCCATGCATGACACGTGGCACCTACTAGCTTAAAATGTTGGCACCTCATTTTTGCCTTTCTTCATGAACAACAAGTATATATACCCCTAGTTTCACCCCTTGGTGCAATTTTGCGACCCTTACCACCCTCCTACCCTAAGGTATCGTGCATAGAGCTTCCATATCGTGAAGGGATGTTGTGGTATCGTGCATGGGCCTTGGGGTATCGCCCATGTCAAGACCATATCGCCCAAGTAGGTGATATAGGCTATATAGGGTGATATCTGCCATAGAGTGAAGTGTTTTGACTCCAAGTGAGTGCCATATTGTAAGAACCCTGACCTCCGTTTAGGGTTTACCCTGTTTTCTTTGCTTAACCCTGATGCTTTGTTTCCTGCTAATCACCTTCTGTGGTGATTAGGGTTTGTTGGTGCTTTGTTGAGAGTTGGAGGTGCTACTTGCAAATAACCCAAGTTTAGGGTTTGTGGGCAAGTTTGTCACCTTGTGTGGTGTTCCTCCCTCTCCTTGCTTCCTCTAGTGTTTAGAGGAAGGGTTGGGCTCATTTCTTGAGTTCCTTTGGGCTTGGTTGAGCTTGTTTGGGCCTTCTGGTGCCTTGCCTTTGCTTCTTTGGACCTTGTGTCGGGCAAGGGCATGCTTGTGTCGGCCTAGTGTGTCGCCCCGGTTGTGTGTCGCCCTGGTGGTGTGTCGCCCAGGGTTGTGTCGGCCATGGAGTGGGTGTGTCGGCCATGTGGTGGAGGTGTGTCGCCCATGGACCCTTTATGTAATGTTGAATCCTTGTGATGGATCAGGAAGATGTTGATAATATTAAGTTTCATGCTGTTTATTCTTGTTATAGTTTGCATGTTATACAACTTGGTTGAATCTTGCAATCCACTTAAAATATACTAATTAATCACAGTGGAACAATTCATGTAGTTTTCCCTGGCCATAGATCCATCATCATCAGTAGCTGGTGATGGTGAAACAGGTTCTCCTGTGGGTTAACCTGGAAGCGCATATTGTTGAATATGTGTGGTTTCTCCTAGCCTTAAATACAGAGGGAATCGAGTGCAGCTACGGTTGCAGACTCAGACATATGTATATATAGAGCATGGTGAACAGGCCCATGGCTCAGAGTGATACAGCATGAATGCGTTCATGGCTCAGAGCACGGTGAACAGGCCCGTGGCTCAGATTTACTAGCGTTGTGACCTATACCGAGGTGGGCTAGAGGAAGGGTAGCCTATGGAGCTGACCCTGTGGCTGAGGCCACTTAAGCATGAGACTGCGGTCCTGCTTTGGTTCTCGTGCATTGACCACAAGGTGGGAGGTCGTGGAGTCTGGCTCTTCCATTGACCTTGTATGGCACCGGCTTGGGTTTCGCAACTGAAGGTTGGATTTGAGCAGTACGGCTCACTTCCTCAAGGCATAATAATACGTAATCCAGCCGAATAGTATTTACTGCTTAAGGCAAAACAAGAAACATTAGTTGAGGCCTTGCTTGTGTAGTTGCTTATATGTTCCTCATGATATGTGGTAAGACCTTATAAATCTTATCTTGTTAATCATGTTCCATAAAGAAATAATTGGGTATACATCTTCTGTACTTTTGGTAAGCTTGCTAATATGAAAAACTTTTCTTTATAACTGCTCTTGTTATACCTCTTATCAGTTATCTGCTTTATCCTTCTGAGGTTTTGTAGTTTCGGCGGGGAGTTATGTTTCTCACTGGGACTGTGTGTCTCACCCCGCTGGTTTATAACCTTTTTAGGTGGTCGAGCTAGACATGGTGGTGGTCGCAGAGTTGTGGCCAAGCAGCAAGATGAGCATTAGAAGGAAAGCGATGGATATGCTGCTGTTTCGGTTGTTTTGTAGTAGAGTCTTAGAGTCATCCCTGTACTCTTAGGTCCTTGGGAGCGTTTTGACGTTGTTTCACCAAGTATAGTTGTTGATCCTTTGTATATCCTGTTGCTGGCCGGATGTGGGCCTTTATGTACATATAAACAGGTGATGAACTCATGTGATGACAAGACAGCTGTTGCTCTAAGATGTGGACACATATCAAGGCTTGTAAATATTTATATAACCTATTTCCTTGCAGGATGTGGACTTAAATGTAATAGTTTTCTCAGTTTCACTACTACAGAAAATGCTTTTTACAACGGGAAAAACACAACAGTTCTGTTGATTGTGTTGTAGTTAGCATATCTTTTACAACAAGTCTATTTTTGTGTTGTGAATTATATATTTTATACAACACAAGTTATATACAACGGACCAAACTCATTGTAGTATATGTGATACTACAATAGGTGCTAAATTGTTGTAATAGACTGTAATATCACAACATACTCAAACCCGTTGTAAAAGACCATAATTACACAACATGCTCTAACCCGTTGTAATAGTCACATATACTAACTTGTTGTAATAGATCATCATTACACAACATACTCTAAACTGTTGTAAAAGATCATAATTACACAACATGCTCTAACACGTTGTAATAGTCATGTATGTTAACCCGTTGTAATAGACCATCATTACACAACATACTCTAACCCGTTGTAAAAGATCACAATTACACAACATGCTCTACCCGTTGTAATAGTCACATGTGTTAGCCCATTGTAATAGACCATCATTACACAACATACTATAACCCGTTGTAGTATACTATAATTACACAACAGGCTTTCACCTATTGTTATAGTTACCTGTTGTAATAGACCACAATCACACAACAGGTTTGCACGTCATTTGTTGTATATGTACAACAAAGAATATATGTGTTGCATAAAATGAAACTGGTTCAGCGGTTTGATATGTGCCTTACTTTCAAGTGGTCTCAAGTTCGAAACCTTGTGTCTAGTTGTATTTTTCTTTTGTCTCAACATGTTATATACAACACCCCTATTACAACAGGTGTGTTCAATGATCTACAACATGTATTAACTGTTGAATAAAATACATATATTACAACATGTGCAACACCTGTTGTATAAAGAACCCCCACATAAGACCACGCGATCTAATACAACAGTTGACACCCGTTGTAAAATGAAAAAATGAACTGTTGTAAAAATCATTTTTTGTAGTAATGTTTACCTGCTTTCTGCAATCGGTTTTAATTAACCTGTGTTTTTGGTAATCTGTGCTTATGGTGATTTCCGCACGTTTTTACATAACTCCTCACTGTCTGTGTGATAGTGGGATGTGTTGCCACAAGTGTTGGTATCAGAGCTCTAGGTTCGCTGAGTCTATAGGGATTTAGGACTAGGTTGTGTCTGTTCTTGTGAGTTTTCCAGATTCTCTCACAATCATCTTCTGCCCTCAGCGGAAGAAAAGCCAAGATGTCTGGAAACCATGAAGAACATGTTGTTGAGCACAGTGATGCTGCATCTGTTGATGGAGCTATAGGGCAGGCACATGAAGATCGGGTGCCTGAGGTCCCCCAACCTGACCCAGCAATTCTTGAACACCCTGCCTATCAACAACTTATGGGCAGATAATGGCCACGATGGATCTCATGGTATAGAGATTGCCAGTGCCTCCGCCGAGAGCACAGGCTCCCCATGGTGAAACATCGGGTATTGGGAAAACCTTTGAGCAGATTCGCCGTGTCAGAGCTTCGAATTATGCTCGAACGGCTGATCCAACGAAAGCAGATCTGTGGCTGACAAGACTTGAAGCTGACAAAGTAAAGCACACTGTCTACCTTCTGAAGGGTAGTGCTGGTCACTGGTGGACCATCGAGGAAGAGAAGCGACATGGTGAGGTGATCAGTTGGGAGGTTTTCTGGTGCGAGTTTGTTAGTAGATACTTCCCGAAGACGTATCCGGATGAGAAGATTAGTCAGTTTGAGAGCCTACAACAAGGAATGATGAACATCACCGAGTACGAGGCCAAGTTCATGGATCTATTGAGGTTTTATCCTCACATGGTGGCGACCGATGAGGAGCATATCAGACGTTTTGAGAAGGGTCTGAGTTCTAAGCTGACAACAATTGTGTCTGCATTGGAGAACAGAGAGCGGTTTGCTACGTTTGTGGAATCCGTCCGGAGGATCGAATGATCAGTAAGGGAGAAAGGAGAATCTATGTCTAAGAAGAGGCATGCGCAGTTTCAGGGACAGAGGTTTGGTGGCTTCAAGAAGCCAAGGTTTGCAGCACCGTCAGTGATTAGAAGTTCCAGTGCACCGTCACAATGGTCCCCGAGTAAGGGAAGAGGTTATGTTTTCTTCACCGCCAAAGGCACATAGTATAGCTTCTGTGGCAGTGACACGACCATCTAGGCCATGGTTTGAAGTTAAGACATGCTATATCTGCGGTCAAACGGGGCATTTCAAGTCGAACTGCCCAAGCAGAGATGTTGAAGTGACGCAGCAGCCGAGGCAGAATCAACAAGGGTCAGATAGACAATAGCCCAGTAATAGTCGAGGGCAAGGATGCAGTCAAGCGTCACAAGCGGGATCGTCTACTCAAGGAAGCAGAGGACGTGGACAGCAAGCAACGGCTCGATTCTATGCTATGAGTCAGCCGGAGGCGATAGTCAACCCGCGAGTGGTGATAGGTCAGATGGAGTTATTTCATTCTGATATGTCTTCTTCTTGCTTTATATCTGTTCTGGTTGACCCGAGTGCTACACACTCTTTTATCGCCTATAGTATGCTTGAGAACTGTCGTTTACCTGTTAGCTGTAAGAAAGATAGTTTGTTGTTAGAAACCCCTCTTGCTGGTTCCTCGATGCTTCGAGAAGAGTGTCCATCTTGTGTCTTATCTTTTTCGGGACACTGCATACAAGTGGATCTTATACCACTTGATATGCATGCTTTTGATGTTATCCTTGGGATGGATACCTTAGAGAAGTATAAGGTTGTTTTGGACTGTGGTTCCAAGCAAGCTATGTTTGACGTTGATGGAGAGAAGTGGATCTTCCAAGGAGATAGGAAGATTCTTCCGACATGTCTAGTGTCAGCTTTGGTGGCAGATAAGCTATTTTGACAAGGATGCGAGGCGTTCTTATCTCACATTGTGGATAACGTTGTGGAAACCAAGGCGAAAGGTCCTAGCCTGGAAGAGGTGTCAGTTGTCTGAGAGTTTGCCGATATGTTTCCTAATGAGTTCCCTGGCGTTCCTCCGCCCCGGGAGATTGATTTTGAGAACAATCTGGTTCTAGGAACACAGCTAGTTGCACAGACACCGTATAGGATTGCTCCAGTAGAGATGGCAGAGCTTAAGAAGCAGTTGCAAGAGTTGTTGGAGTAAGGTTTCATCCAACCAAGTACGTCACCTTGGGGTGCTCCAGTGTTGTTCGTCAAGAAGAAGGATGGATCGATGCAGTTGTGTATAGATTACCGACAGTTGAACAATGTCACGATCAAGAACAAGTACCCGTTACTAAGGATAGACAATCTGTTCGATCAGTTGCGTGGTGCTACAGTTTTTTCGAAGATCGATCTACGGTTTGGATATCATCAGCTGAGGATTAAGGTGGATGACATACCAAAGTTAGCTTTTAGGACGAGGTATGGTCACTTCGAATTTGTGGTTATGCCATTTGGGCTAACCAATGCACCAGTTGCTTTCATGGATCTGATGAATCCAGTGTTTCGTCCGTTCCTAGATCAGTTTGTCGTAGTCTTTATAGATGACATTTTGATCTACAGTCGGGACAGGCAAGAGCATGAGCAACATCTTCATCAAGCGTTGACTCTTATTCGCCAACACCAACTATATGCCAAGTTCAGTAAGTGTGAGTTCTAGTTAAAGGAAGTAACTTTCTTGGGTCATGTGATATCTGCAGAAGGAGTCAAAGTGGATCCGAAGAAGGTGGAGTCCGTTGCAGAATAGGAACAGCCGAAGACGATGACAGAAGTTCGTAGTTTCTTGGGTTTAGCAGGATACTATCAGAGGTTTATCAAGGATTTCAGTGCGATTGTGTTACCGACGACGAAGTTGACAAGAAAAGATGTACCTTTTTTCTGGGATAATCGTTGCTAGAAAGCTTTCCAGAGTTTGAAGGAGAAGTTGACCAGTGCTCCAGTATTAATCCTGCCAGAGCCTGGAAAGGGCTATATTGTTTTCTGTTATGCTTCCAAGAAAGGTTTAGGTTGTGTGCTGATGAAGGAAGATCATGTGGTTTCTTTTGCTTCACGACAGCTTAAGAAACACGAGGAGAACTATCCGACTCATGACTTGGAGTTGGCAGTAGTGGTTCATGCGTTAAAGATTTGGAGACACTATCTTTACGGGGAAGTGTGTCAGATCTTTACGAATCATAAGAATATGAAGTACATCTTTTCACAACATGAGTTGAACATGCGACAACGTCGATGGATGGAGCTAATCAATGATTACGACTGCACCATCGAGTATCATCCGGGTAAGGCGAATGTGGTAGATGATGCAATTAGTCGAAAGTCTTCTTCTTTTTCAAAGAAGGCACAATTGAGTTCCCTAGTATGCCACAAACAGGATATGCTTGTATCCTTGTGGTAGATGAATGTACAAATGGAAGTTTCCTTGTTAGCTGGATGCAAGTCAAGCCTATGCTGAGACAACAGATCAAGGATGCACAGCAAGCAGATGATACGGTATAGTTGATCAGATCAGAGTTCGACAGCAAAAAACATGATGGGTTCCATGAGTCTGAGGATGGACTAGTCTGCTATCGTGAGAGGATGGTGGTCCCCAATGCTGATGATCTGAGGAAGTTAGTGCTCGAAGAAGCACACACGTCAATGTATGCTATGCATCCAGGAGTCACCAAGATGTATCATAGTCTGAAGGACTTGTATTGGTGGCCCGGATTGAAGAAAGATGTAGTTGACTTCGTGACTAGGTGTGCGGTATGTCAGCAACTCAAGGCTGAACATCAAAAGTCGGCAGGTCCGTTGCAACCCTTGTCGATACCACAGTGGAAATGGGATCATATAACCATGGATTTCGTAGTTGGTCTGCCCAGGACAACTAGGAATCATGATTCCATTTGGGTTATAGTGGACAGATTGACGAAGTCTGCCCATTTCATACCTGTGAAGACAGCGTATACAGCTGAGAAGCTCGTTCGAGTATATGTGGATGAGATAGTGTGTTTGCACGGTGTGCCAGCGACGATAGTTGCTGACAGAGGTCCTTAGTTCACGAGTCATTTCTGGGAACAGTTGCACAAAGAGTGGGGAACACAGTTGAGGTTCAGTACCGCCTTTCACCCGCATATAGATGGACAGTCTGAGAGGACTATTCAGATTCTGGAGGATCTTCTTCGAGCTTGTGTTTTGTATTTCCTAGGCAGTTGGGACGTGCATCTCAGTTTGATAGAGTTTGCCTACAACAAAAGTTATCAGTGGAGCATTGACATGGCTCCTTATGAGGCCTTGTATGGCAGGAAGTGCATATCTCC
This sequence comes from Alisma plantago-aquatica, assembly GCA_963693085.1. NCBI lineage: Eukaryota > Viridiplantae > Streptophyta > Magnoliopsida > Alismatales > Alismataceae > Alisma > Alisma plantago-aquatica. Next base: position 6,227,263 of record OY856409.1, on the reverse strand, counting down.
TTTGTGTTGGTATCAGTCTGGTGAATATAAACTTTTGGGTCCTGAGTTAGTACAACAGACGACAGAAAAGATCAAGGTGATACAGCAACAGTTGAAAGCGGCACAAGACAGGCAGAAGTCTTATGCAGACAATCGTCGACGACCTTTGGAGTTCCAGGTAGGAGACAAAGTGTATCTTAAAGTCTCGCCGAGGAAAGGTGTGTTGAGGTTTGGCCGGAAGGGTAAGCTAGCACCTAGGTATAGGGGGCCATATCCGGTCATAGCATGTGTTGGGAAGGTAGCTTACGAATCAGAGTTGCCGCCAGAGTTGCACAGGTTACATCCAGTGTTCCATGTCAGTATGCTGAAGAAAAGTCATCCGGATTCAGGAACAGTGATATAGCCAGATGAGGTTGAGCTTGATGAAGATGTAACCTACGAGGAAGGTCCTGTGATGATCCTTGACAGAAGAGTTAAGAAGCTGAAGAGGAAGGATCTGGTTCTTGTGAAGGTTCTTTGGCATCATCGCAGCGTTGAGGAAGCCACGTGGGAGCTAGAGGAAGAGATGAGGAGGAAGTATCCCTCACTTTCTCTTCAGATTTCGGGGACGAAATCCCTTTGTAGGGGGTTAGCTTGTAAGGACCCTGACCTTCGTTTAGGGTTTACCCTATTTGCTTTGCTTAACCCTGATGCTTTGTTGCCTGCTAATCACCTTCTGTGGTGATTAGGGTTTGTTGGTGCTTTGTTGAGAGTTGAAGGTGCTACTTGCAAATAACCCAGGTTTAGGGTTTGTGGGCAAGTTTTTCACCTTGTGTGGTGTTCCTCCCTCTCCTTGGTTCCTCTACTCTTGAGAGGAAGGGTTGGGCTCGTTGCTTGAGTTCCTTTGGGCTTGGTTGAGCTTGTTTGGGCCTTGTGGTGCCTTGCCTTTGCTTCTTTGGACCTTGTGTTGGGCAAGGGCATGCTTGTGTCGCCCAGGTTGTGTGTCACCCTGGTGGTGTGTCGCCGAGGGTTGTGTCGGCCATGGAGTGGGTGTGTCGGACATGTGGTGGAGGTGTGTCTCCCATGGACCCTTTGACCTTATTTGACCTTCTTTGTGTCACCACTAGTGAACACTTGGTGCTTGATGCTTGCATGTGGCAATGGCCATGGACATGAGTTTAGGGCATGTTAGAGTGGTGGCATTGCCCATGGACCAGTGTCCCTAGGTGGGCGACACCTTGCCTTACCTTCCCTTGGTTTCTCCTCCATCCCCTTCTATATATGTGTTTCCTTTCCCTTGCTAAGGATCCCTTTAGTTCCTTAGTCTTCCTCTCCTTGGTGCACAACACACTCTCTTCTCTTGCAAGCTTGGTGGCCGATCCTTGCCTTGGAGTCTCCTTCTTCCTCTAGTGGTGGCCGAACCCTAGAGTGCCTTGCTCTCCTTCTTGTGGTGGTGCTTGGAGCTTGGAGCTAGGAGTTAGGATCTTGGAGCTTGCTTAAGGCGGGTTACATAACTCCTAACCCTAACTACATTACCATCTTCTATGTTCTTATTTGTTGCTTATGATCGGCTAGGTATGATGTTAGTTTAGTCTCTCTCTTAGTTGCACCTTGTTGACCGAACCTATGTTCTAGGGTTTTTTTTTAGCAATATTCCTTTCTCTCCTAGGTCTTGAGGGGTGAGCTTGAGTTCTAGTATCATGAGCAACACTCCTCTCTCATTTAAGTTGAGAGGCGAGCTTGTTTTCTAGTTGCTTGAGCAACACCCTCCTCTCACCATGGACTTGAAGGGTGAGCTTTGTAGTAGTTGAGGTGTGGAGTTGTTAGATAGCTCTGTGATGCGTGACGGGCGTCGCATTAATCCTTGCCATGTGTGTCGGCCGATAGGTTCAGGTTGGGTAGCTGAGCACGACGCTGTGTTGCCCGACACCATGATGCCCGACATAGCGCTGCACGTCAGAGTGTTGCCCATTACACCTTGCACGGCACGCCCATGGGCTCAGTTGCCTGATAGGCGTAACGACCGTCGTCCCAGTTGCACGACACAGAGGTACCCAATGCAGCGTTGCACGATGCGACGTTGCTGAGCTGCACGCTTAGATGCTCGATATCCATCATGCACGACACGCGTTGCACAACACACATGGGTGCGCGATAAGCCTGACGCACCGTTGCCCGACTCATGCGTTGCTCGGCACATGCTGCTCGACACCCTGAGATGGTAGATCAATGCCATTAGATCTTGTATGGCTGACGGAGCGTTGCACGATAGACGATGGTCTGCAGGAGTGGAGTGTTGGGCGATAGGGAGGGTGCCTTTCCCGATACCACTTCTGGTGAGTGTAGTGAGTACTTTTAGTGAGGGTTCCATGCCTTATGGTAAACCAATATGTTGTTCTTGCACCACAATTGGTTTTGATGGTAACCCTGGATGTGCACAATATAGTAGACCACATCTATGCATCTTAATACAACATCTCATATGTATGTGATCATCTTGATATTGTGCATAATGCTAAGAAATGATAAGCATGTAAGATGCTTGCTTAATGATATGACCTATGCTAATAATTATAGGTTGAGGCATGAATGAGATCATAAATAATCAATCAATGTTGCCCTATGTTGATAAGATGGTCTTGTTGTTAATCCATCACTATTGTGTATACAAACCATGTAGGTGATGCATAGCCAAGAAAAAGGGCTATGAGGTATATATGATGAGTAACATTGCTTTAACAGTTACCCTTGATAATGAGATGGCATGTATGATGTGTTTGGCTAAAATGTTGGGTTTTAGAGGAGGAAGAGATGCAATGGAAACAAAAATTTTTCTCTCCAAACCCAGAACAAAAGGAATAGCGTCAACGTCTAATGGTTTGTGAATCATACCTTGTCCCGAGGCTTGCTCGGTGACAGTACCTTGCGCCTTGCGCGGTCTTCACCTCCGGTCTTGGACGATGTCTGTGCAGCTCCAGGTCGCACTGGGACTGACGACTCCTCCTCCTACCGGACTGTCGGATGACAGTTGTCCTCATGAGCGGCAGTGACCTACCGCCTCTGAAGTAGTCCACACGGACCACCTGGAACTCCACTCTCCTTGTCCCACAAGGAAGTGGAAGGAGTTGTACCCTCCTGTTGATGTACTAGTCGCCAACACACTCTCCTGCTGCCAATTGCAACTGCAGTTGTCTTTCCCTTGCTGCACCTCCCTTTGCGGGAAGCACTTGCTCGGGCTCTCTCTCGGTTACCAAAACCAGAGAGAACGACAACTTTGCAGAGCAACCAACTTGCACTGAGTTGTACTCTGAGAAGCCCCCAATACTCCTATATATATAGGTGGGTCATGGGACAGGGTTCTCTATCCTCGGCAATATGGGACTAAAAGCAGGAGTAGAAGGGTTCGAGATTTTCCACAAAAAGCAACCAACTCACAACCAGAACTGATCGGTTCACAAGTGAACTGGTCAGTTGGGGGCCTGAACTGGTCGGTTGACACCTAAATCGATCGGTTGGGACCCTTGAACCGGTCGGTTCACTCCTGAACCAGTCGGTTCACTCCTGAACTGGTCGGTTGGGGTTCCAAGTCGGTTCCCGATTGACTTTCCTTCTTTTGTTTCTAATTGGTATCGAATACCAATCCTATTTCCAATCAAATTGGATAATTGAAACGAAAAGAAAATTCTCACCAATCCTACTTTCCCAAGTTGCTCGGCTGCACCAGTTGAATCGATCGTTTCAACCTTTGAAGCAATCAGTTCACCCTGATCTTGAGCCGATCGGCTCAACACTTGAGCTGACCGGTTCACCAAGCTCAGCTGATCGGTTCATCACATGAGCCGATCGGTTGGGAGTGAAGATTGTGCAGAATTAGTCAATTACGATTTCAATCAATCCGATACTCCAATCAATGCGTCCAACACTTTGAACATTATGATATTGAGCTATCGATTAATTGAGTGTTTAATTGAACTACTAAACTCCTTTAGTAATCAATCTAAACATTGCTTGTGGACAAAACTCCTCTTCCAGGTTAAATCCTATGTGTGTGACCCTGTTGGTCCATTTCACGTTGGCAGTGAAAGTCCATAACACTTATGACTTCACAAGCAAAGAGCAGTGCCCAGTCACACATCATTGCTACCCAAGTGAAATAGAAAGTTGGAGAACAACTTTCAAACCTACAACCGGTGAATGGTGTTACAGTGAATGTATAATTCCTTTGTCACTGATATCCAAAATGAACTCGAGGCATGTAACAATCATCCTGTCAATGTTCATTCATTTCCTTGATCTCAGAGTAGACTGAGTGAGATGTGTGTGACATTAATATCACATATTAATTCACACGTGCATGCACATGCCTTTCTCAATCCTACTCATCAAGTGGCCAAGGATATCAAACTCCCTTAGGAGGGACAAATCCCATATCTATCACTCACCCCTCAAAAGGCCCATGTGTCAAAGCCACCCAATCATCACCTTTATAACAACCCATGTTTCAGGACTGTGTTTGATGATGTCAAAGTGTACCCAATGACATGTGTTGAGTGTTGTGATTTCATGTCAAAGAATCACACTCACCACCATCACTGTGAGAGCTGACTGTGACTACCAAGTCATGGTTCCATGTGTCACTCTCACGGTGGGTCTGCCCAGTACCTTGTTCTCTAACAAGTACCTATGTGCTTGGTTTGATATCACCATATCATGACCAATGAGATTCTGTCATCAACCAACACACAATCTAGTCTTCAGTGTTATTGATGTCTATGGTTATTTCCACAATAACAACCGACTAGGGACCAAACAAGAATGTATACTCTTAACATCCGTATGATCTCATCGTTTAGGTCCTCAACCCAAAATCATACGTCATTGAGTAAAATCATTCTTTAGACATCTATCATGTTACACCATCATCTCAGAAATAGTTTAAACATATAGATTGGAAATTGTCTTTATTATTATTCAAATCATTTACAAAGTATCCCATTACAATCATCACATGACTTGCTCTATGGGCATACATACCAACAGACTCCCACTTGCACTTAGAGCCAGTCACAAAGGAATCACAGTCCTTGTGACCTAGCATGACCATCATGCTTCTGCTGAGAAAGGGCCTTAGTCAGTGGATCAGCTATGTTGTCTTTATTTGGTACTTTGCAAATCTTCACAACTCCTCACTCTACGATCTCTCGTATGAGATGGAAGCGCCGCAGTATGTGCTTGGACCGCTGATGTGATCTGGGCTCCTTAGCTTATGCAATAGCTCCATTATTGTCACAATAAAGCTCAATTGCATCACAGCTACTGGGAACTACACCAAGTTCAGAAATGAACTTCCTGATCCACACAACCTCCTTTGTTGTATGCGAAGCAGCAACATACTCAGCCTCTGTAGTAGAATCGACAACTGTTTCTTGCTTGGAACTCTTCCATTATTAAGGCAAAACATAAATCTTGACTGCGATCTGTAATCATCTTTATCGGTTTGGAAGCTTGCATCGGTGTAACCCTTTACAACCAGTGCTTCCTCGCCACCGTACACCAGAAACTGATCCTTAGTCCTTCACAAGTACTTGAGGATGTTCTTCACGGCTGTCCACTGAGCATCCTCGGGATCTGACTGGTACCTGCTCATCATGCTGAGAGCATACGAGACATCTGGGCATGTGCACAACATAGCGACATGATGGATCCGATGGCAGATGCATATGGGATCCCATTCATCCGCTCCCTCTCTTCACAAGATTGGGGACATTGAGCTCTAGAGACGGTGACTCCATGTAGCATGGGGATGTTGCCTCTCTTTGAGTTCTCCATGCTGAACCACTTCAGCACTTTGTCTATGTACATGCTTTGACTTAGTCCAAGAAGCCTTCTAGATCTATCTCTATAGATCTTAATTCCTAGAATATAGGATGCTTCTCCTAAGTCCTTCATTGATAAAGTTTTCCCAAGCCTAGTCTTTACCTTCTCTAAGGCTAAGACATCATTCCCCATCAAAAGTATGTCATCCACATATAATATGAGGAATGTGGTCGAGCTCCCACTAACCTTCTTGTACACACAAGGTTCATCTTCATTTTGAATAAAGCCAAACACTTTGACTTCCTCATCAAATCAAAGATTCCAACTCCGAGATGCTTGCTTCAATCCATAGATTGACCTTTGCAGTTTACAGACTTTATTGGCATTCTTTGGATCTACAAAATCTTTAGGTTGTGTCATGTACACATCCTCATGTATATTCCCGTTAAGGAATGCAGTTTTAACATCCATCTGCCAAATCTCATAGTCATAATAAGCTGCAATAGAAAGCATGATCCTGATGGATTAATCATGGCAATTGGAGAAAAGGTTTCGTCATAGTCAACACCTTGAACTTGTCGAAATCCCTTTGCAACCAATCTACCTTTATAAGTTTGCACATTGCCATCCATGTCGGTCTTTTCTTGAAGACCCACTTGCACCGTATGGGTTTACCCCTTTGGGTGGTTCCACCAAATTCCATACTTTGTTAGAGTACATGGATTCCATCTCGGATCTCATGGCTTCAAGCCATTTCTTAGAATTTGGTCCCTCCATAGCCTCTAAGTAGGTAGTTGGATCATCATCTATGATCAACTCTCCACCTTCCTGAGTTACAAGGTATCCAAACCTCTCAGGTTCAAGGCGAGTCCTACTAGATCTACGAGGTCCTTGTGTTACCTGACGAGACTGAGATTCCACAACACCTTGTGAATCTGTATTTTCCTCTGGTGCATCTATCGGTTCCATGTTTTCTTGTTGGACTTGAACCTCTTCAAGCTCTATATTCCTCCCACTGCTTCCTTTGGAAATAAATTCCTTCTCTAGGAACACAGTTGTCCTGGCAACAAACACTTTTTTGTCAGTAGGGTGGCATAAATAGTATCCCCTCGTTTCCTTGGGGTATCCCACAAAATAACATTTATCAGATTTGGGTCCAAGCTTATCAGGAAACATTTTCTTGACGTAAGCCTCACAACCCCAAATCTTTAGAAAAGAAAAATTGGGACGCTTCCCAGTCCATATCTCATATGGTGTCTTTTGAACCGATTTAGATGGTACACAGTTAAGTGTAAACGCGGCGATTTCAAGAGCATAACCCCAGAAAGAAATTGGAAGATCAGCAAAACTCATCATTGATCGCACCATATCCAACAATGTGCGATTCTTTCTTTCAGACACACCATTATGTTGTGGTGTTCCAGGTGGAGTCCATTGTGATACAATACCACGGGCTTGCAGAAGGTCCTCAAATTCCTGGCTCAAGTATTCTCCATCTCGATCGGAACGAAGTGCCTTAATACTTTTACCAAGCTGGTTATGTACTTCATTCATGAAATCCTTGAACCTTTTAAGGGCTTCTGACTTATGTTTTATCAAGAACACATAGCCATACCTACTGAAGTCGTCAGTGAAGGTAATGAAGTACTGATACCCACCTCTGGCATTAGTTCTAAAAGGCCAACATACATCAGTATGTATGAGTCCTAATAGATCACTAGCTCTCTCACCTTTACCTGAAAAGGGAGTCTTGGTCATCTTGCCCAATAAACAAGATTCACATGTCTCTATTGATTCATAATCAAAAGAGTCTAGATAACCATCCTTATGGAGTCTAGTAATGCGCTTCTCATTTATGTGCCCTAGATGACAATGCCAGAGATATGTTTTGTTTGAGTCGTTGAGTTTTTGCTTTTTGGTGTTTAGGTTTTATACACTTGTCTCCAAGTCTATCAAGTATAGACCATAAGACATAGGGGCACTGCCATAAAAGATCCCATCTTTAGAAATGGAACACTTTCCATTCTTAATAAGAAATTCAAATCCATCTTTGTCCAAACAAGAGAGGAAATGATATTCCTATTTATGGAAGGTACATAATTGCAGTTCTTCAACTCTAGTATTAGCCCACTTGGTAGAGTTAACTCATAGGTTCCTACGGCATTGGCGGCAACTCTTGCCCCATTGGCAACACGTAGTTCAACCTCACATTTCCCTAAAGGCCTACTTCTCTTAAGATCCTTCACATTTGAACAAATGTGAGATCCGCATCCGGTATCAAGAACCCATGATGAAGAAGTAGTAAAGTTAATCTCTATCACGTATACACCAAAAATAGAGATCTCTATCTCTGACTTCTTCTTCCATTGTTCCTTCCATCCTCTCCATGTAGAAGAAATTGGTTTGGTGAGAGAACACGTCTCTCCCTTACCTACTTTCTTCTTCACCAACGCATTAAGCATACATAGAGTGGATTCTAAGGCTCCTGGTATATCTGGATTGTGCAGAACACTTCTCACAGTCCTCAACCAGTTATCGAATTTATTATCAATTAGTTTTCCCATTTTAAAAGATGATTCTTTTGCCATTCTACAAGAGAAAATTTGCATTTGTCAAAACCTGTTTGATTTGATTTGAATAAAATTTGACGATAGTTAATTAGGCCTTTAATTAATTACCGCTCCCGCTATTTTGACTCAAATTGATAGCCCTCACCATCAATTTGGAAGATTGCAGCGTACAATCTTCTAGTGGGTCACGATCCTGAAATCCTCTGAGCCATGGACCAGCTTGGGCTGTCACCCACAACTCAGATCTTCCAGGTAGGAAACTCTTGCCAATTGCATCATATGCAACTCTTGAAAGATGTCATATGCAACTCCTTGCAATGATCATCTCCATGCCTCAAGGAGCTAGATCCTATCTAGGTCACCTTGTTAAGTCTGTCTCAAAGCCAACACGATGAACATGCACCCTGCTTGGGCAGACCCACTGTAACGTCCCCGGATTTTGCCATCTAGAGGAGACAAAATCTGAAAACGTTAAGCAATTGTATCAAAGTGTGTTGCGGAAGCAATATACGCATACATGAACATACAACCATAACATACTCAACATTCAACATGTATATTTATACAATATGAATTATTACAAAATGATTTACATTTACATATTGAATGAAAATTTTATGTAAGTCTATTTACATGTATGCTAATAAGGATCTTAATACAATAGGTAAACCTGTACAACTGCTCACATCCCATCCTTTTATCCCATGCTATCTCTGAACCTAAAACATACATGAAATAGCGAATCAACATAAAGTTCGTACGTGGTTGAAAGATACTACACTATGCTAGCATATTTAAAATACTTGAAAAAGAAGAAAGAAAAATGAAAGCATTATTTAAGGCAGAAAATCAGGTAAACCCAAGTTATTAACCATATTTCAATGGACATGTATTACTATGGTGGACTTAGCACAAACATATATTATTGGGCCCTATCCCCGCGTACCTTGTACCATTAGGGAGGTGCTAGTCAACATTAATACTTTCCCTCTCTAATAGGGAGATTAATGAACCATCAGTAACTACATTCCATTTTCTTTCTTTAGTGTTCTTATTGTTCAAGGCGGAAATGACAATACATATAGATCTACATCCAAAAATGTATTTCAAATACATGCAAGCAAGTACATATATTTAACATCCAGCAAATCTAGTCATATAATTATATCCACGTACCTGAGTTCAGATATTCCTCACATATCCATGATCATCTAGATAACTGGTCAACACCTGATTAATAACAACTATTCATCATTAATACACGGTTCATCATTATTAATGGTATTTTAGGTCCATATTAGGGTTTTGGTCAAATCTAGATCAATTTGATGTAAGAGAGGGTTTCCAATATTTTTAGTCTGATATATATGTCATTATTAAGGTCTGGTACGAATTTCATATTTTTCTGATCGTTGGCCTATTTTCTAGAATTAAAATGAGGACTAAACATATAATTAGGTAATAATGAGAAAGTGTCTACAATGGCTCAATAATATTAAGATTGGAGTCCCCATTTAGTTTAGAGATGATATCAGAGTTCAAACATATTTTTATCAGATTTAATCTCAACCATTTTCCGATCATATCATTTAAATGAAGTATTCTCATCTAAATAAAATATCATAAGTAATTGTGCTTTAAAAGTCTGATCTAAGGATCCAATAATGTAGAGAACATTTTTCTGAGTCTAGGGATATTTTTGGAGCATTTATAGGCCAAGGGATATATTTTTAATTATATTTATAAGATTTTTGTATTAACTAAGGTATTTACCTTTTTGAGAAAAGATCGGCGGTTGGATCTAATCTTCAGACTCTGGATGGCCACCACATAGCTCTAGGGAGGCTCATAAAGCATTGCCTGATTCAAAGTGAACCAGCCGGTTCATGAGGGTGTCCGGCCTGATTTGTACACCGACTCCTCTCATTCTTGCCACACGCCAGATCTCTCTGTTTCAAAGACAAAACGAGTGCCACCGCCGATTAGTGATCAAGGATGAAGCTTGCCCCAGATTCTATGATGATATGAGATCCACCATGGTGTCAAATACTGCTCGATTGAAATCTACCTACTGGTCTGACCTGCATCCTCCTATCCCCCTTTTCATGATCTCTATGTGGAACCATCCTTCCAAGGAAGCACCGCCGTAAGCAAGGCACACGACGAGGATTCATACTATCTCACCCCAAATCTAGTGCCGCCGTGACCTGGGTGCATGACGAAGAACTTTATGATCTGCCAGCAACGAAATCGAAGAAAGATGGGCACTTCAACTTCACTGAATCCCCAGGAAATCCGCCGGCTCCATGGTTCCTCAGGAAGAGTTGAGGATCTTGATCATGTTAAGCTACTGGATCCTCCACCTTCATGGGGAGGAAGATGAGGGTAAAAGGTTTTGCAAGTTTTTGGCAAGGAAGTCCCAGCAATAGCATCCATATCTTCATGCAGGTGGTGATCTTCATGTCTGTAGTGGTCTAGGGGCTCCATCACAAAGATGAAAGGAGGTTTGAGATTCATCAAGTCTTCTCGCAGACCCGTGACACCTCAGATGGATGTAGGCTCTCGATTTCTCCTATCACAGGTTGCAGGACCACTAGATATGCAGCTCACCCACTGCTGCATAGGATCCAAAGAGAGAAAGAAGCATCACAGCTTTAAATCCCCCATTTGAGTCACTCTGGATGTCCACAAAGGAACGACAAACTTGGATGTGTCGTCAAGTTTGTCTTGGAATGGGCCTTTCCATGTTGCCCAACCATGGCAGCTCCTTCTTCGACCTCCAAAATTTCCCTCGCTTCACACTACTCTATCCTTCCTCCTCCACCCATCCCTGTGAGTGCTAGTGGAGAAACCATGGGTAGAAATGGGTCGATCTCACTCCTACCTATTGTAGAGTTTGTTAGTGAGATCCTCTCATAGTTTTAGGATCACACTGGTAGGGTTGATCACCTCCGTAATATGTGGAGATTAGAGGCGATGAGTTGGGTTGTTTTCCCTCACCCCCGCAGAATCTGGGAGCTAGGAGATGAGGTCTCCATTGGCGGGTCAGCAACAGTCACAATCTGGATTGGGCCATGCAACCAACTCATATTAGTGGTCACGAGACAAAACACCTAACACAAATTAAATATTATTACTACCTACATTTTGGACTAAATTCCTTCTTGATTTCAGACCTCAATAACTACTACTATGGATGGGTTTTGACCCAAGAAATTTGTCCCAAGATTCAGCATAGTGTATTCCACTTTAAATACTCTTTTGATGTCCACACTTGATTGTTTGGATCTTCAATCAAGATACCCTAAAGGGTTACCTATATAAGGATACTAACTTATACTATACCTCAACGTGCCTCAAACATTAACACCACGACCTGAACTTACTTAGTATGTCCATGATGCATCCTAGGGTTCCTTATTCAATCATATTAATCCATGAAATAATTATTTGGATAGATCATGTCATATGTCCTCAAAATCAACTGATAACTCTCATGAAACATCCCCATGTACATAAACGGCCCTATAAGTGACCCTATACTATCATTACAGTCATACTTGTGTGTCAAAAGAGTCCAAGGTATAATAAAAAGTTACCTCGACTTGGGTTTAACCAACTAGTAATATTTATATACCTCAAATAGTATATTAGGTATCAAATTCTCAAAGTCAGGGTCATCACATTCACCCCACCTTATTGGAATTTCTTCCTCGAAATTCAACTCAGGCCATGTCAAAGCTGATATAACTAGGTTCAACTGCATACTAGTCACTACTGCTATGTGCCAAAACTACTATTATTCTCCATGTACCGTAAGTTATCATCTAGAGCATCTGGGGTATACCCACCCCACCTTATATAGGTTGAAGTGTCATTTAATGTCTTAGTCATAACAGGACATTCTAGTATTTTAGGATTTACATCTCTCATTACCCCTAAGATTAGGCTTTGGTCTTACATATAGAGTTGGGAAGGTATTACTCAAGTTTCATGTTTCACCCTACTCATCTATATAAGGTGATACCAAGATTTTATATCACCAATTATCAGGATTATCACACTTATTAACATAATTAGTATGATTCATTGTAGACATAGTATCATGATATCATCATAAGAGGGGATAGATCATCATGTTTGCATATTAGGCTTCCACCCTATTGTGTGAGAAGTACCATTAATCCAGAAACTTAGGCTCTGAAGATTTGAGGTTAGGAACTTTATTTTGTAATCATTAACTCAATGGTCCAAATATATCTCTATATCAAGATCAAAATTTTAAATTTATGTCTTTCACATATTAAATCAAGGTTATCATGATTTCAAACATGGATATTACTTGTATGATATAGGAAGGAAATATAGAATAGGTCAAGCTTATCTAAGTGACGCTTCATACATAATCATCCAAATAGCTCAAGTGAGGTTTCTAGCATCATATATAGAGAAAGAGAAGTGGAAGGAACAACATTTATGAGTTTCTTATGCACGAAGCACTTTACTCTCAGAACCACAGTTCATATATCACCTCACTTGAAACTAATGATGAGATTCACAAACATATGTCACTCAAGCTAAGACCTAATTCAATCAAAATGATTGACTTTCTCATTATGAGTCGCCTACCCATAATATTTTTTTAAACCCCAACTCTCACATATATGATTGAATCATGCAAAAGGACTCAACTCATCTACTCAAGAGTAACTCAGCTTAGGACACATCGTTTCACATATATTTTAGGGTAGGTCCTACAACCCTCTCCTTGTGGGTCTCACTCTCTCTGGAGTTCACCACATATCTTGTCCTAACTCTAGAGGTCCTCTTTTGTAAAAAAAAGCTTGAGGCTCATGCATATTCAACTTTATCTTAATTTAACTCATCTTAAGTAAGAAAGAGTATGTACTTTTATCATCAAGACTTAGCTTAGATTGTCTGAAATTGGATTCAGACCTCATTTACAGCTTAGATCTTTATAAACAACATATACCTCAGAGATCAAATCTATATTATATCATCCTTTCTTACATCATCTATCATTCTATGATCTACTTTATTTATCACATATCTTAATAAGGCTCTAGACATCTAATCTAGATGTACTCTCTCTTCTAGACTGATGTCACTCCCTTTCACTTAGGTTGCATGAACACTAACTACTCTACAGTGTGAGGGACACATTTTTATATTTACATATATATAATAAAATATTATATAGTTTTTCTCCGAGAAAGAAGACGTCAGAGAAAACACTCGAGGCTCGAGCCGATTGGAAAACAAAACCAAATCAGCAAAATCGAGTGCCCCACACACAATAGATAGTCTAGTGCCCTATAACCTAGTGAAATGGTGAGAACACAGTGTAGACTAGTGCAGCTACCCAATACATATGAGCTCTATATGGAAAGGGTCTCACACACTTGTCTAAACCTAATTCTCGAACATCTAGGTTCTAACCTAGAGGCTAATTCAGAACTTATTTCTATAAAACAACTTAATAAATTTCTAGGGTTTAAAGTGACAGGTGAGATTCAGTTTTTATGTTTTATGGTGAGAAACTGTCAGGTGTAGCTATTGTTCATGCTCTGATACCAACTGTAACGTCCCCGGATTTTGCCATCTCAAGGAGACAAAATCTGAAAACGTTAAGCAATTGTATCAAAGTGCGTTGCGGAAGCAATATACGCATACATGAACATACAACCATAACATACTCAACATTCAACATGTATATTTATACAATATGAATTATTACAAAATGATTTACATTTACATATTGAATGAAAATTTTATGTAAGTCTATTTACATGTATGCTAATAAGGATCTTAACACAATCGGTAAACCTGTACAACTGCTCACATCCCATCCTTTTATCCCATGCTATCTCTGAACCTAAAACATATGTGAAACATCGAATCAACATAAAGTTGGTACGTGGTTGAAAGATACTACACTATGCTGGCATATTTAAAATACTTGAAAAAGAAGAAAGAAAAATGAAAGCATTATTTAAGGCAGAAAATCAGGTAAACCCAAGTTATTAACCATATTTCAATGGACATGTATTACTATGGTGGACTTAGCACAAACATATATTATTGGGCCCTATCCCCGCGTACCTTGTACCATTAGGGATCTCCCCGCGTACCATGTACCATTAGGGAGGTGCTAGTCAACATTAATACTTTCCCTCTCTAATAGGGAGATTAATGAAGCATCAATAACTACATTCAATTTTCTTTCTTTAGTGTTCTTATTGTTCAAGGCGGAAATGACAATACATATAGATCTACATCCAACTATGTATTTCAAATACAAGCAAGCAAGTACATATATTTAACATCCTGCAAATCTAGTCATATAATTATATCCACATACCTGAGTTCAGATATTCCTCACATATCCATGATCATCTAGATAACTGGTCAACACCTGATTAATAAAAAATATTCATCATTAATACAAGGTTCATCATTATTAATGGTATTTTAGGTCCATATTAGGGTTTTGGTCAAATCTAGATCAATTTGATGTAAGAGAGGGTTTCCAATATTTTTAGTCTGATATATGTCATTATTAAGGTCTGGTACGAATTTCATATTTTTCTGATGGTTGGCCTATTTCTAGAATTAAAATGAGGACTAAACATGTAATTAGGCAATAATGAGAAAGTGTCTACAATGGCTCAATAATATTAAGATTGGAGTCCCCATTTAGTTTAGAGATGATATCAGAGTTCAAACGTATTTTTTATCAGATTTAATCTCAACCATTTTCTGATCATATCATTTAAATGAAGCATTCTCATATAAATAAAATATCATAAGTAGTTGTGCTTTAAAAGTCTGATCTAAGGATCCAATAATGTAGAGAACATTTTTCTGAGTCTAGGGGTATTTTTGGAGCATTTATAGGCCAAGGGATAAATTTTTTATTATATTTCTAAGATTTGTGTATTAACTAAGGTATTTACCTTTTTGAGAAAAGATCGGCCGTTGGATCTAATCTTCAGACTCTGGATGGACGCCACATAGCTCTAGGGAGGCTCATAAAGCATTGTCTGATTCAAAGTGAACCAGCCGGTTCACGAGGGTGTCCGGCCCGATTTGTACACTGACTCCTCTCATTCTTGCCTCACGCCAGATCTCTCTATTTCCAGGTAAAAATGAGCGCTGCCGCCAATTAGTGATCAAGGATGAAGCTTGCCCCAGATTCGATGATGATATGAGATCCACCATGGTGTCAAATATTGCTCAATTGAAATGCACCTGCTGGTCTGACCTGCATCCTCCTATCCCCCTTTTCACGATCTATGTGTGGAACCATCCTTCCAGGGAAGCACCGCCGTAAGCAAGGCACACGACGAGGATTCATGTTGTCTCACCCCAAATCTAGTGCCGCCGTGTCCTGGGTGCATGACGAAGAACTTTATGATCTGCCAGCAATGAAATCGAAGAAAGATGGGCACTTCAGCTTCACTAAATCCCTAGGAAAGTCGCCAGCTCCATGGTTCCTCAGGAAGAGTTGAGGATCTTGATCATGTTAAGCTACTGGATCCTCCACCTTCATGGGGAGGAAGATGAGGGTAAAAGGTTTTGCAAGTTTTTGGCACGGAAGTCCCAGCAATAGCATCCATATCTTCGTGCAGGTTGTGATCTTCATGTCTGTAGTGGTCTAGGGGCTCCATCACAGACATGAAAGGAGGTTTAAGATTCATCAAGTCTTCTCGCAGACCCGTGACACCTCAGATGGCTGTAGGCTCTAGATTTCTCCTATCATAGATTGCAGGACCACTAGATATGCAGCTCAACCACCACTGCATAGGATCCAAAGAGAGAAAGAAGCATCACAGCTTCAACTCCCCCATCTGAGTCACTCTGGATGTCCACCAAGGAACGACAAACTTGGATGTGTCGTCAAGTTTGTCTTGGAATGGGCCTTTGCATGTTTCCCAACCATGGCAGCTCCTTCTTCGACCTCCAGAATTTCCCTCGCTTCATACTACTCTGTCCTTCCTCCTCCACTCATCCTTGTGAGTGCTAGTGGAGCAACCACGGGTAGAAATGGGTCGATCTCACTCCTACCTATTGTAGAGTTTGTTAGTTATATCCACTCAGAGTTTTAGGATCACACTGGTAGGGTTGATCGCCTCCGTAATATGTGGAGATTAGAGGCAATGAGTTGGGTTGTTTTCCCTCACCACCGCAGAATCTGGGAGCTAGGAGATGAGGTCTCCATTGGCGGGTCAGCAACAGTCACAATCTGGATTGGGCCATGCAACCAACTCATATTAGTGGTCACGAAACAAAACACCTAACACAAATCAAATATTATTACTACCTACATTTTGGACTAAATTCCTTCTTGATTTCAGACCTCAATAACTACTATTATGGATGGGTTTTGACCCAGGAAATTTGTCCCAAGATTCAGCATAGTGTATTCCACTTTAAATACTCTTTTGATGCCCATACTTGATTGTTTGGATCTTCAATCAAGATACCCTAAAGGGTTACCTATATAAGTATACTAACTTATAATATACCTCAACGTGCCTCAAACATCAACACCACGACCTGAACTTACTTAGTATGGCCATGATGCATCCTAGGGTTCCTTATTCAATCATATTAATCCATGATATAATTATTTGGATAGCTCATGTCATATGTCCTCAAAATCAACTGATAACTCTCATGAAACATCCCCATGTACATAAACGACCCTATAAGTGGCCCTATACTGTCATTACAGCCATAATTGTGGGTAAAAAGAGTCCAAGGTATAATAAAAAGTTACCTCGACTTGGGTTTAACCAACTAGTAATATTTATATACCTCAAATAGTATATTAGGTATCAAATTCTCAAAGTCAGGGTCATCACACCTACAAATTCATCCTTCACGCTTCCACGAGATAGACGGTGCACCACGCTTGGGCGTGCCCACACTTGGTCGATCAAGCTTTTCACGTGTGTCGCATTTGGAAGGCATCTAAAACTTAATATTTAATGAGGGATTTGGTTTTTATATACATATACATATCCAATCACCACAATATATAGTATGTATCATATACATGTTGTATCCCACAGAAAACATGCAAAACGATAAAAGGCAATGATTATGGCCATCCTATATGTGATTCCTCGAGACAAGAGGAATCACGGTCATCTAGGTCTACATCACATGCAACCTTTACAAGATGAAATATGTGCCTGCCTTTCTGGGTTTGATCAGCTCATCTCCATGACCGATCGGCTCACCATCAGGTTGGTTGTTCATGTGCCACCAGCCGATCGACTGGCGCCTCCAGCTGATCAGTTCACCGATCATCGTGCATCTCCTCAGGTCACCACCCACTCGACTCGTTCCTCAAACCGGCCGTCTGGATCACCAACTGATCGGTTCACTCCTTGAACCGATCGTCTTCAGGTCGTCCTCTGTTCTTTGACATAACAGGAAATAAAATCTATCCTATTTACAATGTAATTGTGAAACCCCGAGTTACATTCGGGGGGAGAAAAGGTAGGAAAAGAATTCTCGAATTATTTCAAGTTACATCAGGAATAGGAGAAAGGGAATCGGTGCGCAGACCGAGATGCAAGCAACCACACAAACAACCACACACAGATATAGGGGTTTATAGGCCATAATCATGCTACACATCCACCACAAAACTCGTTTAAGGGCGACGTGTATCGAGTGCATTAATATTACATATCATATATGTATATTTGGGATTTGTGGATTGGACATGTATAAAGCTGATATTATTGGCATCACATGCAATAAATAAAGGCGACAAACCAAAATCGATCATATCGATAATCCTAAAATATAGAACAGTTGACATGGCTCTGATACCACTGTTGGGTTTTAGAGGAGGCAGAGACGCAGCGGAAACATAAAAATTTCTCCCCAAACCCAGAACAAAAGGAATCGCGTCAAAGTCTATATAATAGGAAAGATGGTTTGTGAATCATACCTTGTCCTGAGGCTTGCTCGGCGACAGTACCTCACGCCTTGCGTGGTCTTCACCTCCGATCTTGGACGGTGTCTGTGCAGCTCCTGGTCGCACCGGGACTGATGACTCCTCCTCCTATCGGACTGTCGGATGACAGTTGTCCTCCTGAGCGGTAGTGACCTCCCGCCTCGGAAGTAGTCCACATAGACCACCAGGAACTCCACTCTCCTTGTCCCAAAAGGAAGTGGAAGGAGTCACACCCTCCTGTTGACGTACTAGTCGCCAACACACTCTCCTGCTGCCAATTGCAACTGCAGTTGTCTTTCCCTTGCTGCACCTCCCTTTGCGGGAAGCACTTGCTCGGGCTCTCTCTCGGTTACCAAAACCAGAGAGAACGACAACTTTGCAGAGCAACCAACTTGCACTGAGTTGTACTCTGAGAAGCCCCCAATACCCCTATATATAGGCGGGTTATGGGACAGGGTTCTCTTTCCCTGGCAATATGGGACTAAAAGCAGGAGTAGAAGGGTTCGAGATTTTCCACAAAAAGCAACCAACTCACAACCTGAACCGATCGTTCACAAGTGAACCAGTGAATTGGGGACTTGAACCGGTCGGTTCACTCTTGAACTGCTCGGTTGGGGTTCCAGGTCGGTTCCCGATTGTCTTTCCTTCTTTTGTTTCTAATTGGTATCGAATACCAATCCTATTTCAAATCAAATTGGATAATTGAAACGAAAAGAAAATTCTCACCAATCCTACTTTCCCAAGTTGCTCGGTTGCACCAGTTGAATCGATCGTTACAACCTTTGAAGCAATCGCTTCACCCTGATCTTGAGCCGATCGGCTCAACACTTGAGCCGACCGGTTCACCAAGCTCAGCCAATCGGTTCATCACATGAGCCGATCGGTTGGGAGTGCAGATTGTGCAGAATCAGTCAATTGTGATTTCAATCAATCCGATACTCCAATCAATGCGTCCAACACTTTGAACATTATGATATTGAGCTATCGATTAATTTAGTGTTTAATTGAACTACTAAACTCCTTTAGTAATCAATCTAAACATTGCGTGTGGACAAAACTCCTCTTCCAGGTTAAATCCTATGTGTGTGACCCTGCAGGTCCATTTCACGTTGGCAGTGAAAGTCCATAACACTTATGACTTCACAAGCAAAGAGTGGTGCCTAGTCACACATCATTGCTACCCAAGTGAAATAGAAAGTTGGAGAACAACTTTCAATCCTACAACCAGTGAATGGTGTTACAGTGAATTTATAATTCCTTTGTCACTGATATCCAAAATGAACTCGAGGCATGGAACAGTGATCCTGTCAATGTTCATTCATTTCCTTGATCTCAGAGTAGACCGAGTGAGATGTGTGTGACATCAATATCACATATTAATTCACACGTGCATGCGCATGCCTTTCTCAATCCTACTCATCAAGTGGCCAAGGATATCAAACTCCCTTAGGAGGGACAAATCCCATATCTATCACTCACCCCTCAAAACCCCATGTGTCAAAGCCACCCAATCATCACCTTTATAACAACCCATGTTTCAGGATTACGTTTGATGATGTCAAAGTGTACCCAACGACATGTGTTGAGTGTAGTGATTTCATGTCAAAGAATCACACTCACCACCATCACTGTGAGAGCTGACTGTGACTACCAAGTCATGGTTCCATGTGTCACTCTCACGGTGGGTTTGCCCGGTACCTTGTTCTCTAACAAGTACCTATGTGCTTGGTTTGATATCACCATATCATGACTAATGAGATTCTGTCATCAACCAACACACAATCTAGTTTTCAGTGTTATTGATGTCTATGGTTATTTCCACAATAACAACCGACTAGGGACCAAACAAGAATGTATACTCTTAACATCTGTATGATCTCATCGTTTAGGTCCTCAACCCAAAAGCATACGTCATTGAGTAAAATCATTCTTTAGACATCTATCATGTTACACCATCATCTCAGAAATAGTTTAAACATATAGATTGGAAATTGCCTTTATTATTATTCAAATCATTTACAAAGTATCCCATTACAATCATCACATGACTTGCTCTATGGGCATACATACTAACATAAAATACATGGGATTGCTATCCCATGATGATGATGTAAGTCTTAAGAGGAAATGGCACTATGTGATGAGGGATTTAGATCCCATGGCAATGTGATGATCCTTGAGAATGGATCTGGATGATTGGCAAGAGGCCAAGTGGTAACATGTAATGTTGAATCCTTGTGATGGATCAAGAAGATGTTGATATTATTAACTTTCATGTTGTTTATTCTTGTTATAGTTTGCATGTTATACAACTTGGTTGAATCTTGAAATCAACTTAAAATATACTAATTAATCACAGTGGAACAATTCATGTAGTTTGTCCTGGCCATAGATCCATCATCGTCAGTAGCTGGTGATGGTGAAACAGGTTCTCCTACAGGTTAACCTGGAAGCGCATATTGTTGAATATGTGTGGTTGATCCTAGCCTTAAATAGAGAGGGAATCGAGTGCAGCTATAGTTGCAGACTCGGACATATGTATATATAGAGCATGATGAACAGGCCGATGGCTCAGAGTGATAGAGCATGAATGCGTTCATGGCTCAGAGCACGGTGAATAGGCCCGTGGCTCAGATATACTAGCGCCATGACATGTACCGAGGCGGGCTAGAGGAAGGGTAGCCTGTGGAGCTGACCCTGTGGCTGAGGCCACTTAAGCATGAGACTGCGGTCCTGCTTTGGTTCTCGTGCACTGACCACGAGGTGGGAGGTCATGGAGTCCAACTCTTCCAGTGACCTTGTATGGCATCGGCTTGGGTTTTGCAACCGAAGGTGGGATTTGAGCGGTACGACTCACTTCCTCAAGGCATAATAATATGTAATCCAGCCAAATAGTATTTACTACTTAAGGCAAAACATGAAACATTGGTTGAGGCCTTGCTTGTGTAGTTAATCGTGTTACATCTTGCAGTTGCTTATATGTTCCTCATGATATGTGGTAAGACCTTATAAATCTTATCTTGTTAATCATGTTCCATAAAGAAATGCTTGGGTATACATCTTCCGTACTTTTGGTAAGCTTGCTAGTATGAACATCTTTTCTTTATAACTGCTCTTGTTATACATCTTATCAGTTATCTGCTTTATCCTTCTGAGGTTTTGTAGTTTCGGCGGAAAGTTATGTTTCTTGCTGGGACTGTGTGTCTCACCCCACTGGTTTATAACCTGTTTAGGTGGTCGAGCTAGACGTGGTGGTGGTCGCGGAGTTGCGGCCGAGCAGCAAGACGAGCAGTGGAAGGCAAGCGATGGATATGTTGTTGTTTTGGTTGTTTTGTAGTACAGTCATAGAGTCATCCATGTACTCTTAGGTCCTTGGGAGCGTTTTGACGTTGTTTCACGATGTATAGTTGTTGATCCTTTGTATATCCTGTTGTTGGCCAGATGTGGGCCTTTATGTACATATAAACAGGTGATGAACTCATGTGATGACAAGACAACTGTTGATCTAAGCTATGGACACATATCAATGCTTGTAAATATTTATATAACTTGTTTCCTTGATCGTTTTCTCAGTTTACCTGCTTTCTGCAATCGGTTTTAATTATCACATGTTTTTGGTAATATGTGGTTATGGTGATTTCCGCACGTTTTCGCATAACACCTCGTTGTCTGTGTGATAGTGGGATGTGTTGCCACACATATCGTCCAAGTGAGTATCTTATCGTGCAAGAGGGGTTCCATGTCATGCAAGAGCACAAGGGTATCGTGCATATGCCTTGGGTATCGGCCATAGTAAGTATATCGGCCATACCATGTTGATATTGCCCATAGCAAGTTGATATCGGCCAATTGAAGTGATTTTGGCCACAAGTGAGGGGGTATCGGCCACAAGCAAAGTTGTGTCGGCCAAGAGGAAGTCCATATCGCCCAAGAGTGGTAGAGTGTCGACCAAGGAGGTAAGGAACTCAAAACTTAACCCTAAGGTAAGATATAGTTGTCTTCAAACTTGAATTGAATCATGGAATTAGGGTTATGATCTACCTTTCTTTTCATCTTCACCAATTGCTTATCCATGGTGATTCCTTGTATATGAAGGAGTTGTGAATGAGCCTTGGACCTTTGATAAAGTCATCTTCAACCTTAGGAACATGGAGCTTTGGACCTTGAAGCTTTGAAGTGGTTCTTAAGGCGGGTTATATAACTTGAACTCAACCATGTTATTATTCTTCATCTAAATTGTTATAATTAGTGAAATACTTTAAATACTGAAATTTACTAAAATAGTTGATGAAATTATGAGTTCTAGTAGTTGGTTAGACCTGTTACCATGAATTATAACAGTTAGACCAAATGTCTAGAACTTGAAGAAGATGGTGTCACTTTGTAAAAAGTGATATCGGGTTCAAGTATAAATACAAGTAATTATAACCTGATATGGGTATGACTTGCCTGATATGTCTTGTACAAGATGTTGCATGAGATGCTTGCATGATAGTGAGTCAATTATAGACTCCATACACGATACAAGGTTGAATGAATACTTATAAGTTGACATGAAACCCTAAATTGGGTAACCTGATATAAGTGAAGTATAACAAGTGCTATTGCACGACATGGTTGTATGACATAGTTGCACGACATGGTTGCATGACATAGTTGCCTGACATGGTTGTATGACATAGTTGCACGACATGGTTGCATGATAGGGTTTCACGATACACAACCCTAGATGATATGGTAACCCTAACCCGTCATGGCTAACCCTAGATGGTGACTAGCCCGATAGGGTGATTGAATGTACTTCTATCCCGACATGGTGATGGGTTGATACCTCATAAGTATAATGGGCGACACATACATATACCTTGTGCCCAATATGAGGTCAAGAAGATACCTCATGCCCGATATGGAGACAAGTACAAATCCTAACCCGATATGGTGAGTGTTCATACACCTCCAACCCAAGACACCTTGTAAAGGAGAGATTAAGACACTCATAGAAGTAATGAGTGTAACACCAAGTAATGGTATGACTAATACCTTGATAGGTGAAACACCTAAAGTGGTTGATAATGGTTAATGCTATATCAACAATGTCTCAACCTGAGATGAGTCCATATCAATTGATGATGGTCGGACAATTCAAATGTATAACTCATGATCAATACATGATGTGATGATTTTGGGTCGCATTTAAAAACTTGTTTTACCTGTGTTTTATGCATTTATTGGTCATTTTGGTGGTAAATATTGCATAATTCATTTACTTTGGTCTATGATCCTTCTCAGTGTCAAATATCCTTTATTTTATCGTTTTGAACATAAATGATTACAATGATAGGTTTTATCTCGGCTTATGTAGTTTTGTTTTGCAATTTCAGGAAAAATGCATATCTGCAACTGTCGATACCATCGACAGCTGTCGATACTACCGACACAACCACAGGCAGCCATCCCAAAGGAGCAGCGCAGAGTCGATACCATCGACAGGGAAGTCGATGGTAGCGACGAACCATCAGGTTGTTGGCGAGAAGACAGTCGATACTATCGACCACAAAGTCGATACCATCGACACGTGGAGCTTCAACGATGGAAAAGGATAAAATCGACGCCTCAGGGTGTCTATACCATCAACCCTCATGGATGGTATCGAGTCAGCATCAGGCGCAACAACGAAAAGAAAAGTAGACCTGTCGATATCATGCAAGGTCGATACCATCGACCCGCGTCGATGGTATCGACACCGTCAGATGCAAGTTTGTTTCAGATCGATCTAAATCTGATGGTTGTGATATTTTTGCAACCTAACTTGGTGATTATACCTAATGACGGTGGCCAAGAGAAAGGTATCACATCATTAGCCACTGCACACGTCCCGAGAAGGTGGAGAGAGAAGAAGAAGCACAGAAGCACGCCCCAGCCATTCCGGAAGTCGAAGAAGACGTTCTCCACCGCCGAAAGGCTGTAGATTGCGCATTCTACGCCGAGGAACGCTTGGATCTTCTCCGTTCAGGGGTTTCATTACTTGTTCACATTTTTCTGCATGTTTCCCCTTTTCTCTACCATGTTTTGCTCTGAGATGAACATGCAGGGCTAATCCCCTTTATCTTTTGGACTGGGAGTAGCCCGGGGAATCATTGTATGACATTTTTATCATAGTAATTCATAATTTATCTCTTAAATCCGTGGTATGATTTCGTTTTCTCAATTATTTTGTTATGCTTGATCACCATAATGATAATCTAATGCATTTAATTACTTTGAAAGAAGAATTAATGGTTGAAAAGAGACGAAATTCACATTAATTCACAAATCCCTTGAACAAGGTGATGTAAGGTTAACGGTGGAAACCCAGGGGTCAATTTTAATGCACCTAGTTTAGGGTATATGTTACTACGACGGTGGAACCGACCTAGACATATGTAGTGAATTGTACCACGATAGTGGGCAATTCAGATTACAGGCCACTACTTGGATCTAGAGATGAACCTGAATTATTATATGGAAATTCATACAATGATAACCCGCGGTGAAACCACAATCCTAAAGATCTCCACTTGAATTGATTAAACTAAACCCTTAATCGATTGCTTTGTTTTATTTTATTTTCTTTTATTTTACAACAACTCTCAAACTCTTTTAATCGGTTTAGCTGATCATGACCAGTTAGTAGTAGTCTAGCGATAATTCAGTGTCCCTGAGTTCAACTCGGGCTTCACAAAGGCCTATACTATATTGACGCGTGCACTTGTGTTATACGCACGGTAAAATCGTGTTAAGTTTTTGGCGCCGTTGCCGGGGACACGGCAATTGTCAGCACTACGAGTGCTGCAAGCTGCCATTCTAGGCCACTTTTAATTTTTATTATTTTGTAATCATATTTGAAATTCATAGTCTATTTTCACATATTGTAATCGTCTAGCACAGCACTGAACTGAAATTATTATTTTTGCAGGTACTGTGCATGGTGAGGATGCGTAGCACTGACTACACACAACCTACACCAGAGGTTCCACTGCCGGGACCGGACCACGAGGAGGATTACAATCAAGACCACCTGGAAGAAATAGATTCCGACTCAGAACAAGAAGCCATGGCAGAAGAGCAGACAATATGGGAGAAGATAAAGGCTTCTTCCTCATCCGCTTCAAAGGGGCCAATAAAGAAGCAGGCGATCAACATTCCAACCTATAATATTGATCCTGCATTAATCAACTTGGTCAAGTCAAATGCATTTCATGGGATAAAAAATGAAGACCCAGTGACTCACATTAGCCACTTCGTGGAGAACTGCGATATGATAAAAATAGACAGGTTCCCGCAGGAGACAATTTACCTGAAGCTGTTTCTGAGCTCTCTGGCAGGAAATGTACAAGAATGGTTGAACAATCTTGACGATGAATATGTGGAAACATGGAACCACATGTCGAAAGTGTTCTTTGAAAGGTTTTTCCCTCCATAGAAGACAAATGATATGATCAGAAAAATCCATAATTTCAGCCAGAAGGCAGGGGAGACCTACTCCGAGACCTGGGAACGGTTTCAGATCATGTTAAGGAGGTGCCTGCATCATGGGTTTGACAAGGAGACATAGGTCACAATCTTTTATTTTGCTCTTTCCGAGCATGATAGAAGTAACCTAGACTCCGCAGGTTCAGGGTTCTTCTTAAACAACACAGACACGAGGTGTTGGAAAATTCTGAAAAACATGGCCAAGAAGCAATCCTGGGGCGACAGAGACGCCGTAGAGCATGTTCGCGCTATGGGGGAGTCAAAGGCCATCAAAGAACTAAATGATAAGATGGACCTTCTCGCAAAGAAACTGCTTGCAAAAGAAGATGCAGGATCAGATGATGAGGCTCAAGTGAAATTCATGTGCCAGCAGCAGGGGTATAGAAACAACGATTACTCATGGAGGAAGGACAAGAAATTTTCCTGGAAGGATCCAAATAATTTCTTGCAGGACCCCGACGCGAAACCCCAAACGGCAGAAGAGGATAAGAGCACTGATTTGCTCAATCAAAAGATCAAGCAAAATCAAGAACTGATGAGCACGTTTGGTCAGCAGATCAAGCAGCAAGGGGAATTCATGAACCAATTCGGGCAGACTCTACAAAGCCATGGGGAACAGATGAGGATGATGGAGACATCTTTGGCGCAAATGGCAGATGAGATAGAAAATCTGAAGAAGCCAGCGCAGCAAGGTATTCCGGGTAATACAAACATTCCAGGGGGCAATCAATAGGATAAGGCAATCTTACTAAGGAGTGGAAAGAAGATTTTAAACCCCAGGGCCGATGAACCAAGGAAACCCCGGTCAGAAACCGAAGGTGAGGCCATAGAGGAAGTGCCAATTTTAGTCATAGAACCGGTTGAGGATATAGCATAGGATGTCACAGCAGACCCCGTTGTTGTCGAGGAGGAGACACAGAAAAGGAAACCATATGTGCCGCCGCATCAAAGGGCACAGGCTGTCCCGGTCCCATATCCAAATAGTGTGAAAGCAAAGAAAGTGGACGCCCAGTTGAAGAAGTTTTTGGACAGTTTTACAAAGCTCTCTGTCAACATTCCATTATTAGAAGCAATCGAGCAGATACCCTCCTACGGGAAGTTCTTGAAAGACATCATCATAAAGAAAAGGAAAATCCTTGATACTAAGGTTGTGGTTCTCAAGGAACAGGTGAGTGCCTTCATCATGGGCACATTGCCACCTAAGAGGCAGGATCCAGGCTGCTTCAATATTTCATGCTATATTGGGAAAGTGAAATTCGGCGAAGCACTATGCGATTCAGGGGAAAGTATAAACCTGATGCCTCTCTCTACGTTCAAGTAATTGGGATTGAACGAATCAAGTCCGAGCAATATGACAATACAGTTGGCGGATAATTCGGTGGTGAAGTTGCATGGTATTTGTGAAGATGTGTTGGTGAAAGTAGATCGATTTGTATTTCCAGCAGACTTTGTTGTAATGGAAATGGAAGATGAATAGGGTAATGAGGTACTCCTTGGACGACCCTTCCAAGCTACAGCTGACATGATACTTGAGATGGGGAGAGGTCGTTTGACCTTCGGTATCACTGACGATCAGTTCGAGATGGTCATGCCTTCCAGCACCACGCAATCTAAAGCTAAGGAGCAATGCCGCATGGCGAAGCACTTTGATTAGAATATCTCTCTCTGTCTAGGGAAGCCATTTTTAGATATGGCTCATGTAATGACTAAGGTGGAGAAGGGGACACTGGCTGTAGACATCATGGAGCAGACCAAGGTTGTGTCTCTTAGCAAAGATATTGGTTTTCCCAATGATGAAGAGGAGGACATCCAACCTTCTACTGAAGATGTGGCCATATCAAGTTCTATTTTCAATGCATATCCAGAATTACCACTTGAAGCCTGCCTGGTTAATATAACACATGATTGGATGAGAAGCAAGTCACTACAAGAGTGTGCCAAGATGCTTCAAGTGCTTCCATGCTTATATGCTAGGTACTATGAAGACCTTGGAGAACTCCCACCACTGCTTCAGTCATCCTTAATCAGCCCGCCATATTTTGAATTGAAGCCATTGCCACCGCACTTGAAATATGCATTTCTAGCTGAGGATGAGAAGCTGACTGTGATTATTTCGGCATATCTGAGTGCCGAGGAGGAAGATCAATTGCTGATTGTGTTGAAGAACCACCGAGGTGCATTCGGGTGGTCGGTCGCAGACATCAAGGGAATCTCCCCTAGATTGTGTCGGCACAAGATCCGGCTCGAGGAGGGAGCCAAACCGGTAATTCTGCCACAGCGTCGACTAAATCCTAGCATGATGGAGGTTGTCAAGAAGGAGGTGATCAAGCTCCTTTTTGCAGGTATCATCTATGCTATATCCAACTCGACATGGGTGAGTCCTACACAGGTAGTCCCTAAAAAGGGGGGAATTATTGTTACACATTATTTGTTAAATGAACCTGTCACGACCTGCTTGGTAGCCGGGTGGCGTGTATGTATAGACTACCATAGATTAAATGCTGCTACGCTTAAGGATCATTTTCCTCTCCCATTCATTGATCAGATTTGAGAGCTATTAGCAGGTCGATCTCATTTTTGTTTTCTCGATGGTTATTTGGGGTACAATCAGATTTCCATTGATCCTAAGGACCAAGAGAAGTCCACCTTCACTTGTCCTTACGAAAGATTTGCATATCGCCGTATGCCATTTGGTTTGTGTAACGCACCAGCAACCTTTCAGTGTTGCAGGCTTGCCATTTTCTCCGATATGGTTGAACATTGTTTGGAGGTTTTTATGGACGATTTTTTTGTCTATGGTGCATCCTTTGATGAATGTTTATACAATTTGGACAAGGTTTTGCAACGATGTGAGGACACACATTTGGTCCTCAATTGGGAGAAATGCCACATGATGGTCAGCGAAGGGATCGTGCTTGGACATAAAGTGTCTAGCAAAGGGTTGGAGGAAGACCCGGTGAAGATCGAAGTTATTTCCAAATTGCCCCCACCGAATTCGGTTAAAGGGGTACGGAGTTTTCTAGGTCACACCGGTTTTTATCGATGCTTTATAAAAGATTTCTCTAAAATCACCAAACCATTATCTGAGTTGTTGGAAAAGGATGTTGTGTTTGATTTTAACTGAAAGTGTTTACATGCGTTTAATGTGCTTAAAGAAAAACTGATTTCCGCACCGGTTGTGCAAATACCGGACTGGACCAAGCCGTTTGAATTGATGTGTGATGCGTCAGATTTCACAGTTGGGGCTGTTTTGGGACAACGTGTGGACAATAAACCCGCTGTGATTTTCTATGCGTCCAAAACTTTAAATGACGCACAGTTGAATTACACGACAACTGAAAAAGAACTTCTCGCAGTTGTTTTTTCTTTTGAAAAATTTCAGCAATATCTTCTTGGATCAAAAGTCATGGTATGGACGGACCACGCCGCCATAAAGTATTTGATGGAAAAGAAAGATGCCAAACCTAGACTGATTAGGTGGATCTTACTTCTACAAGAATTTGATATTGAAATCAAAGATAAGGCGAGCATTGAAAATGTGGTTGCGGACCATTTGTCTAGGTTGGAAAGGGTAGATGAGAAGGGCGTGCATATACCCATTACCGAGACGTTTCCTGATGAAAAACTTTTATCTATGAAATCTAAAGATCCTTGGTTTTCTTATATTGTTAATTATCTTGCCTGCAAAATTATTCCAGATGATTGGACATACCAGGAGAAAAAGAAAATTTTTCATTCTTTGTGGTATTATTTTTGGGATGACCCTATTCTGCTGAAGCAGTGCAGGGATGGAGTGTTGCGCAGGTGTGTACCGAAAGTGGAATATGAAAGTGTCTTACATCATTGCCATACTCTATCGACGGGTGGCCACCATGCAAGTTCTAGAACTGCGGCCAAGGTACTGGAGAGTGGTCTTTACTGGCCTACTTTGTTCAGGGACGCCTATGACTATGTGCGACAATGTGATTCCTGCCAATGGGCAGGTAACATTTCAAAAAGACAGGATATGCCCCTCAATGTATTTTAAGAGGTCGAGGTGTTGGATCTGTGGGGTATTTATTTTATGGAACCCTTTGTGTCCTCCAATTCTAACTTGTACATTCTATTATCTGTTGACTATGTATCGAAGTGGGTAGAGGAAATACCCACTAGGACTAATGATGTCGCTGTAGTGTGCAGGTTTGTCAAAGAACACATTTTCTGCATGTTTGGGGTACCAAGAATGATCATTAGTGATGGAGGTACGCATTTCCAGAATTAAAAGTTCGCGGCACTGTTGAGAAAGTACGGGGTAAAGCACAACATTGGTACCCCGTACCACCCGTAGACACAGGGGCAAGTGGAGGTCTTCAATCGGGAGATTAAGAAGATCTTGGAGCGCATTGTTGCTTCGACAAGGAAGAACTGGAGTATCTTTCTACCAGACGCTTTGTAGGCGTACATGATGGCATATAAGACACCTATAGGCACTACACCTTTTAGGTTGGCTTACGGTCCGGCCTGCCATTTGCCGGTGGAATTGGAGCATAAGGCACACTGGGCGCTTAGGAAGCTGAATTTGAGCTACGATGAGGCAGGAAAGAAATGGCTGCTTGAGCTTAACGAACTTGACGAGATGAGGATGAATGCATATGAAAGCTCGCGGATCTATAAGGAACGAACAAAGCTGATTCACGATCGACATATTCAGATGTGCGTCTTCAAGAAAGGAGATCGTGTACTCTTGTTCAACTTCAGGTTGAAGATGCATCCCGGGAAATTGAAATCCCGAAGGAGAGGACCGTTCACCGTAGAGGAAGTCAGGACACATGGTGAAATCATGGTGCGTGATGGCGAGACAACATTCTTGGTTAATGGACAATGATTGAAGTTGTATTTCAATGAGGATTACACAAGGAAAGTGAATGAGGTCAAACTCATTGTGCTTCCAGATCCATGAGGAGCTTGATTTCGTTTATCCTAAGACATTAAATAAGGGCGCTTGTTGGGAGGCAACCCAGCCATCGATAAGTTCGTTTAGTTTCTTTCACATTTGTACTTTGGTTTGATTTGATTTTGTTTTTAGTGTAAAAATGATACCTTGATCGTTTGCTCAATGTGCAGGACTGAGGCAGGGTCGATACCATCGACCCTTATGTCGATGGTATCGAGATGGGCACAGGTAGGCGGCTGCAAAAATCACTCTGTGTCGATACTATCAACGGCCTCGTCGATGGTATCGACACACCATAAGGTTGATCGAACAAATGAGGTCGATAGTATCGACACGGGCGTCGATACTCGTGAGATCTCTAGAGATATTCAGACGAAAATTGTCTTCGTGAAGTCAATACCATCGACAGGCCTGTCGATGGTATCGATCGAGTTACTGGCAGAAAGCGGCGGCCGGGCCTCGCGAGGGTGTGTGCCCTAAGAAGAGTTGATATTATCGGCGTGCGTCGATGGTATCGACACGACATGTCACTGATCCGCGAGAGGAGATCAACGACGATCGCTGCATCACGAGAGTCGATCCGTGGGATGGGTTGATACCATCGACACCTGTCGATGGTATCGACGCGTCATCGATCTGGGCCCCCACATCAGGCTATTAACAACCGTCGATACTAGCAGAAGACGGATTGTGCTACAGGAGTCGATACCATCGACTCGCGTCGATGGTATCGAAGGGCACACAGCAACGTCGGCCACAGTTATAAAAGGGATGGATTGTCATCATATGACGTCACACCTTCAGAGCTTTCCTCCTCCACTTGTACCGTGCGTCTTGTTGAGCGATCGGAGCCCGGCTACGAGCATCCAAGGAGCGTGTTCTTCCCCGAGCCTTCATCGAGCGGAGATTGTCTTCTCCGACCTTCACCGAGCTCTGTCTTTTATTCCTCCTTTCTTTGCGATGATGGTGCGTACAGCCGGAGCTTCTTCTTCACGAGCGTATCCTATGGAGATCCCTGAGTTTGTTCCTCCACCGCCTGCATCTATTCCTCGTCCGAGGATAGTCCATCCTTCCGTGGAGGTCCAGAAGGTTTACGAGGAATTGATGAAGCGCAAGATTGAGCCGACCCACTACGTCGACCGGGATATGGTTCGCTACTTAGGGTTCGAGGCTAATCTCCAATATGTTCTCTAAGGTCAAGTGCAACAAACCAACCAGACGCCAGATGAAGTCCAATACTACACCTAGGGCCATCCATTTTTTGGCGAGTGGCCAACCTACAAGGAACTCATGGCAGAGTTCATGGCATCACTTGACATCAACGTGTTGCCCAATGACTTGATCGCCACCGACAGAGAATGGAGGAAAGGGAGGGTGTCGTTCCGAATCTTCAACAACAACTACACCATCACCCTCGACCAGTTCAATTCTATATATAACTAGGCTCATCACAACTACCAGCACCAGCGGCCAGATAATAGGACAGATTACGACGCCATCTTTGCCAAGTTGGTGACTGCGCCACCCGACCAATCCGTGAGCTACCATAATGCAGCGGTTGCGAATTTTGAACATCCGTTTGTGCGGGTTCTCCACCGCATGCTCTGCACCACCCTATTCGGTCGTGGTGATCTGTCTCTCAGCAAGTTTCAAGAGACATATTTGCTCTTCCTGCACAAGTTGGTGAAGTGCGAGGAGTGCGATTGGGGCGCATTCTTCTTGACGCACGTGGTGGTCGTGAAGCGGAGTACAAGGAAATCTCCTATACATTTTGGAGGGCTAATCACACCATTGGCCGTCTATCTTGGGTTGGATATTTCCCAGCTCACTCCCCTCTCTAACAGGAGCAAGGTCAACCTCCAGCATCTGCACCGCTCCAACCTCATCCTGCTTCATGATGGCTTGCCATATGCACATTTCCACATTAATCACGCTTATCAAGAATGTGCACTTCCCGACCCCGTCTTCCATATTGAGGGTGCTCAGCATTTCTGATGGTCCATCATTGCCAAAGATGACTCAGATGAATATGGCAACAATGACGACAACGACAATGATGGCGACGAGCATGAAGAGGAAGAGGAGGCCTCCACTCCTCTTCGGGAATGAGTGGCACCCAGGAAGCGTCCCCGCATGCATCCGGGTGCATCTTCTTCTTTGCAGCCTCCGCCACTACAACCCTCGCATCAAGGCGAGGATGTCTACTCCATGCTGGGGATGTATACGATGTTGCAAGAGATCCGGCACACCCAACTGCAGCATACAGCTTCATACGTCGATATTCAGGATACGACGAACCAGCTGCTTGACAACCAGAGGGCTATTTTCGAGAATGAGCGCCTCCTCCTTGAAAACCAACAGCACATCTACGACAGGTTGCACAGGATGGAGATGCAGCAGCAGCCCTTCTACGATCATTATTGGAGCCAGAATTAGTTTGGGGGGTATCCACAACCTCCGCCCATGCCCCAATACGATCCGAGCTTTCAGGGGCATTACCCATCTTGGGACCCCACAGCCTCGCAGTACCCGCCTCCTCCAGAAGAATGATTGGCATCACTGTTCCACCTTTTAAGGTTGTTTCTGCCTATGAGGCCATAGTCAAATTCAAGCTTAGGGGGGAGTTGGAACAACTCTATCCTTTAGTTTTTTTAGTTTTTATTGTTTTGTCTTTTGTCATTTATTTCTTGCAATTTTTAGTTTATTTGTAGGATCCACATTCTATCTAGTGTAATTGTGGATGTCATAACTCATGAGTCATCTCATTGCTTGTACTTGGGAATCAAGGGAAAATTTAATTTTTTTTTAGTGTTTTGCAAGCTTGTGTTATTCAACTTTGAGCACAGAACTTAAGGAAATGATTGGGTTTGTCAACGCTAAAATAGAAAATCACAACTGTACATGCCTAGGATTCTTGAAAAGTGGACGGAACTGGTTGTTTGAGCCTAAACTGATCAAATGATAATCAGACCTTAATTTGAAATAACAGAGAGAAACCTCTTAATTAGCACACATGTCAGTAAGGAGGGACACATAATAATTTACAAAGGTTCAGTCAATTAGTCTTGTGATCTATCCACCCCATTGTTTTTCATATTCCACCATAAGAATTGGAAGTACATTACGGTTTTAATTTCTTTGATTACATTCCATGTAGATAGGTCTTGCATTGCAGCTATTTTCACATATTTTGCATGAAATGAAAAAAATGGATTAGTTATACATGCACATTATCCTTACGTGCGTGTCATTTAGTTGCATAATTATCATGTTGTAGCTGCATTCACATTTTTGTGCATAGTGTACATCATACGTCTTATATCTTCTGAACATTAAGGGTGATTAACTTGTTCCATACCTTCTGAATGCTTCAAATGTATAAGTTATGCAGCATGAAGTGAGCACGACAAACAATTCGTTGTCATCTATGAAAATAAGGGCTTGAAGAAAAAATAAGAAAAAAAAGTTTTGAAAAAAAAAAGAAAAAAAGAGTAGTGAGAAGCAAGTAGGATTGAGAGGGAGAAAGGAACATAGTCTCACCTGTATTTTAAGATGAATAAGTACATGATGTAGTTCTTATAGATATTCCATCTCACCTTGAGAGGGGATGTTAGTGCATGCATCATTCCACCCAAATGTAGGCATTAGGGCATTTTCATTTGCATATGCATCATTTAAGTCTTTTTTTCTTTGTGCATGTTAAAATCGTATAATGCTTCCATTTCTTCCACTAGCCACCCATTCCATCCACCCGTTGCTCGATTTGGTAGGCCACCGTGATTCTCTCCTCACTCGTTAATATCAGGACAGTTGCTTCCATGTAGATGGTAGTTAGGGCGAGCAATGTAGAATAGGAGATCACAAGGTGCACTGAGTCTGAACCGGAGAATTTTATTATGTTAACTGCCTTATATGATAGTGTTCATCAATTTTGAGGTAGATATCTTTTATGGATGATTACTGTCACCTTTAGGGTAATTATCATTCCGTAGTTAGTGAGGGCTGATATGTGAATGTCTGGCGGGGATCATATGGTGATGTTTTTTGTGATAATTTATTCTTTAGTTGACCCTCGCAATTCTATTCAAAAGTTTAGTTGCTCGAGGACGAGCAATGTTCAAGCTTAGGGGAGTTTGATGCGATGATTTTGAGTCGCATTTATAGACTTGTTTTACCTGTGTTTTATGCATTTATTGGTCATTTTGGTGGTTAATATTGCATAATTCATTTACTTTGGTCTATGATCCTGCTCAGTGTCAAATATCCTTTATTTTATCATTTTGAACATAAATGATTACAATTATAGGTTTTATCTCGGCTTATGTAGTTTTGTTTTGCAATTTCAGGAAAAACGCATATCTGCAACTGTCGATACCATCGACAGTTGTCGATACTATCGACACAACCACAGGCAGCCAACCGCAAGGAGCAGCACAGAGTCGATACCATCGACAGGGAAGTCGATGGTAGCGACGAACCATCAGGCTGTCGGCGAGAAGACAGTCGATACTATAGACCACAAAGTCGATACCATCGACACGTGGAGCTTCAATGATGGAAAAGGATAAAACTGACACCTCAGGGTGTTGATATCATCGACCCTCGTCGATGGTATCGAGTCAGCATCAGGCGCAACAACGAAAAGGAAAGAAGATTTTTCGATATCGCGCAAGGTCGATACCATCGACCCGCGTCGATGGTATCAACACCGTTAAATGCAAGTTTGTTTCAGATCGATCTAAATCCAACGGCTGTGATATTTTTGCAATCTAACTCGATGATTATACCTAATGACGGCGGCCAAGAGCAAGGTATCATGTCATTAGCCACTGCACACGTCCCGAGAAGGTGGAGAGAGAAGAACGAAGCCCAGAAGCATGCCCCAGCCGTTTCGTAAGCCGAAGAAGACGTTCTCCACCGCGGAAAGGCTGTAGATCGCGCATTCTACGCCGACGAACGCTTGTATCTTCTCCGTTCAGGGGTTTCATTACTTGTTCACATTTTTCTCCATGTTTCCCCTTTTCTCTACCATATTTTGCTCTAAGATGAACATGCAGGGCTAATCACCTTTATCTTTAGGACCGGGAGTAGCCCGGGGAAGCATTGTATGACATTTTTATCATAGTAATTCATAATTTATCTCTTAAATCCATGGTATGATTTCGTTTTCTCAATCATTTTGTTATGCTTGAATACCATAATGATAATCTAATGCCTTTAATTACTTTGAAAGAAGAATTAACGGTTGAAAAGAGACAAAATTCACATTTATTCACAAATCCCTTGAACAAGGTGATGTAAGGTTAATGGTGGAAACCCAGAGGTCGATTTTAATGCACCTAGTTTAGGGTATAGGTTACTACGAAGGTGGAACCAACCTAGACATATGTAGTGAATTGTACCACGACAGTGGGCAATTCTGATTACAGGCCACTACCTGAATCGAGAGATGAACCTGAATTATTATATGGAAATTCACACAATGATATCCCGCGGTGAAACCGCAATCCTAAAGATCTCCACTTGAATTGATTAAACTAAACCCTTAATCGATTGCTTTGTTTTATTTTATTTTCTTTTATTTTACAACAACTCTCAAACTCTTTTAGTCGATTTAGCTGATCGCGACCAGTTAGTAGTAGTCTACCAATAATTTAGTGTCCCTGAGTTCGACTCGGGCTTCACAAAGGCCTATACTACATTGACGCGTGCACTTGCGTTATACGCACGGTAAAATCGTGTCCATACACTACAGAATAAATGTGATGGGCTAGTGCATAAAGTATTAGGATGGGAAATACCCTAATACAAGATAAGTTGTTGAACTTAAGAAAGTTAAAAGTGATTAGGGAAGTGATACATCAAGACATGATAGATATCACATCCAGCACTTCAAGGTTGATGTACCTTGATACACCTTAAATCCAATATACTTGGATGAGTTACACCTGAAGTGTGTTATGTCTATTGTTACATTGAGATGTAATAAGTTTAATGCAATTTGATAAGTATGGGATAACATACTTTAAGAAAGGGGTTAAACCAAGTTAATAAAGTATGATGTAATCATACCTTGATAAGGATGAGAGAGGAACTCATACCTTGTGTTGATGATTCATTTAAAGATAAATGATGAGAATAAATAAGTATGATGGAATACTTATAATATCAATGTTTGCTCTTAGATGTGTGGAGCAATGAATTAGGGTTCGATCATTGATAATATGACCCTGAAAACCTAAATGGTTAATAATGGAAAACCCTAACCCTAAAGATGGGAAGGTTGTATTTCTCTTATTTCATAAGTTGTTGCCTAGTGAGAGGTGACAAGATGTGTAATGTCCTTGTGAGCCATGTGATAGTTTGTTGCCTAGTGAGAGGTGACAAGATATTTAATGGGCCTTGTGAGCCATGTGAGATGCTTGTATAGCAAGTATCATGTATACCTTGGTCTGAGGACCTAGAGGTAATAGCTACTTGATAAGTGGTAATAGTGTTCAGTGATGATCTAAGGGTTTGAATACCTAGATCCAGTAATCATGATAATGATGATGTGAAGGGATGAGAATTCCCAGTAATGTGATAAGGGACTGAGATCCCAAGCATCACGTGTTTTAAAGATTTGAAAAAGTACGTGATAGATGTATTACACTTTTCTTTGTAGCATTTGTTGTGTTTGATAAAGATAACTTGTTTGATGCTAAAAGAATGATGTAATGCACATAATATATCACTAGAAACTATAAAACATTACCCTGACCATAGATCCATTAGTGTCAGAACTTGATGATGGTGAAACAGGTTGCTCTGCGGCATAACCCAGAGTGCATACTTTTGAGTATGTGAGGGTGTAAGTACGGACGGTACTGTGTGAGCCGATCCCCTTACGATCCCGAAATGAATGGGGGTTTGGCTATATGCCCTATCCTAGCTCAAGTGTGACTTCGATCGTAGACTCTCTGTTGAGCACGGTGAACTGGCCTGTGGCTCGGAGTATGGTGCTTGTGTCGCCATGACTCAGACTGGGGACGGTTGTGTGTAGATGTTTCCCCTAAGAGAGTGTAGTTGACGTTGTAGCTCTAAGTGAGGATGCCTATGTACCCTGACACAGCTTGTTAGTAGTGGCAAGAGAAGTCCTGCATGTGGTCTCGTACTGACCGAGACGGTCTGAGGTCATGGAAACCGACTCTACCATTGACCTTGTATGGTACCGACTTGTGATAAGTTTGTGGTTGGTTGGAGATGGCCGGGGTATGCTCCATCTCCTCAGAGCATAAGTGTGATTTGTAAAATATGTTCAGCCGTGTAGTATATCTGCTTAAGGATCGAATACGAGAAACATTGCTTGATGTGCAATACAATTATACATTCTAGTTGATAGATGTTATTTATGTTTCTTTACATTCCTTGCAAAGCATATAGATGAATTATAATCTACCATGGGTAGATGCAATGTTCTCCTTATGAAAGGAGATTACTTCATTCTATTCATATAGTGAATTATCCTTCTTGTTAATATAAAAAGAATCTCTGCTCAGTTTATAAATGCTTAATCTGTGATAATAATATGGTCGACGGAGAGTTATATCTCTCGTTGGGACAATTACAATTGTCTCACCACCGTGGGACCCAAATTTTTAGGTGGATGTGCATGAGGAGGTGAAGACCTTTCTGCAGAGGAAGAACAACAGCTGAGGCAGCAATGACAGCTCAGGTTGAGTGTATTGTCTGTCATGTCTTGTAGATATGAGTCCTATGTGTCGTCTCTGTACTCTCAGGTCCTTGGAGTTGGTTCGTACTGGTTTTATGATCAATAAGAGATTTTGGCTTACGTGCCTCGAGGTTTTATGTTGCTCATGTATAGTTTGGTAAAGCAACTGTTATATGTTATTCTGGAGATGAGATGTACCGGATATGTACAATATGAATAATGATGTATATAAGGTTTTGGACCTTTCAGTAAGAGTTTTCTTTGGAATGGATCTCTTTGAAAAATGGTTTTAATTTTTAGTGATTTTCGTTAATATGATGTTTATGTTTAATTCCGCTAAATTAATGACGATTTGTTTGTTGGTTTTGCGACTGTCGTCACATTTTTAGTCACATTTATAGGCTATTTTTATCTTGTTTTGTGTCGTTATTTGTCATTTTGTGACTATAATGGCATGATTCATTTCCTTCAGCCTATAATCATTGTATGCATCAAATTTATCTTATTTTATCTTCTGTCGTATGAATTATCAAATTTCTCAGATTTAATTTGTGTTTTTCTCTTGGTTTCAGGTACCTTACATTCTAGGACCCGTCGATACCATCGACGGATCCGTTGATGCAATCGACATGGCAATAGTGACCAGGTCAAAGGGAAGGCATCCAACTCGATACCATCAACCACACTGGTCGATGGTATCGAGATGCTAATAGGCGGATTCCAGAAATTAAAGAAAGCATTGGTACCCTAGCGGGTCGATACCATTGACACCCTATCGATGGTATCGACGCCATAAGATCAGGAAATTGTTCAGAACGATCACGATTGAATGGCTGCGATATTTTTGGCGGTTGTAAGTGGTATCTATACTTAGAAAAAGGCGGCCCAAAGAAAAATAGGATGTTCTATTCCATTGCACGAGTCCCGGAGAAGAGGAGAGCAAAGAACGGAGGCCAGAACAATGCCCCTGACATTTCTAGAGCCGCAGACGGATGATTTCACTACTGGAAGGCTGCAGAACGTGTGTCTCGCACCGAGTATCATCCAGATCTTCTCTGTTTCAGGAGTTACACCATATTTTCATTTGTTTCTCCAAGTTTCCCTCTTTCTTCTCAATGTGTACTGTTGAGATGAATATGCGGGGCTAATCTCCATTATCCTTAGGACTGGGAGTAGCTCGGGGAATTGTTGTATGACAATGTTATATTAATTATCATAATTTGTCTCACTTTCCCTTGATATGTTATCGTGTTTCCATTGCAATTTACTATGCTTGATCACCATAGTCAATTTTTTAATACCGTTAATTACTTCTGACAGAGAATTAGTAGTTGAAAAGGCACGATTAACACATTAATCAATAAATTCGTTAGACAAGATAATGTACGATTAATAGTGGATAATCAGAGAAATAGTTAAAGCACCTAGATGTAGGGTATAAGTTACTACTGGCGTGGAACTGACCTAGAACGAGGTAGTGAATTGTATCACAGAAGCGAGCAATTCTGACTATGGGCCATCATCAAGGAAAGAGAACGAATTATGTCAATTGTGTAGATTTGTGTGCAGTGAGACCTCACGGTGAAACCGCAATCCTAAGGATTCCCATTTAATTTGATTAAACTAAACATTTAATCACCACTCGCTTTTGTTTTTTTTACTTTGTTTTCTTTGTTAAAACCAAACAATCAACTTTTGCATTTGGTCTTGTTGATCGCGACCAGTTAGTAGTAGTCTATTGAGATTTCAATTTCCCTGAGTTCGACTCGGGCCTCACAAGGCCTATATAACATTGATACGTGCCCTTGCGTTATACGCACGGCTTTTGCGTGTCACACTTGCACCTAGTCAAAGATGTATAAGCTATCCAATTATTGTTCCCTCGAACAATTGGCAAGTGGATGAGCCAATAGAATTATATCATGCTCCTAGTCAGGTTGTAAATGAACAAGTTGATCATGCTCATGATGAAGAACAACCTGAAGATCCTACAGGAGTTGTAGAACCCAATGTCGAATTAAGAAGATCCACAAGATCAAGGAGGCATGTCATCCCATCTGACTATGTTTTATACCTTCAAGAGCCAAATGTAAACTTCGAAGATATTGATCCCTTATCTTTTTCATAGGAAATAGATTGTGAAAATTCATCTAAGTGGCTTGATGGCATGAAGGAGGAACTATCATCGATGGATAAAAATCAAGTTTGGGATCTTGTACCTTTACCAGAGAGTATTAAGCCTATTGGTTGCAAATGGGTCTTTAAGACCAAAAGGAACTCAAATGGTGAAATTGAGAGGTACAAGGCCAAATTAGTTGCGAAGGGTTTCACACAAAAGGAAGGCATTGATTACAAAGAGACTTTTGCTCCAATCTCATTAAAGGACTCCTTTAGAGTAATCACGACCTTAGTAGCTCATTTTGACCTTGAGTTACACCAAATGGATGTGAAAACAACATTTTTGAATGGGGACTTATCTAGAAGAAGTCTATATGGAACAACCAGAAGGTTTCATTGATGATAGTAGAAGTCATATGGTTCGCAAACTGAAGAAATCAATTTATGGACTTAAACAAGCATCCAGACAATGGTATAGAACGTTTAACACTATCGTATCAACTTTTGGGTTTAAATCTAATATTGTTGACCGATGTACATACCTCAAGATCAGTGGGAATAAGTTTATAATATTGATTCTTTATATAG
Organism: Alisma plantago-aquatica; assembly: GCA_963693085.1. Taxonomy (NCBI): domain Eukaryota; kingdom Viridiplantae; phylum Streptophyta; class Magnoliopsida; order Alismatales; family Alismataceae; genus Alisma; species Alisma plantago-aquatica. The sequence goes on along the minus strand of OY856409.1, from coordinate 6,186,059 downwards.
ATGACATTCTAATGGAAAGTAATAACTTGAGCATATTACATGAAACTAAAGAGTGTCTTTCTTCTAATTTTGAGATGAATGATATGGGTGAAGCCATGTATGTACTCGATATAGAGATTCATAGAGACCGAGCTAAAGGCATACTTGGAATATCCCAAAAGGCTTATATATCTCAAGTTTTAGAGAAGTATGGAATGAAAAATTATTCACCTGGACCTACATCTATAGTTAAAGGAGATAAGTTTCACTCCAAGCAGTGTGCTAGTAATGATATGGAAAGGAACAAAATGAGGAAAATGTCACACACATCTGCAGTTGGGAGCCTACAATATCTCCAAATATGCACTCGACCAGACATTGCTTTTTCTCTAGAATGCTTGGTCGTTACCAAAGTAACCCAGGCATTGACCACTGGAGAGCCGTGAAGAAGGTGATGTGCTACCTGCAAGGGACAAAGGATTACATACTTACAATAGAAGGACAAACTACCTTGAGGTTATAGGATATTCAGATGCATATTTCGCTGGTTGTCTAAATAGTAGGAAGTCTACAACAGGCTATATCTTCCTACTAGCTTGTAGTACAGTGTCATGGAGGAGTGTTAAATAAAAGACTACGGCTTCATCCACCGTGGAAGTTGAGCTTATAGCTTGCCATGAAACATCATCATAGGCAATTGGGCTTAAGAATATGATACAAGATCTTAAAGTTGTTCATTCAATTCATAAGCCAATACAGATATATTGTGATAATGAAGTTGCGATCATTTTTTCCAATAATGATAAAAGTACCACTGCATGTAGATATGTAGACATAACACTCTATGTTGTTAATGAGCGAGTTGATAACAAGATGATAATGATTGATCACATTGGTACATAGTATATGATATCGGACCCTCTTACAAAAGGGCTAGCTTCAGGGTTGTATACATCTCATGTAAAGAATATGGATATGAGAAAGTCATTTGATATGTAATGGTTAATGTGATGTGACAATGTAATATTTATTATGTGATCACATATTTGACTCGCTATTTCTGTTTCAATACTTGTTATAACAGAATGTCAGTTTTGACACAAGGTTGGACCAAATAATAGATTTGATGTCAATTTATTCATAAAGTTTGTATCACTACATATAAAATGATTAGATATTGTGGTACATAGAAGGAAATATTCATTTATTGATTATCAACTGCTATGACTCATATCTTCTTCTCATATATGGAAGTGTCTGTATTGAGCATCAAGTGGAGAATTAATAAATATTATTGTCATGGCATTTTCGGTCAAGTGAAAAAATTTTGAATATGCCCTTTTAGTATGGCCCAAAATAATTAAGTATATATATTTATTTTTAGTATTTTCCTATAAAGATGCACCTTTTGGACTGGGTAGTTTCCCATAACTGTCGTGTCTCTTTATGATGGAAGAGAGACAATATATTTGTTATATATATTTGGATTTGGTCCTCTCACCAGGGATGTCATCTTGTAACTGACTACTATCTGTTGGGGAATCCACAGGAAAGAGAAATCAACGCCGTTTTTGGAGATGTATGCTTCCGCTTAGCACGTCTCCCTTTCTTATTCCGTTCGTCAGTGTGTGTTGCTCTGTCCCGATTCGTCGGTGTCGTGTCGCTTCCATCGTACATATTGCTTCCGGTCATGGATGGAATTATAGGGTCTTCTGCAAATTCGGGTATGATTTTATATCAAAACAATTTGGAATCCTACCTATCTACTCGGAATGTCCTTAACTATCCCACTACCCAACGTGTATTATTTAAGTCTATCGTATTCATTATACACGTAGAAGCTAGCTGGAGAGTAAGGTTGATGTACATGCACGTGTTGCATAATTACATAGTCATCCACCATATACTTATGCCAATGTCAGATCACGAGCTATACTACATTTTAGTCATCTAATGTAACAATGTGATTAAGTTTCATATCTTAATTGTTGTGATTATTATTCACATTTGTCACTAGTTATTGTTTCTTAATATGAATGCAGCCGAAAAGCACAGTAAGTTTGGTCGTTCTTGTTGATCAGTATCAAATCAGTTGTTTATTTCTTGACATTAAAGAAGGATGATATGCTTCGAAACCCAGCATATATCAGTCTCACTCGACTTGGTCGGAGGTGGACAGAATGTACATGTTTTGGGGATGGTGCTGCCGCCTTCTCAAGGTCGCCGCCTGGCAGCCCAGCTTTTGAAGTTAACTCAGCGATGATCATCACTGCAGGCCGGGTGTTGGAGTTCATTGGAGAGGAGACAACAAGAATACCAATCTGGTTGGGTTGGGCAACTAGACCTAAAGGTCACGTTTCTGATCGGCCATGATGGAAATCATAGAGGATATGCTCGGATGTGGAAGATGGTGATTTCATCTGTTGTGTCGCGTTGCTGGTGGCCGAGAATTTCCTTTAGGGCTCGTCGAAGGTGGAAGGGGTTCGAGCATACTACGGGCGATGGTTGTACATCATGGCGAGGCCTGAAGCATTTTTTGGCAGTGGTGAATTCGTTGTTGTGATGGCCATGGAGGGTTGCAGGTCTATTGCTTATATAGAAAGGGGTTTCTAGAGTTCTTGGAGGGGACAGATGAAGAGGAGCGGTTAGAGGAGGCGTTTAAAATAACGGCTGTCACATTGCCGTTTCTTGGCGAGGGAGGGGTCGTCGAACGCTTCTTTTGCAGGTCGCTGGCCTTCAATAGTTGGGGCCATTTTTCTTCGGCTGCCTTCAATGGAGAGCCATGGTGGCAGAGGGGAAGGTTAACCGAAGTACAGGAAGTCGAACGGGAAAAATTTCCTTGACGCTTATTTGGAGCCGCGCCTGGGGTACCCGGACGCACGCTGGGTTAGCGATAACCAGCCGAGCGGGACCCTAGTTCACATAGCCGGTTGACAAATTAAATGAATTGCCTTAAATTTCTTTTTTATTAAATTGAAGTTTTATTATAAAATTGTGTATCTCTCAAATCACTGTTCCCTTTCTGTTGAAAATTTCAACATGACTTTAATAGCTATTAATCTGAGTAATTACAATACTAACTCCCTCAAATCATCATAGCTAAAAATCATTACTTCCACAATTGATCCAAATATTAACTTTCAAATATCAACAATATCTTTTTTATGTGATCTCAAAGCTAAGAAATTCTAATGGAGAGTGGTGCTTCGAGACGCACACACTAGCCAATAAAAGGTGACTAGATGCGCCCCACGGAACTCAAACACATGAGTTCTCTCAAAATTTATAATAACCCTAACAAGATTCGATCACAACACTAAATAGGTCACCCGCAAGCGCACGAGGTACTACTGTAGTATAGGTGATAGGCAAGAGTAAGGGTCGATCCTCAGGGACAGAGGAGGCACTAGAGCTAGGTTAGCGTTGGCTACGTTCCAAATGCGGAGACTAGGGTTGAAGGGTTTAAAGGGGTTGTTTGGGTTGTTAAGCTAAGTGAACAGGCAAGTAAAGGCAATATGAAATCTAAGTTATTGCAAACCCTAAATTATTCTAAGCAAGAAAGTCTAAGGAACTACATTAAGCAACTAGCGAGACAGGAGCAAAGGTTAACTACACTACACTAGTAGAGCAATTAGCAGCTAAGAACTAAACTAACCACTAGAGAGAGAGAAAACCTAAGTTCACCCTAAAGAGTAAGACTAAGCAATTAATTAGATTGAACAAAAGCAACCAAACTAGATTAGCATAAACAAGCTAAAAAGGCAAAATGGATTTTAAGCAATGAGATTAGGTAGGTGGGTCGTTTGGGGATGTGGTTTGATATCAGTTGGGGGATGTCAACATAGCATGCAATTATCACAATTCAATCTAGATTACCAAACCAAACAACAAGACAAGTGCTATTCGAACGAACTCTATACTACTAGTTGGAGAACTACGGTTAGGTGTAATTCTAGTAGAACTTGTCAAGTTTAGGTTTCTAGGGTAAGTGGTATTAGGGTAATTGAGAGCAAGGGTAGAAATGGGAGTAGAGATGAGGGTTTTCACCTCATGCCACTAGCCATCAAGCCTTTAGAAAGATCTAGACAATTGCACTAATAACCACTAGCTACTTAGATCTCACACTCACTTGTAGAGGGAGGGATATGTATGTAGAAACAAAGGGGGCTAGCTAGGGATCCACTAATTGGACCTAGGAGCCACTCCTAAGATTGCCACACACACTCAAATTCCTCCTAGAAGCTAAGTGTCATCAAACATCTCAAAGCAAGCAATCCATGTTAAAAGCACAAATCACATGCAATAAAATAGGAAATGAAATAGAAGCAAGAGACAATCATCATAGATAAAAATCATATTCATTTACAAGTTATTTTCCCCCAACATGGTATCAAAGTCACATTTTTACACCAAACAGCCCACCACTAGGGGCTTAGCTAGACATAATCAAAGAAATAGCAAAAGAAAGGGGAAGAAGGGGATAAGACTCCAGGGAGCTTGGGGTATATCTTCCTTCTTCACCTCCTAGCAGTTTGGGGTTGATATCTCTCCTTCAATGGTACAGATGGGCATGAGAATATGGGGGATTATGGAGGAAAACCTAGAAATCTAGGTTTCCATGGTGGAAATGAGGTGGAAATGGTGGATGGAGAGCATAAATGTAAGGGAAGTGCAATGAATGCTCAAGGAGTGGGTGGAGAAGAGTAATGACAGGTAGGGGTTGTGACCTACATGCTCTAGCCACCACATATGTATATATAGGTGATGGGGAAGTACTAGGGTAAGTAGGGGTAGAATAGGAAATGCACTGTAGAAAATGGGTGGGGTTAAGTGGTTACCACGGTCATGTTGATGTGCCATGGCCGTGGTGGGGGTAGTATAGAATGGTCGTGGGGGTGTGGACACAACAAAGGTGTGAAACGGAGTGGAAAGGCTAAGTATAGGTGGCGAGATGCCATGGTCGTGCTGGGTAAGGGGGGCCATGGTCGTGGTGAGGTACCACGGCCGTGTTGGTTGGAGGTCATGGATGTGGGAAGTGCCACAGGCGAGGTGGTCTTCAAGGGCCACGGCCATGGTGAGTGGCAATGACCTTGGTCAACCAAGCATAAAATGAGCTGCATCCCTGTTGATTTTGGGGGGTGTTGTGCATAATTACAACGACCGTTGTCGGAGGCCACGACTGTGCTGTCTTCTGGTGCCCATGGCCATGGTGCGTTTGGTTTAAAAATGCTGACTTCCCTTTTGATTCTTGAACATAATTCACACGACCGTGGTGATTTGCCAAGGCCGTGTTGGGGTCCTCAGTAACTAAATTTGTTGGGTTTTGTGGAGAAAATGTGCGCGGCAGAAACAACAAAATCCACGCAACCCGGAACATGATCTCATCGACAATAGTGTATTTGGAAGGAGTGTTTACGAGATATACCTTATCGCGGAGCAAGTCCGGTGATGTCCCACTGCACAACGGTGTACAACGACACTTGTCTACACATACAGAACTTCTCTTCCGTTCGCTCTCGCAGGAGGATCCAACGGCACTCCTTTCGTGCGGTGGAGTACGCTTCTCGTAACACGCACGGCTGGTCGTTGATGTCTTATAAACGCAGGCGTCTTAGCGTCTGCATCTCTACTTCATCCACACAGATGGACTGGAACTCCACGTCATGCTTCTTTAGCTGGCGGGAAGGAGTTGTGTCTGTGCGGCGGCGTGTTGCTCTACTTTCTCTCCTAAGGATGGCGACGGCTAGGGTTTACATATGTGAGTGTAAACTAAAAAGCCTCTCTCAATATCTTATTCAGATATCGGTCGTCAACTTCCTTTAAATAGGAGACGAAGGGAAGTAGGGTTTCCAAAACCTATTGGTAAATAGAAACACTGCGTTAATTAAAATGCTCATGGATTAATTAGAATATTCTTGAATTCATTAATTAACCAAATAATCACATTAATTGATTAATTAATATCCGACTCCATGCAATCGCTTGATATGGCTCTATGGGCATATATACCAACAAAATTGACTTAAATCTTCATCATCAATGGAATTATTTGCTTGATGTCAAATCTTGGCCATTAGGGGTAGGTTGAGGGAGCTTTGGGGCCTTCTTTGGACCCCTCCATGAGCGGGGGAACTGTAACATACCAGATCTTAAACCCTACCTAGAATTGTGATCTTTTGGGTTTTCCAAACAAGGTTAAGGTTAGAGTGATCCTAAAAATCTAATTCATGAATAATGTAATCTAATATGTCATATAATTCCTTTGGTGATAATAAGATGATAAATAACTTAGTTGGATGCATAATGTTGTTAATGGGCCTCTAATGGGCCTAATGGCGTAATCTATGTAATAAAGTCTCAAAATAAATAATAGACTCCAAATTCGTAATCTACACATTAAAATAAGCTTACATGTCAATTTTCATCTAATTTGGACAACTTTGTAATAACATGGTAGGTTTAGGAGAGAGAAAGTTAATAAAATGCAATAATGCTCGATAATATAATTTATGCCACCAAAAGTTGGAATTAAAGGCAAATTCGTATTCAACACCTTTGAGTTAACTTGTGGATGAAGTTACAACTAATTTGGATAATCCATGTGTTTTTAATGCACCAGGAAAGAGAAACAAAGAATATGCTACATAATACATCTAAAGTTTCCAAAAGTGAAATCTAATTGGAGACAATCTTGAGGTGGTTTAGATTTCCTCTACATGGATCCTTGTGATGTAAGTTTAAGTTTGTAACCCTTTGTTTTATAATTGAATAGTCAAATATTTTCTTCCGCTACAATACATTGGTCTTTTGATTACCATTATATAAAGATTTGAAAATTTTACACCCACTCCAACATACCTTCTGAGTGTGTTTGGATTGGAGGTTTTATTGTTCAAATTTTTAGTAGAGAAGTGGTTTCGCTTCTTTACAGCATGGTATCAGAGCCATGGTAGTCGGAATCGACTATTTCAATTTTTTCTCCCTATAGAACCCTTGACTTAGTTAGTTACCTCTAAGTGAGATGTGACCCTAGATTTGATCTATAATGATCTTTATATGCAATGAGGTTTGATTTGAGGATAAGATTAGGTTGTGAGGAAATATTCATATGGAAATATTGTGACTTGGTTTCGCATTGAATTTTGGCCAACTATTTGTTTTCACCTCGCAATGTTTCTTATCTCCAAAAATTATTTTCATTATACTACTATATGTACAAAATTTTCTTTGATTTGTCGATGTTTTCTTGAACTAAGTCACAATGAAGAGAAACTATAGTTTGAGTAGAATTTAACCCTGGTTTTGTTACTAGGATTGTTTTAATGGTGTAGTTGACCTACCTTATGACTTTTGGATGTTCATGTAGGGTTGATAGGTTTGAGACATGAGGACCTATAACTCAACCCTAGATGGAATGACTATAGTTGGATACATGGGAAATAGTAAATCTCTAAAACCTTTCATAACTAAGAGATGTGGGTAGCTAAAAAGTTGTTTAGATTGACTTGTTAGGTTGAACCCTTTAAGGGGTGGAGAGTATTTAGTGATTGATGTTTGAATCTATAGATTTCGAGGACGAAATCCTTTTTAAGGGGTGGAGTGTTGTAACATACCAGATCTTAAACCCTACCCTAGAATTGTGATCTTTTGGGTTTTCCAAACAAGGTTAAGGTTAGAGTGATCCTAAAAATCTAATTCATGAATAATGTAATCTAATATGTCATATAATTCCTTTGGTGATAATAAGATGATAAATAACTTAATTGGATGCATAATGTTGTTAATGGGCCTCTAATGGGCCTAATGGCGTAATCTATGTAATAAAGTCTCAAAATAAATAATAGACTCCAAATTCGTAATCTACACATTAAAATAAGCTTACATGTCAATTTTCATCTAATTTGGACAGCTTTGTAATAACATGGTAGGTTTAGGAGAGAGAAAGTTGATAAAATGCAATAATGCTCGATAATATAATTTATGACACCAAAAGTTGGAATTAAAGGCAAATTCGTATTCAACACCTTTGAGTTAACTTGTGGATGAAGTTACAACTAATTTGGATAATCCATGTGTCTTTAATGCACCAGGAAAGAGAAACAAAGAATATGCTAAATAATACATCTAAAGTTTCCAAAAGTGAAATCTAATTGGAGACAATCTTGAGGTGGTTTAGATTTCCTCTACATGGATCCTTGTGATGTAAGTTTAAGTTTGTAACCCTTTGTTTTATAATTGAATAGTCAAATATTTTCTTCCGCTGCTATACATTGGTCTTTTGATTACCATTATATAAAGATTTGAAAATTTTACACCCACTCCAACATACCTTCTGAGTGTGTTTGGATTGGAGGTTTTATTGTTCAAATTTTTAGTAGAGAAGTGGTTTCGCTTCTTTACAGGAACTCTAGAACTCGTTCCTTCTCTCTCATCCATCCAAAGCATGGTCTAAGTACCTGAAAATAATGCAAAGAACGTCCATAAGTGCATTTGATAGTGATACTCATATTGGGAGATTTAACTTGGATTCTACTACGTTTAGATGTGAATAAAGTACAAAATGGCACAAGATGGAGCCCTAAAATAGGGCTGGATTACCAGCCCAAACTTAAAACATACTTGTCCTCAAGTATGCTCTAATTTAATCTCTCTTTTCAATTTTCTTTCAATAATTAAGAATTATAAATGCATGGCAATTGATGATTATTGACTAAGTGGTCTTAGAAGTGACTAAGCGCATGTGTTCCACCTCTCTCCTCTCCTCTTTTAAATACCAATCATGAAATGAACACTGAGCATACAAACTTCAAATGTAAATCTTAGAATACACAAGTTTTCCATATCTCCTTCGTATCATTCCGAGTAAATCTTTTCATGTTGGCATTAATCAAAGATGACTAGGAGTGTTGTTTCACTTTCATGCATTCAATCTTATGCCTCAAACCACACCAAATGACCCACATGTTGTAGAAAAGGGTAAAGCAAGCTAGACTTGTTGTTTTCTAGCTCAATGGGTACGAAAATAGAAGAACGGGTTTCAGAAAGATTTTTAGAGTGCAATTAGATAGAGAACTCATCTTTTCTTTATTTGAATGCTCTTAAACATGGGCATCTGTTTATTTTACTTTTTTTTCTTTTTCGTTTCTTTTCTTTGCCCTTGGTGTAGATAGGGCATATGGTGGATAGAATGAAGCATGGAGATGTAGGTATGGCCACCCCAAACTTTTAGAAGTGGCCAAGGCTGATTATGTGCACTAGGGCATCCTTTCATGAGGTGAATATGTATGAAGATGGTCAAAGAAGGGTCGGGTCAAAGAGGGGTCTTTAGTGTAGTCTTCAACATAAGATTTCCTACATGAAAGTTAAACCAACACTTCATTGAATGATATCACATAACATGATTGAACAACTTGAGATTCACAATTATATCAAGTGATTCCATAGGCTCTAAGCATTTGTAGCTTGCTCAATTCACAATTCAACTGAAACATTCACAAACTTCAGAGAAGTAGTGCACATGTAAAAAGTCAACAATCAAGACCATAATGCAATAAACTCTAAGAAACGACACGCATTTGTCAAAAGACTAAAAATTTCATCTCAAATAGTGGAGATTAAGTCAAAACAAGCTTTTCGGCAAGAACATTCAAATTTGGGAAAAATTGACCAAAAAGGTGCCAATTTGCCTTCAATCACATCTAAATCTACATTATTGAACTTAAAATAGTAAATACGAAAATCCTAGATAAAACATGCCAAATTAACAAAAATCTACGTGATATGCAATGCATGGCAAAAAGAGCAATTTTTTTGAAAATTATGCAAAAATGCATGAAAGTAACTACATGCTATGCAAGGATGCAAACAAGCACACATGGTTCAAATAGACAAGTAAGAATGTCAGTCAAACTATTTTCTCATCTTGCAAAAATTTAGCATGGGGTACATAGATAAGAATGTGGTGAACGAAGGGCTTACCACCCTACCACCCCAAACTTTTAAATCGTGATGTCCTCAGTGTGAAATAGAAGTTTAGAATAGTAGGGAAAATGGCATGGAGTCACGGTTGACAACCGCCAGAGATGGAGTGATCAATGTAATACTAGGTGAGTAGGGCAGGGCCACCACAACCGTGCTAAGAAACAAGGCCATTCTATCTTGCCGGTCACACGGTCGTGTTGTGTCGAATAGTTGTTTTGGACTCCTTCCTATAGTTTTTCTATTGATTTCCAATCTTCTCTTCAACTTTGATCTTCTCCTTGGCTAAATCCTTCATGAATCACCTTTTCTTCCTCATGCCTATGCTAACATGATTCAAAAATAGAAAAACTATCAAGTATATCATGTGTGTGTATGTTTCTTGAAAAATAAATGAAAGTGTGATAAAACAAGGTCTGAGAATCTCAAACCATGTGGGTTGCCTCCCACTAGCACTAAATTTATAGCCTTCAGTCGTGCTTGTTGCTTTCTTCACTATGTTTTGACACCCATGGTGTCTTCCTTTTCTTCGATAGTGATTCTTTCTAAATTTCTAATGACATGGGTTTCATCCCAAGGAGTGTATATCAAACGGAAGTAAGGACTTGATTTTCACTGTTCTAGGGGATCATAGTAGCCTACACTATCGTTGAACTCTTCTTCACCTAGCTTGTACCTCTCTTCCTCAGTGAATATAAAGAAATCAAACTTTCTCCTTTTATATGTGACCGTCAGAGTACACGTATGCACATTGATCTCCACACCCACAATGGACCAGAAGGGTCCCCCCAATATGAGGTATTCTTTTCCATCAATAGGTCTAGAATCCACAATCAAAAAATTGGTCAAGTATGCAATGTTTATCCTTTGATCCATTGTCACTGTTGTGTTTAGAAATATCCTCAAGGGCTTCCTCTTAGTTCCATCACCCTAGACGAGGACACAATCCACCGATTCCATTTTCTTGAGGCCAAGTCGTAGGTACATGCTCAATGGCATAATGATTGTCCTTGCACCTAGATCGAGAGAGTTTGCTCAATAGGTTGTGTGCCGATGTAGCATGTAATGAGAGGAACTCCCAGATCGTGCCTTTTTTCTAGAAAATTAATGTCCAAGATGCAATTCACTGGTTTGGTTGTGACGATTTCCTTGGGTGGCAATAACTCCAATTTTCTCTTCCCCATGCAAACATCCTTCATCAATGACAAGAATGCTTTGATGCATGCCATTCCTTGCTTCAAGGACCCTAGGAGATTCATGATACTGCTACTTTTCTCTTTGATAAAGGGGCCTTCTAAAGCCTCATGGAATTGCTCCCCACTTGCATCAAACGTTTCTACAGCAATTTGTGGTCCTTAAGGAGGTATGATGGTGATAATTGCCTCATGAGGAGGTTTTGGCTCCCAAAAAGGCATTGCATCAAGTGTTGCTATGTCAATGGCATGTGGGGCAGCAAACATGATCTTATGAAAAAAGGACAAAAGAACCAAATCTCTTGCACTTTCATCACTTCAAAGATAGGGTGGGACAGTTGAGGATGCATCTTCACACACAACGAGAGCAGTGGGAACTTTGGTGCACTTGGTATTCTCAATAAGTAACTGAGCATCAAATTCTTTGGTGTTTTTGTGATCCCTACTAGACTCTTCTAGCATCGAGTCCTTATCATGAACCTTGATCATCTTCTTCACCCTTTTTTCAAACCTATGAGAAGCTTCTCTTCCCCATATAACAAGCACCATGTTAACTTGTTCATGGGAAGAAGGAGGGGCTTGTGAAGATGAAGGTGGTGACGGTCTTTGATGAGGCGAGTTAGGATTTTGGAGTATGCAAGTTGGTTGTTGGGGAGGTCGTTGTAGAGGTGGTGGTTGATAGGGGTGTGACAGTGGTGGGGGATATTGATAGTTTAATGGGAGTTGGTGAGGTGGAAGAGCATATGGATGTGGTGGTCCTTAGTATTGGAGGAGTGAGGGTGATTGGCCATATGATGGGATATATGCACCATGAGTAGTGCTCATATAGCCACCATCGTTGTTCGGATTTGCCATCAGTTGAGATGAGAGCCTTCCCTCTTCATGGCCAGAAAGTGAGATTGAGATTTGATAAAGCCTTTTCTCAAGGTAGCTAATATTCTTCCCTTGAGAGGACACTTCTTTCTTTACCTCATCCAAATTTCTCAATCTCCCAAGCACTTCATCTTCAAATTTGAAGTTATACCTTAGCCTTGGCTGCCCTTGTCCTTGACCATCTTCATTATGTTGTTTCCATGAAAAATTGGGATGTTTCCTCCACTCAGGAGTTTAAGTGTGGGACATGGGACCTTGATTGTTTTGATTTCCAAAAGAGTACAAAGCATGAACTTCTCCATCTATAGACACAACCGCCAGGGTGGATTGATAAGAAGAACCACCTGCTTGATTGTTCATCATATTCAACATTTCTGCCATCATCTTCATCATATATGGGGTTGCAACGGTGCGGGCTTGAACTATAAGAGGAGGTGGAGGGATGTAGTTCTGGCTGCAATGTTCTCTATTAGTAGAGACTCAATGGCGGGAATTTTCAGCAAGGTGTTCAAACAATGGCCACGACTCCTCAGGTGACTTTGCCATGAATGTGCCTCCACATGATGACTCAACATTATTCTGGCTTATTTCTTCAAGCTCGGTGTAGAAGACTTGGAATAGTTTCCATAATGGTACTTCGTGGTGGGGGCAGTCTCGAATGAGATTTTGAAACCTTTCCCACGCCTCGTGGAAAGGTTCATTTTCCTTTTGGGCAAAGGTCGTGATACATCTTCTCATGTGAGTCAGCTTGGAAATTGGAAAGAACTTTTTGAGAAACTCATTGTTGACCTCATTCCAAGTCACCAACTTCATCTTCGAAATGTACCATTCTTTAGGTTTTTTCTTTAGAGAGAACAGGAAGAGATTCCTCCAGATGGAGTCATTGGTAGCAGCGGGGGTGCGGAAGGTGGAACAAGTCTCAAGGAATGCATCAATGTGATGGTAGCGATTCTCATTATCCATCCCATAGTAGGTAGGGAGGAGTACAAGGAGAGTGGGTGGAATGGAGAATTGTTAACCTGATATTTGGTCAACTAGGGTGGCAATGGGAGAATTGTAGTTCCCCAGGGTGAAATACTCATGGAGGGGGCAGTTGGGCTGCGGTGGAGGTGGTTGAGCATTTCCATGGGAATTTTTTTCTGCCATGTCGGTTACTTGGTGCTTCTTGTGGAGACTTTGGCATCTCTTCCTACCTATCTCGGGGTCGTACAATACCAATTCGGTACAAGTAGAATGTGTATGGCACATGTGTTGGTATGTATGCCCGGAGAGGCAATCTTGGGATGATTGGTGGGATACATTAAGATTGATTTGATAAACATCAAAGGCAAGCTTCCAATTCTTTGTGGTTCAGTCATATGAGATAATGATAGAACAGATTGAATGTCTAGAGAATGACAATACTCAATGACATGTGCTTTCATGTTAAGGACCTGAACGATGAGATCATACGGATGCTAAGAGTTTGTACATTCTTATTATGTCCCTAGTCGGATGTCATTGTAGAAGGTAAATAGACAAAAATGAAACACAAGACTAGATTGTGGTGTTGGTTGATGACAGAATCTCATTAGTCATGATATGGAGATATCAAACCAAACACGTAGGTACTTGTTAGAGAACAAGTGTACCAGACAGACCCACCATGAGTTTGACAAATGGAACCATGACATGGTAGTCACAATCAGTTCTCACAGTGATGGTGGTGAGTGTGATTCTTTGACCTGAAATCACCACACTCAACACATGTCATTGGGTACACTTTGACATCATCAAACGCAGCCCTGAAACATAGGTTGTTATAAAGGTGATGATTGGGTGAATTTGACACATGGGGCTTTTGAGGGGTGAGTGATAGATATGGTATTTGTCTCTCCCGAGGGAGTTTGATATCCATGGCCACTTGATGAGTAGGATTGAGATAGGCATGCGCACATGTGTGAATCAGTATGTGAAATTGATGTCATACATATCTCCTCCAATCTACTCTGAGATCAAGAAAGTGAATGTACATTGAAAGGATGATTGTTCCATGCCTTGAGTTCATTAGGGATATCAGTGACAAAGGAATTATACATTCACTGTAACACCATTGAAAGATTGTAGGATTGAAAGTTGTTCTCTAACTTTACTTTTCACTTGGGTAGCACTGATGTGTGACTAAGCACCTCCTTTGCTTGTGAAGTCATAAGTGTTATAGACTTTTACTGCCAATGTGAAATGGACCTACATGGTCACACACATAGGATTTAACCTGGAAGAAGAGTTTATCCATAAATGATGTTTAGATTGATTACTAAAGGAGTTTAGTAGTTCAATTAAACACTCAATCAATTGATAGCTCAATATCATAATGTTCAAGGTGTTGGACCGATTGATTAGAGTATCAGATTGATGGAAACTACAATTTATTGATTTTGCATAGTCTACACTCCCAATCTATCGACTCATATGATGAACCGATCGGCTCAGGACAGGCTGAACTGACCGGTTCAAGGGATTGAACCGATCTGATCAACTGGTCCAAATGAGCGAGTTGGGAAAGTCAGGTTGGCAAGAAATTTCTCTTCGTTTCACTTGTCCAATTTGATTGGAACAAGGATTGGTATTTGGATCAATTCGAAACAAAAAGAGGAAAAGTCAATCGAGAAATGACTAGGGCACTAAACTGATCAATTTAGAAGTGTACTGACTATTTCAGGTGCCCCAACCGATCACTTCAGGTGTGAACCGATCGGCTCAGGTCCCCAACCGACCATTTCATGGTTGAAACGATCGGTTCAGCTGGTGTAGTTGGTTGTTTTGTGGAAAATCTTGAACCCTTCTACTCCTACCTTAATCCCGTATTGCCCGGGGTAGAGAACCATGTCCCATGATCCTCCTATATATATAGGGGTACTGGGGGCTTCTCAAAGCACAACTCAAAACACCAATTGCTCTATAAAGTTGTCGTTCTCTTTGGTTGTGGTAACCGAGAGAGCCTGAGTAAGTGCTACTTGATAAGGGAGGCACAACAAGGGAAAGAAAACTACAGAAAAGTGAATGGTGGCAGGAGAGTGTGTCGGTGGCAAGTGCTCCGAAAAGAGGGTGTCACTCCTTCCGATTCCTTGTGGGACAATGACATTGGAGTTCTAGGTGGTCTGAGTGGACTACTTCAGAGGTAGGAGACTTCTGCCACTCAGAGGACATCTGTCAAACCCGACAGTCCCGGTGAGACCAAGAGCTGCATAGACACCATCCAAGACCGGAGGTGAAGACCGCGCTAGCCGCGAGGTAACGTCACCGAGCAAGCCTCTGGAGAAGGTATGCCTCTATAAACCATCCTTCCTATTGTATAGACGTTGAAGCGATTCCTTTATACTGGGTTTGGGGAGAAATTTTTTTTGTTTACTCTGCCTTCTCTACCTCCCTAAAACCCAATACTGGTATCAGAGCTAGGTCAAATGCTCTATACTTTAGGATTATCGATGTGATCATTTTTGGTTTGTCACATTTCTTTATTGCATACAATGCAAATAAAATTGGCTTTTTGCATGTCCAATCCTAAATCCACAAATCTCAATATACATATATGATATGTAATATGAATGCACTCGATACGCGTTGCCCTTAAACAGGTTTTTTGGTGGATGTATAGCATGGTTATGGCCAATAAACCATATATCTGTGTGTGGTTGATTGTTGTCGCTTGCATCTCGGTCTGCGCACTGATTCCCTACCTCTTTTTCTTGATGTAACCTGAGATAACTCGAGATTTCTTTCCTACCTTTGCTCCCCCCCCCCCCCGAATGTAACTCGGGGTTTCCCTATTCAAATGTAAATATGATAGAATTTTTTTATTTCATGTTATGTCAAAGAATGTTGGACAATCTGACGACGACTGAGACGATCGGTTCAAAGCATGAACCAATCGGTTGGCATTCTAGATGACCGGTTCGAGGAGCGAGACGAGCGAGTGGCAGCCATGAGGAGATGCAGGATGACTAGGCGAACCGATTAGTTGGAGGAGCCAACCGATCGCCTGGTGACACCCAACTGATCGGCCTGATGGTGAGTCGGTCAATCACGGAGATGAGTTGATCAAACCCAGAAAGGCAAAGCACAGAGTTTAGTTGTACAAGTTGCATGTGATGTGGACCTAGATGACCGTGATTCCTCTTGGCTTGAGGAATCACATTAGGATGGCCATAATCATCGCTTTTATCATTTCGCATGTTTTGTGTGGGATATAGCATGTATATGAAATGTACTATGTATTGTGGTGATTGGATATGTATATGTACCTATAAAACCAAATCCCTCATATAAATATTAAGTCTTTTATGACTTCCATTTGCAGCACACATGAAAAACTTGATCGACCAAGCATAGGTTACGCCAAAGCATGGTGCATCCTCTATCTCATGGAAGTGTGAAGGGTAAACATGTAGGTAATACCAAAGGAGGGCGCATGTACCGTGTCAGCTTGTGGGTTAGGCTTAACTGGTGATTCTTAGAGCATCTAAGCCCAGAGGCATGGAATGTTCATGGAAAGGTGTTGTGCATGTTCATTCATAAAGAGTTGCACATGATGCAATTGGCATGATGGCCTACCTAAATAGTCAAGATTGTGGTCAATCAGCCAAAGCTGACTCATGACTTGATGAAATATGGATCTTGACCCACTAGAAGGTTGTACGCTGCAATCTTCCGAATGGATGGTAAGGGATATCAATTTGAACAAAAATAGTGGGAGTGATAATTAATTAAAATCCTAATTATATCATCAACCTTTCAAATCAATCAAATAAGTGAAAATTGAGTTTTGGACTAAATTGCATATATTTCCTTTTGCAGTAAAAATGACAAAAAACAACAATCACTTTTCGTTGTGATCGGTCATTGAAAAGGACAAGCTGAATGGGACTAACTTCCACGACTGGTTTAGGACATTGAGAATTGTTCTCACTCAAGAGCGAAAGCTCTATGTCCTGGATACTCCAATTCCAGAGGAAACTGCTCCTACTGCAACAAAGGCAGAAAGGAATGCTTACAAGAAGCATTCTGAAGATGCCATTGATGCAAAGTTCTTGATGTTGTGCTCCATGAACCACGAGTTGCAGAGACAACATGAGAACATGGGTGTCATTGAGATGATTCAGCATCTCAAGAACATGTATGAAGATCAAGCACAGCAAGAGATATATGATGTCTCCAGGGCATTGTTCAAGTGTTTCATGACAGAATGAGATCCAGTTGGTCCTCACACACACAAAATGATTGGGTATGTGGAGAACCTGACAAGATTGGGATTTCCCCTGAGCCAAGAGTTGGCTACTGATGTGATACTACAATCGTTGCCAGAATCCTACAGTCAGTTTGTGATGAACTACAACATGAACAACTTTGACAAGACCTTGACAGAGTTGTTAGGCATGTTGAGGACATCTGAGGCACAGATGAAGAAGGACAAGCCTAAGTCTGTGATGATGATCAACAACAAGAAAGGCAAGTCCAAGCGTAAGGGCAAAAGCAAGGCTAAGAAAGGTTCTGATGCTAGCCAGCATCCCAAGTCGTCTTCAACTCTCAAGGCCAAGGGAGGCGTGACCAAGAGAGGCAATTGGCACCATTGTCAAAAGCCAGGACATTGGAAAAGGAATTGTCCACTCTATCTGGAAGAACTAAAGAAGAAGGAGGCAACAGACGTCTCCACCTGAAGGTGTCATGAAATAAACTTGTAACACTTTTTGAGGTATATGATACCAAGATATAAAGTGTAAAGCACCCAATAAATGGGGCAAATGTTTCCGCCATAGATAGGAGTACTTTAGTTTATTTTTAGCCTTAAAGGCATGTAATAGAGTTATGAACTGCTATTTCATATTTTCCAGTAGATAGAAACACATTATTTTTGCATATTGTATGACAATAATGGCAATTAATAAAGTTGATGTTTCCTTATGGCAATGCCGTTTTTATCTTGTGGTACTTGGTATGCATAAGATAAAATGATACCTAAAAGTTATTGATAACTCAAACAATCAAATTAGCATAAATCATGAGAAACTCATTTCTAGTTTCCATATGATGGATAAATCTAGACTCTTTTGGTTAGAGAACCAGTAAGAGACATGAATCTCTTAGACATGATCAATCAATCTTCACTAGTAGTAGTGGAAGAATGATTATCCTATTAGGTATAATACATGTGATGTATTTACATACCTATTAGAGTTAATGATAGTACTTCAAATAGTGTTTATAGAAATACCAATATGAATATCTTGAAGTGTTCAAGAATATCATAGATGAAGTACGAATTTGGTAAAGTGATAATTCTTGATGTGATCAATGAATGAAATACTTAGACCAAATGTTTGAGAACCTTATAAGTGATTATGATAGTGCATCATCGTGAGCTCGTGATTAAGGAATGGTGATGTCTAAATCAACAAGGAGCCATACTCTAAGTAGTTAGAAGATGATTATCAAATAACTAATTTCTTCTTAAATAAAGAATACCCCACACTAATAAAGGACATTAAGAATCACAAAGGGTTGTGAGTTCTTATATCCTTAACAAATGCACCTCGATTATCTATGTGATGAGTTGGTCATGTGATGATTCAACTATCTAGATGAATATGAGGAACCGGATTTTGAGTTATGATTTATGACCATTACATCCTAAATAACTTCCATGTGAACCATAAGGTATGGGCTTGATGGTAGCACCCATTGGGATGAAATCCATAAGTGCAAATGAGTCTTAAGCGTTAAGACACATGGATAACAATTTGAGAAGGATGATGCTTGTTAATTGCAACTTAATGACTAAAAGATCTGGCATAATTCCTATAAGGAATAAGACAAAGGATGTGTACGTGACACAACCTATAAGGTTTATGAATCCATTAATGCAAATGAAGTCTATAAGTTGCAATGGACTAATCAATGTGATTGATTAAGTACAAGCAACTCAGAGATGGATCTTTACTTTGATGATATGGTCAAAGGGTTTGACTAATATGTCAAACATAAAGAAGGGATATGTGATTTAGTGGGAGTGTATTTGCATTCCACATGTCGATGAGGAATGAGATGTTCTGGAATGGAAATCCAATGTGGAAATTATCTTTAGGGAAGATAGAGACATTTCCTATGTGATAGGAATAGAGATCTATAGAGATAGTTCTCGAAAACCTCTTGACCTGAAAAGAGAAAGCATACATTGGCAATCTATATTGAAGGGTTCAGTGTGCACAAATTCAGTGGGAGAAAACTTGTCCATGTTTCATGGAGTTAGTATCCCAAGGCTAAGTGTCCAATTCTTATGAAGAATGGGAACACTAAGAATAGATATGGATCTATCATGTATGTAATCATCCCATTATCTTGCATGTATGGACATATCAAGAATAAAACGCATTCATCATCATGTATGTAGGACATGACAATATGATATGCTCATCCTAATAACTCGTATGTGGGACATGACCAGTGGATGTCTGTCTAGTTCCAGTAAGGGTTACTAGAATACCATAAAAACTTGATAAGTACTTGAGAAGTACTAGTTCTATGGAAATAAGGAAGGGTTCACTACAAATAGTTACACTAATGTGAACTTCCGAGAAGGATAGAAAATTTATTGCAAAATATATATGGGATATATATAAAAGTGAATGTTCATTGATAAATGAAAACATTCCAATAAAGTCGTTTTGAAAGGAAAAGCTGAGTATTTGTGTGTTAGAGAACAAAAGTAGATACTATTGTTGGATCCTAGATGGGTGATTAGGTGCTCTAGAGGGGGGGTGAGTAGAGCTGAATGCACTTAAACAAAATTCATAAGACCTTCAAGATATATCGCAAGATAAGGTTGCTAAATAGGAAATTTGTGTGCAACTAAAACATGCATAACAAGGACGAGAGAGATTGAGAAAACACAAGTAGACAAGCTATTTAGAGTGGTTCCACACTTCAAACTATAAGTATGTCAGTCCACATACCTAGAGAGGTCAACCTCTAGGATTTCCTAACCATTGCATTCTTATATTCATTCATAAGACTTACAATACATGACAAAACAAAGGACTTACCTATCCAATACAAAGAGTCTTCAACATTACCAAGGAGATACCCACTTTGCAAGAGTCTTCCGCCTTCTTCCAAGGACTTACCTACTCTTGCACAAATCTTCAACCTTTAAGGAATTACCCACTCTTCTTGGATCTTCCGCCTTTGACTTCACCTTCACTAAGAGAAGCTTCCACCAAGGACTTACCCACTTGAGCAAGGAGTTTTCTGCCTTCACCAAGGGCTTACCCACTCTAGCTCCAAGTCTTCAGCCTTGATCTTCACCAAGGGACGCCTTCCGTTATTCTTCTTCACCTCACTTAGCCAAGAGAGAGAACCTTCATCTTCATGGTTGAAATGAGAGATAGGGAGGTAGTAGAAGTGAGAGACTCACAAGATATACATGTAGGACTAGCTCTCTTACAAATTTCTTACTCACTCTAATGGATGTAGCAAGTGATTAAGCTTCGAGAGAGAGAGGAGGTTGTAGGAAGCACTCAACTATAGAATAGGAACCTCACATAGAGTTTTGCAATGAATGCTAAACCTTGGAATGAAGCCCAAGGGGTCCTATTTATAGCTGGGGATGCCTCTTAGCCTTTGGGAACACTTGAGAACGAAAATGAGACATTTTTTGGCTTGCAACAGTTATATTTTTACTTGTTGCAACTCCACAATGGCAAGAAGCACTTTTCTGCACTTTTCTGTACAGTGCAATCGGTCGAGTTTCTATAAGGGTAACTCAACCGATAGAGTAAAAGACAAAGCCGATATTCATACCATCGGTCGAGTTTGTCCGGGGGAAACTTGACCGACAATGAAAAACGAATTGGTCAGCTACTCCATCGGTCAAGTTCTGTGTAGTGTAAACTCGACCGATCAAAAGTCATTTTCAAGATCAAATCAGGATCGGTCGAGTTTGCAACTCACAGAACTCGACCGATGAACAACCTCATGAATTTTGGAAAATGGCTTTTGAGTGCTTAAACATTTGATCTAAGTTCTCCTAATTTTTTCTAAGCTTAATTACAAGTCGTACAATCATTACAAGTGATTTACAACATGATTCTAATGGATTTACATCATACTACAAAAACATGCACTTGTATTGACTTTGACTTGTCGTTTCTCCAATTTGATATGTGCAAGTTAGGGCATTTGGAGTGTGTCTATGCCTAATCTGAAATCACTCAAGTAGAGACATTAGACACCAATATGTGGAATGGTTAGTCATCATCAAAACATGGGTTTAGTCAATTTAGATGTGAGTCAACATTGACCTAATTGAACTTGAGTCAACATTCTCCCCCATTTTGAAGATGACAAACCATTCCATAAATGCATTGAAAGCTTTTAAGTAAAATCATACCTTATGAGAAACCTAGGGGTTTCAATAGGATGGAGCTCATGCTCCCCCTCAATTGATGCTAGTGGAGTTCTCATACTCTCCCTAAATTGATGTTATTTCCCCTGCATGGTTAGCTTTCATAACATTTATAGAAACTATGTCTTCTACTCATATATATTTTACACATATATGTCTTCTCCCATTTACCTTCTCCCCTTTACATGAACATATTTCTCCTCTTCATGTAAGACATGCCTTCTTACTCTTTTAAAATAAGACAAACCTTTCTCCCCCTTTGTCATTTCAAAAAGTGGGGTTATGAAGAAATAAGAAACATCACTTGTTAAAGAGAAAGGAGATAACACAAATATATATAAGGAGAGTAGAAAAGAACAGATAGGGGCTTGTCCAAGCATAGAAAAAAAGCAAGTTAAAGCATATACTTGAACAACCCTAAAAAATGCAAGACAAGGTGTTGTAGAAAAACAATAAATCGCAATTTTGACCTTCAAGATGACAAAATTTACCCCAAAAGTGCCAAGGCTCATGGCAAGGCCATGAGCCTTGCTCAGAAGGTCGTTTCTGCATGAAAAATACCAGTCTTGCACCAAAAACTAAAACTGGAGCAAAATCTGCATAAAATCCAAAAATATTCCAATTTCTACATATAATGTAGATCTATGTACCATGCATCACAATGAGCAACTCAAGATAGTAGATATGAAATTCAAGGAACAAGCTTGAGCATGTATGAGACAAGATACAAGCATAGCATATATATGAGCAAAGATTCCAATTATAAACAAGGTTACAACTACATGTATATGAACTACTAGTAGATGATATCACAAGTTAGGACTACTAGTAGGATCTAGATCATAGCAAGAGATACTAAAAGATACACAAGATCAAGCAAGCTATGAGTAGATGTAGAGATATATCCAAACAAAGAGATATGCAATTTTAGAAGCATGAAAGGATATAACTCACTAGATATGAATCCTTACCATAAGATGATTACGCCTAAGAACCTCAAGGTTGTATCAAAACAAGATATATACCTAGATAGATGTAGCAAGTTAGAGCACAATGGAAGCAATTTAAGACACAACCAAGGGATCCAAAGAGTTTATCATCAAAACTTGCAAAACAACTCAAAGCAAGTAATTGCAATATATAGATATACCAATTTAGATCAAATAGAGAGATAGAGTTCTAAGCAAGATAGGCAATTTAGTACATGGCAATATGCATATATAAAGGTACCAAATGAGAGTTCCAAAGAATAAGGCTATTGGTTAAGAAAATCTAGTTGAGAGGGAAATTCTCATTCAATTAGCCAAAAGTATATTCTGTGTACAGTGTTATCGGTCGATTTATGTGCATTGACAACTCGACTGATGACAAATGTTGGCAACACCCATAGGTGCCTATCAGTCAAGTTTCAAATAGGACAAACTCGACCGACGGAGCAGTTGTCAAAAAGCACATATATTTCATAAGAACATATTTAAAGGCATGCTAAAAATACAAACCATATTGAAAAACACAGAAGATGGCAGCACTAGGGTTCGGGAGCAAGAGTCGGGGGGAGAGGGGCGATCAGGGAGATCAAGGCACCCAGGGAGACAAAAGCGACAGCAGGGAACTGGATCCAAAGGATAGACAACATGACACATCAGAAAATACCATGAAAGATGGTGAGGACTTCGTACCGATGGATGAAATCCTTCGCAGAGAGGACTCTCGACGGGGTAAAGCAGCCCACTTTATCTTGGAAATAGGGCTGAAGTTCACAGTGGCAGGAATGAGAGGAACATCATCCCTGAGCAATACCTATCTAAATTCTGACATGGATCTCTGGGGATAAGCGGAGGAGCAGCCCGGCGGAGAGAAGAATCAATAACCGGATGGTGGTACCGATGACAGACCCACATCGTTCGCAAACGTAGTGAGCTCGAAGAAAACTCTAGGCGGCGGAAACCCAATAGATCGGGAGGAATTCTTCCTGGAAAACCTAATCGAACAAAACCTACCTCTAGGGGATATCCCTCTGACTGACGACGATGGGATCTCGAGCATCACGGTCGATCCAGATGCAGAAGAAGATCTGGCCCGCCCGTGGAGGTATGTTGTGGTTGTGCGGATGCTCGGAACTGAGGTTGGGTACATGACTTTGAAGGATAAATTGAAATTACTGTGGCGAATTAAAGGAAGGTTTAACATGTTTGAACTGGAACATAGGCACTTCGTGATGCAGTTGTCAAGCAAGAACGACTACGCAACAACACTCACGGGTGGCCCTTGGAAGCTGTTTGGGTGCAACATCATCGTCTGGGCATGGTACCCTTTATTCCAGCCAACAGAAGAATTCCCGGACTACACAGTAACATGGGTACATGTAGTGAACCTCCCGCTACACCTGGATGTAGCAACCATGTTTGAATACATACGCATGGCATTAGGAAGCCTAGTTAAAGTAGATAGCTATATAGAGAACATATCGAGGAGCCGCTTTGCCAGACCGACGATAGAAATAAACACAAACAAGGAACTGGTGAGCTCCATCCTCATAAATGGAAAAAGCTATGAAGTAGTGTATGAAAGATTCTCATGGGCGTGCTCCAAGTGCGGAATGGAGGGACACATCTCAAAGAACTGTAAACAACAAGGCACTAAAGGGGAGGAATAAGAGATACAAACTGATCCAGTTAGACCAACAAGCGGAGCAGGTAATGCCATAAATAACGCAGGAGGTTGGAAAATGCAGAAGACCAAAGGGGGTAGACGAAGGAACCATTGAATACAGGAAGATGCTATGGAAGTTCACGCAAATAGGTTTGAAGGATTACAGGAGGAAGAAGGGGACGACCTGCAAGGGACTGAAGAAGATAAGGTTCATGAAATAACCCAGCAGCAACACCAACACAGAACATCGAAGATTTGGAGAAAGAAGAAGACCTCCGTTGAGAATAACAGGGACCAGACTGCAACTGGTAACACAAGCGCAGTGGTGTTGGGGGATATCACCAATATAGTGGTAAATACGTCGACAAAGGAGAACACTAAGCAGAAAGGAAACAACATTGACGAAAAACACAAAGCAGCAAACCCAGCAGTTGATGAGGTCATAAATGTCGAGGATATGGAAGACGCACCAGATGCTACCACTACCATAGAAGAAAAGGAGGAGGACGAGCAATCTAAGCTAGCCAAAAGTTCCATGACGAATCGGCTAAAAAACCCAAGACTGGAAGAGGCGCCATAGAAAAAGCAAAGGCGCTGCAACCACGGAAATCTGGTGCGACTAGCAGCTTCTCGACTAAAAGGAGGGGCAAACCACCGGATACAGGGTCAGGAAAGTGAAGAAGCAACCGTTTGGTGAGAGCTATAGCTGAAATTGCAGACAGTGGGTAGATATGTACTGGTGAGATAGACCAGGGTCAGGAATTGACAAATAACGAGAAGAATGATGGGGGCAAAGCTGATGAGATGAGATCTTGTTAAGTTAATCCATCTGTATCTACATCCCAGAAGAACCCGATCACACAACAAAACTAAAACCAATATGAAAACTATGTTCTGGAACGTAAGAGGTATTGGCAACAAAGACAGATGTTCCATTCTGACAGATTTCATGAGGGAACACAAACCTGATGTAGTAGCTGTTCTCAAACCATGAATCAGTGAAAATAAATCTTTAAAAATGACCAAACGTCTGGGCTTCAATTTCTCTTATCTTGTGGAGGCCAGGGGGTTTGCTGGAGGAATCTGGGTCTGTTGGAAAGATGAACGACTAAAAGTTCAAATTCTTTGCTGCCACAAACAATTCATCACATGTAGGTTTAATGACTGTATGGTTGTATCGTTCATATATGCCATCCCTCACCTTGCCATTCGTCAGCTCCTATGGAAACACATCATAAACATGGGCAAGGAATTCATAGAACCATGGGTTATCCTCGGTGACTTCAATACAACCCTCTCACCTGCTGAGAAAGTCGGGAGCAACTGGTATAATTATAGAGAAGCTAGAACCTTCAAAGAAACGTTGATGGAAGTTAGATTGTCCGATCTTGGTTTTTTAGGAGTAAAGTTCACATACAAACACGGAATGTTACAAGAAAGATTGGATAGGGCGGTTGCCAACATTGAATTTATGAACTCATTTCCGAATGTAAATTTGATACACTTAGCCAGGATATCCTTCGATCATTTCCCCCTACTACTTGGAACGAAGAAGGACGAGAGAAGTCCCCACCGTTTCCTGACTAAAGTCAGCTGGAACAAGGAGGAGGATTTCAAAAATATGCTGGAATCCACATGGGAAGGTACAGAAGATTTCTATACCTCTCTCAGCTCGACAAGACAGAATATCATCAATTGGGAAAGGGATAGCAAGAGAAAGAAATCAAGGAAAAGAAATCATTTGTTTCACAATATCAACACCCTTCAAAGGATGCTGGCTGATCGGTACGATCCCATTACTGATTATTTATGCACTAATATGCAAGTTGAGTTGCAGGTGTTCATCAACGAGGAAGAAGAGGACTGGAAGCAAAGATCACATGTCAATTGGATCCACAACGGAGACAACAACACACGCTTCTACCAAGCTTGGGTAAAACAAAAAAAGCGAGCCAACACCATGTTGGCGCTTAAAGACCAACACGGCAACTGGATCACCGATGAAGGGGACATCATGCAAACGATAACTACCCTTTTTGAAAAGGCGTTGTCCGCACCGCAAGCAAGCCGCCTATCTAGGAACTACAGATCCGAAGAATGCATCCCAGGAGTTTTCAAACAACTAAGTGGGGAGGAGGCCACTAGACTAGCTGCTAGACCAACGAACAATGAAGTACAATAGGTGCTGAACAAAATGCAGGCTTACAATGCTGCTGGGCCTGACGGCGTCAATGCAGATTTCCTGCAAAGCAACTGGAGCATTGTAGACCACTCAGTTACCAAGTCTATTCAGGACATGCTAGAAGGAAAACCTCTGCCATATGAGGTCTGCAATGCATCTATTATCTTAATCCCCAAGTGTCCTAACCCATATAAGTGCGAACATCTGCATCCTATTTCCTTGAACAATATCATGCTGAAACTAGCCTAAAAAATCGTTGTGGAAAGACTCAAGAAGTATATCCCTAACTGGGTCTCAGAGGAGCAGAGCAATTTTGTCCCAGGGCGGCGGATCACAGACAATATTGCTCTGGTCCAGGAGATTATACATGGCATGAAGAATCCAAAGGGAGAAAAGGCTATGGCAATTTAGATTGACCTAACAAATGTGTATGATCAAATGTCTTGGGGATTCATTCGAGACACCTTAGATCATGTGGGACTCCCATCTTCCATTAAAGCATACATCATCAACTCAATCTCAGAAGGAGATACTTCGCTGATATGGAATGGAAAGACCTCTTTCCCTTTCAAAACAAGAAGAGGGTTGTGACAGGGAGACCCACTCTCCCCTTACCTATTTGTGTTATGCATTGAGCGGTTAAGCCAAATGATCTCGGAGAGAACTTGTAGCAAGAAATGGAGGCCAATTAAACTTGGCAGATCGGGCATTTCAGTAGCTCATGTGTGCTTTGCAGATGATCTTATCCTATTTGCTCAAGCTAGTAAGGAACAAATGAAGTGCATCTTATAGTGTTTCAAAGTTTTTGAGCAGGCGTCAGGACAATCCATCTCAACATCAAAATCTCGCATATTCTTTTCTACAAGTGTCCCCACATCGATTCGAAGACATATTCAACGCCTTTGTCAATTTCAAGTTACAAACGACCTTGGGTGCTACCTTGGAGTTCCCGTCATTCATTCCAGAGTGACAAAGCATACCTATGCAGATATTGTCAAGAAGGTGGAGGGTAAAGTAAGCACTTGGGCAGCACGCAGCTTGTCATTCTCAGGAAGGATATGCCTTGCAAAATCCACGCTTATAGCAGTTCCCACTTATGCTATGCAAACAGCGATTCTACCTCTAACCCTCTACGATCGCCTGGACAGTGTCATACACAGATTCATCTGGGGAGGCATCAGGAACAGGTCTACCTCTCTGGTGTCGTGGGAGAAGGTTACTAGCTCAAAATGCAAAGGAGGTCTGGGAATCAAAACGATGAGGGACTGGAATCAAGCACTTTTATCTAAACATTCTTGGGATCTTATATCTGGGAGGGAGACCATTTGGTGCAAAGTGATGCTGCAACACCTCAACAGATGTAGTGAAGGGGGAAAAGGATCTTTGTCGTGGTTTGGAAAGGCTTGCTTATCGGCATGCCAATTCATGAAGGACAATACCAGGATGACCCCTCTGAGCGGCTAATCAGTAAATGTATGGGATGATATATGGGTAAGGGA
Source organism: Alisma plantago-aquatica (assembly GCA_963693085.1). Classification (NCBI taxonomy): domain Eukaryota; kingdom Viridiplantae; phylum Streptophyta; class Magnoliopsida; order Alismatales; family Alismataceae; genus Alisma; species Alisma plantago-aquatica. Next base: position 6,158,264 of record OY856409.1, on the reverse strand, counting down.
GCACCTGAAGCTCAGAGAGGTAGTTAAACACCCCATTCTAGAAGACATAGCAGACCTGAAAGTCAATTCCCTAGTAATTGAGGAAGGGCGATGGGATATATCTTTCCTACATGAATGGTTCGAGAGTGAAACGGTACAACTAATACTCCAAATCCATGTTCCCTTAACGGATGAACTGTGGGACAGAAGCTTTTGGATTCACACAGGAAATGGTGCATTCACCACAAGCTCAGCTTACGAGATGATTAGAAGGCAGAAAGAAGTAGCGACTCAAGGGAAATGGGATACACCGTGGAAGCTACGGATGGCAGGAAGAATAAAGACCTTTGCTTGGCTTGCTCGACAAGTTGCCCTCCTTACAAATTTGAAAAGGAAATAGGCACATGACCGAGGTTGGCAATTGCCCTATATGTGAGAAAGAAGACGAATCTTTAATCCACGCATTGCGGGACTGTGGCGCATCCAAATCTGTGTGGCAGGAACACATATGCTCAACCAAACAACATTTATTTTTTGAAGCAAGGAACATAGAGACTTGGCACAGATACACTGTTAAAGTTGTAGGCCTTCAAGAAGAAAGCTTCTGGGTGATCTTCCATGGGATTTGGCAAGCACAGAATAGCAACATTATGGAAGACAACCACTTAAGTAAAGAACATATGCGGGCAAGTATACGGCGGGATATCCGATTACACAAGATAGCATGGGCGGCTACCCCACCTGAACCAAAACACACCGCAGGTGAAGTATGGACACCGCCACCTCGAGATACCATCAAAGTTAATGTAGATGCAGCAATTACAAAACAGGGGGCAGTTGCAGTTGCAATAGCCAGGAATCACAAAGGAGAATGGGTTGCGGCATGGGGCATGGTTGTAGCTATCTCAAATGCTACTGAAGCTAAGCTCGCTGGGATTCATCTAGCACTGGAACAAGTTGAGTTGAATAACTGGCCTGTAGTAATGTTAGAATCTGACTGTAAAGTGGCAGTAAAGATGATTGGGGAAGACGATGAAACCTGGCCTAGGTTTGAACTCTGGCTTACTAAAATCAGGAAGAAAACTCGGACAAACATTGTCATTCGATTAAAGAGAAGAACAAGTAACGAGCTAGCAGACAACCTAGCAAAGTTACATTTAAAGAACAAGGACCATTGTCTCTTCTACCAGCGGCTGCCCAAGGAGGTCTTACATCTGTATGGCCAAGACTTAGATAGGGCCAATAATAACACTAATGTAAACAGTATTTCAATAAGAAGTTACATGTTACTTCAAAAAAAAATACAAACCATATCCAAACATGTCTAAGCAAGTTGGTAATGCACTATAGAAGCATTTGAAATAGTTTTGAGCAAGAGTGTGAAGAGAATCACAAAATACCACTTTTGACTCAAAAACCATATGTATAGTGCACACCATCTTGACAAAATAAGTTAGGATTGGTTATAAGCAAGAAAAAGATTACCTTTGTTCTTACCATTCCTTTTTCCACTTGCTGTCACCCTCTACACATCTCACCTTTCTTCTTTCGTGTGGATTGAGAAGTCAATTTGCAATTCAATAGCTCAAGTCAATCCATTTGCAAGTACCTACAAGAAGATAGATGAAATGGTCCCCAATCATGTTTTTGGGTCTAGAGGGGTTAGTTTAGCAACCCAAGTCCTATTTCTCTTGGGTGATTTCCTAAAAGTACAACAAGTAGAATAATGACCAATTTCCTTGCAAATAGTTGTATGTGCCCATAGTCTTGGAACTAGAGGATTCTTCATGGAATATTGGAGGTCCTTTATCTTTGTTGTTCCCTTGACGACCATCATACCCCAAACCATGTCTACCAATTTGTTTAGTAGTATGGTGTAGGATGTCATTAAGATTCTTTTTACCAACTAGAAATCTTTCCAAAGAAGATCTCAAAGCATCATTATCATGCATAAGAGAAGTAATAGTAGAAGACAAATGATTGATATTATCTCTAGCATGCAAAAGATCATTTTCTAAGCAAAGAGTTTTAGTTAAATAAGAATCTCTATCAATATGAAGAGTAGCAACATCATTCTCTCTACTAGTAGAACTAGAATAAGATTCATGCACATTGATTTTAGCAAGCAAGGAAGCATTTTCTATTTCTAATTCTTGCAAAACAAAATCTTTGTCCTTGTTTTCAGATTTAAGAACATCAATAGCATGCATGAGAAAATCAACAATTAAATTATGCTCTTCATTAGAACTAGGCATAATCGGTTGAGCTTCTAGAAATCTAATCTTATCAAGAAAACTAGCATTTTCAAGTTTAAGATAATCTACTTGACTAAGACAATCATGTTTATCATCAAGCAAGGAAGAATTAGCATGTTCAAGATCATCTAGTTCTACATGCAAATTATCAACAATTCTAGCAAGCTTTTTCCTTTTCCTTTTAGAATATTTATGAGAGGTACAAGTATCATGAATAATAGCAATCAAAGATTCTTTATCTAAAGAGTTTAGATTTACCTCACTTGAGTCTTTACTTGTTGATGATATAGGAGCAAAATGGCATTCTCCTTCATCACTAGAGCTTGAGCTTGATCCTTCACTTGAATCTTTACTTGAGCTTGAGTCGGAGGAGCCACTTGAGCTTGAGTGCCATTTCTCCTTCTTGTGAAGATGGGTCTTTTTTCCTTGTGGGCAATCTTCCTTGTAGTGACCCTTCTTTCCACATGTGAAGCACCGGATGGAGGAGGACTTGCCTTTATAGAATCTACCCATGGAGTACATGGCATCTTCTTCAACTTGAGAGGATGGAGAAGCTTGACCAACAATAGCCATGGTTTGCACTTTGATTTCAGCCTTCTTCATTCTCTTGAGTTCTTTCTCCTCTTGTCTTTCTACTTCCTCCCTCTTGTCAAGTGGGGCTTCATGTTATTGTAGATTTCCAATGAGCTCTTTGATAGGTACGTCCTTAAGGGACCTTGCTTCTTCAATGGATGTCACCTTGGGTTCCCACCTCTTGGAGAGAGTTCTAAGGATCTTTGAGTTGATCTCTCCACTAGACATAGGATGTCCTAGAATAGAAAGACCATTCACAATGGTGTTGAGCCTTGAGTACATGTTGGCTATCCTGTCCTCCTTTCCCATCTTGAAGTTCTCAAGCAACCCTTTGAGCATGTAGACTTTGCTTTCCTTTACTTGATATGTCCCTTCATAATGATGCATAGCTTTCTCCATACCTCATAGGTTGTTTCACATGAAGAAATCGAGTTGAACTCGGTGGGGTTCATGGAGGCATAGAGGATGTGCATGGCTCTAGCATTCAAGGTTGCTTTCTTTAAGGTAACTTCATCCCATTCTTCAATCTTTGTCTTTGCTTGCATGAATGGGTTGTTCACCATTTGCCACATCTCAAGACTTGATCCTTGGATGTAGAATTGAAGCCTTCTTCTCCAATAGAGGAAATTGCTCCCATCAAAGATTGTTAGGCTGATCAAGAATCTCCCTCCTTGCTAGTCACCCATCTTCTCCTACTTGTAGTAGTATGCTTGGAGAAGCCTGCTCTGATACCAATTGTTGGATCCTATATGGGTGATTAAGTGCTCTAGAGGGGGGTGAATAGAGATGAATGCACTTAAACAAAATTCATTAGACCTTCAAGATATATCACAAGATAAGGTTGCTAAATAGGAAATTTGTGTGCAACTAAAACATGCATAGAAAGGATGAGAGAGATTGAGCAAACACAAATAGACAAGCTATTTAGAGTGGTTCCACACTTCAAACTAGAAGTATGTCTATCCACTTACCTAGAGAGGTCAACCTCTAGGATTTCCTAACCATTGCATTCTTATATTCATTCATAAGACTTACAATACATGACCAAACAAAGGACTTACCTATCCAATACAAAGAGTCTTCAACCTTACCAAGGACTTCCCCACTTTGCAAGAGTCTTCTGCCTTCTTCCAAGGACTTACCTACTCTTGTACCAGTCTTCAACCTTTAAGGAATTACCCACTCTTCTTGAATCTTCCGCCTTTGACTTCACCTTCACTCGGAGAAGCTTCCACCAAGGACTTACCCACTTGAGCAAGGAGTCTTCTGCCTTCACCAAGGGCTTACCCACTCTAGCTCCAAGTCTTTAGCCTTGATCTTTACCAAGGGATGCCTTCCCTTGTTCTGCTTCACCTCTCTTAGCCAAGAGAGAGAACCTTCATCTACATGGTTGAAATGAGAGATAGGGAGGTGGTGGAAGTGAGAGCCTCACCAGATATACATGTAGGACTAGCTCTCTTACAAATTTCCTACTCACTCTAATGGATGTAGCAAGTGATTAAGCTTAGAGAGAGAGGAGGCTGTAGGAAGCACTCAACTACAGAGTAGGAACCTCACATAGAGTTTTGCAATGAATGCTCAACCTTGGAATAAGCCCAAGGGGTCCTATTTATATATGGGGATGCCTCTTAGCCTTTGAGAACACTTGAGAACAAAAACTAGCCATTTTGTGGCTTGCAACGGATATATTTTTACTTATTGCAACTCCACAACGGCTAGAAGCACTTTTCTGCACTTTTTCGTACAGTGCAATCGGTCGAGTTTCTATAAGGATAACTCAATCGATAGAGTAAAAGACAAAGCCGATATTCATACCATCGGTCGAGTTTGTCCTGGGGAAACTCAACCGACCAATGAAAATCGAATTGGTCAGCTACTCCATCGGTCGAATTCTATGTAGTGTAAACTTGACCGATCAAAAGTCATTTTGAAGATCCAATCAGGATCGGTGGAGTTTGCAACTCATAGAACTCGACTGACGAACAACCTGATGTGAATTTTTTAATATGGCTTTTGAGTGCTTATACATTTGATCTAAGTGCTCCTGATTTTTTCTAATCTTAATTACAAGTCCTACAATCATTACAAGTGATTTACAACATGATTCTAATGGATTTACATCATATTACAAAAATATGCACTTGTATTGACTTTGACTTGTCTTTTCTCCAATTTGATATGCGCAAGTTAGGGCATTTGGAGGGTGTCTATGCCTAATATGAAATCACTCAAGTAGAGACATTAGACACCCATATGTCGAATGGTTAGTCATCATCAAAACACAGGTTTACTCAATTTAGATGTGAGTCAACATTGAACTAATTGACCTTGAGTCAACAACTATATGGATCTAGGAGTTCATAGAGATGAACTTATAGTTATTTTGGTCATTAATGACAAGTTAGGAGTGCTTGGTCATGCAATGTGGATAAAGGTTAGCAAAGGAATGCTAGATCACATATTATGGAAACTCCATCTCAAATGTTTGATGTACGGCGAAGAGATGAGAGACATACAGTTAATACCGACTTTGGGAAAGTGTTTCCATAACTCACTATGTTAGCACTAGAGCATAGTAACATGTGGGACATGTTTGAAGATCACTATGAATATGATTCAAACAGTGCAAGTGAGAGTCTGTTGGTATGTATGCCCTAAGAGACAATCATGGGATGATTGGTGGGATACATTAAGATTGATTTGATAAACATCAAAGGCAAGCTTCCAATTATTTCTGGTTCAGTCATATGAGATAATGATAGAATAGATTGAATGTCTAGAGAATGACAATACTCAATGACATATGCTTTCATGTTAAGGACTTGAACGATGAGATCATACGGATGCTAAGAGTTTGTATATTCTTATTATGTCCCTAGTCGAATGTCATTGTGGAAGGTAGATAGACAACAATGACACACAAGACTAGATTGTGGTGTTGGTTGATGACAGAATCTCGTAGTCATGATATGGATATATCAATCCAAACACATAGGTACTTGTTAGAGAACAAGTGTACCGGACAAACCCACCGTGAGTTTGACACATGGAACCATGACATGGTAGTCACAATCAGTTCTCATAGTGATGGTGGTGAGTGTGATTCGTTGACCTGAAATCACTACACTCAACACATGTCGTTGGGTACACTTTGACATCATCAAACGCAGCCATGAAACATGGGTTGTTATAAAGGTGATGATTAGGTGACTTTGACACATGGGGCTTTTGAGAGGTGAGTGATAGATATGGGATTTGTTTCTCCTGAGGGAGTTTGATATCCATGGCCACTTGATGAGTAGAATTGAGATAGGTGTGCACACATGTGTGAATTAGTATGTGATATTGATGTCATACATATCCCCTCCAATCTACTCTGAGATCAAGAAAGTGAATGAACGTTGAAAGGATGATTGTTCCATGCCTTGAGTTCATTCGGGATATCAGTGACAAAGGAATTATACATTCGCTATAACACCATTCACAAATTATAGGATTGAAAGTTGTTCTCCAACTTTCCTTTTCACTTGGGTATCACTGATGTGTGACTAGGCACCTCTCTTTGCTTGTGAAGTCATAAGTGTTATAGACTTTCACTGCCAATGTAAAATGGACCTCCAGGGTCACACACATAGGATTTAACCTAGAAGAGGAGTTTATCCACAAACGATGTTTAGATTGATTACTAAATGAGTTTAGTAGTTCAATTAAACACTTCATCAATTGATAGCTCAATATCATAGTGTTCAAGGTGTTGGACCGATTGATCAGAGTATCAGATTGATTGAAACTGCAATTGATTTATTTTGCACAGTCTACACTCCTAACCGATCGGCTCATATGATGAACCGATTGGCTCAGGATAGGCTGAACTGACCGGTTCAAGGGATTGAACTGATCGGCTCAACTGGTCCAAACGAGCGAGTTGGGAAAGTCAGGTTGGCAAGAAATTTCTCTTCGTTTCACTTGTCTAATTTGATTGGAACAAGGATTGGTATTTGGATCAATTCGAAACAAAAAGAGGAAAAGTCAATCGAGAACTGACCAGGGTAGTGAAGTGATTGGTTCAGAAGTGAACCGACCATTTTAGGTGCCCCAACCGATCAGTTCAGGTGTGAACCGATCAGCTCAGGTCCCCAACCGACCATTTCATGGTTGAAACGATTGGTTCAGGTGACGCAGTTGGTTGTTTTGTGGAAAATCTCAAACTCTTCTACTTCTGCTTTAATCATGTATTGCTCGGGGTCGAGAACCATGTCCCATGATCGTCCTATATATATAGGGGTACTGGGGGCTTTTCAAAGCACAACGCAGAACACCAGTTGCTCTATAAAGTTGTCGTTCTCTTTTGTTGTGGTAACCAAGAGAGCCCGAGCAAGTGCTACCCAATAAGGGAGTCACAACAAGGGAAAGACAACTACAGAAAAGTGACTAGTTGCAGGAGAGTGTGTTGGTGACTAGTGTGCTGACAGGAGGGTGTGACTCCTTCTGATATCTTGTGGGACAAGGAGATCATGTTCTTGGTGGTCTGTGTAGACTAATTCAGAGGCGAGAGACTTCTGCTGATCGGAGGACATCTGTCAATCCCGACAGTCCCGATGAGACCAGGAGCTGCACAGACACCATCCAAGATCGGAGGTGAAGACCGTGCCAGCCACGAGGTAACATCACCGAGAAAGCCTCAGGACAAGGTATGCCTCTATAAACCATCATTCCTATTGTATAGACATTGACGCGATTCCTTTATACTGGGTTTGGGGAGAAATTTTTTTTGTTTCTGCTTCCTTCTCTGCCTCCCTAAAACCCAAAAGCATGCACAACTATATGCACAATGCACAAACAAACAAAAATAAACTAGGTTAGAATGACAGTATGAAAAAGTGACAAAGAATAAAGAGTAGCAATGATGAGGGCAATAGGAAAGGCTAAGCTACACTAACTAGCTAGGTCGAGTGCCTCTATCCCTGGCAATGAAGCCAGAAAGCTTGGTGCTTCCAAGCCAGAGGTGCGCACAATAGCCAACAAGAGGTGACTAGATGTGCCCCACAGAACTCAAACACATGGGATCTCTCAAAATTTATAATAACCCTAACAAGATTCGATCACAACACTAAATAGTTCACCTGCAAATGCACGGGGTACTATTATAGTATAGGGGATAGGTAAGAGTAGGGGTCGATCCTCAGGGACAGAGGGGGCACTAGAGCTGGGTTAGTGTTGGCTACGTTCCTAATGAGGAGACTAGAGTTGAAGGGTTTAAAGGGGTTGTTTGGGTTGTTAAGCTAAGAGAACAAGCAAGTAAAGGCAATATGAAATCTAAGTTATTGCAAACCCTAAATTATTGTAAGAAAGAAAGTCTAAGGAACTAGATTAAGAAACTAGATAGATAGGAGAAACTGTTAACTACACTACACTAGTAGAGAAATTAACAACTAAGAATTGAATTAACCACTACAGAGAGAAAGAACCTAAGTTAACCCTAAAGAGCAAGCCTAAGCAATTAACTAGATTGAACAAAAGCAACTAAACTAGATTAGCATAAACAAGCTAAGAAGGAAAAATGGGTTTTAGGCAATGAGATTATGTAGGTGGGCTGTTTGGGAATGTGGTTTGATATTAGTTGGGGGATGTCAACATAGCATGCAATTATCTCAATTCAATCTAGATTACCAAACCAAACAACAAGGCAAGTGCTATTAGAATGTACCCTATACTACTAGTTGAAGAACTTGGGTTAGGTGTAATTCTAGTAGGTAGGGAAATTGAGAGCCAAGGGAAGAAAGGGGAGTATAGATGAGGGTTTTTCACCTCATATGGCATTATCCATCTAGCCTTTAGAAAGCTCTTGGCAATTGCACTAATCACACTTACACTAGACACTTAGATCTCACACTCACTTGTAGAAGGATGGATATGTATGTTGGAACAAAGGGGGCTAGATAGGGATCCACTAATTGGACCTAGGAGCCACTCCTAAGATTGCCACATACACTCCAATTCCTCCTAGAAGCTAAGTCTCATCAAACATGTCAAAGCAAGAAATCCATGATAAAAGAACAAATCACATGCAATAAAATAGGAAATGAGATAGAAGCAAGAGAAAATCATCATTAATAGAAATCATGTTCATTAAAAGTTATTTTCCCCCAACATGGTATCAAAGTCACATTTTACCCCAAACATCCCATCACTAGGGGCTTAGCAAGACATAATCAAAGAAAAAGCAAAACAAAGGAAAATAAGGGGATATGACTCCATGGAGCTCAGGGTAGATCTTTCTTCTTCACCTCCCAGTAGTTTGGGGACGAACTCTCTCCTCAAATGGTGCATATGGGCATGAGAATATGGGGGATTATGGAGGAAAACCTAGAAATCTAGGTTTCCAAGGTGGAAATGATGTAGAAATGGTGGATGGAGAGCATAAATGCAAGGGAAGTGGAATTTATGCTCAAGAAGTGGGTGGAGAGGAGTAATTGTAGCTAGGGGGTGTAACCTCCGTACTCCATCCACCACCTATGTATATATAGGTGGTGGGGAAGCACTAGGGTAAGTAGGGGTAGACTAGGAAAAGCAATGTAGAAAATGGGTAGGGTTAAGTGATCACCACAGCCGTGTTGATGTGCCACAACCATGGTGGGGGTAGCATGGAACGGTCATGGGGGTGTGGACATGGACATGGTGTGAAAGGGAGTGGAAAGGCTAAGTATAGGTGGTGACTACGGTCATGGCGGGGTGCCACGATCGTGCTAGGTAAGGGGTGCCACGGCCGTGGTGAGGTACCACGACCATGTTGGAGGAGGAGGTCATGGGCGTGGGGAGTGTCACGGGTGAGGTTTTCTTCAAGGGCCACAACCATGGTGAGTGTCCATGACCTTAGTCATCTAAGCATAAAATGGGTCACCTCCCTATTGATTTTGGGGACCGTTGTGCATAATTACAATGGTCGTTGTGGGAGGCCACGACCGTGTTGTCTTCTGTTGACCACAGTCGTGCTGATGGACACGGTTGTGGTGTCTTCAATGGGCCACAATCGTGGTGCATTTGGTGCAAAAACGTTGACTTCCCTATTGATTCTCGAACATAATTCACACGACCATGGTGGATGCCCATGGTCGTCCTGGGGTCTTCAGTGGCTAAATTGACTTCAATCTTCATCATCATTGGACTTCTTTACTTGATATCAAATCTTAAACATTAGGGGTAGGTTGAGGGATATTTGGGGCCTTCTTTGGACCCCTCCGTGTGTAAAGCAACCCTAGAACTCCTTCCTTCTCTCTCATCCATCCAAAGCATGGTCCAAATACCTGAAAATAATGCAAATAACGTCCATAAGTGCATTTGATAGTAATACTCATATTGGGTATTTAACTTGCATTTTACTATGTTTAGATGTGAATAAACTACAAAATGGCACAAGAGGGAGCCCTAAAATAGGGCTGCATCAGAGAGAAATTGTTCAGTTGTGGGTCCCAAGTAGGATGACTAGGCCAAAACAAGGACATATTACATTTTGGGGTTCAAGTTTCAAGATATTTCAAATGCAGTGCGAGTATGAGTTATAATTTGGAAGAAAAGAAAAATAGAATTTTAATTTTTAAAGGATTATGCATCATATTTCATAAATTAAATTTCGCATTGAGTTCCAGTATGTTACAACTTTTCAACCCTTTTAAGGGATTTCGTCATTAAAATCAAACCTTTTTGATAATTTTCATCCTACTAGGGTCTAATCCAAACATTCCCCAACTTATTAGTCTAGTTTTCTCAGATCATCATCAATTTAAACACATAATTATAATTCTCCTTCGACTAACATAGGTCTTCTCAGGGTGACTAACCATCTCATTTACTACTATGTTGGAATTACTGAGCTATTTTAGGTGCAAAGGCCATTTTGAAAAGTATATCTATTACTAAATTTTGCGCTCCAATGATGAATATTCTATAAAACTCCCACTAAGTAATTTAATATGAGAGTTTAAATATTCAATATGTTAGCCTCTACCATCATTATCAAAGGTTTTTAGTTATACCACATGCTTATTGGTCAAGCTATGGTTATCAAGGTCAAGTCTAATACTTAATTCACTTTTTATCAATGTTATTCTCAAAAGGTGTAACTTCACATTTATAGTGGGATTATACTATTCATTTTTTTCAGATTGTCAACATTTAAATTTTCAATATTCAAAATGCAAATTTTATAATGTGACAATGTTGACATGTATTTAAAGGCTTTTGATCATACTTGTGACGTCTGTCTCGCGAAAAGAAGATTAACTAATGCAGAAGCGAATTATTAAAAGCAAATTACTGAAAATCACTAAAAATTAAAACCTTTTTGCAAAGAGATCCAAACCCAAGAAATCTATTACATAAAGAACCATTGCATAATATTTACATTCTGGTTCAAAAGTACATAACTTGTATCATCTCTTCTTGAGGATTACAACATCAGCTGCCCTAGTAACATCATATACATACATCATAAGAAACCTCGAGGCATCAAGCCAAAATCTCAAATCGATTCATTAAAAACACTAACTATAAACAGCGAGAACCTGAGAGTACAGAGACGACACATAGTACTACTAACTATCACTTGACAGACAGTGTCTCCACCTGAGACATTACTATTGTCCCTGATGTTGTCATTGTTCTTTCTCTGCTATAGGGTTTCTGCCTCTTCGTCAGCGTCCACCTAAAAACATTGGATCCCACGGGGGTGAGACAATTATAAATTGCCCCAGTGGGAGACATAACTCTCCGCCAACACATTGTTATAGCAGTTTATTATAATAAAACTGGGCAGGAGTTCTTATATATTAACAACAATACTAATCATTGAATGAACAAAGTAAGGTAATCTCCTTTCCTAAGGAGAGTATTGCATTTATCCATGATAGGATCATAATTCATCCTTCTTCTTGCAATGAGTATAAAGAAATATGAATAACATCTATCAACTAGAGATGCATAAAAGAAATGTAACATCATCCAATGAATTTTCGTATACAGTCCTTGAGCAAACATGCTATACAGCTGATTACATTTTACAATCACACTTATTCCCTGAGGAGATGAGGTATACCGCTCATACTCCAACCGACCATTGTGAAGTTGAAATCGGTGCCATACAAGGTCATTAGTAGAGCCAGCTGCCAAGACCTCCCTTGTCTTGGTCAGTACGAGATCAAATGCAGGACATCTTGTGTCTCTGCTGAATAGATTTCCAGGGTATACTGGCAACTTCACTATTAGAATTACAGTGGCGTGCTGCACTCTCTTCGCGATTGTGAGATTTCTTGTTTATCTCCATCGACCAGGTATTAATATTATAGGGAGATGTGTACTGCATTTGTCACAATCATCGAGAGATTCGTGATACATCATTCGGGTATATGTAATGAAGTATTGAAATGTTTAATGTTTACCATTCCTCAATTCCCTCATTAGGATGTCAGGATACATTCTCCCATTGCCCCCACATATTCAAAATATGCATTTTGGGTTTTTCCGCAGAGCACCCATTTCACCATCTAGCAAGTTCTGACACTAATGGTTATATGGCCACTTCTCTACATGATATGATTTCACTTGATTAATTAAGTACATTAGCATATTCTTTTAGCATCAGTCAAGTTCTCAAAGAGGAATTATTATGACAACTGCTACAAAGAAACATATAAGCTCTTATCTATAGCTTTACCAGAACTTGTAATGGATTGGTATCTTAGTCCCTTATCTCATTACATAAAAGTTCACATCTCACAGCAACATCATTATCATACTTATCAAAATTGAGTATTCATACCCTCAATTCATCACTATGACTATTTCCACTTGTTAGGTAATTATTACCTTCTAGGTCCTCAGGTTGAGGTATACATGAAACTTGTTTCACAAGCATCTCACAAGGCTCACAAGGCCTATTAGATGTTTTGTCACCTTTCACTAGGAAACATCTTATTTATGGAATTCATAAGGTCCATATACCTTTTGTTACTCTTACTAAGCAGCAACAACATTAGGCACATAAGGCCATTCAACATATTTATAATATGAATGTCATAGCTCAGGTCTGGCTATGTTCATCATCTCATGATGTCTACAATGATTAATAGACATGATAACAGTCATGTAAATCATCTATCACATCATATCAAACAGCAGTATCACCTCCATCCTTTATCATGATTGGGGTTATCTATCAAATAGGGCTTTTCATTCCCTTTACCCAAAACTAGGGTTAGGGTTCCCATCTTTCATTAATTAGGGTTTCATGCTCATTTTATTAGTTCAACCCTAATGTATTGCTTCACACCTCTAGGAGCATTCAAGACATCATAAGTATTTGCTTATGATCACCATTCTCATTATATATCATTAATGATCATCAATTCAAGGCATGAGTTCAATTCTCATCCTTGTCATGGTATGATCACATCATACTCATTGATTTGGCTTACCCCATTCTCAAGGTATATTAGTCAACATTTATCAAAGTATATTGAGTTCATTACATCTTTATTGTAACAATTACATATCACACACTCCATGTGTTTCTTATCCAAGGATATTGGATTAGAGGTTCATCAAGGTATGTCTACACTGAAATGTTCAATGTGATATCTATCATATATTGATGTATCACTTTCTTCTCATTTCCATCTTACTTCAAATAATCAACTAACCTTATATTAAGGTATTTTCCTCTTTATACTTTATCCACTAAGTTGTCACTTTCATCATACAGTGCATAGGCTACACATTAGAATTGTCCAGCTATCTTTAAGGATATGGACTTATCTAATGGTTAGGCATTGTAGAATATAGGATAAACCATTATCCACCACTTTAGGTAATTCAACTCTTAGGATGTTATCCCTATCACTATTTAGTATAACATATATCATTCCTAAGAGTTTCATGTTCTCATCATTATAAGGTGTATAGGATTGATACACATGAAATTAGTTATATAATGATCTAAGCATTATCTTGTCCTTTCATGCCCTTACTCATCAGAATATCAATATTACCATTCATATGGTTCATCACTTCCACTAGTCATTGTATAACATTCTCACCTTACTTGATTATATTAGCCACCCCCTATTTTAGTGTATTAGCCATCATACCCTCACTAGGTTTCATATAACCTTACATGGCATTACCCTTGATTTGAGTCTCTCATCATATCATCACATCAAGGTTTTACATAAAATCATTCTAATTTAGGGATTCTCATGGCATTACTCTAGATTAGGGCCTCACATTGAATCATATTTCATTAGGGTTAGGATTGCTTGTAGAATCTCCTTCTATTAGACTTTCACATCACATTACCATGATTAGGTTTTACTATTCATCCCCAACTAGAATTGATCATGACATCGCCGTCAATTAGGGTTTCTCATAGATTCACCCTCAATTAGGGTTTCTCATATATTCACCCTCAATTAGGGTTCTCATAGATTCATCCTCAATTAGGGTTTCATATATTGTCATCCTGGTTTATAGTTACAAATTACTATTGATTTGGGTTGCATCTGACATTACCCTAGATTTAGGTTAGAATTCAACAATCTCCTCGATTAGGGATTCATGATCTCTTTAATTAAGGATCATACCCTAATTTCTTAATCATTCATTTTGGGATTACATCATGTAATTGCTCACTTAAACAATTGACCTTTAATCACTTTAAGTGTTCATATGATTTGGTTAGTTATCTTCCAAACAATCTTGGCCTCTTAGACAATAAACGGTCTTGACCAATCAGACCTCAAACGGTCTTGACCAAACCATTAAAACCGTTTGGTAAAGGTGAACCCTTGAGACCGTTTGCTACAGGTGACCCTTGAAACTGTTTTCTAAAGGTGACCCTTGAAACCGTTTGCTAAAGGTGCACACTTGAAACCGTTTGCTAAAGGTAAGGTTGAAATCATTTGGTAAAGTGAATCCTTGAGATCGTTTGCTAAAGTATAAATTTGAAATCGCATGAGACTCAACCGGTTTGGGATCATTTGGTCCCAAATGGTCTTGAGACTGTTTGGTCCCAAATGGTCTTGAGACCGTTTGGACTCAAATGGTCTTGAGAACATTTGGTTCAAACATCCTCAAAACTGCATGGACCAAGTATGGTCTCAACCACACAAAATGAATTAGGGTTTCCAAGATTGATTCCTTCATTGATTCAAATCATGCAATCACTCATCAATTGGACCTATCCCCATACTTCAATTGAGTTAAATAGGTCATCCTTCAACTGATTTGACCCTCAATTGATCATCAATTACGGTTTGAATCAATTGGATTAGGGTTTGGAATCAATGATTCTTCAATGTTAGTCAATGTGTTATCAATTACTATGAAACTATTGGACCTTCATTCAAATTGGACATGACCTGACCTCAAACGGTCTTGAGGTCGTTTGGATGACCTCCAAATGGTTTGGTTCACTGGATTAATCATCAAATCAACACTTAATTGTATTTCAATTTGGTATCTCTAGACCTTCAAATACTCAACCATACTTGACCCTAGACCTCCAAATGGTCTTGGGTGACCCCCAAACAGTTTTGAGACCGTTTGGGGGATCCCCAAATGGTTTTGAAACCGTTTGGGTCAATCAACCCAAGTTTCCAACTTAATCACTTATGAAATCATCACTTAACCCGATTAGGGTTTGGTGGTTGATGGACCTTCAACTCATGAACCAATTGAAACTAGTCAATTATAATTAGTAGGTCATTAATCAACATCATTATGAACAAATCTCCAAATGGACAACCCTGGTCAACACCACCAAACGGTTTGAAACTGTTTGCTTTCATACGGTTTAGTAAACCGTTTGTCGTTAAACGGTTTTGAAACCGTTTGCTCCCAAACGGTTTGTGAAACCGTTTGGACATTTGATTGAAACTTTTTGGTCTAGATATTTGTGTAGGTGTGTTCTTACGATGATGTAATCATCATCAAGCTCTAAACCCACGAAACCTGCTATTATTTCCATGGAGATTGCATCAATCAACCAAATCAATTATTGTGAATAGAGAAATGATCATTATTTGATGAGTAATTGAATGCAATAACAAAATTAAGGTTTCAAGTTATAAAACCCGCCTCGAATTGAGCTCCAAAGCTCCAAGATCACGGAAAAAATGGTGTATGAAGCTTTTGCAACTCCCCCTAGGATCGTCCTCAAGCTTTTGGTTGAAAAGATTAGCTAGGGTTGAAGAGGAGATCGAAATAAGAAGAAATCCATAATTTATTTTCGATTTCCACCATGGAATCAAGGTGAAAAGGGTCAAGAACCTTACCAAGAGGTTGGGGGTCGTACTCCTGGTCCTCCCACGCTCCCTTGGTCGTTTTCAAAGCAAGGAGAAGAAGTGGAAACGGAAAAGCCTTTCAGTTGGCTTGGAAAGGGTCTTTTTATAAGAAATTCAATGAGAGAGAGAGTGTCTTATAAAAATTCATTTAATCCCAAAATTTGTGCCGCCTCTTCCCCCTCAATTTCTTAGATACGCCTATCTTCTTGCCTCTTTATTCCTCTCAATTATCCTCAAATTAAAGAAAAGCAAATTAAGCACCTTAACCCTTATAATAGTAATATCCATATTTGAGTGGAAATTCTTTTTCTTATAATAATGGTGAGTGGAGTTTCACCTCCTTAGAATATTCTCATTCCTTTGCAAGGCTCAAGGATGTCCACACACATCTGAATCCAACCATATTAATTTTGGTTGATGGCCCCCTTCAATTATTTTATTTATTTTTGCATAAAATTGAATTAGAGTTTCAATTGGGCTTAAATCTTGATTAATTTAATACCAAAATTCTCTCTCCTCCAACTTAATTCAAATGAGGCGCCCCTCTCATTTTCATTGCTCTAAATTATGTCAAGAAACATTAGGGACCTTATTGAAGTGGTAATTTGCATATTGAACCCTAGGTTTTGGGTAAATTGCACTTTACACCAAAACTAGGTTTTAATGCACAAACATTGTTTTATCCGTTCTTTCTAGATACTCGGGCTTCCATAAGCCATTCATCTACATTATCTTCATTCTCATGATGCTAAACTTCTTGAGGAGCATGTTATTGTGTAACATTTGCAAGTTAACCCCTTATCTTGGGTAATTTGCACATTAGTCCAAAATAAGCAAACATTGCTTCAACATTGTTCAAACAGGACCAAAATTGAAACATAAGTTCCTCATGAGCCCTAATTACTTTCCCAAGATAAGATTAAGCATATAATTCACTCGCTTAAGCAAAACTCCTAGGGTTAAGGCATATCCTAGGTCAGGGATGTTACAAATTATCCACCCCTTACAAGGATTTTGTCCTCGAAATCCCAGATAAAGGGAGATAGATATTATTAATGTGTCATATCATCATATCTTTACATAATATCTCATTATTATGGAGACACCATAGAGCTTTGATCAATACAAAGTTATTCCACACAATTTTATCATGGAAAGATTCACATGGGACATATACTCCCATGTTCCTTAGTTAGTTCAGTATTTCTCTTTCAATATCACAAGTATATTCTGTCATCCACTTGAAACTATAAGTCTTTTCATACCTTGATTGTGCCATCTCACCTGATGACACCATACTAGCTTTCCTTATTACTTGCACTAACTATCTTATTAGTTGTACCTTCTTTTACCATAAAGAGAGGTTACATATCAACCAAGAACTTTTCTCAAAGATATCTTCAATTTTATGTTTATGCAAAACATAAACCCCTAACAATGTGATGTTCATATTATTTTACATGATTAATTTGATTTCATGGTTGACCATACCAAATAGTCAACATAAATCATTAGATATTTCTTTAGATACCAGGATTTCTTACCTTGGTACCTATCACATGAGTTGAAAACACATCACATCTTTATCTTTCTTTCATCTTGGGATATTGCTTGTTGCATACATATCTTTTCCTTGGAATCAAATTCCAAGATAAATTGATACCTTCTAAGTATCCACTACATGAAAAATTTTATCTTATGCACAACAAGTGTCCTAAGAACCACTTGATTTCCATGTTTCTGAAAGGAAAGAAGACAAGGAATCATATTCCTCTTATTATTTCATGTACTTTCAACTATTCATGAAACATTTACTCTTTATCACATCCTAGGTTCCTTGCCCTAGCATAGGAATTATAAGGATGATTACATGACATTATTCCTTTCTTTATTATTATCTAACATGTTTATGATCATCTTAGGATCTCATCACATTTTCCATTTCCACATTATGGAAAGGATCTTTATAATACTTCTAACTTTATTGGATAAGATTCATCTCCCCTATTCTCATTCTAATGTTATGAGGATTATACTTTTAATTCCTCATACAAACATGCTCATCTGAAGTTATCTCAGATTTCTCCTACTAATGCTTAGGACAGGACACATTTATTTATTCCATATTTCTAATTTCATGATACTCATTAGATTGTCTCGAAATGACTACTTGATCAGAGCAATCAAAAAGATAACAATCTAAGAGTTTCCATACTTACAACTTGATCAGAGCAATCAAAAAGATAACAATCTAAGAGTTTCCATACTTACTTTATCATCAATAGTTGTATACCTGGCCAGGGTATATAAATACTAAGATTAAGTAGTATGCACTTGTATATTGTCATTTTTCCTTCCTTTCCATATTATCACAAGTGTATGATTTAACATTACTAGTTTTGATTCAGGCATCTCTTCCATACCTCCTCTTCTTCTCATAGAGGTAAGAACAACATAAAACATCTATATTGTTTATTATGCAAAATGTAAGTTCTCATAGGACTAATCAAGGAAATTTTAATCAATTACCTTCTCAATATAACTCAGAGAACCATAAAAAGACATATAAGAATGACATTATTTTATCTAACCTGTCATGATTTGTGGATTATTCACTGCCTCAGGCTGATTCTGCCTCAGAGGATGATTCACAGTAACGTTTTTGGCTGAGCAGTCTCTTGCCAGATGTCCTACCTGTCTACATTGGTAGCAAATGCGAGGTGCTAAATGTATTCTAGAAGATTCTTTACCCTTTCTAGATAACCATTTCCTTGGTGCACTGGGCTCTGGTTGTACTGATGGTACCAAAAACTTCTTCTTTTTGGAACTATCAGGCCTCTGTTCCTGGATTTGGATAGGCCTTTTCTCAATTCTTCCTTTATATTCCTTTTCTAGACAATTAGGTCTGATATGTCCAGGCTTTCTATACATATGGCAGATCCTAGTTTCAGATTGTATCCTATTCCTTCCATCATTATTCATTGCTCCAACAGGCTGTTGTTGAGCAGGAAACCTATTAGAGATCAAAATTTCATCATTGGGGGCTGGTAGTCTAGGTTGCATTGCTAATGCACGATCTACTATGTGTATCATAGTTGTACTAAATTTCTCAAGCAGAGCAGGGAAAGTTGGGATCTCTATCATGGCACGGTAAAACTGGGGATGTGCAGGTGTATGTTCTTCTCTACTCTGATTCCTTACATCCTCTCTTGGTGAAACATTGCTGCTTTCTGCAGCAAACTCCTCATGAGACCCAGTCATCTTCAAGTTCTTCTTCTCTTATATAAGCAGAAGACACTATCAGATACACTGGAAGACACTAGAACAAACTCTACTACCTTAGTCCTATGTCTCTGTAGACTCAGCGAACATAGAGCTCTGATACCACTAAATTGTGACGTATGTCTCACAAATATAAGATTAACTAATGCGGAAGATAATTATTAACAGCGGATTACTAAAAATCACTAAAAATTAAAACCTTTTTACAAAGAGATCCAAACCCAAGAAATCTATTACATCCAGAACCATTGTGTAACATTTATATTTTGGTTCAAAAGTACATAACTTGTATCATCTCTTCTCGATGATTACAACATCAACTGCCCTAGTAACATCATATACAGACAGCATAAGAAACCTCGAGGAATCAAGCCTAAATCTCATATTGATTCATTAAAAACACTAACTATAAACTCCGAGGACCTGAGAGTACAGAGACGACACATAGGACTACTAACTATAACTTGACAGAAAGTGTCTCCACCTGAGACATTACAGCTGTCACTGATGTTGATGTTGTTCTTTATCTACTATAGGGTTTCTACCTCTTCGTCCGCGTCCACCGAAAAAAATTGGATACCACGGGGGTGAGACAATTATAAATTGCCCTAGTGGGAGATATAACTCTCCGCCAAAACATTGTTATAGCAGTTTATTATAATAAAATTGGGTGGAAGTTCTTATATATTAACAGCAATATTAATCATTGAATGAACAAAGTAATGTAATCTCATTTCCTAAGGAGAGTATTGCATTTATCCATGATAGGATCATAATTCATCCTTCTGCTTGCAATGAGTATAAAGAAATATGAATAACATCTATCAACTAGAGAAGCATAAAAGAAATGTAACATCAGCGAATGAATTTCCATATTCAGTCCTTAAGCAAACATGCTATATGAATGATTACATTTTACATTCATAATTTTGCCCTGAGGAGATGAGGTATACCGCTCATACTCCAACTGACCATTGTGAAGTTGAAATCGGTGCCATACAAGGTCATTGGTAGAGTCGGTTACCAAGACCTCCCTTGTCTCGGTCAGTACGAGATCAAATGCAGGACATCTTGTGTCTCTGCTAAATAGCTTTCCAGGGTATACTGGAAACTTCGCTATTAGAGTTACAGTGGTGTGCTGCACTCTCTTTGCGATTGTGAGATTTCTTGTTTATCTCCATCGACCAGGTATTAATATTATAGGGAGATGTGTACTGCATTTGTCCCAATCATCGAGAGATTCGTGATACATCATCCCGGTATATGTAATGAAGTATTGAAAGGTTTAATGTTTACCATTCCTCAATTTCCTCATTAGGATGTCAGGATACATTCACCCATTGCCCCCACATATTCAAAATATGCATTCTGGGTTTTTCCGCAGAGCACCTGTTTCACCATCCAGCAAGTTCTGACACTAATGCTTATATGTCCACTGCTCTACATGATATGATTTCACTTGATTAATTAAGTACATTAGCATATTCTTTTAGCATCAGTCAAGTTCTCAAAGAGGAATTATTATGACAACTGCTACAAAGAAACATATAAGCTCTTATCTATAGCTTTACCAGAACTTGTAATGGATTGGTATCTTAGGTCCCTTATCTCATTACCTGAACGTTCACATCTCACTACAACATCATTATCATACTTATCAAAATTGAGTATTCATACCCTCAATTCATCACTATGACTGTTTCCACTTGTTAGATAATTATTACCTTCTAGGTCCTCAGGTTGAGGTATACATGAAACTTGTTTCACAAGCATCTCACAAGGCTCACAAGGCCTATCAGATGTTTTGTCACCTTTCACTAGGAAACATCTTATTTATGGAATTCATAAGGTCCATATACCTTTTGTTACTCTTGCTAAGCAGCAACAACATTAGGCACATAAGGCCACTCAACATATTTATAATATGAATGTCATAGCTTAGGTCTGGATATGTTCATCATCTCATGATGTCTACATGATTAATAGACATGATAACAGTCATGTAAATCATCTATCACATCATATCAAATAGCAGTATCACCTCCATCCTTTATCATGATTGGGGTTATCTATCAAATAGGGCTTTTCATTCCCTTTACCCAAAACTAGGGTTAGGGTTCCCATCTTTCATTTATTAGGGTTTCATGCTCATTTTATTAGTTCAACCCTAATGTATTGCTTCACACCTCTAGGAGCATTCAAGACATCATAAGTATTTTCTTATGATCACCATTCTCATTATATATCATTAATGATCATCAATTCAAGGAATGAGTTGAATTCTCATCCTTGTCATGGTATGATCACATCATACTCATTGATTTGGCTTACCCCATTCTCAAGGTATATTAGTCAACATTTATCAAAGTATATTGAGTTCATTACATCTTTATTGTAACAATTACATATCACCCACTCCATGTGTTTCTTATCCAAGGATATTGGATTAGAGGTTCATCAAGGTATGTCTACACTGAAATGTTCAATGTGATATCTATCATATATTGATGTATCACTTTCTTCTCATTTCCATCTTACTTCAAATAATCAACTAACCTTATATTAAGGTATTTCCCTCTTAATAATTTATCCACTAAGTTGTCACTTTCATCATACAGTGCATAGGCTACACATTAGAATTGTCCAGCTATCTTTAAGGATATGGACTTAGCTAATGGTTAGGCATTGTAGAATATAGGATAAACAATTATCCACCACTTTAGGTAATTCAACTCTTAGGATGTTATCCCTATCACTATTTAGTATAACATATATCATTCCTAAGAGTTTCATGCTCTCATCATTATAAGGTGTATAGGATTGATACACATGAAATTAGTTATATAATGATCTAAGCATTATCTTGTCCTTTCATGCCCTTACTCATCAGAATATCAATATTACCATTCATATGGTTCATCACTTCCACTAGTCATGGTATAACATTCTCACCTTACTTGATTATATTAGCCACCCCCAATTTTAGTGTATTAGCCATCATACCCTCACTAGGTTTCATATAACCTTACATGGCATTACCCTTGATTTGAGTCTCTCATCATATCATCACATCAAGGTTTTACATGACATCATTCTAATTTAGGGATTCTCATGGCATTACTCTAGATTAGGGCCTTACATTGAATTGTTATTCATTAGGGTTAGGATTGCATATAGAATATCCTTCTATTAGACTTTCACATAACATTACCATGATTAGGGTTTACTATTCATCCCCAACTAGAATTGCTCATGACATCACCCTCAATTAGGGTTTCTCATAGATTCACCCTCAATTAGGGTTTCTCATATATTCACCCTCAATTAGGGTTCTCATAGATTCATCCTCAAATAGGGTTTCATATATTGTCATCCTGGTTTAGAGTTACAAATTACTCTTGATTTGGGTTGCAATTGACATTACCCTAGATTTAGGTTAGAGTTCAACAATCTCCTCGATTAGGGATTCATGATCTCTTTAATTAAGGATCATACCCTAATTGCTTAATCATTCATTTTGAAAGTGTTGAGGATTATCCATTACATGCTTATCATTCATGTAGGTGGTTCTCTCTTTCTCATCCCCTAATAGATGATACCTACTTCAAACTTGATTAGACTAAGTCAACTTAACTTGAAATAAGAATTGATACCATGGATTATGTCATCACCATCATGACCATTAGTGATTTATTCAAACGGTACTAATCACCCTATCTTATTAAGGGTACCATTATTATATTCACCCCTGTATTACATCATGTAATTGTTCACTTAAACAATTGACCTTAATCACTTTAAGTGTTCATATGATTTGGTTAGTTATCTTCCAAACAATCTTGGCCTCTTAGACATTAAACGGTCTTGACCAATCAGACCTCAAATGGTCTTGACCAAACCATTAAAACCGTTTGGTAAAGGTGAACCCTTGAGACCATTTGCTAAAGGTGACCCTTGAAACCGTTTGCTAAAGGTGACCCTTGAAACCGTTTGCTAAAGGTGCACACTTGAAACCGTTTGCTAAAGATAAGGTTGAAACCGTTTGGTAAAGTGAATCCTTCAGATCATTTGCTAAAGTATAATCTTTAAACCGCATGAGACTGAACCAGTTTGGGATCATTTGGTCCCAAACGGTCTTGAGACCGTTTGGACTCAAATGGTCTTGAGACCATTTGGTCCAAACCTCCTCAAAACCGCATGGACCAAGTATGGTCTCAACCACACAAAATGAATTAGGGTTTCCAAGATTGATTCCTTCATTGATTGAAATCATGCTATCACTCATCAATTGGACCTATCCCCATACTTCAATTGAGTTAAATAGGTCATCCTTCAACTGATTTGACCCTCAATTGATCATCAATTAGGGTTTGAATCAATTGGATTAGGTTTTGGAATCGACGATCCTTCAATGTTAGTCAATGTGTTATCAATTACTTTGAAACTATTGGACCTTCATTCAAATTGGGCATGACCTGACCTCAAACGGTCTTGAGGTCATTTGGATGACCTCCAAACGGTCTTGAGACCGTGTTCCCATCAAATCAACTAAATCCATGACCTCTAATTAGGGTTTGGGTCATTGGATTAATCATCAAATCAGCACTTAATTGTATTTCAATTTGGTATCTCTAGACCTTCAAATACTCAACCATACTTGACCCTAGACCTCGAAACGGTCTTGGGTGACCCCCAAACGGTCTTGAGACCGTTTGGGTGATCCTCAAACAGTTTTGAAACCATTTGGATCAATCAACCCAAGTTTCCAACTTAATCACTTATGAAATCAGCACTTAACCCGATTAGGGTTTGGTGGTTGATGGACCTTCAACTCATGAACCAATTGAAACTAGTCAATTATAATTAGTAGGTTATTAATAAACATCATTATGAACAAAACGTTCAACCCTGGTCAACACCACCAAACGGTTTGAAACCGTTTGCTTTCATGCAGTTTAGTAAACCGTTTGTCCTTAAACTGTTTTGAAACCGTTTGCTCCCAAACAGTTTGTGAAACCGTTTGGACATTTGATTGAAACTGTTTGGTCTAGATATTTGGGGAGGTGTGTTCTTATGATGATGTCATCATCATAAATCTCTAAACCCACGAAACCTTCTGTGATTTCCATGGAGATTGCATCAATCAACCAAATCAATTATTGTGAATAGAGAAATGATCAGTATTTGATGAGGAATTGAATGCAATAACAAAATTAAGGTTTCAAGTTATAAAACCCTCCTCCAATTGAGCTCCAAAGCTCCAAGCTCACGGCAACAATGGTGGATGAAGATTTTACAACTCCCCCTAGGCTCGTCCTCAAGCTTTTGGTTGAAAATATTAGCTAGGGTTGAAGAGGAGATCGAAATAAGAAGAAATCCATAATTTATTTTCGATTTCCACCATGGAATCAAGGTGAAAAGGGTCAAGAACCTTACCAACAGGTTGGTGGTCGTCCTCCTGGTCCTCCCATGCTCCTTGGTCGTTTTCAAAGCAAGGAGAAGAAGTGGAAATGGAAAAGCCTTTCAGTTGGCTTGGAAAGGGTCTTTTTATAAGAAATTCATTGAGAGAGAGAGTGTCTTATAAAAATTCATTTAATCCCAAAATTTGTGCCGCCTCTTCCCCCTCAATTTCTTAGATACGATGCTATCTTCTTGCCTCTTTATTCCTCTCAATTATCCTCAAATTAAAGAAAAGCAAATTAAGCACCTTAACCCTTATAATAGTAATATCCATATTTGAGTGGAAATTCTTATTCTTATAATAATGGTGAGTGGAGTTTCACCTCCTTAGAATATTCTCATGCCTTTTCAAGGCTCGAGGATGTCCACACACATCTGAATCCAACCATATTAATTTTGGTTGAAGTCCGCCTTCAATTATTTTATTTATTTTTGCATTAAATTGAATTAGGGTTTCAATTGGGCTTAAATCTTTATTAATTTAATATCAAGATTCTCTCTCCTCCAACTTAATTCAAATGAGGCGCCCCTCTCATTTTCTTTGCTCTAAATGATGTCAAGAAACATTAGGGACCTTATTGAAGTGGTAATTTGCATATTGAACCCTTAGTTTTTGGTAAATTGCACTTCACACCAAAACTAGGTTTTAATGCACAAACATTGTTTTATCATTTCTTTCTAGATATTCAGGCTTCCATAAGCCATTCCTCTGCATCATATTCATTCTCATGATGCCAAACTTCTTGAGGAGCATGTTATTATTTAACATTTTCAATTTAACCCCTTAACTTGGGTAATTTGCACATTAGTCCAAAATAAGAAAACATTGCTTCAACATTGTTCAAACAGGACCAAAATTGAAACATAAGTTCCTCATGAGCCCTAATTACTTTTCACAAGACAAGATTAATCATATAATTAACTTGCTTAAGCAAAACTCCTAGGGTTAAGGCATAACCCAGGTCAAGGATGTTACAATACTACCAAACAAATAGGTAGAGATGGTCATGGATATGATAGTAGCCAAAGGAACAACAAAGACAAAGGACCTTCAATTTTCAATAAAGAATTTTCTAGTTCCAAGGCTAAGAGATGTTGTAATCATTACAATAAAATTGGTTATTATTCTACTTATTGTGTTTTTAGGAAATCACCCAAGATCAATAGCAATTGGGTTGCTAAGATAATCCCTCTGGACCCAAAAATATGATAGGGGACTATTTCATCTTTCTTCTTACAGGTCACTTGCAAATGAATTGACTTGAGCTATGGATTTGCAAATTAATTTTTCAATCCACATAAAAGAATAAAGCTGAGTGTGTATGGGGTAGAAACAAGTGGAAAAGAAATGGTAAGAATAGAAGTAATGTTATTTTTGCTCATATACAATCCTAACTTGTTTATGTCAAAGTTAGTGTGCACTATGCATTTGGTTTTGAGTCAAAAGTGGTATCCATATATCTTGCAATTATCTATCTTGAGTTATTATGCAGGTTTTGATGATGTATCTCTTGGTTTTATCTTAATTTTTTTCCATTGTTCTCTAACTTGCTACATCTATGTAGTAGTATATCTTGTAACGCAACTTTGAGGTTCTTATTGGTAATCATATTTTGGTAAAGATGCATATTTTCTAAGTGAGAAATATCCTTTCATGCTTCTAAAATTGCATAACTTTTTGTTTATATATACTAATAGCTTGTTCTTTAACTTCTGAATTCTTTGATATGATTTAGATCCTACTAGTAGTTCTAACTTGTGATAACATCTACTAGTAGTTCATTTACATGTAGTTCTAGCCTTGTTTATCTTGTGGTATCTAATCTATCGAGTAGTATTCAACTATATGCTATGCTTGTATCTAGTTTTCTATATACTCAAGCTTGCTCCTTAACTTTCTTATCTACCATCTTGAATTACCTCGTTGCATAGATTTCCCTTGATGTATGCTAGAATTACATCTATAGTTGTTCAAGTGCATGTTTAAATTTTCTGTATATCCTATGCTTGTACAAGCCCCTACTTTTGCTCTTCTACTTCACTCTCTAATAGGTGGTATCTCCTTCTACTAATAAGTTGTGTTTTCAAATCCTGACTTTTTGAAATGACAAAGGGGGAGAAGACATGTCTTATGTAAAGGGAGATGTAAAGAGGAGAAGACATATATGTAGAAGATATATATGATTAGATGACATAGTTTCTATAAATGTTATGAAAGCTAACATGAAGGATAAATAGCATAAATTGAGGGGCATTATGAGAACTCCATGAAAATTAGTTGAGGGGGAGCTTATGAACTCAATTATATTGAAACCCCTTTGTTTCTCCAAAGGTATGATTTTACTTAAATGCTTTTACTACATTTATGGAAAGGTTTGTCATCTTCAGAAGGGGGAGATTGTTGACTCAAACCCTTATTTTTATGATGAATAACCATTCAATTCATTTGCCTCTAATGGTTCTACTTGAGTGACTTCATATTATCTATAGACACACTCCAAATGCCCTAACTTGCGCATCCTAACTTGGAGAGAAGACAGTTCAAAATCAGTGCAAGTGCACTTTTGTAGAACATGATGTAAATCAATTAGAATCATGTTGTAAATCACTTGTAATGATTTTATAACGTGTACTTAAGCTTAGAAAAAATCAGGAGCACTTAAATCAAATATTTAAGCACTTTAATGACATTTTCCAAAATTATGACAGGTTGTTAATCGATGGAGTTACAAACTTGACTGATCCCTTGATGGATTTTAAAAATGCCCAGGTTCGGTCGAGTTACAAGCTTGACCAATCCATTTGGTCGATTTAAAAACTTGATCGATTGTATTATACAAAAATAGCAGACTAAGTGTTTCTAGTCGTTGGAGTGTTGCAAATCTCAAAAAAATATTTGTTGAAACATCCCAAACGGCTAGTATTCATGCTTAAGTGTTTCCACTTCCTAGTAGGAATCTCCTACTATATATAGGACCCCTTGGGCTTCATCCCATGGCTATCTATGAACTATGAAGGTCCCTATTCTATAGTTGAGTGCATCTGACAACCTACACACTCTCTCTCTCTAAGCTTAATCACATGCTACATCCATTAGAGTTAGTAGGAGATTTGTAAGAGAGATAGTTTGACATGTATAACTTGTGAGGGTCTCACTTCCTCCACCTCCCAGTCTCTCATTACTACCATGCAGATGAAGATGAAGATTCTCTATCATGGGTAAGAGAGGTGAAGAAGAACAAGGGAATGTGTCCCTTGGTGAAAGCTTCTCCTTGGCGAAGGTGAAGTCAAGGGCGGAAGATCCAAGAAGAGTGAGTAATTCCTCAAAGGCTAAAGACATGTGCAAGAGTGGGTAAGTCCTTCATGAAGGCCAAAGACTCATTACAAAGTGGATAAGTCCTTAGTAGGTAGAAGAGACTTGGTTGGATAGGTAAGTCCTTTGGTAGGTGATGCAGTGAATAATTGTCATTCTACAGGTTGTTTATTATGGATTTTTGTGCACTTATTGTTTGTTTTGATACCATTTGTGCATTATTTATCATTATTAGCATGTGACACTTAATTTCATAAAAAATTATTATTTTTACTATTCTGAATGATCTATCGTTATTTTGGAGATTATTTTCATTTCTATCATATTTCAGGTGATTTTATAAGAAAATACATAGCTCGGTACCACCCGACTTGACTTTCGGTGGTACCGACATCTGAGGAAAAGGAACTATCATGACTTGAGGAAACTAAGTAATACTGACAGATCAACAAAGAGCATCTTAGAGGAGAATCGGTACTACCAACAGTCAGTTTGGTAGTACTGACTTTTTCCGAAAATCCAACAACTCGATTAAGAGAAAATGTTGATACTGCTGACGGTCAAATCGGTGGTATCGATAGTGATAATGGATCACAAATAATTGAAGTCTTAGATACTACCAACACCTATTAAGTAGTACCGACAAGACCAAATCGGGCCCAATTAAAGATCGTCGTTAATCTGATGGTTGGGACTTAATGACACCCTAAGTCGCATCTATGACTTGAAGGGAGTTCGGCCAGACCTAATCATCACACCTAATTCAGTTGTATGATAGAGGAGAGCAGAGAAGAGAGAAAGGAGAGGAGAAAGTAACCTTTCTAGGTGGTTCATGAACTTGGACTTGGAGGTGATAGGACATAGTGGGTTGATTGCTCAGATGCAAGTCAGACCTACTTTCTATAATCAGATTAAGGAATTACAGCAGAGTGATGATGAGTTGTGGCAAATCATGCATGATATGTCAGAAGGTAAGAGAACCGAGTTCAGGTTTTCTGATAAAGGCATGTTGTATCTTCATGATAGGTTGTGTGTACCTGGAAACAGTGAGTTGAAAGAGCAGATTCTTGAGGAAGCGCATACTTCTATGTATGCTATGCATCCAGGTAACACAAAGATGTACAGGAATCTCAAAGAGCTGTACTGGTGGTCTGGTATGAAAAAGGATGTGGTTGAATACGTGGCTAGGTGCGGGGTGTGTCAGCAGGTTAAGGCTGAGCATCAGAAACCTGCTGGTACTTTGCAGTCGCTTCCTATACCAGAATGGAAATGGGAACACATCACGATGGACTTCGTGGTAGGATTACCCAGAACGCCTAAGGGTTCGGACTCGATATGGGTGATTGTGGATAGACTAACTAAGTCTGCTCACTTTCTTCCAGTCAAGTCAACCTTTGACGTTTCTAAGCTGGCTAAAGTTTATGTGGATGAGGTAATCAGGTTGCATGGGATTCCAGTTTCTATTATTTCTGACAGAGATCCAAAGTTTACATCTAGATTCTGGAATCAGTTACATCGTGCTTTGGGCACAAGGCTGAAGTTCAGTACATCGTTTCACCCACAAACAGATGGTCAATCTGAGAGGACCATTCAGACCCTTGAAGACATGCTGAGAGCATGCGTGATACAGTTTAGAGGTAACTGGGAAGAACACTTAAGTCTAATGGAGTTTGCATATAATAATATCTACCATTAAAGTCTTGGAATGGCCCCATATGAAGCTCTTTATGGCAGGAAGTGTAGATCGCCAGTTTGTTGGTACGAGGTGGGTGAGAAGGAAATTCTTGGACCTGAGTTAGTTGATGTAACTACAGAAAAGATATCTGTGATCAGGGATCAGTTGAAAGCTGCTCAGGATAGACAGAAAAGTTATGCAGAAAGACGACGTCGACCTCTTGAGTTTGAGGTTGGTGACGAGGTTTATTTGAAGGTTTCACCGTGGAAGGGAGTGTTGAGGTTTGGCAAAAGGGGTAAGTTGACCCCTAGGTATATGGGTCCATATCCTATTGTTGAGAGGATTGGACCTGTAGCTTACAGGTTGGATTTGCCGTCTGAGTTGGCAAATCTTCATGATGTCTTCCACGTGTCTATGCTGAAAAAGTGTCATCCCGGTACAGATAAGATTCTAGATTCAGAACCGGCGCAGCTGAGAATGGATGTGTCCTATGTAGAAGGACCAGTGCAGATAGTTGATCACCGGATCAAAAAGCTTAAGAACCGGGAGATACCTTTAGTGAAAGTTTTATGGAGAAACCATAATCTTGAGGAAGCTACGTGGGAACTAGAGTCTGAGATGCATGGCAAGTTTCCTTTTCTCTTCTAGGAATTTCTGGACGAAATTCTTATAAGGGAGGGAGATTGTTACGACCCACGTCGAGCTTATCCCGTAAGTATGCTGTTAAGCAAGAGTTTAGCTGATGTGTTAAGTTATAAGCTTGTTTTTGTTAATAATGCTTAAAATGGTTATGATATGTGCTTAGTGTGTTTTCTATCTTCTAAAGCGTGTAGGATCTTATGCTTGAAGCGTTGCCAGAGAAACCGTTCGAATCCGACTTTCGAGTCAAAAGTTGCATGTTTTTGGGCTTATAGGGCCCCGTTTGTAGTTTTTGAACTTTGCGATTAGGCCCCTAAGTTTTCTCCCTTATCCTACCTCTCTTCCTTTCTCGTTTCATTTCACAGAAATGAGAGAACGCTCCTGCGTTCTCTTCCTTGCGTGAGAAAGAGAGAAAGAGAGAGAGAGAGAGAGGGAGCTGAAGAAGGGAGAGGCGTCGGAGCTCCGTTTTGCTCCGATCAGCTGCTACAGCTCGTCTCCTTCACTCCGTTCATCGTCATCCTCGTCGATTTGATTCGGTTTTGCAGCTGGAGCTGCGTTTGCAAGAAAATGGCTTGGAGATTGGGGTGCACGGTGCAGCCCTAGCTCGTTTTCTTCTTCCCTTCAGGTACGGTTTAGTCATATGCATCGTTTGCGAATGTTTGGTGGTGTTTGTTCGAGGTTTGCCCGTCGATTCGAGAAAAATCGACTTTTGCAGGCCGTTTTTGGTGTTCTGCCTGTACGCGGTTCGGCCGAGTTCCAATTCGGTCGGCCGAGTTCTTATTTAGGGCTTTTATACAGTGTTTTCGGATCGGCCGAGTTTTGGTCTTGGATCGGCCGAGTTTCCTAATTAAGATATACGAACAGCGTTTTGGTCGGCCGAGTTTGGTCCTGATCGGCCGAGTTTCTTTGTAGGTTTTTCAAGCGGTGAGTTGGTCGGCCAAGGTTGGTCGGCCGAGTTTGGTCCTGATCGGCCGAGTTCCATAGTGATCGGCCGAGTTTCAAGTGGTGAGTGGCAGTTCATTTAGAAATCATTATTTAACTCATTTTAAATGCTTATTTGCTTCAGTATCAATTGATATGACCTTTAAACAGTGTAGCATGTACATTTTAGTGTGATAAGTTCATTGGAACTTGAAATGTGTGATGTAAATGGTGAAAAGAGGAAATCCTATGACTTACCGTTGTTATATGATATTCCTGTTTAAATGTTTATTTGTTTAATCAAGTATAGACCTAGATGCCCTAACACCGTAGAACCCCTTAGACGGGTCTGCAACTTTGGGGTGAAACTCGTGTTGCAACATCATCCGTGCTTGTGTCGCAGACAAACGAGGAAAGAGAAAGGCAGTGTCTAACAACAATCGTGCTTGTGTCACGATGGCACTGCGATAACAACAGAAAACACGGTTATCTAACACCATTCGTGCTTGTGTCGCGAAGGTAACCCTGTGACTCTCCGCCGGTGTACTCAGGTTTTAGGAGGAGTCGAGAGCACACATGGTTGTGCAGCACATGTGGTTGTGCGATGAGGCCGAGGAGCCTGTGTCCTGTGCAGACCAGGATGAGTAGTCAGACTTAGCACTTCCCGGGTGTGTCGTTAAGTCTTGTACGGTGGGATCATAGCATGAATTTGTTACAGATCTTTATATGTAGAGTACACTGCATATATTTAGGGCATAATAATAAAATGGATAAATAATCAAATAGGTTCACAGTAAATTTACATAACTGTTTGTTTACCTGAAATACCTGTTAATGCTTAGAAGTGTGGTTATTGTCTGTATAGTTGCTATGTCAATAGAACTACTCTGCTTGAACTGTATACCTGTTTGTTTCCAGTTAATAAACCTGACGAGTTGTTTAGTGATAGCTAAGTGAAATGTTATTCACTGAGCGAGTAGACTCATCCCTCTACTCAAACATTTTTAGGTCAGCACCAGCATCAGGAGTCAGAAGGATCGTATCATCCTAACGCTTAGTTGATAGAAGGTTTGTAGTTAGTCTAGTTAGAGGTCTCTTAGTCCATTCCCCTCGATCTTCGGGACAAGGTGTGAGTGAGAGAGAGAATGTGTACAAAGATGTAAATTAAATGTTATGCTTTACTTTATATCGAACAATGTAATATACTGCAGACTCTGTTTATATTTCTTGTCAGTTAATAGAAATGCTTCCGCAGCTTGTTTAGTTTCATTTACAGCATAAATCAGAATTTTCCTATTAATGTCGTTAATTGTTTTAAAATGTAATGACATGGTTGATTGTGTGTAAATCTCACCTGTCGTTCCTTAATCTCGTGGTTTGCGGTTAATGTGAGATTGGGGCGTGACAATGGGAGTGGATTATAGATGTTTTCTTTGAGCGTTATTTTCCACTACAAAAGACAAATGAGTTGGTCAGGAATATTTATAACTTCAAGCAACATGCAAAAGAGTCGTATTCTAAAGCATGGGAGAGGTTTCAAAACATACCAAGGAAGGTTCCTCATCATTGGATCGATCTTTATGGCCAAGAAAAGATCTTTAATTAAGGTTTGCATCACAGAGAGAGGACCACACTTGACAGTGCAGGAACATGATTCTTCCTCAATAACAAGCTATCTAGGTGTCATGAGATTATAAAGAATATGGCTAAGAATTAGTCATGAGGAGAAGAAAGAGAGTGTCTGACAACTATTAAAAGTGTTAGAGAGTCTAAAGTCATCATGACATTGAATGAGAAGATTGACCTCATAGCCATGAAACTATATCAAAAGGATGGAAATTTTTCTAAAGGGGAGGAAGAAGAATGCATGTTTGTATGGAAGCAGAACTATAGGGGCAATGACTACTTTTGGAGGAAGGATCCTAAGTTTTCTTGAAAAGATCCCAATAACTTTCAGCAGGACCCATCCCAAGCACAATAGGCCAAGCCATAGCAGGTTGGTGCACAGTAACAGAATAGGCCCCCCAGCAAAATAGACTGTATTGAAGACATGCTAGCCAAGATGGTCAGTCAAAATGTGGTGATCATTGGCCAGACATAGGGGGAATTGCAGAACCAAGGAGCACATATTCGTAGTCTAGAGAACCATATCTCTCATATAGAAGCAAAAGTAGTGTTTCTTTGCAGCAAGAAGAAATTGTTGAATGAAAAGAGGACAATTCCATAGGCAAAGGATAATGCAGGTGACACAGGACAAGCAATGGCTTTTGATCTAGTTGAACCAGATATTGTAGATCATGACAAAGAAGCTGAAGAAGAAACTTATGAACCAAGGGAGACAACAAAGTAAGAATATGTCCCACCTCACCAAAGGAGGTTGGTGATTCTAGTGCCCTTTCCAAATAGCTTGAAGGCTAAGAAGGTTGGCCAACAATTTTAGAAGTTTCTGGATTATTTTAGATAATTGCATGTCAACATTCCCCTCATTGATGTAATCGAGCAAATTCCTTTTTACGGAAATTTTTTTAAGGATATAATCAATAAAATAATAAGAAAAGTCGATTCAAATGTAATGGTGTTGAAGGAGCAAGCTAGTGCTTTCATTCTAGAAAAACTTCCACCACAAAGGAAAGATCCAGGTTGCTTTGACATATCATGTTACATCGGGAAGACCAAGTTTGGGGAGGATTTATGCGACTCAGGGGGAAGTATCAATATTATACCCTTGACTACCTTCAAGAAGTTGGGTCTCAAGGAATCCAGAAGTAACAATATGACCATACATCTAGTAGACAACTTAGTGGTTAGGCCATTTGGTATTTGTGAAGATTTTCTTGTCAAGGTGGATAGATTTGTGTTTCCAGTGGATTTTGTGGTTAGGAAAATGCAGGATGATCATAGAAATGAACAACTATTAGGGAGGCCATTGCAAGCCACAATAGATATGATCTTAGAGTTGGGTAGAGGAAGACTGAAACTAGGTATCAAAGAAGACCACTTTGAAATCAAGATGTCTGAGTCTATAAAAATGACCAAGGAGCAGGAATAGTGTCAAATGTTGCAGCAGGTCGAAGGAAAGGTTTCATAATTTCTAGGGAATCCATTCCTAGACATGACTCATGTGAAGACACAAGTACATAATGGCACATTGGTGGTGGATATCATGTAGAATACCAAGGAGATTTCATCAGCCAAGGTTGTTCAATATCTTAATGATGAAGAGGATGAATATTGCCCAACAAGAATTGAAGAAGCAACTTCCTCCATGCTTGTTAAATCAAATCCATAGTTACCTCTAAAGGTGTGCATTATGAATTTGATGGATGACTACACTTGATGTCATTCCTTGGAGGAGTGTGTCTTGTTTCTCAAGGCATTGCTATGTTACTACACCAAGAAATATGAGAACCTGGGACCACCTTCACCACTATTGATTCTGTCTCTACTGAGTCCTCCAGATCTTGAGTTGAAGTCATTGCCTCCGCATTTGAAGTATACCTTTTTGGCAAAAAATGAGAAGCTTCAGGTCATTATCTTAGCCTCCTTGAGCATCCATGAGAATGAACTGATTCTTCTAGTGCTGAATAATCACCGAGAAGCATTTGGGTGGTTAGTTGTAAATAACAAGGAGCTCTCACCTAGCTTTTTCCAGCAGAAGATCTGCATAGAAGATGGAGCCAATCTGATAGTGCAGACTCAGTGGAATCTCAATCCCATCATGACTGAGGTGGTGAAGGAAGAGGTAGTTAAACTTCCTCGGCAAGTATAATTTATGCTATCTCTAACACTAATTGGGAAAGTCCTACTCAACTGGTTCCTAAGAAATTAGCGATAACGGTCACAACAAACTCTTCAAGTGAATTGATATCTACTAGGTTGGTGACCGGGTGGTGAGTTTGTATTGACTATCATCATTTAAACTCCACTACACGTAAGGACCATTTCCTACTTCCTTTCATTGATCAGATTCTTGAGCGTCTCACTGGACGCTCCCATTTTTGTTTTCTATACAGGTATTCTAGGTACAATCAGATTTCCATCAAGCCACATGATCAAGAAGAATCTACATTCACTTGTCCATATTGCACATTCTCTTACCATTGGATGCCTTTTGGTTTGTATAGTGCACTAGAAAATCCATAGATGTATGCTTGCCATTTTTTCTGATATGGTTGAGTGTTTTCTGGAGGTTTTCATGGATGATTTTTTGATATATAGAGAGTCGTTTGAGGAATGTCGTGACAGTCTTGATAAAGTCTTGCAATGATGCGAGGATACTCACTTGGTTTTGAATTGGGAAAAATGTAATATGGTGGTGAGTGATGGAATATTGTTAGGACACAAGATGTCCCGTAGAGATATGAAGGTCGGTCTGGTTAAGATCAAGGTTTTTTCTAAGCTGCCTCCACCATACACGATGAAGGGAGTTAGGAGTTTTTTAGGACTTGCCAGTTTTTATCAATGTTTCATAAAAGATGTTTCAAAAATTACAACCACTTTTTGAATTGTTAAAAAGACACTGAATTTAAATTTGATGAGTGGTGTTTGAAAGCATTTGAGGTGTTGAATGAGAAATTGATCTCCGCACTTGTTGTTCAGGCTCCAAATTGAAGCCAACCTTTTGAGCTGATGTGTGATGCATCTGATTATGCAGTAGGGGCTATTTTGTTGGCTAAATGGACATCTATAAATCCCTTTGTTTTGATTATGACAAACATTTCATTCTTATTAATCTAACGAGCTACTTGAGTGTACAGGATGACAAAGCAACAAGGGAAAATCAACAAGCTTACATATTTATATTTTTCATGCAATGTAATCACTGTTGTAAAAACTTGTACAAAAATATAATGTACAAGTACTTAGAATTGCATGTAAATCAAGCGTTAGATTCTCCCTAGCTAAACACCACAGTTAGACAAGTCATCCCATTCAAATAGGATTACTTATGCACACTCACACACATAATTAGTGCCTAAATTGAAACCTTGAAACAGGATCAATCTCGGTCGACAAACTCCTCGACCGAGACACTCTCGGTCGACAATCTTCTCGACCGAAAAAGATCCAAAGTAGCCGTTAGACACAACAGAAAAGTTAGTTGGCAGTTGATGAAAGACGTTGCAAATCACTTGTTCCAGAGAGCCTGTCGGTCGACAAAAGTTCGACCGAGTAGGTATCTCGGTCGACCATTTGTCGACCGAGATGGTCTCTGACAGCAACTGCAGAATAAATTAATTAGCCGTTGTTAAAGCAACAACTTTGTACCTAACGGCTAGTAAAGCACTTAGAAACCCCTAGAAGTTGTCTAGAACGTCCTTAAGCATCCTTAGGCCATTCCTATAAATAGGACAAGCCATAGGACACCTAAACTTACTTGTTTTACACTTGCTACACTTGAGAAAATACTTGAGCATACTTGAGCAATCTGTTGCAAGCAATTTGAGCACTGTGATCATTGGCCTACTTTCCCCTTAGCTCAAATTCGTGTCCTATAGGCTAGCATCTCCTTACTACAGCACTTACACTTCTACACTCATTGGTTAGGAGATCAATACGCTTGATATAGGCAAATCAAGCCTTGTGCTTAAAAGGATAAGTTGTAATTTCTATTTCCTTTCTTGTTCCTTTTTATCCTTTGTATTCTCCTTGCTACTCCTAGGGTTGGAGGCTGCGGATTGGAGAGGGTTGACTTCTCAGGTGGAGAAGGGGACTTCAAGCTACTTCAAGAAGGCTATCGCAAGGGAAGCTACTTCAGAAGGGTGGTGCAACGGGAGTTGGTGCATCTACTTCAAGGGAAGGCTGCTTCAAGGTTGGGTGATTACTTCTAGGTGAAGGCTGCTTGAAGGGTTTGGGAAAAGAAATTGTATTTTATGTAAAGTCCTTGCGAGGTAATAAAATAAATTTCTTTTCAAATCCCGGTTGGGTAAGCAACCGGGTAGTGGACTGACGGCTATAGTATTTGCTATAGTTGGAACCACTCTAAACCCTGTGTCTCCTTGTCCAATATCTTCATTGTGGTTGTTTGAGTTTAAATTATTATTAAAATCTTTATAAAACTCTATTCACCCCCCCTCTAGTAGTTTTCAGTTGGTATCAGAGCGGGCTTCAAGGAACCCTAACCAGGTCTTGAAGAATGGAGGGAAATGGTGAAAGGTGCTGTTTGGACAAAACCACAACATGCTGCAATTGGTGTTGAGGAACAAGCCACAAAACAACCGGATGCCCATGGAGATCAAAGGAAGAGCACAAAGAATGTCTTATTGCTACAACTAGTGAAGAAGAAGAAGAGGTAAGTCTTTTTTATTTATCTAAGGAAGAATTAGTTTCTATTATTGAAGAGACACATAATAAATATGTTGAGTGCAAAAAGAAATTAAAGAAATCAAATAAGGAAAATGATGATCTGAATGTTAAACTTCTTGCTCTTGCATATGAAAATGAGGATCTCAAAGAGGGAAATAAATTTTCTGATCTTAAGTTAAAATCTATGGAAGCCGATTGCAAGCTCCTTTCTGTTGAAAATTCAAACTTACAGACTCAAGTAAACGATCTTCAAAAACAACCATTATTGTGCACCCATATAGATTATGACACTATTGTTAAAGAAAGAAATTTATTGACATCTAATCTAGACCAAGCAAAACTAGATATTAAGAAGAGAATGGAAGAGATTACCAAGTTACAACAAAAAGTCAGTAATTTAAATAATAATGGCATTCTTGATCAAATCTTAGATAATTCCTATCATCAGATTGGGAGAAGAGGACTAGGTTATAAGCCTAAAGGGAAGTCCTATCAACCTAGTTGGAAAAAGTCACAAACCCATCAATCTATATATGTACCGAAAGGAACAAATACATTTTTACCAAAGAACAACCTAGAACAAAACCATAGAAAACGACTTGAGGTTGATTCTATATGTTGCCATCATTGCTCACGTCTCGGACATTATTCTTTTTCATGTCCTTATAAGAGAAAAGATGTAGAGTTAGTTTGGGTTCCAAAACCTCCAAACTAAATGAACAAAATCAAGTTGAGATATGACCAAAGACATTAGTTGCATATTTCTATGTCTATCTCAACTCTACATAATTACAAATGTAAATGAAATTAATATTAGTTTGTTCCCTAGATGATTTAAAGTTTAAGTCAAATGAAAAGAAAATTCCTATTTTCATATAATTTTCGTAAAAGTATTTTCTGGTCTATTCATATACTAATCAAATGGAATTATCATTGTATGCTGTTATTACCATTATACCATGCTTTCATCATTGGGTGCGCATAGATAACTGTATGCATGGATCCATGAAAATATATAAGCAAGCAAAATAATTTATTAGTTATATGTTATTGCTTGCAACAAAATCTCTAACTTAGTATCTTTGAAATAATTAATTGTGCCTCCAATTAAGTAGTATGCTTCAACTTGATATTTAAATTAAATTTTATGCAGATGTTATACTCAATATATTCAATCTGAAAAATCTGCAAAATTTGCCTCTTGGTCAAAATAAAATTTGACTAAGGGGCGCTATGGTCGTAGTCAAATTCGACCTAAAATAAGTTTGACATAATAACTATTTTGGATATCCTTTTATGGTTAAAAGAAATTAATTTATGATCACAACTTGTCCCAATACTGTCAATAATAAACACAATATTAATCCCTTGGAAAATCTATATATGTGTGTTCTACAAAAATAGTCTTAAAAATCAGCTTCAAATTCGTACTCAGTAAGTCTCTCGGTCGACGAACTCTTCGACCGAAAACCTCTCGGTCAGTCCCTCTCTCTCGACCGACAGAATCTATACAGATTTAGTATCAGACACACTTTCGGTCGACAAATGTTCGACCGAGACAATGTCGGTCAAAAATTGTTCGACCGAGAAATAGTCGTTGGAGATAACCGTTGTAAACCGACCGTTATGACTGTTAATGACCGTTATATGACCGTTGGGGAGCCAAGTGGCGCGTCTGCAACATGACCGTTGCGGACGCTCGGTCGACGAGTCGTCGACCGACCAGGTCGCTGGAATGTTATAAAAGGAACCAAAAACGGGTCACTTCCTCACACTTGCATACTCTTGCTTCCATAGGCTCTCTCTAGTGCATTTTTGTGCAAATCTTTAGCATCCTCATCCCCAAGCCTTCCTTGATTCTTCTCCACCTTCAAGCAACACAATGGCCTCATCATCTGCTCGTGGGAAGAAGAAGGTCGCCGGCAGGAAAGGAAGGGAAGCTCGGGAAGCTACTCCACCACTGACGATCATCAACGACATTGCCTTCGTCGATGGAGATGATGGTGATCGATATCTACGGCTTTCCTCTAAAGCTCCTCTCCCACGACGACCAGTTGAAGTTATGGACTTCATCAACATCGTCGACTTGGAGGACCTTTTCGAAGTACAAAAGTTAAAAGAATTCATCAACCCTTCTTTTCCTTCCTATTCAATCAAGGTAGTGAATGAATTCTATGCAAACCTCATTTCCCACTCTGAAAATGAAACTATCTTCTACTACACTATGGTCAATGGGCATAGCTTCCGATTTACTGAAGGGGATATTCTTGAAATGCTAAACATTGACATAGATGAATATCAAGACACCCTTGACCTTACTTCTGGAAACCCCCTTAACCAATTCCTCCAAGATGACCATACCATTAGTCTTAGTGACATCAAAAGGACCATTTTTAAATCCAATACAACCTGTCACGAAGATAGAGGCACATATTATGCTATAAATCTTAAACCAGCTGCTAGGATTGTAAACCTCATTGTTTCAACAAACATACATCCTAGAGCCAATAAGTCTGAAGTTCCTGTTTTTCGCATGTGTCTAATATATGCCATTATTCAACGTATTCCCACAAATTTTATCCACATCATTCTTAAAAACATGCTTGAGTTTTCTGGCAATCCTCCATGTGCCGATTTTGTATGCCAAATTACTCAACATTTCCTTAAGACCCAACTTGAGGATATGGGATATACATGGGAGCGTAGACCACAAAAGATAAGTAAGAATATAGTAGAAAAAATGGGAATTGATTTTGGTCATAAAAGGGCTAGAGTTGAAGGAGAAACATCTCATCAAGACATACCACCACCCCCTCCTTCTACTAACCTATCACATGACCCCATTCAAAACACTCTTACTTATATTGTTGGCTCCCAATATCACCTGAGCAAACAACTAGACTATAACCATCATGCCATGACCTATATAAACCAAAGAATGCAAACCCTTTCACCAAACCAACCTGATGAATATCCGTATGCTTTAAATCATGGCATGCTCAATCCATACAATCCTTCATACAACTATTATCAAACTCCACCTCCACCATCTGTGGATCTTACACACACTCAGTTTTCATCCATGCAACTGCAAGATATTGCCGCTCATTTCCGATTTGACCGAGTACCTACATTCTTGGAAGCATATGCTCTAACTAAGACAGGTGCTCTAGATTGGCAAACATTGGTCCAGTATTATGGAACTGAGCCTTTTCTTGGGAAAGACCCTGACATTGATGTAATCCTTAAGTCTTTCCAGTAAATGTTGGAGTTATTGTAATGATATCTTTTGAATAATTGTAATGGGTCATCTCTATATGATGTGTCTATCTTTTTATGCTTGTAATACATGCTTTTAATAAAATTGGCCATCTTTACTTGATTCCAATGGATATTTTTATGTGAGACATATTCAAAATATGGATTATAAGATCATCATTGTAGAACATACCAAATAAGGGGAGTAATAAATAAAAATGCAACCTTTATAATTGTGGCAAAATTGACAAATTACTTAAAACAGCTATGAAACAAATCCAGACACATTCTCGGTCGAGAAATTGTTCGACCGAGAACACTATCGGTCGAAAGATCGTCGACCGAGCAGGTTTCTGTTGTCAAGTTTGCAATAAAACTGAATATATTCGCAAATTAATCATGCTTCTCCTCATCATGTTGAAGATAAAATTGGCAAAACCGCTTCCACTTTGGAAGATGTTTTCTTTGATATTGGTGCTACTTAAACACAAGCTCTTGGTTGTTATATGGACATCATTTTAATGTACTTAATCTTAGTATACTTTTGATAAAAGTCAAAATCAAAACTTAAAATCATTTGTGACCTTAGCAGCCTTAAATTGCTTTAATTGTAAGATTAAGGGGGAGCTCATAAAAACAAATTTGATTATTTGATTAAGAAGCTTACAAAAACATTATTTGGAGCTTATTACGACCTTAGTATTTTTTGGTTATGAAGAAATCTATGAATTTCAGAAAAATGATATAACTTGTACTTAAAGGAACTCTCTAAACAAATCGGGACTTAACATCCCTTGCATTTGGATGGAGACATTTTTATGTACTCTGAGATTAAAGGATTCTCATATCATTTTATGGGCTTAACATTCCTTGTAAAATGGATGAGAAATCAATACATATGCCATGTATCTAACAGGATCTCATATCATTTCAAGGCTTAACATCCTTTGCAAATGATTGAGAAACAAATTGTGGCTAAATTAGAAAAATATGATATTAAATCCATGTTCCTAATAGGATATCTAATTAAGGGGGAGTTTTTATTCTTAACGGTTATCTTTTTGAAATGACAAAGGGGGAGAGATAAATATAAAATTAACATTTAGTCAAACTCAATTAATGAGTTTCATAAATAAACTCTTGGCTTTACATTGAAAGTTGCTATATTCCCAAATGATCTGGATTTCATAAATCATGGGGAATAATAAGCACACATTTTATACACAAGAGAAAAAGCTACAAAAGGTAATCTAAAGGTATGAAACTCATATGTTTTATATTTCCTTTATTTATATTTTGGAAATGTTTGTCATCTTCAAAAAGGGGGAGATTGTTGGCTAAATGGACATCTATAAATCCCTTTGTTTTGATTATGACAAACATTTCATTCTTATTAATCTAACGAG
Source organism: Alisma plantago-aquatica (assembly GCA_963693085.1). Lineage (NCBI taxonomy): Eukaryota > Viridiplantae > Streptophyta > Magnoliopsida > Alismatales > Alismataceae > Alisma > Alisma plantago-aquatica. The sequence goes on along the minus strand of OY856409.1, from coordinate 6,115,863 downwards.
ATACTTGAGTGTGCAGGATGACAAAGCAACAAGGGAAAATCTACAAGCTTACATATTTATATTTTTCATGCAATGTAATCACTGTTGTAAAAACTTGTACAAAAATATAATGTACAAGTACTTAGAATTGCATGTAAATCAAGCGTTAGATTCTCCCTAGCTAAACACCACAGTTAGACAAGTCATCCCATTCAAATAGGATTACTTATGCACACTCACACACATAATTAGTGCCTAAATTGAAACCTTGAAACAGGATCAATCTCGGTCGACAAACTCCTCGACCGAGACACTCTCGGTCGACAATCTTCTCGACTGAAAAAGATCCAAAGTAGCCGTTAGACACAACAGAAAAGTTAGTTGGCAGTTGATGAAAGATGTTGCAAATCACTTGTTCCAGAGAGCCTGTCGGTTGACAAAAGTTCGACCGAGTAGGTATCTCGGTCGACCATTTGTCGACCGAGATGGTCTCTGACAGCAACTGCAGAATAAATTAATTAGCCGTTGTTAAAGCAACAACTTTGTACCTAACGGCTAGTAAAGCACTTAGAAACCCCTAGAAGTTGTCTAGAACGTCCTTAAGCATCCTTAGGCCATTCCTATAAATAGGACAAGCCATAGGACACCTAAACTTACTTGTTTTACACTTGCTACACTTGAGAAAATACTTGAGCATACTTGAGCAATCTGTTGCAAGCAATTTGAGCACTGTGATCATTGGCCTACTTTCCCCTTAGCTCAAATTCGTGTCCTATAGGCTAGCATCTCCTTACTACAGCACTTACACTTCTACACTCATTGGTTAGGAGATCAATACGCTTGATATAGGCAAATCAAGCCTTGTGCTTAAAAGGATAAGTTGTAATTTCTATTTCCTTTCTTGTTCCTTTTTATCCTTTGTATTCTCCTTGCTACTCCTAGGGTTGGAGGCTGCGGATTGGAGAGGGTTGACTTCTCAGGTGGAGAAGGGGACTTCAAGCTACTTCAAGAAGGCTATCGCAAGGGAAGCTACTTCAGAAGGGTGGTGCAACGGGAGTTGGTGCATCTACTTCAAGGGAAGGCTGCTTCAAGGTTGGGCGATTACTTCTAGGTGAAGGCTGCTTGAAGGGTTTGGGAAAAGAAATTGTATTTTATGTAAAGTCCTTGCGAGGTAATAAAATAAATTTCTTTTCAAATCCCGGTTGGGTAAGCAACCGGGTAGTGGACTGACGGCTATAGTATTTGCTATAGTTGGAACCACTCTAAACCCTGTGTCTCCTTGTCCAATATCATCATTGTGGTTGTTTGAGTTTAAATTATTATTAAAATCTTTATAAAACTCTATTCACCCCCCTCTAGTAGTTTTCATATTTTAGGTCAACACTAATACAAGAACCCCATCATCATTTATTATGCATCTATTATCCTAAATGATGCACAATTAAGTTATACAACCACTGAAAAAGAATTGTTGGCGGTAGTTTTTCCTTTTGAAAAATTTCACTAGTATTTTATAGATGCAAGAGTCATTGTGTGGACTGATCATGCAGCAATCACATATTTGTTGCAGAAGAAGGGTGCCAAACCTAGACTGATTAGGTGGATTCTATTACTGCAGGAGTTTGGTATTGAAATCAAGGATAAAGAAGGCACGAAAAATGTGGTGGCAGATCACTTGTCTAAACTAGAAAGAGTGGATGAAAAGGATATAGACATACCAGTTGTGGAGGAATTTTCGCATGAGCAAATTTTTGCCAAGAAAAGCAAAGATCTGTGGTTTGCAAACATTTTGAACTACTTTTCTTGTGGTGAGCTACCAGAAGCCTGGGGTTATTAGGAGAAAAAGAAGTTCTTACATTTTTTAGCTTCTACATTTGGGATGATCTCATTCTTCTCAAATAGCGTAGGGATGGGATTTTGAGGAAATGCATCCCTGAATGTGAGATGGAGACTATCTTGGCACACTATCATTCCCTACCTACTAGGGGACACCACGCTAGCTCTTGGACAGCTGCTAAGGTCTTAGAAAGCGGGTTTTATTGACCAACACTCTTTGAAGATGCATATAATTTTGTACTTTATTGTGATGTGTGTCAACGTGTAGGTAATATATCAAAAAGACATGAGATGCCCTTAAATGTCTTTTAAGAACATGAGGTTTTTGATATATGGGGAATAAATTTTATGGGCCCTTTTGTGTCATATAACTCCAATTTATATGTATTGCTTATGGTTAATTATGTATCTAAGTGGGTGGAAGCAGTTCCAACCTGCACCAATGATACTCAGGTTGTGTGCAAGTTTGTAAAAGATATTTTTCAGGTTTTGAGTCCCAAGGGTGATAATAAGTGATGGTGGATCTCATTTAACCAATAAGAAGTGTGGTTTATTGTTGAGAAAATATGGAGTAAGACACAGGGTAGGTACTCCATATGACCCATAGACGTATGGACATGTTGAGATGTCTAATAGGGAGATTAAGAAGATCTTGGAGAAGATTGTCTGAACCAATAGGACAAATTGGAGCATTCAACTTAATGACTCTCTGTGGGCATATAGGACAGACTACAAAACACCCATAGGAACCACTCCTTTTAGGTTGGTTTATGGGAGAGCGTGTCACTTACCAGTAGAGTTGGAACGTAAAGCCAAATGGGCTTTGACGAAATTGAACTACAATTTGGATGATGCGGGAAATATGAGAATGTTGGAACTCAATTTGTTAGATGAGCTCAGCCTCGATGCCTATGAATGCTCTAAGATCTACAAAGAGAGAACAAAGAAGATCCATTCTCAGCACATCTTTCATAGAGTCTTCACTCTAGGATAGAATGTGCTTCTGTTCAATTCTAGGTTGAGATTACATCCTAGAAAATTGAGGTCTAGATGGAGTGCTCTGTTTGTGGTAGTTAAGTCTTTTCCCCATGGGGCTGTTGAGATGAGAAATGGGGCTGATCCATTCCTTGTAAATGTACAACGATTAAAGCACTACTTTGGGGGAGATGTTGTCCGAGAAGAAGAAGAGTGAAACACATTGAGCTTCATTGATTGTTTGATTTGAGCATCGAACCTATGACGTAAAACAAGGGTGCTTGTTGGGAGGCAACCCAACTATCTTTTACTGCTTTAGGATTTTGTTCTTTACATTCTAGTTGCATTATATTATTTTCATTGTAAAAGGGTGTCTTGATCATTCATGTTTGGTGTGCAGACAGAGAAAAGGTTGGTACTACTAACAACCATGTTGATACTACTGATGCAATCGTAGGGACAACATGGTTGATTCTCACAAAATCTCAGTACCAACGAGAAGAAAGTGAGTAGTACCGACAGTCATAATAGGGACAACCAAAATTTTTCTCAGAAGTACCGGCGTCCATGTCGTACTACTAAATTTTTGTAGAGGATCCAAGTTGATTGAATAGGGCTCGGTACTACTGACAGAAACTCGATAGTACTAATGCCTAAGCTACCAAGAGACATTTCGAGAGTATTGAGTTTTTGAATGGATCAGTATTACTGACACCAAGGTTGATAGTACCGATAACAGTCAGTAGGATTGAGAAAAGAATTGACTCATTACTACCGACACCCAGTCAGTAGTACTGACATCCAAAAGAATAAAATCTATGGGTCAGCCATCAACGATTACAATTGTCTACATCCAACAATCGATAGTATCGATCCGATGATCACTTTCATATGTCGGTACTACTGACACCCATTGGTACTACCAATGTGGGACGATCTGTGCACATGGACATCAACAGAGAAAGGACGTCGGTATCAACGGTCATTACCAACTCATGTGGTTCGTGGGGGGAGAATTTGATACTACCAACACTTGGATTGATACTACTGATGTTGCTCCTGACGACAACTCGACAGCTATATAAGGAAGGGTTTGGATTGATCTCAAATCACACCCACACCTCATCCTTCACAAACAAAAGAGTACAAGTGCTCATGGACATTCAAAGTCTTCACTGAGGTCTTTCTTCTCCATCCTTTTCTTGTACCACACTGATGGCATCCAAGTGATCAACTTCTTCCTTGGTGGTAGGAAACTCCATGTTGGTACCAAAGCCAACACACATTCCTCACCTCAGTGCCAACCACAAGAAGATCTATGAAGAGATGATGAGATGAGAAGTGATCCCAACACACTGTGGAGACCATGCTTTCCTTTCTTCCATAGGATTCACTCAAAATCTCTATCAAGTCTGCTAAGGCTAGCAGATGGTGGATGATCACCACTTCTTTGGTGATTAGACCACTTACCATTAAATCACTTGTGAGTTCCTGACATCTCTGGAGTTATGTTGCATTCACGAGCATGGGAGTGGATGGTAAGAAGGATGGTTGAAGTTCCATCTCTTCAATGTCACCCACCATCTCACACTGAAGGATTTCAATCAAATTTATGGATAGTCAATGGGGGATGTTCGTTACTTACCCACTGACTTCGACTACAGATGGGCATGGAGGCTTCTGATAGATTGGCCACAGGGATACACAATCAATTTGCATAGGAACTCCATCGACAACATTGATCACTTGTTTTCTCCCATCCTTCATTGTTATCTCACCAATACCATATTTGCTAAGTCTATCCAGGGATAGGGGGTGCATTAGATCGGACTCTATGCCCTTTGATCTTTGTTAAGCTTGGGGGATGATACAGTTGACTTAGGCTCCTTTTTTTTTGCAACACATGACGGAGGTAAAGCGACAGGTACATAGGAGGCCCCCAATTCATTTTTGAGGGCTTATCGCTCCTATCTCCAAGCATCTCAATCAACCTCTCCACCTCTAAGACTTTGAAGGCATCCTCTAATTTGGATGTCAGGCACTTCAAGAAAGACAACCTCATCATAGTACACCATAGAAAGTGTATGCCTACTTTACACTTAGGGAGCAGTACCAAGAGAGAAGAATTCTTAGACCTCATCTTCAATTTGTGAGGGGACCGACACATGAGGTGGTCGGAGGAGATGTCATGGAGGGAGATGATGAAGAAGAAGACAATGTTGAACATGACCAAGGCTAGGAAGATGATGAAGAAGATGAAGAGGAGGAAGAAGCCACCATCTCATTGATAAGGAGGTGAGTCATACAAAAATTCTCTAGAGGCCAGGGTGCCTTCAATTCTTCTACTCCACCACCTTCTCAGAATGATGACGCATACTCAATGGCATGTATGTATTGGATGTTATAGGAGATATAGCAGGTGAAACAACAAAAGACTACTACCTTGGAAGGCATCCATGATGTCCAAGGACGGCCATACTAGAACAAGTTGGCCATCTTTGAGAACAAGCAACTTCTCTTGGCCAACCAAGAGAACATGCATGTTCACCTACAGAGGATGGAGAACTATCAATAGTTATTTTATAACAACTACTAGAATCAAGGCTATTTTGGCAGTTATCCAAAGTATCCATAGATGCCACCCTCACCCTAGACTTTCCAAGGGACTTTCTATCTCCATGAACCGACCATGCTTCAGTCACCGCCACAACCATTTTGATCGGTACCACTGTTCCACCTCTATGATTGTATTTTGACTATGAGAATATAGTCAAATTAAAGCTTAGGGGGTGTTGGAACAACTTTATCCTTTATTTAGTTGTTTTTTTAGTTTTTATTATTTTGAGTTGTAGGATCTATGTCTATCTAGTGTAACTGTGGAGCAGTAAAAATCATTATTTCTATCTTTGTCATTATAGAAGTTCTTCTATGTTAGTTCAATAAAAGTTAAAATATGAAAACAATTACCTTAGTTGTAATTTTCTTGAGTGACACCACCTAGAGGAAGTGTATGGGTTAGTCATCTTTTAGACATTTCATATGAATGGAAATCTTAATTATTCATTTAATGTGGATGAAGATGGTATTTGAGCTTGAATTGATCAAACAATTAATAGGACCTTACATTGAAATTTTAGAGAGAAATCCTAAGGTTACCTTGTACACATGTCAGTATCAGAGGGACATATCATAGATTAAGAAAGGCATTGTCTCTTAATTATGTGATTCCATCCATTTTTCCATCCATTTTGATCCACCACTTTAAGATGATCAAGTAACTTGAATTATTTACTTTTGATTACATTGCATGGCATAATAGGTAACATGATAGTTAGTTTCTTTTGATGGATTAGTTACAAAATGAAATAATGTGCATAATCAACTTTTATGTATATCATTTAGTTGCATGACAATTACATATAGAGTGCATACCTTTTGCATCATTCATTTTGCATCATGTGGTTATATTGTTTTCTTCTAAAATTAAAGTTCAGGGATACACATCCATACCCTCAGAAAAATCAAGAGAAAAAAAGAATGATCTATATTAGTGAAGCCCAAGCATAACTTTATACCCTACTAAAATAATGGTCCAATGAAAAAATAGAAAAAAAAAATTGATGTTATTAAATAAAGAGGGAGAAAGGATGCACTAAACTCAAGTTGTAATTTTACTCCAAAAAGAAATGGAAACATACACATGATGTGTTTTCTTATTTACTTCACTCTCATCCATTTGATGAGGTTTTCAATACATGCATCATTCCACTCGTAATAGTAGGCATTACAATTCATGCATTTCTCATCATCTTCATTTAAGTAGATTTTTTCATAAATGATTTGGATGTTACTTGTGACTCTTCATAAGCCACCTACTTCACTCCATCCATTGCTCTTATTGGTAGGCTATATATATGATTGATCTCCTCATTCATTCTTACAGGGAGAGCGACTTCCAAGTAGTTGGTGGTTAGAACAAAGCAATGTAGATAGGGAATCACATGATGCACCAAGGAAATGTCTAATTGGCTATGATGTTAACTATTGTACTAATAGTGTTTCACTTCTCTAAGGGTGGACATTTTTTATAGATATTTTTGGTTGCTTGAGAGTAGTTGATTGTTAAGGGATCAGTAAAAGCCAGTTTGGTACCACCAGGTGGGAGTGGTTGATAATGAAATTCATATTTCGTGTCCTTTTGCTGAATTGTCTCGAATAGAACTAAGGGTGTGTTTCTTGAGGATGAGCAACATTTAAGCTAAGGGGAGTTTGATGCACTGAATAATTGTCGTTCTTACATGTTGTTTATTATTAATTTGTGTGCACTTATTGTTCATTTTGATATCAATTGTAAATTATTTATCATTATTAGCTTGTGACACTTAATTACATCATATATTTGTTATTTTTATTGTTATGAATGATCAATCATTATTTTGGAGCATTCTTTTTTTTATCATATTTCAGGTGATTTTACAAGAAACGACACAGCTCCGTACTACCAACTTGACTATCGGTGGTACCAAAATCTAAGGAAAAGGAATAGGCATGACTCGAGGAAACTCAGTAGTACCAGCAGAGGAATCAATACTACCGACAGATCAATAGAGAGCATCTTAGAGAGGAATTGGTACTTTGGACAGTCAGTTTGGTATATCCACTTTTGTCGAAAATCCAACAGGTTGATTCAGAGAAAATCAATGTACTACCGACGGTCAACTCGGTAGTACCAACAGCTACAATGGATCACAAGTAATCGAAGGCGTGGATACTAGTGACACCTTGTTAGTAGTATCGACAAGACAAGATCAGGCCATATTAAAGATTGTCGTTAATCCAACAATTGGTACTTAATGACACCCTAAGTTGTGTTTATTACTTAGGAGGAGTTCATTCATACATAATCATCACACAGAGGGAAGAGAAGAAAGAAAGGAGAGGGGAAAGCAAAGTTTCGGGTAGTTTGTGCACTTCCTATGGTCTAATTTGCAGTCGGAATACGGTTAATCATCATGTTTGTCAGAAAGAACCATCCATATTGTCTTTCTCTAGTGAATTTTCCTTGTTCTTGATGTTTCCATTATTCCTTTATTCTTCTATGTGTAAAGCAACTAAATCTTTGTGGGGTTGATCCCCTTATTCCCTAAGACCTGAGAGTAGCCCAGTTTTGCATTGTAATTGTCGAATATGATTTAATATACATGTTTCTCTTAATTTATAGGCATATTTTTATGACAACATCACGAATTACCTATGCTTGATCAAGATAGGTAGTTGTTTAGATCGTTAATTTCTTTGAGAGAGGGATTAAGGGTTGGAAAACTCATAGAGTTACACATTTTATATCTCACCTTGAGAGAGGGCCTATGAGTGTGAAGAGAATAACCTAGAGATTATGGTAAAGAACCTAACTAATAACACAACTCCTATGAGAGTGGGAATGGTATTAGGTTACGTAGTGAATTATGTTGTGAGAGTGGGTAATTCTTGCTATAGATCTCTTTGTCCAGGGTTAGGAGAGATTAATATTAACAAATTAATGTTAACTGCAATGTGAACTGTGGTGAAACCACAATCCTAAGGAATACCTTCCACTTGGGATCACAACCTGTAATATTGGTTTTAGTTCTTGAAATTTACTCACTAAATCAACCAAATCACACTATTTCTCAGGCCCATCTGATTGGGTCATTGTTAGTAGTAGTTTTGGGTACACGTTTTCCTCGTGTTCAATATTTGGGCCTCTTTAGGCCTATATTATATTGATACATGCACTTGTGTTTTTGACGTGTAGTTTGCATGGATCATTAGGTTATTGGTTCCCTTCCCCTCAAAGGAAAAGTTGGGTATCCTTGTCCTGGAAAAGGAAGGTCATATGTTGTAACTCTTATAAGTGAATATAAGGAGAGAGACATGGTTTAGAAATCCTAGAGGTTGACCTCTCTAGGTAGTGGACTGACAAACTCCTAGTTTGGTGATTGGAACCACTCAACATAGCTTGTGTTCTTGTTCTTGTTTCAATCTCTCTCATCCTTGCTATGTATGTTTAGTTGCACTCAAATTCCTAATTATCAAACTTATCTTGTGATATATCTTGAAGGTCTAATGAATTTTTTTAAGTGCATTTTAGCTCTATTCAACCTCCCCTCTAGAGAAAATAGCCCACCCTAGATCCAAAAACAAGCTCGGCTATTGATGATGTTGATTTTGTCTGTTGTGTCGTGTTGTAGGTGGTTGAGAATTTCCTTTAGGGCACGTCGAAGGTGGAAGGGGGTTCAAGCATACTAGGGGTGATGGTTGTATATGATGGTGAGGCCTGAAACATTTTGCTGTGGTGGTTATTTTTCAGTTGTTATGGTTGTGAGGTTGCAAGTCTAGTGCTTATATAGAAAGGGCTTTCTAGGGTTCATTGAGGGGACAATTGACAAGGATGAGCATGTCAAAGGAGGCCTATGAAATACTGATTGTTGTGTTTCCGTTTTCTGGTGACAAATGAGTCATCAAACATTTCTTCTACAAATTGCCAACCTTCAATGGTTAGGGCCATTTTTCTTCGGTTGTCTTCAATGGAGAGGACCAGCAAAAGAGGGGAAGGTTAACCAAAGTTTGGGAAACCGAACAAGAGGAAATACTTGGTGTTTCTTTAGCACCACACCTAGGGCACCCGAAGCTACACTAGATTAGCGATAACTAGATGATTCAGACCATGGGTCACATGGTCGGTTGACCAATTTAATAAATTGGTTTTATTTTTCTTATCAAGTTGAAGTTTCCTTTTAAACTTTTTTATGCCTCAAATAACCTCTTTGTTTTTGTTATGAATTTTGACATGTCTTTAAATGTTATAAATCTAAATAATTAAAATATCAACTCCCTCAATTCTTGAGTCTAAGATAGTCAAAAGTAATTACTCTCAAAATTAATTAAAATATTAATATACAAATATCAACAATGTCTTTTTATGTGATTCTTAAGCTAAGAAATTCTACTGGAGTTCAATAGTTGAATTGTGGGTCCCAAGTAGGATGATTAGGTCAAAACAATGACAAATTACTTTTTGGGGCTGGAGTTGTAAGATATTTCAAATGGAGTGCGAGTATGAGTTCAAATTTGGAAAAATAAGGAATTCAAATTTTTGAAGGATTATGTATCATAGCTCAAAAATTAATTTCATCACTAGATCACAGTATGCATAATAGATTATTGTAGGAAGATTTCATATCTCTATGTTTTTATAGGATTTTAACAAGACTACCTACCAGTCTCACTCCCATACTAATAATTTGTATAACAACTTCATTATAACCAATAATCTAATCAATCTCTTTACCTTCAACACAAACTTTACTTGGAGGATAAGGAACTCTTGGTCTATAATTGACCTCTTCCTAGGATCAAACTTTTGGGACTCACTGCACCCACTCTCACATTTCTTTTCCTGTTGTAGGTTCATATATGATCTTTACCCACTTAAAATTCATACTTCTTTTCAAGCTTGGGGACCTAAGACCTTCCGCCTTGAATTCTTTTAGATGAAGCATCATACTTTCTTAAAGAGTGTTTAACTACTGGATGTACTACTCTATTGATCCGTCCCTAGAAATCACTCTTCTTAACATCATCATGAATCTTAGATCGAGCCTCTATCATGGGAACATGACTATTTTTTGGAAGATAAAAAACTAGTGGATTCACTTCTGTTTGATATCCTGACACTTGATATCGTGGTCAACTCAAACCTTGTTTCTATTGGTTCTAAAAAAACCTTCATTGAGTCATCTCAGCTCTCTCCCTAAAATCCTCTAGAAGCAACACCCAAATTATCACTAGTTTCAAGAAGGTGACAAAATTATTTTTTCCACCATAAATTTTGTAGAAGGAAATGTAATTCCATCATGATGAGTTTCACTATTAACATTGTGCCAACCTCCAGTGGTCACATTATTACCTCACATATTTTTAGTTCATGGATCTCTTTAACCATAAACATAAATTTTCTGACCTTTTGAACTCTTAACAAGCAACAAAACATATGCTTCTAGAAGTTTGAAATTGGAAAACAGTTGGATTGGGGTCTCTTGTTCCCTACTAAAGTTTTAGACCCACAACTCCTTACCGATTAGTTTTCTAAAGAGAATATTTTCTCATCTATATCAAAGATGCATTGTGACAAGTCCCCTGGTCCAAATGACATCAGTATGCATTTTTATCAAGTTCCTTAGAACATGGAAAAAGCACTAATGTTGAATATCACTCACTATATTCATCTCCATAGGCACATTAGAACTCAAATTAAATAATTAAACAACATGCACATTGCTATCATCCAAAAAATGAAAACCCTTTTAATATCAAACATTTTTTACTTATAAGTTTGATCAACTCCTCTTACAAGAATCTCCCTAAAGTTCTTAACTATAGATGGAAACCCCATCTCATGTCCATCATTGGTTTAGAGAAATAGATTTTCCTTAAAGGAAGACAAATTGAAGATATTAATGTCTTGGTGAATGAGTAAATTGACTCCTTTCTTGTGCATAAAGATCTCACTTCTAACTCTCAAATTAAATTTTAGAAGGTTTTTCACAATGTTACCCGGGATCTCATTATACAAAGTCTCCACGGCTATACTTTCTCAACCATTGGAACAAATGGATATATAGTTGCATTAAGAGTTTTCATTTCTCCTCTTTTATCAAGGATTCTTCCCCTATTCATTTATATAGATTCAATTAGTTTAGATAAGGAGACCCATTGTCCCTTTCCCTCTTTATCATTCACACTTGTATTCTAGATAGCATGATGAATCTGTTGGGTTTTAGGGGAGGCAGAGAAGGTAGCGGAAACAAAAATTTTCTCCCCCAAACCCGGAACAAGGAAACGCGTCAACCTCTATATAATAGGAAAGGATGGTTTGTGGAATCATACCTTGTCCCGAGGCTTGCTCGGCGACAATAACTTGCGGCTTGCGTGGTCTTCACCTCCGGTCTTGGACGGTGTCTGTGCAGCTACTGGTCGCACCGGGACTGAAGACTCCTACTCTCACCGGGACTGTCGGGATTGATAGTTGTCCTCCTGAGCGGCAGAAACCTCCCGCCTCTGAAGTAGTCCACACGGACCACCTGGAACTCCACACTCCTTGTCCCAGAAGGAAGTGGAAGGAGTCGCACCCTCCTGTTGATGTACTAGTCGCCAACATACTCTCCTGCCTACAGTTGCAACTGTAGTTGTCCTTCCCTTGCTGCACCTCCCTTTGCGGGAAGCACTTGCTCGGGCTCTCTCTCGGTTACCAAAACCAGAGAGAACGACAACTTTGTAGAGCAACTGGTTGCACTGATTTGTTCTTTAAGAAGCCCCCAATACCCCAATATATAGGAGGGTCATGGGACAGGGTTCTCCATCTCGGGCAATGCGGGACTAAAAGCAGGAGTAGAAGGGTTCGAGATTTTCCACAAAAGAAACTAACTCGCAACCTGAACTGATCGGTTCATAAGTGAACCGGTCGGTTGGGGACCTGAACCGGTCGGTTGACACCTCAACCGATCGGTTGGGACCCATGCGCCGATCGGTTCACTTCTGAACCGGTCGGTTCTTGGTCCTGATCAGTTCCCTATTGACTTTCCTTCTTTTGTTTCTAATTGGTATCAAATACCAATCCTTGTTCCAATCAAATTGGGCAAGTGAAACGCAAGGAAAATTCTCACCGACCTGACTTTCCCAACTTGCTCAGTTGCACCAGTTGAACTGATCATTTCAACACTTGAACTGATCGCTTCACTCTGACCATGAGCCGATCGACTCAACACTTGAGCCGACCGGTTCACCAAGCACAGCCGACCGGTTCAACACTTGAACCGATCAGTTGCGAGTACAGGTTGTGCAGAATCAGTCAATTGCGATTTCAATCAATCCGATACTCCAATCAATGTGTCCAACACCTTGAACAATATGATATTGAGCTATCAATTGATTGGGTGTTTAATTGAACTACTAAACTCCTTTAGTAATCAATCTAAACATTGCTTCTGGACAAAACTCCTCTTCCAGGTTAAATCCTATGTGTGTGACCCTGCAGGTCCATTTCACGTTGGCAGTGAAAGTCCATAACACTTATGACTTCACAAGCAAAGAGCGGTGCCTAGTCACACATCAGTGCTACTCAACTGAAAGTAGAAAGTTGGAGAACAACTTTCAATCCTACAATCCGTGAATGGTGTTACAGTGAATGTATAATTTCTTTGTCACTGATATCCCGAATGAACTCGAGGCATGGAACAGTCATCCTGTCAATGTTCATTCACTTTCTTGATCTCAGAGTAGATTGAATGAGATATGTATGACATCAATATCACATATTGATTCACACATGCGTGCGCACGCCTATCTCAATCCTACTCATCAAGTGTCCTTGGATATCAAACTCCCTAAGGAGGGACAAATCCCATATCTATCACTCACCCCTCAAAAGGCCCATGTGTCAAAGTCACCCAATCATCACCTTTATAACAACCCATGTTTCAAGACTGCGTTTGATGATGTCAAAGTGTATCCAACGAAATGTGTTGAGTGTAGTGATTTTAGGTCGAAGAATCAAACTCACCACCATCACTGTGAGAGCTGACTGTGACTACCAAATCATGGTTCCATGTGTCACTCTCACGGTGGGTCTTCCTGGTACACTTGTTCTCTAACAAGTACCTATGTGCTTGGTTTGATATCATTATATCAAGACTAATGAGATTCTGTCATCAACCAAAACACAATCTAGTCTTGTGTGTCATTGTTGTCTATCCGCCTTCCACAATGACATCCGACTAGGGACATAACAAGAATGTACAAACTCTTAGCATCTGCATGATCACATCGTTCAGGTCATGAACCTGAAGGCATACGTCATTGAGTACTGTCTTTCTCTAGACATTCAATCTGTTATATCACTATCTCATATGACTGAACCAGAAAGAATTGGAAGCTTGCCTTTGATGTTTATCAAATCAATCTTAATTTATCCCACCAATCATCCCATGATTGGCTCTCAGGGCATACATACCAACAGACTCCCACTTGCACTGTGAGCCAATCACCCTTGAATCATATTCATAGTGATCTTCAAAAACATGTCCCACATGTTACTATGCTCTAGTACCAACACAGTGAGTAATGGAAACACCTTGCCAAAGTTAGTATAAATTGCATGTCTCTCATATCTTCGATGTACGTCACACGTATTAGATGGAGTTGTCGTAATATGCGATCTAGTATTCCTTTTCTAACCTTTAGCCACATTGCATGATCAAGGATTCCATACTTGTCATCAATGAGTGGAATATCTATAAGTTCATCTCATGAACTTCCAGATCCATATAGTATCTACTGATGTTCTCTAACGCATAGATACTCGACATTTCCTTTTAAGTGGTTTTATTGGAACACTTCCAATTATCAACAAACTTTCACTTTTATATGTCTTGTATATATTTTACGATTAATTTTCTGTCCTTTCGGAAGTTCGCATCAATGTAACTCTTTACATCGAACTCTTCCTTATCTCCATAGAACTAGTACTTCCCAAGTACTTATGAAGTTCTCATGGTATTCCAGTAACTCATACTAGAAGTAGACAGACATCCACTCGTCATGTCTTACATACGAGTTATCAGGATGAGCACATCATATTGCCATGTCCTACATACAAGATGATGAATGCATTTTGTTCTTGCCATGTCGATACATGCAGGATAATGGGATGATTACATACATGATAGATCCATATCTATTCTTAGTGTTCCCATTCTTCATAAGAATTGGACACTTGGCCTTGGGATACTAACTCCATGTAGCATGGACAAGTTTTCTCCCACTGAATCTGTGCATACTGAACACTTCTGTACAGATTGCCAATGTATGCTTTCTCTTTTCAGGTCAAGATGTTTTCGAGAACTATCTCTATAGATCTCTATTCCTATCACATAGGAAACATCTCTATCTTTCTCAAAGATAATTTCCACTTTTGGATTTCCATTCTAGAACATTTCCATTTCACATCAACATGTGGAATGTGAACACACTCCCACTAAATCATAGATCCTTTCTTTATCTTTGATATATCAGTCAAACCCTTTGACTATATCATCAAAGTAAAGATCCAATTCTGAGTTTCTTGTACTCAATCAATCATATTGATTGGTCCATTGTAACTTATAGACTTCATTTGCATTATTGGATTCATAAACCTTATAGGTTGTGTCACGTACACATCCTTGTTTTATTCCTCATAGGAATGTGGTTTTAGTATCCATATGCCAAATGTCTTAGTCATTAAGTTGCAATAAACAAGCATCATCCTTCTCAAAATGTTATCCATGTATCTTAACACTTAAGATTCATTTGCACTTATGGACTTCATCCAATGAGTTCTACCATCAAGGTCATACCTTATGGTTCACACGGATGTCATTTAGGATGTAATGGTCATAAACCATAACTCAAAATTCGGTTCCTCATATTCATCTAGATAGTTGACTCATCACATGAACAACTCATCACATAGATAATTGAGGTGTATCTGTTAAGGATATAAGAACTCACAACCCTTGTGATTCTTAATTTCGTTTATTAGTGTGGGGTATTCTTTTATTAAGAAGAATTCAGTTATTCAATAATCATTCTCTAACTCTTTAGAGTATGATTCCTTCTTGATTTAGACATCACCATGCCTTAATCATGAGTTCACTATGATACACTATCATAATCACTCATAAGGATCTCAAACATTTGGTCCAAGTATTTCATTCATTGATCTCATCAAGAATTAACATTTTACCAAATTTGTACTTCATCTATGATAATCTTGAACACTTCAAGATATTCATATTGGTATTTCTCGAAACACCATTTGAAGTATTAGCATTTGTTCCAATAGGTGTGTAAATACATCACATGTATTATACCTAATAGGATAATCATTCTCCCACTACCATTAGTGAAGATTGATTAATCATGTCCAAGATATTCATGTCTCTCACTGGTTCTCTAACCAAAAGAGTCTAGATTTATCCATCACATGGAAACTAGAAATGAATTTCTCATGATTGATGCTAATTTGATTGTTTGAGTTATCTATAACTTTTTGGTATCATTTTATCTTATGCATATCAAATGCCACAAGATAAACAAGGAATTTCCACAAAGATCATATCTTTAAGATTGAAACATCAACTTTATTAATTTCCATCATTGTCATACAATATGCAAAAATAAATTGTTTCTATCTATTGGCAATATATGAAATAGAAGTTCTCAACTCTATTTCGTGCCCTTTAGGCTGAAATAAACTGAAAGATACTCCTATCTATGGCAGCAACACTTGCTCCAATGATGGGTACTTCTTTCTTGGTCCTTTCACGAAGGCCATCACTTCTTTGCGGATCTTGCATATCATA
Source organism: Alisma plantago-aquatica (assembly GCA_963693085.1). Lineage (NCBI taxonomy): Eukaryota > Viridiplantae > Streptophyta > Magnoliopsida > Alismatales > Alismataceae > Alisma > Alisma plantago-aquatica. Next base: position 6,099,631 of record OY856409.1, on the reverse strand, counting down.
TATGATAGATCCATATCTTGGTATCATATACCTCAGATAAAGAAGCAATTCATTTCATGATACCTTAGGTGGAGATCTCCATCTCCTCCTTCATCTTCTTTTGTTCTTCCAGATATAGAGGGCAATTCCCTCATACACCCTTTCCCCATGTGCCTTGAGGCTGAAGACGGCTTGGATTGATGGCTAGCATCAGAACACTTCTTTGCTTTGCCCTTGTCCTTGCCCTTAAGAGTTACCTTTTCTTTGATCACATCAAAGATTATGGTTTGTCTTTCTTCATCTTTGCCTCTACTATCCTCAACATGTCCAACAAATCTGTCAACGCTTGTCAACGTTGTTCATGTTGTAGCTTACCATGAATTGTATGATTCTCACAACATTTGCAGTATCATACCAATGGCCAACTCTTGGCTCAGAGGGAATCCTTCTTAGTCAGGTTTTCCACATACCCAATCATATTGAGTGTGTGAATACCTTACTGGATCTCCTTCTATCATGACATACTAGGATAGTGTCCTTGAGAGATCATATGTCTCATGTTGTCTCTGCAACTCATAGTTCAGAGAACACAACATCAAGCACTCCTCATCAATGTCATCCTCGGTATGCTTCCATAACCATACTTTCAGCCATTGATATGGTGGGATTGAGTTCATCTGGTCTTGGTATAACTAGGACTTAGAGCTTTCGCTCTTTGATTGAGAACAATTCTCATCATCCTAACCAGTCGTGAAATTATTCCCATTTAATTTGTTGGTCTCAAAGGCAGATCGCAAATAAAGAGATTTATTGATTAACCATTTATTTTAACAAAAGGAAATATATGCAATTTTAGTCCAAACTCTTTTTGACTTGTTTGATTGATTTGAAAAGTTGACGATAAAATTAGGCCTTAATTATCGCTCCCACTATTTTACTTCAAATTGATAGCCCTCACCATCAATTCGGAAGATTGCAGTGTACAACCTTCTAGTGGGCAAGATCCTGAAATCCTCTAAGCCATGGACCAGCTAGGGCTGTCACCCACAACATAGATCTCTCAGGTAGGCAACTTTTGCCAATTGCATCATATGCAACTCTTGATAAGATGTCATATGCAACTCCTTGCCATGATCATCTCCATGCCTCAAGGTGCTAGATCCTATCTAGGTCACCTTGTTAAGTCCGACCCAAAGCAAACACGATGAATACACACCCTGTTAGTGCAAACCCACACATTCATCCTTCACGCTTCCACGAGATAGACGGTGCACCACGCTAGGGCGTGCCCACACTTGGTCGATCAAGCTTTTCACGTGTGTCGCATTTGGAAGGCATCTAAAACTTAATATTTAATGAGGGATTTGTTTTTTATATACATATACATATCCATTCACCACAATACATAGTACGTATCATATACATGCTATATCCCACAGAAAACATGCACAAACGATAAAAACGATGATTATGGCCATCCTAATGTGATTCCTCGAGCCAAGAGGAATCACGGTCATCTAGGTCTACATCACATGCAACCTATACAAGATGAACTCTGTGCCTTTCCATCCGAGTTGATCAACTCATCTTATGAATGATCTGCTCTCTCTGGTCGGTCGTCTGGTGCCACCAGTCGATCAGTTGGCTCCTCCAACCGATCGGTTCGCCTGGTCGTCGTGCATCTCTTCATGGCCGCCATTCGCTCGTCTCACTCCTCGAACCGGTCATCAATTGATCGCTTCACTCCTTGAACTGATCATCTGGAACGTCAACCGATCGGTTCACACCTTGAACCGATCGTCTCAGCTTTCGTCAGGACGTCCGCAGGTCTTCGACATAACAGGAAATAAAATCTATCCTAATATTACATTGCTTAAAAGGGAAACCCCGAGTTACATTCGGACGAGAGCAAAGGTAGGTAAGAATCTCGAATTATTTCGAGTTACAACAGGAATAGGAGAAGGAAGATCGGTGCACATACTGAGATGCAAGCAACCACATACAACCATACACATATAGGGTTTATTGGCCATAACCATGCTATACATTCACCACAAAACTCGTTTAAGGGCGACGCGTATCGAGTGCATTAATAATACATATCATATATGTAAATTTGGATTTGTGGATTTAGGATTGGACATTCTAACCAAATTTGGGCAGACGCTGCAAAGCCATGGAGCACAAATGCGGGCATTAGAGACCACCGTGGCACAGATTTCAAATGAAGTGGCGGCCATCAAGCACGCCAATCAACAGAAACCAGCGGAGAATGCGAACGTGGCTCAAGCACATCATCAGGTTAAGTACATGTCGGTGGTAAGAAATGAGGAATCTCAGGTGCAAGAAGCTGTAGAAGAAAGAAAGATGACTTTCAATGTGAATGCAACACCGGAGATACCGTATCCACGCACTTACTATAGATTTCCGGGCGGAAACCATTTCTTCAGAAAATCAGAGAGAGTTGTGAGTATGGTATCTCCATCTAGGCAAGAGGAGCAGGTGCAGGTTGTTTGTGCACATGTGGAGACATCTGAGGTGAGAGAGGAACCACAACAAGCTGCCACTATTGATGATGTCTCGCCAAAGCCCACGTCTGAGGGAATAATTGAAGCAAGCTTAGGGGAGGTAGCCCCGAAAAGCTCTTATGTGCCACCTCATAGGCGTGTTGAGGTAGCAGATGTTTCAAATGTGGTTAATCCTAAGTCAAAGAAAGAGCATCGTCACTTTAAGAAATTTCTGGAGATATTCTGAAAACTCCACATCAATATTCCATTAGTGGAGATGATCGAGAAAGTACCCGCCTATGGGAGGTTTATCAAGGAAATCATCAATAAGAAGAGGCGGATAAAAGACGATGAAATTTATTGGATGAATGAGACGGTGAGCTCTATGATCCAAGGGAGTTCACCAAAGAAGAGAAAGTACCCAGGAGGTTTTTACATTCCGTGTTCAATAGGTGGTCAACATTTCCCTAAAGCGCAATGTGATTCCGGCGCTAGTATAAATCTCATGCCTTTGGCTACATTTCAAAAGTTGGGGTTAAAAGAGATAAAGAAGTTGGCTGCAACAATTGAATTGGCGGATGGGTCTACAGTGAGACCCTATGGAGTATGTGAAGATGTTCTAGTCAAAGTGGATAGATTCATATTTCCGGTGGATTTTGTCGTCATGGATATGCCACCACTCCAAAGCTGTGAAATTCTCCTAGGAAGACCGTTTCAAGCAACGGCAGACGTTGTGACTGCTTTAGGGAGAGGTACTTTGTCCTTGGGTATTGGAGGAGATCGAGTCGAATTCAAATCACCGAATGATCCTCTAAGCCCAGTTCCCAAGGTGAAAAGATGATGATTGTCACACCGTCTAGCCTAAGACGCTAAAGAAGGGCGCTTGTTGGGAGGCAACCCAACCATCGGTACACTAGGATAGTTTAATTTTAGTCATAGATTGCTTTTATTTCGTTTGAATGTTAGTTTAAAGAAGATACCTTGATCCGTTTGTTCGATGTGTAGGCACAGGCAGGGTCGATACCATCGACACACTGGTCGATGGTATCGACATGGGTTCAGGTTGACAGCTGCAAAAAATCGCACTGAGTCGATACTATCGACGGTCCCATCGATGGTATCGACATACCTACAGGCAGGTTGCACAATAAAGGTCGATGGTATCGACATGCCAGTCGATACCATCGAGATCTCTGGAGATTTTCAGAAGAAATCGACTCAGTGAAGTCGATACCATCGACGTGTACGTCGATGGTATCGACATGTTCAAATGAAAAAGGCGGCGGTCGGACTCGCGAGGCAGTTGCCCTAATCAGCGAGTCGATACCATCGACTTCCGTCGATGGTATCGACGGGCACACAGCAGTGTCGGTGTCAGTTATTCAAGATGGGGTTATTGGAAAAATGCAGTCACATCATCCCGAGCAAATCCGGATCCCACGACCCACCTCCACCACCATCGGACTGATCGGGTATCACTGTTCCACCCTTAAGTTGGTTTTTGACTATGAGGCCATAGTCGGATTCAAGCTTAGGGGGGTGGCTGGAACAGCTCTATCTTTTATCTTTTCTTTAGTTGTTTTTAGTTTCTGCTTTGTTATTTGTTCTTGCAATTTTAGTGTTTGTTTAGGATCCACATCTATCTAGTGTAATTGTGGATGTCGTAAAAATTGTCATCTCGATTTTTCATGGGAAATTTAAGGGAATTTCAAAATTTTTGTGTCTTTTGGATAGCTTAACTTGATTGTCCTTGGGAAACTTGTTCTATGAAAATGATTGATTATGTCAACTTTGAAGCAATATGTCATACTCACACCCCCATTGACTCATGAAAAGTGGATAGTAACGGTTGTTTGAGCCTAACCTAATCAAATGGTAATGAGACCTTAATCAGATGTAAGAGAAAGAACCTTTTAAACTACTACACATGTCAGTAAGGAGGGACACATAATTTTCTTCTAAGGTTCAGTCACTTAATCTTGTGATCATTCCACCCCATTTTCTATAATCCACCCAAGAATTGGAAGTAAAGTGCAGTTTCAATTTCTTTTGTGTGCATAGCATGTAGATAGAATTTGCATTGTTATTTTCATACTTTTGCATAAAATGAGAAAAAAAATGTATAGTGATTCATGCACATTACCTTTAGGTGCATGTCATGTAGTTGCACTCATACTTTCATGATTTTCATGCATAAGTACACCATGTATCTCAGTTGACCTGAAAAGTGATCTAAATTGTTCCATACCCTCGCATTAGTACAAAGATTTCCAATCATGAAGAAAATAGCCTAACACATGTATCTCTAAGCAATTATGGATATGTGGGCTAAGAGGAAAAGAAAAAAATCTGAAAGAAAAAAAAAATTTTGAAAAAAAAAGAAAAAAAAAGAAGAGAATTTAGAAGGAAATGGAATAAGAGGGAGAAAGGAACATGATATCACTTGCATACCAGGGAAATTGAGTACATGATATGGCTTAATTAGATTTCCATCTCATTGTGGGGTGGAAGGTTAGTGCATGCATCATTCCACCCAATTTTAAGCATTAGGGCATTTTCAATGTGCATTTGCATCATTTAGGACATTTTGTTGTATGCATTTTGAAACTGTGTAATACTTCCAAATTCTTCCATGAACCACCCATTCCATCCACCCGTTGCTCAGATTGGTAGGCCACCGTGATTTTCTCCTCACTCATGTTTATAAGGAGGACTGCTTCCATGTAGATGGTAGTTAGGGCGAGCAACGTAGTTTAGGCGATCACAAGATGCACCATGGCTGAATCGGCGAACTTTATTATGTTAACTGTCTTATGTGATAGTGTTCATCGGTTTGAAGGATAATTTCTTTTATTGATGATTATTGTCGCCTGTAGGGTAATTACTGTTTTGTGATTAGGAAAGGCCGGTTTGAGAACGTTCAGTGGGAGTCATGTGGAATATGGGGTGATGTATTGATTGTTAGTTGACATCTGCAATTCTATTCTAAGGATTAGTTGCTCGAGGGCGAGCAATGTTTAAGCTTAGGGGAGTTTGATGCGATGATTTTGAGTCGCATTTAGAGACCTATTTCATATGTGTTTTGTGCTTTAATTACTCATTTTCATGGATATTATTGCATAATTCATTTTATTTGGTCTTTGCCATCATTTTATATCAAATCCCCTTTGTTTCACTATTTTAAGCATTATTGATCATCTTATCATAAATCGTGTGGATTTACTTGGTCTTGTTGTGCAATTTCAGGAAGAACAAGTATCTGCTTCCGTCGATACCATCGACGGATGTCGATACCATCGACCAAGCCACAGGTTGTCAGCCGAGAAGAGCAATACAGAGTCGATACCATCGACACCCATGTCGATGGCATCGAGATGTCTCCAGGCTGCTGGCGAGGATGAAGTCGATACCATCGACGCAAGTCGATGCCATCGACTCAAGGAGAGCTACAGCGTCGCTAAACGACAACAACCGACGCTAAAGGAGTCGATACCATCGACACCCAAGTCGATGGTATCGAGATCATGACAGGCGCTCAGAATAAAAGAAAGGAAAGCTGCCGCTAATCCGCTGGGTCGATACCATCGACCCGCGTCGATGGTATCGACGCCGGCAGATATGCGTTGGATTTGTTTTGATTTCGATCGGACGGCTGTTGTTATTTGACGACCTAATTAGGGACTTATACCTAATGACGGCCGCCCAGACGAAAAAAAAATCTCATTTTTGGATTGCACGAGTGCCGAGGAGGAGAGAAAGGAGAACGGAGGCCGAGAAGCTCATTCCGGGTGATTCGGACGCTGCCGAAGACAATTTCCACCACCGACAGGCGGGGAAAGCTTGTGTTCTACGCCAAGGATCCACCGGTTCTTCTCCGTTCAGGGGTTTTCCCATTTATTTCACGTTTTTCTTATGAATTCCCCAATTTCTACCATGTATTTGTGTAAGATGAACATGAGAGGCTAAAACCCTCAATCTTTAGCACCGGGAGTAGCCCGGGGATACATTGTATGATGATTTTATATTGATAATTCATATTTTTCTCTCATATCCGTGGTATAAATTCGTTTTCTCTATTGCTATTGTTATGTTTGATCACCATAATAATAAATTAATGCCCTTAATCACTTCGACAGAAGGATTAACGGTTGAAAAGAGACGAATTCTACATTAATTAATAAAACCCTTGACAAAGGAGTTGTAAAATTAATGGTGGGAACTGAGGGACCGATCTTAATGCGCTTAGTTTAGGGGAATGATTACTATGACGATGGAATCAACCTAAATCTAAGTAGTGGATTACACCACGACAGTGGGTAATTCTCATTTCAGGCCACTACCCGGATAGAGAGAGAAGTGTGAGGAATTATATGAAATCTAATACAATGTTGACCCGCGGTGAAACTGCCATCCTAAAGATATCCTTTTAATTGATTAAATTAACCTTTAATCGATTGTTTTCTTTGTTTGATTTTTATTTTCTTTTAATTTGAACAACAAAACCTTACTTTGTTAATCGGTCTAGCTGATTGCGATTAGTTAGTAGAAGTCTCCAATAATTCATGTATCCCTGAGTTCGACTCGGGCCTCACAAGGCCTATATTACTCGACGCGTACACTTGCGTTTTTAGCGCGTAGTAAAATACACGTCAGCTATCAAATGATTGAGTGTTTAATTGAACTACTAAACTCCTTTAGTAATCAATCTAAACATTGCTTGTGGACTAAACTCCTCTTCCAGGTTAAATCCTATGTGTGTGACCCTGCAGGTCCATTTCACGTTGGCAGTGAGAGTCCATAACACTTATGACTTCACAAGCAAAGAGCGGTGCCTAGTCACACATCAGTGCTACCCAAGTGAAAGTAGAAAGTTGGAGAACAACTTTCAATCCTACAATCCGTGAATGGTGTTATAGTGAATGTATAATTCCTTTATCACTGATATCCCGAATGAACTCGAGGCATGGAACAGTCATCCTATCAACGTTTATTCACTTTCTTGATCTCAGAGTAGATTGAACGAGATATATTTGACATCAATATTACATATTGATTCACACATGCGTGTGCACGCCTCTCTCAATCCTACTCATCAAGTGGCCTTGGATATCAAACTCCCTCAGGAGGGACAAATCCCATATCTATCACTCACCCCTCCAAAGCCCCATGTGTCAAAGCCACCCAATCATCACCTTTATAACAACCCATGTTTCAGGACTGTGTTTGATGATGTCAAAGTGTGCCCAACGACATGTGTTGAGTGTAGTGATTTCAGGTCTAAGAATCACACGCACCACCATCACTGTGAGTACTGACTGTGACTACCATGTCATGGTTCCATGTGTCAAACTCACGGTGGGTCTGTCCAGTACACTTCTTCTCTAACAAGTACCTATGTGTTTGGTTTTATATCTCTATATCGTGACTAATGAGATTCTGTCATCAACCAACACCACAATCTAGTCTTGTGTGTCATTGTTGTCTATCCGCCTTCCACAATGACATCCGACTAGGGACATAACATGAATGTACAAACTCTTAGCATCCGTATGATCTCATCGTTCAGGTCATGAACCTGAAGGCATACGTCATTGAGTATTGTCATTCTCTAGACATTCAATCTGTTCTATCACTATCTCATATGACTGAACCAGAAAGAATTGGAAGCTTGCCTTTGATGTTTATCAAATCAATCTTAATGTATCCCACCAATCATCCCATGATTGGCTCTCAAGGCATACATACCAACAGAATCTAGATCTAGATGATGATATTTTGAATAGTGTTTTCAATGAGAAATATACAAAAGAAAACATTATTAATTTACTAATGATACCCTTGTCTTTATTAAACTATATGATAAGAATTTCATCAACTTCATTCATATCCCAAGAATCTTTCCCAAGATCTCAGGCATGGAAATCATTTTAGAAAATCTAGTTTTCTTGGAACTCATGCGCAATATAGTGATCAATGTATATTTTAGAATCTTTTGGGATGTCAAAATCAGATATCACCATTAAAATATCTTACAATCTTTCTCTCTCCTCTTAGTGTTAGTCCATAGGCCTGGGAGCCCATTCTGTTTCAGACTGCCAAAATGCTTACCCCTTAGAAGACAAACTTCCTAATAGATCATGAATGCTTGTTCTTTTGAATGCCTCATTCACTCTAATATCCTCTTATTTCATGAGTTGTATTTCTATCCCTCATTCATGTTGGTAAGGTATGCCCATAGATCCAATAATGTGATGATTGACATGGAATATACCTTAAAGGATTTGATTAATACTTATAAAGGATAGCTTCCAATTCATTCAGTAATGAGGTAATGAGGAAACACTATGAATGTCTAGAGAACAATATTACTCAATGGCGTATGTCTTCAAGTATTAGCCTTGTGGAAATGAGATCTTACAGATGTTAAGAGTTTATGTCCCTACTTGGTTCTTACTATGTAAAGTAGATAGACACCAGCAACACATAAAACTGGAGTGTGATTTGGTTGATGAATGAGTCTCACTAAGTCATGATATGGAAATACCAAACCAAGAACACAGATACATGTTAGGAAATAGTGTATTTGACAGACCCACCTTGAGAGTGACACATGAAAACCATCATATGGTAAGTCATAGTCAACTCTCATAGTGAAGGTGGTGATTGTGATTCTTACACCTGAAATCACTACACTCATCACATATCGTTGGGTTCACTTTGACATCACCAAATGCAGTACTAAAACATGGGTTGTTATAACGGTGATGGTTGGGTGACTTTGACACATGGGGATAGATTAAGAGTGATAGATATGGTATTTATCCCTCCTACTGGACTGTGATATCCTTGCCACTTGATAAGCGAGACTAAGAAACGTGACAGATGCTCATGTGAATCAATATATGATATTAAGATCACATTATCTCAGACAGTCTTCTCTTGGTTCAATAAACATGAGATGAACATCGAGATGATGATGAGTCCATGCCTCGAGTTCACTGTGGATATCAGAGATAAAGGAATTATACAATCATTGCAACACCTTACACAGATTGTAGGTTGAAGTTGTTCTCCAACTTTCCATTCATTTGGGTAGCGCCGATGTGTGACTAGGCACCATTCTTTGCTTGTGATGTCATAAGTTAGTTATGGGCATTCACTTCCAACATGGTATGATACCTATAGGGTCACACACATAGGAACTCATCTAGAACAGGAGTTTGATCTTGAATGACAAATGGATTGATTACTAAAGTGTTTAGCTATTCAATTCACACAACAAATTGGCTGACTGGTCTACCAAACGACCATCTCGCTGAGTGAGACGGTCGTTTGGCCATCCATATGGGCATCTCAAAGCATTGAGACGGCCGTTTGGATGGTCAGGATAATCAGAGTTCAAATTAGCTAAGTTCTTCCCATGAATCGACCGACTCATCTTGACTCATGAGACAGGTGTCTCACATGGGTGAGATAGATCAATTGGGCCAAATGAAGGTTCAAGATATTTCACAAATAGTTTTGATTGCACATACTTAGAGTGAAAGTAAATTAATATGTGATATTAATTGGAGTCAAAATTGCCAAATTTGTATGTGATTGAGAAACTGCTAGACGGTCATCTAGTAGTACGAGATGACTGTCTCGTGTGACCAGACGACCGTCTGGGTCACCAGACGACCGTTTCAGCTATTGCAAGTTGCAAAAGTTCAAGTTCTTCTGGTTTTTCCCACTCCCATGTAATCCCGTTCAGATTGGGAACCCTGGCCCAAACCCAACATATAAAAGGAGGGGTAATGAGGGCTTCCTAGGACACAACACAGACAACTAAGAATTAGTTCTTCTGACAATTGTTGTCATCTCTGGTTGTGGTAACTGAGAGAGCCCAGATAAGTCCTACCCAACTAGGGAGGTATAGCCATGGGAGAGAACAACTAATCATTGTCATTACAAGAGAGCATGTTGGTGACTAGTACACCAACAGGAGGGACAACTCCTTCATGTATATTCTTGGTGAACGACATGAGTTCTAGTTCATCCATGTGGACTACTCTAGAAGCAGGAGTCATTTGCTTGCTGATCGAAGAGAAAAGTACGTTGTGAGACCATCAGAGTCGATGCAAAGGTTGCATAGGAAACGTTTTGTGGTAAAGACCAAGACATGCACAACCACAGTCCAAGAGCAACTAGTCGGCAGTTGCAAAGAAGCAAGTTTTATAACTGGACTTTCTCCAGTTCAGGTATAACTCGCTAAAACCATCCTTCCTATTTCATAGTAGATGACACAATCCTATTGTTATGGAAATATGGATGGATAATATTTTGTTTCATATTCTATACTTTGTACTCGTATTTCCCAACAATTCAGTCATAAAAAACTAGACAATATGCATAGAGATTTTTTGTGTGGCGTTGATGTAAAAAATACATTCACTTGGTTAACTAAGAAGGTTTATGTTAACCCCAAAATTTATGAGGTGGGAACTATGAATTTTAACCTCACCTATATATGTATCTTAGTAGAGTGAATTCTTCTTTGTGTGAAATAAAAAATACTATTTGGTGTTGTGTAAGGGAAAAATAATATGGATGATATATTGACAATGTTATTCATAGTGTGTTTGGTTCAAGATAACCCCTCTCCTTTATATAGGAGAAGGTATACATGACTCCAGAAATTTAGAGACCTGACTAGACTCTATCATGGCCTACGGAATTTGATAGGTATATCATATGATATGATATGACTTTTACTTCTTACACTCCCTCGTAATATGGCATATGGGAAAATCACATGCCCATCTTGGATGACAGACATAAACAAGACATAGAAAAATGTTATGACTAAAACATGATAGTCCCTGGATTAGCATGGCATGGACTTTGACATCTTTGACTTTGATGCTTTCCCTAAGACTGATAAACACTAGATATTTGAGACACTTGGAACTTTGACTAGGTTGGAGCTTGTATATTGAAGTATGATGGATGAACATGTAAATAATCCATGATGCTTCAATTCTAGAGGACTAATGTAGAGTGCCTAATATATGACTGCTAAAGAGGCATGTTTTCCCGATGTAGAGCCTTGATGACCTCCAATTGACTTGAGATATTATCTTCTTTAATTGATGATGATGTGAAAAGATAATTTTAAATGGCAGGCCAATGCTAGGAAACTCTCTGTCCAAATGGATATGATGGATATTTGGCCTTGAAATGCTTTGACATTTATGGAAAAATACTTCATAAGATAGAGACATCTCTACTTACTCCTCTCTTCTAAACTATCATATCTATTTACTTCGTCTATCTTCTAAACTATCAACTATCCACCTCATCTCTTCTCATATCCTCTATTATCCCATGGACATCAACCACAAATTGAATGTGATTGTGGTTGGGTGCATGATGGTAGTGACTAACTCCATTGATAAGATTACAACGGAAGAAGGGAGGTGGAGAGGGAAGAGACAAGAAGATGAATGAGGATATGAGAGAGTTTGATCTTGTTGGGAGGGATGAATCCTCACACATGAGAGAGGCTAATCTTGATCCCGAGAGTGAACTGCATTGCACGTGAGAGAGTTTGATCTTATTCCTGAGAGTGAAGTGCATCACAGATGTGAGTATAAGACTTCATGTTGGCACTTTAGAGAGGTTGACTTGGCGAGGAAGCTATAGTAGAAGAATCAATAACCATATTTGATATAGTAGTGATTGGACTATAGATCTAGAGAAGGAAATAAATGGATCTTTGTGCAAACTAAAATAGGATATTATGTTGTCATTAGCTGGGAGTGCGGTGATAGAGCACCCACGATATTGGTGAGGTCAAACAACTATCCTGATAAAGTCATGATTAATATTGATCTTTTCAGACTGGACACAATGTTTGGGATGGATGTCACATCATTAAAGACTTACTATGAAACTTTTGACCTTTGGTACATTATTTTGACTAATAGACATGATGTGTTTAAAGATTCATGGAGAACTGATATTGGACACAACTTGTTTGACATATTACATGTCATATCTAGCTCCGATGGAAGATTAGAAACCCTAGCAATGACATGTTGTGTTGACTGGATAACACATAGTGTGCTCAGTGGTGAAGAGAATTGAAATCCCAATGCTAATATGCCTTGATGAACACCTAAACACGGTGTTGATTGTCGAAGACAAAGTACTCCATTGTGAATGGTGTTGCACTAAAGAGATAATCAATCAAGATCGGGACCAGGAAAAATAGTCGTTTCGGTCAAGCATGTAACCTTCTTTCTGGATGACAATACACTATTGAGAATGACGTTATGTGTGTGTTAACATTATTACATGATGTGTAACATGCCATCAGTGAATATTTCACAATTTGATGTTGGATACAAAAGATCTTTGGATCTATGCATGGAAGATTAGGTAGATTGCATGTGAAATTATGGAGATGACTTCCAACATGGAAAAAGTCCATGTGGTTTGCAATTTTGGAGAAAAGTTCCACTTGTCAGTGTGGTTGGACCTTGATTAATAATGAAGATGCAAGAAGGGTGATGAATGGACAAATACATATGGACTTTATGCTTGGGGATGATGAACCTAGGAATATGATCCCATGGAAGATGAACTAGTTTTATGTAGCTACATGGTGAACTCTAAACGACGAGGAAGACAATGAGATGATAAATACAGTTTGGAGTCAACGACGGAGATGAAAATGGCCATTCTAGGAGAGATGGTGACATATATATATCTACTGAGAGGGTGACAGAGATGATCCTATAGAACGTATGATGGAGATGGCCTTGTAGGTAGCCAGCCTGGATTGGGTGGCCACTTATAGGTGGATACAACTTTTCTTGTTTTAGGCTGTTGGTCCATAGAAAGGATGCTCTGATAACATGTAGAAGGGAAAAATAATATGAATGATATATTGACAGTGTCATTGATAGTGTGTTTAATACAACAGAACCAATTTCTTTTATATAGGAGGTGGACACGATTCGATAGACTTTCAGGCTTGACTAGAATATAAATGGGTCTATAGGCTATAGCCCATATATCATATGGATATGTTATGACTTTTACTTTTAATAAGTCTAAATTAATCTTCAAAAAATATTGTACTAGACAACAAAAATTAAAAGGAAACCATCTCTTACCCTTCTTGTCTTATCTCTAGTCATCTCTCTTCATGTTAAAATTTCCATTATTACTCCTCCTCGTTCTTTTGAAAACATCAACTTTTGGAAGGATTCCTGGATTTCTAGGTGTACTATGTCCTGATCTTCATATGACAAAACAACATATCTATGTGGATGTTTCAAAAGGATGTAGTTTGATTTTGTTCTAATAGATTAAATAAATCAAACAATTGTTCTCTTGTTTCATTATCACTATTGAAAATCTCAACCCCCTAGTTGACGACTCTAATGCAAGCCATATGCAACAAACCTATTCGAAATGGGATTCCTCTTACAAAACTGTTGATATCTATGTATTCTTCATTGATACTGAGGTGATGGATTACTTTAGCCTGAGACTTTAGAGAATAAAATATCCGACCTCAATTAACATCGTTATTTGGATTCTTGATAATTTGAAGCTTCTCTATAGGTCTCATTGGTCATATAGATGCTTTGGTCAACCTCATATATGCCTATTTCTCTTCAAATCTGATGATAACATTTGACAACTTTTTAATTTTATTTTTTCTAAAATGTTAAGGGCTAGTTTTTTAGCAGATGCCATCACTCATTTTCTATTAATACTTTGTTCACTAGTACAAAACCTACCTTTAGTGTCGGTTATTTAAGGCCTTTCGTGTCGGTTTCTCAGAGACACCTATGTGGGCGACACTAAAAGCTCAACCATTACGCGTCGGTTCCAAAACCGACGCCCAAACTCTTCGCGCGCCACCGAAATCGCGCATGTTTCTTGTGGCGTGAAGGTATAGGCGTCGGTTATTTAGTTAAGAAACTGACACCATATACCTTCACGCCACAGAAAGGGCGCCATCTTGGCCACTATCAGCGTCGGTTATTAGATAAGAAACCGACGCCATATACCTTCGCGCCATAGGAAATAGGTGTCGGTTATTTATATAAAACCGACACTATAACTTTATGTGTCGGTGTTATACAAATAACCGACGCCTATTGTTTTGTTTTTTTTATGTCAGTCTGCAGACCTGTTGTGGCTGGTCGCAGGATGAGAAACTTGCAGTTAACTGCAGGTTTTACGACATCCATTGATATCAGCCAACGACATGCCACAAACCTACAAAATTAACAACAAAAATATTCACACATGCATTTAGCAATGCAACCTGCAGTTCCATTTTATTTTCACACATTTATAAACATTCATGTAGCTAGCAATTTGTAGTTCCATTCATTCACATTCACACATGTAGAAACATTCATATAGCAACCAACACTTGCATTCATTTTCACTCAGACACATGTAGAAACATCCAGACATGTAGAAACATTCACACATATATTATAATTCAGAAATTCATTTACAAAATATCATTCTTTAGTCATTATTCGCTATCAACATCCCAATTATATTTTAAAACCCCCACTATTTATACGGTTGTTGCCCATTCTTCTCTTACTTCATTTAATTCTCCCATCGTATAGGGAGCATGTACATCTGGTAAGTCTATTCTTGTAGTGGGGTCAGCTTTAAACACCTGTAAAGAGAATGATGTATATATATAATTAATGAGCTATAAATAAGATTGATATATTTCATATTATCTAATGAGACTATATAATACCTGAGCAATACAATCGATGTCCAGTGCAGCATGTTTGATAATCATGTGCATATATCGCATCACATAGTATCCACATGCCCATCCGTTGTCTTGTGTAGCACACTATAAATTCAAACATACAAAATATTAAAAAATACAACTAATTAAGCATTGTTCACATAAATAATATATACATATATTGCATTCGGGAACTTACTTGCACGTTCTTCCAAATTATTGGCTAGTTCTTTTTCGTGGGGACCTTTCCTCCAGCCTTTTTGAACTCATCAAAAGCCCTACATGATAATGTAACACAGAACATTGCAATTAAATAGTAATGTAATAACATATGTTAACGGATATGAAAATGAAATATTTCTCACCGGAATAATGCCATTTTCATTATGTGTCCAAATCTTGTATTCAATTTACTCCCCTTAGGATCAAGATAATAGACAGTGAACGTCTCGGGGACAATAACCAGTAACTCCCAATGCCTACCACTAGAGGTAAAAAAGTTAAAAATTAATAACTCAAAATCCACAATAAAAATGTAATTTTCTTAAGTTCAAATTATAATAAGCAAAGTAAACTTACTCTACATTGAATGGAGCCATTATCACCGTCTTCTTATTTGGAGCAAAATTTGTAAAAGCCTCACAGCAGTATTGTTGAACTGACGCAGTGTCTTTAGCTACTAGACTAATCAAATATGGAATCAAAAATCCTACATGTTCGAATCCAAAATCTGCACATATCTTGTCTAAGTAGCTGCAAAATATGTATTAATTACACATGCATTAATAAATAAGAAACCAGATCACCAGATCATACACAAGGTATATGGATGTATAAAGAAGATCTCACCTTATCCATAGCTCTATCACAGATGTATTTAGCCAATCATATCGAAACAACTCCAAAATATCTTGTATAAATAGTTTGCTTTCGTATGACTGACCTACAAAATCTGGATCTAAAGAAACACTTATAGGGCAATTGATATCATGTTCGCCTAACCATGCTGCCATACCCCTACAGTTAGGACCTAACGGGACAGGTAGGTCCTGTGGAACCCAACTAGGTAATGCAGGAGGTGGAAGTGGAGGGATAGATGTTGTGGGTGTCTTCTTTTTAACCTGTATATATATATATATAATTTCAGATCAATTGACATCATATACACACACGAACAATTTAACGTAATGTAAATTTATCATACAATTTCAGTAAAGAGGACATCCACTTTTCGCCACAATATCACACCGCCTTCTGTCTCACCAAGCGTTTCACAATCTGGGTGGGCATATGGCAATGGAAGATCCTCCCATCCTTGCAATATATGTACTGGGCTCACACAAATCCAACCAACTGGTAATGGAGACCCATGAAACACGTCCCCTGGTAGGGATGGATAAGCTGACGCCTCTGCAACGACATATTCATTACTTTTTAGACGGCATGGCTTCAACCCCTACAAATTTTTGTATAAAGAATGTTATATACATATATACATATCATCTTTTTTTGAAACGACTACAATTTTATATATACATATCATCTTGAAAACATATAATCTTGAATTAAAAAACTAGTTACTATGTCATAAAAATACTTACAGCGGATGTGCTAGGTGGTGGTTCTACAGGATTACTCCCAACCTTTGCAGTAGGAGTAGGTGTAGAGCCTACAGTAGGTATTGTCTGGTAAGTGGCAGTCTGAGATGCCTACCACTTTTTCATTGCTTCTTCGAGTTTTTCTTCGAGTTTCCTATCAAGTAGCTTATCTATCTATACATGGATAAAAGAAACGTCAAATTCTATTTATTGAATTCTCTTTTACAGTAACATTATAAAGAAAGAATATGTTACCTCTTCTTGTGAAAGTCCCACGTTTGGGACATGTTTGCGCTGGGATGGCCCAAAAAAAGCTTTGATGCCCACACCAGTGCATGCAACCCTAACACGACTAGGATGCTCTGGGTTACCCAGAGCAACTGTCAATTCATCCCTTGTTCCCTCAGGGATGAACTTGCCTTGTTTCCTCAGCTCGTGCAACTCCTGCTAATCGTCAAAACAAAAAATTTTAATTAAGTAAACAACACAAATAATCAATATTCGAATGATTGCTGTAAGAGTTGTATTTTACCATTTTGCAGCCGCCTCAGCAGTTGCGGCCTTCGTTATTTCTCCCTTCTTATTTTGCCTCCCAGCTATCCAGACATCATGGCGAGGCAGAGGTGTGCTACCTATGGTAGAGGACTCCTGAGTAGCAGCAGACTGAGCAGTAGCCTCAGACTGTAGTCTTTGGCGAATGCCTGCATACCCCTTTGGACCCATTGTGTGGTCATGCACATTCATTACACGCCTTGATTTTTGTGACTCACTGAGGGCCTAGTTAGTATGCACATTAATGATTTGGTTAGTAACACTAAATGTTAATCTTGAATAGGTGAATACAACATATATTAATTAATGAGATTGAGACTGACGCCTAATACCTTGAATTCATCAGTTTGTCTTAAAGAGACAAACGCGTCCCATTCTTCTTTGTCGAGGAAGTTCCACTGTTCAGTGGTTGTCTTCTTCCTCTTGTCAGCTTCTTTTATGTATTCTCGGGTGAGATTTGTCCTATAGTTCCTTAGGACTCTCCCACAGTGTTGCATCACGCATTTACGATGCAGCTTTTCATCCAATTCAAATATACTCTACAAAATAGAATTGCTATTAACTAGTATCCAAAAATTAAGTAATCTACAA
This sequence comes from Alisma plantago-aquatica, assembly GCA_963693085.1. Taxonomy (NCBI): domain Eukaryota; kingdom Viridiplantae; phylum Streptophyta; class Magnoliopsida; order Alismatales; family Alismataceae; genus Alisma; species Alisma plantago-aquatica. Next base: position 6,081,620 of record OY856409.1, on the reverse strand, counting down.
AATAGAATTGCAAATTAATAATAACTCACGCATAAATCCCTCCATATTAAGTCTTTCTTCTCCTTAGAAACTTTATGCCAAGAATCTATCATACAACCGCAATGGCTACGAGTAACATACCCAAGATATGAAACAAATGAATTGCGATTCACACCAGATGCATTTCCTGCATTATCAAAAGAAACAACAAGTTAGGGTCCATTGCCCTTTTGCGCTATTAACTTCTTCATCATAGTGATGCCCCTTCTCTTGTCAACTTTTTGGTGCTGCTGATCAAGTGCCTCAAGTGCTTCAGATGGTACCTGTGCATCATCAACCTAAAATTTGACAAAATAAACACATTTACAAGATATTACTATAAATGGACATATAGATATAAATATATGATATATTTTTAAAACTTACATTGTGAGGTGGCGCATTGATGTCCTCACCCTCACGGTAATCATCAACACGGTCATCAGGAGAATGCTCAGCCATCTGAAAATTGACATTCAAATTGTAAAGTCCACATTGTAAAGTAATTTAAATTGTAAAGCTCACATTGTAAAGTTCACATTATTACAACAAAGTATATATCACAACAAAATTGTAAAGCTCTATGATCAAAGAGAAAACAAGTATATATTACAACAAGATTAGGGTCTAGGGTTAACAAATACATGTGATGTCATTCTTATATATAATAAATGTACATGTACCACCTATCCCATCCTTGAACACCTAATCTCACTAGTAAGTGTATAATGTGTATTGGGTTTTTAAGAAAATTTCGGCAGTATTTCCCCGTTGTTCTCCAAGTACATATGTACTTAGAGAATAGTGGGGAAATGCTGCCGAAATTTTCTTGAAAACCCAATACACATTATACACTTACATCCTAAGCGAGATTAGGTGTTCAAGAATAGTCCCAAATCGGGGACTATCCAAGATTAACTCCTAATGAGTAAATCTTGGACGGGTTTCTAGGCCAACAAATAATGTTTTGTCATTCGTATACCTAAAATCCTAGTTCTTCAAGTTAGGGTGACTATTGATGTCTTTAAAAGCATGATTGGCAATTTAGGGAAAAGTTCATCATTTACATTCAAAGCATGTCACATGTGTGCATTACAGTTCATCATTAAGCAAGAAGGGTGATTACGATTCTCAATATACTCAACAATGAAACAAGTTTCCGAAAGAGGTTTGGTGAAGATATCTATAACTTACTTAAACATTCAATTATTAAGTACATATACACTTAATTCAGAATAGCATGACGCACAAAGTTGCAGTCAACATCATTATGCTTTGTTCTATCATGGACTGTCATATTGGTATAATGTGGATTAGGGTCTAGGGTTAACAAATACATGTGATGTCATTCTTATATATAATAAATGTACATGTACCACCTATCTCATCCTTGAAAACCTAATCTTACTAGTAAGTGTATAATGTGTATTGGGTTTTCAAGAAAATTTCGGCAGCATTTTCCTGCTGTTCTCCAAGTACATATGTACTTAGAGAACAAACGGGGAAATGCTGCCGAAATTTTCTTGAAAACCCAATACACATTATACACTTACATCCTAAGCGAGATTAGGTGTTCAAGAACAGTCCCAAATCGGGGACTATCCAAAATTTACTCCTAATGAGTAAATCTTGGACGGGTTTCTAGGCCAACAAATAATGTGTTGTCATTCTTATACCTAAAATCCTAGTTCTTCAAGTTAGTGTGATTATTGATGTCTTTAAAAGCATGATTGGCAATTTAGGGAAAGGTTCATCATTTACATTCCAAGTATGCTATCGTGTGCCAATGTTTTTGCAAATGGATCCTAAGAAAACCCAGTTTGTGATTGTGTGTACAGGGCATGATGCAGAATTCTCAAGAAATCAGGAGAACTCTAGGCTATAACATTAGTAACTACCTTTCAGTATAGTAATCTGACTACATTGTAGATTATCATCAATAATCATTTCAATTTTGTAATAGAATGTTCTAACCAAATAATATAACTAAAAAATCAGTACCTAAACCCTAAACACAAATAAGTAAATAACTTTAAAAAAAAATAAAAAAACGCCCAGCAGCTGCTTGGGCGTGCCTTGGCACTGCCCAAGCAGCCGCCGGAGCAGAGGAAGAAGGAAGAAGCTAGGCAGGGCGGGCATACCTTGAGGGCAGAGGAGAGAAGCGGCCAGAGCAAGACCTAGCAGTAGCCGCCGGAGCAGAGGAAGAAGGCAGGGCGACGAGGAGAGCACAGCAGCCGCTGGAGCAGAAGGAAGAAGGTAGGGCGGCGAGGAGAGCACAGCAGCCGCCGGAGCAGAAGGAAGAAGGCAGCGGCGGTGAGGAGAGGAGAAGCGCCGGCAGGAGCGGCGGCGAGGGCGCCGGCGGCGAGTGGTGGCGGCGCGTGGGAGCAACGTCGGCCGGGGCAACGACGGCGGCGACGACGAGGAGCAGAATCGCCAGACCTAGGAGCTAGAGTCGCAATGAAATAGGGAACAATGGGAAAAAGTTCTGTTTGCGGGGCTATTAACTGTACCATAGGCGTCGGTTATTCAAAAAAACCGACAACTAAAACTAACAGTGTCGGTTTTTAACTACAAAAAAACTGACGTCTATATTCATATGCCGATTAAAAAAATCTTTCTCGATTCATGACCATAGTAGTCAGTTTCTACTTCAAACCGACGCTTAATGGGTGTGAAAAATTCCCCACGGACAGCGCGGGAAAACTCATAAGCGTCAGTAGTTGTATCAACAGACGTCATATGTCAAATTTTGGAGGTAATTTTTTTCGTTGGAAATTTTGAATTTGGCGGTTAATTTTAGATGTCGGTTTTTTATTAAGTAACTGACACTTAATAAAAGCGGTACCTGTGTCTGGTCGCCCTTCATAGATTGGATGTCGATTTATGTTATCAACCGACACTGTAGAGTTTAGGTGTCGGGTTATTTGTACAACCGACACCTTGAAAAGTGACTTTATAAGCCATTTCTGTAGTAGTGGTTGTATCATTTTCTTGTTCATTGTTGATCTTTGAACCCATTCTTTGACTTTCCTACTTTTACTTACTGTTTCTATCCTTTACCATTATATTTCTTGAGTGCAACAACATATTCTATAAGGATTCCTACTCTTGTTTTGATGTAATTGCTATTAATATCCCCCTATATGCTCTATTTGTTACTCCTCTTTCAGGTGATGGTAATGATGGCTTGTTAAGAAAGATTAAGAAGAAGGACAAAGTCACTACCTCCTCCTCTTTTCATTTCATCATGGGAGACATTGTTAGCTCTTCCAAAGACTTGGTGACCTTAAAGTCACTTCCATAGGAATCGAGTGAGAAATCTTAGCTCGGGTGAGGAAGCTTAGCTCAGGCTGCTGAGTGTCCCATTAAATGTGGACTACTCCACTGATAGTATGTTGATATGATGCTTTGCCGATGTTGTTGATGATGATTCTCCTTGGTAGGACTAGTTGTGATCTATCTTATCTTTGGTTTCCTTGGTCTGTCTGAGTGGGTCATAAAAAGGGGATCCCACCCTTACTGATAGTTGATATTTTCTAGCCTGCTCCATTTTGAAGAGGTACCCAATATGGCCCCAACATGGCATTACAATTTTTGGAAATATGTCACTTTCTGATATATGAATGACGATGATTATAACAAAAAACACTATCACGACCACATGAACCGGCTTGCAGTTGGATTTGGATGGTATCATTTATTGGTAGGAACATCGCACGACTAATTGTTTGTATTTTTAACACAATTATAGAAAGTAGTCATGTGTGTTTTATGCACCCTACTCTTCCTTGTTATGCTCCGTTTCATTCTTGGTTTTATAGGTAGGATATGGCTCTAATCCTATTGGCAACTTGAATCCTATATTTGTTTGCTTATAAAAAAATGAAGATTGCATTACCTGAGTAGTAGAAACCCAAGCTACTAGGACTTTTGGTTATGCACTACCCCCAGGTATTTACGTGGTACAACACCCTTCGTGTGGTCCGACGACCTTTTCGACTCTCTGTCTCTACAACACTAATAAGACGTACTATGATTGCAGACCCGCCGACAATACTGGCTTCATGGCCTCATTTCTTCCGTGTCTGTTCCACGTTCTTGTTTCTTTAGCAGATTAGTTGCTTGTGTCCCCTCCCGTACTTCTCCTCTTTTCCTTTTTCTTTCCTTTTCTCTTTTCTCACCTTATCATATTCAACTTGTTATTCCACACGCAAGCGACAGATATTATGCCATTGGCCTTCAATATTTTTTCTGCACATAAGTAATGTGTGTGGTGGTTTAGAAAACTTGATTCTCGAAGTAGGTTTCAAGTTGTCTATTCTACCCTCACCTATTTTTTCTCCCTCGTCATCTTATGCCTTGCCTTCAAGCTATTTTTTCTACACATACATATTGTGTAATACGTTAATCTAATTTTCTATACATTGATGTAGTTTTATACGGAAAAGGAGGCACTTTGTGATTGATATTATTTTTAGCTGCATAGATATATTGAATAGGGAAACAAGCATTTATCCTACTTACATACTTTCCCGTCCTTTATAATTTTACACTCAAAATTAATCTTTTGCAGCAAACCAAACAAGGCTTTTTTTAATGTCAAGGTCCTGGGGAAGTCGAAGAAGAGCATACGGGACGTCAATTTCCCGTCTCTACACACTGGACATATCATATTTTCAATTTTGTGTCGGCCGCCTCCAACATCGCCACAGGCATACGATTTCACGGACCGACTTTTTAGCCTCTTAAACATTTGGGCCTCAAGCTGGTTCGTTGCCCGCCTAACAATTTGGATTTAGGCTAGGCTGATTAAAACCCAACAGATATGGCCTCACAAAAACCCAAGAGACCGTCGCCTGATGCTCATCTTGAATTATTATACAGCTAAAGTAAATTACTATACATAAAGTAGAAATAATGGTTGTCTAATAAGAAAAGATAGATTGGAAAATCACATCTTGGAAGCAGGTTACAGAGTTCAAATCATGGTGGGCGAAATTATTTATAATTTAATTATCTCGGTCTTGCTTTTGATCTGTCCACTGGAAGATCAAATTCCATATGATTTAATAGCCTTTTGGAACAGGAGAACAAGTAGCTTTGGAATCAACTACTGTGGGTTACGTCAGTATCTTTTCATCATCTTGTCTCCACATACAGGTAACTACGCTTGCAACTTGTACTCAAGAGGAACCTATGGAGGCTAGGTGCGGTTTCGGGAATGCCAAACTCGAATCTCAATACCATCTACTATGCCCAGCTCTGTTCACTTGAGGCCCTAGAGACCGTGATGTTCGTCTGGTTTGCTGCTACTCGATAAGACTACGGTATAATCTTTACAAATGGTCAATTATCCAACTGATATCTACATAAACTCTACAACATAACAGAGAACATAGTGTGTGAATTTGCAAGTTAGGCTTAATGTTCTTCTCGAATTTTTGGACAAGTGGAAACTGAAATTGATTGTCCCGGACAAGAGTTTAATCGAAAACATCCAATATGATCTTCCCAAATGGGTGCCCAGTGACATGATTGATGGGAATATATGTAAGTATGTTATTTAGTAATAATGTAACAATATATATATATATATATATATATATATATATAGGGCCCATCTTTATTGCCCGCGCGGGTAGCTACCCGCCCACCCTTCCGATCACTTTTTTTTAAAAAAAAATTTCGAAATTGTAGAGGACTATTTTGTCTAGCTCTCCAAAAAATTTGAGCCAAAAATAATATCATTTTCTCCTCCAAAATCAAAAAACCCGTCCTTATATATATCTACTGTATATTTTGTACAGAGTTACTTTTTTGACCAGTAGAGTTACTTTTTTGACACCATAGTTACTTTTTTTACAGTAGAGTTACTTTCTTAGCTAGGAGAGTTACTTTTTTGGCTGCAGGGTAGCGAAAATCCATGCTACCCGCGCGGGCAATGAATGAACACCCATATATATATATATGTGTGTGTGTGTGTGTGTGTGTGTGTGTGTGTGGAAGCGTTACTGACGAGTGTATAAACTCAAGATAACAACCGCAACCAGATAGAGGAAAGAAAAGACCAAGTTATACGTGGAAAACTCTCGCGATGTGTGAAGGAAAAATCACGGGACCAGTTACGGACAAATCCACTGTAAGCAACAAACATACAACTTTTCCTTCTATGTTTTGATCCAAACCTGAAATAATATACCAAGAAGGAGAAATAGGAAGATACCAAACTGTAGGGAGATCTCTACAATTCTACCACCTCAGAATTTCTCAAGTCGATGTCTTTCATGAAGAAGAACATCTAGATGCAGTGACAAATCTCAAAATATACTAGGGGGGGGGGGCTAAGAAAAAAAATGTTAAAAACAATTTAAGTTAAACAAACGATTTGAACCTATGACCTCTATGACCTCATATTGTTAACTACTGAAATCTACCATTCGGCTAGATACTTGTTATGATTAAGGATTTGAAAATGTTTTATATATAGATTTCATATCAAATGTCATGACCGTAAAAACAAAAACCAAGCAACATACAGAGTCGAATTAGAGACCTCGTATACTTAGCGTTGAAACAAACCACTCAGCTAAATGCTTATTATGTGTAAGGATTTGAAATTATTTTACACATGGATTTCACATTTGTTAAATGCCATGACCGTAAGAAAAATAAACCTGAAACGCATGTGTGTCGAACTAGCGATCTAGTGTAAAGATATACACAACCGTCTACAAACCGGGCTAATAATTGAATGTAACAATATTTTACATACGATTATATATATTTACACTGGTATCCAGTTTTCTTCTAAATTTTCATAAATATATATTGGAATTTGATAGGGGAGGGCGGCTAGAGCTCTGGTAGTCCCCTGACTACGTCCCTGTCTGGATGTCTTGGCATTCCTGTCTTGTTTCCTTTCTTCTTCTTTTTTTGTTTCTTTTATCTTCCTTTGCTTTCTTCCCCATCTCCAAAGAAGCAACCACCAACAAAACTTGTGTTATTCTTTTTTGTCTTGACGGCCGCCTTTTCTTTATAATTGGCTACGGCGAGGTTTGCCTTTGGCTAATTGCCTTTTCTTGGCGGCACACCTTCTAATTAGCGATTGCATTGGCTATATATAGCTATGTTGTGACCCTGTAACACAACAGCCAGTGTACCTTAATGGGCCTTGGGCTGGATTTCTACTAGGCCCAACAATATCCTCCCCCAAACCAAGGAGGAAATTTTCATCAAAGAATCATCACTGAGAATCTATCTCGCTGAGCTTTTTGCAGAACTCCAGCTTGTCTCATGTCACCACCTTGATCATCATGTCAATGCATTCCTTTCATTATGGATCTTCTTCAAAGTCAACAACTTCTTATCACTCTATATCTCCCTCTCCACTATGACATGAAATTTTTGAAAACATCGAAAGACATGGTATTTGGTCTTCAATAAGTAGATTGTCACGTCTTCCTAGATGTATTATCAATTAGTGTTACAAAATACCTATTGTCACTTAGTGACGCCGCCTCAAACGGACCAAAGACATCCGAGTGAATTAATTATAGAACGTATGGATTCACTTTTGATCATGTCTTGAAAGAAAATCGTTGATGCTTTCCCGTATAACATGAATCACATGAGATGAAATTGGTGTCCTTATCAAAAGAAATCAATTCATACTTTGATATCAACTACAAATCTTTCGTACTCATGTGTACAACCATATGTGCCATAGATATGCATGGTGATCCTCAATTGCATTGATACTGCCACCTTTAAGCACTTTAAGTTGAGTTTTATATAGTATGTAATACAATTTGTCTCATACAATAATCAAAGTTTCCTTTGCAATTTTATATTTTCCACCACTAAAATCTAGATGACAACGTTCTCTATCAAAGAAAGAACCAGATATCAAGCTGAGCCACAAATCTGAAATGTGACGAACATCCTTGAGTGTGAGCGTGCAACGAACACTTGTCTGAATACAAATATCTCCAATCCTGATAATTATAGAGAAGTTAGAATTTATAATATTCACCTTTCTGAAGTCTCCATTCGTGTATAAAGTGAAGAACTCCTTACTAGGTGAGGCATGATAAGAAGTTGTAACATCCACAACCCATTCCAAATCATTATCCTCAACATGCAATTGCTCCTACACTGTCAAGACCACATCGTCATCGTCGTCCTTGTCATCTGAAATTATCGTTGCAGTATTCTTGTTGTCATCCTTCTTGTCTATGATTTCAGATCCATATTTTTTTCCAAACCTTACAATCCTTTTTGAAATGACCTGGCTTGCTGTAATGGAAGCACCATCTACTCTTTGATTTGGATATACCATGAGGCTTTCTGTGCTCCTAGGACTCACCGCTACTCTAAGATCTTCCAAGATCTCTCGCTCTGTTCAGTGCTCCTTGCTTTGTGAAGTGCACCTCTTGCCTGATTCATTCAATAGACTATTCTTCACTTAGTCAAGTGCCAACTTACCTTCATGTGAAGAATTACTGATTGTCACAACAAGCTTGTCCCAATTGTTAGGTAATGATCTTAAAAGAAGTAACGCATGGAGTTCATCATCAAGAACTATCTTTATGGACCCTGTCTCATATACAAGGCTTTGTAATTCATTCATGTACTCAACAACGCAAGTACCATCCCAGTACTTCAACTTACCAACTACCTAGTCAAAAAAAATTTATTTGTCGCAGTCTTCTACTCATATATTTTTTGAGATTTTTTCACGGATCTTTGACATTAATCTCCTCTGAGACATTATGGAACTAGAAATATCAAATCACTTTCACACTATTTCAACTATCTTCCTATTTTGTTTCTTCCAATTAGCATTACATAAATTCTTTGGCTTTTGTCCCTCTATCAGATCATAAAGTCTTTGCAATATAGAATAACCTCCATCTTGGATCTATCAATTTATTCTCATCAACTTTCTCATCGTTGCATCATCATCCTTCCCCATTTAGATCGAATCTGTCCAACTGGGACTTTGATACAACTTGATAAGTTTGATGATAAATAATATGTGCAAGTATGCTATCCATCCACCATGCAACGGATATATATATATATATATATAGAGAGAGAGAGAGAGAGAGTTAGGCTAGAATACACTCAAGTAGTTTTTCATATTGTAATATTTTTTCAAAAATCTAATCCGTTGATCTTCTTAAACATCTTGTGTATAGCTAATACACCAAATTTTAGCACATTTGGACATTTATAGGTCATGTTATAAAGACCACAAAAATTATGTATTTCAAATTAGTTTTGCACGTCGATTTTGTTTCCCTTGGATGAGTGACTTACATTCATCCAGATAGGCTCAATATTTGTATTTAGCCTAGTTATAGTATGATGGTGAAGATCCATGGTTTACATTTTGCAAAAATAATCTTGATATGCAAACACACTTGAGTGTATTTGTGCGATCTGTACACTCGAGTGTATTCTAGTCTGACTCTCTATCTCTATCTCTCTCTCTCTCTATATATATATATATATATATATATATATATATATATATACAAATATATATATATATATACATATATATACATATATATGGGGTTTATTTAATACCCGCGTGGGTAGCCTGGATTTCTTTACCCGACAGCAAAAAAAGTAATTGTTCTGACCAGAAAAGTAATTCTGCTATCAAAAAAAGTAACTATGTTGATCAAAAAGTAAATATACGGCTAAAAAAGTAATCCCGTACAAAATACATATCAGGTATATATATATGTAACCGTGTTTTGAAATCTTCTGTTACAAACGTAACTATCTATGCATGAAACTCAACAGTTTGTAAGGTAATGTAACCCTCTACATGTCAAAAGTAACCAACTTGAAAAAAAGTAACCGAAATTGGGGCAGGATAGCTACCCGCTGATAACACCAGTTTTTGTGACGTTTTTGCCCTTTATTTTGTTATCAAAACTGCCCTTTTCTTCTATTTTCCTCTATTTTATTAGCATTTTCGCAATAATTGGCCAAGCAATGCTCTTTATCCAATTTTCCCATCTTTTGCAGAGTTTTTCCTCGTTTTGGTGCAATAAGGCCATCCCGGCCCATGAATAAGTCCAAGTCTGCTTCGACCTTCCTGACGCCCGATACAACCCCTGCCCGACAGGGGTTGGGCGACACAATGACGCACAACAAAGTGATGTCGCGCAAGAAGAAGCTGGCGGACGACACGCCTTCTACCCGACAGGGAGCCCGACTCGCCTCGACAACTTAGCTTGTCGGGCGACACAACCACCCACCGGCAGGCGCGCTGCCCGTCACGTGACCGATATCCGACACCTCTGCGCCGCGCGATACCTGTATCGGCTGTCCATCGACCGGCGCATAAGGGGGCCACATGGCGCTTCGAGCACCATAACTCCTCCCAGCTAGCTGACTATAAATAATAGCTACAGGAAGACGAAGAAACAGATTCAGACAGTTGGGAGCTTGAGCTATCTTCCGAGGAAACTGCGAGAGCACAAGTATCGTGCCCCAGTGCTTATCTTGGGTGACACTAGGTGAGATTTTCCTCATCCCGAGAGGGAGGGGATAGTTCACTTAGGACCGTCCCAGGCGACACTGCGGGCCGATATCGGCCAACGTAGATGAGCGACACAAGTGCCCGATAGAAGAACGCATAGCTCTTAGCCCGACATGATGTCGAACCTGATACGCTTCGACAGAAGAACTCTCGGCGCGTGCCGCCCGAGAGGGTGCACCGCCCGACATGAGCGTATCGGCCAGGGTCCTTGAGCGATACAGTCGACAATCGATGCGTTCAGCCCGAGAGGGTGTGCCGCCCGACACCTCTGTATCGGGTTGGGCCCCTGACCGATATCGGGCTGGGCCCCTGACCGATATCGGGCTGGGGAGCTACAGCACCCTGTCGTCCTTCTACATCAAGGAGAAGACACCTATCTTTTAATTCTGTTATTTAATTCCTTATTTACGCAATGTATTAAGACCTTTAATGTTTATGGAAATAGGAAGGTTTAATTACTCGTTGCTCTATGCTTGGTGCACAATATTGGATGATTGTTATGTTTGATATCTGAACTCTAGCTTGCATGTTTGGATCACGTTTCGCTTAGCTACCGAATCGTGTTTTCCCATCACAACAACTTCGAAAGTTGTGTTGTGGATCTAGTGTTTGGTCCGATTCTAGAGTATGAGAGTGCCTGGAACGGAGTTGTTTCGGTAACATTCCACTCTAACTTAAGTCCAGCAACCTCGAGAGGGGTGTTGACACTTGGTTAGAGGTACCCACTCTGAGAGGAGGGGTGCAGGATGTCACCGTTGCCGCTAGTTTTACTGTCATCTTATCCTTCGTACCTTGCTTCAGCTCTAGTCTTTATCTTTCTGCTTCTGTTGTATGAAAACCCCTAAAAACTGCTAAATGACTAAAATCTTAAATCTCTCTTGTAGCTCCAGTTGGAGATAGTTTTCTTTGTTTTATTTTGTGACATCTTGTTGTTCCCTTTTGGGAATTTATATCTCTTTATACCTGCCGGAGTGTAGCGTGTCGATTCTAGGTTCTCAACACTACCACCCTTGTCCCTGTGTTCGACCCCGTATGACTACTTCGACCCCGTAAACAAAGTTGCGGGGGCCTAGAAGGATTCAGGTTTGTAAATGTAAAAGCTCGACTACCTCAAATCCGCCTCCACTTTTGGACGTGTGATTTAGGCCGGTCAACTTTTTGGCGCCGTTGCCGGGGACAAGGCAAAAGCGGTACTGTAGACGGACCCGAATCCACTAACTACACTCATGTGCCTCAAGCTTAGAAATGAGCTTGACAGCACTCTTTTTCTTTTTCTTTCTTTTTCTTATCGTTATTCTTTTCCTTAAAATAAAAATTCAATTTTCTAAACTTGATTTTTTTATGCCTTTTCAGGAACTCTGAAGAACCGTGACCTATTCCGCCGAGCCTTAATACCATGTCTCGTTGCGAGCAGTCTCTTTCTAAGGGTGAATGTCAGGGCTGAGGCGAGAGGTCGAGCCAGCCTAACTTGGTTGGTCAACTTTCTTCCTACATAAAGAGACAAGATACCATCATCAACCAACTGGTGCAGAATACACTCCCTAGCCTTGGGGCTCTGAATTCAATGCAACGTCAGATGGCCAACTTGCAGATGCGCCAGCATGAGGTAGATCAGCGACTGGCCCAGATGGCTGCTTTGATGGAGAATCCTACAATAAAAGCACTCACACACCCTGAAACTACCGTAATGGCGGTCCTGAGGTCTGGAAGAACGCTGGAGCGCCCTAATGAAGCCAGGCCTGAGCCCGAGCTAAGGCCTGAGGGTGCGGACCCAGCAGAAGGGGAAGAAAGACAGGCAGACGTTCGAGAGTCTGCACAAGGGTTCCCTGAGGAACTACCTGGTGGAAGGAATTCTTACACTCCTAGGATTTCGTTCCCGTACAAGTTGATAAAGGCGAAACTGAAGAAGCGTCATGAGAAGTTCATGGAGTCGATCAGGAAGATGCATCTCGAAGTGCCCTTCCTTGACGCATTGGAGGAGATGCCTACGTACCCCAAGTTCCTCAAGGACCTGATCACAAAGAAGAGAAGGGGAGGAAGGATAGAGACAGTGTATCTAGCTTCCGCCTCCTCTCCCTTCTTGAAGCCCGACATGCCAAATAAGAGAAGGGATCTCGGAGCTTTCACAATCCCATTCGCCATCGGGGACAAGGTCGAGTGCAAGGGTCTAGCAGACTTGGGGGCAAGCATCAACCTCATGCCTCTAAGTTTCGCACAGAGGGTGGGTTTGACCGACATGGTTGGAACCAACATGCAGATTCAACTGGCAGACCACACCTTTAAGAGACCCGTTGGCATTGTCGAAAATGTGCCGATAAGGGTTCGCGATTTGTTCATCCCTTACGATATAGTCGTCATCGACACAACTGAAGACCCCCGATGCCCGATCATCTTTGGGCGCCCCTTCTTGGCAACAGGGAGAGTGCTGATTGATGTTTCCGAGGGGATGAACACTTTAAGGGTCAGAAACGACCATATGAACTTCAAGATGAAAGAGATCATGAGGAGCCCGTCCCTGTCTGAATCAGCATGTTTCACAGATAGCTACAATAAATTCTACGAGGAAATAGAGGAAGATATCCGAACAGTAGACCCTCTCTTGAGGGCCATAAACTGTCAAGATCCTGACCTCGAAGATCCTGAGGTCGCAAAGCATCTCAACCTTTTCAACCTTTCTCACCGAGACTTGCAAGAAGGAGATATGGAGGTGGAGTCTGTGATGTATGTCTCTCTCAAGGAAGAGCCTCAGGAGAGGACACCCAGACCAAAACTAGAGTTAATAGTGTTGCCCGAAGGCCTGAAGTACGAGTTCCTAGATGAAGACCACAGAAACCCCATCATCGTGAATGCCGATCTTTCAAGCGATCATCTAAACCGACTCCTTGAGGAGTTAAGACTCCACAGGGGGGCTATAGGATACTCAGTAGACGATATCAAAGGCCTTAGCCCTGCCTTGTGCATGCATCACATCAATTTAGATGAATCTGCCAAGCCTCTGGCCCAACCCCAGAGGAAGTTGAACCAGATGCTCAAGGAGGTCGTCAAGAAAGAGGTAATAAAGCTTAGGGATGCGGGGATCATTTACCCAATCAACGATAGCAATTGGGTAAGTCCGATCCACGTAGTGCCCAAAAAGGGCGGGATGACAGTGATTAAGGGTGAGAAGGGCGACGAGGTGGCGGTTAGGACCGTCACCGGATGGTGAATGTGCATTGATTACCGAAAGCTAAATCAGGATACAAAGAAGGATCATTTTCCGCTACCTTTTATTGACCAAGTTCTTGAAAGGTTAGCGCATCACGATTTCTTTTGTTTTCTTGATGGCTTTTCAGGTTTTTACCAGGTACCCATCTTTCCCGACGATCAAGAGAAAACAACATTCACCTGCCTTTACGACACTTATGCCTTCCGAAGGATGCCCTTTGGACTCTGCAACGCCCCTGCTACCTTTCAAAGATGCATGATATCGATGTTCTCAGATTTTCTAGAAGACATCATAGAAGTTTTCATGGACGATTTTTCATTCTATGGGAAGGACTTCGATAGCTGCCTGAAGAATCTAGCATTGGTCCTTCAAAGGTGCGAGGAGAATAGCCTAGTTCTGAACTGGGAGAAGTGCCATTTCATGGTGCAGGAGGGCATCGTTCTCGGGCATAAGATCTCGAAGCGTGGGATCGAGGTGGACGAAAGCAAGGTTGAAGCAATATCCAAGCTTCCTCCATCGAGATCTGTGACGGGGGTGCGAAGCTTCCTCGGGCACGCGGGATATTACTGAAGATTCATCAAGGACTTTTCAAAGATCTCCAAACCACTGTCCAATCTTCTGGTAAACGATGCTGAATTTGTTTTCTCTAACGATTGTCTCAGTGCATTTTAGGCCCTGAAAAATGCTTTAATATCACCACCTATCCTTCAAGCACCAGAATGGGGTTTACCTTTTGAGCTGATGTGCGACGCTAGTGACTACGCGGTTGGGGCAGTCCTGGGGCAAAAGAAGGATAAGAAGCACCATGTGATCTGCTACGCGAGTCGCACGTTGGACGAGGCTCAGGTGAACTACACAACAACTGAGAAAGAGATGCTAGCGATCATCTTCGCATTTGATAAATTCAGGTCGTATCTTGTTGGAGCCAAGGTCAAGGTATACACGGATCATGGGGCTATAAAATACTTAATGCAAAAGAAAGACACAAAGCCCAGACTGTTGAGGTGGGCCTTGCTGCTCCAAGAATTCGACCACAAAATTATCGACAAGAAGGGCTCAGAGAATGTGGTCGCAGACCACCTATCAAGGTTGGTGACTGAGAGAGAGAGAGAGAGGGCCTCCAATCAACGACGACTATGCCGACGAAGTTCTTATGTTGGTCGAAGCCCAAGAAGAAAGCTTACCCTGGTTTGCAGACATCTACAATTATCTTTCTTGCGGAGAACTACCTCCTGACATCACGTACAATCAGAAAAAGAAACTATTCGTGGATGTTAAAAACAACTACTGGGATGATCCTCTCCTATTCAAAATATGTGTCGACAACTTATACAGGAGGTGCATCCCAGAAGAAGAAACCACGGACATCCTGAAGCAATGCCACGCCTCCCCCTATGGTGGTCACTTGGGCAGCGAAAGAACATCTGCAAAGGTGCTACAGTCAGGTTTCTACTGGCCCTCCTTATTTAAAGACGTTGCATGATGCGATGATTATGAGTCGCATTTATAGACCTATTTCATATGTGTTTTGTGCTCTAATTACTCATTTTTTTGGATAATATTGCATAATTCACTTAATTTGGTCTTTGCCATCATATTATATCAAATCCCCTTTGTTTTACTATTTTGAGCATTATTTATCATCTTATTATAAATTGTGTTGATTTACTTGGCCTTGTTGTGAAATTTCAGGAAAAACAAGTATCTGCTTCTGTCGATACCATCGACGGAAGTCGATACCATCGACCAAGCCACAGGTTGTCAGCCGAGAAGAGCAATACAGAGTCGATACCATCGACACCTAAGTCGATGGCATCGAGATCACTTCATGTTGCTGGCGAAGATGCAGTCGATACCATCGACCAAAGTCAATGCCATCGACACAAGGAGAGCTACAGCGTCGCTAGAAGACAAAACTGACGCTACAGGAGTCGATACCATCAACGCCCAAGTCGATGGTATCGAGATCACCACAGGCGCTCAGAATAAAAGCAAGGAAAGCTGCCGCTAATCCGCTGGGTCGATACCATCGACCCGCGTCGATGGTATCGACGCCGGCAGATATGCGTTGGATCTGTTTTGATCTCGATCGGACGGCTGTTGTTATTTGACGATCTAATTAGGGACTTATACCTAATGACGGCCGCCCAGACGAGGAGAGGATCTCATTTTTTTGATTGCACGAGTGCCAAGGAGGAGAAAAAGGAGAACGGAGGCCGAGAAGCTCATCCCGGGTGATTCGGACGCTGCCGAAGACGATTTCCACCACCGACATGCAGGGAAGCTCATGTTTTACGCCAAGGATCCACCGGTTCTTCTCCGTTCAGGGGTTTTCCCATTTATTTCCCGTTTTTCTTATGAATTCCCCAATTTTTACCATGTATTCGTGTGAGATGAACATGAGAGGCTAAAACCCTCAATCTTTAGGACCGGGAGTAGCCCGGGAATGCATTGTATGACATTTTTATATCAATAATTCATATTTTTCTCTCAAATCCGTGGTATAGATTCGTTTTCTCCATTTTTATTGTTATGCTTGATCACCATAATAATAATTTAACACCCTTAATCACTTCGACAGAAGGATTAACGGTTGAAAAGAGACGAATTCTACATTAATCAACAAAACCCTTGATAAAGGAGTTGTAAAATTATTGGTGGGAACTGAGAGACCGTTTTTAATGCGCTTAGTTTAGGGGAATGATTACTACGATGGTGGAATCAACCTAAACCTAAGTAGTGAATTACACCACGACAGTAGGTAATTCTCATTTCAAGCCACTACCCGGATAGAGAGAGAAGTGTGAGGAATTATATGAAACCTAATACAATGTTGACCCGCGGTGAAACCGCCATCCTAAAGATATCCTTTTGAATTGATTAAATTAACCTTTAATCGATTGTTTTCTTTGTTTGATTTTTATTTTCTTTTAATTTCAACAACAAAACCCTACTTTGTTAATCGGTCTAGCTGATTGCGATTAGTTAGTAGAAGTCTCCAATAATTCACGTATCCCTGAGTTCGACTCGGGCCTCACAAGGCCTATATTACTCGACGCGTATACTTGCGTTTAAGCGCGTAGTAAAATACACGTCAAGTTTTTGGCGCCGTTGCCGGGGATACGGCGAATTATTGGCACTTTGAGTGCTAAGAGCGGCCACTCTAGGCCACATTTGTTTTTATTTATTTTAAAACAATTTCAAAAATTCCTTTATTTCTCTATCATTGTGTTGACTCGTTCAAAGCATTGTACTGAACCCCTATTTCCATATTTCAGGTACTTTGCATGGTGCACACACGTAGTCGAGACTACGTGAATCGCACACCTGAGGTTCCATCTGCGGGACCAGAGGACGAGGACTACTACGAGGAGGAACACCAAAGTGATATAAATTCTGAATCTGAAAAAGAACAAGAAGAAGCAATGGCTGAAGCACAGACAATATGGGAGAAGATCAAGGCGTCTTCTTCCTCGGCATCAAAGGGGCCTATAAAGAAACAGGGGCTAAACATTCCAACCTACAAGATCAATCCAGCATTGATTAACCTGGTTAAATCAAACGCATTTCACGGGTTGAAAAATGAAGATCCAGTGGCCCACATCAGCCAGTTCGTGGAGAACTGTGATATGGTGAAGATAGATCGATTTCCACAGGATGTGCTCTACCTCAAGTTATTCCCGAGTTCCTTGGTTGGAGTGGCAAGAGAGTGGCTTCATAACCTCGACGACGAGTTTGTTGAATCATGGGATCACATGGTGGAGGTTTTCTTCGAGAGGTTCTTCCCTCCTGAGAAGACCAATGATATGATCAGGAAGATTCACAATTTCACCCAACAGGCGGGTGAAACTTATTCTGAGACTTGGGAGAGATTCCAGGTCATGTTGAGGAGATGTCCACATCATGTATTGGACAAGGAAACCCAAGTGAAGATCTTCTACTTTGCTCTCTCCGAGCATGATAGAAGCAACCTGGACTCGGCTGGTTCCGGATTTTTCTTAAATAACACCGATACAAGATGCTGGGAAATACTGAAGAATATGGCACGGAAGCAATCTTGGGGAGAAAGAGAACGAGGCCCAGTTGAGCAAGCAAGACTTGCCAGTGAGTCAAAGGCAATGAGAGAGCTGAACGAGAAGATGGATCTTCTCGCAAAGAAGTTGCTGCAGAAGGAAGACAATGAGTCCGAGGATGAGGCTCAGGTCAAGTACATGAGGCAACAGCAGGGGTACAAGAACAACGATTATTCATGGCGGAAGGACAAGAAATTTTCATGGAAGGATCCAAATAACTTTCTGCAGGATCCGGACGCCAAGCCTGCACCGGTCACGGAGGACAAGAGCACGGAGTTGCTCAATCAAGTCATCAAGCAAAATCAAGAGTTGATGAACACTTTTGGGCAACAAATCAAGCAACAGGGTGAATTTATGAACCAGTTTGGGCAGACTTTACAGAGCCACGGGGCTCAAATGAGAACTATAGAGACTTCCATGGCGCAGATGGCAGCCGAGATTGCAAGCTTGAAGAAGCCGGCACATCCGGGTATTCCGGGGAACACCAATGTTCCCGGGGGAAACCAACAGGCCAAGGCCATCTTATTGAGGAGCGGTAAGAAAGTGTTAAATCCAAGGGTGGATGACACAAGCACACCGCATGACACAGTTGAAGAAGCAACAGTCAAAGAGCATCCCGCACCTGTCATAGAGCAAACTGAGGACATAGCTGAAGATGGTAAGGAAGAACAAGCCACTGAGGAGGAACCGCAGAAATTAACTCCCTATGTGCCACCTCATCAAAGGGCACATACTGTTCCGGTCCCATATCCCAATAGTGCAAAGGCAAGGAAGGTGGATGCACAGTTTAAGAAATTTCTGGACAGCTTTAGGAAGTTATCAGTGAATATTCCTTTGCTAGAGGCGATTGAACAAATCCCGTCTTATGGGAAGTTTCTCAAAGATGTAATCACCAAGAAGAGGAAGATACCCGACACTGAGGTCGTGGTATTGAAGGAGCAAGTGAGTGCTTTTATTATGGGCACTTTGCCGCTAAAGAGACAGGATCCCGGTTGTTTCAATATTTCTTGCTTTATCGGGAAGTTCAAATTTGGCGAGGCACTTTGTGATTCCGGGGCAAGCATAAATCTGATGCCCCTTTCTACATTCAAGAAACTTGGATTAAAAGAGTCAAGGCCAAGCAACATGACCATCCAATTGGCCGATAATTCTGTGGTGAAACCGTATGGAATCTGTGAGGATGTTTTGGTAAAGGTAGACCGCTTTGTTTTTCCGGCTGATTTCGTCGTTATGGAAATGCAGGACGAGCACGGCAATGAGTTACTACTTGGTCGCCCATTCCAAGCTACAGCTGATATGATCTTGGAGATGGGGAGAGGTCACTTGACCTTGGGCATTGCGGATGATCGCTTTGAGATGGTCATGCCCAATAGCAATGCATCCACTAAAGCAAAAGCACAGTGCAACATGGTGAAGCATGTGGAACACAATATCTCACTTTGTCTTGGGAAGCCATTTTTGGATATGGCTCATGTGATGAGCAGGATAGATAATGGGACCCTAGCAGTGGACCTTATGGAGCAAACTAAAGTTGTCTCTTTATGCAAGGCTGTTGGGCTTCCAAATGATGAGAATGAGGACATTCCACCTTCATGGGAGGATGATGCGATTATTACTTCTGTTTCCGAAGCATATCCAGAATTGCCTTTGGAAGCGTGCTTGCTAAATGTCACTTATGATTGGATGCGGGGTACTTCACTCAAGGAGTGCGCCAAGATGCTTCAAATGCTTCCATGTTTCTACACGAGGCACTATGAAGATTTGGGTACACTTCCCCCACCGCTACAATCATCTCTTATTAGCCCACCTGATCTGGAGTTGAAGCCATTGCCCCCGCATCTGAAGTACGTCTTTCTAGCTGAGGAGGACAAGTTACCAGTGATTATTTCTGCATACTTGAGTGTGGATGAGGAGGAGCAACTAATGATAGTGCTCAAGAACCACCGTGGAGCTTTTGGGTGGTCTGTGGCGGACATCAAGGGGATCTCCCCTACACTTTGCCAACACAAGATTCGGCTCGAAGAGGGAGCCAAGCCAGTCATACAGCCTCAAAGACGTCTAAATCCAAGCATGATGGAGGTTGTCAAGAAGCAAGTCATAAAGCTTCTTGCTGTAGGGATCATTTATGCCATATCCGATTCAACAAGGGTGAGTCCCACATAGGTAGTCCCTAAAAAGGGGGGAATCACTGTCACTACAAATCTTTTGAATGAACCTGTCACCACCCGATTGGTAATCGGGTGGCGTGTTTGCATTGACTACCGCCGATTGAATGTCGCAACTCTTAAAGATCATTTTCCATTGCCATTTATCGATCAGATTTTGGAACGTCTAGCTGGTCGGTCGCATTTTTGTTTTCTAGATGGCTATTCGGGGTACAACCAGATTTCTATTGATCCTTGGGATCAAGAGAAGTCTACGTTTACATGTCCCTATGGGACGTTTGCTTACCGCCGTATGCCGTTCGGTTTATGCAATGCGCCAGCGACTTTTCAACGCTGCATGCTCGCCATATTCTCTGACATGGTGGAGCGGTGTCTTGAAGTTTTCATGGACGACTTCTCGGTGTATGGAGCGTCTTTTGATGAATGCCTTTATAACTTAGATAAGGTATTGCAGCGGTGCGAGGACACACACTTGGTCCTCAATTGGGAGAAATGTCACATGATGGTGACGGAAGGAATTGTGCTAGGACACAAGGTGTCTAGCAAGGGTCTTGAGGTAGACCCCGTAAAAATTGAGGTGATTTCTAAGCTACCCCCACCAAATTCTGTAAAAGGGGTGAGAAGCTTTTTAGGACACGCCGGGTTTTATCGGCGATTTATCAAGGATTTTTCAAAAATCGCAAAGCCATTATCGGAATTGTTGGAAAAAGACGCAGTTTTTGAATTCAATGAGAAATGTCTTCACGCATTCAAGGTTTTGAAGGAAAAGTTGATTTCAGCTCCGGTTGTTCAAATGCCGGATTGGACAAAGCCATTCAAGTTGATGTGTGATGCGTCCGATTATGCTGTGGGAGCTGTTTTGGGGCAAAGGGTAGATAACAAGCCTGCTGTGATTTTCTACGCCTCAAAAATGCTTAATGATGCTCAATTGAACTACACAACCACGGAAAAGGAGTTACTGGCCGTCGTGTTCGCCTTTGAAAAATTTCGGCAGTACTTAGTGGGTTCTAAGGTGGTTGTGTGGACTGATCACGCTGCAATAAAGTATTTGATGGAGAAGAAGGATGCGAAGCCTAGACTAATTAGGTGGATTTTGCTCCTACAAGAATTCGATATTGAAATCAAGGACAAGTCGGTAATTGAAAATGTGGTGGCTGACCACTTGTCTATGTTAGAGAGGGTTGATGAACAAGGTTTGCACATACCCATTACCGAGACCTTTCCCGATGAACAACTTTGAAAAATTGATTCTTAAGAACCATGGTTTGCGGAAATTGTGAATTATTTGGCTTGCGGGATCATCCCGGAGGATTGGTCCTATCAAGAGAAAAAGAAATTCTTTCATTCATTGAGATATTATTTTTGGGATGACTCGATTCTCTTGAAGCAGTGCAGGGATGGTATTCTTCGCAGGTGCGTGCCGGAGGTGGAGTACGGGAGTGTTCTCCACCACTGTCATGCGTCGCCTACAGGAGGACACCATGCTAGCTCACGGACAGCAGCCAAGGTGTTGGAGAGCGGCCTTTATTGGCCCACTTTGTTCCGGGATGCCTATGATTTTGTTAGGCAATGTGACCCGTGCCAGCACGCAGGTAACATCTCAAGGAGATAAGAAATGCCCCTGAATGTATTTCAGGAAGTTGAGGTATTTGATTTATGGGGCATTGACTTCATGGGACCCTTTGTGTCCTCAAATTCAAATCTTTATATCTTACTTGCTGTAGATTATGTGTCGAAGTGGGTGGAGGCAATCCCCACAAGGACTAATGATTCAAATGTAGTGTGCAGGTTTGTCAAAGAGAACATTTTCTGCAGGTTCGGGATTCCCCGAATGATCATAAGTGACGGAGGCACACATTTTCGAAATCAGAAATTCGTGACACTTTTAAAGAAATATGGGGTCAAGAACAACATCGGCACCCCATATCATCCACAGGCGCAAGGACAAGTGGAGGTATCAAATAGGGAAATCAAGAAGATTTTAGAAAGGACTGTAGCATCCACAAGGAAGAATTGGAGTGTATTGCTACCGGACGCGCTTTGGGCTTATCGAACGGCGTACAAAACACCTATAGGCACCACGCCTTTTAGGCTGGCGTATGGCTGGGCTTGCCACCTTCCGGTGGAATTGGAGCACAAGGCCCATTGGGCGCTAAGAAGGCTGAACTTGCGCTATGATGAGGCCGGGAGAAAAAGGATGTTTGAATTGAATGAATTGGATGAGCTACGCATGACGGCATATGAGAATGCCCGCATCTACAAAGAGCGCACAAAGCTGATCCACGATCGCCATATTGAGATGCGCACATTCAAGAAGGGAGACAGCGTTCTATTGTTCAACTCCCGTCTCAAACTGCATCCCGGGAAGCTGAAATCCCGGTGGAGTGGACCCTTCGAGGTGGAAGAAGTGAGACCGCACGGAGCGATTCTCGTGCGTGATGGAGATGCCACGTTCTTGGTGAACGGGCAACGCTTGAAGTTGTATTTTGGTGAGAATTACAAGAGGAAAGTGAATGAGGTCAAACTCATTTCACTTGTGCATGAATGAGATGAAGGGAAGACGTCTAACCTAAGACGCTAAAGAAGGGCGCTTGTTGGGAGGAAACCCAACCATCGGTACATTAGGATAGTTTAATTTTAGTCATAGATTGCTTTTATTTTGTTTAAATTTTAGTTTAAAAATGATACCTTGATCCGTTTGTTAAATGTGCAGGAATAGGCAGGGTCGATACCATCGACACACTGGTCGATGGTATCGACATGGGTTCAGGTTGACACCAGCGAAAATCGCACTGCGTCGATACTATCGACACCCTCGTCGATGGTATCGACATGGTCACAGACAGGTCGCAATAAAAGTGTCGATGGTATCGACACCCCAGTCGATACCATCGAGATCTCTGGAGTTATTCAGACGAATTTTGCTCAGTCAACTCGATACCATCGACGGCCTCGTCGATGGTATCGACATCATCACAGGTTGAATGCAACACAACGGCGGTGTCGCAATAAAAGCAAGTCGATACCATCGACATCCGTCGATGGTATCGACGGACATGTCACCGATCCGCACACAGACATCGACGACGATCGCAACAGCCACGTCAGCGATTCGGGTGCTGTGTCGATACCATCGACTTCCGTCGATGGTATCGACCCGTCAGCAATCCGGGTTTCTCGATCCAACAAACTTCAGCCGTCGATACTCGCGAGGGAGGCAGATACCCGCGAGATGTGTCGATACCATCGACCCGCGTCGATGGTATCGACGGGTCAACATGGGCGCCGATCAAGCCTATTTAAGGGGACTTGCAACGTCATTTGACGTCACACCTTCAGAGCAAGTATCCTCCTTTACGCCGAGCACTCCCCCGAGCCCTCCAAGACTGAAGAGAAGCGTCATCGAGCGGAGATCTTCATCGAGCGGAGAATTTCTTCTCCATCTTCACCGAGCTCTTTTCTTCTAATCCCATCTTCTCGCAACCATGGTGCACGCCGCCAGGGCGTCGTCCTCAAGCACACACCCTATGGAGATCGAGGAGTTCGTTCCTCCCCCAACTGCTTCCATCCCTCGTCCACGCCTAATTCATGCCAACATGTATGTGAGGAAGGTCTACAAGGAGATAATGAAGCGAAAGTTCGAGCCCACCCGGTATGTGGACCGGGGCATGATCCAGGAGTTGGGATTCGAGGCCAACTTGGCCTATGTGCTTCATGGACAAGCACGCCTCACCAACAGAAGCCTACGCCCTGAAAAGCTGCAGTACCATGCGGATGGGCAGCCGTTTTTCGGCGAATGGCCCACCTACAAGGAACTGGTGGCAGAGTTCATGGCGTCTCTCGATGTCTGTGTCGTACCAAATGACATGGTAGCATCGGACCGGGAATGGATCAAGGGAAGGGTGTCCTTCCGACTCTTCAACAACAACTACAATCTCACACTGGTCCAGTTCAATCAAATCTTCAACTGGATCCACTCTCCACATGATCACCGAAGGCCGGACTCCCACACCGACTATGCAAAGATCTTCTCTGAGCTAGTTACAGTGTCGGCGGGGAAGACCGTGAGCTACCACAATGCAGCGGTAGCAGATTTTGAGCACCCGTTCGTCCGGGTCTTGCATAGGATGTTGAGCTTGACATTCTTCGCTCGAAGTGATCTTGCTTTGAGCAAGTTTCAGGAGAGTGACTTGTTCTTCCTTTACGCACTCCTGAAGCGTCAACCATGCAACTGGGGGGCGTTCTGGCTACAGCGCGTCCTGGCGGTGAAGAGGAGCACAAGGAAGGCTCCAATCCATTTTTGTGGTCTTGTCACCAAGTTGGCGCTTTACTTGGGGCTGAACTTTCAGTCCATGACTCCGATCTCTACGAGGAGCAAGGTGAACGTGCAACACTTGCACCGTTCAAACCTCATTCTTCTCCGGGACGGGTTGGCGTATGCTCATTGCCACGTCAACCAAGCTTATCAGGAGAGCTCCCTACTGGACGACGTATTCAACATAGAGGGCAAGCAGCACTTCCGGTGGCCAATCATAGCCATCGAGTCCTCCGAGGAAGAAGGCGGAGGTGACAAGCAAGAAGGCGAGGCTGTAGAGGAAGAGGAGGCTTTCACACCTCTTCGAGCACGTGTGGCACCACGGAAGCGTCCTAGGATGCATCCGGGTGCATCTTCATCATCTCAGCCCCCGCCGCCATCACCACAGCACGAGCAGCCAACCGAGGATCCCTATTCCATGCAGGGGATGTACACCATGCTGCAGGACATCCAGCAGACTCAGCAGCAACACATGGTTATGTATACCGGCATTCATGAGACTACGAGCCGGGTACTTGACAACCAACGGGCTATGTTCGAGAACGAGCGACTCATACTCACCAACCAAGAGCAAATGCACACCTGGTTGTAGCGGATAGAGACGCAACAGGAGCCTTTCTTCGACCATTACTGGAGTCAAGACTACTTTGGAGGCTATCCACAGCCTCCGCCGAGGACCCAATATGATCCAAGCTTCCAGGGGGAGTACCCGTCTTGGGATCCTACGGCACCGCAATACCCACCACCGCCTCCGCAGGATTGATCAGGGTATCACTGTTCCACCCTTAAGTTGGTTTTTGACTATGAGGCCATAGTCGAATTCAAGCTTAGGGGGGTGGCTGGAACAGCTCTATCTTTTATCTTTTTATTAGTTGTTTTTAGTTTTTGCTTTGTTATTTGTTCTTGCAATTTTAGTTTGTTTAGGATCCACATCTATCTAGTGTAATCGTGGATGTCTTAAAAATTGTCATCTCACTGTTTTAATGGGAAATTTAAGGGAATTTAAAAATTTCTGTGTCTTTTGGATAGCTTAACTTGGTTGTCCTTGGGGAACTTGTCCTATGAAAATGATTGATTATGTCAACTTTGAAGCAATATGTCACACCCACACCCCCATTGACTCATGAAAAGTGGATAGTAACGGTTGTTTGAGCCTAACCTAATCAAATGGTAATGAGACCTTAATTGGATATAAGAGAAAGAACCCTTTGAACTACTACACATGTCAGTAAGGAGGGACACATGATATTTTTCTAAGGTTCAGTAACTTAATCTTGTGATCTTTCCACTTCATATTTTTCCATAATCTACCAAAGAATTGGAAGTAAAGTACAGTTTTAATTCCTTCTTGCGTGCATAGCATGTAGATAGGATTTGCATTGTTATTTTCATACTTTTGCATAAAACGGAAAAAATGTATAGTGATTCATGCACATTACCTTTAGGTGCATGTCATGTAGTTGCACTCATAACTTTCATGATTTTCATGCTTAAGTACACCATGTACCTCAGTTTTTCCTAAAAAGTGATCTAAACTTTTCCATACCCTCGAAATAATGCAAAGATTTCCAATTGTGAAGAAAATGGCCTTATACATGTATCTCTAAGCAATTATGGATATGTGGGCTAAAAGAAAGAAAAAAATTCTGAAAATCTGAAAAGAAAAACTTTAAAAAAAAAAGAGAGAATTTAGAAGGAAATGGAATAAGAGGGAGAAAGGAACATGATATCACTTGCATAACAAGGAAATTGAGTACATGATGTGGCTTAATTAGATTTCTATCTCTTTTTGAGGTGGAAGGTTAGTGCATGCATCATTCCACCCAATTATAGGCATTAGGGCATTTTTAATGTGCATTCACATCATTTAGGGCATTTTGTTTTATGCATTTTGAAACTGTGTAATACTTCCAAATTCTTCCATGAACCACCCATTCCATCCACCCGTTGCTCGGATTGGTAGGCCACCGTGATTTTCTCCTCACTCATGTTTATCAGGAGAACTGCTTCCATGTAGATGGTAGTTAGGGCGAGCAACATAGTGTAGGCGATCACAAGATGCACCAATGCTGAATCGGCAAATTTTATTATGTTAACTGCCTTATGTGATAGTGTTCATCGGTTTGAAGGATAATTTCTTTTATTGATGATTATGGTCGCCTGTAGGGTAATTACTGTTCTGTGATCAGGAAAGGCCGGTTTGAGAACGTCCAGTGGGAGTCATGTGTGATGTAGGTTGGTATGTTGATTGTTAGTTGACATCTGCAATTCTATTCTAAGGATTAGTTGCTCGAGGGCGAGCAATGTTTAAGCTTAGGGGAGTTTGATGCGATGATTTTGAGTCGCATTTATAGACCTATTTCATATGTGTTTTGTGCTCTAATTACTCATTTTTATGGATAATATTGCATAATTCACTTAATTTGGTCTTTTCCATCATATTATATCAAATCCCCTTTGTTTTACTATTTTGAGCATTATTTATCATCTTATTATAAATTGTGTTGATTTACTTGGACTTGTTGTGAAATTTCAGGAAAAACAAGTATCTGCTTCCGTCGATACCATCGACGGAAGTCGATACCATCGACCAAGCCACAGGTTGTCAGCCGAGAAGAGCAATACAGAGTCGATACCAGGGACACCTAAGTCGATGGCATCGAGATCACTTCATGTTGCTGGCGAAGATGCAGTCGATACCATCGACCAAAGTCGATGCCATCGACACAAGGAGAGCTACAGCGTCTCTAGAAGACAAAACCGACGCTACAGGAGTCGATACCATCGACGCCCAAGTCGATGGTATCGAGATCACCACAGGCGCTCAGAATAAAAGCAAGGAAAGTTGCCGCTAATCCGCTGGGTCGATACCATCAACCCGCGTCGATGGTATCGACGCCGACAGATATGCGTTGGATCTATTTTGATCTCGATCGGACGGATGTTGTTATTTGACGATCGAATTCGGGACTTATATCTAATGACGGCCGCCCAGACGAGGAGAGGATCTCATTTTTTTGATTGCACGAGTGCCAAGGAGGAGAAAAAGGAGAACGGAGGCCGAGAAGCTCATCCCGGGTGATTCGGACGCTGCTGAAGATGATTTCCACCACCGAAAGGCGGGGAAGCTCGTGTTTTACGCCAAGGATCCACCGGTTCTTCTCCGTTCAGGGGTTTTCCCATTTATTTCCCATTTTTCTTATGAATTCCCCAATTTTTACCATGTATTCGTGTGAGATGAACATGAGAGGCTAAAACCCTCAATCTTTAGGACCGGGAGTAGCCCGGGAATGCATTGTATGACATTTTTATATCAATAATTCATATTTTTCTCTCAAATCCGTGGTATAGATTCGTTTTCTCCATTTCTATTGTTATGCTTGATCACCATAATAATAATTTAACACCCTTAATCACTTCGACAGAAGGATTAACGGTTGAAAAGAGACGAATTCTACATTAATCAATAAAACCCTTGACAAAGGAGTTGTAAAATTAATGGTGGGAACTGAGAGACCGTTTTTAATGTGCTTAGTTTAGGGGAATGATTACTACGACGGTGGAATCAACCTAAACCTAAGTAGTGAATTACACCACGACAGTGGGTAATTCTCATTTCAAGCCACTACCCGGATAGAGAGAGAAGTGTGAGGAATTATATGAAACCTAATACAATGTTGACCCGCGGTAAAACCGCCATCCTAAAGATATCCTTTTGAATTGATTAAATTAACCTTTAATCGATTGTTTTCTTTGTTTGATTTTTATTTTCTTTTAATTTCAACAACAAAACCCTACTTTGTTAATCGGTCTAGCTGATTGCGATTAGTTAGTAGAAGTCTCCAATAATTCACGTATCCCTGAGTTCGACTCGGGCCTCACAAGGCCTATATTACTCGACGCGTATACTTGCGTTTAAGCGCGTAGTAAAATACACGTCATTGCACAGTTTGTGAAGGTTTGCAAAGAGTGCCAGTTTACGGGGAACATAGGGCGGAGGAATGAAATGCCTATGGCTAGCTGGATCGAAGTAGAAATATTTGACGTATGGGGGATCGACTACATGGGACCGTTTCCCCCATCCCGGGGGTATCAGTACATACTCGTGGCTGTGGATTATGTATCGAAGTGGGTGGAAGCGGTAGCCACCCAAACCTGCGACGCCAAGTCGGTTATCAAGCTTTTTGAGAAGACCATCTTTCCTCATTTTGGCGTCCCGCGCATAGTTATAAGAGACGGAGGATCGCACTTTGGAGAACAACAATTTGAAGCACTCCTGCACAAGTACGGAGTGAAGCACAAGATCGCTACACCCTACCATCCCCAGACGTATGTGCAGGTAGAGGTTTCCAACAGACAAATCAAGCAGATCTTGGAGAAAACTGTCATCCGAACGAGGAAAGATTGGTCTATGAAACTTGACGATGCACTTTGGGCCTACCGCACCGCTTACAAAACACCCATTGGAACCCCCCCCACCGTCTCATCTACGTAAAATACTGCCACCTGCCGTTAGAATTGGAACACAAGGCCCTTTGGGCAATCAAGTTCCTAAATATGGACCTCGACAAAGCAGGAGAAAAGAGGTTTTTGCAGCTTCAAGAGCTCGAAGAGCTAAGAATGAATGCCTACAAAAATGCAAAAATCTACAAACAGAGGACAAAGTTGTGGCATGATGCCCATCTCAGGAGAAAAGATGTAAGCGAAGGGGATAAGGTCTTGTTATTCAAGTCATCTATTCGTCTTTTCCCTGGGAAGTTGCAAACAAGGTGGTCTGGACCGTTCACAGTGTCAAAGATATATCCATCAGGGATGATGGAGCTCTACGACAAAGACGATCCGACCAAGGCCTTTCAGGTGAATGGGCACAGGGTGAAAAGGTTCTATGAAGATGAAGCGTTTGTCAGGAGAGCAGAGATCAGTCTGCAAGATATGGGTACAATTGAGAGCTGATTAAGATGATCTTACACTGGTCGAGCTGGCGACGCAAACCCCAGTGCTCATCGGGAGGCAGCCTGAGTTCTTCTTTCTTTCATAGAATAGGTTGCATTTTTCTTATAACAAGTAAAAACAAACTTTATGGATTGTAATAAGGCCCGAGTCAGAGCATGTGCCGAGTGTGCCGACTCTTCTGTTTTATGGGTTATCGCTGAATTTTGTGAAGCTTTGAGGAGCAATTCTGTCTGAGGATGGGAGGGCTCTGCCCTAACCGATGATGTT
Source organism: Alisma plantago-aquatica (assembly GCA_963693085.1). Lineage (NCBI taxonomy): Eukaryota > Viridiplantae > Streptophyta > Magnoliopsida > Alismatales > Alismataceae > Alisma > Alisma plantago-aquatica. The sequence continues at coordinate 6,052,063 of OY856409.1, read as the reverse complement.
TTTCCCGTCAAATGCTTTTTCCAGATTTGTTTTAAGTTTCTAGCGCCTTTTCACGACGTGTCAGGTGGCAACTCAGCTGGCGCGCTATCACGCTTGTATCGGGCCGAAGTTTCTTGGGCACCGCAAGTGCCGTGATGGTTGGCATCCCCGAGCGATAGCCGTTTCGTGCATGGGGAGTAAATGCCCTTAATTTGACTGACGGGACCGTCGTCTCGAGAACGACATGTCTAAAACGGTTGACGCGTGTGCCCAGAACTGCCCGATTTACCCCCCGCTGAGTCTGCTATATATAGTATGGTGGGTTTACCGTGTCGGGCTATCACACTCACTCCGTTTAGCCACCCGTTCTATACCGTAAGCCGTTTTGCTCCCGTATCGGCCAGGCCTGCCTTCACCTCTGTGTTGGGCGATGGATCCTATGAGTAAAGGTATAGCCTGACACGCTTATCGATTGACATGCTTGTCGACCGACATGCTTGTCGCCCGACACGAGTTTTATTATCACACGCTGCTTATCGGGTTTACGTGCCTTGCCGATTTTGTATCGCCCGACGCAGTTATGCACGAAGCAACAGCCGATGGTGCTCGCCCGATATGCCATATCGGGCGACACGTTTTTCTTTTGTTCAATACTATCAAGCTATTTTTTTTGGCAACCTTATCGCCCGACATACCCCTATCGGGCAGTGTGTTGTGCCGCACGACATTCCTCGTATCGCCCAATTTTGTATCGACTTGAGTTTTCTTTTGATGGACGATACCCGAAGCTTGTAATAAATCTTATCGAGTTTCTTTTACTTTTCCTATCTAACATATAAATGATCAATAAACTTGATGACATGAAGAATTGCGGCCGCAACTGAAGCAACAACTGTCGGGCAAAAATGTAAAAATCTCAAGGCAGCTAGCCGTCGACTACCGCAGATAGAATGTAGGAATATTTTTCTTGATTTGGTAGCTGAAGAGGAGGGTCATTTCTTTATCATAGTCTGTCTTCTGTGGTGATTAAAACATCCTACAGAGACAACACGAGTACTTTGCCGGCGACCTCCGGATGGAACCTGGGCATCCCGGTTCCAACTACTTAATAAGGAGGAAGTAGCCACAAGTGTCCGCACTTGTTCTAGCTGTTTCCAAATGAGAAATAAGGAGGCTGCAGCAAAGAAGCATATTGCAGCTTCTCCATGGCACAAGCGAACCCGCTAGGTAACCTTCACTGGGCTAAGATGACCTCACCATGTCTTCTTTGCACTCTCAGACAGAGTGAATAGTAAGTTTGGGGGGGTACCCATGTACCAGTGAAGGAGGTATAAAAATTCTTGTGTCATTTATTTTGTGCTTCTCCTATATCATGTGTATATATCCATGCTCATATAAAAATTTTGAAAATTTCGTGTTTGTTCCCATGCATATGTACAAAGTTGCTTAAATGTAATAAAAATTTGTTGCAACTTCTTGCAAAGTTAGTTTTCTATGTGCTTAATGAGATGCAAGTTGTTGTTATATCTTTTTGATAATGCTGCTTCAAACGAACAAAAGAATATGTTTTGTCATGCCAAAAATTTCGAAAATATAATAAACTCGCAAACAGCTAAGAGACGAGTATGGAGAAGGAAAAAGCTGCCCAAACAGCAGAAATCTCTTTTGTTTTCCCTTACCCAACAAAAATCCCAAAAAGAGAGAAAAGCCTTATGAGTGTGAATAAAATCATGAGAGTTGTGCCAATAAAAGAAAAGAAAAAAATATATACACACTTGTTTTCCAAAAGTACCCATCTTTAGGCATGGTAGATCCGGGGAAGTGGTACGTAGGATGTGAAATCACTGCTCTAAAGCCAACTGGCTTAGACTGCAGGGACCACTTGCCCGCTAACAGACCCTTACCTGGATGGACTGATGGGAAACAAGAAAAACCCTAAAAACCCTTAGCCTTCCCGATACACAACTTTCTGCCCCAAAAATAAAGCTGTTTGGTATGTAAGCTAACTTCAGAATCATACAACAAAGTCTCGCCGAAGCTGTAGAGAAGAATCTTACTTAAACAATAATGCAGGAAAAACTAAGTCTTTTATTCGTACTAAGGCAGCATTATCCTTAAGGCATTACGATTCTTGTTCGACCTTTTGAACAAGAAGCTTTCACGAGAAGAAGAAGCATCACTAAATATAGTTTAAATATTGATTGAGGACAATCAAAATGATAAGTTTGGGGGAGTTGATAACACCAGTTTTGTGACGTTTTTGCCCTTTATTTTGTTATCAAAACTGCCCTTTTCTGCTATTTTCCTCTATTTTAATAGCATTTTCACAATAATTGGCCAAGCAATGCTCTTTATCCAATTTTCCCATCTTTTGCAGAGTTTTTCCTCGTTTTGGTGCAATAAGGCCGTCCCGGCCCATGAATAAGTCCAAGTCTTCTTCGACCTTCCTGACGCCCGATACAACCCCTGCCCGATAGGGGTTGGGCGACACAATGACGCACGACAAAGTGATGCCGCGCAAGAAGAAGCTGGCGGACGACACACCTTCTACCCGACAGGCAGCCCGGCTCTCCTCGATGACTCAGCTTGTCGGGCGACACAACCACCCACCGGCAGGCGCGCCGCCCGTCACGTGACCGATAGCTGACACCTCTGCACCGTGCGATACCTGTATTGGCCGTCCATCGACCGGTGCATAAGGGGGCCACGTGGCGCTTCGAGCACCATAACTCCTCCCAGCCAGCTGACTATAAATAGCAGCTACAGGAAGACAAAGAGATAGATTCAGATAGTTGGGAGCTTGAGCTATCTTCTGAGGAAACTACGAGAGCACAAGTATCGTGCCCTAGTGCTTGTCTCGGGCGACACTAGGTGAGCTTTTCCTCATCCCGAGAGGGAGGGGATAGTTCACTTAGGACCGTCCCGGGCGACACTATGGGCCGATATCGACCGACGTAGATGAGCAACACAAGTGCCCGACAGAAGAACACGTAGCTCTTAGCTCGACACAATGTCGAACCCGATACGCTTCGACAGTCGGCGCGTGCCGCCCGAGAGGGCGCGCCGCCAGACATGAGCGTATCGACCAGGGTCCTTGAGCGATACAGTCGACAGTCGGTGCGTGCAGCCCGAGAGGGTGTGCCGCCTGACACCTCTGTATCGGGCTGGGCCCCTGACCGATATCGGGCTGGGGAGCTACAACACCCTGTCGTCCTTCTAAATCAAGGAGGAGACACCTATCTTTTAATTCTGTTATTTAATTCCTTATTTACGCAATGGATTAAGACCTTTAATGCTTATGGAAATAGCAATGTTTAATTACTTGTTGCTCTATGCTTGGTGCACAATGTTGGATGACTGCTATGTTTGATATCTGAACTCTAGCTTGCATGTTTGGATCGCGTTTCGCTTAGCTACCGAATCGTGTTTTCCCGTCGCAACAACTTCGAGAGTTGTGTTGTGGCTCTAGTGTTTGGTCCAATTCTGTAGTACGAGAGTGCCTGGAATGGAGTTGTTTCGATAACATTCCACTCTAACTTAAGTCCAACAACCTCGAGAGGGGTGTTGACACTTGGTTAGAGGTACCTGCTCTGATAGGTGGGGTGCAGGATGTCACCGCTGCCGCTTGTTTTACTGTCGTCTTATCCTTCGTACCTTGCTTCATCTCTAGTCTTTATCTTTCTGTTTCTGTTGCATGAAAACCCCTAAAAACTGCTAAATGACTAAAATCTTAAATCTCTCTTGTAGCTCCAGTTGGAGATAGTTTTCTTTGTTTTATTTTGTGACATCTTGATGTTCCCTTTTGGGAATTTATATCTCTTTATACCTGCCGGAGTGTAGCGTGTCGATTCTAGGTTCTCAACACTACCACCCTTGTTCCTGTGTTCGATCCTGTATGACTACTTCGACCCCGTAAACAAAGTTGCGGGGGCCTAGAAGGATTCGGGTTTATAAATGTAAAAGCTCGACTACCTCAAATCCGCCTCCACTTTTGGACGCGCGATTTAGGTCGGTCACCCGCGCAGGTATTAAAGATGTGTTCATATATATATATATATATATATATATGTATGTATAGTCAAACTACAATACACTCGAGTTTATTCAGAACAAAATACACTCAAGTAGATTTTCATGATGTAATATTTTTTTTTAAAATCTAATCCATTGATCTTGTTAATCATCTTGTGAGTAACTCATATACAAATTTGAGAACATTTGGAAATGTATGGGTCATGTTATAGAGACCGTAAAAATTATGTATTTCAAATTTGTTTCGTGCATCAATTTTATTGCCCTCGGATGAGTGACTTACACTCATCCAAATGGGCTCAAAATTGTATGTACCCTAATTATAGTATGACAATAAAGATCAATGGTTTACATTTTGTAAAAAAAAATAGTCTTGCTATGCAAACACACTTGAGTATATCCGTATGATCTATACACTCGAGTGTATTCTAGCCTGACTCTCTCTCTTTCTCCCTATATATATATATATATATATATATATATATATATATATATATATATATATATATATATATATATATATATATATATATATATATATATATATATATATAGGGCCCATCTTTATTGCCCGCGCGGGTAGCTACCCGCCCACCCTTCCAATCATTTTTTTTCAAATTTTTTTTCGCAATTGTAGAGGACTATTTTGCCAAGCTCTCCAAAAAATTTTAGCCAAAATTAATATCATTTGCCCCTCCAAAGTCAAAAAACCCGTCCTTATATATATCTGCTGTATATTTTGTACAGAGTTACTTTTTTGGCCAGCAGAGTTACTTTTTTGACACCATAGTTACTTTTTTTACAGCAGAATTACTTTCTTAGCCAGAAGAGTTACTTTTTGGGCTGCCGGGTAGCCAAAATCCAGGCTACCCGCGCGGACAATGAATGAATGGCCATATATATATATATATATATATATATATATATATATATATATATATATATATATACACACATATATATATATATATCATTATCGACGAGTATGTATATCCAAGATAATAATTGTAACCAATCGCAGAAAATCCACTATAAAAGTAAAAATACAAATTTTCCACTTGGGTTTTGACCCAAATGCGAATATGCCAAGAAGGTGAAGTAAAAAGCTATCATATTGTCAGTAAAGATTCCTACAATTCTACCATCACAGAACTTTCTAGAAAGATGTCCTTTCACAAAGTGCACAACACCAGATGAGCCAAAAAAAAACACTTGGATGCCTTAACACTCTTGTCTTATTTCTTTTTTTTTTCCTTACTTTCTTCCCCGTTTCTAAGGCAACAACCGACAACAAAACTGTCGTTTTCTTTTCTGCCTTGACGACCGCCTTTTCTTTGGAATTGGCGGCTGCTAGGGTTGCGACACACCTTCTAATCATCGGCTGGATCGCTATATATACCCTTGTTGTGACCCTGCAGCACAACAGCCTGTGCTCCCCAATGGGCCTTGGGGTACTGCTGCCAGGCCCTACACCACATAAGCGTTATACCCTCAAAGCAGGAATCAGTGGTGAGGCGTACAAATGATACAGCCGCTACGTAATTGCATCTTACATCTGCGAGTAATGCTGAAGTGAGTCTCATGCTGCTGGTCCTTTCCTACTTTTGTCTTCACATATATTTGACAATTTCTTTTTCAAATATGCCTTCTCTTTTGTTTCAATTCTATAGAAAACCCTCATTTTAAACAAATTCCAAAACTTCCAAAAACCTCCTCAGTAGTTACTTCGTCGGCCATTCTAAAGAATATTTTTTCTTGCTTAACATACCACGCTGCACATGTTTGTTTCTTTGCTTTCAATATTTATTTTTCTCTTATTCTACTACCTCGCATCAATGAAATCATGTTTGGAAAAATAAGATTTTGAGGCTAAATTAGTTATGATTCTGTCTGAATTCGGACCCGACCCAACTACGCAACAATTTGGCACCTTAGTTATAACTCCACATGCATATTATATGACTGAATTTGAATCTTAGTAACTTCAGTGTGGTTTTAAAATGTACTTAGGGCCTGTTTGGTAGGATATATCTTGTTTTCAATAAATTTGAAAGTATTACTTTTGACCCTTGGCTTGGTTTGGTACGGAACTGTTCAGTTATAGTTCACAACTTTTTTTCTTAGCAATCCGAACAACTTTTCAAACCATTGTAATGCACAATTGGAGTCCAATTCTGAGAATTGGTACCACACCTCAATACGGTGCAGTTGGGTGTAGAATAGAAATATAATGCATGTGTACATCGGCCAGCACCTTCTCAGCTTTTGACGATAGAAATTTTGAAAAGAAAATTGACAGCAGAGCATATGCTGCCCTAATGTCTGAGCCTCTCTCTCCACACCTCAATCCTTTTACAACGGGATGTCTGAGCCCCTCTTACAATCCTCTCGAAGTGGATTGCTCCCTGTACACACCTCAATCCTTTTACAACGGGATAGTAATACATGACACGATCAATGATGTTAACGTTTTACGGGAGTTGTGTGTTGCTACCAAATAACTGCAGATAGAAACACAATATTCTTTTTGCACCGTATCAAATAAAATCAAAGTAGAAGAAAATACATAATATTCGTTGTTCTGAAATTCTAATCATCCTACTCCATCTGACTACACACTACCAAATGTGACCTTAGTTTAAATGGCTTGAGTGGTTAATGAATGGCTATCCAAATGAAGAGATTTGGGGTCGCCCGTCACATTGACCGGCCACTGCGTGAGTTAAAATGTCCTACCCCCTACATGCGGGTACCTAGGACAAGGTTTACAATGTTGTGGGGTCACGAAGTGGAGGTTCGTCCGAGGCAATTCTATGATAAATTTAGAAAAAAGATTCAGTCTATATGTTTATGGTATCAGTTGGTTTATCTTTCTAAACCATATTGATGCCCCGTGCTAGTTGGTTGTGCTCTCTTGACACTGGCACAACTCGAACGTTACTACTAAAACCAATGTTTGCATTACCAATTGAATGGTTGAATGTTATTGACTCATTGATTTCATTGGAATAAAAGCGATCGAAATAGTAAGACTAAAAATTACATAAGCATGACATCATTACAATAATAAAAAATCTAAAAGAACCCTTAGTTGCAACGGTATAGTCGTGGAGGAGGCAAACATGTAGAACAATTTTAAAATTATTTAGAGGGATAATATACACAAAGTCTTGAAAAATCTAAATAGATCTAGAAAGACCCGTGTTGAGCCATTTAAACTAGGACAATCCAAATTTTAGGTTTTTCGGGTCAGAAAGGTAGACTAAAGTCAGTTAGAACCAAAATCAATCCATACCTGGATTTCAACACTATATCCAAAACAAAGATCGTCTCAGATCTTAATATTTTAAATCTGGAATATGCTTTACCTAGAATTTGTCAACTTAAGAATTTCCCAAATCTGTCAAAATTAAAACGTATAAGCTGTGCATGCTGAAATATTATTTCGTTGTTACCAATAGTTTTTTATTGGTGTAATCTAAAAGTGACTCAGACCCGATTTTTTCACAAATTCAGAACCAATGCAAGAAGAAATTCAGCCGATTTGTCTCAACACAAACTAATGTTGAAAATTAGAATTTGGAACCAACTTTTACCGATTGGGGCGAGATGGGACACACCAGTACCGACCTGTATTCTCTTATTATATGTCATTACATGATTCTGATGTGATATTCTTACATAGCGATTTAGATTATGGTCCAACGTATGACTATCCCGGTCTAGTTTTCTCCATTTAAGTGTTGACATTAACCGACATAATTGTCAATATGAAGGTGAAAATAATAGAAAAACTGGTGAGTAGTGTTTCAAAAAAGTGATAAGCCATTAGCTTTCACCGCAAAGTAAGGGTGTAAGGGTTTGGAGGAATCAGTTTGGAAGGGGTGTGTGTGTGGGGGGGGTGTTCTCGAATTTATCTGAAGTGAAGAGGTTTTTGGGGAGAATATAAATAATGTATTTGGTTTACTATCCAATATCACTATCAAATCTAATTCTATAAAGAACATATTAGAAATTTATGGGTAAATCTGGACCCTTTCTGCTGAGATAATATCTCTTATCATATTTTTTAGGATAATAGTATTATCTTATAATATTAGATAAATTCATATAGTTGTGACATAAATAGTCAAATATATTATTTAGCATTATCTTCTTCAACAACCTCATTTAGTTTGGTCTTATCTTCTCAATATCCTTTGTTATAGTTTAATTGTATCATCTCTTGATGTCTTACCAGGTTTGACCTTATCTTTTGAGTCCTTTTCAGTCATACTAAATTTCTATAAATAAGACTAGATGGCCATAGAAGAAAGTGAATACGAATGGGATACCCAAAGTTCTATTGTATGGTGTCGAGATTACGAGACAACAACAATTCTTTGTATTATTTTCTTTATGTTGCGTAGTTATTCATTTTCTTTATTTACTTGGGGTGTATCACATATAAAAAAATCACATCAAGCTATCGCATGTTACTTCAAATGGTATCAAAATAGGTTTAATTGTGGGAAGGCATCACTGGAAAATTAAAGATGACAATATCGACTACTACTATTGTAAACCCTAAGATTGAAAATCTTATGCCAACACGGTTACATAATTATGTACTTCTAATCTAGGGCTTGACTCTGCTCGGGGGAGAGGCTGCCTGCAGACGCGCAACGTTCCCTCTCCCCCTGGGCTTCTTCTTCCTCGACTGTCTCAAGGTGCTTCGACGATCGGAGCTTTTGCCTGCTTTTTGTCTAGGACCCGTCCTTCTCAGCGGTGGTACTCAGCCTCAGATCTAGAGGCTGCGACGCTGGTGATTTGGGCGGCGTGCCCTGGTGGTGCTTTGGCTCGCTGGGGTGGAGCGGAGAGTGGATGACTTGCCCTGATCGTCAGTCCCTATGACAGTCGAGACCCCCCGCCCCCGTGCTTCTTCGCGGGCCTCCCTGTTGTTTTCTTGTTTTCTTTGCTGTAGGTTTTTCTGCCCGTTTCTCGCCGCTCGTCGGCGTTGTTGTCGCCACTTATCGGCGTTGTTGTTCTCTCTGTTTGGGAGCTATGAGTCTTGGCTCTTGCTGGCCTCGATTTCTTCTGTTCGGATTCACTACTGGGTCTATGGCTCTGCATGTGGCGGAAAACATTGGTCTGTATATTCTTCATTTGCAGGTTTATCATCTCCGATCTATGCTCAGGTTGAAGGAATCTCTTATGAAAAGCTGCTTAGGTCAGCCTAGTGGAAAAGAGATCAATGCAGAAGCATTCTATTATCATTCCAATATGAGTTTTGGGGATCTGATAGCCCTTCTCTGGGTTGTATGTACTTCCAGAATCACTTTTCCTATGTGTAGATGCCGTATGGCTTTTCAGTAATGAAGACTATGGCGGCTTTCTTCTAGCGGCGTCTAAGGATACACATTATGAATTTATTTTATTATATCATGTGATTAATCATGATGAAACACATCATATATTTTTAGTAGTTTGATATGTAATCGGTCTTAATAGGAATCTAAAATCTGAGAGCGAACTTAATTGCATTGGTTCCATGGTATCCATGCAACGTTGAATCCTACAAGTCACCCAAAAAGGGCACATGATCATGAAGGGTACTTGAAGTAAGGGAAGAAATTGAGGGGGGGGGGGTTAAGACTAGGCCCATTATATGATCCAATTGGGTTTCCATCCCAAATTCAATTGGTAATAGGAGGAATAGCCCAACTAGTTATATTTTGGTGCATGTCTCAACAACCAAAAAATGATAAATGAAATTCCTTCGTACATGACCTAATTATTTCCCCATCATATGTGAGCCCATAAACTACTCCTCCAAGAAAAATGTACTACATCACACTTCGAAGGGCCCATACCACATTCTAATAGAATATATCACAAAGTTGCAAAGCCCCAAGCCCAAAACTGGGCTTTGATATCTCCTGTAAGGGAAGAAACGTAGGAGGGAAGACCTGTACCAACATATTATCCAGTTAGAGTTCCATACAAAACCAATTGATAAGATTAGGAATCATCCAAAGGGTTGTATTTGGGTGCACATCTTCATGAATAGGTAATGTGGGACTCAACTAATTCAGTCTTGACTTAGTACTTTATTCTGTGGATCATATGGATTGATATAGTATGTTTTAAAAGAAATAAGAGTAATTCATGAGAATTCTAGTGATACAATAGGCATCGATAAAGAATTGCAACATGAGACAATCATCATGAACCAAGATAGTTCTACATTTAATCAACTCTCAGACAAAGTCAGGTACGTGTGAGCAAACTCAAGTACAAATTTTGGTCGATGCATATGTGAAATTGTATTTTGTTGGAAGGAAGAACACATGGTAATACTGACCATGCGATACCATCAAGTTGAAACAACTCAGAGAAGGTACAAACCTATACAATAGAGATCCAAATGTTGAAGGATGTGATCGACACAACTACAAGTGGAGCAAGTGTAGTTTATAAACCTATATAAGATGAGGAAATCTCACATGGTGAGTTCAAAACACCAAACATAAACATGCACTTAGTGTAGGCACGATTAGTAGAGCACTTTCAAAAATGAAACTAGAATGTAAGGCAAAATCATAGAAGAATAATGGTTGCATATTTCTTGGAAAAGTGAAACACTTAAACTGATTAGATCTAAGGCGAATATTATTAGGGTAATATCTCTTATCCAATTTTTTGGATATATTATCTTGCAATATTGGAAAGGCTTACAATTATTTTATATTGAAGTTGAAAATATCTTTTTCATCATAGTCTCCTCTGACCTTATTTAATTCAGCCTTATCTTCTCATTATCCTTTTCTACGTCTTACTTGTATCCTTTGGTCCTATCATAGTGGATTTTTAACCTATTTTTTGTTAGTCATTTCTAGTCCTACGCAGGTGTCACATGACTATTTGTTATCCTATGTCCACACTCCTAATGGCTACAAAGCCAAAGGCAAGTGGACTTGGGTGCCTGTCCATAAAATGACACAAATATTTCACATAGGAAATATATATGTAAAAGCAGAGACACCAAGAGATGATAAGATACTAAACATGGAGATAAGAGATATGTACCCATTTTTGTAGTCAATTATAACCCATTGGTGTTTCATTCGAGTCTAGAGTGCAGTGGATCTTTGGAAACTACAAAATCGTTAAACAAAATATATCAATGTGAGTGCATTAAGTACGCTATGAAAGGCATGTAAACAATTTAAGCATACAATAAAGGTTGGTTGTCTATAACATGATAATAAGCAAGAAGATAAAACAAGGTAAGAACATAATTAATGATTTTGTTTTCTATAAAGCATATTTTAAGTGCATTTCCATTATACATAGCAACATATTATGGCCATTGACCAACTTCCTCAAAGGAAGGGTCTGTAAGGGTGCTTAACATTACCCTACCCTTTTTATATACGTGAGGGACCTCAAAAACTAAGTCAATGAGCTAACCATGTTTCATTCATGCCTTGTGCCCTTACCCTAAGAATATAGGAAGCTACCCAAGGTTTGTATAATGGATAAGTTCAATTATGTTTAAGGTTTATGCAACATGTTACAAGCAAAACGAGCGTATTAATCATGGATAATAAGTAGTTCAAACAAGTAATTATCTATCCAAGCATTCATATGAGAATACATACAATCAAGCCGAAAACATAGAATGGTCAAGAGATTAAGCATACCTTGTGACTAGAGTACAAGTTATGATAAGATCTCTAGAGATGATCCAACCCAAGGGGACATAAGATACATAAGATATAACATGGTGTCTTAGATCAAAGGATTTGGAAAATTTAAATATCATATGATTCATGTTCATGTTTCCCCTAGACCTAAGTTTCAAGTATTTCAATCTTCGTTCCAAACAAGCATGCAAGTATTCAATCATAGACCAAAAGTCATAACACCACCCTAGTTCTAGGTGATACATCCACATTATTAGTAAAGTTACATGTATATAAACTCTAATTTGGAGATAAAGGAAGCATAATATTGGATTTGTTCTCATGTTTCAACATTCAAGATCATGATTAAGTCATATTTTATCAATTCCATGCAATATTGTACATTTCCATGTCATAGAATCACTAAGTAGATCAAGCTAGTATTATAGAGTAATTGTAAAGAGTGAGACCCGATAAGGGATCCACTCTTCACTGAATTGAAGAAATAACCATCCAATCCCAAATGTGCCAAAAGGTAACAAGGAAAGGAGGAATTCCATTCATTTCTCAAATGGCACATATTACAGAGCATTATAATGTATAAGAAGCGGAACAAAACTATTACAAAGTTACAATGGGTATCATTATACAATTTCTCATCACCATAAAAGGTGATGTTACAAGAACTTGAACTAACTACAAATGAGCCCAATAGCAGAGAGTAACCTAGCCATTCCAAGCTATCCTTAGGTGCAATTCTCTTTACATGATCTTCGAGCAACCTTGATCTTTAATGCACCTAAACCTGGGTGGAAGGAAACGTCACCCAGAACATAGGAAACAATAAAGAGGTCAGCAGAGGTTGAGTATGTACATATATAAAACATTTTGGGCAATATATAGGGTTAAAAGCGCAAAAGAGATGTTCCCACAAGAAAAGGGGGCTATTTACAAGTAAGTATGTTCAAGAGAAAAGTAACAAAAGAAATGAGGCATATTAAAAATTCAGAATACAAGCATCAGATGAAAATGTCTTGCCATATCATTTAACCAAATCTCACCTGAAACAATAAACATTTGCATGCATAACAATGTAGACTAAATATACCTAAAATAGGGCCATAACACCATAGGATCATGGCCTAAAAGAAATAAGGGTGGAAACGCACACCCCGGGCAGAATACACACACCCTTTATAAGTATGGTTGTACATAAGTACCACTATTCTAGATATTCTTGTCAAACATGTAGCATGCATAAAATAGAGAGCAAGACTGGCATTACAATCAGTTTCTCATAAATGGTATTCAAAGCAGGAGGGGTCTAAGAACCCATTATAAACAAGGTATAACAACAACTAAATGAATATAATGAATGAAGAGCAGGAAAATATAAATGTCCAAGCAAATGTATTTCCAAGTAGAATAACGATTCAAGAGATGCCTCATTAAATAAATGTAGGTTCAGTCAAATAATTCCCAAAATAAAATAGAGGATGTACATACCTTATGATCATTCCAAGATATTCAATAACACCTCCTAAGTGCAAGGTCAGGGTTGTCTCAACCTAGTTATAATAGGTGTGCATTCAATTAATATAAAATGTATTAAATCCCTTTCTTAGAAATTGACACTACAGTAGGTTGCAAATCTGGGTGTGAAACCTGTCCCAATAAATCATTCATATTTTTCTGATTTCAAAAAAATAAAATATATATGCCCTATTTGGATAAATAGATAATTTCTTATGAATTTTACAAGACCAAGCAATTTTTGAGGAAATGAGATCAATTTGTGAAATGACGACTTTGCCCCCGAAATGAAAAGGGAATTAAACAAAATGTCACGCAAACCTGACTAAGTCAGAAATACGCAAAATTAGAGGTCAACAGGGTCAACATAACTCGACATTCCCATTTTCCCCTTTTGAGCGTGACATGAATGTCACCAGGACCATGGGCGAAGGTGGGCTTTTGTCCCAGGGATTGAAATCCCAGCGCCCTGTGCCATGGTAGCTCCACAGAGAGCTCGGCCAAGGCGCGATCCTTGTGATCTGGGACCCTAGGCAAGCGGGAGCAGGCAAGTTAGCTTCACCTCTTCGACCTGGACTTGTAGAGCTTCTACTCAGGTTTGTTGGTGGTAGGAGTGGATGGCGAGTCCCATGGAGGGGACGACCACAGGTGGCAATTGCAAAGACGAGGCGAGGGAGAAAACTCGCAAGCAATACCCGCAATGCTAGGAGTCAGACGGTAATACACCTCGGCGGTGTGTCTAAACATTTGTAGCGGTGGCTACTGTCGAGTAGAAATAGGCATTTTTGCCTTATGGTTCCATAGAGGCCAAGTAAGGGGTCGTTGGACTCGGAAGGGAGGGAGGAGTTCTTTGGCAAAGAAATCGCGAGGAATCGGTGACTGGAATGATCACGAGGCGACCAGGTGATATGCGCGCACTGCTGCCATCAAAACAACGTGGAAGATGGAGGCAGGGGACGACTGAGTCCCGCTACCCGGCCTGAACCACTCGCAATAACAATTCCAGTTCTTCGACCAAGGTCCAGACTGTGACAATTCAAATTAATAAAATAGAACAAACTTCAGGGTCAATGCATACGTAATCTATTAGGGTCTAATTAAGGGTGCATTTGATGTCCATATGACCTCAAATTTTGAGGGTTAACTAACTAAGATATGAGGAACTCGATTTTAGGTTTGGATTTGGGTTTTTAGGTTACCTAAGTTGTAGTTTAACCTTTGTGCATTAATCATCCAATTAATGCAATGAACTTAGTCTAATAGTCAATTATGGTGAACCTTCACCTAGACTCGATTCCCGTCCTATCTGATATCCAAAAGTATCATAGTTCACAAATCTAGGGTCAAGTAATCTAGATTATTATTATTGTTAATAAGTTTCCCAATTGAGGTATTAAGGTAGCAATATCATATGACTTCATTTCTATGGATCATAAAATGAGTCAATCTAGGGTTTGAATATCAAAATATGGTTTCATTTATTCTAACATAGTGAAATATAGATATTCAAAGGTAGTCAAAGGAAAAAGGGGGAAAGGATATTGGATATCCACATAATCAAATAGGGGCCTAGAAGAATGAAGGATTAGCCAATATGTCTGGAATCGAGTATGTTACAACACTCCACCCCTTATAGAGGATTTCGTCCCTGAAATCCATCCAGTTGTGGTATGGTATGCTAATTTATACTTTTAACCAAGTTATAAATTTCTAATGTACTTAATGTAGGGGATCATAACATACTACTCATGTCACACTTATGGTCTACTCTCAAGGTGAAATTATATGTCTCCATGTGTCATGCATCCATTAATATCATTATGGTAGATGTTGGGTTAGAAATGTTACAACACGACCTAGGATTATGTTGACCAGTCTGCATCCATAAGGACTACCTAAATGTTATCCTAATTTTACCATTCTTTAGTCATGATCCACATAATTTCTCTTGTCATCGTCATCATCATCATCAAAAACAACAGCATCATCACCACCATCATCAACATATCATCATCTTCACCATCGTCAATGTCATCATCATCCTCATCATAATCATCATAAACATTGTTAACCTTATTTTTAATAATAGTCAATTTATGTATGCCGCACGTATATGTCTTGTTTTCCTTCTGGATTAGGGTTATATCTTACACTAAATTTATTTATAGATTTTATCAAGGGGGATGAATTATGAGGTGTCACATAACAACGACAACACATATACTTTAGTAAGCACATTAGGGTTGGGGTGTAAGTTTAGGGTTTTGTTTTCCAACAGATTTTCTCGTTCTTATATCAGCACTATAGTGTGTTGTATGAAAGTTATTGAATTTCTCATTCATGGGTTAACTTTACACATTACATTAAACATGTTTTGATTAATGTGTAGTCAATCCCTTTACACTTCTATTTATCATGGTCACATGGGAAATGTTTACAAATTCCATCACACTTAGCATGTTCTCCCTAGCCTATACAGTATAGTCATCCTTTCCATTTAATTATTAGCAATTTGTTTGGGTATAGGATATCAATTTGAGCTTTAAACTGTAATTTTTATTTTACCCCAATCTGAATTAAATACCCTTTAAGTATAACTCAAGATAAATTTTTATTTTTAATTTTTTTAAGTAACATTTAGAATGGTATGGTTGAAAAGGCTCATCTGGAATTCCCGGTTTGGTAGTCTCTACATATGTTGGACATTTTTATAAGGAGTTATCCAAATTTTACTTATTGTAGCTATTATTAACCTAATTATTACTTCAATTAGTTTGATCCGAAATGAATAAATTGTACAGAACTCCACCCCTCAAAAGGTTCAAACTATAACTTAGTGCATAACCTAGAGGGGAAAAAGGGTGGATCCACTAGGTCTTATATATAAAACTAACAATGTCAGTCTTAGGCCAAGGGTATTAGGGTTGAACATGTCAACCAAGGGTACTTCACTAAAGATCTTCTCTACTACTTAACTTACTTGTGGTGGTGACTTGGTTCTAAAAATCATTGATGAGATCATAAAAAGAAAAATAAATCTTTTGTACATATAATTTAATAACAAAAATAAGTTTTAGCGATAAAGGACTGGAGATGAAGATGCAAAATTGGCGCCAAAATCGATCCGAGAATCAAGTCAAACACCTTACACAACCTGAAACATACATTACTATCCTATAGCCACTTCCTTCTACAAAAGTGGTCTGATCCTCCTATCACTTAAAAGGTCATGTGAGTATTCTCTAATATGCAAGCAATGAGAGAGAGAAGGGTGTATACTGCTCATAGCCAATAATCAGTCAAAACCTACCCGGGCATGACATCCACCATTTCCCATGTCATTCTTAATCATAATCCCCACTACCTCATCCCGAGTCCTAATCGAAACATGAGATTACCCAACATGATAGGTAGTGATTTAGGGTTTTCTCCACCATAGTTCCTTCACATGATAAGGTAACCTATATAGTCCAGATACCCATCTCAATCACTAGGTATACCAAGTACTCTGAGAGAGGTGATAATTTAAGTATGCCTACTAAAACATTTATATCCATCAATCAATTTCAATATACAAGAATAACAATCCCAATGAGGGTGGAATTCAGCCCTTGAGGGGATGGCATCAGGGCATAGCTATCCTGATATACTCACATTGAGGGCAAGGCGTGCGATAAACAAAGTTGATCTAGTTTAGGATAACACTTAACATCAAAGGAATCTTAATCCTAATCTTAATTTAGGATTTTGTATTTTGCATTCATGCATGCTTAGTAACCAAGTGAATGTATGCTAGGCATGCTAGATCAACGTCGCATAAAAAGGGTCACATGTGATAACAAGGGTTACACCTAGATATGAATGTCCAAGTCAACCTACACATAATGTAGTCTAGATAGCCTCCCTTAAATCAGGGGATATATCACTAGAAAAGCCAATTGCAGCCCCACCGAAAGGGTGGGGTAGTCTTGGTTTGTCCTATACTATGCTTACACAACTGATGTGTTGTATGAAGAGGTATTGACCAATTTTAGAAGGGATTGAAATACTAATTGGTAAACCACTAAAAAGAAATAGGTCTGACAATAACCTCTAAAAGGTCGCCTAAGTACTTAATTAAGAAACATTATAGGATAACTTGAAATAGTCAAGTTACCGACAACTTTTGGCTCTCATACCATTTTGTAAAGAGTGAGACCCGATAAGGGATCCACTCTTCACTAAATTGAAGAAATAACCCATCCAATCCCAAATGTACCAAAAGGTAACAAGGAAAGGAGGAATTGCATTCATTTCTCAAATGTCACATATTACAGAGCATTATAATGTATAAGCAGTGGAACAAAACTATTACAAAGTTACAATGGGTATCATTATACAATTCCTCATCACCATAAAAGGTGATGTTACAAGAACTTGAACAAACTACAAATGAGCCCAGTAGCAGAGAGTAACCTAGCCATTCCAAGCTATCCTTAGGTGCAATTCTCTTTACATGATCTTCGAGCATTCTTGATCTTTAATGCACCTAAACCTGGGTGGAAGGAAACGTCACCCAGAACATAGGAAACAATAAAGAGGTCAGCAAAGGATGAGTATGTACATATATAAAACATTTTGAGCATTACATAGGGTTAAAAGAACAAAAGAGATGTTCCCACAAGAAAAGGTGGCTATTTACAAGTAGGTATGTTCAAGAGAAAAGTAACAAAATAAATGAGGCATATTAAAAATTCAGAATACAATCATCAGATGAAAATGTCTTGCCATATCATTTAACCAAATCTCACTTGAAGCAATAAACATTTGCATGAATAACAATGTAGACTAAATATACCTAAAACATGACCATAACACCATTGTGTCATGGCCTAAAAGAAACAAGGGTGGAAACACACACCCCAGGCAGAATACGCACACCCTTAATAGGTATGGTTGTACATAAGTACCACTATTCTAAATATTCTTGTCAAACATGTAGCATGCATAAAATAGAGAGCATGACTGGAATTACAATTAGTTTCTTATAAATGGTATTCAAAGCAGGAGGGGTCTAAGAACCCATTATAAACAAGGTATCACAACAACTAAATGGATATAATGAATGGGGAGCAGGAAAATATAAATGTCCAAGCAAATGGATTTCCAAGTAGAATAACAATTCAAGAGATGCCTCATTAAATAAATGTAGGTTCAGTAAAATAATAACCGAATGAAAGTAGAGGATGTACATACCTTATGATTAGTTCTAGATATTCAATAACACCTCCTAAGCACAGGGTCAGGGTTGTCTCAACCTAGTCATAATAGGTGTGTATTCAATTAATATAAAATGTATTAAATCCTTTGCTTAGAAATGGACCCTACAGTAGGTTGCAAATCTGGGCGTGAAACATGTCCCAATAAATCATTCATATTTTTTTGATTTCAAAAATATATATATATGCCCTATTTGGATAAATAGATAATTTCTTATGAATTTTACAAGACCAAGCAATTGACGAGGAAAATGAGATCAATTTGTGAAATGATGACTTTGCCCCCAAAATGATAAGGGAATTAAACAAAATGTCACGTGAACCTGACTAAGTTAGAAATACATAGAATTAGGGTCAACAGGGTCAACATAACTCGACATTCCCATTTTTCCCTTGTGGGCGTGACATGAATGTCACCAGGACCATGCACGAAGGTGGGCTTTTATCCCAAGGATTGAAATCCCAGCGCCCTACGCCATGGCAGCTCCACAGAGAGCTCGGCCAAGGCGCGATCCTTGCGATATGGGACCCTAGGCAAGCGAGAGCAGGCAAGTTAGCTTCACCTCTTCGACTTGGACTTACGGAGCTTCTGCTCAGGTTTGTTGGTGGTCGGAGTGGAAGGCGAGTCCCATGGAGGGGACAACCACAGCTGGCCATGGTTTAGACAAGGCGAGTTAGAAAACTCACGAGCAATGCCCGCAATGCTTGGAGTCATATGGGAATACACCTTAGAAGGTGATTCGCGAAGAATAGGCTAGCATTAGGTTGAAAACAAAGGAAACCAACGGGACTAGAGATTAAGAAGTTCACATTACCGGCGGGGTAAGGATGGAACAGTGGAGCTTTCTAAACCCTCACGAGGCCCTCAGCATGACCATTACTTTGAGGTGTGCTTGTGAGGTGTTTTAGAGTTCAACTCAGGTAGTGGGTCATTGGGACCCCTTCCGACAGTGGTCCAAAACAGAGTAGAGTAGGGTGATTTGTCAACCGGACAGACAGGATCACCACGCGATCAACTGAGTACATGGAAAGGAAGGAGGAGAGTCCTAGATGGTTACCTCAATGCCTATTGAACTGAGGTGGCTCTAGGCTCTGTAGCTTCAAGTTTTCTCACCGGAGAAGATGACATGCCCGCAACCTCTCCCAAGCGACCTCAGGCAAAATTAAGCGACGAGCTACACATGGACGAACACCACAAGGCTTCTAGTGAAGGCCGTAAGGAAGAGAGGGCATTGGGGTAGAGCGACGGCGTGTCTAAACATTTTTAGCGGCGGCTGTTGCCGAGTAGAAATAGGCATTTTTTCCTTATGGTTCCATAGAGGCCAAGTAAGGGGTCATTGGACTCGGCATGGAGGGAGGAGTTCTTTGGCGAAGAAATCACGATGAATCGATGACTGGTATGATCATGGGGCGACCGGGTGATAGGGGCGCACTACTGCCATCAGAACAACACGGAAGATGGAGGTAGGGGACGACGAGTCCTACTACTTGGCCTGAACTGCTCGCAAGAATGATTCTGGTTCTTGGACCAAGGTCCAGACCGTGACAATTGAAATTAATAAAATCGACCAAACTTTAGGGTCAATGCATACATAATCTATTAGGGTCAAATAAGGGTGCATTTGATGTTCAAATGACCTCAAATTTTGAGGGTTAACTAATTAAGATATGAGAAACTCAATTTTAGGTTTAGATTTTGGTTTTTAGGTTACCTTAGTTGTAGTTTAACCTTTTTGCATTAATCATCCAATTAATGCAATGAACTTAGTCTAATAGTGTGGGCTCTGATCTCCAAACCACGATACAATCACGATTTAAACTTAAGCGGAAACAATCGATTAACAGCGGAAGACAAAAATCACGGGAAATTAAAACTTTTCGAGATAAGAGCTTGAAACCACAAACCTTTTCCATAGAAAAAGGATTTAAATTGTATACATCTCTGTCAAATTACTTCTTGAGTAATTATATACAACATGATACAAAATCTCAAGAATTCATAACCAAAAGACTCAAAGACCTGAGAGTACAGAGGACACATAGGACTGACTCTAACTAGAACACATGGCAGGCTGAATCTCCACCTGAGATTTACAGCTGCTCCTGGTGCTACTGCTGCTGGGATTGGTCACCTGTATTCTGGTTCCTCCGTCTTCGACGACCACCTACAAGGTTGAAGTCTACGGGGTGAGACAATTTTACATAATTGTCCCAGCGAGAGTTATAACTCTCCGCCAGAAGCTTTATTATAACATTAAGGAATATTATAGACAAGATAACATAAACCATACAACAACAGGTTTAACAACAAGTGAAGAAACTTCTACTTAAGCAGTCATGTCTTTAAAACATATAAATGACATGTATACAAAATATCTGAACAGATCATTAATGTAAACAATGTAACAACAAACATTGTTCCTCGTAGTTAAACCTAAACAGATATACTACGCGGATGATTATGTTTTACAAACATTATTATGCCCTGTGGAGATGAGGCATACCACTCATACTCCAACTGATCGCTAAGAAGTCACATCAGTATCATACATAGGTCATTAAAAGAGCCGGAGTCTTATGACCTCATCTTCCTCAGTCAGTTAGAGGATTGCTTACAGGACATCTTGTGTCTCTGCTGTTATAGCTTACCAGGGTAATCTGGTCCTTCGCTATTTTAGAGTTACAGTGGCATTCTGTACACTCTTCGTCATCAGAAGATTTCTTGTTTATCTCTCACCGATGCGGTATTTGTGTTTTCTTTAAGAGATTTGTGGTACATCTCACCATTTGGTTTTGTAGTGAAAGATTGACGGATTATGATAAATCTACATCAATTCCTACACTAGGATGTAAGGATTTACGCATCCATCTCCCCCACATACTCAAGAGTATGTGATCCAGGAGTTCCCTTGGGAAAACCTGTTTCACCATCATTTGGTTTCTAACAATGATGGATCTATGATCAGGGCTCTACATTACACTTGTTTAGTTAGGTACATTCAGTATTCTTTTAACATCATACATTGTTCTTCAAAACAATGACATTAGCATAACAACTATAAAGTGAGAATACTTAAATGTAACAAGCCTAACTCTTATCAATCATCATTTCTCAATACATTCATCACAAGTCATCTCTTAAAGCATGACCTTGATGGTATTTATGGCTCTCACAGCCCATAAATATCATTAGATGTCACTA
Source organism: Alisma plantago-aquatica (assembly GCA_963693085.1). Lineage (NCBI taxonomy): Eukaryota > Viridiplantae > Streptophyta > Magnoliopsida > Alismatales > Alismataceae > Alisma > Alisma plantago-aquatica. The sequence goes on along the minus strand of OY856409.1, from coordinate 6,030,392 downwards.
ACAGTGCATCAGGATATTTCACTTATTCATAAAGCTAAGACATGCTTTCAATGAATATAGTAACATAATCCATACCTGGATATGATCATCATCTCATAACAACCTGCATGGTTAATTCAACTGATAACAGTAACAAATTCATTCTAGAGCTTATACCTTCACACTCTTAGAAGAATCAAGTTCCCCAATATTCATCAATCAGGGTTTACTATTCATATTACATGTCATCACCCTAGAATTAGGGTGTACTATTCACCCATGGTGAATTGAACTCATAATATCATCATGTATGAGAATCATTATCATTAAAGCTCTTAAATAAGATTAAGATTCACTAAACATCATAATTAGGGTTTCCATGATCTCACTTAGGTGGATCATACCCTAATCATGCACATTCATGTGTATTGAAGGTATCTTACTTGAGTTTCCACCCTAAAAGGGTACTTTCTCTCTCCTCTTACTAGTAGATGGTGATAACACCAATCTAGATCAGGTTGGGTTAAGTCCTCCTTGACTAACATAGAGCAAATCACCATTATTGAGTGATTAGGGTTTGATTAGAACAAGATTTCACTCAATTGAACCTTTCAAGGGTATTATGGTAAATTACACATTGATCATCATCATGGGTTAATTTACTAACCACTTGACCCTTAATGTCTCTTGGTATTATTATGGTTTAGGTTGAACAACCATTACACCATCTAAGCCCTCAAGGCATTAGGCAAACTTATCCTCAAAAGACTTCAATAGGTTTCACACCTTCAACCTTCATACGATCTTAAGGTCGTATGCCCTCATTCGATCTTGAGGTCGTATACCCTCATTCGATCTTGAGGTCGTATACCCTCATACAGTTTGAGGTTGAATGCCCTCATACGGTTTGAGATCGAATGCCCTTATACGGTTTGAGATCGAATGCCCTTATACGGTTTGAGATCGAATGCCCTCATTCGGTCTTGAGGTCGAATGACCCTATACGGTCTTGAGGTCGAATGACCTTATACGGTCTTGAGGTCGAATGACTTTATACGATCTTGAGGTCGAATGACCTTATACGGTCTTGAGGTCGAATGACCTCAAAAGCTCAAGATCGTATGGACCTCCAAGGTGGTTCAAAGGGTATCTCGATTAGGGTTTCTTATGTTGAAGTCATCAATTGGTCTAAAGCTTGCTAACCACTTATAAATTGAGTCAATTAGGATGAGCCTTAATCAATTGGACACCAAATTAACCCTCAATTGAAAGCCAGTTAGGGTTAAGTCCATCTCAATTAGGGTTTCAAATCGGATGGTCATCAATATTCAACAATGTGAATCAATTCAAGGTTGAACCTATCAATTGACCTCCAATTGGGCCCAAACTTGGCCCAAACGGTCTTGAGATCATTTGGACATCATCCAAACGGTCTTGAGACCGTTTTCCCAAAGTTTGACCAAAAACCAAGTTGGTTGGATTAGGGTTGAACTCCAATTAGGTTTAAATTCAGCATTTTTATCAATTCCTCAACTTATTGCAATTGGACCCTCAACCTATCAAATTATCTCAACCTTGGACCTTAAATAGGTCTTGGGTTGTACCCAAACGGTTTTGAGACTGTTTGGAGGAACCCCATACGGTCTTGAGACCGTTTGGGTCCTTCAACCCAAAACTCAACAAGATCTATGCTTAAAAACAGCAAATCAACCCGATTAGGGTTAGGTTGTTGAAGTGGCTTCAACTCTCAATTCGCTTGGAATTAGTCCATCAAATTTGGTGAGTCGTTAATTAACATCTTTATGAACAGTAATATCATACGGTCAATGCTTGGTCAACCATCTTATACGGTCTTGAGACCGTTTTCCCAAAAAGGGAAAATTAAGTAGATTGAAAATCAGAACTAAATTCAATTGAATTTGCTAATTGATTTGCCTATATCTCACGATTCCCTTGGAGTTAACCTCTCACATTTTGTGGGTAATTAGCCTACGTAATTATGAACAGAATTCTCATACGGTCCATGCTTGGTCAACGCAGACATACGGTCTTGAGACCGTATGCCTTCATACGACCTTGAAACCGTTTGCCCATCAAACGGTTTTGCAAACCGTATGGGCACTTGGTTGAGGTCGTATGGCAAAGTGGAAAACCGTGGATAATCATAGGAAATAACGCCCTCATCTTCTTCCTCAAGAACAGCAACAGTTCCTCTCGGATTTACTTGCAAGGAAGCAAGGGAAGATAGGGAAGAAGAAGAACTAGCAACTAAAAGCATAGAAAATATGTATATAACAAAGCATAGGTTTAGAGTTATAAAACCCGCCTAAAGCTTGCTCCTTGAGCTCCAAGCTTTCTAGATCCAAGCCTTTAATGGCGTCCCAGAAGCTCCATAGGTCGGCCAAGGTGAATCCTCCAAGAAAAGTTGAGAAGAGATGGCTAGAAAGATAGAGTTAAGTGAGCTAGCCATGAATTTGACCTTGAATTCGAGTTTCATCCAAGAATTTAAGCAAAAAGGAAGGATCCAAACCTACCTTGCACTCCCCTGGTCGTTCTCCTGAGCTCCAGAGCTCTCCTTAGTCGGTTTGGGCAAGGGAAATAGTGAAGGAAACGAAAGAAATGTTCCCTTGTAAAGAGGGGAAAAAGGCTTATATACTTAGGTGGAAATCCAACATAGGCACATAGGTTTTCCTTATTTTCAACTAAGTCCCCCCTTTCTTCTTTGCTCATCCCTTCTTCTTATTTCTATGTACAACCTTCTTCTAAGGTCAAGAAATGAAGGCAAAGAAGATCAACCTATTACTAAAGCACACACATAAAAGGGCTATAGTACTTACACCTTGATTATTCAATCACATAGGTGTTTTTCATTATATGATTATTCAATTGAAGTGACTTCTTCATCATTTCTTCTCTAAATGATGAAAAGAGTCTTACAAGATATTTTAGATGGTGTATTTTACAAGTTGCACCCCTCAAATTGGGTAAATTGCACTTTACTCCAATTTAGGGTTTCAAGCATAGGGATTGCTTCCACAGCTGCACCTTGGTGCCCAAGCTTGGGAAATCCTTCTTACCTCATCATATTCACTTATATGATGCCTCATTTATCAAAAGAACATCTCAACCTGTGAAAATTGCAAGTTAACCCCTTTAACTGGGTAATTTGCACATAGGTCTCTGCATTACAAAACAATGCTACAACTTTGTATATAAAGGAGAAAAATTGAAAGTATATGTTCCTGGGGAACTTAATTACATGCCAAGGAGTCATCACAGGTGTTTAATTACATAGTTAGGCAAAACTTCCAGGGTTATGTTATAACCCAGGTCAGGGATGTTACAAATTATCCACCCCTTCACAAGGATTTCGTCACCAAAATTGATAAAACGTATTAAGAGAAAAGAGCAAGGTATTTCCTTCTCATCTCATTCTCTAGTTCCCAAGTGGCTTCTTCAACACCACGATGGTTCCAGAGGACTTTCATGAGGCTTATATCTTTCTTCTTTAACTTTTTAGTTCTGTTATCTAGGATTGACACTGGTCCCTCCTCATATGTTATATCTTCATTCAATTCTACTTCCATAGGTTGTAGAACTGACTCGGTGTCGGGGTGACATTTCCTCAACATGGAAATGTGAAAAATAGGATGTAACTTCTGCAACTCCTGAGGTAACTCTAGTCTATAGGCCACCTTTCCAGCTCTTTCAACAATTGGATAAGGTCCCATAAATCTAGGAGCTAACTTCCCTTTCTTTCCAAAACGAAGGACTCCTTTCCAAGGTGAGACCTTGAGATACACTTTGTCTCCAACCTGTAACTCTAGGGGTCTACGACGTTTATCAGCATACGACTTCTGCCTATCTTGTGCAGTCTTAAGCTGTTGCTGTATAACTTTAATCTTCTCTGTAGTTTGCTGCACAAGATCAGGACCTAACAACTGGTGCTCACCAGTCTCATACCAACACAAGGGTGATCTACAACGTCTACCATACAAAGCTTCATAGGGTGCCATATCAATGCTATGCTGATAGATATTGTTATAGGCAAACTCTATCAAACTTAGGTGTAGATTCCAACTCCCGATAAACTGGAGAACACATGCTCTCAACAGATCTTCCAAGGTCTGTATAGTCCTTTCTGACTGTCCATCAGTCTGTGGGTGAAAGGCTGTACTAAACCTTAACTTGGTGCCTAAAGCTCTGTGTAACTGCTCCTAAAAGCGACTTGTAAACTGGGGACCTCTGTCAGAAACTATAGTGATAGGAACTCCGTGCAAACGCACTATCTCTTGCACATACAACTGGGATAACCTTTCAGCAGAATAGGTTGTTTTGACAGGTAAGAAATTCGCTGTCTTTGTCAACCTATCAAAAACTACCCAAATGGAATCATGTCCTTTGCTTGTCTTGGGTAAGCCAACAACAAAGTCCATGGTCACATGGTCCCACTTCCATTGTGGTATGGGTAAGGGTTGCATTATTCCTGCAGGTTTCTGGTGTTCAGCCTTGACCTGCTGACACACAGGACACCTCAGAACAAACTCAGCTACATCCTTCTTCATCCCGGGCCACCAATACATATCTTTCAAGTTTCGATACATTTTGGTGCTCCTTGGATGCATATCATACATGGAAGAATGAGCTTCTTCCAGGACTAACTTCCTCAGATTATCTACATCTGGTACTATCATCCTCCCATGATAGCATGCCACTTGGTCATCTGACTCATGAAAACCATCTTGCTTCTCACTACCATACTCAGATCTAATCTGCTGAACTGCAGTATCTACTTGTTGTGCCTCCTTTATCTGCTCTCTTAGAGTAGGTTTAATATGCATCTCAGCTAACAAACTGGCTAACAATGACACCTTCAACTGTACATTGTCTTGCCTTAAAGAGGTAAGCATATCTCTCCTAGAGCATACTAAGGAACTTAGTTGTGCTCTATCCATGGTTGATGTTGCTGATTTCCTACTCAAGGCATCTGCAACCACATTGGCCTTGCCCGGATGGTAATCAATAGTACAATCGTAGTCCTTGATTAACTCCATCCAGCGACGTTGCCTCATGTTAAGCTCATGTTGAGAGAAGATATACTTAAGGTTCTTATGGTCTGTGAAAATCTGGAAGGTTTCTCCGTAGAGATAATGTCTCCAGATCTTCAAGGCATGAACCACAGCAGCTAACTCTAGATCGTGTGTCGGATAATTTTCCTCGTGTTTCTTAAGCTGTCGGGAAGCAAAAGAAATTACTTGTTTATCCTGCATCAACACACATCCAAGTCCATTCTTGGAGGCATCACAGAAGACTACATATCCTTTTCCTTGCTCAGGTAGCACAAGCACAGGTGCACTTGTCAACCTCTCCTTTAACAGCTGGAAAGACTGTTGACACTTATCACTCCAGGCAAAAGGAACATCTTTCCGGGTTAACTTGGTCAAAGGTAAGGCTATAGAACTGAAATTCTTAATAAACCTTCGATAGTAACCAGCTAACCCCAAGAAACTTCTAATCTCCGTCGGTGTTTTCGGTTGTTCCCACTGTCGAACAGATTCTACCTTTACAGGGTCAACACGAATTCCCGAGGCAGATATCACATGTCCAAGAAAAGACACTTCAGGTAACCAGAACTCGCATTTTCTAAACTTAGCGTATAGCTTATGTTCTCTTAGAAAAGTCAAAGTTTGGCGAAGATGCTGCTCATGCTGCTGAGCATCCTTACTATAAATCAGTATGTCATCTATGAAGATGACAACACACTGATCAAGGAAGGGTCGAAAGACTCTATTCATGAGCTCCATGAATGCAGCTGGTGCATTGGTTAGTCCAAACAACATAACCGTGAACTCATAATGACCATATCTTGTCCTAAAGGCAGACTTGGATATGTCACTGTCCTTAATGCGGAGTTGATGATATCCAGACCTCAAATCTATCTTTGAGAAGACTGTTGCACCACACAACTGGTCAAAAAGATCATCAATCCTCGGCAAAGGATACTTGTTCTTTATTGTTACTTTATTAAGTTGTCTATAGTCAATGCACAACCACATTGATCCATCTTTCTTTTTAACAAACAAAACCGGAGCACCCCAAGGTGAGGTACTCGGTCGAATGAAACCCTTCTCAAGTAACTCTTGAAGCTGTTTCTTGAGTTCTGCCATCTCGGCAGGTGCCATCCTATAAGGAGTCTAGGCTATAGGTTTTGTATCTAGGACCAGATTGATTTCAAAATCAATCTCCCGAGGTGGTGGTATACCAGGAAGTTCTTCAGGAAACACATCCTCGAATTCCCTGACTATAGGAACTTCAGCAGGATTGGGACTCTCCTTGGTAACATCTACCACATGGGCCAAGAATGCATAACATCCTTGCCTCATCAGCTTATCAGCAACCATAGATGATACAAGACAGGTGGGAAGAATCTTTCTTTCTCCTTGAAAGATCCATGTGTTGCTTTCATCAGCAAACACTGCCAACTTGGACTCACAATCCAAGACAACTCGATACCTTTCCAAGGTATCCATCCCTAGGATTACATCAAATCCTTGCATATCAAGCGGTATAAGGTCCACTTGGATGCGATGCTTAGAAAAGAAGAGGATGCAGGGAGAGCATACCTCCTGCAAAACAGTAGACCCACTCAACGGAGTCTCTAACAACAAACTATCTGCCCTATGACTAACTGTCATATTGCAGTTGCAAATCACTCTTCGAGTGATGAAAGAGTGCGTAGCACCCGAGTCAATCAGAACAGATATTACACAGGATTTGGACATATCAGGATATAAAAGTTCCATCTGACCTGCCACTACCCGTGGATCGACCACTGCTTCTGGTGGGTACATAGCATAGAACCTCGATGTAGCCTGTTGTTGAGGTGGTACTGATGATCCAGCTTGAGACGCTTGCCTGCGTCCTCGAGCTACTCCTTGAGATTGCCTTCTCTGTGATCCCTGTTGACCTTGTCTTGGAGGCTGTGTCACACTGACAGGCTTAGATCGGCAGTCCTTCATCAAATGTCCCACTTTACCACAGTTGTAGCAGCTTCTCTCCTGTTGTTGTGGTCTTGGTGGTCCAGTAACTGACATTGATGCAGAACTCTGAGAGTCTCGAGGTGGTTGTCCTCGTCCTCTACCTCTACATGGAGACCACTGAGTCTGAGAACTAGATCTAGGTGGTGGAGGATTAGGTGCAGAGGATCTAGGCTTCTTAAAGTCCCTAGATGAAGAACCCTGGAACTGTGGATATCTTTTCTAAGTTTGCCTCTTCTCAACCACAGATCTCTCTATCCTTCGGACTGACTCAATGAAGGTAGAGAATCTCTCTCAGTTTTCTAAGGCAGACACAGGGGTAGTCATGTCAGCATTCAAACCCCTCTCGAATCTCCTGATTCTTTCTTCTTCTGTGGCATCCATGTGCGGACAAAACCGCAACAACTCCATGAACTTAGCTTCATACTCGCTAATGTTCATCATGCCCTGCCTCAGTCTCTCAAATTGAGAGATCTTCTCGTCTAGGAAGGTCTTTGGGAAATATCTATGAACAAATTCCCGTCGAAAGTCTTCCCACGAGATCTCCATTCCAGGTCTCTTCTGCACTTCCATTGTCCACCAATGACCAACACTTCCTTTGAGAAGATAGACAGCGTGTCTGACCTTCTCAGCTTCAGGGATATTGAGAATCATGAAAGCCTTCTCCAACTCTGTCAACCACAAATCAACATATGCGGGGTCGGCGGTCCCAAAGTACTCGGTAGCTCGGACACGACGTAGTCGCTCAAACGTCTTTCCGATACCTTGACCTTCTGGTTGGACAGGTGCCCTGGGTGCAGGCATAGGCATCCTGTCAGTTATGTGTGTCATGGCAGTCATGAACTTCCCGAACATCGTCTGAACTGCTGGATTACCCATGTCAGCTGGGTCAAACTGGGGTGGCTCCCTGGGTGGCTCAGGTGCAGGCTGTTCTATTTCTGGAACCCTTGCACCGCCTTGTGGTGCAGCTACGCTACTCTCGGCCACGTGCTCCTCATGTGGCTCTGACATTCTTATATATCTTCTCCTCCTGAGGAGCAGAAGATTCTATTAGATAAGGAAGGAATACTAAAGATAGACTCGACTTCCTAATTCCTATGCCTCTGTAGACTCGACGAACCTAGAGCTCTGATACCACTTAATTGTGGGCTCCGATCTCCAAACCACGATACAATCACGTTTTAAACTTAAGCGGAAATAATCGATTAACAGCGGAAGACAAAAATCACGGGAAATTAAAACTTTTTGAGATAAGAGCTTGAAACCACAAACCTTTTCCATAGAAAAAGGATTTAAACTGTATACATCTCTGTCAAATTACTTCTTGAGTAATTATATACAACATGATACAAAATCTCAAGAATTCATAACCAAAAGACTCCAAGACCTGAGAGTACAGAGGACACATAGGACTGACTCTAACTACAACACATGGCAGGCTGAATCTCCACCTGAGATTTACTGCTGCTCCTGGTGCTACTACTGCTGGGATTGGTCACCTGTATTCTGGTTCCTCCGTCTTCGACGACCACCTACAAGGTTGAAGTCTACGGGGTGAGACAATTTTACATAATTGTCCCAGCGAGAGTTATAACTCTCCACCAGAAGCTTTATTATAACATTAAGGAATATTATAGACAAGATAACATAAACCATACAACAACAGGTTTAACAACAAGTGAAGAAACTTCTACTTAAGCAGTCATGTCTTTAAAACATATAAAGGACATGTATACAAAATATCTGAACAGATCATTAATGTAAACAATGTAACAACAAACATTGTTCCTCGTAGTTAAACCTAAACAGATATACTACGCGGATGATTATGTTTTACAATCATTATTATGCCCTGTGGAGATGAGGCATACCACTCATACTCCAACTGATCGCTAAGAAGTCACATCAATATCATACATAGGTCATTAAAAGAGCCGGATTCTTATGACCTCATCTTCCTCAGTCAGTTAGAGGATTGCTTGCAGGACATCTTGTGTCTCTGCTATTATAGCTTACCAGGGTAATCTGGTCCTTCGCTATTTTAGAGTTACAGTGGTGTTCTGTACTCTCTTCGTCATCAGAAGATTTTTTGTTTATCTCTCACCGATGCGGTATTTGTGTTTTCTTTGGGATATTTGTGGTACATCTCACCATTTGGTTTTGTAGTGAAAGATTGACTGATTATGATAAATCTACATCAATTCCTACACTAGGATGTAAGGATTTACGCATCCATCTCCCCCACATACTCAAGAGTATGTGATCCAGGAGTTCCCTTGGGAAAACCTGTTTCACCATCATTTGGTTTCTGACAATGATGGATCTATGATCAGGGCTCTACATTACACTTGATTAGTTAGGTACATTCAGTATTCTTTTAACATCATACATTGTTCTTCAAAACAATGACATTAGCATAACAACTATAAAGTGAGAATACTTAAATGTAACAAGCCTAACTCTTAATAATCATCATTTCTCAATACATTCTTCACAAGTCATCTCTTAAAGCATGACCTTGATGGTATTTATGGCTCTCACAACCCATAAATCTCATTAGATGTCACTAACAGTGCATCAGGATATTTCACTTATTCATAAAGCTAAGACATGCTTTCAATGAATATAGTAACATAATCCATACCTGGATATGATCATCATCTCATAACAACCTCCATGGTTAATTCAACTGATAACAGTAACAAATTCATTCTAGAGGTTATACCTTCACACTCTTAGAAGAATCAAGTTCCCCAATATTCATCAATCAGGGTTTACTATTCATATTACATGTCATCACCCTAGAATTAGGGTGTACTATTCACCCATGGTGAATTGAACTCATAACATCATCATGTATGAGAATCATTATCATTAAAGCTCTTAAATAAGATTAAGATTCACTAAACATCATAATTAGGGTTTCCATGATCTCACTTAGGTGGATCATACCCTAATCATGCACATTCATGTGTATTGAAGGTATCTTACTTGAGTTTCCACCCTAAAAGGGTACTTTCTCTCTCCTCTTACTAGTAGATGGTGATAACACCAATCTATATCAGGTTGGGTTAAGTCCTCCTTGACTAACATAGAGCAAATCACCACTATTGAGTGATTAGGGTTTGATTAGAATAAGATTTCACTCAATTGAACCTTTCAAGGGTATTATGGTAAATTACACATTGATCATCATCATGGGTTAATTTAATAACCACTTGACCCTTAATGTCTCTTGGTATTATTATGGTTTAGGTTGAACAACCATTACACCATCTAAGCCCTCAAGGCATTAGGCAAACTTATCCTCAAAAGACTTCAATAGGTTTCACACCTTCAACCTTCATACGATCTTAAGGTCGTATGCCCTCATTCGATCTTGAGGTCGTATACCCTCATTCGATCTTGAGGTCATATACCCTCATACGGTTTGAGGTTGAATGCCCTCATACGGTTTGAGATCGAATGCCCTTATACGGTTTGAGATCGAATGCCCTTATACGGTTTGAGATCGAATGCCCTCATTCGGTCTTGAGGTCGAATGACCCTATACGGTCTTGAGGTCGAATGACCTTATATGGTCTTGAGGTCAAATGACCTTATACAATCTTGAGGTCGAATGACCTTATACGGTCTTGAGGTCGAATGACCTCAAAAGCTCAAGATCGTTTGGACCTCCAAGGTGGTTCAAAGGGTAACTCTATTAGGGTTTCTTATGTTGAAGCCATCAATTGGTCTAAAGCTTGCTAACCACTTATAAATTGAGTCAATTAGGATGATCCTTAATCAATTGGACACCACATTAACCCTCAATTGAAATCCAATTAGGGTTAAGTCCATCTCAATTAGGGTTTCAAATCGGATGGTCATCAATATTCAACAATGTGAATCAATTCAAGGTTGAACCTATCAATTGACCTCCAATTGGGCCCAAAATTGGCCCAAACGGTCTTGAGATCATTTGTATATCATCCAAACGGTCTTGATACCGTTTGCCCAAAGTTTGACCAAAAACCAAGTTGGTTGGATTAGGGTTGAACTCCAATTAGGTTTAAATTCAGCATTTTTATCAATTCCTCTTTTTATTGCAATTGGACCCTCAACCTATCAAATTATCTCAACCTTGGACCTTAAATCGGTCTTGGGTTGTACCCAAACGGTCTTGAGACCGTTTGGAGGAACCCCATACGGTCTTGAGACCGTTTGGGTCCTTGAACCCAAAACTCAACAAGATCTATGCTTAAAAACAGCAAATCAACCCGATTAGGGTTAGGTTGTTGAAGTGGCTTCAACTCTCAATTCGTTTGGAATTAGTCCATAAAATTTGGTGAGTCATTAATTAACATCTTTATGAATAGTAATCTCATACGGTCAATGCTTGGTCAACCATCTTATACGGTCTTGAGACCGTTTGCCCAAAAAGGGCAAATTAAGTAGATTGAAAATCTGAACTAAATTCAATTGAATTTGCTAATGTATTTGCCTATATCTCACGATTCCCTTGGAGTTAACCTCTAAAATTTTGTGGGTAATTAGCCTACATAATTTTGAACAGAATTCTCATACGGTCCACGCTTGGTCAACGCAGCCATACGGTCTTGAGACCGTATGCCTTCATACGACCTTGAAACCGTTTTCCCATCAAACGGTTTTGCAAACCGTATGGGCACTTGGTTGAGGTCGTATGGCAAAGTGGAAAACCGTGGATAAACATAGGAAATAACGCCCTCATCTTCTTCCTCAAGAACAGCAACAGTTCCTCTCGGATTTACTTGCAAGGAAGCAAGGGAAGATAGGGAAGAAGAAGAACTAGCAACTAAAAGCATAGAAAAGATGTATATAACAAAGCATAGGTTTAGAGTTATAAAACCCGCCTAAAGCTTGCTCCTTGAGCTCCAAGCTTTCGAGCTCCAAGCCTTTAATGGCGTCCTAGAAGCTCCATAGGTCGGCCAAGGTGAATCCTCCAAGAAAAGTTGAGAAGAGATGGTTAGAAAGATAGAGCTAAGTGAGCTAGCCATGAATTTGACCTTGAATTCGAGTTTCATCCAAGAATTTAAGCAAAAACGGAAGGATCCAAACCTACCTTGCACTCCCCTGGTCATTCTCCTGAGCTCCAGAGCTCTCCTTAGTCAGTTTGGGCAAGGGAAACAGTGAAGGAAATGAAAGAAATGTTCCCTTGTAAAGAGGGGAAAAAGGCTTATATACTTAGGTGGAAATCCAACATAGGCACATAGGTTTTCCTTATTTTCAACTAAGTCCCCCCTTTCTTCTTTTCTCGTCCCTTCTTCTTATTTCTATGGACAACCTTCTTCCAAGGTCAAGAAATGAAGGCAAAGAAGATCAACCTATTACTAAAGCACACACATAAAAGGGCTATAGTACTTACACCTTGATTATTCAATCACATAGGTGTTTTTCATTATATGATTATTCAATCGAAGTGACTTCTTCATCATTTCTTCTCTAAATGATGACAAGAGTCTTACAAGATATTTTAGATGGTTTATTTTACAAGTTGCACCCCTCAAATTGGGTAAATTGCACTTTACTCCAATTTAGGGTTTCAAGCACAGGGATTGCTTCCACAGCTGCACCTTGGTGCCCAAGCTTGGGAAATCCTTCTTACCTCATCATATTCACTTATATGATGCCTCATTTATCAAAAGAACATCTCAACCTGTGAAAATTGCAAGTTAACCCCTTTAACTGGGTAATTTGCACATAGGTCTCTACATTACAAAACAATGCTACAACTTTGTATATAAAGGAGCAAAATTGAAAGTATATGTTCCTGGGGAACTTAATTACATGCCAAGGAGTCATCACAGGCGTTTAATTACATATTTAGGCAAAACTTCCAGGGTTAGGTTATAACCCAAGTCAGGGATGTTACAAATAGTCAATTATGGTGAACCTTCACCTCGACTCGATTCCCGTCCCATCTGATATCCAAAAGTATCATAGTTTACTAATCTAGGGTCAAGTAATCTAGATTACCATTATTGTTAATAAGTTTCCCAATTGAGGTATTAAGGTGGAAATTTCATATGACTTCATTTCTATGGATAATAAAATGAGTCAATCTAGGGTTTGAATATCAAACTATGGTTTCATTTATTCTAACACAGTGAAATAAAGATATTCAAACGTAGTCAAAGGAAAAAGGGGGAAAGGATATTGGTTATCCACATAATCAAATAGGGGCCTAGAATAATGAAGGATTAGCCTATATGTCTGGAATCGAGTATGTTACAACACTCCACCCCATAAAGAGGATTTCGTCCCCAAAATCCATCCAGTTGTGGTATGGTATGCTAAGTTATACTTTTAACCAAGTTATAAATTTGTAGTGTACTTAATGTAGGGGATCATAACATACTACTCATGTCATACTTATCGTCTACTCTCAAGGTGAAATTATATGTATCCATGTGTCATGCATCCATTAATTTGATTATGGTAGATGTTGGGTTAGAAAAGTTACAACACGATCTAGGAATGTCGACCAGTCTGCATCCATAAGGATCACCTAAATGTTATCATAATTTTGCCATTCTTTGATCACGATCCACATAATTTCTCTTGTCATCATCATCCTCATCAAAAACAACATCATCATCACCACCATCATCAACATATCATCATCTTCACCATCATCAATGTCATCATCATCCTCATCATAATCATCATAAACATCGTTAACCTTGTTATTAATAATAGTCAATTTATGTATGCCGCACGTATATGTCTTGTTTTCCTTCTGGATTAGGGTTATATCTTAAACTGAATTTATTTATAGATTTTATCAAGGGGGATGAATTATGAGGTGTCACATAACAATGACAACACATACACTTTAGTAGGCGCATTAGGGTTGGGGTGTAAGTTTAGGGTTTTGTTTTCCAATAGATTTTCTCATTCTTATATCAGCACTATAGTGTGTTGTATGAAAGTTATTGAATTTCTCATTCATGGGTTAACTTTACACATTACATTAAACATGTTTTGATTAAAGTGTAGTCAATCCCTTCACACTTCTATTTATCATGGTCACAGGGGAAATGTTTAGAAATTCCATCACACTTAGAATGTTCGCCCTAGACTATACTGTATAGTCATCCTAGTCATTTAATTATTAGCAATTTGTTTTGGTATAGGATATCAATTTGAGCTTTTAAGTGTAATTTTTTTACCCCAATCTAAATTAAATACACTTTGAGTATAACTCAAGATAAATTTTTAATTTTTAATTTTTTAAAGTAACATTTAGACTGGTATGGTTAGAAAGGCTCATCTAGAGTTCCCGGTTTGGTAGTCTCTACATATGTTGGACATTTTTACAAGGAGTTATCCAAATTTTACTTATTGTAGCTATTATTAACCTAATTATTCCTTAAATTAGTTTGATCCCAAATGAATAAATTGTATAGAACTCCACCCATCAAAAGGTTAAATTATAACTTAGTGCATAACCTAGAGGGGAAAAAGGGTGGATCCACTAGGTCTTATATATAAAACTAACCATGTCAGTCTTAGGCCTAGGGTATTAGGGTTGAACATGTCAACCAAGGGTGCTTCACTAAAGATCTTCTCTACTACTCAACTTACTTGTGGTGGTGACTTGGTTCTGAAAATTATCAATGAGATCATAAAAAGAAAAATAAATCTTTTGTACATATAATTTAATAACAAAAATAAGTTTTAGCGATAAAGGTCTGGCGATGAAGATGCAAAATTGGCGCCAAAATCGATCCGCGAATCAAGTCAAACACCTTCCACAACCTGAAACATACATTACTATCCTATAGCCACTTCCTTCTACAAAAGAGGTCTGATCCTCCTATCACTTAAAAGGTCATGTGAGTATTCTCTAATATGCAAGCAATGAGAGAGAGAAGGGTGTATATTGCTCATAGCCAATAATCAGTCAAAACCTACCCAAGCATGACATCCACCGTTTCCCATGTCATTCTTAATCATAATCCCCACTACCTCATCCCGAGTCCTAATCGAAACATGAGATTACCCAACATGATAGGTAGTGATTTAGGGTTTTCTCCACCGTAGTTCCTTCAGATGATAAGGTAACCTATATAGTCCAGAGACCCATCTAAATCACTAGGTAAACCAAGAACTCTGAGAGGTGATCATTTAAGTATGCCTACTAAAACATTTAGCTCCATCAATCAATTCTAATACACAAGAATAACAATCCCAATCAGGGTGGAATTCAGCCCTTGAGGGGATGGCATCAAGGCATAGCTATCCTAATGTACTCACATTGAGGGCAAGGCGTGCTATAAACAAAGTTGATATAGTTTAGGATAACACTTAACATCAAAGGAATCTTAATCCTAATCTTAATTTAGGATTTGTATTTTGCATTCATGCATGCTTAGTAACCAAGTGAATGTATGCTAGGCATGCTAGATCAACATCACATAAAAAGGGTCACATGTGATAACTAGGGTTACACCTAGCTATGAATGTCCAAGTCAACCTACACATAATTTAGTCTAGATAGCCTCCCTTAAATCAGGGTATATATCACTAGAAAAGCCAATTGCAGCCCCACCGAAAGGGTGGGGTAGTCTTGGTTTGTCCCATACTATGCTTACACAACTGATGTGTTGTAAGAAGAGGTATTGACCAATTTTAGAAGGGATTGAAATACTAATTGGTAAACCACTAAAAAGAAATACGTCTGACAATAACCTCTAAAAGGTCGCCTAAGTACCTAATTAAGGAACAATGTAGGATAACTTGATATGGTCAAGTTACCGACTGCTTTTGGCTCTGATACCATTTTGTAAAGAGTGAGACCCGATAAGGGATCCACTCTTCACTGAATTGAAGAAATAACCCATCCAATACCAAATGTACCAAAAGGTAACAAGGAAAGGAGGAATTCCATTCATTTCTCAAATGACACACATTACAGAGCATTATAATGTATAAGCAGCAGAACAAAACTACTACAACGTTACAATGGGTATCATTATACAATTGCTCATCACCATAAAAGGTGATGTTACAAGAACCTGAACTAACTACAAATGATCCCATTAGTAGAGAGTAACCTAGCCATTCCAAGCTATCCTTAGGTGCAATTCTCTTTACATGATCTTCGAGCAACCTTGATCTTTAATGCACCTAAACCTGGGTGGAAGGAAATGTCACTCAGAACATAGTAAACAATAAAGAGGCTAGCAAAGGCTGAGTATGTACATATATAAAACATTTTGGGCATTATATAGGGTTAAAAGCGCAAAAGAGATGTTCCCACAAGAAAAGGGGGCTATTTACAAGTAGGTATGTTCAAGAGAAAAGTAACAAAAGAAATGAGGCATATTAAAAATTCAGAATACAAGCATTAGATGAAAATGTCTTGCCATATCATTTAACCAAATCTCACCTAAAACAATAAACATTTGCATGCGTAACAATGTAGACTAAATATACCTAAAACGGGGCCATAACACCATAGGATCATGGCCTAAAAGAAACAAGGGTGAAAACGCACACCCTGGGCAGAATACGCACGCCCTTTATAGGTATGGTTGTACATAAGTACCACTATTCTAGATATTCTAGTCAAACATGTAGCATGTATAAATTAGAGAGCAAGACTGTCATTACAATAATATTCTCATAAATGGTATTAAAAGCAGGAGGGGTCAAAGAACCCATTATAAACAAGGTATCACAACAACTAAATGGATATAATGAACGAAGAGCAGGAAAATATAAATGTCCAAGCAAATGGATTTCCTAGTAGAATAACGATTCAAGAGATGCCTCATTAAATAAATGTAGGTTCAGTCAAATAATGCCCAAAATAAAATAGAAGATGTACATACCTTATGATTATTCCTAGATATTCAATAACACCTCCTAAGCACAGGGTCAGGGTTGTCTCAATCTAGTCATAATAGGTGTGCATTCAATTAATATAAAATGTATTAAATCCCTTACTTAGAAATCGACCCAAAAGTTGGTTGCAAATCTGTGCGTGAAACCTGTCCCAATAAATCATTCATATTTTTCTGATTTCAAATATATATATATATATATATGCCCTATTTGGATAAATAGATAATTTCTTATGAATTTTACAAGACCAAGCAATTTCCGAGGAAAATGAGATCAATTTGTGAAATGACGACTTTGCCCCCGAAATGAAAAGGGAATTAAACAAAATGTCAGGCGCACCTGACTAAGTCGGAAATATGCAGAATTGGGGGTCAACAAGGTCAACATAAATCGACATTCCCATTTTGCCCTTGTGGGCGTGACATGAATGTCACCAGTACCATGGGGAAGGTGGGGTTTTTTCCCAGGGATTGAAATCCCAGCGCCCTTCGCCATGGCAGCTCCACATAGAGCTCGACCAAGGCGCGATCCTCACAATCTGGGACCCTAGGCAAGTGGGAGCAGGAAAGTTAGCTTCACCTCTTCGACCTGGAATTGCGGAGCTTTTGCTCAGGTTCGTTGGTGGTCGGAGTGGAAGGCGAGTCCCATGGAGGGGACGACCACAGGTGGCCATGGCGAAGATGAGGCGAGGGAGAAAATTCGCGAGCAATGCACACAATGCTAGGAGTCATATGGGAATACACCTCGCAAGGAGGTTCATGAAGAACATGCTAGTGTTAGGCTGAAAACAAAGGAAACCAGCGAGACTAGAGAATCGAGCAGTTCACAGAACCGACGGGGTAAGGATGGAACGATGGAGCTTTCAGAACCCTCACAAGGCCCTCAACATGACAATTACTTTGAGGTGTGCTCATGAGGTGTTTTGGAGTTCAACTCATGTCGTGGGTCATCGGGACCCCTTCCGACGATGGTCCAAAATAGAGTAGAGCAGGGTGTTTTGTCGATTGGCCAGACAGGATCACCACGTGATCAACTGAGTACATGGAAAGGAAGGAGGATAGTCCTAGATGGTTACCTCAACACCTATTGAACTGAGGTGGCTCTAGGCTCTGTAACTTCGAGTTTTCTCACCGGAGAAGATGACTTGCCCGCAGCCTATTACAAGTGACCTCAGGCAAAATCAAGCGACGAGCTACGCACGGACGAACACCACAAGGCTTCTAGTACCATCCGTAAGGAAGAGAGGGCATTGGGGTGGAGCGGCGAATCTAAACATTTGTAGCGGCGATTGCTGTCGAGTACAAATAAACATTTTTGCCTTATGGTTCCATAGAGGCCAAGTAAGGGGTCGTTGGACTCGGCATGGAGGGAGGAGTTCGTTGGCGAAGAAATCGTGATGAATCAGTGACTAGTATGATCATGGGGTGACCGAGTGATAGGAGCGCACTGCTGCCATCAGAACAACACGGAAGACGGAGGTAGGGGATGACTGAGTCCCGCTACCCGGCCTGAACTGCTCGCAAGAACGATTCCGGTTCTTGGATCAAGGTCCAGACCGTGACAATTGAAATTAATAAAATCGACCAAACTTTAGGGTCAATGCATACATAATCTATTAGGGTCTAATTAAGTGTGCATTTGATGTCCAAATGACCTCAAATTTTGAGGGTTAACTAATTACGATATGAAGAACTCGATTTTAGGTTTAGATTTGGGTTTTTAGGTTACCTTAGTTGTAGTTTAACCTTTGTGCATTCATCATACAATTAATGCAATGAACTTAGTCTAATAGTCAATTATGGTGAACCTTCACCTAGACTCGATTCCAGTCCTATCTGATATCGAAAAGTATCATAGTTCACAAATCTAGGGTCAAGTAATCTAGATTATCATTATTGTTAATATGTTTCCCAATTGAGGTATTAAGGTAGCAATATCATATGACTTCATATCTATGGATCATAAAATTTGTCAATTTAGGGTTTGAATATCAAAATATGGTTTCGTTTATTCTAATACAGTGAAATATAGATATTCAAAGGTAGTCAAAGGAAAAAGGGAGAAAGGAGATTGGATATCCACATAATCAAATAGGGGCCTAGAAGAATGAAGGATTAGCCTATAAGTCTGGAATCGAGTATGTTACAGTAATAGAATGATAAACCTATTGATCGCAAGTCTAATATGACATGGTAACCATTAAATGGTCATTCAAGCAAGATTAGAGTCAAGTGATCGATATGTGTATTCACATCACATTAGCTGTCACATATAAGTCATGAGGGCAGATGAGTATGATACAATGCAATTCATCTTACAAGTCATTTTAAGGATTGATTATAAAATGAACATAGAGGTTTCAGCATTTAGGATCGACTTTTCATAAGGTTTTAAGGTTCAAGTCTATAAGCACTCAACATCACAAATAAGGGCATAAAGTGTACCAAAGTGAGTCTTTGAACTACTCATGACAAGTAGAATAAAGTATTCACAAAGCATGGGATAAGATATCACAAAGCTTACTTATTTTGAGATTTCATGATTAGATGATGACCATTAAAGTTAAAGGACAACAATCAGTCAAGTTATAGCATATAAGCACCTAAAGGAGTCACTCTCAACTCATGGGTGAACATAGAGGGACCAAATGATATTTTGGGGTGCATTTAGGTATTCTAAGATAATATCACAGTGAAAAGAGAGTTAATGGTTACTATTTCAGGGGCTATGAAAGACTAAATATCATTAATGATGCATATAGTGCATGATTAATATGCATTACTAAACAAGAATCATACAACGACTTCATTTAGATAAAATAAGAATATAAGAGCAAGATTAGGTCTTAAAGGTATATTTATTGAGTAGATCATGATATTCTAATCAAAAAGTAAATATTATATGTTGCATTTGGACATGGGAGGCAAGAGATACCATTTTTCATAGTTTTACCTCAAAATGAAGATCATGGATTGTTGGATCTTGATCCAGGGGTAGTGGAGAGTGTTGGATCCTAGATGGGTGATAAGATTCTCTAGAGGGGTGGTGAATAGAGCTGAATACACTTAAACAAAATTCATTAGACCTTCAAGATATATCAAAAGATAAGGTTGCTAAATAGGAAATTTGTGTGCAACTAAAACATGCATAGAAAGGGAGAGAGAGATTGAGAAAACACAAGTAGACAAGATATTTAGAGTGGTTCCACACTTCAAACTAGAAGTATGTTAGTCCACTTACCTAGAGAGGTAAACCTCTAGGATTTCCTAACCATTGCATTCTTATATTCATTCATAAGACTTACAATACATGACCAACCAAAGGACTTACTTATCCAATACAAAGAGTCTTCAACCTTACCAAGGACTTACCCACTTTGCAAGGAGTCTTCCACCTTATTCCAAGGACTTACCTACTCTTGCACAAGTCTTCATCCTTGCAGGGATTACCCACTCTTCTTGGATCTTCCGCCTTTGACTTCACCTTCACTCGGAGAAGCTTCCACCAAGGACTTACCCACTTGAGCAAGGAGTCTTCTACCTTCACCAAGCTCTTACCCACTCTTTCTCCAAGTCTTCAGCCTTGATCTTCACCAAGGGACTCCTTCCCTTGTTCTTCTTCACCTCTCTTAGCCAAGAGAGAGAACCTTCATCTTCATGATTGAAATGAGAGATGGTGGAAGTGAGAGCCTCGCAAGAAATACATGTAGGACTATCTCTCTTACAAATTTCCTACTCACTCTAATGGATGTAGCAAGTGATTAAGCTTAGAGAGAGAGAGGAGGCTGTAGGAAGCACTCAACTATAGAATAGGAACCTCACATAGAGTTCTGCAATGATTGCTCAACCTTGGAATGAAGCCCAAGGGGTCCTATATATAGCTAGGGATGCCTCTTAGACTTTGGGAGCACTTGAGAATGAAAACTATATGTTTTGTGGCTTGCAACAGATATATTTTCACTTGTTGCAACTCTACAATGGCTAGAAGCACTTTTCTGCAGTTTTCCGTATAGTGCAATTGGTTGATTTTCTATAAGGGTAACTCGATCGATAGAGTAAAAGACAAAGTCGATATTCAGACCATCGGTCAAGTTTGTCCTGGGGAAACTCGACCAACCAATGAAAATCGAATTGGTCATGTACTCCATTGGTCGAGTTTTGTGTAGTGTAAACTTGACCGATCAAAAGTCATTTTCAAGATCCAATCAGGATCGGTCGAGTTTGCAACTCACAGAACTCGATCGATGAACAACTTGATGTGAATTTTGGAAAATGGCTTTTGAGTGCTTAAACATTCGATCCAA
The DNA here is from genome assembly GCA_963693085.1 of Alisma plantago-aquatica. Classification (NCBI taxonomy): domain Eukaryota; kingdom Viridiplantae; phylum Streptophyta; class Magnoliopsida; order Alismatales; family Alismataceae; genus Alisma; species Alisma plantago-aquatica. The sequence goes on along the minus strand of OY856409.1, from coordinate 6,009,200 downwards.
GTGCTCCTGATTTTTTCTAAGCTTAATTACAAGTCATACAATCATTACAAGTGATTTACAACATGATTCTAATGGATTTACATCATATTAAAAAAACATGCACTTGTATTGATTTTGACTTGTCTTGTCTCCAATTTGATATGCACAAGTTAGGGCATTTGGAGTGTGTCTATACATGATCTGAAAACACTCAAGTAGAAGCATCAGACACCAATATGTGGAATGGTTAGTCATCTTCAAAATATGGGTTTAGTCAATTTAGACGTGAGTCAACATTGACCTAATTGACCTTGAGTCGACATTCTCCCCCTTTTTGAAGATGACAAACCATTCCATAAATGTATTGAAAGCTTTTAAGTAAAATCATACCTTTGGAGAAACCTAGGGGTTTCAATAGGACTGGGCTCATATGCTCCCCCTCAATTGATGCGCAAGGAGTTCTCATACTCCTCCTCAATTGATGTTATTTCTCCTGCATGGTTAGCTTTCATATCATTTATAGAATACTATGTCTTCTACTCATATATGTTCTACACATATATGTCTTCTCCCATTTACCTTATCCCCTTTACATGGACATACTTATCCTCTTCATGTAAGACATGCCTTCTTCCTCTTTTAAAAGAAGACATACCTTTCGCCCCCTTTGTCATTTAAAAAAGTGGGGTTATGAAGAAATAAGAAACATCACTTGTTAAAGAGAAAGGATATAACACAAATATATATAAGGAGAGTGGAAGAGCACAGATAGGGGCTTGTCCAAGCATAGAAAGAAAAGCAAGTTAAATCATATACTTGAACAACCCAAAAATGCAAGATAAAGTGCTGTAGAAAAATATTAAATCACAATTTTTACCCTCAAGATGACAGAATTTGCCCAAAAAGTGCCAGGGCTCATGGCAAAGCGATGAGCCTTGCTCAAAAGGTCGTTTATGCATGAAAAACACTAGTCTTGCAGAAAAAACTGAAAATGGAGCAGAATCTGCATAAAATCCATAAATACTCCAATTTCTACATACAATGTTGCTCTAAGTACCCTGCATCACAATGTTATGCAAGCAACTCAAGATAGTAGATATGAAATTCAAGGAACAAGCTTGAGCATGTATGAGACAAGATACAAGCATAGCATATATATGAGCAAAGATGCCAGTTATAAACAAGGTTAGAACTACATGTATATGAACTACTAGTAGATGTTATCACAATTTAGGACTACTAGTAGGATCTAGATCATAGCAAGAGATACCAAAAGATACACAAGATGAAGCAAGCTATGAGTAGATGTAGAGATATATCCAAACAAAGAGATATGCAATTTTAGAAGCATGAAAGGATATAACTCACATACAAATATGCATCATTACCAAAGGATGATTACCACTAAGAACCTCAAGGTTGTATCAACACAAGATATACACCTATATAGATGTAGCAAGTTAGATCACAACGGAAGCAATTTTAGACACAACCAAGAGATCCAAAGAGATCATCATCAAAACCTACAAAACAACTCAAAGCAAGTAATTGCAAGATATAGATATACCAATTTAGAGCAATTTGAAAGATAGAGTTGTAAGCAAGATAGGCAATTTAGAACATGGCAATATGCATATATAAAGGTACCAAATGAGACTGCTAAAGAATAAGGCTATTGGTTGAGAAAATCTAGTTGAGAGGAAAATTCTCATTCAATAAGCCAAATGTATATTCTGTGCACAGTGTTATCGGTCGAGTTCTATGCATTGACAACGACTGATGACAGCTATTGGAAACACCCATTGGTGCCTATCGGTCAAGTTTCAAACATTGCACACTCGACCGATAGAGAAGCCGTCAAAAAGTACATATATTTTAAAAAACATATTTAAAGGCATGCTAAAAATTCAAACCATATCCAAACATGTCTAAGCAAGTTAGTAATGTACTATGAAAGCATTAGAAACAATTTTTGAACAAGAGTGTGATGAGAATCACAAAATACCACTTTTGACTCAAAAACCACATGCATAGTGCACACGAACTTGACAAAAACAAGTTAGAAATGGTTAAAAGCAAGAAAACATTTACCTTTGCTCTTACCATTCCTTTTTCCATTTGTTGTCACCCTCTACACATCTCACCTTTCTTCTTTCATGTGGATTGAGAAGTCAATTTGTAATTCAATAGCTTAAGTCAATCCATTTGCAAGTACCTACAAGAAGAAAGATGAAATGGTCCCCAATCATGTTTTTGGGTCCAGAGGGGTTAGCTTAGCAACCCAAGGCCTAGTGCTCTTGGGTGCTTTCCTAAAAGGACAACAAGTAGAATTATGACCAATTGCATTGCAATAGTTGCATGTTCCCATAGTCATAGAACTAGTGAGTTCTCCATGGAAGATTGGAGGTCCTTTACCTTTGTTGTTCCTTTTACTACTATCATACCCTAAACCATGTCTACCAATTTGTTTAGTAGTATGGTGTAGGATGCCATTAAGACTCTTTTTACCAACTAAGAATCTTTGCAAAGAGGATCTCAAACTATCATTATCATGCTTAAGAGAAGCAATAGTAGAAGACAAATGTTTGATATTATCTTTAGCATGCAAAAGATCATTTCTAAGCCAAGAGCTTTAGTTAAATAAGAATCTCTATCAATATGAAGAGCAGCAACATCATTCTCTCTATTAGTAGAACTAGAACAAGATTCATGCAAATTGATTTTAGCAAGCAAGGAGGCATTTTCTATTTCTAATTCTTGCAAAACAAAATCTTTGTCCTTGTTTTCAGATTTAAGAACACCAATATCATGCATGAGAGAATCAACAATTAAAGTATGCTCTTCATAAGAACTAGGCATGAGAGGTTGAGCTTCTAAAAATCTAATCTTATCAAGCAAACTAGCATTTTCAAGTTTAAGAGAGTCTACTTGGATAATACAAGCATTTTTATCATCAAGCAAGAAGGAATTAGCATGTTCAAGATCATTTAATTCTACATGCAAATTATCAACAATTCTAGCAAGCTTTTTCCTTTTCCTTTTAGAAGACTTAAGAGAGGCACAAGTATCATGAGTAATAGCAATAAAACATTCTTTATCTAAAGAGTTTAGATTTACCTCACTTTAGACCTTACTTGTTAATTCCATAAGAGCAAAATGACATTCTCCTTCATCACTAGAGCTTGAGCTTGATCCTACACTTGAATCTTCACTTGAGCTTGAATTGGAGGATCCACTTGAGCTTGAGTGCCATTTCTCCTTCTTCTTGTGAATATGGGTCATTTTGCCTTGTGGGCAATCTTCCTTGTAGTGACCCTTCTTTCCACATGAAGCACCGGATGGAGGAGGACTTGCGTTTGTAGAATCTACCCTTGAAGTACATGGCATCTTCTTCAACTTGAGAGGATGGAGAATCTTGACCAACAATAGCCTTGATTTGAGCTTTGATTTCAGCCTTCTTCATTCTCTTGAGTTCTTTCTCCTCTTGTATTTCTACTTCCTCCCTCTTGTCAAGTGTGGCTTCATGTGATTGTAGATTTCCAATGAGCTCTTCGATATGGACATCCTTAAGGGACCTTGCTTCTTCAATGTAAGTCACCTTGGGTTCCCACCTCTTGGGGAGAGTTCTAAGGATCTTTGAGTTGATCTCTCCACTAGACATAGGATGTCCTAGAACAGCAAGACCATTCACAATGGTGTTGAGCCTTGAGTACATGTTGGCTATCCTCTCCTCCTTTCCCATCTTGAAGTTATCAAGCAGCCCTTTGAGCATGTAGACTTTTCTTTCCTTCACTTGATCTGTCCCTTCATAAGTGATGCATAGCTTTCTCCATACCTCATAGGCTGTTTCACATGAAGAAATCCAGTTGAAATCGGTGGGGGTCATGGAGGCATAGAGGATGTGCATGGCTCTAGCATTCAAGGTTGCTTTCTTCAAGGTAGCTTCATCCCAGGCTTCAATCTTTGTCTTTGGTAGCATGTAAGGGCTCTTCAACATTTGCCACATCTCAAGACTTGATCCTTGGATGTAGAATTGAAGCCTTCTTCTCCAATAGAGGAAATTGCTCCCATCAAAGATTGGTAGGCTGATCTAATATCTCCCTCCCAGATAGTCACCCATCTTCTCCTACTTGTTGAAGTATGCATGGAGAAGCCTCGCTCTGATACCAATTGTTGGATCCTAGATGGGTGATAAGTTTCTCTAGAGCGGGGGTGAATAGAGATGAATGCACTTAATCCAAATTCATTAGACCTTCAAGATATATCAAAAGATAAGGTTGCTAAATAGGAAATTTGTGTGCAACTAAAACATGCATAGCAAGGGAGAGAGAGATTGAGCAAACACAAGTAGACAAGCTATTTAGAGTGGTTCCACACTTTAAACTAGAAGTATGTCAGTCCACTTACCTAGAGAGGTCAACCTTTAGGATTTCCTAACCATTGCATTCTTATATTCATTCATAAGACTTACAATACATGACCAACCAAAGGACTTACCTATCCAATATAAAGAGTCTTCAACCTTACCAAGGACTTACCCAGTTTGCAAGGAGTCTTCCACCTTCTTATAAGGACTTACCAACTCTTGTACAAGTCTTCAGCCTTGCAGGGATTACCCACTCTTCTTGAATCTTCCGCCTTTGACTTCACCTTCACTCGGAGAAGCTTCCACCAACGACTTACCCACTTGATAAATGAGTCTTCTGCCTTCACCAAGGGCTTACCCACTCTTACTCCAAGTCTTCAGCCTTGATCTTCACCAAGGGACTCCTTCCCTTGTTCTTCTTCACCTCTCTTAGCCAAGAGAGAGAACCTTCATATTCATGATTGAAATGAGAGATGGGGAGGTGGTGGAAGTGAGAGCCTCACAAGATATACATGTAGGATAGATCTCTTATAGATTTCCTACTCACTCTAATGGATGTAGCAAGTGATTAAGCTTTGAGAGAGAGAGGAGGCTGCAGGAAGCACTCAACTAGTAAATAGAAACCTCACATAGAGTTTTGCAATGAATGATCAACCTTGGAATGAAGCCCAAGGGGTCCTATTTATAGCTGGGGATGTCTCTTATCCTTTGGGAGCACTTGAGAATGAAAACTATCCATTTTGTGGCTAGCAACAGATATATTTTTGCTTGTTGCAACTCCACAATGGCTAGAAGCACTTTTTTGCACTTTTCCGTACAGTGCAATCGGTCGAGTTTCTATAAGGGTAACTCGACCGATAGAGTAATAGTCAAAGCCGATATTCATACCATCGGTCGAGTTTTTCCTGGGGAAACTTGATCGACCAATGAAAATCAAATTGGTCATGTGTAGTGTAAACTCGACCAATCAAAAGTCATTTTCAAGATCCAATCAGGATCGATCGAGTTTGCAACTCACAGAACTCGACAGATGAACAACCTGATGTGAATTTCAAAAAATGGCCTTTGAGTGCTTAAACATTCGATCTAAGTGCTCCTGATTTTTTCTAAGCTTAATTACATGTCATACAATCATTACAAGTGATTTACAACATGATTCTAATGGATTTACATCATATTACAAAAATGTGCACTTGTATTGATTTTGACTTGTCTTTTCTCCAATTTGATATGCGCAAGTTAGGGCATTTGGAGTGTGTCTATACTTAATATGAAAACGCTCAAGTAGAAGCATTAGACACCAATATGTGGAATGGTTAGACATCATCAAAACACGGGTTTAGTCAATTTAGACGTGAGTCAACATTGACCAAATTGACCTTGAGTCAATAGAGAGGCCATTAGGTGGATGGCCACTAGCAGCCCAACGGAGCCTCCCTAACTCCCCAGATCACTCGTCACCATTGTGCATCACTTGCAACAACCTCTCTCCACCACCAGTAACTGCTGGTCGTCGCCGATCACGATCGGACAGCCTGACCCTTTGACTCGTACGCATCATGCGACTCTCCTAGCCTGCGTCCACTCAAAGAGGGAGGGAGCGAGAAAAGTGGAAGCACTGAGGATTCCACGAGATCTGGGTAGTTGAACCATGATCTGACGGACCCCAGATCATACTCCTTGCTACGCCCAACAACAGGAGGCTCGTCCTCCATGTAGAAGCCCTTGTTGTGGTGCCCTCACTAAAAAAAGAGAAGAAGGGGGTATCGAGAGTTGGGAAACTTGGTAAAGTATCCAATTGACTCCGCAACACTGCCACGGGTTAAAAGATAGACCTAAATGTAGATGGGGTTGAGGATAGATCAAACACCCAAACATCCTTTGAGGTGGTGCTGCCATGAGAGGGTAGGATACGAAGCTCAAATTACGTGGTGCTAGGGTTCATGAAAGTCAAGAAAAAGGGCTAAATGAATGGGTGAGAAGATTTATAAGAGGATGAATGGTTAGCTTGTGTCGAAAAGGTGAGAAATGGGGAGATTAGTGATGCCATGGCTGGGGCTGGGTAGGTGGCTGCCTGTAACACCCCAATTTTTCACAATTTAAAAAAACATAAAATGAATTTTATTAAAATATAGTTGAAGGGCTTAATGTAAAAAGGCAATGGAATGATATTCCTTATAGAACACAAAAGTAAGACAAATAAGAAAAATATAAAACTAAAATTGCACTTTCTCTTATACATATGCCATCACGTATTGCAATTAACTTAAAATATTGATTGAATGATTTCCATTCTCTTTTTTTCTCTCTCGTCCATGAAAATGTTTAAAAGAAATAAATTTGGAAAATAAAGAAGTCGAATTTGAAATGATAAACATATAGCTTGAATGAGAAGTTTACTTTCTTGTATAGATTTTAAGATAAAAGGGATAAAACATAATTCACTATTTCTCTCTCCTCTTTCGAATAATCAAAAGATAAAGAAAAATACAATGCAATTATTGGCTTAATTTTGGATGCATGGAAGAGAATATTCATCAATCACATGATGTGGATATTACTTGCTTTCCCCTATTGAATACATGTAACATTATCCTCTCTCGAGTCTCTTTCTTTAATAAAATTTTGCATAAAGGCATAATAGACTTAAATGTGAATAAATATTGATGATCTCATTTTTAGAGTCAAAGAAATAATTAAGCAAAATCTTTTAACATTATCTCACCTTTTAATTCATGAAAATGAAGTAAATAACAAATATAGAAATTGTAAATAAAAGATATTAAAAACTCAAATTTTATTGTCTAGGAAGGATCTAGAGTATGCAATTAATGTGTGGTCCAAATTGGTTTTGTTTCAAATTTGTTTGACCTCTCAAATAAATATAAAACACAATGAAAATCCATTTAACACATGCAATGTAAACATTAATTAATTGTTGGTAAAAATTTGTCAACATGAGACAACATATTTAAAATAGTAGAAGGGAAGCTAGAAGGAGAGTTTGATTATTTTCTTTCTTTTAACATCATTAATTTTAGACTACAAAAATGTGGGTTTTGACCCATCACCTTTCCAACACAACTACGAAGCATGATATGAAAACATAAATGTCATTATGGATGATAATAGGTTATAAAATTATGGACAATTAAAAATGGTTTATTGTTACATAGTTATAGCATCACTTTAAACAACTATTAATTATATGGGAATGAGTAATTGTAGTCAACAATTTTTAAATAACACATTGAAATCACATTGTATATTCTTTCTTTACAACTAGTTCATGTAGATGTAAACTAAAGTTCTTTTTTCTCTTTCTATACAACTAGTGCATGTAGATGTAAAATAAAGTTATTTTTATTAAATGAAATAATGTGTCTCGGCCTTAGTTGCATGGAAATAAGACATTATGGTAATTATGTAACGAATGGTACAACTCTCTCACATTTTCTCTCTTTCTTTGTGATTACTAATAAAATTTAATTGTAATTTAGTTAATGTAATACTTTTAATAAACAAATAAAATTAAATGATAATAAATTCTCTCTTAAATATCTCATTCAAAAGATATGAAAGATAATAAAGAAAATTCACAAATAAAAGATAATTAGTTTAACCACAAAGTTGGACTTTAGTAATTAACAAAGAGAAAGATGTTTTTCACCTATTCTTACCTTTTAATATATTGGAGTTAGGATAATGGCCAATGTTTAATTAAAGGACAAAAGATATTAAATTTTTTAAATCCACTTGGACTAGAAAGTTTCTAGACCCCTAACACCTATAAAAGGGACCTCCATGATCCTAGCATACCAAGGAAGAGAAAAATAGCCTATATTCTTGCAAAAGATACATACCCCGCGTCAAAGATTAGAGAGACCATCTTAGGATCAACTTCACTCCAAGCAAATTTGCCCATGTTCTTTTAAATCACATCCAGGTGCTACCTCAAGAATAAAAAATACAATCTTAGGATCTACATTGCTCCAAGGTAAATTGGTGATGCTATTGAGCACCAATACTATTGGTTGTTTGCATGTTAAGTATAAAGTAGACATTATTGTTTCAAATTTAATGTTTTAATCATGTTCACTATATCACTGCTTGATGACTGCTATATGCTATGTCCGATGTTTATAATGTTCACTATGATTATAGCTTATGATTAATGACTCATGAAAATCATGTAAATGATCAAGAGGGAGAAATCCGATCATGTTTAAGATATCATGTTAATGGGGAGAAATCCCATCATGTTAAGTTCAAGAATCATGATTATGTTACTATTAATGTCATGGTAACAATCAAGTTAATTGGAATTGAAATATTGTAAAGAGGCGAAATCACCTCCTTACTAAAATTTAAAGGAAATACAAAACATCCACTTTTTTCCAAGAAGAATAGATAATGTGGAATGCATGTATAATATTCCAAGTAAATAATCATGATTTAGATACATATAAAATGTCAATAGCAGCAGAAAGAAACTAAGTTATTACATTGCTACTTGAACTCTTGTTCACTACATGAGTTTCTTTGGAAAGGAAAAGAAATGAAAAGAAACTATAGGATCTAGCAATAAGAAACCTAGTCATCCTTGATCGCAAAACTTGAATCTACTACTCCGGAACATGGTCACCTTGACCTTGTACAACACCTTGATCTAACCCTGGGTGGTTGGGGAAAGCACCCAACAAAAGGGAAAGAAAAATAATGTATGTGTCAGAGAAAATGAACAAGGACAAAAGTTAAGAAAACTATAAGGAAATAAGGATGAGATTTCATCATAAGATGAAGATAGTCAAAAGAATGAGGTATAAATAAATAGATGTTTTCCATAACCAAATAGTAAAAATGTTGCATGCATGATTAATATTGACTACCTAAACTATGTAGGTTTGAGGCACCTACCTAACCTCAACCAACAAGTGAGGGAGAGTAACATATTCCAATCATCTACAAATATTCTATATTGGGGAGAGTAACACATTCCCTAGGACTAATTTACACATTCCCTATCTATGGGTGGTTGTACAAAAATACCATTACACTTGTTCAATAGTCTAATAAAATCAACATGCTAAGAACTATGGCAAGTATAAGCATCAAGCAAATATAAACATGGCAGTGGGGTACAAGACCCAATAAGTAAACATTAAAACTTATTTTTGAGGCAAATATAGCTAAGGAATTTTCAAAAGGAAGGTTAGAATTTTATAGAAGCCTCATTAGGGAAACTATGTTAAGGTTACAATTTTTCCTAACTTAGGAGTAAGGAAATAACATACCTTTTCTTAAGAGATCCAATTACTTCTTCTTCACTACTTTAATCGATTCCAAAGCTTATTTTTCCCATTTACAATGTTTAACATGAATTTGGGTTTACTCATGTATAAAGGCAAGGAAACCCAAACTTTAGGACTCTTCAAACAAAACCTTGATTTTTATTTTGAAACTTTCACCATTAACTTAGTTAGGTTTTTCTGATTTAAGAAAACATAAAATATTGTATAATTTGGAGTTATGAATATTTGGGTGTATCTTTGGTTATTTTTAGTTATGTAATTCATTTTCTAAAAATCCCTTTTGATAAAACTCAAAATCATCCTTTGGAATTATTTTATTAGAAAGATGAGATTTTTTGAGTTCAAAACATAATTTATTTTTAATTTTGGACATTGGAATATTTAGTTATGATTTTATGAAAATCAGCTAATACAAACATGACATGTAGGCAAAGTGGTTGCAAAACACAAAGAGAGGGCAAAGAATGGGCCCACCTCGCTGACTTGGCCCAATCTGAGTTGGACAAGATAGGGTTCAAAGTTGTGACTTTGAATCTCCCCAAAGCAAAGCAAAATTTGCAAAAAGACAACTCTGCCCTTGGGTGGAAAACGAGGAGAAGAAGAAAACAAGAAGGGCATAAGAGAAAATGCACACAAGGGATTCATCCCCTTCGTCATGCCACACCATGGCTAATGAGTAGTAGTGTGTGATTTGGGAAAAACCACATGAGTTGATCAAACTCAAAAACAAGTACTCGAGAAGAACCAGTAGGTGATCACAAACTTGCTGAAGTAGAAACTTTGACCCAAGGTAGAGTAGGGAACGAGTAAGGTTTGTCACAACCTTAGATCCTATACAATCTTCCTAATGTTCACACACGTGAGAAATAGGAAATCAAGGGAAGAGAAGAGTTGGGTAAAAGGAGACGAAGGTATAGGGGGTACTATATATAGATGGGATTTGTTCTAGGTTATACACACAATGACAATGAGAGAACTCGATGACCAACTTTGGGCATTTCTCAAAATGTTGACAAAACACTAAAATATTAGGATCAATTGGTGCGTAAAAGAATTTGGAAACCATAGGAGAAGAAATCGCTCGATTTCATTAAGAAACGATCGAGAAATCTCAAATCAAAATTCCAATCCGACCTATCCACTTTCCTCATTAGTAGCGAGCTAGGTGATGAGTTCCCAGCCATCTGATCAGTTGGGCGAGCAATCTAGTCCGTTCACTGGCACAAATAGAGTAAAATAAAGGAAAAATACCGTGTGACAATATAAATGCAATCCTAAACCAATTAGGACCTAAGTGTGGATATATTAATTTCCCTTTTTCTCTCTCCTCATTTGAAGGGGTAAACATGCTTCAAATTAAATGAAAATCAACACCGACCCTATTTTTTCTATGAGGAATCCGAATATTCAATTAGTTTTTCCTTTTAGGAATTTCAATATGTTAAATATATCAAAACTTGTTTTCTCTTTCCTCCTTCATTAATGGTGATAATATTCTCTAAATTTGAAGAAACTTCACCCACAAGTCACATTAAGTGCCTTGGATACAAATTTGCCATTAATTTTACATGTTGACATTATTTGTTCATTTATTTAATATATTGAAGGTTCTACACAATGTGTCTCTCCTAATTTCACCCTTTAGTCAAATATTCTCCAAATTGAGTGAAAATTCACCCAAAGATATATTTTAATGCGAAGAACACAAATTTGGCATCCACTATTACTTTTGGAGTCATTAAAGATTTTATTTTGTATTTTTAAGTTATCTCCTATTTTCCCTTTCATTTAATTCAATTATAATTACCAGTTTTCCAAAAGTTGTAAAACTTATCACCCAAGCAAACTTATACTCAAAGGAAATAAATCAGGGTTTAGAATTATCCTCTAAGTTCCACTTTTATGATTTTAGGCAATTTATTCATATATTCACTCAATGGGAAAATAAATTCATTTATTGTCACATTATCTTCACTTTTAGGTTTTTGTTTTCCCACACAAAAGCCATAGAAACCTCTAGATAGTTTTTTATTTTATTCTTATCTCTCTTATGTGGACATTTTACAAATTAAACCCATTAACAACTTTTTCTGAGGTATTTGTGCTTTATTCCTTATACAGTAAAATATTGGGAACAAATGTACACCAAACCTTTATAATTTCCACTAACTCAACATCAAGGACATAAAGGAAAGAAAAGCTTAAAAAAAGACTAAAACTAATATTATACATGGATTTTAGTTTGTTACATCACTCCACACGTAAAAAAGGATTTTGTCTCCAAAATCTCATACAAAAAGAGAAGGGTGAGTAGGTAACATCTCATCTCTAAGTTCCCAAGTGGTTTCTTCCAAATCATGATACTGCCATAAAACCTTCACCAACTCAATCTCCTTGTTCTTCAATTGCTTATCTCAGGAGTCACGAATCTTCATTGGTAACTCTTCATAAGTCAGATTCTCTTGAAAATCTAGAGGTTCAATTGAGAGAACATGAGAAGCTTCCTTCACATACTTTCTCAGCACAAAGACATGAAACATATTATGGATCTTGTCATAGACAGGAGGGAGAGCTAAATGGTATGGACATTCTCCAACCTTATCTAAGATCTCAAATGGTCCAAAACAGAGGGAACTAAGCTTGTCTTTAACTTTAGATCTTGTAATAGAACTTATATGCTTGATCTTCAAGAAGGCATAGTCACCTACTAAGAAACTCACGTCAGACCTTTTCTTATCAGCATACATCTTCTGTCAATCTTGAGCAGCTTTCATTGCTTCTTGATCAACTGAAGCTTCTCTATCATCAACTGTATATCATTAGACTTCACTAGAGCACGTTCCCCCACATCATCTTAGTGTAACGGAGAACGATAAGGTCTTCCATACAAAGCTTCATAAGGTGGCATACCAAAATTAGCTTGGTAGCTATTATTATAGGCAAACTCTACTAATGGAAGGAACTTATCCCATACTCCTCCCCAATCCATAACATAGGCACAAAGTAGATTTTCCCAAATCTGCACTATCCTTTCAAATTGACCATCAGATTGAGGATGATAGGACATACTGAAACACAATTCAATACCCATCTCTTCTTGAATCTGAATCCACAACCAAGAGGTGAACTTTGGGTCACGATCAAGTACTATCACTTTTGGAACTCCATGCAGACGAATGTTCCAATCCACGTACAACTGAGCCATCTCATCAACCTTGTAAGTGGACTTGAAAGTAAAAAAGTGGGCAGATTTAGTAAGCCGATCAAACACATCCCACACAACATCAAAGCCCTTCCTAGTCTTAGGGAAACCAGTGACAAAGTCCATAGTAATCTTCTACCATTTCCATTATGGAATCTCAAGTGGGTGCAGAAGACCACCAGGTCATTGATGCTCAATCTTGACTTGTTGACAAGTCAAACACTTTGCGATGAACAAAGTGATATCCTTCTTCATATTCTTCCACCAAAAAATTCACTGCAGGTCCTTATACATCTTGGTAGTACCAGGGTGTATGGTGTACTTAGACCCATGGGCTTCACTGAAAACCTTCTGTCATAGGTTCCTAATTTAGGTATCCACAACCTTTGTCAGAAACAAACAACTCCATGGACTCCAATTGAAAAGTTAGATTGTGGCTTCTCAGCTAAGGCTTTCATCTCTTCAAGCTCAGAACTTTCAAGTTGTGCAACAACAACTTCCGAGATCCAAGAAGTTGTAATGGACAAACTAGCCATGTGAACACACAACTTCTCAGTATCTTCATCATCATTAGATTGTGGTTGCCAATAGGAAATAAACTCTAGGTTCATGGAAGCACATACTGAATTCTTATTCTCACTCAAAGCTGTGTTGCCTCATATTCAAATCCTTCTGTATCAACATATATATCAAACTTTTGTGATCTGAGAAAACTTCAAACTTCACTCCATACAGATAGTGTCGCCAAATCTTTAAGGCATGCATGATAGATTCTAGCTCTAAATCATGGGTAGGCCAGTTCTCTTCAATAGGTTTTAACTGGCATGAAGCATAGGAGATCACTCGATCTTCTTGAATCAAGACACACCCTAATCCTTTCTTAGAAGAATCAGTGAAGATAATGTAGGGTTTTCCTTCAATAGGTAGAGCAAGAACAGGAGCAGACATTAAACTACTCTTTAGATTCTAAAAACTGTCCTCACATTCAGGTGTCCATACAATCTTGACTTCTTTTCTTGTCAACTTTATCAGAGGAAGAGCCAACTCGAAAAAACTCTTCATTAACCTCTGATAGTAACCTGCTAAACTGAGGAAACTATGGACCTTAGATAGGGTCTTCAATTCTTTCCACTTGGTCACAACTTCTACCTTTGCAGGATCAACAACAATATGTCTAGAAAATCACATGACCCAAGAACATCATTTCCTTGATCCAGAACTCACACTTTGAGAATTTAGCATACAATTAATGTTCTCCCAGTGTGTTCAGAACGATCCACAGATGTTCACGATGTTGTTCTTCAGATTTGGAGTAGAGTAACACATCACCACCATGAACTGATCGAAGTAAAGATGAAACACTCGATTCATCAAGTCCATGAAAGCAACAGGGGCATTGGTCAAATTGAACGACATGACCAGAAACTCATAATGCCCATAATGTGTTTTGAAAGCTGTCTTCAGGACATCCTCATCCTTCACGTGCATCATGTAGTAGTCACTTCGTAGATCCATCTTCGATAACATAATGGCTGACTTCAACTGGTCCAATAGATTGTCGATGTGGGGCAAAGCATAGCAGTTCTTTATCGTCACTTGATTAAGCATACGATAATCCATGTTCATATGCAAAAAACCATCCTTCTTCTACATGAACAAGATAGGGGATCCCCAAGGTGAAACACTAGGGCGTACAAAGCCCATGTCGAGAAGCTCCTGAAGCTACTTCTTAAGATCAATGAGTTCTGTAGGGGCCAAGCAATAAGGAGGCTTTGAGATGGGAGAAGTTCTTGGTGCGAGCTCAATGGATAATTTCACCTCGTGAGTTGGGGGAAAGCCATGCAACTCCTCAAGAAAATCATCTTGGAAGTCCTTCACAACATCTATGTGATCGAGAGCAGGAGGTGTAGCATTAAGGAGGACAGAGGCTAAGAATGCTCTGCACCCTTATGAGACAACCTTTTCAGCTTTGACGGTGGAGATGACAAACTACTGATCCTCTAGCTTCCTACCCTTGACACACATCCTTCCCACAAGAGGATGTAACAAACTGACTTTTGATATCTCACAAAGAAAAACAACTTTGTACCTCTTCGACCAATCCATCCCCAGGATGACATCAAATGTGGTCATGTCAAACAAGATGAAATCTGAGGGAAACATTATGCTATAGATACATAGGTACAAGGTCAGGAGTTTGAGATAAGAAGAGAAGATCCTACCACTAGGGGTTTTAATATATAAAACATGATCCATATATTCTGATTCTATCCTATCATGGAAGCAAACTCAGATGATATGGATGTATTCGACGAGCCAGAATTGAAGAGTTCTTTAATTGGATGCATATTAAGATGTAAGGTGCCTTCAATGACTTCATTATATCCTTCAACTTCCTCATCATTAAGGGAAAGCATCCTTACATCCTGCCTTTCCACAGGTGGCTGTTGGCCTTGCCGGTTCTGATTATTGTTTCTTGGAGGCAGATTCTATCATTGTTGGTTGCTGAGAAGGCTGCTGAGCTGGAGCTAGTCCTCGCCCAAGCTTAGGGTAGTTGGGTCGAGTGTGTCCAGCTTGACCACACTAGTGGAAGATAGGTGTAGGTCGATCATCTCTATGGGGTTGACTATTTCCAGCAGGGCACCTTCCTAGCAGGTGAGAACGTGTGCAACAGTTGCACTTGTCATGCCCTTGGTTTCCACCAGCATTCTTCCTCTTGTTGTTGTTATTGTGCCCGGAAGACTAGAATTCAGGGTAAGACTCGATCACCAAATCCTTTTCCACCATTTTTTGAAAGGTCAATGGCAACTGGGGAACATGATTGCATCCTAAGTGGTAGCATAAACCCTCGAGAAATAGGGTTGATCTCCTTTCAGCTCCTAGGTCCACTACATAGTGCTCCAGGAGAATAAAATGTTGCACGTACACAGAGATGCTCAATCTTCCTTGATGCAGAATGTAAAACTCTACTTCCTTCCTCTTCAGATAAGCGGGATAGATATACTTCTCATGGAAGAGCTTGAGGAACTCTTTCTAAGTCATGCTTGAAGTATCACGGGTACGAGACATACCCGTCCACCACACTCGCACTGGCCAATCCAACACATACGTCATGAAGCGAACCTTCTGGTGCGGAGGACATTCCATGCCCTCAAAGGTATGCTCCACATCCAGAACCCAATCATCAGCTTTATCATCATGTTTGGATGACACTCGCCCTTGAAGTATGATGGTTGCATCTTGTTGAAGTCTGTAAGGGTGAACTCCTTCGGCTTGGCTGCAGCAGCTGCAACATTGGAGAGTAGTCCCATCAAGGTAGTCGAGAGAAGCTGGCGCAACATGGTCATCTCTTTCTCAGGGGTCATGAGAGGGGTGACAACATGGGAAGTAGGGACTATCCCAGTGTTGGATGGAGTCATCAGAGTATCTTGATTGTCGGTGTTGCCAGAGGTGGCTCCTGAAGAAGAGTTGTTCATGTTTCCAAACATGCCTCCCTTCCTGAAAGATAAGGGTACGATATAAGATAACAAGAGTAGGTAACAAGGATAGCTAAGGCTACTATTTCCTCTGAGCATACTATTTCAGAAAGTCACTATAAACGTAGGCCAGGCCAGTATCATATGGATCTGGGAATCCCCGTAAACCAAGCAAGTGGTGCAGAGTAAAATATTGCCGGCCCTCAGACCCTAGTCCATTCTAGACAACCTTGCTTTCAACTTATGCCCTAGTGGTTTCCCAACTGGCTCTGATACCATGTTGTAAAGAGGCGAGATCACCTCCTTACTAAAATTTAAGGAAATATAAAAATTCCCCCCAAGAAGAATTGATAATGTGGAATGCATGTATAATACTCCAAGTAAAAAAGCATGAGTCTTACACATATAAAATGTCAATAGCAGTAGAAAGAAACTAAGTTGTTACATTGTTTTTGTACTCTTGTTCACTACATGAGTTTATTTGAAAAGGAAAAGAACTGAAAAGAAACTATAGGATCTAGCAATAAGAAACCTAGTCATCCTTGATCGCAAAACATGAATTTACTACTACTGAACTTGGTCACCTTGGCCTTGTTCAATACCTTGATATAACCCTGGGTGGTTGGGAAAGCACCCAACAAAAGGGAAAGAAAAACAATGTATATGTCAGAGAAAATAAACACGGACAAAAGATAAGAAAACTATAAGGAAATTAGGGTAATATTTCATCATAAGATGAAGATAGTCAAAAGAATGAGGCATAAGTAAATAGATGCTTTCCATAACTTACATGCATGATTATTATTGACTAAGTAAACTATTTAGGGTTGAGGCACCTACCTAACCTCAACCAATATGTGAGGGAGTGTAACACATTCCAATCACCTGCAAATATTCTATATTGGGAAGGGTAACACATTCCCAGGGCAAATTTACACATGCCCTATATATGGGTGGTTGTACAAAAGTACCACTACACTAGTTCAATAGTCTAATAAAATAAACATGCTAAGAACTATGGCAAGTATATCATCAAGTAAATATAACATATCAGTGGGGTACAAGACCCATGAAATAAACATTAAAATTGATTTTGAGGCAAATATAGCTAAGGAATTGTCAATAGGAAAATTAGGGTTTTATAGAATCCTCATTAGGGAAACTTGGTTAAGGTTACAATTTTTCCCAAATTAGGTGTAAGGTAATCATATACCTTTTCTTAAGAGATATAATTACTTTTTCTTCACTACTTTAATCGATTCCAAAGCTTATTTTTCCTATTTCCAATGTTTAAACTTGAATTAGGGTTTACTCATGTATAAAGGCAAGGAAACCCTAACTTTAGGACTCTTCGAACAAAACCTCAATTTTGATTTTGAAACTATCACCATTAACTTAGTTATGTTTTTCTAATTAAGAAAACATATAATATTGTATATTGTGGTGTTATGAATATTTAGTTGTATTTTTGGTTATTTTTAGTTATTTGATTCATTTTCTAAAAATTCCTTTCTATAAAACTCAAAATTATCCTTTAGAATTACTTTTATTAGAAAGATGAGATTTTTTCGAGTTTAGAACATATTTTCTTTTTAATTTTGGACATAGGAATATTTAGTTATGATTTTATGAAAATCAGCCAATAGAAACATGGCACGTAGGCAAAGCAGTTGCAAAACACAAAGAGAGGGTAAAGAATGGGCCCACCTCATTAAATTGGCCAAATCAGAGTCAGCCAAATCTGGGGTCAAAGGCGCGACTTTGACTCGCCCCAAAGCAAAGCAAAACCAGAGAAAAGACAACTCTTCCCTTGGGTGGAAAATGAAGAGAAGAAGAAAACAAGTAGGGAAAAAGAGAAAATGCACATAGGGGATTCATCCCTTTCGTCATGATACACCATGGATGATGAGGAGTAGCATGTGATTTTGGCAAAAATGCATGAGTTGATAAAATTCAAAAACAAGTACTCGAGAAGAACCAATAGGTGATCACGAACCTGCCGAAGTAGATAATTTGAACCAAGGGTGAGTAGGGAATGAGCAAGGTCCACCGCTACCTTAGATCGTATCCAAGCTCCCTGACATCCACACACATGAGCAATAGGAAATCAAGGGAAGAGAAGAGTTGGGTAAAAGGAGATGGAGGTATAGGGGGTACTATTTATAGATGGGGTTTTCTCTAGGGTTATACGCACAATGGCAGGGAAAGAACTTGACAACCAACTTTGGCTATTTATCAAAACATTGACAAAACACCAATATGTTAGGATCAATCGGTGTAGAATTGAATTTGGAAACCATAGGAGAATAAATTGCTCGATTTCATTAAGAAACGATCGAGAAATCTCAAATTGAAATTTCAATCCGATATGTCCACTTTCCTTGTTAGTCACGAGCTAGGTGATGAGTTCCTAGCTGTCCGATCAGTTGGGCAAGCAATATGGTCCATTCACTGGTGTGAAAAAGAGAAAAATAAAGGAAAAATACCGCATGACTAAATAAATGCAATCCTAAACCAATTAGGAATAAAGTATGGATATATTAATTTCCCTTTTGCTGTCTCCTCATTTGAAGGGGCAAACATGTTCCAAATTAAATGATAATTGACATCAAATATATTTTTTCTATGAGGAATCCGAATATGAAATTAGTTTTACCTTTTGGGAACTTTTAATGTGTTAAATAAATCAAAACTTATTTTCTCTTTCCTCCTTCAATAATGGTGATAAGACAATCTAAATTTGATGAAACGTCACCCACTAGTCATATTAACTACCTTAGATACAAGTTTGCCATTAATTTTACATGTTGGGATTATTTGTTCATTCATTTAATATATTGAAGGTTCCACACACTTTCTCTCCTAATTTCACCCTTTAATCAAATATTCTCCAAATTGAGTGAAAATTCACCCAAAGATATATTTTAATGTGCAGAACATGAATTGGCATCCACTATTACTTTTAGAGTCACTAAAGATTTTATTTTGTATTTTTAAGTTGTCTCCTGTTTCCCTTTCAATTAATTCAATTATAATTACCAATTTTCTAAAAGTTATAAAACTTATCACCCAAGCAAACTTATACTGAAAAGAAACATATCTAGGTTCAGAATTATCCTCTAAATTCCACTTTTATGATTTTTAGGCAATTTATTCTTATATTCTCTCAATGGGAAAATAAATTCATTTATTGTCACATTATCTTCACCTTTATGATTTTCTTTCTTTATCCCACACAAAAGCCATAGAAACCTCTACATCAATTTTTATTTTATCATTATCTCTCTTAAGTAGACATTTTGCAAATTAAACCCATTAACAACTTTTTCTAAGGTATTTGTGCTTATTCCTTATAAAGTAAAATATTGGGAACAAATGCAGCACCAAACCTTTATAATTTCCACTAATTCAAGATCAAGGACATAAAGGAAAGGAAAGCTTAGAAAAAGGATGAAACTAATATTACACATGAATTTTAGTTCATTATAGCACTCTATCTATAAAAAAGGATTTTGTCCCCGAAATCACATATAAAAAGAGAAGGGTGAGTAAGTAACATCTCATCTCTAAGTTCCTAAGTGGTTTCTTCCAAACCATGATACTGCCATAAAACCTTCACCAACTCAATTTCCTTGTTCTTCAACTACTTAACTCGGGAGTCAAGATTCTTCATAGGTAACTCTTCATAAGTCAGATTCTCTTGAATCTCCAGAGGTTCAATTGAGAGTACATGAGAAGGGTCCTTCACATACTTTCTCAGCACAGAGAAATGAAACACATTATCAATCTTGTCATAGGTAGGAGGGAGAGATAAATGGTATGCACAGTCTCCAACCTTATCTAAGATCTCTAATGGTCCAACATAGCGGGGACGTAGGTTTCCTTTAACTTTAGATATTGCAATAGAACATATAGGCTTGATCTTCAAGAAGGCATAGTCACCTACTAAGAAACTCATGTCAGACCTTTTCTTATTAGCATACATCTTCTATCGATCTTGAGCAGCTTTCATTTGCTTCTTGATCAACTAAACCTTCTCTATCGTCAACTGCATATCATCAGACTTCACTAGAGCACGTTCCCCCACATCAATCCAGTGTAACGGAAACTGACAAGGTCTTCCATCTAAAGATTCATAAGGTGGCATAGAAATTCTAGCTTGGTAGATATTATTATAAGCAAACTCTATTAATGGAAGAAACTTATCCCATACTCCTTCCCAATCCATAACACTGGCACGAAGTAGATCTTCCAAAATCTGCACTGTCCTTTTGGATTGACCATCGGTTTGAGGATGATAGGCCATACTGAAACACAAGTAAGTACCCATCTCTAGTTGAATCTGACTCCACAACTGAGAAGTGAACTTCATGTCACGATTAGATACTATCACTTTAGGAACTTCGTACAGACGAACGATCCAATCCACATACAACTGAGCCATCTCATCAACCTTGTAAGTGGACTTTAAAGGCAAAAAGTGGGCATATTTAGTAAGTCGATCAATCACAACCCACACAACATCAAAGACCTTCCTAGTCTTAGGGAAACTAGTGATAAAGTCCATAGTAATCTTCTCCCATTTCCATTTTGGAATCTCAAGTGGGTGCGGAAGACTACCAAGTCATTGAATGATCTAGGCCTAGGCCTTTCTAGGAACATAACCACTAACTATAGCCAACAACATCATATTTCAAGTTCATCATTAAATTGAGATTCTAGTTTGAGTATCAATATTGTCATGGATTTGACCAATAAAGGACTTAGGTCAAGAAATCAAAATTGGGTGGAAGGGGTTACCTTCCCAAACTCTAAATAATAAACAACTTGAAAATTTAGAGTAAGTCATAATAGGGATGTGACCTAGATTAGGTAATTAATCAGTCAACTACCACCCTAATCTAGAACATTAGTCTATATTAATCATGAGTCATCACGTATATCTAAATAGGGCGAGTATCAACTATCAACTCATATTTCACAAGGTCTCGAGTCAAATGTCAAAATCATAATAGGGAAACCACACTTCAAGATTTTGCAAGATCAAGGCCATAATTGCATTATATTCCTTTTAAGATCTAGGTAAGGGTAGATTTAGGAAATTGAGAAGTCAGATCAAGGACTTGAGGGTTTGAGCATAACAGTGCAAGGTTCAGGTCTAGGTCCATCACAGAAAGCTATCTAAATATCATCTACTTGGGTGGCTTAGGTGGTCCTTAAAGAAGAGACGAGATGTTAAAAGACTCTCTAAACTTTGAGGGAATTATTTTAGGTTCTCCCTGGGTTCTGAAGTTGTGCTATGCCTTACACATATATATAGTCCTATGTGTTTTTCTCTGATACCATTAGTCACAAATGTTTTTGTTACCCTAGGTTCACATTCCTAATGGCTACAAAGCCAAAGGTGAGTGGACTTGGGTGCCCATCCGTAGAATGGCACACATATTTCACACAATCAATAGATATGTAAAATCAGTAACAACAAGAAATAATAGGATACTAAACATGGAGATAAGAGATATGTACTGATTTCTATATTCAATTATAACCCATTTGTGTTTCATTGGAGTCCAGAGTGCAACATATCTTTGGAAACTACAAAATTGTTAAACAAAAATATATCAATTCGAATGCATTGAGTACACTATGAAAGGCATGAAAATAGTTTAAGGATATAATAAAGGTTTCTTGGCTTAAACATGATAACAAGCAAGAAGTTAAAACAAGGAAAGAACAAAATTAACAATGTTGTTTTCTATTAAGCATATTTTTAGTACATTTCTATTATACTTAGCAACATATTATGCCCATTGACCATCTTCCTCAAAGTAAGGGTCGATAAGGTTATCGGCACTATCCAACCCTTTTTATATACATGCGGGACCTCAAGACCTAAGTCAATGAGCTAACCCTATTTCATTCATGCCTTGTGCCCTTACCCTGAGAATACAGGCAGGTACCCAAGGTTTGTATAATGGACAACTTTAATTATGTTCTAGGTTTTTGCAACATATTACAAACCAAACAAACATACTAATCATACAAAAAAAGTAGCTCAAACAAGTAATTATCTAGCCAAGCATTCATACGAGCATACATACAATCCAGCCAATAACATAGTATGGTCAAGAGATTAAGTGTACTTAGTGAGTAGAGTATGAGTTATGATAAGATCTCTAGAGATGATCCAACCCAAGGGGACCTAAGATACATAAGATATAACATGGGGTCTTAGATCAAAGGATTTGGAAAATCTAAGCATCATATGATTCATGTAGATGTTTCCCCTAGACCTAGGTTCCAAGTACTCCAATATTCATTCCAAACAAGCATGCAAATATTCAATCATAGACCAAAAGTCATAGCAACACCCTAGTTCTAGGTGATACATCCACATTATGAGTAATGTTACATGTAGATAAACACTAATTTGGAGATAGGGGAAGCATAATATTTGATTAGTTATCATGTTTCAACACTCGAGATCATGATTAAGTCATACTATATCAATTCCATGCAATATTGCACATTTCCAAGCCATAGAATCACTAAGTAGATCAAGTAATATTAGCATGATGATCCTATTTATTACAAGTCTAAGATGACATGATAATCATTGGAGGGTCATTCATGCAAAATTAGAGTCAAACCATCAATATGTGTAATCACATCACATTATCTATCATATATAAGTCATGAGTGCATATGAATATGATACAATGCAATTCATCTTACAAGTCATTTTATGCACTGATTATGAGGTGAACGTAAAGGTTTCAACATTTAGGATCGACTTTTCAAAAGGTTTAAAGGGTCACAACTATAAACACTCAACATCACAGATAAGTGCTTAAAGTGTACCAAAGTGGGTCTTTCAACTAATCATGGAAAAGGGACATAAAGTATACATGAAACATTGCATAACATATCACAAAGCTTACTGATTTTGAGATTTCATGATTAGATGATGAACATTAAAGCTAAAGGCCAACAATTGGTCAAGTTATAACATATAAGCACCTAAAGCAGTCAATCTCAAGGCATGGGTGAACATAGAGGGTTGAAATGATACTTTGGGGTGAATTTTGGTGTTCCAAGACAATAACACAATAAAAGGGAGTTAATGTTTACAGTTTATGGGATATGAAAGACTGAAGATCATTAATGATACATATAGTGCATGATTGATATGGATTCAAAACAAGAATCACAAAGTGACTTCAGTTAGTAAACCTGAGAAGATAAGAACAAGATTAGGTCTTGAAAGTATTTTTATTGAGTAGATCACAATTTTCTAATCAAAAACCATATATGATAAGTTGCATTTGGCAACTGGAGGAAAGAGATATCATTTTTTCATAGTTTTACCTCAAAATGAAGATCAGAGATCATTGGATCTTGATCTAGGGGTCGTGGAGAGGCCACGAAGTGGATAGCTGCTGACAGACCAGTAGAGCCTCCCAAACTCCCCAGGTCGTTCATCACCACCGTGCATTGTGCACAATGTTAGGCAGTCATTCTCCACCGCAAGTGACCATTGGTCATCACCAGTCGAAATCTGAATGTAAATATGGGGTCAACCTTTGACCCATACCCATCATGTGGCTCTCCTGGCCCGCATCCACTCAAAGAGGGAGGGAGGGATGAAAGTGCAAGTACTGAGGATTCCATGAGATTTGGGTTGTTGGGCTATGATTTGACAGACACCAGATCATCATACTCGCTATGCCCAGCTGCACGAGGCTCGTCCTCCACGCAACAGTGCTCATGGTGGTGCCCTCACCAGAGAAAGAGAAGAAGGGGGAACTAATGGTTGGGAAACTTGGTAGAGTGTCCTCATTCCTTCACATTACTACCACGGGTTGAAAGACAACCCTAAAACAGGACTGGGTCGAGGAGAGAGAAAACTCCCAAACAACCTCCAAGGTGGCACCATCATGAGAGGGTACGAGACTAAGCTTGAAATACGTGATGCTAAGGTTCATGAAAGGCCAAGAAAAAGGGCCAAATGAACGTGCGAGAAACTTTATAAGAGGAGGTAGGGTTATCTTGTGTCATAAAGGTGGGAAGTGGGGAGATTAGTGGTGCCATGTTTGGGGATGGGAAAGTGGCCGCCGACGTAGTTCACACTGTTGAACAATACGAAGCTTCAGCAAAATATTTCAACAATTGTTCTAGGGTGCAAGCCGTGGGGGGTAATCCGACAGTCTAGGATGATCAAAGTTAAAATTGTGCTTTGTTATTGGCAAAAGTTGAGGGTCGGTGGTAGGAAAAACTAAGGGGGGCTACATATTAATTTGGTTGCACCTTCCAATAGAGGACCAACTAGATTAAAACAGATAAAAATAATATAATTCAAAAGAAATTGAGCGAAATTTATAATGGTTATAACTGGAGCTACAATGGTCTGATTGATGAAAATTTTGCACCGTTGGAAGGGTGACTGAAATCTCCACAACATTAGATATGCAAAAAAGTACAAATTGAGTAAGATTAATTTTAAAAGAAAAAGAATGATGCATTGAAAGCATTAGATCATTGGTCAACAATGATTTTATTGTCACACCAAGGGATAATAGAGAAAGGTGACAACAATTAAGCATCTAATCACTCACAATTTATGATTGAACTCAAATTTAGTGATGTGATTTATTAAATTGAGAAAAAGGGCATAAAGTAGGTAAATCAAGGCCCATGTTATCACACTACGTTCTACTAAAATGACAGAAGGGCCAAGTGACACTTGTGACAACATGGGATCAAAAGGGGGATCCAGAAAGATAATCAAAGAGGAGAGAAATGAGATTGGTCTAAGAAACTCTATTATAAGTTGTCATGATTGTGAGAGAGTGACAATTTGTTTAAATTTATTTAATGTTGCTTAACAAATTTTGTTATTTTGTTGCCAAATAAATTCTTTCATTAGATATTTTCTTAGTGGTTATTGGCTAAGTCAATTGGGTCATTTTTATTTTTGCATCCTTTGGTTTTATCTTGGATAAAAAAAATTTGTACTTAATTTGATTATTTTTAAGTACAACCATCTTATGTAGTGTAGTGATGTGCAGTGTGGAGAACTATAGATTTACTACTACACTACCTACCTCTTAGTCGAGACTAGTCCCTTGTGTTGCACTGAGTTTTGATTGCATTTCACAAGCTAATTTTCCAAGCATTTAGTGCATTTGTTCATTTTTAGATATATTATACATTATTTATGATCATTAGCATGTGAGTCTCCACTGCATTAAATATTGAGTATTTATACCGAGTTAGGCAATATTATACGTTTTTATTTGTACTTATATTATTTTTTCATTCTTTGAGGCAATTCAATCATTTACATCACAACTCAGTGCTACTGACATGTATATCAGTGGCAACTACATGAGGGGAAATCCCAACAAGGAATTCTAGAAATCCCAGTTCTACCGAGACATCTCTTGGTGCTATCGAGTACATAGTTGAATCCACTAAAGAAAGGAGAAACTAAAATTAATTACTTCGGTGCCACTGACACCTAGTCGGTGGTACTAACTTTAGAACCTAGACAAAGTCAGAAATCATAGAAAGCAACTCGGTACTATGAACAGACTCGTCACTAGTACCGAAATTATTCAAGGGTTTTGAGACAGTTGACAACTCGGTGTCATCGATATCCAGTCAGTGGTGGTACCAACTTTACGTGATCAATGTATATTGCAAATCACAACAGATCCAATAATTACTACTTAGTGATGGACAAAACTACACTTGTGACCTAAAGGGAGTTTGAAGAATTGATGATATTATGTTCTATATCATTTCAACGGGGCATGAAGTCAAGAGAGGGGGAGACGAAGGAGATAACCACAAATAAGACTATCTAGGCCCTTCTAGAAGGCATATTTGCAGTCTGAACGCTGCTGACCAAGGTGTATACCGAAGAGGATATTCGAGACTACTTATCTGAGGATTTTTCATTATTTTTCTAATTTATAACTTGTTTTCTCCCTCTTCTTCTCTTTTTATGATGACAGAAATCATGCAGTGCTAATCCCCATATTCCTTAGAACTTGGGTGTAACCTGATAACACTTTGTATATGACTTTTATGAGTTCATAGTTTATTTCCATTATTTTGGACGTGACTCTATAATTTCTTAATGATTTTTT
The DNA here is from genome assembly GCA_963693085.1 of Alisma plantago-aquatica. Classification (NCBI taxonomy): domain Eukaryota; kingdom Viridiplantae; phylum Streptophyta; class Magnoliopsida; order Alismatales; family Alismataceae; genus Alisma; species Alisma plantago-aquatica. The sequence goes on along the minus strand of OY856409.1, from coordinate 5,982,711 downwards.
TGTTCCTTGTCACCACAACCAATATATTAGACCACTAATTACTTTAGGAGAGGGATTAGGGGTCAGAAATGTTATAGATTTACACAACTTATATCGTGCCTTAGGAGAAGTCTTACGACCGTCAATGAACTACCTCGAGTTATCAATACTACAACGAGATAATTCCTAAACTGTTATATAAGTGGGGGTTGTCTTAGCTAGTCTAGGTAGTGTATTATGATATAGGAGTGTGTAATACTTACTACATGTTTTTAGTCAAGGTTAAGGGTGAATAACTATTAATGAAATGAAGTCTGAATGCAAATTATGTTGTGGTTAAACTGTAATCCTAAGGAATCCATCCATTCTTGATCACATTCATTTCATTTATATTTCATTCCATTCTCTTATTTTATAAACCACCATCAACCATATTTATTGGCCTAGATGATTAGGTTACGGTTAGTAGTAGTTTCTGAAACATGTTTCACTGAGTTTGACAATTGGGCCTCATAGGCCTATTTTACTCAATGAATACACTTGTGTTTCTGACAGACAATTTTAGTGTGTCAAGTTTTTGGTGTCATTGTTGAGGAAATGGAAACACTAACACAATGTGTGTTGTGAATGACCACTGTAGACCATTTATTTTTTCATTTATTTATTTTCTATCTTTTTCATTGAATAAGAGCATAATTGAAAAGAAACCATATTTGCATTCACTAATACTTGGTATCTCACATCACTATTTGTCAATTGTACGTACTAGTGCATGGTTAATACTCAAAACACAGATCAAGGGGAATCTACTGCACAAAGTGCTATCTAGAAGGAGGTTTTTTGGAAGGCTAGAGAGTATGGTGCTTCAGTTGAGAAGCTCATTCAAACTCCACCACTGCACACAGAGAAGGCATAGACATTAGACATGAACCCAAACATTGAAGTAAATGTTGAAGAGGAGCTTGATAAATAGACTGCCTAGGAGAACATAAAACCATCCTCATCCACAACATGACTAGGGCCAATCATATGGAAATTAATCAATGTAGACATTGTAAATTGGTGGAACCAATCAAATATCAGTAATTCCAAGACCACAAAATGGAGGATCCTATGGAACACATAAAAAACTTTGTGGAAAGTTATGACATGATGAAGCTGGATAGGGTGGTAGCTATAGCCATATATCTGAAGTTGTCCCAGTCATATAAAGCCATGTCATGGTTCCTTAGCCTCCTACCAGAATCAATAGAGATCTGGGACGAGATGATTGACACATTATTTGAGAAATATTTCTTTCCACATAAAATAGATGAACTAGTGAGTAAGATCCATAACTTCGACCAACATGTAGAAGAGTCATACTCAGATCTCTGAGTCAGATTTCAGAATATGATTAGGAAGGTCCCTCGTCATGGTATTGACTTGTACAGATAGGCAAAGCAATTCTACTATGGTCTCCATAAAGGCTAAAGGAATACACTTGCTAGTGCATGCATGCATTCTTCTTGAACAACAAGGATGACTTGTATGATGAGTTCTTGAACAACATGGCCAAGAATCAATCTTAGGGTGAGTAGAGAGAAGAGCCAATAACAATATAGAGTGCTAGGGAATCAAAAGAGATCACATAACTTAAGGCTTAGACGGAGAGGCTTATAAGGAAGATGGAGCACAATTCTTGTACCTCATCTAGAGGTGAAGAAGAGGAGTGCATGGTTGTATGGAAGAAGAACAATAGAGGAAAAAATGAGTATTTGTGGAGGAGTGATCCCAAATTCTCGTTGAAAGATCCCAACCATTTTCAGCACGACCCTTCATAGGCACAACATCCCAAAGAGTAGCGGGAAACATTCCAAAATAATTTCAACTTGACAGGGGTCCCTGTAAGATAGACATGATTAAAGACATGCTAGGAAGACTAGTGACTCAAAACAAAGCCTTACTAGACGAGACAAAGAGGGAAAAGAAGCATCAAGGGGCACAAATTTGCATCATTGAAAATAAAATTTCTCTATTGGAAATAGAGGTGGCATCTATCAAGAAACCAGATCAACAATGATTTCCAAGAAATACAAATAACCCCCCCCCATATCTTAAGGTGAAGGAAGTATTGGCAAGGTGTGGATGAAAGTGAAGAAGGGAACCCCAAAATAAAGAACCACACCAACTGACATTGGGGTAGTGACATATACTATTTCTCTAGAGTAACTAGAAGACACAACACCGTACCACCGAAGGAATCCCATAAGAGGAATTTATTGGGAATTCATAGGTCAAGAAGGAGTCATATATCCCACACCACCAAACAAAAGTGTGACTCCAATACCATTTCCTAACAACGTGAAGGCCAAGAAGGTTAATCGACAATAGATGAAATTTCTAGATACATTCAGGAAACTTCATATCAACCTACAACTTGTGGATTCTATTAAGTAGATTCCCTCTTATGGAAAGTTCTTGAAGCCTATTATCAACAAGAAGAGGAGGGTAGATGATTATGATGTAGTGGTCTTAAGGGAAGAAGTTAGTGCATTGATATAGAGAAAGTTGCCACAAAAGAGATAAGATCCAAAGTGTTTCAACATACTGTGCTACATTGGGAAGGTCAAGTTTGGAGTTACACTATGTGATTCCCAGGAAACATCAATTTCATGCCATAAACTACATTCAAGAAACTAGGACTTATAATATCTAGGGAGAGAAACATGACAATCAAGATGATTGATGATTTAGTGGTGAGGTCGATAGGCATCTATGAAGATGATTTAGTAAAGGTTGAAAAATTCATATTTCTAGAATATTTTATAATCATGGAGATGCAAGATGATTATGACTATGAACTACTCCTAGGAAGGTACTTCAAAGTCACAACATATGTAATCTTGGAGATGGGATGAGGAATACTGACACTAGGTATTTAGAATGATCATTTTGAGATAAAGTTGTCTAACTACCATCCACCGACCAAGGAGAAGTTGCAATGTCACATGATGAGGCATTTTTCCCTACTCTTGGGAAAACTATTTCTGGACATGGAACACGTCATGACATAAGTGGATAAGGGAACTCTTGGTGTTGATATTATGGAGCATGAAAAGCATATATATTTGGAAAAGGTTGTCAACTACCTGATGATCTAGAGGAGGAGGTGTACCCAATGACAACTACAAAAGTGGTCTCTTATTCCATCACACATCATATCCTCAACTACCCTTAGAATCCGGTCTGAAGAATTTGGTGAATGACTGCACATGCTATCATTCACTAGAGGAGTGTGTCCTATTTCTAAATACATTGTCATGCTTCTATTCAAGACACTATGAATATCTGGGACCTTGTTGCCACCTTTAGTCCCTTCCATGCAATGTCCTCTTGATATGGACTGAAGGTACTATTACCACACTTGAATTACACATTCTTGGCAGTCCACAATAAATTCCTGGTAATAATTTATGTATCATTGAGTTTGAACAAGGAGCAACTACTTATCATTCTAAAGAACCACCAGGATGCATTCGAGTGGGGATCTCCCTTGGTCTATGTCAACACAAGACCAGAATTGAGGAAGGAGAAAACTTGTAGAACATCCTCAGTGGTGTGTAAACCATATCATGACAGAGTTGGTGAAGAAAGAGGTAGTAAAGCTTCTCTCTGAAGGTATACTTTATGCTATTTCTGAATCTAAATTGGTTAATCCCAACTCAAGTTGTTCCTAATAAGGGAGGAATCACAATCACTACAAATTTTGTAAGTGAGTTAATTTTAACTAGCCTAATAACTGGGTGGCGCGTGTGTATTGACTATTGTCATATGAATGCATCCATTTTGAAAAATAATTTTCCACTCCCATTCATTGATGAAATTCTTGAGAGGCTTGCCAACCGTTAACATTTTTTCATCTTAAATAGATACCCTAGCTATATAAGATTTTAATCGAACCACATATCAAGAGAAGTACACCTTCACTTGTCCCTATGCTATGCATTTTAGTATTTGTAATGCTTTAGTGACATTTGAAAGATGTATGCTCACTATTTTCTCATATATGGTAGAGTGATGTCTTGAGATTTTCATGGATAATTTTTCTATCTATGGAGCTCCATTCGAGGACTGCCTTGCCATTCATGAAAAAGTCTTACAATTATGTGAAGACACTCATCAAGTTTTAAATCGAGAGAAATTCCACATAACGGTGAGTTGAAGGGATTATATTGGGAACAAGGTGTCCAACAAAGGGATGGAATTTATTTCAGTAAAAATAGAAGTGATCTCTGAGCTACCTCCACCATTCTCAGTGAAGGGTTAGGAGATTTATAGGACATGCTTGATTCTATCAATGTTTCATAAAATATTTTTCAAAGATTGGAATTCCACTTTATGAGTTACTACAAAAGGGTGTTGAATTTAATTTTGATTATCACTGTCTAAAAGTGTTTGAGATTTGGAAGGAGAAGTTGATCTCCGCACTTGAGGTGGTGCCTCCATATTGGAGTCAACCTTTTGAATTAATGTGTGACAAATCATATTTTTCCACAAGAGATGTTCTAGGCCAATGCAATGATCATGCTCTTTCATTAATTCAATTTGCATCTAGAATCCATAACGATGCACAACTTAACTATACCATCACAGAAAAGGAACATCTAGCCATTGTTTGCCTTTGATAGACTTACAGAATATCTAATACGGGAAAAGGTGATAGTGTGGATTGATTATTAGACTATTAAATAATTTTGCAAAACAAAAGATGCTAAACTGAGGTTGATTCGATGGATTCTCTACTACAAGAATTTGATATAGAAATCAAGGATATGGTAGGAGTTGGGAATATGTAGCGTATCTGTTGTCTCAATTAGACAGGGTGAATGAGTCAGGGTTTTAGATATCATTGTTAAGGATTTCCTCGATGAGCAACTTTTTTCTATGAAAGACAAAGACCCTTGGTTAGCATGTGGGGAACTGCCTAAAGACTGGGGATATCAAGAGAAGAAGTGCTTCTTCCATTCCTTGAAGTTCTATGTACAGGATGACCCTTTTTTTGGCTACTGGAGGTCCTATATATGCCGCCCTCCACCTGCGGCTGATACAATGTTAACATAAACTTTGCTCCGTCATTCCCTCAGGTCAGAGGGTTCATATTGAGTCCTACGCTCGCTCTCATCATCCACGATCTGAGCTAGAGACTCCGGAGGCCTTTGATGGCTCACACGCCCCGTACAATTTTTTAGATGGTGTTTAGCCAGGCTATCAACCACCCGGTTAGCTTCCCTTCTCACGAAATCAAAGCTTATCTCTTTAATCCGCCTAGCCTTCTCTCGAATTCTATTAGTCACATGTCGATACCTCGGGGGCGTCATGTCCTCCTTTTTAACCCATTCAACCCCATTAGCGCTATCGCTTTCCACAGTGGCCTTGCTAATCCCCAACCTGGAAGTGTAAAGACCAAGTCTCTACTATTAAACATGATAAACAAATCACCAAAAGTGTGGCAGCGGAAGAATTAAATCTTGACTTTATTCAAAATGTATAAAGAGTACATTATAAAATTTCCCAAATGGGAGAACAACTTTTTACAAGCACAAAGATCTCGGTAGAGGAAGAGTTAACTAATACAACATTGTCTCCAAACAAACTGCTACATAACATAAAAGCAAACATGAACACTCAAGCTATATATTCCTTTCTTCTTATCCTATTCCTTAGCCTTAGGTTCACCAAGCTTCCGCTGCACACTCTGATCCTAACCTGGATGGTTGGGGTCATCCAGCAAGAGAAAGATAAAACAAGGTATGTGTTAATAAAAAGGAATAGGACAAATAATAATAAAAAGCTTTGCAATATAAAAGATTTTCTACAATAAGAGATTTCCAAAGAAATGAGACAAATATATGAATATGAGAGAGAGAAACTGCCACATTTAAATATCAACAATTATCACATTTGCATGAATATAAATTATGACTCAACATCCTCTCAATGTAGGGTGAGGCACCTACCGGACCTCACCAATGGCAGGGGGACTAAAACCCCAGTGCCCGGCAGGGGGACTAACACCCCAGTGCCCTGTGGGTGGTTTGTACTCATGTACACTACATTGTCAATTGGCCAATAACTATATCATGCATAAACATTCACTTGGCAGCATAGTGAAAAGTATAACAAGATGCAACATAGAATTGGTAATAAAACCCAAACAAATAATCTCAATCAACAGGCCATCATAGGCAACATCATTATACAAGTACTTCAAGAGATGAGCCAACATAGGCAACAACAAGATTCAAGAGTTACAATTAAATGAGCCACAAAGACAACCACAATATTTAACATTTCCAAGTATTTCAAAAGATGAGCCAACATAGGCAACAATAAGATTCACATAATTCAAATGATTAAGCCACAATGGCATAAGCTAAGTAAAGAGACAATAAATGTAATAAGAAGGATTACAAGGCTAGCACAATAATGAGTGGGGTTGGATAAAAGCCCAACTGAAAGATAGGTAGTTTGCACAATAATCATTCCACATAGATTTCACATTCACCATGGATGTCACATACATAAAATAGGCTTCACATACCTTAGATATATACATTACCATCACATCCATCAAACAGATTGTATCACCATCCCATTATATCCTAGTTACAAACATAACACATGTATTAATATATATAAAAACATAAATCATAGGAAAAAACCTAATTTTAAAAAACTATGATTTAGGGTTCCAAACCAAGCCCAAACGATTAGTCATATTCTCCTGAATAAGAAAACATATTTTATTATATAAAACAGAACTAAAATGAATTAATTATGTATTTTAAAACATTTACATACTAAAAATGCCAATCAAAGAAAACTTCGGAAAACCCTTGAGAATCAGGTCTCAAAAATCATAAAAATAGATTCTACATTAAAAATCCTTTCCATCGACTATTTATTTGTATTTTTCTGACCAATGGTTGATTTACTATGAATTAAGTAAACCTGACCAATCAGAAATCAGGGAAATGCCACATAGGCAAAATAAAAAGCGATTGGGCCACTGAGGCCGGGCCCACGCTGACGTGGACCAATCACAATTGGCCGCATCAACTTTTCCACTTCGCATGGCTCAGGTCAAAGGCGATTGCAGAAAAGGTAAATGACTAAATTGCCCTTCATCGGCTAATTGACTTAATCAAAACGTCGAGGGTAGAACGGTCATATGAAACCATCGATCGGTCATTTACCAAGGGGAAAAGACAATAATACCCCTGCATTGTAGAGTTGGATGCCATAGGGGCGAGGGTTGCCTTGGTCATTTACTGACCAGGCATCCTCTTGCTCTCGCCATGGCGCTGGAGCCATCACTGGAGCTCAACTCCAAAGCTCCAAATTACCCTCCGGCGCGCAACTGAGAACGGGAAACTGGGAACGAGTTCCCTAGGTTCCTTCGATCACAGAGACGCATAAAGAGGGATCTCTCGTGCCAGAGAACTAGGGAAACGAGCTCGATCCGGTCGGAAACAGGGGAGCAAGATCGGGGAAACCATACACTGAAAACACACGGAAACAAGAAACTAAGCTCGTGGTTACCTTCATGGGCCCAAGGCGGGTCGGAAGGATGCATCGCCACGGGCAGAGGAGCACCAGGACGCCAATTGGCAGGTGACGGCGACGATGGTCCAGTGGGCTATATGACCAGGCATTCGGGGGCATCCCGAGGTAGACTGAGAGTGGAGAGGGGAAGAGCAGGTGCCGGAGTTGGTTATCTAGCGTCTAATTGACCCGAGGTGGTCGGAGGTGCAAGAAGCAGGTCGCCGTTGCCGGGGAAGAAGATCGAGTAGGACCTGGAGCACCGGGAAGCTTGAGGAGAAATTGAGGGTAGAGGAGGAAGGCTCGAAGCCATAGGGTTCTACACAGCCCCTTAAATAGGCCGGAGGAGAACACCAGTCGCCTCTGTGACACAGAGGTGGAGAGAGGAAGGTCGCCGACTTTGGGCATTTTGCACACAATGCACGAGAGAAGTCGAGCAGGTACCCAAATGAACTGGCGGCAGAAGACGAAGCCAAAGGGAGCGAAATCGCGTGAAATCGTTAACCACAGAGAGAGAACAGAACCGAGGAAGCAAGGGGTCGGGACTGTTCCCTGACCCGCGAGCGGCTGGAGGAAGGGGATGATTCCCCCACCATTAGATCGAGCGTCCAACAAGTCCGGGCCGTCAAATGTGAGTCCGCTATGGACCTGGGCGTGTGACAGGTTAATTAAACTGAACTATAGCGTTACAATCGAATAAATGAATCGATTAATGCACTACACTATAATAAAAGCTAATAAAATCCATTTTAGGGGTCAAATCAACTCCAAAAGCCACCAAAATTGAACCATAGGCTTATAATGACGAATATTACAATGCTATATAATCACTTTCTCGTTTAATACATAATATGGCCATTAATAAATATATAGCTCATAAAAGAGTATAATAATATATTAAAATCAAGGAATTATATGAAAAAGCTTATTAATGAGAAACATGTGAGTAATCTCGAGATATAAAACACAATAGGGTACAAATAATCATTACTCAACAAAATAACATATTAATATGAATTAAAATCATATTTTGAGGAGAGAGAAACAATAAGGGTTAATATACACATATATGAACTCAAATACATATTATTAATAACATATTTATCCAAAAAGCTCCAAATCAATATTATCTACTATATAATCCCATTAATGACCAAATTACAACATTAACCCTAACTTATCTCCTAATGTGGGTTATTTGTGCAAACACCCCTTCATTTACATAAATGAGGGTAAAAAGGTGATTTAAACATTGAATTGTGCTCAAATTGCACAAGGAGCCCAAAAATGATTATAAAGGATGGGAAATTTATGAAAAAGCTCCAAATGGACTAAAAGGCAAAGCAAAGCTCAAGAATGGGTAAATTGCAGGGAAGACCCTGAGTTTCAGTATGTTACAACACACCACCCCTTAAAGAGGATTTCGTCCCCGAAATCACAACAAGAGGAAAGAGAGAGTGGGTGCGCAACATCCCAACCTTAAACACTAGGTTATAACCCCTCATCTAGGGTACAACACAAAATCTATATAAGTCAGGTGTTACTATGGTTTCCACAAAACCTATAGCCTTTTATTAAACCCAACATAACATCTTGTTACATAAACTCTATCATGAAAAAGGCAGCATATCTATTATACTAACACTTGTGCCACATTTTATTACATCTTAACATAATATCATATGTATCTCCCTCATCAAGGGTTTTAAGCACAATTAGGGTTTACAAGGCCATTACAACAAATATTAAACCATTCCTAACAACAATTAATGTATAAGGTCAAAACCTAAATAACTCAATATTATTACCCAATAACTACATCATGTGGGATTATGCCATATAATTTTATCCAACAAATTATTAATCTAATAACAAGACTAAATGTGTCACATTAATGGCTTATATCTAAGTTACATATTGGCACAACATCTAACATACTCGTATCCATGACATCACTAATCATTTTATCTTATAACACTAATTACTACATTATATGAATCAAATTACTCATTATCATGTTACTGATTTGATTCATAAACCAATAAGATGATCAATGAGATGTATTTTAGTGAAGAAGGTGATATGCCTAACATGTGTTGATAATTAGGTCACAAATATGATTAAGTGATTATAATCCATTTACATGCATTAAGGTATATCATGAGATGACACCTAATGTCACTAATGTGTCAAGAAAGGCATGAAGGGTATATATATGTATATGTTGTCAAGGCTAGATGATTACATCTTAGGGTTTAGGTCCACATGGCCATTACATGTTAAAGCATCCTTAGGGTGTATTTTACCATAGACATTTTACCATTAGGGTGACTTAATCCAAACTATGTATATTCACATATGAATAATTAATGATTATGTGCATCAAGAATATATTAAGGTTCAAGCATATGGATTATATGACTTATCCATTTGTTATAATCAAACAAGATGAATTACAATCATATTAGGTTTGTTCAACACTAAACACATAAGCTCACTAATCACATGTCTAAGGAGTTAGAGTTTCTTGATTTCAAGGCATTGAGGGACTCCAACCCCCTAAAGAGGATTTCGTCCTCGAAATCAGCAACTCCAAAATCTATCAAGGTACTAACACTACCTCTTTACTCAAAGGGTTGACTAAGTCAAACTATTTTAAGGGTATAAGATCCAACATTAAAAGTCTTACCAAAATCTATCTTCCAACTCAAGGTATAGCATAAGGGTACACTAAACCCTAGACATGGAAATCTAAGGCTCATATAAGATACTTAGGGATTACTAGATGATTTTTGTTTGAGAAAAGAAATCAAATCATCATATAAGGGTTATAAAGGTTACTCAACAATAAGGCAATATGTCTAAGGGTAGACTATTTCGAGCTGTCTGTTTTAGATCAGGCCAGGCCAGCTCATATGAGCTCAGGAGTCCTCGTGACCAAGCTAGTGGGGCGGAGGAAAATATTGCCAGCCCCCAAGCTCTGACCCTTTCTAGACACCATCACTTTCAACTTCTTGCTCTAATAGTTACTCAATAGTCATTTCACCGAAAAGTTGACAAATTTTATTTTTAATATGAAATTATTATGATCCTAAATCAAATTTTTATCATAGGTTAACTCTAAGGTGAAAAACTAACTAAAGGGAAACTATATCCTCTAGGGAGACAATTTGAATTAGTCAAGAATCTGACTACCTTGATGCTCTGATACCATGCTGTAAAGACCAAGTCTCTACTATTAAACATGATAAACAAATCACCAAAAGTGTGGCAGCGGAAGAATTAAATCTTGACTTTATTCAAAATGTATAAAGAGTACATTATAAAATTTCCCAAATGGGAGTACAACTTTATACAAGCACAAAGATCTAGGTAGAGGAAGACTTAACTAATACAACATTGTCTCCAAACAAACTACTACATAACATAAAAGCAAACATGAACACTCAAGCTATATATTCCTTTCTTCTTATCCTATTCCTTAGCCTTAGGTTCACAAAGCTTCCACTGCGCACTCTGATCCTAACTTGGATGGTTGGGGTCATCCAGCAAGAGAAAGATAAAACAAGGTATGTGTTAATAAAAAGGAATAGGACAAATAATAATATAAAGCTTTGCAATATAAAAGATTTTCTACAATAAGAGATTTCCAAAGAAATGAGACAAATATATGAATATGAGAGAGAGAAACTACCACATTTAAATATCAACAATTATCACATTTGCATGAATATAAATTATGACTCAACATCCTCTCAATGTAGGGTGAGGCACCTACCGGACCTCACCAATGGCAGGGGGACTAAAACCCCAGTGCCTAAAAAAGTGGCAGGGGGAATAAAACCCCAGTGCCTAATATATAAAATGGCAGGGGGACTAAAACCCCAGTGCCCGGCAGGGGGACTAAAACCCCAGTGCCCTGTGGGTGGTTTGTACTCATGTACACTACATTGTCAATTGGCCAATAACTATATCATGCATAAACATTCACTTGGTAGAATAGTGAAAAGTATAACAAGATGCAACATAGCATTGGGAATAAAACCCAAATAAATAATCTCAATCAACAGGCCATCATAGGAAACATCATTATACAAGTACTTCAAGAGATGAGCCAACATAGGAAACAACAAGATTCAAGAGTTACAATTAAATGAGCCACAAAGGCAACCACAATATTTAACATTTCAAAGTATTTCAAAAGATGAGCCAACATAGGCAACAATAAGATTCACATAATTCAAATGATTAAGCCACAATGGCATAAGCTAAGTAAAGAGACAATAAATGTAATAAGAAGGATTACAAGGCTAGCACAATAATGAGTGGGGTTGGATAAAAGCCCAATTGAAAGATAGGTAGTTTGCACAATAATCATTCCACATAGATTTCACATTCACCATGGATGTCACATACATAAAATAGGCTTCACATACCTTAGATATATACATTACCATCACATCCATCAAACAGATTGTATCACCATCCCATTATATCCTAGTTATAAACATAACACATGTATTAATATATATAAAAACATAAATCATAGGAAAAACCCTAATTTTACAAAACTACGATTTAGGGTTCAAAACCAAGCCCAAACGATTAGTCATATTCTCTTGAATAAGAAAACATATTTTATTATATAAAACAGAGTTAAAATGAATTAATTATGTATTTTAAAACATTTACATAATAAAAATGCCAATCAAAGCAAACTTCGGAAAACCCTTGAGAATCAGGTCTCAAAAATCATAAAAATAGATTCTACATTAAAAATCCTTTCCATCGACTATTTATTCGTATTTTTCTGACCAATGGTTGATTTACTATGAATTAAGTAAACCTGACCAATCAGAAATTAGGGAAATGCCACATAGGCAAAATAAAAAGCGATTGGGCCACTGAGGCCGGGCCCAAGCTGACGCGGACCAATCACAATTGGCCACATCAGCTGGTCCACTTCGCATGGCTCAGGTCAAAGGCGATTGCAGAAAAGGTAAATGACTAAATTGCCCTTCATCGGCTAATTGACTTAATCAAAACGTCGAGGGTAGAACGGTCATATGAAACCATCGATCGGTCATTTGCGACAGAAAGAAGAACACGGGGAAAAGACGATAATACCCCTGCGTTGTAGAGTTGGATGCCATAGGGGCGAGGGTTGCCCTGGTCATTTGCTGACCAGGCATCCTCTTGCTCTCGCCATGGCGCTGGAGCCATCACTGGAGCTCGACTCCAAAGCTCCAAATCACCCTCAGGCGCGCAACCGAGAACGGGATACTAGGAATGAGTTCCCTAGGTTCCGTCGATCACAGAGACGCATAAAGAGGGATCTCTCGTGCCAGAGAACTAGGGAAACGAGCTCGATCCGGCCGGAAATAGGGGAGCAAGATCGGGGAAACCATACACTGAAAACACACGGAAACAAGAAACTAAGCTCGTGGTTACTTCGTGGGCCCAAGGCGGGTCGGAAGGATGCATCGCCACGGGCAGAGGAGCACCAGGACGCCAATTGGCAGGTGACGGTGGCGACGATGGTCCAGTGGGCTATAGGACCAGGCATTCGGGGGCATCGCGAGGTAGACTGAGAGTGGAGAGGGGAAGAGCATGTGCCAGAGTTGGTTACCTAGCGTCTAATTGACCCGAGGTGGTCGGAGGTGCAAGAAGCAGGTCGCCGTTGCCGGGGAAGAAGATCGAGTAGGACCTGGAGCTCCGGGAAGCTTGAGGAGAAATTGAGGGTAGAGGAGGAAGGCTCGAAGCCATAGGGTTCTACACGGCCCCTTAAATAGGCCGGAGGAGAACACCAGTCGCCTCTGTGACACAGAGGTGGAGAGAGGAAGGTCTCCGACTTTGGGAATTTTGCACACAGCGCACGAGAGAAGTCGAGCAGGTACCCAAACGAACCGGCGGCGGAAGACGAAGCCAAAGGGAGCGAAATCGCGTGAAATCGTTAACCACAGAGAGAGAACAGAACCAAGGAAGCAAGTGGTCAGGACTGTTCCCTGACCCGCGAGCGGCTGGAGGAAGGGGATGGTTCCCCCACCGTTGGATCGAGGGTCCAACAAGTCCGGGCCATCGGATGTGAGTCCACTATGGACCCGGGCGCGTGACAGGTTAATTAAACTGAACTATAGCATTACAATCAAATAAATGAATCGATTAATGCACTACACTATATTAAAAGCTAATAAAATCCATTTGAGCGGTCAAATCAACTCCAAAAGCCACCAAAATTGAACCATATGCTTATAATGAATATTACAATGCTATATAATCACTTTCTCATTTAGTACATAATATGGCCATTAATAAATATATAGCTCATAAAAGAGTATAATAATATATTAAAATCAAGGAATTATATGAAAAAGCTTATTAATGAGAAACATGTGAGTAATCTCGAGATATAAAACACATTAGGGTACAAATAATCATTACTCAACAAAATAACATATTAATATGAATTAAAATCATATTTTGAGGAGAGAGAAACAATAAGGGTTAATATACACATATATGAACTCAAATACATATTATTAATAACATATTTATCCAAAAAGCTCCAAATAAATATTATCTACTATATAATCCCATTAATGACCAAATTACAACATTAACCCTAACTTATCTCCTAATGTGGGTTATTTGTGCAAACACCCCTTCATTTACATAAATGAGGGTAAAAAGGTGATTTAAACATTGAATTGTGCTCAAATTGCACAAGGAGCCCAAAAATGATTATAAAGGATGGGAAATTTATGAAAAAGGTCCAAATGGACTAAAAGGCAAAGCAAAGCTCAAGAATGAATAAATTGCAGGGAAGACCCTGAGTTTCAGTATGTTACAGGAAGCCAGCTCGACAGCAACCTCCATGGCCTCAAGCTCCCCTGTAATGACCGTTTTCACATTGCTACAGCTGCTCCACCCCTGAATCCAACCTCATGCATTGTTTCTAGTCACCGCTGCAATGGTGGCTCTGCCCCTTTAACAACAACATCAATATTAATTTTGAGCCACCCCTCGCCTGGTTCCATCCACTGAATCATCCTTGTAGGTCTATTTTTCTGTCGCCTTCTCAACTCCACATCCGACCCTCTTCAGCATACTGGCAGAAGCTAGGATAGTATTCCTGTAGGTAGTATCTTTGCCTTTGAACACCTTTAAGTTCCTAGCCTTCCAAATGTTCCAGGCCATGATCATCACTCTCTCCCTTCCTCCTTTATTAGCCTTTAGGCACTTGCTCATCCAAGCCTCCAGGTTCCCGGAGAAGAAGCTTGATATGGATTCCTCTATTCTACAGCTGAGCCAAATCTCTTTAGCTGCACTGCAGTCCCGGAGGGTGTGCAAAGTGGACTCCTCCCCCCTGACATCTTGGGCACTCGACATCCACTATTAGATGGCGTTGGCGTCTTCTTAAGTTCGTAAGAATGGCGCCCCTATGCACTAGCCAGAAGAACATCTTCACCTTCTCCAGACATCTCCCCTGCCATAGTTTCTCCCAGCAACCCACCCTACTTCCCCTCCCGTCCACTCTGAGGAGTTTGTAGGCATCTGCCAAAGAGAAATTTCCATCCTTGGTACCCTCCTAGATCCATTCATCTCTCCCGTTGATCACCTACGGTACTTCCATCTGCATAATATGTGATATCATCTGCTCCCCGAAGAACTCCCTCAAAAACTCCTTATCCCACCCTCCCTGTAGGTTGACCACACTACCCACCTAGAAGTCCTTCATTTCCTCCGGGATAGGTTTAATCACTGCGTCTGCCAACCTACCTTCCTGCGTACACCATTTGTTATACCAAAGGTTAGTACTCCTTCCATCCCCCACCATCTTATGGGAGTGTAGCTCAGTAAATTCCCTCATCTCGGCCATAGCCTTCTAGAAAGGTGTCCCATTAGTCACCGGCCTCTCGGTATCGACTTTATACTTACCGCAGATGCCCCTCATCCAGGGAGCGAGCCTGTTTGTTTTTATCTCCCAGGCATTCCTGCATAGCAAGGCCTTATTCCAGGACCTCATAGATTTCACACCAAGACCCCATGCTTTCTTCTCTGTCGTGACTATGTCCCATGCCACCAGTGACATGGGGTTGGTTTTGTGCCCCCATCCCCAAATGAACCTGCAGACCACACCATCCATCCTATCACAGAGCTTAAGGGGAAGTTTAGCGAACTACATGACATAAGTTGGGATTGTCGCCAGTGTCTTCTTAGCCAAAGTGACTCTGCCTGTAAGGGACATGGTGCGTGCTGCCCAGCCGTTTACTCTATTTTCAATCTTCTCCAGGGGTGCTATGTATGTCTGTTTCGTGATTCTCCCATGGATGATCGATACACCTAAATGTTTTCCCAGATCTTCAGTGTGTTTGAACCCCCTGACGCTACATATGTCATGCCTTCACTGACGATCCACTCCCTTAGAGAAGTAGATACAAGACTTTTCAAATGCCACCTATTATCCAGAAACCTCATTGAATTCCTTCAAACAATCCACAATTGTCTCCTCCTGCTTTACTGGCGCTCTGGCAAAGAAAATCACATCATCTGCAAAGGCTACATGTCTGATCGGGCACCCATTCCTGTGCATCTTAGCTCCAGTCCATCGTCCCTCCCTCTCCGCACGGCCAATGGCCTAGCTCAACATTTCCAAACACAAAATGAAGATGTAAGGGGACAGGGGGTCCTCTTGCCTCAGACCCCTCTTGGCCGTGAAAGGCTTGAGAGATTCACTATCCCAAATAATGGAAGTTTGTCCCTGGGTTATAGAATTCATTACATAACTGACAATGTTCAGAGGCCAGTCTGCTTTCCTCATGGTATCTTTAATGAAGTCCCAGTTCATCTTGTCGTAGGCCTTAGAGAGGTTGATTTTGATGGCCATGAGGGGTGTAGACCCCCTCCTTCTCATACAATAGATCAGCTCCTGGACGAGGATGATATTATCAGTGATACACCTCCCACACACAATACTACTCTACATAGGTGAGATCCACTAATTCATGAGCTGCATTAACCTGCCAGTAACCACTTTGGAAGTAATTTTAAGCACCGCGTTGTTAAGGGAGATCATGCAAAAGTCACTGCATCTCTCCGATGTTTTGATCTTCGTTATGAACACCAAGGAAGCTTCACAGAGTCAGCAGTCCAGCTTTTCCCCCTCCAAAGCATTGTTGACTGTGTTGATTACCGAGTCAGCAATCGTCGGTCAACCTATTTTAAGGAACAACACATCGATACCATCCGGTTCAACAGCTTTGTAGGGATCACACCCCTCCAGGATCCTGAAGATTTCAGCCTTGTCAGCCCACGCTCCAATCTCCTTAAGCTTCAGGGTGCCCGGATTATGAAACACACACTGGTACATCTTGATAGCCTGTTTACCAGGGTTAATATTCATAGTGAAAATGCTATAGAAATACAATCTCACCATTTCACGTAACTTGCTTTTGTCGTCCACCCAGCTCCCCGAACCATCTTTGAGCATCGTTATAGTATTCCTTCTACGCCTCTAGTTTACAAATGCTTGGTAGAACGTCGTGTTGCGGTCGCCATCTTTAAGCCATCTCTGGTGGCTGCACTGCTTCCAGTCCCACTCCTCTGCTTTCAGGATGTCCTCCAGATCTCCAGAGAGCCTGTTAAGCTGCTCCTCCAGGTCCGGATTGTAATTTGCTTCCATATTCCTCTGAACTCTATCAATCTGGTTCATAATCTGAAGCTTTCTCCTCCTTTCCAGCCCATCATGCTCATTGTCCCACGTAGTGATGTTCGGTTTCAAGGCCTCCCAAGCCTCGCGGAATCCCCGCGTGTTGTCCCAGACTTGGTCTACCATCTTCAGGAACTCTGTGTTCATGGACCAGGACTCTTTAGTAATGAGTCTGGGGGCCCTCGCTCTCTTACTAATATCCTTGACCAGAACTGGGCAATGGTCCAAGCGTACTCTAGGTAAATGCTCAATCACCCTATTTTTGAATATAGCACTGAACTCTAGATTTGCCACTGCTCTATCCAGCCGTTCGTGGAGTCTACCACTTTTGTAGGTGAACGGGTTACCCTCGAAGTACAAGTCATGTAGACCAACTCTCATCAGTGTATCAGCAAACAAGGCTACTTCATTATAATTAAACAAATTGCTTCTGTTCTTCTCTGTGGGGTGCAACATAGTGTTAAAATCGCCGACCACCATCCATGGCCCCCCGTCCAACTGCCTAACTCCACCAGGTGCTCCCAAAGCAGGTTTCGAACAATGATATGTGGATTTGCATACATAAAGGTGCATGTGAGCCTGTTGTTCAGCTTACAGTGAAGAAATTGCCTGTGGCGGCATAAGATTTGAACTTTCATATCTCCAGAGTTCCAGAGTACCCAGATACCTCCCGCGAAACCCCTCTCTTTCACCCGATGAAAGCTGTCAAACCCCATCTTGGCAATAGCTCTATCTACATTAGTTCCTCTTATTTTGGGTTCCAATATTACAACTATTTTAATGTTTCTCTGTCTCTTATATTCTCTTAACAACCTACATGATTCTTTGCCTCCAGCACCGCGTATATTCCACATCATGATATTCATTTAATAATATAGTGAGGTGGGGCACCAACTACATCATAGTTCTTCAACACCCCCATCAGGGGGGGCACTCCTTCCTTCTAATATCTTCCTCGCCATGCTTCTAGTGACTGTTGAGTTCCCATGTGGAATGTTAGGTGGGATGGCATTCTACAATTGGGGGAGAGCAGCTGTCGAGACCTCACTCCCCTGGACCTCCTCTGTCCCAGTTTCTATGTCCATGCTTGTGCTTTCCGAGTCCTTATTTCCTCCATTGATGACTACCCTTCCATTTTCATTCACCTCCCCCATAACAACTTCATTGATCCCTGGGTTGACCACACTTCTCGTGTTCCCTTCTTTTGCTATCGTACTGACCCCTGCTTGTTCACCTCCTCACTACTCCTCCTTGATAAACTGTCGAGTACCTTCCTGGTGCCTTCGTCGACCTATGCCGTTCTTGATTTTTTCCACACCTTCGGTTGTGATGTCTCCCTGGGAGGGTCTATGCTGCTCCTCACCTGAGTGACTTCATCTACCTCCTCCTCGACATCCTTCTCAAGGGTTTGGAATTTATTGACTTTCTTTCCCTCACTGTTTTGTCCCACATTAACTCTAGGTCGAGTTCTCGGTTGCGTCACAATCCTCTTACCATACACCTTCTGCCATTTTTATTCCTCCTCTGACCACCTTACCCCCGCTTTGTCAGGTTCCCCTACCATTGCGTCATGTGTCTGCTTGTCCCCTCTGCTCTTGCAGTTCTCGACATTGTGCCCCAATAGCCCGTAGCTGAGGCACATGCTAGGAAGAACTTCATATTCCAGGCAATAATCTACTCTGTTGACAATAAATGCTGCTAGTATTGGTACTGTCATATTTATCTCTACCGTGATACGGGTGTAACGACTCCTCTTACTGGATATTGTGTACTCATCAACTTTGACCAGGCGTACCAACATCGTGCTCACCTCTTCGAAGAAGACTTGATCGTAGAGATGGAGGGGGAGGTTTAGCACTCTCACCCAGGTGACATGTCTCAGGAAACTTGTTGTTGTGTTGGAATTTAGCGTCCCACCTCCACACCGTCAGGCAACACCCAAAAATAGCCCAAGGTCCCCCGGTTAGCGCCATCTCAAAGTCCTTCTTGTTGGAGAACTGGACTATATAGTAGGACTTGTCCAATTTGTATAGTTTAGTTCTTCCTGTAGGTCACCACATCAACTTCAATCTGTCGGCCATGGTCATAAAGCCTATATCTTTGCCAATGAGCTTGACTATTATAGAATATTTCCACTGTGTCTTCAGATTCTCCTCCACTTCCACGTTGATGTAGATTTCCGAGATGCCCCTGTCTAGGATCACTTCTATGTCGTATGGGTTCAGACCCGTGAGCATGCTGCTGTCAATAAAGTCCTTTTTCATGTCCTTCCTTCCTTCCGCACACGGCCTGCTTGTAGCTTCTCTCCCCACTTCCACTAGATGCCATTGTTTCCACACCCTCCATGTTAGTTTCCATCGTTGTATCATCCTTACTCGTCTGGTCCATCTCATGTGATTCCTCACCTGCGCCACTAATCCCTTTGTAAGTTAGGTTAAGCCCGATCTCTTGTACCGATACTCATGCTCCTCTCGCATTATTACAATTCGTTGAGTGTTTTCTTCCCGCGGGACCACCGATGCTCCCTGCGCCCCAGTTATCTGCCTTCTTCCTTGAGTTCGCCCCTCTCCTTCTTCGACGCCTCCCCCTCCGTCATCCTCCCTAATTAGCTTAAGCAATGTAGGGATGTCATATTGTGGAAGTGTATTTCTGAGTGTGAGTTTGTGAGCATACCTGCTCATTGTCATTTCTTACCCACTGGGGGACACCATGCTAGCTCAAGGATGGTAGATAAATTTTTAGAGAGTGAATTCATTAGCCTTTATTATTTGAAGATGCTTATGATTTTGTTTGGAGGTGTGACACATGTCAACAATCAAGAAACACATCTAGAAGACATGAAGTGCCTCTGAATACATTTTAGGAATTTGAAGTCATTGATTTATGGGGCATAGATTTTATTTGACCCTTTCTGTCTTCCTATTCTAATTTTCACATTTTTCTTGTAGTTGATTGTGTGTCAAAATGGGTGGAAGCAATTCCAACCCACACTAATGACACACATGTTGTATATAAATTTGTGAAGGATTATGATTTTTGTAGGTTTGTGGTTCCTAGATTGATTATAAGTGTATGGGATATCACTTCATCAATAGAAAATTCATAGATTTATTGAGAAAATATGAGTGAAGCATAGAGTAGGAACCCCATATCATCCCCATACCCATGGCCAGATTGAAATGTTAAGTAGGGAAATTAAGATGATTCTAGAAAATACTGATTCAACCAATAGGACTAACTGGAGCATGCAACTGAATGATTCTCTATGGGATTATAGAACAACTTTTAAGAGACATACATTCATGACTCCTTATAGTTTAGTTTATGGGTGGGCATGTCATTTGATCATGGAACTAGAAAGTAAAGTCCAATGGGACTTGAGGAAATTGAATTTTGATCTTTCTAGTGTAATGAGGAAGCATAGACTAGAAGTGAATGAATTTAATGAGATTAATCTAGATTCCTATGAGAGTTCTAGAATCTACAAGGATAGAACTAAGAAAGTGCATGACCACAACATTCTCCAGAGGGTGTTTTTGCCGAGTCAACATGTTTTATTATTTAATTCTATGATGAAATTGCATCCTGGGATTTTGAAGTCGTAGTGGAGTGTATGCTATATGGTAGTCAAGGCATTCCCTCATGGCACAATAGACATTAGTGATGGAATAAATACCTTCTTGACAAATGGAAAATTCCTCAAAACTATTATGAAGGTGAGTTGGTCCCTAACAAGGAGGAGTTGAACCTCATTGAGCTTCATTGAGCATTTAAGTGAAATTGATTGTCACATTAAACAAGGGAGCATATGGGAGGAAACCGATCCATTTTTATTTCCACCAGTTTTTCATTAGAATTTTTGTAATATATTTGTTAGATTTTCATTAAGTATAATAAAGGTACCTTTTTTCTTTTTTGTGTTGTGCATGCAGAATAAATCTTCATATCACTGACACAATTCTCGGTGGCATCAATTGGCTACCAAATTTCAATTGGGTTGTAAAAAAATCCAATACCACCATCTAGAGAGTAGGGGAAAAAAATCCCAAACTGGTGAAAGTCTGCCAAATGTCATTACCATTGACATGGAGGTTGGTGGCTTTGATTGAGCATGGAGCAGTCTTGGAAAAAGTTTAGTCGATGCATCGAGAGGCTGCTTGGTGGTGTCAACTCACTCAGCTTAATGACATAATCAACACAACTTGATACCATAGACACAAAAATTTGGTGGCACTAACCCTATATGTAAAAGGTGTGCTAATTACAACTCAATACCACAGACATCTCGTCAATGGCATCGACACAATAAGCTAGATTTTATGGCACCGACAACAACGACCAAGGTCTTCATCATCGAATGGTTGGTGGAACTAATTTGGATATGAACTATAGAAGTTGATACCATCGAGAATAGTTGGTACCACTAAAATGGAGGGATCTGAGGGTCGATACATTGATGTCACATGGCTGTCGGTACCAAAGGATATCACCAACACCCACAAATAATGACAGAAGTTGGTATTGCAAACACCACGAGTCACTAGCACTGACATGGAACAATAGGGCAACTCCTCAACTATATAAGTGGAGGTAATGGGTGATCCGAAATCACACCTAAAGCTTCCCTTGATATTCAAGAAAGCATTAGACATTGTCAAAGACTTCCAAATATTACTGGCATCTCTGAGTTTACACTGAGATCCCTTTTTTCATATCCTTTCTATTCTCTACACAAATGGCATTAAGGAGACAAGCTTCATCAGTAGGCATGTCTAAGAAGATGGTGCCAAAGCCATCATGGGCAGCCTTCTCAGATGAAGATCATAATAAGCTCTATGGTTCCATGATGAAGAGGGATATTACAACCACGTGGTATGGTTATCACACATTCCTAAATAAAACTGGGCTCACCAATAGTTTTCGCCAAGTCTGCAACATCCAAGGCAAAGTGGGTGACACCCTTTCCTTAGCCGTTGGCCCACCTATCAAGAGATAGCTTGTAAGTTCCTCACAACTATGGATATTTGTTGCATCTCCAAGCATGTGGAAGGCTGGGGAAAGTTCCAGTTCTACAACACAAATCACGACCTCATCCTGGGGGAGTTCAACATGATATATAGCTTGAGAATGGGTGGGTCACACTTCACAGAAGGTTATTTCAACTTCAACATGGCCTGGAGGTTGATGACAGTCCTTCCTCAAGGATTCATCATCAACCGACATTAGTCCTTGATCATGGACATAGAGAACCTCTTCTCCCAAATTTTGGATTGAAACCTGACGAACACCATTTTCATCAGGTCCATTTACGGATAGGGGAAGGTCATGTTGTTGTGCTTTCTGACCTTTAGGAAGGAGATGATCAATCTTAGGTATTCTTCTTTTAGCACATGTTGAAGGTGAAGAGGCAATCCCTGATGAAACTCCCAATCCAATTTGGGGGATTTCTTGCACTGCTTTCCCTACACGATAATTCTCTAAAGACATCCTCTATTCTGGACTTCAAGCACTTCAAGCGAGCACAACTTGTCACCATGTACGAGGGCTTGGTGTACTCATAATGCACTATGAATAGGTTGATCATGGAGAGGGTGTTGCCTGACCCCATCTTCCTCCTATGGAGTGTGCAATACCTCTGATGGTATGCAAAAGACACAGAGGTTATATTGGAGGGAGAGGATGTTGAAGTTAAGGAGGAAGAAGAAGAATCATCTAGGGAAGAAGAGGAGGTGTCTACTATGCCTTATACACCCTAGTAGCATCTACACAACATTCCATGCTGCTATGTAGCATCCAATTCTATAACTCCACCACCTCCACTGCTTAGAGATTCTTTCTCCATGGAGGGCATGTACAGGATGTTACAATCAATTCAATAGGGCCAACAACAGTAGTGAGCCAGATTGAAAATGATTTAAGGTGTCCAAGAGCATCTCCTTCGACAACAAGTGATCTACGCCAATAAGTTCCTTCTCTTTCTCTACTAGGAGAACATGCACACTCACCTGCAACAGATTGATTATCATCAGCAGCCGCTCTAAGACTACTATTGGAGTGAAGGCAACTATTCTACCTACTTGCAGCCATCACATATGCCAGCTAACCCACCCATGTTCACTGACATTTCCTTTCCTCCAGATCTAATAATTCCACTGGAAATGTTTCAACTATGTTTGGGCAAGAAACCAAACCAAACCATTGAACTCAACCAAACCGAACCAAACTGATCAATTCAGTTTGGTTTTATAGGGGTAAATGGTTTAGTTTGGTTCCAAAATTTATAAAACCATGAAATAATAGTTTGATTTGGGTGAGGGTGTAGTTTAACAAAACCAAACCATGCCAGTTATATATCAATATGCCATTAAAACATATACCTATATTGTTAAAAACACTTATCTAAAATAATTATTTGGATACTCAATTAGTTCATATATGTTAATGTCTAAACGAAATGCTAATAAATGAGACTAACTCTTACAATGTTTTAGATAATGTGGTATATGGTATAGTTATTTGATGAGAGTTGTACACTATCTACTTATAGTTTATATATTTGTTCTTACATTAGCAATTTCTAAATGATATTTTTTTGACCTGATGTTTGTTTATTATGCTAGATGCATTGATTAAGATGATGAAAAATAGTTTATTTTTCATAATAAAAATTAGTATAAATCTTTAAAGTATCTTATATAATAATTTGAAACCTAACTAAATTGAACAAAACCACCAAAAAATAGTTTAGTTTGGTTTGATTTTGGATTAGTGAATGGTTTGGTTTAGTTTGAAAATTATACAAATTGATATGTATGGTTTGTAGATTCCGTGGTAAACCAAACCAAACTGACCTATGCCCCACCCTTAGTTTCAGCCCTCACTACAACCCAACTGTGCACATGGTACCCCCATTCCACCTCTTAGTTTGAATTCTGACTCTGATGACAGTCAAGTTTAATCTAAGGTGTGTGATGAAACTACTTTATCTTGTTTATTTTCTATCTTATTTTAGTTTTAATTATTTTCTAGAAATAGGATCCACAATCAATGTAGTGTAATTGTGGAGCTTAGTTATCATGTTTTAATCTATCATAAAATATGTGTTTCATGCTTCTCTGGTGAATTTTAGATATTTAATGGATCACATCTTTTTTAGCTTATCTTGAAAAGTCTAATGCAACAAAAAATGTGGGAAGTGTTTGTGTTAGTTAGCTTGAGGACACTTAAAATGAATGAAAATCATAAGTTATCCAAGACTTGTCTATGATGAAGTTTGAGCCCAATCACAATAAAATAAATAATGAGATTTCAAATGGGACTTTTAGAAATAAATTCTAATATCTCCCTATACATAGGTCGATAACAGAGGTGTTGGTATGTATGCCCTGAGAGCAAATCATGGGATGATTGGTGGGATACATTAAGATTGATTTTATAAACATCTAAGGCAAGCTTCCAATTCATTCTGGTTCAGTCATATGAGATAGTTATAGAACATATTGAATGTCTAGAGAATGACAATACTCAATGACAAATGCTTTCAGGTTAAGGACCTGAACGATGAGATCATACAGATGCTAAGAGTTTGTACATTCTTGTTATGTACCTAGTCGGATGTCATTCTGGAAGGTAGATAGACAAAAATGACACACAAGGCTAGATTGTGGTGTTGGTTGATGACATAATCTCATTAGTCATGATATAGAGATATCAAACCAAACACATAGGTACTTGTTAGAGAACAAGTGTACCGGACAGACCCACCGTGATTTTGACACATGGAACCATGAGATGGTAGTCACAGTCAGTACTCACAGTGATGGTGGTGAGTGTGATTCTTTGAAATGAAATAACTACACTCAACACATGTCGTTGGGCACACTTTGACATCATCAAACGCAGTCCTGAAACATGGGTTGTTATAAAGGTGATGATTGGGTGGCTTTGACACATGGGGCTTTTGAGGGGTGAGTGATAGATATGGGATTTTTCCCTCCTGAGGGAGTTTGATATCCAAGGCCACTAGATGAGTAGGATTGAGATGGGCGTGCGCACACATGTGTGAATCAATATGTGATATTGATGTCATACATATCTCCTTCAATCTACTCTAAGATCAAGAAAGTGAATGAACGTTGACAGGATGACTGTTCCATGCCTTGAGTTCATTCGGGATATCAGTGACAAAGGAATTATACATTCACTGTAACACCATTCACGGATTGTAGGATGAAAGTTGTTCTCCAACTTTCTACTTTCACTTGGGTAGCAATGATGTGTGACTAGGCACCGCTCTTTGCTTGTGAAGTCATAAGTGTTATGGACTTTCACTGCCAACGTGAAATGGACCTACAGGGTCACACACATAGGATTTAACTTGGAAGAGGAGTTTTGTCCACAAAGCAATGTTTAGATTGATTACTAAAGGAGTTTAGTAGTTCAATTAAACACTCAATCAGTCGATGGCTCAATATCATATGGTTCAAGGTGTTGGACGCATTGATTGGAGTATCAGATTGATTGAAATCGCAACTGACTGATTTTTCCCAACCTGTGCTCCCAACCGATCGGCTCAAGTGTTGAACCGGTCGACTGAGGATGCTGAACCGGTTGGCTGGAGTGTCCAACCGATTGGCTCATGACCAGGTTGAAACAACCGGTTCAAGGGTTGAACCGATCGGCTCAACTGGTGCAACCAACCAGTTGGGAAAGTCATGTTGGCAAGAATTTTCCTTTGGTTTCAAATTGCCCAATTCGATTGGGAATATTATTGGTATTCGATACCAATTGGGAAAGAAACAAGGAAAGTCTTTTTTATCCGGATTAGGACCATGAACCGATCGGTTCAGGGCACCAACCGATCGGTTGGAGTGCCCCGAACGGTCGAATCAGGTCCAACCGATCGGCTAAATGGCCGAACCGATCGGTTCAGCTATGAATCGATCATTTCAGGTTGCGAACCGGTTGCTTTTGGTGGAAAATCTCAAACCATTCTACTCCTGCGTTTAGTCCCGTATTGGCCGGGATAGAGAACCCTATCCCATGACCCTCCTATATATATAGGGGTAGTGGGGGCTTCTCTGAGAACAGATCAGTGCAACCAGTTGCTCTGCAAGTTGTCGTTCTCTCTGGTTTTGGTAACCGAGAGAGAGCCCGAGCAAGTGCTTCCCGCAAAAGGGAGGTGCAGCAAGGGAAGGACAACTGCAATTGCAACTGGCAGTAGGAGAGCGTGTTGGTGACTAGTACGTCAACAAGAGGGTACAAATCCTTCCACTTCCTTGTGGGACAAGGAGTGTGGAGTTCCAGGTGGTCCGTGTGGACTACTACAGAGGCGGGAGGACACTGCCGCTCAGGAGGACAACTATCATCCGACAGTCCGGTAGGAGGAGGAGTCGTCAGTCCCAGTGTGACCAGGATCTGCACAGACACCGTCCAAGATCGGAGTTGAAGACCGCGCATTGTGCGAGGTATTGTCGCCGAGCAAGCCTCGGGACAAGGTATGATTCCACAAACCATCATTTCCTAATATATAGACGTTGACGCATTTCCTCAGTATGGGTTGGGGGAGAAAAGTTTTGTTTCCGCTGCCTTCTCTGCCTCCCCTAAAACCCTACAGTGGTATCAGAGCCACGTCAACTGCTCTATATTTTAGGAATATCGATATGATCGATTTTGGTTTGTCGCCTTTATATATTGCATGCGATGCGAATAATAATGGTTTTATGCATGTCAAATCCTAAATCCACAAATCCCAAATTACATATATGATATGTATTATTAATGCACTTGATACGCGTTGCCCTTAAACGAGTTTTGTGGTGGATGTGTGTAGCGTGATTATGGCCAATAAACCCCTATCTGTGTGTGGTTGTTTGTGATTGCTTGCATCTCGGTCCGCACACCGATCTTCCCTCTCTTATTCCTGATTCTTTCCTACCTTTGCTCCCCCATAATGTAACTCGGGGTTTCCCTTTTAAAGTAATGTAATAAATAGGATAGATTTTATTTCATGTTATGTCAAAGACCGACGGACATCAAGACGATAGTTGAAACGATCGGTTCAAGGCGTGAACCGATCGGTTGACGTTCCAGACGGTCGGTTCAAGGAGTGAACCGATCGGTTGATGACCGGTTCGAGGAGCGAGACGAGCGGGTGGCGGCCATGAAGAGATGCACGACGACCAGACAAACCGATCGGTTGGAGGAGCCAACCGATCGGCTGGTGGCACCCAGACGACCGGGCCAGAACAAGCAAGTCAATCATGTGATGAGTTGATCTACTCCGAAGGCAAAGCACAAATTTCATCTTGTACAAGTTGCATGTGATGTAGACCTAGATGACCGTGATTCCTCTTGGCTCGAGGAATCACATTAGGATGGCCATATTCATCACTTTTTATCATTTGTGCATGTTTTCTGTGGGATATAGCATGTATATGATACGTACTATGTATTGTGGTGATTGGATATGTATATGTATATAAAAACCAAATCCCTCATTAAAATATTAAGTTTTAGATGCCTTCCAAATGCAACACACGTTAAAAGCTTGATCGACCAAGTGTGGGCATGCCCAAGCGTGGTGAACTGTCTATCTCGTGGAAGCATGAAGGATGAATGTGTGGGTCTGCCCAAGTAGGGTGCATATTCATCGTGTTGGCTTTGGGTCGGACTTAACAAGGTGACCTAGATAGGATCTAGCGCCTTGAGGCATGGAGATGATCATTGCAAGGAGTTGTATATGACATCTTATCAAGAGTTGCATATGATGCAATTGGCAAAAGTTGCCTACCTGAGAGATCTATGTTGTGGGCGATCAGCCAAAGCTGACTCATGACTTAGAGGATTTCAGGATCTTGCCCACTAGAAGGTTGTACGCTGCAATCTTCCGAATTGATGGTGAGGGCTATCAATTTGAAGTAAAATAGTGGGAGAGATAATTAATTAAAGGCCTAATTTTATCGTCAACTTTTCAAATCAATCAAACAAGTCAAAAAGAGTTTTGGACTAAAATTGCATATATTTCCTTTTGTTAAAATAAATGGTTAATCAACAAATCACTTTATTTGCGATCGGTCTTTGAGACCAACAAATTAAATGGGAATTTTTCCACGACTGGTTAGGACATTGAGAAGTGTTCTCAATCGTAGAGTAAAAGCTCTAAGTCCTAGTTATACCAAGACCAGATGAACTCGATCCCACCACATCAATGGCTGAAAGTATGCTTATGGAAGCACACCGAGGAAGACATTGATGAGGAGTGCTTGATGTTGTGTTCCCTGAACTATGAGTTGCAGAGACAACATGAGACATATGATGTCTCCAAGACACTATCCTAGTATGTCATGACAGAAGGAGATCCAGTAAGGTATTCACACACTCAATGTGATTGGGTATGTGGAAAAACCTGACTAAGAAGGATTCCATCTGAGCCAAGAGTTGGCTATTGGTATGATACTGCAAATGTTGCGAGAATCATACAATTCATGATAAGCTACAACATGAACAACTTTGACAAGCATAGACAGAGTTGTTGGACATGTTGAGGATAGTAGAGGCAAAGATGAAGAAAGACAAACCATAATCTTTGATGTGATCAAAGAAAAGGTAAGTCTTAAGGGCAATGGCAAGGGCAAAGCAAAGAAGTGTTCTGATGCTACCCAGCAATCCAAGCCGTCTTCAGCCTCAAGGCGCATGGGGAAAGGGTGTACGAGGGAACTACCCCCTATATCTGGAAGAACAAAAGAAGATGAAGGAAGGGGATGGAGATCTCCACCTAAGGTATCATGAAATGAACCGCTTCTTTATCCGAGGTATATGATACCAAGATATGGATATGTCATATATGATATGCAATATCCACAAAGAAATGATGGCCTTTGTGAAAGGACCAAGAAAGAAGTACCCATCATTGGAGCAAGTGTTGCTGCCATAGATAGGAGTACCTTTCAGTTCATTTCAGCCAAAAGGGCACGAAATAGAGTTGAGAACTGCTATTTCATATATTTCCAATAGATAGAAACACTTTATTATTGCATATTGTATGACAATGATGGCATTTAATAAAGTTGATGTTTCAATCTTAAAGATATGATCTTTGTGGCAATGCCTTGTTTATCTTGTGATACATGGTATGCATAAGATAAAATGATACCTAAAGTTATTGATAACTCAAATAATCAAATTAGCATCAATCATGAGAAATTCATTTCTAGTGTCCATATGATGGATAAATCTAGACTCTTTTGGTTAGAGAACCAGTAAGAGGCATGAATATCTTGGACATGATTAATCAATATTCACTAAAGGTAGTGGGAGAAGGATTATCCTATTAGGTATAATACATGTGATGTATTTACATACCTATTGGGATAAATGCTAATACTTCAAATTGTGTTTAGAGAAATACCATTATGAATATCTTGAAATGTTCAAGATTATCATAGAAGAAGTGCAAATTCGGTAAAGTGTTAATTCTTGATGAGATCAATGTATGAAATACTTGGACCAAATGTTTGAGATCCTTATGAGTGATTATGATAGTGTATCATAGTGAACTCATGATTAAGGCATGGTGATGTCTAAATCAAGAAGGATTCATACTCTAAGGAGTTAGAGAATGATTATCAAATAACTGAATTCTTCTTAATAAATGAATACCCCACACTAATAAAGGACATTGAAAATCACAAGGAGTTGTGAGTTCTTATATTCTTGACAGATACACCTCAATTATCTATGTGATGAGTTGTTCATGTGATGAGTCAACTATCTAGATAAATATGAGGAATCAAATTTTGAGCTATGGTTTATGACCATTACATCCTAAATGACATCCATGTCAACCATAAGGTGTGACCTTGATGGTAGCACTCATTGGATGAAATCCATAAGTGCAAATGAGTCTTAAATGTTAAGACACATGGATAACATTTTGAGAAGGATGATGCTTGTTGATTGCAACTTAATGACTAAGACATTTGGCATATGGATACTAAAACCACATTCCTATGAGGAATAAAACAAGGATGTGTACGTGACACAACCTATAAGGTTTATGAATCCATAAATGCAAATGAAGTCTATAAGTTACAATGGACTAATCAATATGATTGATTGAGTACAAGCAACTCAGAATTGGATCTTAACTTTGATGATATAGTCAAAGGGTTTGTCTGATATGTCAACGATAAAAAGGGATCTGTGATTTAGTGGGAGCGTGTTCACATTCCACATGTTGATGTGAAATGGAAATGTTCTAGAATGGAAATCCAAAAGTGGAAATTATCTTTAAGGAAGATAGAGATGTTTCCTATGTCATAGGAATAGAGATCTATAGAGATAGTTCTCGAGAAATCTCTTGACTTGAAAAGAGAAAGCATACATTGGCAATCTGTACTGAAGTGTTCAGTATGCACAGATTCAGTGGGAGAAAACTTATCCATGTTACATGGAGTTAGTATCCCAAGGCCAAGTGTCCAATTCTTATGAAGAATGGGAACACTAAGAATAGATATGGATCTATCATGTATGTAATCATCCCATTATCTTGCATGTATAGACATGGAAAGAATAAAATGCATTCATCATTTTGTATGTATGACATGACAATATGATGTGCTCATCCTGATAACTCGTATGTAGGACATGGTGAGTGGATGTATGTCTACTTCCAGTAAGGGTTACTGGAATACCATGAGGACTTAATAAGTACTTGACAAGTACTAGTTCTATGGAGATAAGGAAGAGTTCGATCTAAAGAGTTACATTGATGCGAACTTCCGA
Organism: Alisma plantago-aquatica; assembly: GCA_963693085.1. NCBI lineage: Eukaryota > Viridiplantae > Streptophyta > Magnoliopsida > Alismatales > Alismataceae > Alisma > Alisma plantago-aquatica. The sequence goes on along the minus strand of OY856409.1, from coordinate 5,951,654 downwards.
AAGGACAGAAAATTAATCGCAAAATATACATAGGATGTATAAAAGTGAAAGTTTGTTGATAATTGGAAGTGTTCCAATAAAACCATTTAAAAGGGAAATGTCGAGTATCTGTGTGTTAGTGAACAACAATGGATACTATATGGATCTAAAAGTTCATGAGATGAACTTATATTCCACTCATTGATGACAAGTCTGGAATCCTTGATCATGCAATGTGTCTAAAGGTTAGCAATGGAATACTAGATCGCATATTACGACAACTCCATCTCATACGTGCGACGTACAACGAAGAGATGAGAGACATGCAATTTATACTGACTTTGGCAAGGTGTTTCCATTACTCACTATGTTGGCACTAGAGCACAGTAACATGTGGGACATGTTTGAATATCACTATGAATATGATTCAAGAGTGATTGGCTCACAGTGCAAGTGGGAGTCTGTTGGTATGTATGCCATGGGAGCCAATCATGGGATGATTGGTGGGATACATTAAGATTGATTTGATAAACATCAAAGGCAAGCTTCCAATTCATTCTGGTTCAGTCATATGAGATAGTGATAGAACAGATTGAATGTCTAGAGAATGACAGTACTCAATGATGTATGCTTTCAGGTTAAGGACCTTAACGATGAGATCATATGGATGCTAAGAGTTTGTACATTCTTGTTATGTCCCTAGTCGGATGTCATTGTGGAAGGTAGATAGACAACAATGACACACAAGACTAGATTGCGGTGTTGGTTGATGACATAATCTCATTAGTCATGATACTGAGATATCAAACCAAACACATAGGTACTTGTTAGAGAGCAAGTGTACCGGACAGACCCACCGTGAGTTTGACACATGGAACCATGAGATGGTAGTCACAGTCAGTACTCACAGTGATGGTGGTGAGTGTGATTCTTTGACCTAAAATCACTACACTCAACACATGTCGTTGGGCACACTTTGACATCATCAAACGCAGTCCTGAAACATGGGTTTTTATAAAGGTGATGATTGGGTGGTTTTGACACATGGGGCTTTTGAGGGGTGAGTGATATATATGGGATTTTTCCCTCCTGAGGGAGTTTGATATCCAAGGCCACTTGATGAGTAGGATTGAGATAGGTGTGTGCACGCATGTGTGAATCAATATGTGATATTTATGTCATACATAACTCCTTCAATCTACTCTAAGATCAAGAAAGTGAATGAACGTTGACAGGATGACTGTTCCATGCCTTGAGTTCATTCGGGATATCTGTGACAAATGAATTATACATTCATTGTAACACCATTCAAGGATTGTAGGATGAAAGTTGTTCTCCAACTTTCTACTTTCACTTGGGTAGCAATGATGTGTGACTAGGCACCGCTCTTTGCTTGTTAAGTCATAAGTGTTATGTACTTTCACTGCCAATGTGAAATGGACCTACAGGGTCACACACATAGGACTTAACTTGGAAGAGGAGTTTTGTCCACAAAGCAATGTTTAGATTGATTACTAAAGGAGTTTAGTAGTTCAATTAAACACTCAATCAGTCGATGGCTCGATATCATATGGTTCAAGGTGTTGGACGCATTGATTGGAGTATCAGATTGATTGAAATCGCAACTAACTGATTTTGCCCAACCTGTGCTCCCAACCGATCGGCTCAAGTGTTGAACCAGTCGGATGAGGATGCTGAACCGGTCGGATGGAGTGTCCAACCGATTGTCTCATGACCAGGTTGAAACGACCGGTTCAAGGGTTGAACCGATCAGCTCAACTGGTGCAACCAACCAGTTGGGAAAGTCATGTCGGCAAGAATTTTCCTTTGGTTTCAAATTGCCCAATTTGATTGGGAATATTATTGGTATTCGATACCAATTGGGAAAGAAACAAGGAAAGTCTTTTTGAGCCGGATTAGGACCATGAACCGATTAGTTCAGGGCACCAACAGATCGGTTGGAGTGCCCCGAACGGTCGGCTCAGGTCCAACCGATCGGCTCAATGGCCGAACCGATCGGTTCAACTGTGAACCAATCATTTCAGGTTGCGAACCGGTTGCTTTTGGTGGAAAATCTCAAACCCTTCTACTCCTGCGTTTAGTCCCGTATTGTCCGAGATAGAGAACCATGTCCCATGACCCTCCTATATATATAGGGGTAGTGGGGGCTTCTCAGAGAACAACTCAGTGCAACCAGTTGCTCTGCAAGTTGTCGTTCTCTCTGGTTTTGGTAACTGAGAGAGAGCCCGAGCAAGTGTTTCCCGCAAAAGGGAGGTGCAGCAAGGGAAGGACAACTGCAATTGCAACTGGTAGTAGGAGAGCGTGTTGGCGACTAGTACGTCAACATGACGGTATGACTCCTTCCACTTCCTTGTGGGACAAGGAGTGTGGAGTTCCAGGTGGTCCGTGTGGACTACTACAGAGGCGGGAGGACACTGCCGCTCAGGAGGACAACTATCATCTGACAGTCCGGTAGGAGGAGGAGGAGTCAGTCCCAGTGCGACCAGGTTCTGCACAGATGCCGTCCAAGACCAGAGTTGAAGACCGCGCATTACGCGAGGTATTGTCTCCGAGCAAGCCTTGGGACAAGGTATGATTCCACAAACCATGCTTTCCTAATATATAGACGTTGACGCGTTTCCTCGGTATGGGTTGGGGGAGAAAATTTTTGTTTCCGTTGCCTTCTCTGCCACCCCTAAAACCCTACAAGAGGGATATATCATAGTTAACAAATACATTGTCTCTTAATCGTTTAATTCACCCACCATTCATGACAATTCATCCACCACCACAAGTTGATCAAGTAACCTAATTTTTTTTACTTTTGACCGCATTGCATGTCATAATAGGAAGAAATGATAGGTAGTTTTTTTTAGGGAAAAGCCAAACTTTCATTAAAAACTAACCATAAGCATCAGACAGAATTAGTTGCTCGATCAGTGAAGGGATGCAATCCCCCACTGATCTCCTAATCAAGGTGCCCTCCATCGCCAATTTGGCTGTAGAGTGAGCCACCATATTACAGGACCGATTAACAAAAGCTAAAGAAACAGTAGGAAAAGAAGATGCTACATGGCAGATGTCATCAATTAGGAGGCCTAAGTGGTCTGGATCGCTGGAATTAGTAGAAAGGGCGTTATACAGGATTTGGGAGTCCATTTCACACGTCAGGTGGCCGTATGCATGCGATCTCGCCGTATGTATGCAGTGAAGGAGGGCCTGCGCTTTTCCAAGTTCAGTTGGGCCAGAGAAAGCTCTCCTAGTGGAGATGATCTCGATTTCCTTCCCGTTGCAATCTCGAATGATCCCCCCTATTCCAATCATTCCCTTCTTATCCATGGCTACATCAATATTCATTTTAGGGACATCTCCAACCGGGGCTTGCCATTTCAACAACCTTTGTCCCTCTCGAGATATTGCAGCGTCCGATTTGCTAGACATCACAGATCTGTATTCGGCTATGATCCCAGCGTACCGCATCATCAGGAAATCTCTTTGCGGAACCTCCTCGTTAAACACCACTTTATTCCTCCATGCCCACGATCCCCACCAGACCGCTGCAGCTGCGTCCAGCTCCTCCGTGGTCAGGCTGTCCACCAGGAACTGTAATCGATCTGCAAGTATCATAATGGGCCGACGCTTCTATCCACCGTTTCAAGGGATGGTTGGTCCATACTTTCTTAATTTCTGGGCATTCAAACAGTAGGTTGGCAATTGTTTCCTTTTCTCACCAGTAGATTGGGCAGCGCTCGTCGACGTCGCAGTGGCGGTCATAGAGGCGGCCAAGCGTGGCTAAGCTCCCTGAGCATACTTGCCACATGAAGTGGGCTAGGCGTGATGACCAGCCTGATTTCCAGACCCAAGTCCATGTCTTTTCTTGCTCCTCCTTCTAGTTGTTGCTATATGAGGCTTTGCCAAGATTGCACAGCCAGTATGTAGTCCGTGTGCTAAATAAACCTCTGCGATCCTGCCACCAGAATGGTCTGTCAGCAGGATGACGATGGCTGAGGGGTGTAGTGAGAATCCTCGTACATATTGACTGTGGGAAGATGGATTCCACCACCTCCCTGTCCCAGTCGGGTTGCTCAAACGCGGTGAGTTCAGTAACCGTCAAGTGTGGCTATTGTGCTTGTATGTCGGGACATAACTCACATAGAGATTCTGTAGTATTTAGTAGCCATCGGTCCGTCCACAAGTTGATAGTTTTCCCATCTCCCACTCTCCATTTCACCCCTTCGCATACTACTGCCTTGGCCCCCCATATGCTTTTCCACGTATAGCTTGGATTATGTCCTCGTGTCGCCACCAGTCTAGAATATCTTGGAAAGTAACGCGCCTTGAGTACACAGTAGGCCAGAGAGTTTGTGTTTGTGAGGAGTCTCCAAACTTGATTAGACAGTAGTGCTTGGTTAAAACTATTCTAGTCTCTGAAACCAATTCCTCCCGCTTTCTTTGATTTACATAATTTGGCCCAACATCGCCACAAGATTCGTCTCTCTGTGCCTTTTGCCCCCCACCAGAATTTTGCAATACAACTGTGGATTTCATGTATTAGCATGGATAGTAATTGAAACACACTCATTATATATGTTGGGATTGCCTGTGCAATTGATTTGATTAGGACTTCCTTGTCAGCTTTGGAGAGGAACTTTTCTTTCCACCCCTGGAGTTTCTTCCATATTCGTTCCTTGACGAAGTTAAAAACTTGTCTTTAGATCTCCCAATTTCTGTGGGCAGGCCTAGATACTTGGCATGTTTATCCACCTCCCGCACATTTAGAATTTCTTGTAGGCTTTTCCTCGTCTCTGGTAGCACCCCTTTGCTAAAAGCAATCTCAGTCTTCTCATAATTAACCTTCTGGCTCGATGCCTGTTCGTTTTGGCTAATCAAGTTAGCTATCACCAAGCATTCATTTTGAGTTTCTCTTGCAAACAAGATGCTATCATCTACAAAAACGAGGTGAGAAATGCGGGGAGCAAGTCTGCATACACTGAGGCCATGCACGAGCTTGCTTTCTGTAGCATGAATGATAGAGGTAGAAAAAGCTTATGCACAAAGAATGAAAAGATAAGGAGAAAGAGGGTCACCCTGACGCAGGCCGCGGGAAGGCTTGATCTCCGTAGACCGGTCCCCATTGATGGAAAATGAGTGGCTTACTGATGACACACATTCTAGGATTTTTTTCCTCCATAGAACCGAGAAGCCCAACTTCATCATCACGTGTTCTAGGAAGCTCCATTCTTTATAGTGCATAAGTTAGAGAAAGGAAAAATATAGAGATGTGCCTATCAATTAGTTGCATAACAAGTCTCATGTATATTTCATTCTCCTTGTGCATCATTATTTGCATATGTTGCAACATATATCTATGTATATTTCTCCACAAATTAAAGTGAAAGGATCTATATACATATCCCACTCAATGAGAAAAAAAACACTGATATATGTTGAATAAAACTTGAATGTAAGTCTTAAATCATGTTGATTAAAGAAGTGAAGAAAAAAAAAATCAACTAAAGAGCATAAAAGGATTCCAGGAACTCAATCTAAATTTTCTTCATGAATAAGGTGAAAATAGTTTGTAAATATGTGTTCTTTCACCCACAAATCGTCATTAGAATGATGCATTCACTTCGTCCATTATTCTACCATTTTATTAGGCATTAGGATTCATGCATTTTTTATTTCCTTCATTGTTTAGGTTAGTCTTATTTTTTTTAGCATAATAATAGGATGTTACTTGTGATTCTTGTTCATAGAAACCTACTTTATATCTACCCATTGCTCTCTATTCTAAACCACTTATATGATTGATGGCCTAATTCATTTCTATACACACAGAACTTCTTCCAACATAGTTGGGTATGTAGACAATAAAAATGTAGATAGGGAATCACATGGTGCATCAAGCATATGACCTATTTATTATGGTATGAACTACTATTTATTAACAATGTTTCATTGATCTAAGGGTGGACATCATTAGTGAACATTTTTGGTCTCTTCAGAGTAGTTATTTGTTCACTAGTTTGTACGGGCCAGTTTGGGACTGCCACATGGGGGTATTTGAGAAATGTAGTTCATAGAATTTTTCCTCTTGATGATTATATCAAACATATCCAAATGTAGTAATGAGAAACATTGAAGCTTAGGGAATTTTGATGAAGTGAGTTTTAATCACTTTTCAGATGATATTTTCCATGCATTTAGTGCATTATTGTTCATCTTGAGATATGGTGTGCATTATTCATCATCATTTATTTGGGAATCACTATTTCATCAAATATTCAATAATTCTACCTAATTATGCTAAATTATCACTTCTCATTTGGAGTTATATTATTTTCCTTTGTTTTAGGTAATTCGAGAATTTACATGACATGGTGCTATCAAAATGACACACACTTCCAAATGGGAATGCCAAAAATTTGGGTGTTACTAAGACCGCACTTAGTGCTACCAAGTATGAAGTCAATGCTACTAAAGAGAGGAGTCAATGCTACAAACTCATCATCCAGAGAGCATCAACAACCAAAATAATTGATTTGGTGCCACCAACACCCTAGTTGATGGTACCAACTTTAACACCTAGAGCAAGTAAAAACTCACAAAAAGTAACTCAATGTTACTGACACACTCATTACTAGTACTGACACTGTTCATGGGTTTTGAGTCAACTAAAAACTAGGTACCACTTACATTTAATTAGTGATACTGACTCTATATGAAATGTGCATATTAAAAACAACAACATATCCAATGGTTGTGAGTTAATGATAGCCAAAGCCCCACTTATGACCTAATGAGAGTTCGGCCAATTGATGATATCATGTTCTATCAACAGAGCATGAAGCTGGGAAAGGAGGAGGAAGAGGAAATAACGAAGGATTGGACACTCTGGGTACTTTTGAAAGGAAGATTTGTAGACTCAATGTTGTTGATCAAGCTTTCTACCATAGGGGATTGTCGAGATTACTTCTCCAAGGGGTTTTCATTGGTTTTCTAATGTTTACCTGGTTTTTTACCTCGTCTTCTCTTTATATGATGATATAAATCATATGAGACTATTCCCTATACTCCTTAAGACCCATGAGTAGTCTAGTATCACTTTGACCCATGAGTAGTCTAGTATCACTTTGTATTTGACCTTTATGAGTTAATAATATATTTTCTTTAATTTTAGATGTGAATCTATAATTTTTTATCATTTTTTTTTGTGCTTGATAACCATAAACAATATACTAGAGCTCTATTTTCTTCAGGAGAGACAAGGGGTTAGAAATGTTATAGATTTATACATCACATATCACACCTCGATAGAGAGCTTATATTTATGAAAGAATAACCTAGAGTCATCAATAATGCACCTAACCAATTTCTAAACTACTATGAAACTGCGGTTTATCTTAGTCTAGGTAGTGTATTACGCAATGGTAGTGGGTAATACTTCTATAGGTCTTTAGTTTAGGGTTAATAATTAATAATTATTGATGAAATAAAGTTTGAATGCAATCACCATGGTGAAATTGTAACCCTAAAAAATCCATCTATTCCGGATCACATTCGTTTGATTTAGATATCATTTTGTTATTCTTAGTTATATAACAATTAATCAACTATTTTTTCTAGGCCTATTTTATTGTGATACATCTCATAGTAGTTTGTAGAAAAATTTTCCCTGAGTTTGACACTCAGGCCTTATAGGCCTAAATTACTCGACACATACACCTGGGTTTCATGCACACAGTTTTGGTGTGGTACCTTGTATGATGGGAAAGCTAATGGACATTTCTTTACATGGACTAGAGGAGGGTGTGGAAACCATAAAAACATGTGTGTCCACTCTAGGACATTCTCATGATCCAACTCCAAAATATTCCAATCAATTTTCCCACTATAATTAAAAACATATTTCAAATTATACAATCTGTAGTTGATAAAATGTGATGTATAATAATTGAATACGGACCAAAGCCTTTTCAAATAAGTATTGAATTGTATGGTCGAATGTAATGGGTACTCAACTGGATTCCTGTTCAGAAAGGTCTAATACTTAGTTTTGTATGGGATGTATAATCATTTAGGTGTGGCTAATACGTGTGTTTGAAGATTGAATCTTATCAAATATAACTTTTACTGATCAAATAGGACATCAAGTATCATGCAATAAATTTTCTATATTATCTAATTCAAGGACATGTGAATGTGTTTCAGATATATAAAATAGTTTGTGCATGCTACTTAAGTAAGCCTATGTGGTGATTGAAAAATACACACTTTTGTGTAGAACTTTATTCCCTTATAAGTGGTTGTTGTCTCCATACATGCCTTCTTCTTCTTCTCTTGCTGCAACAATGTATGGATGCTATTATCAATTCACTCCAGACAACTAAAATGTTTCTAAAGTTTGTTTTTTGGAAGGTATGTGTATTGAATTTTTTAATGGTGTATCCTAGGTACAAGGCACAAAAACCTACTCTTACATGTATAGATCCATTAGATTCCTTAAGAAAAGTTCTTACACATGATGTTTTAATTTTGTTTGTCTTTGATACAATCATACTATTGCTTGGTAATATATTTTGTACAAGATGTATGCTTCAAGAACTAACACGATAACTTTGGTTGATGTGATAAAGATATTTTAACATATTTTAAGGCTTATATTTAAAAATATAGAGAAAATAGTGATTGTCTATGTTAACATGGTTGATCCTTTAAAACAAACTAAAATCAACATATCCAACATGCCTCATAATTGTTTGGGTTCTCACTTCAAATGTTGACAACAATGCATGAAGATATGACATACCATGGAATTACTTCTCTTTATAGTATTAGAGTATTCCAAACTATTCATTAGATCCAAAACTTTAAGACAACCAATAGGAAGGAGAATTGTGAATGATTTTGTTGTATATTGTCAATATTGTAGAACATTCTATATAATATGCATAATATCTCTCCCCCAACCATATGAACATATGGATATAAATTATAACACCAAGGACCTTGGTCTTGATTAATAGGGTTTTATGGAGATTTTAAAAATAATTCAACCAAAACCAGAAACCACAAAGATATTGGACAAGGGGATAAGGATTTAGAGTGGTTCCAACCTTAGCAAATACTAAGGCAGTCAATCCACTACCCGGTTTCTTACCCAACCGGGATTTTGAAAGTATTTAAATTTTATTACCTCGCAAGGATGTTACATAAAATTACAAATAATTTCACCAACCCTTTGGACAGCCTTCACCTAGAAGTAGTCTCACCAACCTCGAAGCAGCCTTCCTTGAAGTAACCTCAAGCTCCCCCTTGAAGTAGCCTTCCTCTTGAAGTAGCTTCCCATTGAGACAAACTTCTTGAAGTAGTCCAAAGTCCACCTTCTCCACCTGAGAAGATAAACCCTCTCCAATCTGCAACCTCCAACCCTAGGAGTAGCAAGGAGAGTACAAATAATATAAAGGAACAAGAAGGATAAATGGAAATTACAATACCGTTGTAGCACAAGGCTTGATTTCTTATATCAAGCATTTTGATCTCCTAACCAATGTATATGGAAGTGTAAGTGTAGTGGGTAGGAGATGCTAGCCTATAGCACACAAAGTTGGAGCAATGGAAATGAATAGAAAATGTTGGAGTTTCTCAATTGTTCACACAAAGCATTGCCAATTGCAAGTATGTATGCTCAAGTGTTGCACAAGTGTGCATTGGGTGTCCTAAGGCATGTCCTATTTATAGGAATGGCCTATGAGTGCTTAAGGACGTTCCAGAAACTTTCTAGTGGGTTCTTAGTGCTTAACTATCCGTTAGGTATGCACTAATTGCTTTATCAATGGCTAGTTAATTAATTCTGAAAAGTGCAGACAGAGATAGCCTCCGTCGAGGAATTTTCGACCGAGATCCCAGTCGGTCGAAGTTTTTGTCGACCGAGGGATTGTCTGGAGAAAGTGTGTATAATGTTCAATTACAACTCCCAACTACCTTGTCTGTTGTATCTAACAGCTACTTGGGTCATTCTCGGTCGAGGAGATTGTCGACCGAGAGTGTCTCGGTTGAGAAGTTTGTCGACTGAGAATGACCCTGTTTCAATGTTTTAAACTATGTACTAAGTGTGTGTATGAGTGTGCATATGTGACACTATTGTAGGGGATGACCTATCTAAGTGTTGTGATTGGCTAGGGAAGATCTAAACGCTTGATTTACATGATATCTAAGTACTTGTACATTATATACTTGTATAAGTTTTTACATTTGATTACAATCATGAATTAAAGCATTTTCAACATATAGATCTCCCAAGTTGTGTCATTCACCTAGTTCCTGCAACACTCAAGTAGCACGTTAGATCCACAAGGATGAAATGTTTGTCATCATCAAAACAAAGGGATTATAATAATGTTCAATTTAGCCAACAAACTCCCCCTTTTTGAAGATGACAAACATGTCCAAAATATAAAATAAGGAAATGTAAATCATATGAGTTTCATACTTGAAGTTTACCTTTTATAGCCATTCTCTTGTTTGCAGGTGTGTGCTGGCCAAATGATTCTGAAACTAATTTTATATTTTTGATTTTATATTATTTCTCCCCCTTTGTCATTTCAAAAATATAACAAAGATAATCATTAAAGATGCTCCCCCTTAATAAGATATTTAGTTTTTAAAAATAAGGGATGCAAACCACTTTTTGTCAAATTTAGCCACAATTTATTTCTCAATCGTTTGCAAAGGATGTTAAGCCTTGAAATGATTTGAGAATCCTTTTAAGATTAGAGTACATGAATGTGTCTCTAACCAAATACACGGGATGTTAAGCTCAAATTTGTTTAGAGAATTCCATTAAGAACAAGATGTATATCACATTCACAAATATTGTAGGCTCCTTTTCATAGCCAAGATTACCTTTTAAAAATACTAAGGTCATAACTAGTCTCAAATTTTCTTTATGATGTTTACAGAGTTTTGTAAGATCCTTCTTATAGTCAAGATAGTTTTTGTGAGCTCCCCCTTAATCTTATAATCAAGAGAATTTAAGGATTCTAAGGTCAGAATAAGTATTTGACCATAATAAGTTAACCTTTTATGAGAGCTATGCACTAAAATCTTGCTTTTAATATATTAATATTAAGTGCAAGTAAATGATTTACAAATAAGCATTTTGTCAAGCTTATTTTAGGTCGACCTTGACTTCGACCATAGCGCCCCTTGGTCGAACTTTATTTTGACGAAGAGGCATTTTCTGCAGATTTATAGTTTAAACACTCATATGTGAAGTATAATGTCTGCAGATAACTTGATTAAATGAATATCAATTTGAAGCACTTTGAGTGATACCTATTATGAAGACATTTTACCAATTTAATAACTTAATATAGGCATCACAATGAAGTTTTTGTCCTTGATTTTCCTCGAAATTATGTTTTACATTCATTTTGAATGATGTCTCCTAAGCTTTGCTATGGGTACATAAATATCAAATCCCATTTCTTCTTGTACCCTTATTTTCAGATTAATCATAACATTCCTTAGAAACATACGTCCTTGAAAGCAAGATTAATATCTTAAAGTCAAGATTTTGCAAACAACTAGATAAAACATTAATATTCTTGTTCTAAGAGACACTATTTGGCTTGTCATAGCATCATCATTCATTTATTACAAGACATGCACACAATAATCATTATCTAATATGTCAAGATGCATTTATGCCATAGAGTTTTACTGTTATGCAAAATGACATTTTCAATGATAGCATCATCTTTATTTGTAATGAATTGAATCACAATGATCATTTTGAAAACAACATCCATTTATGGTTTGTATATATAGATCAAAGATTATTTTAGACAAACCAAGTAAAAATGAAACACAATGATCGTGGCACAATGATTATGATAGAACAATAGAAGCATATAATTCCATGAAATACAATGATCAAGATAGAAGCATATAATTTCATGAAATACAATGATCATGATCATTTAAACTAAGTTTCAATAGACATGGTTCCTATATAGATAGACCAAGGAATACTTAGGATGAACCGTGTGAATGAAATAATAGTAAAACCAACATGGTTCATAATTTTCAAATTTAAGACAAACTATGTAAATGAACATGCTTAATAAACGTTTTCAATCAATGAAGAAAGTACGTTCAATATCAGTTTTCATATATCACTTTTGCAATATGTTTAAGGATTTCATATTCATAAGGTTACACCTTCATTCAACAATTCATGATGCTAAAGATCAATATGTCTTGATTAAAAGATGGTCTCTAAGAATTGTGACTCTCTATTAAATAAATTTTTATTATTGCTTAATTGGTAGCAATAAGAAACAGTTGAACACATTTTCCAGACTCTTTCTCGGTCAAACAATTTATCGACTGAATTATTTTGGTTCGAACTATTTCTCAACCGAGAATGATTCTGTAGATTTCATTCAACAATCTGTATGTTCTAGTTTATGTGTTGAATTACTTTCATTTATTTGTTAATCTATTGTGTGAAGTTGAGATAGATATAAAGTTGTTCAAATCAAGATTGTTGATCATATCTCAACTTGGTTAGTGCATATCCATTTAGGTGTCACAATGATATTTATTCTTTTTGATTTTCAAGTTATTATTATAATTTTAATGAAAATTTTTAGATAGACCATTTATGCGTAATCATCTTTTTCAAGACAGTAGTAATTGAAATTTAATAACATTTGAATTTTCAAAGAAAGCATAATCAATTTCAATTTGCATAAAGATCAGAATTTCACAAGTTGTAGTTCGCATCAAGTTCAATAAGGATGTCATTGTAATGATGCAAACTACTAATTAGCTTGAGAGGTTTGTTTTCAAGACCTATGACTTATTTTTGCAATCAAGTGTGTCTACTTACAGTAAGAGTATAGATTTTCAATTAGCATCATTTTTCTTTATAAGCAACATTATTTGCAAAAACTTAAGTAGAATCAATCTTTTTCTTGATAGATACAATTTAATCATGAGAAATATTAAGTTTTGATGCTCATATATTCTTCCTTTTGATTTGGATCATTCAAATATTTAAAGCACAAGAATATCTAAAGTTCATTACATGCTTAAGTTGATTGCATTTTAAGTGTCTTATTTTTATTTAAACAGTTCTTCCAGAGTTTCACTCGGTTGACAAAGTTCTCGACCGACATTATCTCGGTCGACAACTTTCTCGACCGAAAATGTTACTGTTTCTCCATAAAAATACAGATTTTAAGGCAGATTTCCTATCAGTCGACAATTTTTCGACCTAGTTATGATTTGATCGAAAATTCTTCGACCGAAATAGTTACTGTTTTACTGTACATTCTACTATAGGCTTCATATCTGTCACAGGCATTCCCTCAGTTGAATATTTTCTCAACCGAGGATGTCTTGGTCGAACTGTTTGTCGACTGAGGATGTTTCTGTTTGTTTTAGTAAGTTGTTTGTGCCAGTTTTAAATTTAAATCAATACATTAAGCTATCTACTTGGTTGAGATAAGACATTTAGATATTCAAATGAACTTTTAGGTCATATCTCAACTAAAGTACTTTCAAATCTCTAGGTTATGAGAATCCATACTAAATCAAGTTATTAAGGATGTGCCTTTAGGAGTTTCAATTATGTTAAGTTGAGATGGACATAAAGATATACAATTTAGATTCTTTGGTCATATCTCAACTTAATTTAATCAATTTAGTTTGGGGGTTTTGGAACCCATACCAACTCAACATCCTTTTTCTTGTAAGGACATGAGAAGGAATAATGTCCAAGATGCAAACAATAATGGAAACATAAAGAATCAATCTCATTTCTCTTTTTATGAGTTTGATTGCTTTAGGTACATACATAGATTGAGTCTTTGGCACTTGAGTCCTTCCCCCACTAGGTTTTTGATAGGATTTTCCTTTAGGCTTGTAACCTAGTCCTCTCCTTCCAATTTGACCATGAGAATCATTTAAAATCTTATCAAGAACATCATTGCTTCTTAAGCTACTAACTTCTTATTGTAACTTAGCAATCTCATCCATTCTCCTTTTGATATCTAACTTTGCTTGATCTAGATTAGATACTAAAGAATCTCTTTCTTTCACAATAGTATCATAATCTAGATGATTGCATAGGATTGGTTGTTTTTGAAGATCACTAATTTGGGCTTGCAAGTTTATCTTTTCTAGAGAGAGAAGATTGCAATTTGCCTCTATTGATTTCAGCTTAATATCATGGTCTTTAATAGCTAAGTTTAATGTCTCCTTAAGATCTTCATTTTCATATGTGAGAGATGGAAGATAAGCATGTAACTCATCATTTGCTTTATTATATTTCTTTAATTTCTTCTTGCACTCAATATAATTATCACGTGTCTCTTGAAGGCTAGCAATTAACTCTTCTTTACATAAATAAAAAAGGCTTACCTCTTCTTCTTCTTCTTCACTTATTGTAGCAATAAGGAATTCTTTGTGTACATCGTCCTTCTTTAACCTCCATGGACAACTAGGTATTGTGTGCCTTGTTCCTAAGCACCAATTACATCTTGTTGAAGATTGGTCCATGCTTCTCCTTTGCTTGCGGTTGTAGACACCACCACCCTTCATTCATCAAGACTCGATTAGAGCTCCTTGAAGCCTGCTCTGATACCAAATGAAAAACCACTAGAGGGGGGGGGTGAATAGGGTTTTATGGAGATTTTAAAAATAACTCAACGAAAACAAGAAACCACAAATATATTGGATAAGGGGACAAGGATTTAGAGTGGTTCCAACCTTAGAAAATACTAAGGCAGTCAATCCACTACTCATTGCTTACCCACCCAGGATTTTGAAAGTATTTAAATTTTATTACCTCGCAATGATGTTACATAAAATTACAAATACTTTCACCAAACCCTTTGGACAACCATCACCTAGAAGTGGCCTCACCAATCTCGAAGAAACCTTCCTTGAAGTAACCTCAAGCTCGCCCTTGAAGTAGCCCTCCTCTTGAAGTAGCTTCCCATAGAGACAACCTTCTTGAAGTAGTCCAAAGTCCACCTTCTCCACCGAGAAGACCCTTCTCCACCTGAGAAGATAAACCCTCTCCAATCCGCAGCCTCCAACCCTAGGAGTAGCAAGGAGAGTACAAACAATATAAAGGAACAAGAAGGAAAAATGGAAATTACAATACCGTTGTAGCACAAGGCTTGATTTCCTATATCAAGCGTTTTGATATCCTAACCAATGTATATGGAAGTGTGAGTGTAGTGGGTAGGAGATGCTAACATATAGGACACGAAATTCGAGCAATGGAAATGAATAGCAAATGTTGGAGTTGCTCAATTGCATGTGTGCATGGTCAAGTGTTGCACAAGTATGTATTGGGTGTTCTAAGGCATGTCCTATTTATAGGAATGGCCTATGAGTGCTGAAGGACGTTCTAGACACTTTCTAGGGGGTTCTTAGTGCTTAACTAGCCGTTAGGTATCAACTAATTGCTTTAGCAACGACTAGTTAATTAATTCTGAAAAGTGCATATAGAGAAAGTCTCGGTCGAGGAATTGTCGACCGAGATCCCAGTCGGTCGAAGTTTTTGTCGACCGAGTGACTGTCTGGAGCAAGTGTGTATAACATTCAATTCCAACTCCCAACTACCTTGTCTTATGTAACTAACAACTACTTGGGTCATTCTCAGTCGAGGAGATTGTCGATCGAGAGTGTCTCAGTTATGAAGTTTGTCGACCGAGAATGACCTTGTTTCAATGTTTTAAACTATGTACTAAGTATGTGTATGAGTGTGTAGATGTGACACTACTATAGGGGATGACCTATCCAAGTGTTGTGATTGGCTAGGGAAGATCTAAATGCTTGGTTTACATGATATCTAAGTACTTTTACATTATATACTTGTACAATTTTTTACATTTGATTACAATCATGCATTAAAGCATTTTGAGCATATAGATCTTCCAAGTTGTGTCATTCGCCTAGTTCCTGCAACACTCAAGTAGCACGTTAGATCCACAAGGATGAAATGTTTGTCATCATGAAAACAAAGGGATTACAGTAATGTTCAATTTATCTAATAATCATATGGTAGAGGAAAAAGTTAATTCAGAACAAGTGCATTAAATTTTTCTTTGTATTTGCGATTTATGTGAAGTTGATATCAAACTATCTATCAAGGTAATCATTATGTCTACTACTAAAAATACCTACTTCTTGTAATGAAATTACTCTCTATTTTAAACCATATAAGGGAGGTAATTTTGAAAATAATGTCATTTCATCCATAGAATTATAGGAAAAAAATAGAACATAATATAATTATGTTGATAGAAATCACTACTATGGTTAACCTTATAGTAGGTAAGAAAAAATATTGGATTATATGGAAAAGAACAAGGTTATATAGAACACAAAACTAACACCCATAAGAAAACTAGAAACCAAACTATGATGGATTTGTAGTAAGCTTGGTAATTTTTCTAGACACTGTCCCTCCTAGAAGTATAAGAAACATGTAACCACTTGTGAATTTGCGGTCAATATGATGTCCACCACTTTTACCAACAATGTAAAGCACATATCTATTATGCTTAAAACAAATTAGAACAATTTTATTAGATTGTTGATATGTGAAAAATACTCCCATTAGTGTTGGCAAGTCCTTATTTTTATTTTTTATGGACATATGCAATATGTTTGTGTACTCGGGAAATTAATCCACTATTACAAACAAAATTAAAGATCTCAATGATTTTTACCTTTCTTTTAGAAAAGGTTCTAACTCCTTTTAGAGAGAGATATAACCTCAATCAGGTATAACATCCAAGTTGATAGTGCATTGATTAGGAATTTCTTCAAAGAATATTTTAAATGTATTAAAGTTGCAATGACTCATGTTCTATGATGGTTTCTTCCATGTAAAAGGATTTTTATGTGATGTAGAAGATATGTTTAAGATTCTTGTTGAACATATTTTGATTTCCTCATTGAATATGAATCTGCATTGTATTGTTTTATATATTGGATCCCTAAATTTTGGAAAGAAAGGTTGTCCTATTTTAATTTTCTTTTCAAGAAAAATAGAAAAATATTAATCTTATTCCTAAATACTATTACTCATAGAAGAAAAATAGTTACTTGTGTACATGATAAGCAATGTAGGAAACCTTTCCATTCTTTTTGGATAGGTAATGATATGTTATAGTGAAAAATGACTTCTGTGATTTCAATCGTAAGACTCTATGGATAATGAAATATAATTCAAAAACTTTATTAAAAAATTTGGTAGGTACTACTAGGTCAAGTTTCTGAACATTAAGGATGAGGCATTAGATAATTATAATTGGTAAGGATTAAGAGGAAACCCAATCATGCAAGGTGTTTAAAAGACTTTGGTATAGGGGGAGAGTGTACCTCATTTTCATGGGGAATACTATTAAAATGGTGGTATCAGAAACAATGTAACTACTCCATACTAAAAATAATTTAACGTAATAGTACAAATAATTACAAGACCTTTTTGAATTCATATATTAAGAATAGAGTTCTCCATAACCATAAGGATAGTAGTCCACTTGAATTATGGTATTGTAGAAGGGAAATTCTTAAATATATCAAAGGGTTGATGTGTTTTACATAAGTAATTATCTAAGAAAATAAGATAAAGAATTTGGGACCAGAAACCATTAACACCAAATCTTTGGGTTATGTGGAGACAATGTATGTAGAATTTTCATTGTTTGAAAGAAAATTTGTACCCTACATATCAACAATATAACTGAATTGTGTGATGCAACTTTCTTTGAGAATGTATTTACTTTGAAAATTATGTACCACATAGAGATTCTTTAGAAGATCTCAACACTAATGATTTTCATTTTCAATTATGTGGAAAGGTTGTCTAATGTTGAATTTATATTAAGTCTAATATTTACAGAGAAAATAAATCAATGGAAATAATTGAACCGAGAAGCAAAAAATGTGTAAGGACATCTAAGGTACTTGGAAGTGACATTTTTATTTACAATATTGAGGATGACTCTATTCCTGATTGAAAGATATTATTTTGTTGGGAATAGATTTTTAAGGAAGATGTTAATAATGAAATCAAATCTATTATTTCATAAAAAACTTAAAGATGATATGCATATGAATAAGTTAAAGTTTCTCTATCACACATGTATGAATTTAAGGTGTGTAGCTTGCTCAAATCATTATATGTCTTGTAATAAGCCCCTAAACACTGGCATGAAAAAGTTTTATGATGTTATATCATGATTTGGTTTAGTCAGAAATCAATTTGATATGCTTGTCTACTTTAAATTGTATAATGGTGGATTTGTCATTTTTTTCTATGTGGATGACTTACAACTTTTGATTCTAATGTGAGAGTTTTTTTAGAATCAACAATTCTTTTGTTATAAGCCAAATGTTAAGGATATTGGAGTTATAGATACATTTTATAGATAAAAATATTAGATATGAAATGGTATAGGAATCTCTCAAAACTTTTAAATTGTGAGAGAAGATACCATGTACTCATACTAGGTAAAACCATGTGTTGTGGTATCACACCACATACTATCTAAAATTTACACACAATGAGTAAAACATGGATGGGAAGTCTAGAAGCCAGGATCATCATCTCAGATCTCCTCTAGGGTGTAATGTCCATCCACACTGTAGTCTCTGAATATCGCCATGTGAGTGTATTCATCTGCCATCACATGTTTTGGTGTTGAAGTCAGTCCTACAATGTAAAATGATTGATAAAGAGTGTTCAATCTCAATTTGTTTCTATGCAATAAGACATGCAATGTTGTTGTGTTTTCGTTATCCCTCTCTCTTCAAATGTTCCAAAGTATAGCAATGATGAAAGTGAGGGCGTCATGGTTGGTATGAGAGGGTATGAAGCTAGTAATTTGTGTGGGTGAGTGTAGAAAATTTAAATGGGAGTCTGATTGAAAATAATGGTGAAGAAACTGAATTGTGAAGGAATATTAAGTGAAGAAATGGTCTGTGTTTTCATCATCAACATGACATAGGTAACATCTAGTTGGTCTTGGGAAGCCTCTCTTAGAAAGGTTGTGAGTTGTATGGATCCTATTCTTTTAATGAGGAAAAAGAAAAATTTGAACTTTTTTGGCCATTTCATTTTCTAAATCGGATTAAGATCAGATATGTGCCCTCTATAGGTGAGATAATAGCAGGCTTGGTTTGGTGAATAAGTGTTGCCCCATTTCTATGATATGCGGTTGGAGGTGTTTTTTTCTAGATAGTTGAAAATGTCCTAAATGGTGTTGTAGGTAAGGTTTTGACAGAGATGTATTTTGAAGCTATTTTGTCTATTGCTGGTTAGAACGTGAATATATTTGGCCATGTTAATATGTTTTAGGTTTAGGGGTATTCTGAGGTCATATCTAATGTTTTGTATAATCTTGTTTTGGTACCAAGGGTTAGACCAGAAGTTAGTGTTAGTGAAGGCATGATGCAGGTTGTTGTACACACAACAATCACTAGGAAAAGTCCTAGAGTTTAACCTTCTAACCTGGTTGTTAACTTGTTGTGAACAACAAGTCAACTTAGTATAGATAGGTATCGATCCAAGGGATGGCTGAAAAGAAAAGTTGAAATCCAAATCCGATTGCAAGTACAAGAATTAAATCCCGATTTCAGAGAGTTGTTAATACTAAGAACAAAAATATAAGTGCTGAAATTAAGTTTAGATAATCAAGAAATAAAGATATGAGGTCCGGAAGATCACCACCAAAACCACGTTCCTATTCAACTAATCAAATTCTAAACTCCAAGGATCAAATTAGGACCTTGTGTTTACATGTCCTTACGCACAAACTCACAAGGGTCAGACTTCCCGTGAACCCGTTGGTCCTAGTGTTCACGGATCATTGCCCAACCGTCCAACATGCCATTATCCACGGTCATATAAAAAAACATGTGAATTCAAACTGGCGTTCAAACCCAAGGCTCAGCTGATCGCGTCACCAAGGATTATAACAAGAATAAGATTAAAAAGACGAAACGATGATAATCCTAATTAAAGGACTATTGTTTCGTTCTTACATAGATCCACAGTCATATCACTCAATAATAATATATCAGATCATCCAAATAACCATGCATAAATAGAGAGAAGACATTTGTTCAATGGAGGAATATAATTGATTATATTCAATAGAACCGGGATAAGGGGCTACTCCCATACCCCAGAGAGATTTACTTAGACATAAAAATATCAAAAGAAATACAAACTAAAATGAGATCCAACATTATACAAGATGTGGTCTACCACTAAAAATTAGATGAAATGCAATGAAGAACGGAATGCTTTTACAAGTGAAGAGTCCCTCCTTTTTAATAGGAGGGGGAGGGGTTAGGCTTCCCTCAAAAGAGGGGGAAAAAGAGAGGGAGACCATTTTTTGAATTTTTTGGATCTGGTCAAATCGAAAGTTGGTTGTCTTTAATTATCTTGACTATGTAACTTCCTTTAATGCAGATTCTCACAGCAGTAATTTCGAACATATTTATCTCCCGTGAAAAGCAAAAAATCGGTCCAAGTAATGAGATTTTATTTTAGGAAATTAAATTCCCTTTCCAATGAATACTTGTACACTCAATTTGGAGTTCGAATGTAGGCGTTATGTCACTTGTGGTGGAGGGTATAAATGAATTTCAAGACTGCTGCAAATTGTGTAATTTTCCTATAAAACCCCAAAAAATAGAATTAAAACTCCAATTAAAGATAAAAATCTAAAATAACACAATTAATTATGAAACTAAGAGAATAAACAAAATAATCCTAAACAAATATCAAATATATATAAATAAAAGGGATAAATATATATTTATCAAAATACCCCGGACTTGAATCTTTGTTTGTCCTCAAACAAATAAAATCACAAATTATTCTAATTTATACTAAAAACATGTCTATCCCCACCCTTGTAACATTACTTTATTCCTTACCTCCAAATTTGACCAAGCAACCCAATCTCCTAAAACTAGAAAACATAAAATTCAATATTCCCTATTAAAAACAAATATCATAACTTGGTTCTAAATCAAGATTTTGTAGAAAAACATGCTTCATCTTACTTTTGCTTTGACACTCTCATTTTTATAAATGTATTTCGTTTGTGAGTTGTTGCACAAGAACAAGATGAAATTAGGGGGTGTGAAAACAAAGAAGGAAGTGATGAAGTTTTTTTATCCCTCCTCTATTCAACTTGGGATTTAGCTTTGTGGAGTTGTGGCTACATTGGTCACAATTTTTTTCATGTGCACTTTTGGCATCTTTTGATGGTACACCCCTTTGTGGGGTATGGAATTTTTTTTTATGGGAAGCATGCCACCCCTAACTTGATTTTTGTCTAAGAGAAGAGCAAGGATTTCCAGGTGGCCTAGGTAGCTCAAAAAATGTCCAGCTAAAGAGGATGTGTATGAGGGCTGGTACCTTTATCTAAGGAGCTTCATAATGTACCCTATGATAGGGTAATTGTAGAAGCTCAGTGGGGTTCTCATATTTTCTTTCACCTCACATTCCCTCCAATAATATCCATAGATCTTCTTTCGATAGTAGGGGAAGTGTTGAAGATGGATGTGGTTGGGGGAGGTTGGTGGGTACCCGACCAGTAATGCCAGTAGAGCATGATGAACTGAGTCAGGTGGAGGATCTGGTTCAGGTTTTCCACCATCATGATGACCTGCATATGGGAGAATTGATGCTAATATAAAAAAATTAAAATAATTTACAAAAGTGTTTTGTTTCTCCTTAAAATTAATGCCATCAACATTGGGTTTGGTAAGTTTCATTGTTGATATAACATATGTCTCTAATACTTTTGTACAAGGGTTCCCCAAGTATTTATAAGGAATGATGATGGATTCCTAGCAAAAAACAGAAGTGGGTGTGTGGGCTTCTTCCAACCGTGATATCTCCCCTTCTAGATCAGCCATGCATGGGATGGAAATTGGTTGTGACGGCTTGGGAAGAATCATAAAGGGGATTAGATGCTCATTATCCAAAATAGACTCAAAAGAAGGGTATTGGTCTATGGCATCATTCAAATTTATGTTGAGGATGAGAGGAGTTGTTGAATCTTCAGAATGACACTCCTGCTTTGACATTTCATATTCAAGCAATAGAGTCTCTAAAGGAAAGATAGGGATACCAACGTCCTCATCACACACAAAATATGACTCCATGGTTTGTTCTATTTCTTCAGGATCCGACATATATGACACAAAATAAGGATCATCATTGTCATCGTTAGGAAGAACCATATTGGGTTGCTCAAGCTCTATAGGGGTAGTTTGTGATTGATCCTCTAATAAGGTAGCTAACACGGCTTGACTGGATTCATGTTTTGCTTGTCCTTCTGCTACCATCTTTTCTAGGGCCATAAGTCTCTCTTCCAGTTCAAGATTAATTTGCATTTCATCATAGGATTTATACACCCCAAAATTTTGGTCATCCTCGCCACACTCCCCATAGTGTCCTTGGCCACAGTACTCTTCATATTGTTTTGAGTGGCATTGCTCCTCATAATAATCTCCAGAAGATGGTGGATTGTAATTTCCATTGCGTCCATCATGGTAGGAAGATTCAATATTATAAGGTGTCACCAAATCATGAGAAAACATATTTGACCAATCTATATTTTGGGTTTGGGCTTCTAGCAGGGCGGTTAAGAAGGCTTGGCTGGCTTTTAGTTTTGTTTCTCCTTCTATTGCTATCTTCTCTAGGGCCCTAAGTCTCTCTTCTTGTTGAAAATTACATGGGGTTTCATAAACATGCTCATAACCCCCAAGGTTTTGTTGGTTACACCCCATGAAATTTTGTTGATCATATCCCCCATTAGAATATGGATAGCAAGGTTCCCCATAATGGTTCTTAGGAAAATGTGGATTCACATTGTACCCACCTAGATGAAAGGGCTCGAAATTAAAAGGGGTGCTATTATAAGCATGGGGTAGAGTCCGACAGGCAAGAGATGCATGGTGGTAAAAACCACAATAATAACATTGTGGGGGGTATTGGGATGCCCACTCCATTTGAAAAGAAAAGTTCTTGAAAGATGTGTCAATCAACGAATGAGAGAAGAAAGATTGCAAGATAAAAGGTTAGTCAAAAATTACAAAGAGAACTAAAATTTATAAATAAAAAAAAATTATGAAATAAACTAAAATTACAAGAAAAAGCAACTAGAAAGCTGTACTGCTGGAATGGAAACTCAGCAAAAAGAGGAGATACACTTCTGGAATTATGCTCGGAAGGTAAAAAGAAATTACAAAAATCTAAAAGAAATTATAAAAAAAGACTAAAGTTATGAAAGTTATAGAATATGAACAAGGATTATACAACATATACAGGCCACTAGATCTGAAAAACAACTGTGTCGTCCCCGACAACGGTGCCAAATTGATGTGGGTCATTGTACACGCAACAATCACTAGGAAAATTCCTAGAGTTTAACCTTCTAACCCGGTTGTCAACTTGTTGTGAACAACAAGTCAACTTAGTATAGATATGTATCGATCCAAGGGACGACAGAAAAGAAAAGTTGAAATCCAAATCTGATTGCAAGTACAAGAATTAAATCCTTATTTGAGAGAGTTGTTAATACTAAGAACAAAAATAAAAGTACTGAAATAAAGTTTAGCTAATCAAGAAACAAAGATCTGAGGTCCGGAAGATCACCACCAAAACCACGTTCCTAATCAACTACTCAAATTATAAACTCCAAGGATCAAATTAGGACCTTGTGTTTACATGTCCTTACAGACAAACTCACAAGGGTCGGACTTCCCGTAAACTCGTTGGTCCCGCCGTTCACGGATCATTGCCCAACCGTCCAACATGCCATTATCCACGGTCATATAAAAAAGCATGTGAATTCAAACTGTCGTTCAAACCCAAGGCTCAGGTTGTCGCGTCACAAAGTATTATAACAAGAATAAGATCAAAAAGATGAAAAGATGATAATTGTAATTAAAGGACTATTGTTTCATTCTTACAGAGATCCACGGTCATATCACTCCATAAGAATATATCAGATCATCCAAATAACCATGCATAAACAGAGAGAAGATATTTGTTCGATGGAGGAATATAATTGATTATATTAAATAAAACCGGGCTAAGGGGCTACTCCCATGCCCCAGAGAGATTTACTCAGACATAAAAAGACCAAAAGAAATGCAAACTAAAATGAGATCCAACATTATACAAGATGTGGTCTACAACTAAAAATTAGATTAAATGGAATGAAGAATGGAATGTTTTTACAAGTGAAGAGACCCTCCTTTTATAGGATGGAGAGGGGGTAGGATGCCCTCAAAAGAGGGAGAAAAAAGAGAGGGAGACTAATTTTTGAATTTTCTAGATCTGGTCAAATCGAAAGTTGGTTGTCTTTAATTATCTTGACTATGTAACTCCCTTTAATGCAGATTCTCGCAGCAGCGATTTCGAACATATTTCTCTCCCGTGAAAAGCATAAAATTGGACCAAATAATAAGATTTTATTTTAGGAAATTAAATTCTCTTTCCAACAAATACTTGTACACTCAATTTGGATTTCAAATGCAAGAGTTATGTCACTTTTGGTCGAGGGTATATAGGAATTTCAGGACTGCTGCAAATTGTGTGATTTTCCTACAAAACCCAAGAAAATAGAATTAAAACTCTAATTAAAGAGAAAAATATAAAATAACACAATTAATTATGAAACTAAGAGAATAAATAACAAACTAATCCTAAAAAAATAACAAAAATATATAAATAAAAGGGATAAATATATATTTATCAAGGCATGAGGAGATGTGTTGATCATCTGAATGACAATATCCATAAATATATATTTATCAAGGCATGAGGAGATGTGTTGATCATCTGAATGACAATATCCAATTTTTTGTTGATCAATATCTAGAGAGACAAAGATATTTTTTTTGTTTTGTTCCATGGATTTATTTTTTCTAGTATTTATGTAATATAAAAGGTTTCCAAAATTTTTTAGTGTTGGAGGTGAGATCTTGTATGATTTTTATGATGCGATAGATCACATGTATGTTAATATAAACATTTACCCAACCTCCATATTCTACGGGAGAACAAATGGTATTCCAGTTGATCAAATGTATTCTTGTTTTGTTTGAATTATAGGAATAGTGGTTCCATAAGAATTTTCTCCTTATGTAGTCAATCAGTTTGCTAGTTTTCACTGGTAAAGGTATACAACTAAGATAGTGGGTGGTAATGGGAGTGATGGAGCTGTTGAGGAGTGTTATGTGACCAACCAGACTGAGGAAGTTGTTAGTCCAGGATGAAAGTTTGAAATGAATTTTATCCATACTGGGGACCCATCAATGGTGTTGTGTGGGATATGGAGATATAATCAGTCCAAGGTACATGACTTGAAAGTTCTCAGTCTTGCATTACAGGAGGGTTTGACATCTAAGAATGGTCTCAGGTGACTTGTTGACACAAAACATGGAAGATTTACCAAGATTTATTCTTAGTCTAGAGATGCATGAGAAGAGTCTACACTAGTACATTTCTGACATCAAATGTCACTGTTGCTAACGCCAGTTATAAAGAAAAACTGACACCATACTACTAATAACATCAATTCTAAAGAAAAACCATCATCATTGGTCAAGTCGTGCCAATTTTGAAAAGACACTGGTGCCACTTTTACTATAATGTCAGTTGCAGTTTAAGTGAAATTGATGTCTTAGATAACCCGTGAAATACATGTTTTCTGGGAAAATGTTTTCCCCCAAAAATTTTATGTTTAGCATCAGGTTGTCTTTGAACATATGACACAAAGCTTGCCGAATGTCTCCACGAAAAAAACTATTCCCCCCAAGTTACTTCTGAGTCATCTATTGCTAGGTAGAACCAACGACACAGTCCCCTTGCTGAGGCCCACTTTTTCTTGATTGTGGAAGGGTCTCTGTCATTGCTTTTACATAACAAACTGGCATCTTAGTGATTTCCTACATTGTGCCTATGAAAATACCCCCCCAAGTTGCTTTTGTGTTTTATGTTCCTTTGGAAAACTAATAACTAAGATACCTTGTCGAGGCCAACTTTTTTTTATTGGGGATGGGACTCTATTGTCAGTTTTCTTAGTATGAACAATGTCTAAGTGCTATCTTACTCATCAATATTAGCTAAGTAAAATGATGACTAGGTCTCCTGACAAAGGCCAACCTATTTTTGGGATAGGGTTTCTGTCGTCGGTTTAACACTTTGAAAACTGACGACTAAGTCACCAACACAGTCATGCTGGTCTACACGGCCGTGTTGTTAGAACCACTATATGTGTCAGTTTTATTTGATTAACCCAGAATTATGTTATTAGGCATCAATTTATTTTAACAACCAATGACTAAGTTCATTTAAGAACACCCAAGATATGTTTCTTTCCCTCAATCTTCTATTTCATTGCCCTCTTCCGACTAGTTGATAAATGTATATTTATGCCTTTATTTACATCTTTTAGATATCTTTCTAGGATTTTTTTGTTATTTTTCTTCTTCATTTGTTATTAGTTGCAATACTTTGGAATAATCTATTTATTTAGAGTTTGAAATATAATTTCTTTTTTTTTGTAGGAAAAGAGCTCATGATTAAATTCCCCTAGAAGATATTTTTGCAAAAATTGCCGCAATGTTTGACTTCAATATATACCTTTCACCAAAATTAGTATAACTTCCACATCCCAAGACAGAATTTAATGTGGAAGTATGTGTTGGAAAAGGAACTCAATTATCTAGTGGAAAAATATATTTTTGGACCGTTTCCGAATTTATGACTGGCCCAAAAATACGCTTGAAATCTCTATTACGGGAAATTACTGCAGAAAGAATGCAAAGCAGTCAATTGTTTCCTCAATTTACTAGATCCTGACTGTTAGCAGCCATCTCCGACCATTTATTTTGCCATAAAACTAATGTATACCACCCCTCCTTATCCTATAAAAGGAGGGGCACTTCCTCCTCATTTGATCATCTTGGTTTTTCACTTTTGTACTTGCATTCTTGGAGCATCTTATTCTTGTATTTCCTTAGTTCAGCAATAAAACAATTTTATTTCTTGAAGCATTGTTCATTCTTAGATTTGTTCTCGACTCTTTTATTATGCTTTATATATAGAACTCCTTTTCCCCTTCCTTTAGTTCTGGAGCAAGGAATTAAGAACCTGGCCATTTCATTGTCTCTAACATAAGGATTAATTTCCTATTTTGGACTAGACTATGGCCAAGGTACTTTCTTCCACTGTCTCCCCCTTCTCCTCAACTATGAGTGAGTAGTTCTATATTGAGGCAAGGGAAATATCCCCTTACACATGATTTGATCAAATTAGTTTTAATTGATTCCCTTAGACGGTGATTGGTTTATTAAATCGTTAATCTAGTGAAGTAATTACTCGCTTAGATTCATATGTTAACCCTGATGGAAATGACCATGGAAATCCGGGTTTAGAATGATTAAACCAATTCGCATAGAGATTTTGATGTGACTGCAGATTTATCTCTTTCCGGATGATGACCCAGGAAACATGAGCACCATGACCAGTGGGCTCATGTGGAGTTCATCTTTTGTATTTCTTTAGTGATTCACATGCTGTCCCCTATTATTGATTAATAATTAATTCACGTTCTTATCATGGATAAGGTGGTGAAAAACCCAAAAGACTCGATTCTCTTCCTTTTATTTCAATCACTGACTATCTCGTTTGTCTTAGTTTTTAGTCTTTTTAATTGACAATAGTTTCTCGTGCTAACAACAATCTTTGTTTACCTTTTTGCAGGGCAAATAAAATTCTTGTTTAGTGCTTCTTTAATTTCTGCAATTTTCTTTCTTAGTGTAATCAATGATCACCCAAACTGACTTTTACATTCTCATTCAAAAATATGAAAATACAAAAAACAAATAAATTACTTTTTCAAACAATTCACTTGAGAAGAAACAATCTTAAAAAGTTGTCATTTGGGATTTGACCCTTTCTATACTAACCTTAACCGGAAAGTTAAAAAGCTTAAACTCTAGGATTAATAATGTTAGTGATTGGTGTGTTAAGAGACTCATATAAATTTGGCACCGTTTCTGGGGACAACAAATTTGTTTCTTTCGAACCGCAAAATTTTTTAAAAAACCTTTTATTTTCTTATTCCTTCCAAGTAACATTTCGGAAGTGCTACTCCTCCTTCTGCCGAGTTTCCATTCGGGCAATATGTTTTTTTTTGCAAATACGCTAGTTTGTAAAAACTTGTTAGTTTTGTAATTTTTAACCTTGTGTCATAATCCCTTAGCTTTTCCTTTTAATATATGGTCGTGTACAAATCTTTAGTTCTTTTTTGAATTGTAAAAAAAAACCTTTTCAAATGCAGTGGGCGTCCCAATATCCCCCACAATGTTATTATTGTGGTCTTTACAACCATGCATATCTTGCATGCCCAACTCTACCCCATGCTTATGATAGCACCCCTTTTAATTGTAAGCCCTTTCATCCTGGTGGGTACAGTGTGAATCCACATTTTTCTGAGAACCATTATGGGGAATCTTACTATCCATATTCTAATGGGGGATATTATCAACATAATTTTGTGGGGTGTAACCAACCAAACCATGGGGGTTATGATCATGTTTATGAATCCCAATATAATCCTCAATAAGAATAGAGACTTAGAGCCCTAGATAAGATAGCAGTAAAAGGAGAAACATAACTAAAAACCAGCCAAGCCTTCTTAACCGCCCTGTTAGAAGCCCAAACCCAAACTATAGATTGTTCAAATATGTTTCCTCATGAATTGGTGACACCTTATAATATTGAATCTTCCTACCAAGATGGATGCAATGGAAGTTACAATACACCATCTTCTGAGATTATTATGAGGAGCAATGCCACCCAAAACAATATGAGGGGTACTATGGCTAAGGTAACTATGGGGAGTATGGCGAGGATGGCCAAAATTTTGGAGTGTATAAATCATATGGTGAAACACAATTTAATCTTGAACTGGAAGAGAGACTTAAGGCCCTAGAAAAGATGGCAACAGAAGTGTTGGGTTATAGAGGAGGCAGAGAAGCAGTGGAAACAAAAAATTTCTCCCCAAACCCAGAACAAAAGGAATCGCGTCAGCGTCTATATAATAGGAAAGATGGTTTGTGAATCATACCTTGTCCCGAGGCTTGCTCGGCGACAGTACCTCGCGCCTTGCGCGGTCTTCACCTTCGGTCTTGAACGGTGTCTGTGCAACTCCTGGTCGCACCGGGACTGATGACTCCTCCTCCTACCGGACTGTCAGATGACAGTTGTCCTCCTGAGCGGCAGTGACCTCCCGCCTCTGAAGTAGTCCAAACGGACCACCAGGAACTCCACTCTCCTTGTTCCACAAGGAAGTAGAAGGAGTCGCACCCTCATGTTGACGTACTAGTCGCCAACACACTCTCCTACTGCCAATTGCAACTGCAGTTGTCCTTCCCTTGCAGCACCTCCCTTTGCGGGAAGCACTTGCTTGGGCTCTCTCCTGGTTACCAAAACAAGAGAGAACGACAACTTTGCAGAGCAACCAACTTGCACTGAGTTGTACTCTGAGAAGCCCCCAATACCCCTATATATAGGCAGGTCATGGGACAGGGTTCTCTGTCCCCGACAATATGGGACTAAAAGTAGGAGTAGAAGGGTTCGAGATTTTTCACAAAAAGCAATCAACTCGCAACCTGAACTGATCGGTTCATAAGTGAACCTGTCGGTTGGGGACCTGAACCGGTGGTTGACACCTCAACCGATCGGTTGGGGTTCTAGGTCGGTTCACGATTGACTTTCCTTCTTTTGTTTATAATTGGTATCGAATACCAATCCTATTTCCAATCAAATTGGATAATTGAAACGAAAAGAAAATTCTCACCAATCCTACTTTCCCAAGTTGTTCGGTTGCACCAGTTGAACCGATCGGTTCAACACTTGAACTGCTCGTTTCACTCTGTGCATGATCCGATCGGTTCAATAATTGAGCCGACCGGTTCAGCAACCTCAGCTGACCGGTTCATCACATGAACTGATCGATTGGGAGTGCAGGTTGTGCATAATCAGTTAAATGTGATTTCAATCAATCTGATACTCCAATCAATGCGTCCAACACCTTGAACATTATGATATTGAGATATCGATTAATTGAGTGTTTAATTGAACTACTAAACTCCTTTAGTAATCAATCTAAACATTGCTTGTGGACAAAAATCCTCTTCCAAGTTAAATCCTATGTGTGTGACCCTGCAGGTCCATTTCACGTTGGCAGTGAAAGTCCATAACACTTATGACTTCACAAGCAAAGAGCGGTTCCTAGTCACACATCAGTGCTACCCAAGTGAAATAGAAAGTTGGAGAACAACTTTCAATCCTACAATCCGTGAATGGTGTTACAGCGAATGTATAATTCCTTTGTCACTGATATCCAGAATGAACTCGAGGCATGGAACAATCATCCTGTCAATGTTCATTCATTTCCTTGATCTCAGAGTAGACCGAGTGAGATGTGTATGACATCAATATGACATATTGATTCACATGTTCATGCGCATGCCTTTTCTCAATCCTACTCATCAAGTGGCCAAGGATATCAAACTCCCTCAGGAGGGACAAATCCCATATCTATCACTCACCCCTCAAAAGCCCCATGTGTCAAAGCCACCCAATCATCACCTTTATAACAACCCATGTTTTAGGACTGCATTTGATGATGTCAAAGTGTACCCAACGACATGTGTTGAGTGTAGTGATTTCAGGTCTAAGAATCACACTCACCACCATCACTGTGAGAGTTGATTGTGACTACCAAGTCATGGTTCCATGTGTCACTCTCACGGTGGGCCTGTCCGGTACCTTGTTCTGTAACAAGTACCTATGTGCTTGGTTTGATATCACTATATCATGACTAATGAGATTATGTCATCAACCAACACACAATCTAGTCTTTAGTGTTATTGATGTCTATGGTTATTTCCACAATAACAACCGACTAGGGACTAAACAAGAATGTATACTCTTAACATCCATATGATCTCATCGTTTAGGTCATGAACCTAAAAGCATACGTCATTGAGTAAAACCATTCTTTAGACATCTATCATGTTACACCATCATCTCAGAAACAGTTTAAACATATAGATTGGAAATTGCCTTTTATTATTATTCAAAGCATTTACAAAGTATCCCATTACAATCATCATATGACTTGCTCTATGGGCATACAAACCAACAGACTCCCGCTTGTACTTAGAACCAGTCACCAAGGAAACACAGTCCTTGTGACCTAGCATGACCATCATGCTTCTACTGAGAAAGGGCCTTAGTCAGTGGATCAACAATGTTGTCTTCAGTTGGTACTTTGCAAATCTTCACATCTCCTCGCTGTACGATCTCTCATATGAGATGGAAGTGCCACAATATGTGCTTGGACCGCTGATGTGATCTGGGCTCCTTAGCTTGTGTAATAGCTCCATTATTGTCAAAATAAAGCTCAATTGCATCACAGCTACTGGGAACTACACCAAGTTCAGAAATGAACTTCCTGATCCACACAACCTCCTTTGCTGCATGCGAAGCAGCAATATTCTCAACCTCTGTAGTAGAATCGGAAACTGTTTCTTGCTTTGAACTCTTCCAGCTCACAACTCCATTATTAAGGCAAAACAAAAATCCAGACTGCAATCTGTAATCATCTTTATCGGTTTGGAAGCTTGCATCGGTGTAACCCTTTACAACTAGCTCTTCCTCACCGCCGTACACAAGAAACTGATCCTTAGTCCTTTGCAAGTACTTGAGGATGTTCTTCACGACTGTCCAGTGAGCATCCCCGAGATCTGACTGGTACCTGCTCGTCATGCTGAGAGCATACGAGACATCTGGGCGTGTGCACAACATAGCGTACATGATGGATCCGATGGCTGATGCATATGGGATTCCATTCATCCGCTCCCTCTCTTCACAAGATTGGGGACATTGAGCTCTAGAGACGATGACTCCTTGTAGCATGGGGATGTTGCCTCTCTTTGAGTTCTCCATGCTGAACCACTTCAGCACCTTGTCAATGTATGTGGTCTGACTTAGTCCGAGAAGCCTTCTAGATCTGTCTCTATAGATCTTAATTCCTAGAATATAGGATGCTTCTCCTAAGTCCTTCATTGAGAAAGTTTTCCCAAGCCAAGTCTTTACCTTCTCTAAGGCTAAGACATCATTCCCCATCAAAAGTATGTCATCCACATACAATATGAGGAATGTGGTCGAGCTCCCACTAACCTTCTTATACACACAAGGTTCATCTTCATTTTGAATAAAGCCAAACACTTTGACTTCCTCATCAAATCAAAGATTCCAACTCCGAGATGCTTGCTTCAATCCATAGATTGACCTTTGTAGTTTACAAACTTTATTGGCATTCTTTGGATCTACAAAACCTTCAGGATGTGTCATGTACACATCCTCATGTATATTCCCGTTAAGGAATGCAATTTTAACATCCATCTTCCAAATCTCATAGTCATAATAAGTTGCAATAGCAAGCCTGATCCTGATGGACTTAATCATGGCAACTGAAGAAAAGGTTTCGTCATAGTCAACACCTTGAACTTGTCGAAATCCCTTTGCAACCAATATGCCTTTATAAGTTTGCACATTGTCATCCATGTCAGTCTTCTTCTTAAAGACCCACTTGCACCCTATAGGTTTTACCCCTTCAGGTGGTTCCACCAAAGTCTATACTTTGTTGGAGTACATGGATTCCATCTCGGATCTCATGGCTTCAAGCCATTTCTCAGAATTTGGTCCCTCCATAGCCTCTACGTAGGTAGTTGGATCATCATCTATGATCAACTCTCCACCTTCCTGAGTTGCAAGGTATCCAAACCTCTCAGGTTCAAGGCGGGTCCTACTAGATCTACGAGGTCCTTGTATTACCTGAGGAGACTGAGATTCCACAACACCTTGTGAATCTGCATTTTCCTCTGGCACATCTACCGGTTCCATGTTTTCTTGTTGGGCTTAAACCTCTTCAAGCTCTATATTCCTCCCACTGCTTCCTTTGGAAATAAATTCCTTCTCTAGGAACACAGCTGTCCTGGCAACATACACTTTGTTGTCAGTAGGGTGGTATAAATAGTATCCCCTTGTTTCCTTGGGGTATCCAACAAAATAACATTTATCGGATTTGGGTCCAAGCTTATCAGGAAACATTTTCTTGACGTAAGCTGCACAACCCCAAATATTTAGAAAAGACAAATCGGTACGCTTCCCATACCATATCTCATATGATGTCTTTTGAACCGATTTAGATGGTACATGGTTAAGTGTAAACGCGACAGTTTCAAGAGCATGACCCCAGAAAGAAATTGGAAGATCAACAAAACTCATCATTGATAGCACCATATCCAACAATGTGCGATTCCTTCTTTCAAACACACCATTATGCTATGGTGTTCCAGGCGGAGTCCACTGTGATACAATACCACGGGCTCGCAGAAGATCCTCAAACTCCTGGCTTATGTATTCTCCACCTCGATCAAATCGAAGTGCCTTAATACTTTTACCAAGTTGGTTTTGTACTTCATTCATGAAATCCTTGAACTTTTCAAGGGCTTCTGACGTATGTTTCATCAGGTACACATAGCCATACCTACTGAAATCATCAGTGAAGGTAATGAAGTATTGACACCCATTTCTGGCATTAGATCTAAAAGGCCCACATACATCCGTATGTATGAGTCCTAATAGATCACTAGCTCTCTCACCTTTACCTGAAAAGGGAGTCTTGGTCATCTTGCCCAACAAACAAGATTCACATGTCTCTATTGATTCATAATCAAAAGAGTCTAGATAACCATCTTTATGGAGTCTAGAAATGTGCTTCTCATTTATGTTCCCAGACGAAAATTCCAGAGATATGTTTTGTTTGAGTCGTTGAGTTTTTTCTTTTTGGTGTTTACATCGTATACACTTGTCTCCAAATCTATCAAGTATAGACCATAAGACATAGGGGCACTGTCATAAAAGATCCCATCTTTAGAAATGGAACACTTTCCATTCTTAATAAGAAATTCAAATTCATCTTTGTCCAAACAAGAGACGGAAATGACATTCCTATTTATGGCAAGTACATAATAGCAGTTCTTCAACTCTATAATTAGCCCACTAGGTAGAGTTAACTCATAGGTTCCTACGGCACTGGCAGCAACTCTTGCCCCATTGGCAACACGTCGTTCAACCGCGCCTTTCCCCAAATGCCTACTTCTCTTAGGATCCTTCACATTTGAACAAATGTGAGATCCGCATCCGGTATCAAGTACCCATGATGAAGAAGTAGTAAAGTTAATCTCTATCACGTATATACCAGAAGTAGAGATCTCTATCTCTGACTTCTTCTTCCATTATTCCTTCCATCCTCTCCATGTAGAAGAAATTGGTTTGGGGAGAGAACACTTCTCTCCCTTACCTACTTTCTTCTTCACCAACACATTAAGCATACACAGAGTGGATTCTAAGGCTCTTGGTATATCTGGATTGTGCATAACACTTCTTACAGTCCTCAACCAGTTATGGAATTTATTCTCAATTAATTTGCCCATTTTAAAAGATGATTCTTTTTCCAGTCTACAAGAGAAAATTTGCATTTGTCAAAACCCTTTTTGATTCAATTTGAATAAATTTGACGATAGTTAATTAGGCCTTTAATTAATTACCGCTCCCACTATTTTGACTCAAATTGATAGCCCTCACCATCAATTCGGAAGATTGCAGCGTACAATCTTCTACTGGGTCAAGATCCTGAAATCCTCTGAGCCATGGACCAGCTAGGGCTGTCACCCACAACTCAGATCTCTCAGGTAGGCAACTCTTGCCAATTGCATCATATGCAACTCTTGAAAGATGTCATATGCAACTCCTTGCAATGATCATCTCCATGCCTCAAGGCGCTAGATCCTATCTAGGTCACCTTATTAAGTCTGACCCAAAGCCAACACGATGAACATGCACCCTGCTAGGGCAGGCCCACACATTCATCCTTCACGCTTCCACGAGATAGACGGTGCACCACGCTAGGGCGTGCCCACACTTGGTCGATCAAGATTTTCACGTGTGTTGCATTTGGAAGGCATGTAAAACTTAATATTTAATGAGGGATTTTGTTTTTATATACTTATACATATCCAATCACCACAATATATAGTAAGTATCATATACATGCTATATCCCACTGAAAACATGCAAAACGGTAAAAAGAAATGATTATGGCCATCCTATTGTGATTCCTCGAGCCAAGAGGAATCATGGTCATCTAGGTCTACATCATATGCAACCTGTACAAGATGAAATCTGTGCCTTCCTTTCTGGGTTTGATCAGCTCATCTCCATGACCGATCCGCTCGCCATCAGGTTGGTTGTTCGGGTGCCACCAGCCGATCGACGGGCGCCTCCAATCGATCGATTTACCGGTCATCGTGCATCTCCTCAGGTCGCCACCCGCTCGTCTCATTCCTCGAACCAGCCGTCTGGATCACCAACTGATCGGTTCACTCCTTGAACCGATCATCTTTAGGTCGTCCGCCGTTCTTTGACATAACAGGAAATAAAATCTATCCTATTTACAATTTAATGGTCAAACCCCGAGTTACATTCGGGGGGAGCAAAGATAGGAAAAGAATTCTCGAATTATTTCGAGTTACATCAGGAATAGGAGAAAGGGAATCGATGCGTAGACCGAGATGCAAGCAACCACACAAACAACCACACACATATATAGGGGTTTCTATGCCATAATCATGCTACACATCCACCACAAAACTCGTTTAAGGGCGACGCGTATCGAGTGCATTAATATTACATATCATATATGTATATTTGGGATTTGTTGATTGGACATGTATAAAGCCGATATTATTCGCATCGCATGCAATAAATAAAGGCGACAAACCAAAATCGATCATATCGATAATCCTAAAATATAGAGCGGTTGATGTGGATCTGATACCACTGTTGGGTTATAGAGGAGGCAGAGAAGCAGCGGAAACAAAAAATTTCTCCCCAAACCCAAAACAAAAGGAATCGAGTCAACGTCTATATAATAGGAAAGATGGTTTGTGAATCATACCTTGTCTCGAGGCTTGCTCGACGACAGTACCTCGCGCCTTGCGTGGTCTTCACCTCTGGTCTTGGACGGTGTCTATGCAGCTCCTGGTCGCACCGGGACTGACTCCTCCTCCTCCTACCGGACTGTCAGATGACAGTTGTCCTCCTGAGCGGAAGTGACCTCCCGCCTCTGAAGTAGTCCACACGGACCACCTGGAACTCCACTCTCCTTGTCCCACAAGGAAGTGGAAGGTGTCGCACCCTCCTGTTGACGTACTAGTCGCCAACACACTCTCCTGCTGCCAATTGCAACTGCAGTTGTCCTTCCCTTACTGCACCTCCCTTTGCGGGAAGCACTTGCTCGGGCTCTCTCTCGGTTACCAAAACCAAAGAGAATGACAACTTTGTAGAGCAACCAACTTGCACTAAGTTGTACTCTGAGAAGCCCCCAATACCCCTATATATAGGCTGGTCATGGGACAGGGTTCTCTGTCCCCGGCAATATGGGACTAAAAGCAGGAGTAGAAGGGTTCGAGATTTTCCACAAAAAGCAATCAACTCGCAACTTGAATCGATCGGTTCATAAGTGAACCTGTCGGTTGGGGACCTGAACCGGTCAGTTGACACCTCAACCGATCAGTTGGGACCCTTGAACCGGTCCGTTGGGGTTCCAGGTCAGTTCTCGATTGACTTTCCTTCTTTTGTTTCTAATTGGTATCAAATACCAATCCTATTTCCAATCAAATTGGATAATTGAAACGAAAAGAAAATTCTCACCAATCCTACTTTCCCATGTTGCTCAGTTGCACCAGTTGAACCGCTCGTTTCACTCTGTGAATGAGCCGATCAGTTCAATAATTGAGCTGACCGGTTCAGCAACCTCAGCCGACTAGTTCATCACATGAACCGATCGGTTGGGAGTGCAGGTTGTGCAGAATTAGTCAAATGTGATTTCAATCAATCCGATACTCCAATCAAAGCGTCCAACACCTTGAACATTATGATATTGAGCTATCAATTAATTGAGTGTTTAATTGAACTACTAAACTCCTTTAGTAATCAATCTAAACATTGCTTGTGGACAAAAATCCTCTTCCAGGTTAAATCCTATGTGTGTGACCCTGCAGGTCCATTTCACGTTGGCAGTGAAAGTCCATAACACTTATGACTTCACAAGCAAAGAGAGGTGCCTAGTCACACATCAGTGCTACCCAAGGGAAATAGAAAGTTGGAGAACAACTTTCAATCCTACAATCCGTGAATGGTGTTACAGTGAATGTATAATTCCTTTGTCACTGATATCCAGAATGAACTTGAGGCATGGAACAATCATCCTGTCAATGTTCATTCATTTCCTTGATCTCAGAGTAGACCGAGTGATATGTGTATGACATCAATATCACATATTGATTCACACGTGCATGCACATGCTTTTTCTCAATCCTACTCATCAAGTGGCCAAGGATATCAAACTCCCTCAGGAAGGACAAATCCCATATCTATCACTCACCCCTCAAAAGCCCCATGTGTCAAAGCCACCCAATCATCACCTTTATAACAACCCATGTTTCAGGACTACGTTTGATGATGTCAAAGTGTACCCAACGACATGTGTTGAGTGTAGTGATTTCAGGTCTAAGAATCACACTCACCACCATCACTGTGAGAGTTGACTGTGACTACCAAGTCATGGTTCCATGTGTCACTCTCTCGGTGGGTCTGTCAGGTACCTTGTTCTGTAACAAGTACCTATGTGCTTGGTTTGATATCACTATATCATGACTAATGAGATTCTGTCATCGACCAACACACAATCTAGTCTTTAGTGTTATTGATGTCTATGGTTATTTCCACAATAACAACCGACTAGGGACTAAACAAGAATGTATATTCTTAACATCCATATGATTTCATCGTTTAGGTCATGAACCTAAAAGCATACATCATTGAGTAAAACCATTCTTTAGACATCTATCATGTTACACCATCATCTCAGAAACAGTTTAAACATATAGATTGGAAATTGCCATTTATTATTATTCAAATCATTTACAAAGTATCCCATTACAATCATCATATGACTTGCTCTATGGGCATACAAACCAACAAGAAGGACAAGCAAAACTTGAATCCAGTCAAGCCATGTTAGCTACCTTACTAGAGGATCAATCACAAGCTTCCCCTATATATATTGAGCAACCCAAGATGGTTCTTCCTAGTGATGACGACGATGATCCTATTTTTGTGTCATATATGTCGGATCCTAAAGAAATAGCACAAAAAATGGAGCCATATTTTGCATGCGGTGAGGACATGGGTATCCCTATCTTTCCTTTACATACTTTACTACTTGAATATGAAAAGTCAAAGTGGGAGAGTCAATCTAAGAATCCAACTACTCCCTCCACCACTTGCAACAATCCAATTGACATCAAATACCAATACCCTTATTTTGAGTCTATTTTGGATAATAAGCATCGAACCCCCTTTGACAAAATGATTCCACACATTTTGTCGCAACCAATTCATATTCCACGCACAACTGATTTAGAAGAAGAGACACAACCCTTAGGAGAAGTCTACATACCCCCATCCACTGACTGCAAGGAATATGTTCCCATTTTTATCCCTTATGAACCCTTGGGAACTCCTTGCATAGAGGAACTAGAGTTACATGCTATATCAACCATGAATCCCATCTATCCCTAGGTTGATTGCATGAATTTTGAGCAGAGCAAAAATACTTATCATGTTGATTTAAATTTAGTTGTCCCTTTCATATCACCACCAATTCTCTTATATGCAGGTCAATATGACTGATGGAAACCCGATCCAGATCCTCCGCCTAACTTTGCACATCTGGCACTGCATGTGTTACCAGTCGGATACCCACCAACCTCCCCCAATCCACATCCATCTTCAACACTTCCTTCGCTATTGATGGAAGATTTGTGGATCCTATTGGAGGGAATGCAAGGTGAAAGTAAATATGAGCACCCCACTGAGCTTCTACAATTACCCTATCATAGGGTACACTATGAAGTTCCTCATATAAATGTCCCAACCCTCATACACATCCCCTTCAGCTAGATGTTTTTTGAGCTACCAGAGCCACCTAGAAATCCTTACTGTTCTCTTCCCTCCATCTCATGTTTCAATTTTGCTCGGTACGAGAAAAATCTAAGTCCAGGGTGGAGGTGGGTGGTATGTTTTTATTCCACCCCCTTATATTTTTATTCTTGCATTATTTGTACCTTTTTTTTGCTTTTGCATAAAGTTGCTTTGTTCATGGCGATTATCTAATCAGCCATATTTTTATTTCTTTTGTTGCAAAATGGCCTTTATGCAGTCGGCCAATATGAAGAGATGGTTATCATGGTACCCCTTTGAATTTAGTAAACTTTTTGCAAAGACTATTACAAATTGCCATGTCTGAAACCACCATGTCACCTAGGACCCCTAATAACATCACTCCTCAGAATAGTTGGCAAGTTAAAGGAATCAATCAGAACCAAGCATAAAAATTTCCCTATATTTCAGCAATGGATTATCTTGTTATACAACTTGTATGATGTGATTTATAGGAATACTCTAACTACAACAATGACACTCTGTGACAAAGATATATGATTTTTTTTAAAGTTATAAGCACAAGAAGATCTCTTCCTTCCCTCTATTTTTTCATAAAAATAGAAGAAAAGAATCACCACCAGACAAAAATCAAGTCCGGGGTGGCATGTGATGCAGGGATTTTGAGTCACATTTATAGGCTAATTACAAACATGTTTTGTGCCGTTATTTGTCATTTTGTGACTATAATAGCATGATTCATTTCCTTCAGCCTATAACCATTGTATGCATCAAATTTATCTTATTTTATCTTATGCCATATGAATTATCAAATTTCTCGGATTTGATTTGTGTTTTTCTCTTCGTTTTAGGTACCTTACATTCAAGGACCCGTCGAAAACATCGACGGATCCATCGATGTTATCGACATGGCAACAGTGACCAGGACAGAGGGAAAGCATCCGGGTTGATACCATCGACAACAATGGTTGATGGTATCGAGATGCCAACAGGCAGATTCTAGAAATTGAAGAAAGCACGAGTACACTAGTGGGTGATACTATCGACACCCTGTCAATGGTATAGGTGTTGTCGGATCATGAAGTTGTTCAGAATGATTAC
The DNA here is from genome assembly GCA_963693085.1 of Alisma plantago-aquatica. Lineage (NCBI taxonomy): Eukaryota > Viridiplantae > Streptophyta > Magnoliopsida > Alismatales > Alismataceae > Alisma > Alisma plantago-aquatica. Next base: position 5,911,333 of record OY856409.1, on the reverse strand, counting down.
GATCGAACAAATATGATATTTTGGCGGCCGTAAGTGGTACCTATACCTATGAAAAGGAGGCTCAAAGCAAGGTATAACGTTCTATTCCATTGCACGAGTCTCGGAGAAGAGGAGAGCAAAGAACGGAGCCCAGTGCTACGCCCTGAACATTTCCAGAGCCGCAGACAGATGTTTCACCACCAGAAGGCTATAGAACGTGCGTCTAGCACCGAGGATCATCTGAATATTCTCTATTTTAGGGGTTACACCATATTCTCATTCATTTCTCCATGTTTCCCTCTTTCTTCTCCATGTGTACAGTTGTGATGAACATGCAGGGCTAATCCCCATTATCCTTAGGACCAGGAGTAGCCCAGGGAATTGTTGTATGACAATGTCATATTAATTATCATAATTTGTCTCACTTTCCCTTGATATGTTATCGTGTTTCCATTGCAATTTACTATGCTTGATCACCATAGTCGATTTCTAATACCGTTAATTACTTCTGACGGAGAATTAGTGGTTGAAAAGGAACGATTAACACATTAATCAATAAATTCCTTAAACAAGGTAATGTACGATTAATGGAGGATACCCAGAGAAATAAGTAAAGCACCTAGATCTAGGGAATAAGTTACTACTGGCGTGGAACTGACCTAGAACGAGGCAGTGAATTGTATCACAGAAGTGTGCAATTCTGACTACGGGCCATAATCAGGGTAAGAGAACGAATTATGTCAATTGTGTAGATTTGTGTGCAGTGAGACCTCACGGTGAAACCACAATCCTATTCCCATTTAATTTGATTAAACTAAACATTTAATAATCATTCGCTTTTGTTTTCTTTGTACTTTATTTTCTTTTTAAAAACCAAACAATTAACGTTAGTAGTAGTTTACTGAAATTTCCATTTCCTTGAGTTCGACTCGGGCCTCACAAGGCCTATATTATATCGATACGTGTGCTTGCATTATACGCACAACTTTAGCGTGTCATGTTTTTGGCACTGTTGCCGGGGAGACGGTAAATTTTGGCACTACGAGTGTTGCAAGCGGCCAATCTGGGCCACTTTTTCTTTTTATATGCAATTTTAATTATTGAGATTAATTGTCTATCTTTGAGATTCTTTATTCGTCTATCACTATACTTGTTCGATGTTCCACATTTCAGGTACTAGTGCATGGTGAAGACGCATAGTACGAACTACGCACAATCGACACCTGAGGTTCCACCTTCAGGATCTGACGACGAGCAGATAAATACACCACCCGAAGACGTTGAAGAAGAACTTGAGATTTTTATAATGGCCAAGGAACAAACTATATGGGAGAAGATTAAGGCTTCTTCTTCTTCTGCGTAGAAGGGGCCAATCAATAAACAGGCTATCAACATACCTAGTTACAAGATTGACCCAAGGCTGATCCAGTTGGTCAAGTCGTAAGCTTTCCATGGGCTAAAGAATGAAGACCCAGTTGCCAACATCAACACCTTTGTGGAACACTGTGATATGGTGAAAGTGGATAGATTTCCATAAGTGGCAATTTATCTGAAATTGTTTCCATCTTCTCTAGCAAGAGACACAAGGGAGTGGCTCTACAACCTAGATGATGAGTATGTGGAATCATGGGACATGATGATTGAAGTGTTCTTTGAACGATATTTTCTGCCAGAGAAGACAAATGATCTCGTGAGGAGGATTCATAATTTCAAAGAATAGGCAGGTGAAACATACTCAGAGAATTGGGAGCGATTCAATATCATGTTGCGGAAATGCCCACATCATGGGCTGGATCTAGAAACTCAAGCAAAGATCTTATATTTTTCCCCTAATGAACGCAACAAGAGTAATTTGGACTCTGTAGGGACAAGTTTCTTTCTGAACAATAAAGGCTCAAAGTGTAGAGAAATTGTAAAGAACATGGCTAAGAAGCAGTCTTGGGGTGAAAGAGATGCACCGAAATTGGTCAAAGTTGTAGGTGATGCAAAGGCCATTCAAGCATTAAATGAGAAGATGGACCTGCTAGCTAAAAATCTCTTAGAGAAGGAGAGAAGTGGGTCTGAGGAGGAAGAATATGTAAAATATGTGCATCAACGGGGCTATAGGAGCAATGAATACTCTTGGAGAAAGGTAAGCCATTTTCATGGAAGGATCCAAATAATTTTCTACACGACTTAGAGAAAAAACTACAAACGAGTGCAGAGGACAAGAGTAATGAGTTGCTCAATCAAGTAATAAAGCAACACCAAGAGCTGATGAATACATTCAGCAAGCAAATTCAGTCACAGGGGGGATTTCTGAACCAATTTGGTCAAACTCTACAAAGTCATAGTGTACAACTGAGGACTTTAGAGACAACCATGACCCAAATTTCAACTAAGGTGGCTGCGATGAAACAAATCATTCAACAAAAACTATTTGGGAATGTATAGCCCACTCAGCCACATCAACAGGTTAAATATATTTCAGTATGCAAAGCATCATAACTTCCTGCTGAGGAGATACATGAGCAGGGTATCATGCGTATAGACTTGGAGGACAAACCCAAAGTTCCATACCCTCGTAATTTGTATGGATTGCCAGGAGGATTTGGGATGCCATTTAATTCATTCCAAGATTCCACTACTGTTGTGCCCATATCTCTGAGTTCTGAAGAGTTTCCTATTTTGAAAGAGCAGGTGAAAGTTGTACTTCGGAGTGGAGCAGACACTAGCAATACGGAGAAGTGGCCACAAGTCATGCCATCCACAAATGATGTACCAAATCCAATCCTGAACAGTGGCGTTGAAGCAAACTTAGGGGAGGAGACCCCTAAAGTTCCATATATACCACCGCACAAGCACATAAAGGAGCCAAGCGTGCCATTCCCAGATAGTCTAATGTTGAGGAAGGAGGAAAGGCACTTCAGGAAATTTCTTGAGATCTTCCGGAAGCTCCACATCAACATTCCGTTGGTGGAAGCTATCGAGAAAATTCCTTCATATGGAAGATTCATGAAAGACGTCATCAACAAGAAATGGCAGATCAAAGATACAAATGTTGTATGTGTTGATGAAGTAGTAAGTTCTATAATTCAAGGAAGTTTGCCAAAGAAGAGAAATGATCTAGGATGTTTCTACATCCCATGTTCCATAGGTGGTCAACATTTTCTAAAGGCACAATGTGACTCAGGAGCAGGCATTAATCTTATTCCACTTGCCACTTTTCAAAAGATGGGATTGAAGAAGCCAACACAAACTTCCATGACAATCGAGTTGGCAGATGGATGCATTATGAAGCCACAAGGTATATGCGAGGATGAGCTAGTCAAAGTTGACAAATTCATCTTCCCTATTGACTTTGTAGTAATGGACATGAATGAGCTAGAAGGATGTGACATGTTATTGGGAAGTCTATTCCAAGCTACGGCTGATGTAATCACTACCATTGGGCGATGCTACTTGACACTGGGGATTGGTAAAGATAGAGTTGAATTTAAGTTGCCAAGTGAATCATTACAGACATCCTTTGACAACCCAGTTTAAGGTATGTGTATCGTCTAGCCTAAGATGCTAAAAAAGGGTGCTTATTGGGAGGCAAGCCAACGTTGGTAGATTACATGGTTATCTCATTAAATTTTTCATATTCCTAGATATTTTTCATTAATTTAGCACTTAGTCTCTAAAAATGATACCCTGATATGTTTATTGAGTCTGCAGGCTGGGAAATAATCGATATCATTGATGCCTGGGTCGATGGTATCAAATTTGGAACAATAATAATTTCTACCGTAACTTCATCCCGTTGATACTATCGACGGCCTCGTCGATGGTATCAACAAGGGAACTGGTACATAGATGCTCGAGATTTGATGGTATCGACCAATCCATCGAGGGTAGCGAGATGTCTGGAGATTTTCACACCAGGCGTTCTCAATAATCTTGATACCATCGACACATTGGTCAATGGTATCGACACACCAAGCACAGTTGCAGGGCCAGACCTCACGAGGAGATAAGGCATATGCAGATGTCGATACTATCGACGCACACGTCAATGATCTGTAGTCTTCATCGAGTGGTCCACAATGCATATCTGTGGACAGTTTCGATACTATCGACACCTTGTCGCTACTATTGACGGACCGTCAACAGTGCCGACCGCAGTTATAAAAGAGGACAAATTCTTTCCATCACATTTCAGGGGTAATTTCCTACTTGGGATCCCAGCGGCCACCAGTACCCACCACACCCACCACCGGAGCAATAAAGGGGCATCACTATTCCACCTCTTAAGTCAGGATTTGAACTATGAGGCCATAGTTGCATTCAAGCTTAGAGGGGTGCTGGAACAACTTCTATCTAGTTTTTCTTTATTTTATTTCATCTTTTGTTTGTTTTTGCAATTTTCATTTTTCTTTATCTTAGTTTTCTCAATTGCTAGATTTACTATTTTCTAGGATCCACTATCTATCTAGTGTAATCAGTGGAGTCTAATTTAATTGCATGTCATCTCATTTTCACTTGGGGCTTTGTGAGAAAATGTTTTTTAATGAAACAAATCCTTAAGAAATTGTAAGTTTGTCTTTTGAGAACTTGAGGACATTGCTTATGAAACTCATTGGGTAGGTAAACTTAAAAACATATGAACATGATTGTGTATATGTATGGTTCATTTTAAGAGGATTGATATGGATGTTGAGCCTAAACTGACATAATGATAACATGACTTTAATTTGAAGTGAGAGAGAGAGAAACCCCTTGATTAATTGGTACACAAGTCAGTAAGGAGGGACATATAATTCTATCTGAAGGTTCTGTCAATTAGTCTTGTGATCTGATCCACCACAATTTCATTCACTCTCCACCATAAGAACTGGGAGCACAGTACTGTCATTCACTCTTTGATTATATTCCACGTAGATAGGTCATGCATTACAATTATTTTTGCATGTTTTGCATAAAAATGGAAAAAGAAAGATATAGAGTAGTTATACATGCACATTATCCTTAGTGCATGTCATGTAGTTGCATAATTGTCATAATGAAGTGCATTCGCATCTCTTGAGCATATAGTTGTACATCATGTGTTGTATGTTCTTCTGAAAAATTAAAGGTGTTGAACTTGTTCCATACCCTCCGAATAGAATGCATCAGGTGTGCCAGTTAGAAAAAATAGAAGGAAGCCCAACAAATAATCCATTACCAATGAAAATGAGGGCTTGAAAAGAATAAAAAAGAAGTATGAATAAGAGGAAAAAAGGAACATGTTCTCACTCACATTTTAGGAAGAATAAGCACATGGTGTAGTTACTTAGATATTCCATCTCACTTTGAGATGGAATGATAGTGCATGCATCATGTCACAAAAAAAAATGTAGCATTAGGGAATTTTCATTTGCATTTGCATCATGATAGGTCATTCATTTTTGTTTTTTCATGATCGACTGTAATGTGCTTCCATTTCTTCCATAGCCACCCATTCCATCCACCCATTGTTGTAAGTGGTAGGCTACCCATGATATTCTCCTCATTCATGTATATCAGGAGATCTGCTTCCATTTAGATGGTAGTTAGGAAATGAGCAACATAGATAGGAGATCACAAGATGCACCAAGCCTGAACCTAAGGATTTTATTATGTTAACTGCCTTATTTGATAGTGTTCGTTGATCTTGGGGTAGACATTTCTTATGAATGATTATTGTCGCCTGAAGGGTAGTTATCGTTTCGTGGTTGGTAATGGTCGATATGTGAAATGCAGGCGGGAAGCACATTGAGATATCAATTATGTGATTATGTTCTTTACTTGACCCCCTCAATCAGATTTTAAAGTTTTGTTGCTCGAGGGCGAGCAAAACTCAAGCTTAGGGGAGTTTGATTGAGGGATTTTGAGTCACATTTATTGGCTAATTTCTACTTGTTTTGTGTCGTTATTTGTCATTTTGTAACTATAATATCTTGATTCATTTCCTTCAGCCTATAATCATTGTATGCATCAAATTTATCCTATTTTATCTTATGTCGTATGAATTATCAAATTTTGTGTTTTTCTCTTGGTTTTAGGTACTTTACATTCCAGGACTCGTCGATACCAACCACGGATCTGTCGATGTTATCGACATGGCAATAGTGACCAAGAAAGAGGAAAAGCATCCAGGTCGATACCATCGACCACACTAGTCGATGGTATCGAGATGCCAGTAGGCGAATTCTAGAAATTGTAGAAAGTGCCGGTACCCAAGGGGGTCGATACCATCGACACCCCGATGGTATCGACATCTTCGGATCAGGAAGTTGTGTAGAATGATCACGATCGAATGAGTGCGATATTTTGACAGTCGTAAGTGGTACCTATACCTAGGAAAAGGTGGCCCAAAGTGAGGTATCACATTGTATTCCATTGCACGAGTCTCGGAGAAGAGGAGAGAAAAGAACGGAGCCCAGAGCTACGCCCCAGACGTTTCCAGAGCCGCAGACGGACGATTTCACCGCCGAAAGGCTACAGAACGGTAGTCTCGCACCGAGGATCATCTGAATCTTCTCCGTTTCAGGGGTTACACCATATTTTCATTCGTTTGTCCATGTATCCCTCTTTCTTCTCCATGTGTACTGTTTAGATGAACATGCATGGCTAATCCCCATTATCCTTAGGACTGGGAGTAGCCTGGGGAATCATTGTATGACAATGTTATATTAATTATTATAATTTGTCTCACTTTCCCTTGATATGTTATCGTGTTTCCATTGCAATTTACTATGCTTGATCACCATAGTCAATTTCTAATACTATTAATTACTTTTGACGGAGAATTAGTGGTTGAAAAGGCATGATTAACACATTAATCAATAAATTCCTTAGACAAGGTAATGTACAATTAATGGTGGATACTAAGAGAAATAATTAAAGCACCTAGATCTAGGGTATAAGTTACTACTAGCATGGAACTCACCTAGAAGGAGGTTGTAATATCCTCAAATTTTGGTAAAATTGAACTATAAACTATGATGCATGAATTAAATTGATAATTCCTCAATGATTTTATTGGTGGAATAGTAATGTTAATTTTCTTTGTCACACAAGTGCTTTTGGCACAAGACAAATAGATAAAAGGAATTCATGCATTAATTAATAGTAATGACTTTTGATATTGATAAACCTTTTCCAAAGAAGAATAAAGTATATAATGTGTTAGATAGTTAAAAGAATACTTATCTTTCCATTATTGGAAACACAATGGTTGGGATACCAAATAGTGTTACCTTGGATTTCCTTTTTGGGTATGTTGAAGGATAATTATAATATAAGATAATGGGAGGATTTATCAGATAATCCAAGATAATTTGTAGCTTAGATAATTAGTTAAAGGATTATCTACCTTTTTCTTAAAAGCCAAATAATGGAATAATATGTAAGTTTCTTAAAGAAAACAGGAAGCTTGTTTTAAAGAAAAAGAAGGAATACATTCTTTCTTTGGAAATATTCTTTGTGTTTCCATAATATTAGATGGCGTCAATTATCAAATAAAGAAGATGTCTTTGATGTACTTTACGGAAAGGCAATGAATATTCTGAGTGTTGTATTAATTATATAGGAAAAGGAGTACTTATCTTTTGAAATCACGTAGCCATAAGGCAATATAGCAAAGAGTTGTTGATTAGTTAATGTGAGTGAATCCTTTTCCATATCCAGCGGAGATCATAGTCCTCCTCTCAAACCTAAAGCCTTAGATAGGGTCTTAGATATAAATAGGAGCCAACCTTCGACAGAGAATATGACTCCCCACGTACAGATCTTGTAGCTTCCACCTAGTCACCACCTGACGAGAAGAACGTAGCCTTGCTTAGGTCGGAAGACCTGCAGACAGGAGGTGCCCCATTGTGTAGTAGGGTAAGGCGCAAAAGCCATCCCAGCCCTCTGGTCGTTCGCGGAGTACATGGAAGCAGCAGCACAGACATGCCAGGTCCATGCCTTCGGCATCAATCATAGGCGACGATAGTTGAAGGGTTTTGGGGGCAGCGTTCTTGACTGAGAAGTCGGGCGTCGTGGCTCGATACAACAACATCATTGTGCATCGGAGTGCATGAGTAAGGGGAGGACAACCCCTCGTCTGAAGGCAAGGAGATGTGTAGCTCTAGGAGGGGTGAGCGCGATGGGAAGTGTCATCTTCCACACTAAGAGGAGTGTCGCAGGCTGGCATGTGAGGGGCGTGGCAAGTCAGCAATGGAGTCGGGCAATCTAGAGAGAGACTCACGACGACGACCTGACCGCGGTACTGAGGCGCGGGAGAGTGAAGCGGAGGAGGGTGGTCGGGGACCTGCAGATGACAGAGCCCAAGAGGAGGGCGAGTCGGCCACCTGGTTTGGCTCGGCCATGGCCCATGCAGGTTGACGCTGTGAGCACAAAGAGGATCGCGGGCTATAGCTAGGGGCATACTTTGATGCCAGAAGGTACGTCATCCCTACAGGGCACTTTGGCACCCCTACAAGTCCCCTGCAAAGCAAGGCGACGGCTTTAGCTGGGGATCTTGTCTCTGACTGCGGGTACAGCGCAAGGAGGAAGCAGAGCTTCATCTCCTTGCTTTGGCGGCCTCTGAGGGAGCATCTGAGAGGGGCCGAAAGGGGGAGGTGGATCGTGCTCCGACTAAATGAGGTCCTTGACGTGGAGGGGGACGCTGGCTGGGCCACCTGCCGTAGCGTCAGGGAGGAAGAACGTGTCATAGCACAGGGAAGGTGAAGGGTAGAGTCAAAAGACTCTACTGCCCCTCCGGTGATGTAAGGCACAATGCACAGCCCAGGGGCAGTTTAGTAAATAGGTTATGTTTTTAGTCCTGACTTCGCTGGAGCAAGGGACCAACTGGCCGCAGGCACACACTAGGATGACGTGGCGTCTTCCGATTGGTCGGTAAGTGTATCAACTTGAAATAATTGTAGTTAGTTATTGGTAACTCGATTTGCATCACATAATATATGAAACTTGTTGGCTAAATTGACATTATGATAAATCCCTTTGTTTCGATGATGACAAACATTTCATTCTTGTTGATCTAACGTGCTACTGAGTGTTGCAGGAATGAGGTGGATGACAAAAGCTATAGGGAATCTATATGCTTGAATGATTGTAAATGTCATGAAATGTAATCAATTGTAAACTTGTACAAATATATAATGTACAAGTACTTAGACTTCATGTAAATCAAGCGTTAGATCTTCCCTAGCCAAATCATCACACTTAGATAGGTCATCCCCTTCAATACTGTCACATATGCACACTCATACACACACTTAATGCCTTAAATTGAAACATTGAAACAGGGGCAATCTCGGTCGACAAACTCCTCGACCGAGACACTCTCGGTCGACAAACTTCTCGACCGAGAATGACCCAAGTAGCCGTTAGACACAGCTGAGAAGGTAGTTGGCAGTTGGAGATGAACGTTGCTAATACTTGATCCAGAGAGCCTGTCAGTCGACAAAACTTCGACCGAGTAGGTATCTCGGTCGACAATTCCTCGACCGATATGGACTCTGACAGCAACTGCAGAATAAAGTAACTAGCCGTTACTAATACAACTAACTTATACCTAACGGCTAGTTAAGCAGTTAGAACCCCCTAGAAAGTGTCTAGAACGTCTTTAAGCACTTGTAGGCCATTCATATAAATAGGACATGCCTTAGGACACCTAAAGATACCTAAGCTACACTTCTGATACACTTGAGCATACACTTACAATTGGCAATCTGTTTTGAGAAATTGAGCAACACTTGCTTTGGCGATCCCTCTACTTGCTCTAATTTCGTGTCCTATAGGCTAGTATCTCCTATCCACAACAATCACACGTGCATATACATTGGTTAGGAGATCTACACGCTTGATATAGGCAAATCAAGCCTTGTGCTTCAAAGGATAAGTGTAATTTCCATTTTCTTTCTTATTCCTTTTATTCATTGTATTCTCCTTGCTACTCCTAGGGTTGGAGGCTGCGGATTGGAGAAGGTTCTTCTCGGTGGAGAAGGTGGACTTCGATCCACTTCTAGAAGGCTATTGCAATAGGAAGCTACTTCAGGAGGAAGGCTACTTCAAGGGGGAGCTTGAAGTTACTTCAAGAAGGCTGCTTCAAGGTTGGTGAAATTACTTCAAGGTGAAGGCTGCTCGAAGGGTTTAGGGAAATTATTGTTATTTTATGTAAAGTCCTTGCGAGGTAATAAAATTAAATTCTTTCACAATCCCGGTTGGGTAAGCAACCGGGTAGTGGACTGACTACCTTAGTATTTGCTAAGGTAGGAACCACTCTAAATCCTTGTCCCCTTGTCCAATATTCTTGTGGTTGGTTGTTTGAGTTAAATAATTGTTAAAATAATTTTAAAACCCTATTCACCCCCCTCTAGTGTTTTTTCAATTGGTATCAGAGCAGGCTTCAAGGAACCCTAACAAGGTCTTAAAGAATGGGTGACGGGGTGCTCAACAACCTTAACCTTGAAGGGACACTTGTTGCTAGACCTCCAGTGTTTGACGGAACAAACTACACATATTGGAAGAGAAGGATGCAGTTCTACTTCCAAGGCATCAGTTGGGACTTATGGAGGATGGTGTCAACCCCGTACGAGCTTCCTCAAACACAATATTTAAAGTGGGATGCAAATACGGTAAAGTCGGCTCAAATGGATGCCAAAGCTGTAAGGATTTTATATTGTTCAATTTCAGTAGGAGAATAAATAGAATATCAAACTGTGACACAGCCTATGATATTTGGCATAGAGTGTCCATAACTTATGAAGGTATGGTTCAAGTTAAAAATTCCAAAGTTAGTATGCTTAAACAAAAGTTTGAACATTTCCGTATGGATCCAAATGAATCTATTAGTGAAATGTATGCAAAATTATCTTCTATTATAAATAGTTTAAATGCTTTAGGTAAAGTTGTTCTTGAGGAAGATCAGGTATCAAAGATTCTTAGATCACTTCCTCCCAAATACAAGCCCAAGGTGACGACCATTGAAGAAGCAAATGACCTCACCCGACTAAAGATGGAACAACTCATAGGCAACCTAGAAGCTCATGAGGCAACGTTAGAAGAGGAAGAAAGAAGAGAACGTGAACTTCAACAAGGGAAAAAGAAGAACATTGCATTCAAAGCATCAACCAAGGACAATCATGATACAAGTGAAGATGATAGTGAAGAAGAAACTCTCATTGTAAATGGTAAGCAATATAAAAGTTTTAAAACTAATAAAACTCCTAGTGTTTCTTCTTCCAGGTGCTTTGAATGTGGCAAGAAGGGACACATGAAAGGTGATTGTCCAAAACTCAAGAAAGGGAAGAAATCATCTCACAAAAAGAAAGAAAGAGCATATAAAGCTGCATGGGATGATTCAAGTGATGATAGTGATGATGGAAAAGAAGAAGTAGAGTGCCTCATTGCTACAACAAATGAAGAAGAAGAAGAAGAAGAGGTAAGTCTTTTTGATCTACCAAAAGAAGATCTAATTGCTAGTCTTCAAGATACTCATTAGAAATATATTGAGTGCAAGAAGAAACTTAAGAAATGAAATAAAGTAAATAATGATTTAAATATTAAACTTCTTGCTCTTGCATCTGAAAATGAGGATCTCAAAAAGGCAAATGAAGATTATCATCTTAAGTTAAAATCTGTAGAAGCTAATTGCAATCTTCTTTCCTTAGAGAAGTTAAACATACAAACTCAACTGAATGATCTTCAGAAACAACCTATCTTATGTTCACACTTAGATTATGATGAGGTTGTAAATGAAAGAAACTCTCTAGTATCTGATTTAGATCAAGCAAAGAAAGATATAAACAAGAGGATGGATGATATTGTTAAGTTACAAAGAAAAATAAATGAGTTAAGAGGAAATGATATCCTTGAGAATATTCTGAAAATTTCCTCTAGTTATAATGGAAGAAGAGGATTACGATATGATCCAAAGAAAAATCAACCTACAAGAGTTAAAGCATCCAAGTCTAAGATGCCTAGAAAGAGAAATGAAGTTGACTCCATTAGTTGTCATTATTGCATGCGCCTTGGACATTATTCATTTTTATGCCCATATAAGAAAAAGAATGATGATTTAGTTTGGATTCCTAAAACTTAGAAGCCTAAATTTAACTAGTTGAGATTTGACCTAAACTGATTCTTGATATACAAATGTCATATCTCAACACAATCGAGCTCTAACTTGCATAATTTTGTTTTACTTGGAAGCAATTAACAGTTCTGAAAACATTCCACAAACTTTGTCGGTCGAGAATCTGTCGACCGAGTGAACATTCGGTCGAGAAATTGGCGACCGCGCAGGTCACTGATTTCCAGTCTACAATAAATATGTTGAATATATTTTCAATTGATCAAATTGCTACCTATTTGATGGTAATGACTGATTTTACATGCAAAACAAGTTGAAGATCATTATTGAAAAACTTATAAATATAAATGAGATTATTTTAGTTGATCCTCTAAATAAGTTAAAACTGAAATTATGCTTAGTTTAATAAAAAGAAATTTCTATTTTATCATTATTCACATGATTTTTCCTAAAATATTTTCTGGTCTATCCATATAGAAATCGTGTGTTATGACATCTAGTTTAAATAATCACAATCATTGTGTTTCATGGAATTATCATTATATGTTTTTATTGTTCTATCATTACATCATGGATATGCTTTCACTATTTCATCATTCAGCTCATAAAGATGATTCTATGTTAGCACGAATAGATAATGATAATTGTATGTATGGATACTTGATGATACATAGGCAAGCAAAATGATTCATTGGTGATATGTTTCTTAGAACAAGAACTTTAATGCTTGAAAGAGCACAATGTTATAACATATAAGATAAAAATTTCTCAATTGGTATCTTTAAAGACTTGAGATATTAATTGTGTTTTCATTTTTAAGAATCTTATGAGGGTACAAGAAGAAATGGAATTTGATATTTATGTACCTACAGCAAAGTTTATATAAATATTCTAGGAAAATTAAGGACGAATATTTTCATATTAAGTATCATTCAAAATGCTTCAAATTGATATCTAATCAAATTACATGCAGATATTATACTTCATCTATGAGTGTTCAATTTGGAAATCTGCAAAATTGCCTCTTGGTTGAAATGAAATTTGACCAAGGGGCGCTATGGTCGAAGTCAAGGTCGACCTAAAATAAGCTTTGACAAAATGCTTATTTGGACATCATTTTATTGTACTTAATCTTAGTATACTTTTGATAAACGTCAAAATCAAAATTTAAAATCATTTGTGACCTTAGAAGCTTTAAATCGCTTTAATTGTAAGATTAAGGGGGAGCTCATAAAAACAAATTGGGTTAATTGATTAAGAAGCTTACAAAAACATTGTAAACATCATTTGAAGCTGGTTACGACCTTAGTATTTTTACTCATGGTTATGAAGAAATCTATGAATTTCATAAAAATAATATATCTTGTTCTTAAAGGAACTCTCTAAACAAATCAGGGCTTAACATCCCATGCATTTGGTTAGAGACATTTTTATGTACTCTAAGATTAACATCCCCTTAAGGGAAATCAGGGCTTAACATCCCTTGCAAAATGGATGAGAAATCAATATATATCATAAGCTTAAGGGAATCTCATATCATTTTCAAGGCTTAACATCCCTTGTAAAATGGGTGAGAAATCAATACACATAAGCCATAAAATTAAAAGAAACTCATATCATTTCAAGGCTTAACATCCTTTGCAAATGATTGAGAAATAAATTGTGGCTAAATTTGATAGTAAAAATCCCTTGATTGGATATCTCTTTAAGGGGGAGCAAAGCTTAAAAAGAAAGACACAAAGTCATACTAAATGATTGTATTGGATATCATTTTGAAATGAAAAAGGGGGAGAAATAATATAAAATCACAAACATAAAATTAAAATGAGTTTCATAATATATTGGCCAACAGTCACTTGCAAAACCAAAGATGGCTACAAAGGTAAATTTCAGGTATGAAACTCACATGTTTTATATTTCCTTATTTTATATTTAGGAAATGTTTGTCATCTTCAAAAAGGGGGAGATTTTTGGCTAAATTGACATTATGATAAATCCCTTTGTTTCGATGATGACAAACATTTCATTCTTGTTGATCTAACGTGCTACTGAGTGTTGCAGGAATGAGGTGGATGACAAAAGCTCTAGGGAATCTATATGCTTGAATGATTGTAAATGACATGAAATGTAATCAATTGTAAACTTGTAAAAATATATAATGTACAAGTACTTAGACTTCATGTAAATCAAGCGTTAGATCTTCCCTAGCCAAATCATCACACTTAGATAGGTTATCCCCTTCAATAGTGTCACATATGCACACTCATACACAAACTTAATGCCTTAAATTGAAACATTGAAACAGGGGCACTCTCGGTCGACAAACTCCTCGACCGAGACACTCTCGGTCGACAAACTTCTCGACCGAGAATGACCCAAGTAGCCGTTAGACACAGCTGAGAAGGTAGTTGGCAGTTGGAGATGAATGTTGCTAATACTTGATCCAGAGAGCCTGTCGGTCGACAAAACTTCGACCGAGTAGGTATCTCGGTCGACAATTCCTCGACCGAGATGGACTCTGACAGCAACTGCAGAATAAAGTAACTAGCCGTTACTAATGCAACTAACTTATACCTAACGGCTAGTTAAGCACTGAGAACTCCGTAGAAAGTGTCTAGAACATCCTTAAGCACTTGTAGGCCAATCCTATAAATAGGACATGCCTTAGGACACCTAAAGATACCTAAGCTACACTTGTGATACACTTGAGCATACACTTACAATTGGCAATCTATTTTGAGAAATTGAGCAACACTTGCTTTGGCGATCCCTCTACTTGCTCTAATTTCGTGTCCTATAGGCTAGTATCTCCTATCCACAACAATCACACGTGCATATACATTGGTTAGGAGATATACACGCTTGATATAGGCAAATCAAGCCTTGTGCTTCAAAGGATAAGTGTGATTTCCATTTTCTTTCTTATTCCTTTTATTCTTTGTATTCTCCTTGCTACTCCTAGGGTTGGAGGCTGCGGATTGGAGAAGGTTCTTCTCGGTGGAGAAGGTGGACTTCGAGCTACTTCTAGATGGCTATTGCAACGGGAAGCTACTTCAGGAGGAAGGCTACTTCAAGGGGGAGCTTGAAGTTACTTCAAGAAGGCTGCTTCAAGGTTGGTGCAATTACTTGAAGGTGAAGGCTGCTCGAAGGGTTTAGGGAAATAATTGTAATTTTATGTAAAGTCCTTGCGAGGTAATAAAATTAAATTCTTTCAAAATCCCAGTTGGGTAAGCAACCGGGTAGTGGACTGACTACCTTAGTATTTGCTAAGGTAGGAACCACTCTAAATCCTTGTCCCCTTGTCCAATATTCTTGTGGTTGGTTGTTTGAGTTAAATAATTATTAAATTAATTTTAAAACCCTATTCACCCCCCCTCTAGTGTTTTTTCAAAACTTGCTCAAAAAAATGAAAGGAATTCAAATAAAATATTATCAGAGCCTGATCATGATTCCTATTCTAAAAGTACGTACAATACATGTCTTAAGGTATCTAACGTAAAAGGAAAACCTAGTTTTGTTTAATATGAAGCATAATGGAAGATTCTAGATGAGTAATCTTATATATGTGGTGTTAGGATTTAAAATTAAGGTGGACATCTTGCTACGATCATAATGTTAGTGATATGATTTAGGTGTAACATGTAATATAATATGCTTAATTGATGATTAGAGTTTCAGCTAATACGCATAATTGAACTTGTAATCTTAGAAACTACAATATGATGGAATTAGGGTTTGTAATCCTAATCCCTAATCCAAACATGAGATAACCCTAAATCCTAGTTTAGGATCACATCTAGATCTGTTTAATGTAATGTGAATATATGGTGACACATATGTAGTATGCTTGTTTCAGATTATGTTGGTTGAATGCTTGTTGCTTGGATGTTTGGATTCACTCTAAAGTACATGTGATATATTCTGCATGGTTTCTATAATGGTATAAGGTATGTGGTTACACTTATGAATATGCATATCGAATTATGAGACTGTCGTTGTTTCTCGATGAGATTGAACGACAATTAAACTGCTTGGTTGTTTATTTAGTTCTTGCAAATTATAAAGTTTGTATGAGTATCATGTAAAGTAAATAATAGTATTTTGAACCCTAGGTTAGACTTATCTTAAGGGTAATGCACACTAGCCCTGGAGGAACAGTGATTACACCTGAGGTAGTAGACTAGATAAGGGTTAGAATATGAAAATGAGCTTTTTTTCTTATATTCAAGATAAAGATGTTTGCTTATATTTGTACTTGTGATTATTGTTTGAACCTACGTACCAGTATAGTAATATACTGACCGCGTATTTGTTTGTCGACATTTTAGGTATCAAATATACTTGATTCGTGGACATGAGGGTACAAATAAAGATGTTCAAGGCACTATAGTAATCATGAAGGTTTAGTCTTAATAGTTTAACTTCACACATGTAAAGGTTAATTCTATTTAAAAGTTATGTAACTCCTTAGAGGAGCTTTTTATGTAAACATATAAATATTTGATCATTGAATGGAAATTGTTTACTATTTTGTATTATTTCATGAATCTGATCCTGGAGTATATGATTAACGATCTGCAACTTTAAGGTCTTTTAGACACTCAAAAGTGTGGGTCGTTACGGAGGTAGTGAATTATATCGCGGAAGCGAGCAATTCTGACTACGGGCCATAATCAGGGAAAGAGAATGAATTATGTCAATTGTGTAGATTTGTGTGCAGTGAGACCTCGCGGTGAAACCACAATCCTAAGGATTCCCATTTAATTTGATTAGACTAAATATTTAATCACCGCTCACTTTTGTTTTCTTTTTAGTTTATTTTCTTTTTAAAAACCAAGCAATCAACTTTTCCATTCGATCTAGCTGATCGCGACCAGTTAGTAGTAGTTTACTGAAATTTCTGTTTCCCTGAGTTTGACTCGGGCCTCACAAGGCCTATATTACATTGATATGTGCACTTGCGTTATACGCACGACTTTAGCGTGTCAGCATGCTTCCCAAAATGAAAACTCCATACCTCACAAAGGGTCATACCATCAACAGATGCCAAAAGTACACATGAAAAAAATTGTGACCAATGTAGCCACAACTCCATAAATTCATATCTCGAGTCGAATAGAGGAGGGATCAATATATTTTCATCACTTCTTTCTTTGGTTTCACACCCCTAAATTCATCCTATTCTTGTGCAATAACTAAAAAAAGAGTGATAAAAATTGAGAGTGTCAAAGCAAAAGTAAGACGATGCCTATTTTTCTGCAAATTCTTATTTTAGAAGCTAGATTTGACAATTGTTTTGATAGAGAATATAGAATTTTATGCTATGTGGTTCTAGGAGATCGGATCACTTGGCCAAAATTGGGAGGTGAAGACTGTAGTGATGTTATTAAGTTGAGGATGGCATATTGGGAGTATAAATTGGACTTTATTTGTGATTTTATTTTCTTGAGGATAAGCAACGATTCAAGTCTGGGGTATTTTGATAAATGTATATTTATCCCTTTATTTACATCTTTTAGATATCTTTCTAGGAATGTTTTGTTATTTATCTTCTTCATTGTGTTATTAATTGCATTCGTTAGGAATTTTCTATTTATTTAGATTTTTAAATATATTTTCTTGTTTTTTGTAGGTAAATAGCTCATGAGTAAATTCCCCTAGAAGATATTTTTGCACAAATTCCCGCAGTGTCTGACTTCAGTATATACCTTTCACCAAAATTAGAATAACTCCCACATACCAAGGAAGAATTTAATGTGAAAGTATGCATTGGAAAGATAATTTAATTATCTACAGGGAAAACATATTATGGGACCGTTTCCTAATGTATGACTAGCCCAAATATATGCTTGAAATCTCTATTGTGGGAAATTACTGCAGAAAGAATGCAAAGAAATCAATTGTTTCCTCTATTAACTAGATCCAGAATGTTAGCAGCCGCCGCCAGCCATTTCTTTTGCCCTAAACCTAATGTATAACCCCCTCCTTCTCCTTTAAAAGGGGGCACTTCCTCCTCATTTGATCATCTTGGTTTTTTACTTTGGTAGTAGCATTCTCGGAGCATCTTATTCTTGTATTCCCGTAGTTCAGGAATAAAGCAATTTTATTTCTTGAAGCATTGTTCATTCTTAGATTGTTCCTCGACTCTTTTATTACGCTTTAGATCTAGAACTCTTTTTCCCCTTCCTTAGTTCTGGAGCAAGAAATTACCATTTCATTGTCTCTAGCATAAGGATTGATTTCCTATTTCGGGCTAGACTATGGCCAAGGTACTTTCTTCCTCTATCTCCCTCTTCTCCTCAACTATGAGCGAGTAGTTCTATATCATAGAAAGGGAAATAACCCCTTAGCCATGATTTGATCGAGTTAGTTTTAATCGATTCCCTTAGACGGTGATTGGTTTATTAAATTGATAATCTAGTGAAGTAATTATCACCTAGATTCATATGTTAACCCGAATGGAAATGACCATGGAAATTTGGGTTTTGAACGATTAAACCAATTCTCATAGAGATTTTGATGTGACCACGGATTTATCTCTTTTCAAATGATGAACCAGGAAACATGAGCACCAGGACCAATGGGCTCATGTGGAGTTCATCTTTTGTGTTTATTTTGTGATTCAAATGCCTTCGCCAATTGTCGATTAATAGTTAATTCATGTCCTTATCATGGCAAACACTCAATTCTCTTCCTTTGATTTCAATCACCGATTGTCTCGTTTATCTTAGTTTTTAGTCTTTTCAATTCACAATAGTTTCTCGAGCTAACAACAATCTTTGTTTACCTTTTTGGCAGGCAAATAAAATTCTTGTTTAGTGCTTCTTTAATTTCTGCAATTTTCTTTCTTCATGCAATCAATCATCACCCAAATCGACTTTTACATTCTCATTCAAAAATATGAAAATACCAAAAACAAATAAATTAGTTTTTCAAACAATTGGCATAAGAAGAAACAATCCTTAAAAGTTGTCCTTTGGGATTTGACCCTTTCTATACTAACCTTAATCGGAAAGTTAAAAGGTTTAAACTCTAGGATTAACAATCTTAGTGATTGGTGTGTTAAGCGACGCATACCAATTTGGCACCGTTGATGGGAACAACGTATTTGTTTCTTTCGAACCCCAAAATTTTTTGAAAAACTTTTATTTTATTTTTTTATGCCTTCCGAGTAACATTTCGGAAGTACTACTTCTCCTTCTTCCAAGTTTCTATTCCGATAGTCTTTTTTTTCTACAAATATTCTAGTTTGTAAGTAATTGTTAGTTTTGTAATTTTTAACCTTGTGTCATAATCCCTTAGCTTTTCCTTTTAATTTATGGTCTTGTACAAATCTTTAGTTCTTTTTTGAATTGTAAAAAAAATATTTTCAAATGGAATGGGCGTCCCAATATCCCCCACAATGTTTTTATTGTGGTCTTTACAATCATACACCTCTTGCATGCCCGACTGTACCCCATGCTTATGATAGAACCCCTTTTAATTGTGATCCCTTTCATCCTGGTGGGTACAGTGTGAATCCACATTTTTCGGAGAACCATTATGGGGAATCTTTCTATCCATATTCTAATGGGGGATATGATCAACTAACTTTTGAGGGGTGTCACCAACAAAACCGTGGTGGTTATGAACATGTTTATGAATCCCAATATAATCCTCAATAAGAAGAGAGACTTAGAGCCCTAAATAAGATAGCAGTAGAAGGAGAAACAAAACTTAAAACCAGCCAAGCCTTCTTAACCGCCCTGCTAGAAGACCAAACCCAAAATATAGATTGTTCAAATATGTTTCCTCATGAATTGCTGACACCTGATAATATCGAATCTTCCTACCAAGATGGATGCAATGGATGTTACAATCCACCATCTTCTGGAGATTATTATGAGGAGCAATGCCACCCAAAACAATATGAGGGGTACTATGGCCAAGGAAACTATGGGGAGTATGGCGAGGATGGCAAAAATTGTGGGGTGTATAAATCCTATGGTGAAACACAATTCAATCTTGAACTAGAAGAGAGACTTAAGCCCCTAGAAAAGGTGGCAGCAGAAGGACAAGCAAAACTTGAATCCAATCAAGCCGTGTTCTCTACCTTACTAGAGGATCAATCACAAACTTCCCCTATAGATATTGAGCAACCCAAGATGGTTCTTCCTAGCGATGGCGACGATGATGATCCTATTTTTATGTCATATATGTCGGATCCTAAAGAAATAGCACAAAAAATGGAGTCGTATTTTGTATGCGGTGAGGACATGGGTATCCCTATCTTTCCTTTACAAACTTTACTACTTGAATATGAAAAGTCGAAGCAGGAGAGTCAATATAAGAATCCAACTACTCCCTCCACTACTTACAACAATCCAATTGACACCAAAGACAAATACCGGTATTTTGAGTCAATTTTGGATAATAAGCATCCAACCCCCTTTGAAAAAAGGATTCCACATGTTCTGTCGCAACCAATTCTTCTTCCATACACAACTGATTTAGAAGAAGAGACACAACCCTTAGGAGAATTCTACATACCCCCTCCTCTGACTGCAAGGAATATGTCCCCATTTTTATCCCTCATGAACCCTTGGGAATTCCTTGCATAGAGGAACTAGAGTTACATGCTATATGAACCATGAATCTCATCTATCCCAAGGTTGATTTCATGAATTTTGAGCAGAGCAAAAATACTTATCCTGCTGATTTAAATTTAGTTATCCCTTTCATATCACCAGTAGTTCTCCTATATGTAGGTCAATATGACTGAGGTAAACCAGAGCCAGATCCTCCGCCTAACTTTGCACATCTGGTACTGCATGTGTTACCAGTCGGGTACCCACCAACCTCCCCCCAATCCACATCCATATTCAACACTTCCTTCACTTTTGATGGAAGATCTATGGATCCTATTGGAGGGAATGTGAGGTTAAAGCAAATATGAGCACCCCACTGAGCTTCTACAATTACCCTATCATAGGGTACACTATGAAGCTCCTCAGATAAAGGTCCCAACCCTCATACACATCCCCTTATGCTGGACGTTTTTTGAGCTACTAGGGCCACCTGGAAATGCTTACTCTTCTCTTCCCTCCATCTCGGGTTTCGATTTTTCTCGGGACGAGCAAAAATCTGAGTCTGGGGTGGAGGTGGGTGGTATGTTTCTATTCCACCCCCTTATCTTTTTATTCTTTCATTATTTCTACCTTTTTTTGGTTTTGCATATAGTTGCTTTGTTCGTGGCCATTATCTAGCTGACCATATTTTTATTTCATTTGTTGCAAAATAGCCTTTATCTAGTCGGCCAATATGAATAGATGGTTGTGGCTTCCCTGCTTCAGCCACCACAATGCCACCTTTGCCCTACTGCTGCTGTTGTTTCTACCCTACTATGCCACCTTGCTGGTGAAGCGGAGGTGGGTGGAGCAACAATGGCTGGAGCAAGCTGGAGCAAAGGTAGATACAGTCACCTTTGCTCTAGCCGCTCCTACTCCACCCGCCTCCACTCCATCCTGCTCCAGCAGCTGCCGTGCCACCGTACCAGCTTCACCCCTACTTCTCTAGCCTACTGTATCCGCAACCACATCCACCTCTGACCGCCTCCGCCGTAGCAATCTCCACCATTGTGGTGAGTGCTTAAACCCTTAGATTCCCACTTTTACATGTAATTGTTGATTTTTTATGAAAATGCATGTATTACATTTAGGTCATTAAATTCTACACCATATAATGATTTTCTATGAAAATGCATTATTATGTATTATGCTAAGTCACTAAATTCTAGTTGTAATTCTAATTAGAATTTATAATTATGTTTAGAAAATTGAATGATTTATGGTATTTCACATTTGGTTGATAATAAAAATGCCTAATGATAATCAATTAGTTCTCATTGATACATTGATTCAATTTCTTTGTAAATGAAATTGATTGTTGCATAAATCAATTAGTTCTTAATTGGGTGCATTGATCAATTTGAATGTTGTACGGATAAATAATTATTCTATTACTTTCCTATTAGTGCAAATTTAATAGTTAATGGTGATTCTTGTTAGGGTTTTTATTTTTGTTAATAGTGATTGACTAGTTATTTTATTTAATTAATGTTTCTTTCTCTCTTGTTAGTGATTGATTTACCTTAGTTCAATGCTTTCTCTTCAATGTTGTGTAGTTGATTATATTGATTAAGGGTTAATGTTGCATGAATGAACTAACCCAAATGGAAGAAGGAATTGAATTAAATGATGTTTCATAAAACCTAGGATATGACTGCTAAAACTATGATAATTGGTATAGGAATGAGTATATACATGTAATTTGTTGGCCTAGAAACCCGTATGAAATTTACTCATTAGAATTAAATCTTGGGTAGTCTCTTGTTTGGGACTATTTTGGAACACTAAATCTCACTTAGGATGTAAGTGTATAAAGTTATATTTGGTTTTAAAGATGTTTCATCAACACTTCCCCATTTGTTCTCTAAGTACATATGTTGGTGAACATTTGCCCATCTACATCAATGTACTTGGAGAACTGTGGGGAAATGCTGCCAATATTTTGTTGAAAACTGAATACACATTATAAAATTACTAGTGAGTTTAGGTGTACAAGAATGGGATTTGTGGTACACATATTCATTACTGAACCCTAAACCCTAATATGTAAACCATAAACCCTAATTTGTAAACCTAACGTAATATATAAACCCTTATCCCTAAATCCAACATAACAAACCCTAATTTATTATAAAATCCTAAATCCTAATATTGTAATCCCTAAATCCTAATACTTCTTTTTTCTTTGATCTTATAATTGATAGATCATGGATGTCCATTCCAAATCATTGCACCCCAGAGTTTATTGCTGGTCTTGAATAGTTCATAAGATTTGTGAAGGAACATAGGAAACAACCTGGAGATAGTCTCTACCGCCCATGCAAGCATTGTGGTAACAACTTGAAAGTCAACATTATTCATGATATCAAAATTCATGTCATCTCCAATGAGGTTATACTGGGATATACGTAATGGTACCGGCATGGAGAGAATCTAATAGGGAGATCAGAAGATGTTGATAACAATACTTGTGTTGAAGAAGAAATTGCCACCAGTGATGTAGATGTGAATGAAACAATTTTGATAGACATGGTTGATGTGATGCTAGATAGTTGTGGTGTAGAGCACATCGATCCACCTTCCTTATTTAGAAACACTTTGCATGATGTTGGGAGACCATTATACTTAGGTTGTACTAAGTTTACAAAGTTGAGTGTTGTGTTGAGATTGTATACTCTGAAGGCTAATAATAGATGGAGCGATAAAAGCATCATGTCATTGTTGTCTTTGTTGAAAGAAATTCTTCCTGAAGGCAACAATCTTCCAATCTCAACACATGAATTAAAGAAAATGTTGTTCCCAATGGGAATGAAGGCTAAGATACATGCATGCCCTAAGGATTGAGTGTTATTTCAAATGGACTTTGTGGATTTAAAAGATTGTCCTAAATGTGGGGTGTCAAGGTACAAAATTGGCCCCCCTACCATGGTGAAGTGGTATCTACATGTAATACCATAGTTTCAATGCTTGTATGCCAATCCCATGGATGCAAATAATTTAAGGTGGCATGCAGAGGTAAAGAAAAATAATGATGGGATCCTAAGACTTGCATCTAATTCCTCACAGTGGAAGAATATTGATTTATTGTACCCAAAATTTGGTGAAGAATTAAGGAATCTCAGACTTGGGCTTTGTACGAATGGGATGAATCCATTCGACACATTGAGCAGCCAACATAGCAGTGGGCCTGTTATGATTTTTATATATAATCTTCCTCCGTAGTTGTGTATGAAAAATAAGTATATCATGTTGTCATTGTTGATATTGCGCCCTAAAAAACATGTCAATGATATCAAAATTTATTTTGAACCTCTAATTGATTACTTAAATAAACTCTGGGGAGAAGGTGTGATGAACTATGATGCTTCATGTAGAGATACATTTCATTTGCATACTATCTTTTTTTGCACTATTAACAAATTTCTAGCATATGGAAATTTGTTTCGATAAAGTGTAAAAGGATCCAAAGCATGCCCTACATGTGAAGAGAACACTGACTCAATATAACTAAAATATGGCGACAAGACTATCCATTTTGGTCATCAAAGGTTTCTTCCAAAAGTTCATCCTTACCATAGGTTGTGCAAAGTGTTCAATGGATCGAATGAGGAACAAAGTGCCCCTAAACCTATATTAGGGGATGTTGTTTATGAAAGAGTAAAAGAATTTGTCAATGCATTCAGTAAGAGATCACAGCGTATCATTTCCACACAGAGTGACATATCTTTATTCAAGAAGAGCTCAATATTATGGGATCTTCCATATTGGAGTTCTTGGGGAAGTAGGCATTGTATCGATGTCATGCATGTTGAGAAAAATGTATGTGATAGTGTCATTGGTACTCTTTTGAATATACCATGTAAGACTAAATATGGCATCGAATCTAGAATGGAGATACATTTTAATGGGAATAAGGAAAAAATTAACAAAAGTAGTTAGTAGTAATCGGAAAACATTTTTACCTCCTGCTTGTTACACATTGTCTAGAAGGGAGAAGAAATCTTTTTGTGAGTGATTGATTAATGTTTAGGTACAACAAGATACTCTTCCAATATCCATAGACTGGCATCAATGAAAGATCTGAAGCTGATAGGTCTTAAATCTCATGATTTTCACACTCTAATGTAACAAATAATGCCCGTGGGAATTCAATCTATACTGTCGAAGCATGTAACATTTGCAATCACCAGATTTTGTTTCTTCTTCAAGACTCTATGTAGCAAATTTATTTATCCTGAGAATCTCGATAAGTTGCAAAGAGAAATGGTTGTTACCCTATGCCAGCTTGATATTTATTTTCCTCCCTCATTCTTTGATATCATGGTACATCTTGTGGTGCATTTGACTAGGGAAGTGAAATTGTTAAGACTATTTTTTTTGCATTGGATGTATCCTTTTGAACGGTGCATGAGTGTTTTTAAAGGTGATGTACAAAACTGTTATCCACCTGAAGGGAGTATTATTAAGGTTTATGTGGCCAGGGAGGTTATGGATGTTTGCAATGACTTTCTGAGTTGTAATGAAGCTCCTGCAAATGACAACAATATTGAGGACTATTCTGGCAATGGTACTTTAGGAGCACGAGCGAAAGTAATCAGTTGTGAGTTGACGGAACAAGCTCACATGTATATGTTATACACAACATCAATGAAATGAGTGTTTATATCACCGAACATACAAATTTTATCAAGACAAAATATCCTCGAGCCAATTCATTGTGGCTTTCTAGAGAGCATAACAAGATATTTATTAAGTGTTTGAAGATAAAGTCTTACGTCAACTATCTCAAATACCAAATAATGTTTCTGAAAATATCAAATGCCCTACCTTTAAATCAAAAATGAATGTTATGTCTTATGAAGGGTTTGATATAAATGGGTTTTCATATTACACAAAGCGTTAAGATGATAAGAGCGTCCTTCAAAATGGTGGGTCATCCTTCAAGCGTCTTCGTTGTTTTTTTTCTAGTGAGAAGGATAAGAGTCCACGTGAAGCTAAAGTGTCATATTATGGTGTCAATGAAGACATATGCGAGTTTGACTATGTAGATTTTAGAATTCTATTTTTAAGTGTAATTGGGTTGATAACACCAAAGGAGTTGTAGTTGATGAATTGGATTTCAAAGATTGGTGAGAAGGGAGAACCATTCATAATAGCATCACAGGAAAAGCAAGTATTCTATATCAATGATACTGCAAATGAAAAATGGTCGGTTGTTCTTCATGGTAAAAGACACTTCCTTGAAGATCCTATAAATGAAGAAGAGTACTTTAACAAGTATTATGACTCCAATCCATTCTCAGTTGGCTTGCCAAGACCAAATAATGAAATTGACGCTGACTTATATGTGTGTGTATATCACATTGAAGGAATGTTAATTGATAAAAGATTTCAATATTAAAGCCATGCTTTTATTTTTTAAAATGTTAGATGTGCATTTTACAATCTTATATTTCATGGTTTGACTATTCTTTATATGAAAATTTTTCAGGTGGCATCTGACCATGAGTATGATGACCATGATGATGATCACCACGAGGATGAGAAACATCACAATGTGTATCTTGACATTGGTGTAAGTTGTGTATTGTTTTATTATAGAGATGTGCATTTTAGAATATGTATATCTTATTTTATTTTTCTATTGTTTTATCGCATATATAAGTTATATCTTTTTATGACCTATATGGTTTTTTTTGTCAATTTTAGGTTTATCATGTATGCCCTTAGGATTTTGTTCATCTTGATGAGTAGCATCGTCAGGGTGCAAAAATAAGAGGCATCACTATGATGAACAAGTTGATACACCAAAGGGGAAGCGAACAAAAGATGGTCATTGAGTTTGATCATTCAGGAAATCCTTTTGGAAAGAACCAAAAATCTTTTGTGGAATATCTAGGGGTTCTTACTCGTAGCCATTGTTGGGTTTTACATGGTCGGAGTACGCAATGGAAAACAATTTACTTGACCATAAACCCATAACCAATAGATCACTTCAACAGCTATGTTATGGGAAGGATGGTTTTAGCGAGTTATACCTAGTCATGAGGCTTTCTCAGTGACCATACCTCACAGCAAGTGCGGTCTTCAACTACCTATCTTTGATAGTGTTTGTGCAGCTCCTGGTCTTGACCCAGACTACGGTTGACTATCATCCTCCTGAGTGGCAGAAGTCTCCCACCTCTATAGATAGTCCACACGGTCTACCGGGAACTCTAGTCGTCCTAAAGAACAGACTTGAAGGAGTTTTCCCCTTCTATTTGTGTACTAGTCATCGACACACTCTCCCACAACCAGTTGTTATTTTGCATTTGTCTTTCCCTCGCTATTCCTCCTTGGACGAGTAGAACTTGCTTGAACTCTCTCGGTTACCAAAACTAGAGAGGGCAACAACTTTGTAGAGAAATTGTTTCTCATAATTCATTCTGAGATGTTGTCTGTTGTGTGTCTAGAGAAGCCCCCTATACCCCTCTATTTATAGTAGAAGGAAGGGTCAGGGTTTCCATTCTATGTGGGGTAGAAGGGTCCAGATTTTCCATTAATAACTTGCACTACGGCAGGCGAACCGGTCAGTTCACTAGTGGACCAGTCGGTTGGCTGTGTGAACTGGTCAGTTCACTTAGTGAACCTATTGGTTCACAAGCCAAACTTTCCTACAATTAAATTTCCTATTTCATTTCAAATTATTGTGAAGATAAATTCTTGTCCCAATCAAATTGGACTTGTTGAAGGGGAAATTTTTCTAAGAAATTGGGAAAACCTAACACTGCTCATTTGGTCGAGTTGAATTGATCAGTTCGCTGGATTGAACTGGTCGTCCAACTGACCATGATCCAATTGCTTCACCCAGTGAACCGGTCGGTTGGTGGTCTAGATTGTGTAGAACTCAATCAATTCAGTCCTCAATCAATCTAACATTCTAATCAGTTGGTTCAACACTTGAACTTGATGATTCTGAGACAAGTCTATTGATTGAATGTTTGATTGAGTACCTAAAAACTTTAGTAATCAATCCAAACATCATTCACAGATAAACTCATCTTCTAGGTTAATCCTGTGTGTGTGACCCTATAGGTCCCATGTCACGTTGGCAGTGAATGTCCACAACTAGTTTATGACATCACAACCAAAGAGTGGTACCTACTCGCACATCAGTGCTACCCAAATGATATGGAAAGTTGGAGAAAAACTTTCTATTCTACAGTCCGTGATTGGTGTTCCAATGAATGTATAATTCCTCTCTCTAATATCATGAATGAACTCAAGGCATGGAGTTGTCATCCTTTCAACATTCGTTCATGTTTCTTGAACTAGAGAAGACTGTCTGAGATATATGTGAACTCAATATCATATATTGATTCACATGTGCATGCACATGCTATTCTCAGTCTTGCTTATCAAGTGGCCTAGACATCATACTCCCTTAGGAGGGACAAATCCCATTTCTATCACTCACAGTCTATCTCATGTGTCAAAGTCACCCAATCATCATCTTTATAACAATCCATGTTTTAGGATTGTGTTTGATGATCTTAAAGTGTACCCAATCACATTCGATGAGTGCAGTGATCTCAGGTCGAAGAATTTCAATCATCACCATCACTATGAGAGATGATTATGACTACCATGTCATGGTTCCCCGTGCCACTCTCATGGTGGGTTTGTCCAATACACTTTTCTACAACATGTATCTATGTGCTTAGTTTGATATCATATATCATGATAAATGAGACATTGTCATCAACCAACACACACTCTAGTCTTGATGTGTCATTTTTGTCTATCAACCTTCCACAATGACATCCGACTAGGGACATAACAAGAATGTACATACTCTTAGTATCCGTATGATCTCATTGTTCAGGTGCTTAACCCAAAGACATACGTTATTGAGTATTGTCATTGTTTAGACATTCATTCTACTCCATCATTTATCTCATTATTGATAGAACTATAATAAATTGGAAGCCTGCCTTTCATATTTATCAAATCAATCACAACATATGTGAATTCAAACATCATATGATTGGCTTTCTGGGCATACATACCGATAGACTCCTGCTTGCACTTAGAGCCAATCACCTTTGAATCATATTCTTAGTGATCTTTAAATGTGTCCAACAAGATTTTGTTGCGTTAGTGCTAATCTAGTGAGTCATCAACATTTTTCTTTAGTTGGTATATTGCATGTTTCACATATCCTCATTGTATGACATTTCATATGAGATGGAGTTGCCATAATATGCTATCTGATATTCCTTGCCTAACAATTAGATCCATAGGTTGACTTAGTATTTCTACTTTGTCTTCAATGGTTGGGATATCTATAAGTTCTCATGTATGAAATTCTAGGTCCATATAGTATCCTCTGGTATATAAAACACAAGGATACTTGACATTCATTTTAGAATTAAATATCCTTTTAATTTTACTCGGAACATTTCCACTTAACAATACTTGTTCACTTTACAATATAAATTTTATATTTTGTATTTTGTGATCATTTTTTTGTCATTTTGGAAGTTTGCATCAGTGTAACCGATTTACACTCAACTCTTCTTTTTATTACCATATAACTAATCCTTTAATACTTCATACATACTTAAATGAGTTCTTTATGGTGTTCCAGTAACTCTCATTAGAAGTAGATAGATATCCACTTGTCATGTCCAATACATACGAGATAACTAGATGAGCATATCATATTATCATGTCCAATACATACAAGATGATGAATGCATATATATTTTCTTTTCATGTACGATACATACAAGATAATGGGATGATTACATACATGATAGATCCAATTGTGAATGAATAAGGCATATATTTGTGTGTTCCTATTCTTCATAAGAATTTGGGACACTGGGCATTTGAGAGACTAACTCCATGTAATATGGACAAGTTTTCTCCCACTGAATCTTTGCATACTAAACCCTTCAGCATAGACTGCCAATTTATGATATCTCTTTATCAGGTCAAGAGACTTTCGTGAACTATCTCTATTGGTCTCTATTCCTATCACATGAGATTTCTCTTTATTCCCTTAAATAAGGTATTTCCACACTAGTTTCTATTCTTAAAACATTTCATTCCACATCATCATGTGGAATATGAATACACTCCCACTGAATTTTTGTAATCATAGATCCCTTCTTTATTTCGATATATTAGTCAAACTTTTTGACTATACAATCAAAGTAAAGTCTCGAGTTCTAAGGTGCTTGTATTTAATCAATCATATTTATTAAACTCTTGTAACTTATAGACTACATTTGCATTAATGGAATTATAAAACCCTTCAGGTTGTGTCACATACACAACCTCATGTTATTCCTTCTAGGAATGCGGTTTTAATATCCATATGCCAAATTTCATAGTCTTCAAGTTTGAATAGCAAGCATGATCCTTTATGGCCTATAGCCACTACAATTAGTTAAATAAAATCATCAGGTTCAACACCTTGAACTCACTTGAATTCATCTCAACTAATTAGCTCTACAAATTTCATCCATGTCATTCTAAACTCTTAAGACCCAATTGCACTTATGGGTTTTATCCCTATAAGTGCTACCAATGAGGTCATACCTTATTTGGTTCACATGGAAGTTATTTTGGATCTTATGGCTTCAAGCCATAACTCAAAATCTGGTTCCTCAACATCATCTAGATAGATTATTGGCTCATCATCATATGGCCAATTCATCACTTTTGAGTTTAAAGGATATCATTATCCATCAAGATCAAGGTGCTTTCTACTAGATATACGAGGTGTATCTGTTACATAAGGAATTTCAGATTCCACAACACTTGTGATTCTTAATCTCTTTTTGTACCTTATCAGGTTTCAATGTTATGATCTCAAACATTTCAAGTTCTACTTCTCTCCCACTGATTCTTTTCAAATTTAGATATACTTATAACGAACACTTTGTTATTGGATTGAGATTAGTATTAAACTAACATTTTATGATTTGTAAATGATATCTTTCTAAGAAACTAGTTTTCTTATATGAGCATTCAATCAATAAAAGACATATTGGAACATTTCCTATATCATATCTTATGTGGTGTCTTTTATACCTTTTGAATGGTACATTAATTTAGTGTACAAAATGTTCTTTAGAAGAACTCTAGAAGATTAGTTATTTGTTTGATGATCATGCTCTTACTATTTAGAGTATGATCCCTTCTTTGATTTAGACATTATTATTCCTTAATCATGAGTTCTCTATGATACACTATCATAGTTACTCACAAGGTCCTCAAACATTTGGTTTAAGTGTCTCATACATTGATCATATCAAAGAATCAATACTTTTACCAAGTTTATTCTTCATTTGTGATATTCTTGAACACTTCAAGATATTCATATTTGTATTTCATTAAATACTTTTGATGAAGTATTCCAATAGGTATGCATATACATCAATATATATTATACCTAATAGAATAGTCACTCTCCAACTACATCTAGTGAAGATTGACTTGTCATCATACCCAATAAACAAGACATTCATATCTCTTAATGGTTCATTAACCAAGAGAGTCTAGTTTATCAATCAACATGGAACCTAGAGATGAATTTCTCATTCATTTGTTTAGATGATAATGCAAATTTATTGTTTGAGTCATCAATAACTTTTAGGTATTATTAATTTATCTTATGCATACCAAGTACCACGAGATAAATAAGGCATTGCCACGAAAGATCATATATTTAAAATTGAAACATGAACTTTATTGATAGACATCCTTGTCATGACAAGATGCAGAATTAAAATGTTTCTATTATTGGAAAAATGAAATCGTAGTTCATAACTCTATTACATGCCATTTGGGTTGAAATAAACTAAAAGGTACTTCTATCTATGGCAACAACACTTGCACCAATGTTGATGAGTGTTCCTACTTGGTCCTTTCATAAAGTCTATCACTTCTTTTTATATCTTGCACATTATATATGTCAGATCTATATCTTGGTATCATATACCTAAGATATAGAAGAATTTTAAGTTTATTTCATGGTACCTAAGGTGGAGACTTCCATCCCCTCCTTCTTCTTCTTTAGTTCATCTATGTAGAGAGGGAAATTTCTCTTCCAATGTCGTGGCTCATGACAATGGTGACATTTTCCTCCCTTGTTCACCCCTCCCTTGGCTTTGTGTGTTGAAGATGACTTGGGTTGTTGGCTAGAATTAGAACCTTTCTTTGATTTGCTCTTGCCCTTGCTTTTTGACTTTCCCTTCTTTCTACTAATCATCATCACAAATTTGGGTTTGCCTTTCTTCATCTGTGCCTCGGATGTCCTCAACATGCCCAACAGCTCTGTCAGTGGCCTGTCAAAGTTGTTCATGTTGTAGTTCATCACAAACTGACTGTAGGATTCTGGAAATGATTGCAATATCACATCAGTGGCCAACTCTTGGCTCAGAGGGAATCCCAGTCGAGTTAGGTTCTCCACATACCCAATCATCTTAAGTGTGTGAGGGCCTACTAGATCTCCTTCTATCATGACACACTTGAACATTGCCTTGGAGACATCATATCTCTCTTATCGTTCCTGGTCTTGATACATGTTCTTGAGATGTTGAACCATCTCAATGACGTCCATGTTCTCATGTTGTCTCTACAACTCATAGTTCATTGAGCACAACAAAAAACACTTCACATCAATGGCATCCTCATTATGCTTCATGTAACTATCCCTTTCAGCCTTTGGTGTAGTGGGAGCGAGTTCTTCTGGCTCTGGTGTATCTAGGACATAGAGCTTCTGCTCTTGAGTGAGAACGATTCTCAACATCCTAAAGCAGTCATGGAAGTTGTTCCCATTTAGCTTGTCCTTCTCAAGGACCGATCACAACGAAAAGTGATTGTTGTTGGTAGACATTTATTCTACAAAAAGGAAATTCGAAATTTTAGTCCAAAACTCTTTTGATTTGATTTGATTTGAAAATTGACGATATTTAATTAGGTATTTAATTGATGTTCGCTTCTCACTATTCTATCTCAAATTAATAACCCTCATTAACAATTCAGAAGATTGCAGCGTACAATCTTCTAGTGAGAAAGATCTTGATTTCATCTAAGCCATGGACCAACTAGGGTTGTCATCCACAACTAGAGTCTTTCAGGTAGGCAACCTTTGATAATTGCATCATATGCAACTCTTGATAGATGTCATGCACAACTCCTTGCCATGTTCATCTTTATGCCACAAGGTGCATGATCCGATCAAGGTCACCTTGTTAAGTCCAACTCAAAAGCCAACACAATGAATATGCACCCTGTGAAGGCAGACCCACATACTCACCATCACACTTCCACGAGATAGACAGTGCACTACACGAAGGCATTCCCAAACATAGTCGATCAAGATTTTTATGTGTGCTACTTTTGGAAGGCATCTTCAACATAATATGTTTGTTGAGGTGTTTTAATATTCTTATATATGCATATATGTATCCAATCACCACATATATATAGTGCGTATCATATACATGCTATATCCCAAAAATGAAAACAGGCAATAATGATAAAGCAATGATTATCGCCATCCTATTATTGTTCCTTGGAGCCACAAGGAACCAAAATCATATAAGGTCTACATCACATGCAACTGCAACCTCTTATTGATAGAGATTTGTTCATGTTAATTTGACTTGACTGGTTCAACCTTTGAATCGGTCGACTCACCTCTTGGCCAGTCAGTTAGTCTTCTCCATCCAGTCATCTCACTCTTCTAGATGGTTACATGGTCTAGTCATTAGGGCTTATCTTCAGTCCACCAACTGCTCCTCAGTCGGTAATCTCGGTCCATCAAGCAGTCATCTTCAGTCTTCGTCATAGCAAGAAATAAAGCTAATCCTATTTTACATAATCTTTGTGAAACCTCAAGTTACATTCGAGGGGAGAAAAGGTAGAAGAGAATCTCGAGTTATCTCAAGTTACATTTAGAATAGAAGAAGAGGGCTCAGTGCGATAAATTTAGATGCAAACAACCATAACCATCCACACACACACACATAGGGTTTGTAGGCCATAACCATGCTACACGTCCACCATTAAAATCATTTTAGGGTGATGCATATCGATTGCATATATACCATATCATATATGTAAATATTAGTTTGGGATCATGTGGTATTAACCAGATATTTACATCAGTCATTTAAATATTCACATCACATGCAATAAATAAAAGACAATAAAAATCAAAATTCGATCATATCGATTATCTCAAAATATAGAGTATTGAGGTGGCTCTAAAACCACTGTTGGGTTTTACGTGGTCAAAGTAGGAAGAAGAAACAAAAAAGATTTATTTGACTATAAACTCATAACTAGCAAATCACATCAACATCTATGTAATGGGAAGGTTGGTTTTAGCGAGTTATACCTGATCCTGAGGCTTGCTCAATGACAATACCTCGCAGCAAGTGTGTCCTTCAACCACCTATCTTCGACAACATCTGTGTAGCTCATGGTCTTGAACCAGACTGCGGTTGACTATCGTCCTCCTGAGTAGCAGAAGTATCCCACCTATATAGACAGTCTACACAGACTACCAGGAACTGTAGTCATCCTGAAGAATGAACTAGAAGGAGTTGTCCCCTTCTGTTGGTGTAATAGTCACCAACACTCTCTCCCACAACTAGTTTCTATTCTATAGTTGTCTTTCCCTCGTTTTTCCTCCTTGGACGGGTAGAACTTGGTTGGGCTTTCTCGGTTACCAAAATTAGAGAGGAAAGCAACTTTGCAGAGCAATTATTTCTCAGAAGTCATTCTCATATGTTGTCTATTGTGTGCCTGGAAAAGCCCCCTATAACCCTCTATTTATATTAGAGGGCAGGGTCAGGATTCCCACTCTGTGCGTGAGTAGAAGGGTCCATATTTTCAATGGGTAATTTGCACTGTAGTAGGTGAACTGGTCGATTCACTAGTGAACTGGTCGGTTCACTCAGTGAACCTATTGGTTGACAACGCAGAATTTCCTACAATTGACTTTTCTATTCCGTTTCAAATTAATGTGAAGATTAATTCTTGTTCCAATCAAATTAGACTTGTGAAATAGGAAACTTTTCTCACAAACTGGGAAAACCTAACACTGCTCATTTGGTCCAGTTGAACCAATCCGTTCAGTAGAGTGAATCGGTCATTTCACTGAAAATGAGCTAATCAGTTCACCCAATGAACCATTCGGTTGGTGGTCCAGATCGGGAAGAACTCTGTCAATTCAGTTCTCAATCAAGCTAACACTCTAATCAATTGGTTCAACACTTGAACTTGATGATTCTGAGTCAAGTCTATTGATTGAATGTTTGATTGAGTAGCTAAACACTTTAGTAATAAATACAAACGTCATTCATGGATAAACACCTCTTCCAGGTTAATCCTATGTGTGTGACCCTATAGGTCCCATTTCATGTTGGAAGTGAATGTCCATAACTAGATTATGACATCACAAGCAAAAACCAGTACCTAGTCGCACATCAGTGCTACCCAAGTGATATGGAAAGTTGGAGAATAACTTTCAATACTACAATATGTGATTGATGTTCCAATGAATGTATAATTCCTTTGTCTTTGATATCCTGAATGAAATCAAGGCATGGATTTGTCACCCTTTCAATGTTCATTCATGTTTCTTGAACTAAAGCAAACTGTCTGAGATATATGTGAAGTCAATATCATATATTGATTTACATGTGCATGCACATGGTATTGTCAGTCTTTCTTTTCAAGTGGTCTAGACATCATACTCCCTTAGGAGGGACAAATCCCATTTTTATCACTCAGAGTCTATCTCATGTGTCAAAGTCACCCAATCATCACCTTTATAACAACCCATGTTTCAGGACTGTGTTTGATGATGTTAAAGTGTACCCAATCACATTCGACGAGTGCAGTGATCTCAAGTCTAAGAATCACAATCACCACCATCACTATGATAGATGATTATGACTACCATGCCATGGTTCCATGTGTCACTCTCATGGTGGGTCTGTCTGATACATTGTTCTCTAACATGTATCTCTGTGCTTGGTTTGATATCATATATCATGATTAATGAGACACTATCATCAACCAACACACACTCTAGTCTTGATGTGTCATTGTTGTCTAGCAACCTTCCACAATGACATTCGACTAGGGAAATAACAAGAATGTACATACTCTTAGCATTCATATGTTCGCATTGTTCAGGTCCTTAACCCGAAGACATATGTTATTGAATATTGTCATTCTTTAGACATTCATTCAGCTCCATCATTTATCTCATAACTGAATGAACTAGAATAAATTGGAAGCCTGGCTTTGATATTTATCAAATTAATAAGAACATATGCCGATCCAATCATCATATGATTGTCTCTCTGGGCATACATACCAACATCCATTGTAGTGTAGTAGTAGAATCTTGGAATAAAATTGATAAAAGCAAGACAGACTTAATATGGAAAGAACTATGTGTGAGATATTATCATTTGAAATTTTATTTTTAAAGCTATTTACATTTCTATTTTTAAGAATATTCGATTAAGTATATGAACTTTTGTAGAGCATATATGACCTGGATGAAAAACTACATCGTAAAAAGGTGATGCAATGCTATGGGAGGGTATTGAGGAATTATGGAACAACTCTAACAAGACTATACATACGGGATGCTGAGAAGAGGAACAATTCAGCCACTGAGCAATGGAGATATCTTGACCGAGAGACGTGGGAGGTTTTTGTTACTATGAAGAAATATCGATGAATTCAAGGTATTAAGCCTCACTCCCCATTATGAATACATTCTTATGAATTCATTGTTTTACCATGACCTAGATTGCTATGTTTTACTTACCAATTACTATTGATGATTGCTAGTAACCAGGTTGTAAGAGATTCTCAAAGAGAAAGGCGTCCAAAGAATGTACACAACCACATGATGGGTCCAGCTGGCTACGCACATCTTTACCAAAAGCTACTACATGCGTCTTCTTTTCAGCAACCTACTCATGGGATTATTGAGTCCTTTACTACTAGTAAACCTCTACTTCACCATGATCTATAGATAGATGGGAAGAAAATCAAACATGGACATATACCATACCCCACAACTGTTGAGGTGGCAACAGAAATGGTAGAATTCAACTCTCAGAGCAATTGGTATTGATGATTGTTATGTTTTACTTACCAATTACTATGGTTGATTATTAGCAGGAGATCTACGAGCAAAGAAAACAAGACAAGTTCATCCCTAAGGGCACTTGACAGTTTCTCTAGGTAACCTAGAGCATCCTGGGCGTGTTAGGGTTGTAGGCATTGGTTTCGGTATAAGAGCATTCTTTGGGCCATCAGAGCATAAGAGAAAATATGTCTAGAAAGGGGGATTCTCAAAAGAGGAGGTACAAGAGTTAATTGCAAAGGGAATTTAGGAAGTCATGAGCCAATCTAATGCTTCTCAATCAACTCCTTAGACACCATTGCAAAGGGAAATTAGAAAGCAATGAGCCAATATCATGCTTCAGAATCAGCTCCATAGACTGTACTACTGTCACCCTATTCTTCATACAAGGTGGACTCTCCTATGACTGAGGTGGTTGGGAGTAATCACGTGGACCCATCACCTAGAATATCTACTGTAAGTATTTTTATGACATAGTAGTCATTTAGAATGATTTGTATAAAATATATAATATTCTATGGAAATTTGTAGGGTTTGAGGGTATGCCATCTTAAATTACAAGAATATGTCATTGATGTGGCTGAGACTTACCCACACCTTTAAGGTGACATGATTCATGGTGCATCGTTGTCCAGTGACGCAGTTCATGTGACATCAAACCTTGTCTATGCCCCTTGGAAGCAGACTGAACCGTCAGATGAGCACACCAAGGATGATACAATAGGTGATGCAGAAGGTGGCGTTGTTGCATGGACCAAAAAGAAGGAGTTAGAAATATTGATGTATTGTAAACTTACACTGTGTTTGTATCTTCATATACATGATACCATTGATATAAGATTTATATATGTGCAGGACATAGCACCTAAGAAACCCCTTATGACTTGTTCTCCACCACCTCCTTAGTTACCTGGTTGTCTTGCAAAGGACCTATTTCACTTAATAGGTCCTCAATGAAGGGGTATGGCACTATGGATAGGCGAACACAAAGAAGGGTAGCTTGTGATGGTTTCTATTAAGAAGGATGATGTAGGTCAACCTCATGATACTAGTATATTTCTGCTAGATGTTTTAGAGTTGTTTAGTGATGCTTGGTTGAATACATCTGTGACAAAACTTTGGATATGGTGAGATTTTATATCGCTATATACCTCATTTTATATATACCGATCCATTTTCTTATGTATAAATGCATACATGATATATGTTTTGTAGCCACTTACATAGAGTCTGTACAAAGTTTTCACTGCCCCATGTGGCATTTATAGTTCCATCCTTGATTAGTCATGTAATTAATGACCCTGCATCTGTTACCCAGTACTACTCTATCACATTTAAATATTTCGGTAAAAAGAAAAAGAGTGTGATGTTAGATCCATACAATGTAGAGTAAGTTTACTTAATTTCTTATAATTTTTACTTAATAAATTACATTTCATTGTGGATTTTGAGTTGTATTTTGTTTCCCTTCTTATCACATAGGAACAAACATTGGGTGTTTGCAAGGTGGTGTGATCAACCCCTTACTAAAATTTGAAGAATAAAACATCTATTTCAAACACACTCAAAGGTATGCTAGAATAGGTGCAAAATTTTCAAACTTTAATAAATGATATTCTAACCAACCAAAGTACAATAGTGGAATAAAAATAATGACTATATTCAATTTTTAAAAAGATTACAAAAGTACATCATAATATCCTGTGACAAAGTGGATTTTAGCATTATAATAAAATAATTACTCTTTTGACCTCAGTATATCCATTAATGGTCCTAAATTAATTTTCTTATCTACATAAGCAAAGTTGAGACTCAAATACAAAATATGGTGACCAATGTGAACTTTATACAAATTATAACACCTTAAATTTGAATATTTCATCACTTTGTCCAAAGAAATCAATTTGACCCATCAAACTTCACAATTTGATTATCAAACTTTTTCTAAATTTTCTCCACATATTTTTGAAGCTTTGGTCCAAATTTGAGGTCATTTGGACATTCCTATGATTTTATATGATTTTTCTAAGAATTTCACCTTCTCCTAGTTTTCCTTGCCTTTTTCAACCTTTTTCTCCCTTTTTCTTGTTGGGCCCGGCCCATCAGCTGCTTTGGGCGCTGATGGGCAAGGTGGGTGACCCAGCAGCCTTGGATCTTAATCCAACGGCGCTGGGGTCATTCCCTACCTTGCGCCTGGTTCGGCGGTCCACGGTGGACCAGCCGGCGCCATGGCCCGACCCCGATCGAGCAGCTCGCACCGATTGTGCCCATTAGTTCGACCATTGAATTTGCCAGCCATTCTCGAACCTTCCGCATGGCCTGGTAGGGTGGAATCGCTGCTTAGGGGTCAAGCAAGAAAGCCAACCCATGGGGTGCGCCGCCCCTCTAGTAGCCCTAACCCTAGCAGTAAAACACTATATAAACCCCCCTTTTGCCTTCGGCCCGCCCCTACGAACCTGAGCGGCACCTTTTCTTCCCGTCGCGTGCTCTCTCTCTGTTTCCCCTGCTACTGCAAACAGCGCCGCCGCAAGCACAGATTGGGTGTCTCCTGCTCGTAGCGTCGGGCCTCCATCTATTATGCTCGTCCAGTTCGCGGGGATGAGGCAAGCTCGGCCGGTACCTCGGCCTCCTCCCTTGCCCTCTTCTTCTCTCAGACCTTCACCACTCCGGAGAGCACCTCCGCTTGCCTGTGTGGCTCGCGTGAGACCTGTGAAAGCAAGGGGAAAGGCTCCCCGAACCATCGGTCCAGGAGATGCTAGAGCCGGTTCAAGGGCCCAGCTAGAACAGTTTTGACCGGCCGAAATAGAAGTTTGAACCGCCCGAACCAAGATTGGACCAGCCCTCCAAGCTAGCAAGTCGCAAGGGATAGGTGGCTAGATCGGAGCCATTTCTTGTGCATCCAACGATCTGACTGTTTTCGCAAATAAGGTATTTGTATCCCTCTCTACTCAAAATTGCAAGAAATAGTCAGATCTTGTTTTAATAATAGAAAATGCATCCGAACTCCAAAAATGATGAATAAGTAGTCCATTTTGATCAGAAAAATCCAGTGAATCCATTTAAAATAGTTTTGAAGCCTGATTATAAACGATGCTCACTGATAACCCTAGATCATACACTCTTGATCATTTAATTTGTCATATGGCTCAATAATGACTTTTAATCCTTGAAAACCCTATTTTTGGACTCTGATGATATTTTGTAACCTAGATCTGATCTTTTTGAATCATCTACTCTTGAAAATGAATCATTAGTGAATCTAGATCTATTTACTTGATTCAATCTTGATAATAATCTTGAGGATGAGTAATCTTGATTTTGCAAAATAATTGATATAGTTTTGACCCATCAATCTGATCTTGAATACAAATGATGTTAGAACATGATGATGATCTAAAAATTTGATGATGATAATGATCATAAATTAGGGTTTACATATATGATCCTGGAAAACCTAAGTAGGTCATCCACACTCGAAATATTCTTGACACTTGAATACAGTTAGACATATTGAAATATTATGGGTCATAAGTGGATCACCTTACCCTAAGGTTAACCAAGGAAAATGTAACCCTAATCTTGAATACTAAAAAACTGATATTCTAAACATCATGATCTTGACCCTTGATCCAATCTTGATGATTTAGGATCTGACTCGAAGGGTTGACCTATTGATCGGATATTGATTATACTCGAAATCTCGGTGAAAGGTACGCTATTTATATAACTCCTCCTTGATTGTATTGAAGATACTTTTATGTATCTCTTGACCGTATGCTTGGCTATTTACTTGGATGAGCTATTGTTCCCTATGATTAGTCTTCTGTTTTTCTATATTATATTTTGAAAAACATGAAAACATAAATTGAATGCCCATTATGACTGCCTGTATATTGATGTTGATAATGATGATGATATTGATAATGTTGATAATGTGGATATTGAGTACAACAATCCCCTCATTCGGAAGTGGGACTTGTACTTTGGCTTCCTATGTTCCT
The DNA here is from genome assembly GCA_963693085.1 of Alisma plantago-aquatica. Lineage (NCBI taxonomy): Eukaryota > Viridiplantae > Streptophyta > Magnoliopsida > Alismatales > Alismataceae > Alisma > Alisma plantago-aquatica. Next base: position 5,870,488 of record OY856409.1, on the reverse strand, counting down.
ATGGTGAAAAGGGGCCTAATGACCTTCCCCATCGCGTTGGGGTAATAGAGTCACACAAACTATATAAGCATGCTTCTTGAATTACAGCATAATGGGAACTCGTAATAAAATTCGAATTGCTTGAAAAACTTGTCGAATAAATGTTGGATTTGCAAATTGATTATTATTCTTTGAAATATAAGTCCTTCCAAGTATACATATTTTCTTATAAACTATTTTTCTTGATTTTGATAGCGTACCGTGCAATTGCATGATTGTGTCTTGATTTTCTTGATTTTAGGCAATATACATGGAAAACTGAATATAATCGCTTCCGCACTCATATACTCTGATGACAAAGACAAATTGGACATATCTCCATATTGGGTTAGTTTGTTTTCTATTATCCAGTTTTTGAGTTATTTATTTCTTATTGTATATGTCAGTGTGTTAGATCCTACGGGGCCACTCAGGGACGGGCGCTTCAATCCCTTTATCACTGTCTAGGAAGTGAGATTGGGATTGGGGTAAGAACGGTTCCGTGACATATCCCCTAAGGGTTTACATGTATGATACAACATAAGGAACTAAGTATAGGGAAATCTAAACCATAACAACTTTGTCTCCAAGTTTTATCTCCTTAAGCTAGTCCAAAACTTCATGCCTTATCATCCAAGTCCTTCACCTAGGGTTGGAAGCATACCCTAGCAAGAAGAGAAAATAGATGACATCAGTAAAGGCTGGTATGTGCATACTAAATAGGAAAATGGAGCTATATATGGAATAAAGGACAACAAATATAAAAGGCTTCCAATAAAAAGGATAAGGACCACCCCAATGGGTATCAAGAGAAAAGGAATTGAAATCATATGATAACCAAAGAATACTTGCCATTAATAAAACATAAAGATTGTGACACACAAGCACATTTAAAGAATTAGGGAACACACTGCTTGTCATCAACCTGCATGCATGTGAGATAAACATAGCCCTAGAACAATATAAACACAAAGGCAGTGAAGTCCAATAAACTTGAAACCTGATAGAGAAAGGAATACTTTCAATCTCCCAAATAAGTAAAACATGGGCCAAGAATCACACACCTTGCCCTGGGTATGAGGTTCGTTTCCATCCCAAAAGAGCAGGAAATCTCACACCTGCTTGGTAGTAAATAACACATTTGCCATAAAAACCAATGCAATTACACTACTCTAGTGCTACTGAATCACATAGCATGTTAAATGCAAAGGCACATAGAAAGTATAGTCAAAATATATAAAGTAGTCACCACATAAGTAACCAACATATACATCCACCTCATAAGTGGGCAAAAGACATCACATGTCATATGTTAGAGTTCCATCATGAAAAAGCATAAGATAAGAGTTCAAAAGAATATACATGATCACATGATCAATATCAAATAAGGTAGTTCACATGAACCATGATTTTCAAAAGAAAAGACATTGTGTATGGGCTAATGTCCATAGGACAAAGAGAACGAATAAGCATAGGTGAATTGCTCAACATAGAAGAATAAGGGATACATCATACCTCACCTTCAAAGTCTAAATAGTCCAAGTCAAGCCTAGGCCTCTAAAGAACATCAAGGGAAGATGGATATGTCCAATAAGTAAGGTTCCCAAGCTTAGAGAGGTTGGTTTATCCAACAAAGCTCCTATCTCGAGTAAGAAGCACCTTTTCCACTTTAGAGGTGAAAAACCCTAACAAAAGAACATGGAGATGAGGTGTTTATGGTTTCTAGGTGGGGTTTCACCACAGAAGGCCATGGTTATGACCTGGAGGAAGGTGGAAGGAAGACTAACAACATGAAAATAGGGAAGGAAAGGAGAAAACTTGCTAGTTTCGGTCAAAATAACCAAGGAGATCTTTAGAAACCCTAAATAGAGAAATTGTGGAACCCTAGGAGCCTTTTTCACTAAGGTAGGAACCTCCTTTTACCTTGGGATAGAACCTTCATGGAAAAACAAAGTAGGAATGATGCTCTAACCTAGAGGAAATAAAGGAGAGAAAGAGTTTTTGAATTGGGAGTTGGGAAGGGGTAGATATGGCTATATAAAGGAAGAGGTCAATTATAAGGTGTCTATGAGACTTTCCATGTGTCACGTATAAGGGTGTCCATGGAGATGCAAGCCATTATGGATAAGGAAGAAGTCAAGCAGGAGGTTTCAAGTTACTTTCCATGTGTTCAATGCTAAGGGTGCCTATGGTCATTCAAACCGTTATGGATATGGAAGAAGTCAAGCATGAGGTGTCCATGGAGCTTTCCATGTGTCCTTAGCCTAGGAATTTCATGGCCATACAAGAGGACAATATTGGTATGTATGCCTTGAGAGCCAATCATGTGATGATTGGTGGGATACTTTAATATTGATTTGATAAACATCAAAGGAAAGCTTCCAATTCTTTCTGGTTGAGTCATATGAGATAATGATAGAACAAATTGAATGTCTAGAGAATGACATTACTCAATGACATATGCTTTCAGGTTTAGGACCTGAACGATGAGATCATACGAATACTAAGAGTTTATACATTCTTATTATGTCCCTAGTCGGATGTCATTGTGGAAGGTAGATAGACAACAATGATACACAAGACTAAATTGTGGTGTTGGTTGATGGCATAATCTCGTTAGTCATGATATGGAGATATCAAACCAAACACATAGGTACTTGTTAGAGAACAAGTGTACCAGAAAGACCCACCTTGAGTTTGACACATGGAACGATGACATAGTAGTCACATTCAGTTCTCACAGTGATGGTGGTGAGTGTGATTTTTTGACCTAAAATCACTAAACTCAACACATGTCGTTGGGTACACATTGACATCATCAAACGCTGTCCTGAAACATGGGTTGTTATAAAAGTGATGATTGGGTGACTTTGATACATGGGGATTTTGAGGGGTGAGTGATAGATGTGTGATTTGTCTCTCCTGAGGGAGTTTGATATCCATGGCCACTTGACGAGTAGGATTGAGATAGGCGTGCACACATGTGTGAATCGGTATGTGATATTTATGTCATACATATCTCCTCCAATCTACTCTGAGATCAAGAAAGTGAATGAACGTTGAAAGGATGACTGTTCCATGCCTTGAGTTCATTTGAGATATCAGTGACAAAGGAATTATACATTCACTGTAACACCATTCACAGATTGTAGGACTGAAAGTTGTTCTCCAATTTTCCTTTTCACTTGGGTAGCACTGATGTGCAACTATGCACTGCTCTTTGATTATGAAGTCATAAGTGTTATAGACTTTCACTTCCAACGTGAAATGGATCTGCATGGTCACACACATAGGATTTAACCTGGAAGTGGAGTTTATCCACAAACGATGTTTAGATTGATTACTAAAGGAGTTTAGTAGTTCAATTAAATACTCAATTAATTAATAGCTCAATATCATTTTCTTCAATGTGTTGGATCAATTGATTAGAGTATCAAATTGATTGAAATTGCAATTGAATGATTTTGCACTGTCTTCACTCCCAACCGATCGACTCATATGATGAACCGACCGACTCAGGAAAGGGTGAACCGACCGGTTCAAGGGTTGAACTGATTAGCTTAACTGGTCCAATGAGCGAGTTGGGAAAGTGAGGTTGGCAAGAAATTTCTCTTCGTTTCACTTGTCCAATTTGATTGGAACAAGGATTGGTATTTGGATCAATTCAAAACAAAAGAGGAAAAGTCAATCGGGAACTAACTAGGGCAGTGAACCGATCGATTCAGAAGTGAACTGACCGTTTCAGGTGCCCCAACCGATCCGTTTAAGTGTGAACTGATCGGCTCAGGTCCCCAACTGACCATTTCATGGTTGAAACAATCAGGTCAGTTTGCGCAATTGGTTGTTTTGTGGAAAATCTCAAACCCTTCTACTCCTGCTTTGATCCAGCACTGCTCGGGGTAGAGAACCATGTCCCATGACCCTCCAATATATAGGGGTATTGGGGGCTTCTCAACAACAACAACTTAGAACACAAATTGCTCTGTAAAGTTGTCATTCTCTCTGGTTGTGGTAACCGAGAGAGCCCGAGCAAGTGCTACCCTATAAGGGAGGCACAACAAGGGAAAGACAATTGTAGAAAAGCGATTGGTGGCAAGAGAGTGTGTCGGTGACTAGTATGCCAAAAGGACGGTACGCCTCCTCCCGATTCCTTGTGGGACAAGGAGATCAGAGTTCTAGGTGGTCTGTGTGGACTACTACAGAGGCATGAGACTTCTGTCGCTCAAAGGACAGCTGTGAATCCCGACAGTCCCGATGAGATACGGAGCTTCACATACATCATCCAAGACCGGAGGTGAAGACCGTGCAAGGTACGAGGTAACATTGCCGAGAAAGCCTCGGGATAAGATATGTTTCTACAAACCATCTTTCCTACTGTATAGACGTTGATTTGATTCCTTTATTCTGGGTTTGGGAGAATTTTTTTTGTTTCCGCTACCTTCTATGATTCCCTTAAAAACCCAACAATGGTATCAAAGCCACGTCAACTGCTCTATAATTTTGGATTATCGATGTGATCGATTTTGGTTTGTCGCCTTTATTTATTGCATACGATGCGAATAAAATTGGCTTTTTGCATGTCCAATCCTAAATCCACATATCCCAATATACATATATGATATGTAATATGAATGCACTCGATAAGCGTCACCCTTAAACGAGTTTTGATGTGGATGTAGAGCGTGGTTTTGGCCAATAAACCCTATATATGTGTATGGTTGATTGTTGTTTCTTGTATCTCGGTCTGCACACCGATTCCCTTTCTCTATCTTTTATTCTTGATGTAACTCGAGAAAACTCGAGATTTCTTTCCTACACCTGCTCCCCCCAAATGTAACTCGGGGTTTTCCTTTTACAATGTAAATAGGCTAGGTTTTATTACCTATTATGTCGAAGAACGGCGGACATCTTAAAGGCAACTGATACGATCGATTCAAGGCGTGAACCGATCGGTTGGAAATCTAGACGATCGGCTCGAGAAGCGAGATGAGCGGGTGGCGACCTGAGGAGATGCACGATGACCAGGTGAACCAATCAGTTGGAGGAGCCAACCGATCGGCTGGTGGCACCCAGACAACCGGCCAGGGCGAGCAGGTCATTCATGTGATGAGTTGATCAACTCAGATGGCTATAGCACTTCGTCATTGACAGGTTGCATGTGATGTAGACCTAGATGGCCGTGATTCCTCTTGGCTTGAGGAATCACATTAGGATGGCCATAATTGTCACTTTTATCATTTCACATGTTTTCTGTGGGATATAACATGTATGTGATACATACTATGTATTGTGGTGATTTGATATGTATATATACCTATAAAACCAAATCCCTCATCTAAATATTAAGTCTTATACGCCTTCCATTACCAACACACATGAACAAATTGATCGACCAAGTGTAGGTTACGCCAAAGCATGGTGTGTCGTCTATCTCGTGGAAGTATGAACGGTAAACATTTAGGTTCTACCAAAGCAGGGTGCATGCTTACTGTGTCAGCTTTTGGGTTAGACTTAACTGGTGATTCTTAGAGTGTCTAAGCCTAGAGGCACAAAATGTTCATGGCAAGGTGTTGCACATATTCATTCATCAAGAGTTTCATATGATGCAATTGGCATGATGGCCTACCTTAACAGTCAAGATTGTGGGTGATCAGCCAAAGCTGACTCATGACTTGATAAAATATGGATATTGACCCACTAGAAGATTGTACACTACAATCTTTCGAATTGATGGTGAGGGCTATCAATTTGAAGAAAAATAGTGGGAGCGATAATTAATTAACGTCCTAATTATATCGTCAACCTTTCTAATCAATCAAATAAGTCAAAATTGAGTTTTGGACTAAACTGCATATATTTCCTTTTGTGGTAGAAATGACAACAAACAACAATCACTTTTCATTGTGATCCATCCTCTAAAAGGACAATCTGAATGGGACAAACTTCCATGACTGGTTTAGGACATTGAGAATTGTTCTCACGCAAGTGCGAAAGCTCTATGTCCTGGATACTCCAGTTCTAGAGGAACCTGCTCCTACCGCACCAAAGGCAGAAAGGGATGCTTACAAGAAGCATTCTGAAGATGCCATTGATGCAAAGTGCTTGATATTGTGCTCCATGAACCACGAGTTGTAGAGACACCATGAGAACATGGGTGTCATTGAGATGATTTCATCATCTCAAGAACATGTATGAAAATCAACCACAGTAAGAGAGATATGATGTCTCCATGGCATTGTTCAAGTGTGTTGTGATAGAAGGAGATCCAGTTGGTCCTCACACACTCAAAATGATTGGGTATGTGGAGAACCTAACAAGACTGGGATTTCCCCTGAGCCAAGAGTTGGCTACTGATGTGATACTGCAATCATTGCCAAAATCTTACAGTTAGTTTGTGATGAACTACAACATGAACAACTTTGACAAGTCGTTGATAAAGTTGTTGGGCATGTTGAGGACAGTCGAGGCACATATGAAGAAGGACAAGTCTAAGTTTGTGATGATGATCAGCAACAAGAAAGGCAAGTCCAAGCATAAGGGTAAAGGAAAGGCTAAGAAAGGTTCTAATGCTAGCCAGCATCCTAAGTCGCCTTCAACTCTCAAGGCCAAGGGAGGCATGACCAAGAGAGGCAATTGCCACCATTTTCAAAAGCCAGGACATTGGAAAAGGAATTGTCCACTCTATCTGGAAGAACTAAAGAAGAAGGAGGTGACAGACGTCTCCACCTGAAGGTGTCATGAAATAAACTTATAAAACTTTTTGAGGTATATGATACCAAGATATAAAGTGTAAAGAACCCAATAAATGGGGCAAATGTTGCCGCCATAGATAGGAGTACCTTAGTTTATTTTCAGCCTTACAGACATGTAATAGAGTTATGAACTGCTATTTCATATTTGCCAATAGATAGAAACACATTGTTTTTGCATATTGTATGACAATAATGGCAATTAATAAAGTTGATATTTCCTTATGGAAATGCCTTGTTTATCTTGTGGTACTTGGTATGCATAAGATAAAATGATACCTAAAAGTTATTGATAACTCAAACAATCAAATTAGCATAAATAATGAGAAACTCATTTCTAGTTACCATATGATGGATAAATCTAGATTCTTTTGGTTAGAGAACTAGTAAGAGACATGAATCTCTTAGACATGATCAATCAATCTTCACTAGTAGTAGTGGGAGAATGATTATCCTATTAGGTATAATACATGTGATGTATTTACATACCTATTAGATTTAATGCTAGTACTTCAAACAGTGTTTATAGAAATACCAATATGAATATATTGAAGTGTTCAAGAATATCATAGATGAAGTACATATTTGGTAAAGTATTAATTATTGATGAGATCAATGAATGAAATACTTAGACCAAATGTTTGAGAACCTTGTGAGTGATTATGATAGTGTATCCTAGTGAGCTCGTGATTAAGGCATGGTGATGTCTAAATCAACAAGGAGTCATACTCTATTAAGTTAGAGGATGATTATCAAATAACTAATTTCTTCTTAAATAAAGAATTCCCCACACTAATAAAGGACATTAAGAATCACAAAGGTTTGTGAGTTCTTATATCCTTGACAGGTGCACCTCGATTATCTATGTGATTAGTTGGTCATGTGATGAGTCAACTATCTAGATGAATATGAGGAAACATATTTTGAGTTATGGTTTATGACCATTACATCCTAAATGATTTCCATGTGAGCCATAAGGTATGACCTTGATGGTAGCACCCATTGGGATGAAATCCATGAGTGAAAATGAGTCTTAAGCGTTAAGATACATGGATAACATTTTGATAAGGATGATGGTTGTTGATTGCAACTTAATGACTAAGAGATTTGTCATACGGATACTAAAACTGCATTCCTATGAGAAATACAACAAGGATGTGTACGTGACACAACCTATAAGGTTTATGAATCCATTAATGCAAATGAAGTCTATAAGTTACAATGGACTAATCAATGTAATTGATTAAGTACAAGAAACTCAGAGATGGATCTTTACTTTGATGATATGGTCAAAGGGTTTGACTGATATGTCAAAGATAAAGAAGGGGTCTATGATTTAGTGGGAGTGTATTCACATTCCACATGTTGATGTGAAATGGAAATGTTCTAGAATGGAAATCCAAAGTGGAAATTATCTTTTTGGAAGATAGAGACGTTTCTTATGATAGAAATGGAGATCTATAGAGATAGTTCTCGAAAACCTCTTGACCTGAAAAGAAAAAGCATACATTGGCAATCTATATTGAAGGGTTCAGTATACATAGATTTAGTGGGAGAAGACATGTCCATGTTACATGGAATTAGTATCACAAGGCCAAATGACCAATACTTATGAAGAATGGGAACACTAAGAATAGAATGGATCTATCATGTATGTAATCATCCCATCATCTTGCATGTATGGACATAGCAAGAATAATATACATTCATAATCTTGTATGTAGGACATGAAAATATGATATGCTCATCCTTATAACTCATATGTGGGACATGATGAGTGGATGTCTGTCTAGTTCCAGTAAGGGTTACTAGAATACCATAAGAACTTGACAAGTACTTGACAAGTACTAGTTCTATGGAAATAAGGAAGGGTTCACTGTAAAGAGTTACACCGATGTGAACTTCCGAGAAGGACAGACAATTAATCGCAATATATATGGGATATATAAAAGTGAATGTTTGTTGATAATTGGAAACGTTCCAATAAAGCCATTTTAAGAGGAAATGCCGAGTGTCCATGTGTTAGAGAACAACATTGGATACTGTATGGATCTGGAAGATCATGAGATGAACTTATAGCTATTCCAGCCATTGATGACAAGTTAGGAGTGCTTGGTCATGCAATGTGAATAAAGGTTAGCAAAGGAATACTAGATCGCATATTATGACAACTCCATCTCTTACGTGTGACGTACATTGAAGAGACGAGAGACATGCAGTTGATACCGACTTTGGCAAATTGTTGCCATAACTCACTATGTTAGCACTAGTACATAGTAACATTTGGGACATGTTTGAGGATCACTATGAACATGATTCAAGGGTGATTGCCTCACAGTGCAAGTGGGAGTCTGTTGGTATGTATGCCCAGAGACAATCATGGGATGATTGGTGGGATACTGATGTGGGATTTTAACACACTAACAACCTCACTCAGGGTTGAAATCCCCGAGCTTTTACCAAAACCAAAGTGCAATAATACCACCCACAAGCGGAGGAGTCTTATCGCAGTATAGTTAAGGATCGAACCCAAAGGACAACGTTTTTAAGAATCCTTGTCAGTCGAATCTAGCTCGAGTAAATCTAATATTTAGAACGATTGGTTGATTTGAGGTTAATTAAACTAATTGGAAGAAAGTGAAGGCTGAATTAAAGTTGGGATTAGATCAATGATATGGAATCATTGAGATGGTATCAGGTTTCACCACCGCTACACTCGCAAACATATTCAATTGCAAACAATCCAGGCAAGATAAAACAATCCAAATAAAGCTGCTTTGGAACCCCCATATGGGCGTTAGGTTTGCGTAAGCATCACCTTAGGCATCAAATCTCTCTTCTCCATCTGGATCACTTACTTACAACTTGAAGATACATAAATCCAACGAAGGTTGTGGGACCCCTATACATGCGTTAGGCACATAAAAGCATCCCGAAGGCTAGACGGATCGTCCCCTCGCAGATCATACACTTACGACCTCAAAGAAATCCCATTATATTTCTAGTTTGGGAGTCAACCACAATAATTGATAAGCAACCATGTGATACATCTACAAACTAACATCGATGATAAACAAGACGATACAAAATCCAACTAAGGTTGTGGTCCTCCCCAAGGGATGTTTAGACCACAGAAGCGTCACTGTAGGCTAGATGGCTCATCCCCTCACAGATCATACACTTACAACCTCAAGAAATCCTATCAAAAGTTCTCGTCAAGGAGTCAAACTTGTAAACCACCATTCCATCCCATATATAGAATATTTTGCAATATAGGAAAGAACAAGATGAAAGCAAGGAGATAATCAACTACGAACATACCAATTAACAACGAAATGGAAAGTTGTATACATTGCCATGGAATGCTTAACAAAAGAACATGCTTGCATGGGTGGTGGGGCTAGTCCCCGCACCCCAGCGAAAAGGTACTACTCGCTCATGATGCGAGAAGCAAGAAGAATAAGAAAGAGAAAGAAACCATCCATGAACTCAGTGTAGTAGGTAGTCGCAGCTCGGTGAAGAAGATACGACCTTCACGTCATGTCGGAGCAGATCTGGATGCGAACGGAAGATGCCAAGACAGACCAGACAGTCTCCCTCACTCCGTCTTCCTTCTCTCCTCAGCCTCCTTGGTTGCAACACGGGCAGTAAGTGGAATGAAACTGGTGTGGACAAAACTAGATTTGGATCAGATCAGTGTACAGGCAGCCTGTCGGCGTCCCAGAACCGATGCCAAAAAAGGGACCCTGCTGGTCCTATTTATAGGCACTGGACTGACCCTCACATTTTTGGTGTGATTCCAGTCTAAAAATATCTTATCCAAATGGTTGCATTTTACTCCCCTCCATTCGGTTTGCTTAATTCGGTTTGCATTTGCGATTTGCAGCAAACGATTTCACGCTAAAGCCATTCAGTCTCCATGTTATTTGTTTACTCAAACGGTCTCATAGCCCATACGGGTTTCCTACCTTATTCGGTTTTCTTTGAAATTTCCATGCATGCATGCCCTCCCATGCATGTGGCTTTTCTAATCAGTTTGCTTGATCGTTGCTTAGCAAACAGTCTTCAATTAGTACTCAAACGATCTTCATGACCTCGGGATCAACCGGTATGCATGCATGCACATGATCTGTATCAAATGGTTTGTTGTTGTACTTAATCAATCGCAAACGGTCTCACACCGGTTTCATGCAAACGGTCTACATTGTTAAAGCAAACAGTCTACGTGCATGTGCTCATTCGGTCTTGCATTGTCCAGCTCCATTCATTTTTGGAAATCCAAACGATCTCATAGATCAGAACTCCGCAAATGGTCTCGCAGACTGAATCTCTTCAAACGGTCTCACAGACCGGAACTATTCAAACGGTCTCACAGATCGGGACTCCACAAACGGTCTTGCAGACTGAAACTATTCAAATGATCTCGCAGACCGAATTTCTTCAAACGGTCTCACAGACCGAAACTCATCAAACGTTTTGCAGTCTGGAACTCCTCAAATGGTCTCGCAGACCGAAACTCTTCAAACGGTCTTGCAGTGAGCAAGTCCATTCAGTCTTTGCATGCATTCAGTCTTCGTAGTTGCGTCAAACTATCTTGAAATGGAATTGTCTGTTCGGTCTTGAGACCGAATGGTTGAAATTGAATGGTGAGACTGTTTGGTCGAGACTGAATGGTGAGACCATTTGGTCGAAACTAAGGTTGAATGAAGGTGGACCCCGACTAGTTGTTCAGCTTTATCAAGACCTACATTAAATCAACATAAATTATGTTAAAACCTTGATAATCGAATCAATTAAGTAATTGTGCACATTATGATGCATTTTGATATTTAATGAGTGAAATAGGTAATTTTGAGTCAAAATAAGCTCAGGATGGAAATTGAATTCCATGATGAATATGCATTAATCAAAATACCCCTAACTTAAACGTTGCTCGTCCTCGACTAACACAGAATCTGAAACAGTCGCCAAATGATTATTTTCAATTCATGTGATTGCCTCATCTTCACATCACGATTGTTTTCTTTTTGTACATAGTATGACTCAGCACCTCAACCTCCTAAGATCACTAAACACATCTTACCATATCTTCATTCCTGAGTTTGATTCCCAATATCACTTATTCCTCACTTTTTCCAACAACAAGCATGTCAAGGAGTTTTGTAAGAGTCCAGAGATACTCGCAGAACAACAATTGTGCATCTGATCTAACACTGGTGTTTTTCAGGATAGTGGGGGCATTCATTGTGCCATTAAGTAGAAAAATGGAGTGAATGGTGGTATGGAAGTAAGAAATAAATCTCTCCTCTATTTGACTCAAGATTTTTAGTATTTTATTTGCAATTTCATGAATTGCATTTTCTGTGCAAATCTCTCCTCTATTCGACTCGAGATTGCATTTTTGGTGGTACGCCCCTATTAATTTGCGAGGGGTATGGAAGAAGTGGATATAGAGGGAAGTGGCGTGCTACCCCGAACTTAGGGTTAGGCACTAATTTGGCTATTTTTTTCTTTTTGATGGATGGAGGGATACGAAGATGATAGAAGAATGTAGAAGAGAGTTCAAATCAGAATGCAACTTGGTTTACAATTCAGTGCACCAGGTCATTCTCTTTATCATACTTTTGCTCAAATAATGACCTCATGAGGATCTGGTGGGGATTTCATGTTATTGTTCCACTAGTCAGTTAGGAAGAATGATGTGTTTGATCCCTATCAGTTTGACAGACATTTGTCATTTTTGCATAAGTATCATGATGTTAGGAATCGTAAGCTTCACAAGATGATTTCAATCAAAAGGCTTGTTTCAAAAAGTGGTCCTTTTGAGGATTTACTTCAAATAAGGAGGATAAAATGATTTAAAATGCATAGCAGGTTAGTTCGTGACTTTTAATGAAATCGGGAAGTGCCAAAAATTCATCAAATATCTATTCAATCTCTTTGAAAAACATTACAAAATTTTGAAAATTTTGAAATTTTTTATCAAGAATGTGATAGTGAAAACTTTAAGTATGAAAAGGATGGGTGTAGGTGGAAAGTGAGGTACGTACCACCCACCCTCCACCCCGAACTTATAGATTTACTTGTCCCGATCAAACCCTAAATCCAAGATGGAGGGGAAAATTCATGCCAGATTGACAACCAGATGTGGTTGCGTTCCTATCAGCGCACAACTTCTTATCTGAAAATCTCACAGGTGAAGAGAAATTAGATCTTAAAATAGCATCTTACGATGCGGATTTTATTTAATGAAAAATAAACTAGAAGGTAAAATCAAAATTGAAGAAACATTCTAATTTCAAAAAGAAAGTAAGACAGATTTATTGATCGGGTTGCCTCCCGACAAGCGCTTTTGTTTTATGTCGATTGCTCGACTGAATCCTTCAGCTTCACGGTGGATCCTTTGGATTGGTGAGTTCCAGCATTGCCTTAATGCCTATGTCAGTTGGGGTGAAATATCTTTTTATGCGGTGACCATTTGTTACAAATTCACCTGACTTTTCATTCCATAATGAGAAGGCACCATGTGGGGAGATGCTCTTGACGATGTATGGTCCAGACCAGCGTGAGCGGATTTTTCCTGGGAATAACTTCAACCTTGAGTTGAATAGCAGAACTTGATCTCCCGCTTGTATGTCTTTTCTTTTCAGATGTTCATCCTGCAAATGTTTTGTGCGTTCTTTGTAGATTCGTGCATTCTCATAAGTTGTCATCCCGAGTTCATCCAGCTCTTGGAGTTGTCCCCGGCAACGGCGACATAATTTGATGTGGGATTTTATCGCACTAACAAACTCACCCAGGGTTGAAATCCCTGAGCTTTTACCAAAACCAAAGTGAAATAATACCACCCGCAAGCGGACGAGTCTTATCGCAATATAGTTAAGGATCGAACCCAAAGGATAACATTTTTAAGAATCCTTATCAGTCGAATCTAGCTTGAGTAAAACTAATATTTAGAACGATTGGTTGATTTAAGGTTAATTAAACTAATTGCAAGAAAGTAAAGGCTGAATTAAAGTTGGGATTATATCAATGATATGGAATCATTGGGATGGTATCAGGTTTCACCACCGCTACACTCGCAAACACATTCAATTGCAAACAATCCAGGCAAGATAAAACAATCCAAATAGAGCTGTTGCAGAACCCCCCATACGGGCGTTAGGTTCGCATAAGCATCACCTTAGGCATCAAATGTCTCATCACCATCTGTATCACTTACTTACGGCTCTGAAGATATAGAAATCCAACGAAGGTTTTGGGCCCCCTATACATGTGTTAGACACACAAAAGTATCACCGAAGGCTAGATGGCTCGTCCCCTCGTGGATCATACACTTACGACCTCGAAGAAATCCCATTCTATTTCTAGTTTGGGAGTCAATCACATTAATTGATAAGCAAGCAAGTGATAGATCTACAAACTAACATCGACGATAAACAAGACGATACAAAATCCAACTAAGGTTGTGGTCCTCCCTGAGGGATGTTTAGACCATAGAAGCGTCACCGTAGGCTAGATGGATCGTCCCGTCACAAATCATACATTTATGACCTCAAGAAATCCTATCAGAAGTTCTCATCAAACAGTCGAACTTGTAAACCGCCATTCCATCCCATGTATAGAAGATTTTGCAATATAGGAATGAAAAAGATGAAAGCAAGGAGATAATCAACTACGAGCATACTAATTAACAACGAAATGGAAAGTTGTATACATTGCCATGGAATGCTTAACAAAAGAAAATGCTTTCATGGGCGGCGGGGCTAGTCCCCGCACCCCAGCAAAAAGGTACTACTCGCTCATGACGCGAGAAATAAGAAGAATAAGAAAGAGAGAGAAATCTGCCATGAACTCGGTGCAGAAGGTAGTCGCAGCTCGATGAAGAAGATACAACCTTCTACGTCGTTTCAGAGCAGATCTGGATGCGAACAAAAGATGCGAAGACAGACCGGACAGTCTCCCTTGCTCCGTCTTCCTTCTCTCCTCAGCCTCCTTGGTTGCAACAAGGGCAGTAGGTGGAATGAAACTGGTGTGGACGACACTAGATTTGGATCAGACCAGTGTACAGGCAGCTTGTCGGTGTCCCGGAACCGACACCAAAAAAAGGGACCATGTTGGTCCTATTTATAGGCACTGGACTGGCCCTCACATTTTTGGTGTGATTCCAGTTCGAAAATATCTTATCCAAACAGTTTCCATTTTACTCCCCTCCATTCGATTTGCTTAATTTCGTTTGCATGTGCGATTTGCAGCAAATGGTTTCACGCTAAGGCCATTCGGTCTCCCTGTTGTTTGTTTACTCAAACGGTCTCATAGCCCATACGGTCTTCCTACCTTATTTGGTTTGCTTTGACTTTTCCATGCATGCATGCCCTCCCATGCACGTGACTTTTCTAATTGGTTTGCTTGCTCGTTTCTTAGCAAAAGGTCTTCAATTAGTACTCAAACGGTCTTCGTGACCTCGGGATCAACCAGTATGTATGTATGCACGTGATCTGTATCAAACAGTTTGTTTTTGTACTTAATCATTCGCAAACAATCTCACACCGATTTCATGAAAATGGTCTACGTTGTTAAAGAAAATGGTCTACGTGCATGTGCTCATTCGGTCTAGCATTTTCCAGCTCCATTCAGTTTTATTTAAATGGTCTCGTAGATCGGAACTCCGCAAAATGGTCTCGCAGACTGAATTTCTTCAAATAATCTCACAGACCAGAACTATTCAAACGGTCTCGCAGATCGGGACTCCGCAAATGGTCTTGAAGACCAAAACTATTCAAACGGTCTCACAGACCGAATTTCTTCAAACGGTCTCACAGACCGAAACTCATCAAACGGTCTTACAGTCTGGAGCTCCTCAAATGGTATCGCAGATCGAAACTCTTCAAACGGTCTTGCAGTGAGAAAGTCCATTCAATCTTTGCATTCATTCAGTCTTCATAGTTGCGTCAAACGGTCTTGTAATGGAACTATCCATTCGGACTTGAGACCGAATGGTGAGACCGTTTGTTCGAAATTGAATGGTGAGACCATTTGGTCGAAACTAAGGGTGAATGAAGGTGGGCCCCGACTAGTTTTTCAGCTTTATCAAGACCTGCATTAAATCAACATAAATTCGATTAAAACCTTGATAATCAAATCAATTAAGTAATTTTGCACATTATGATGCATTTTGATATTTAATGATTGAAATAGGTAATGTTGAGTCAAAATAAGCTCAGGTTGGAAATTGAATTCCATGATGAATATGCATTCATCGGATACATTAAGATTGATTTCATAAACATCAAAGGCAAGCTTCCAATTCTTTCTGGTTCATTCATATGAGCTAATGATAGAACATATCGAATGTCTAGAGAATGACAATACTCAATGACGTATGCTTTTAGGTTGAGGACATGAACGATGAGATCATACGTATGCTAAGAGTTTGTACATTCTTATTATTTCCCTAGTCGGATGTCATTGTGGAAGGTAGATAGACATCAATGACACACAAGACTAGATTGTGGTGTTGGTTGATGACAGAATCTCATTAGTCATGATATGGAGATATCAAACCAAACAAATAGGTACTTGTTAGAGAACAAGTGCACCAGACAGACCCACCGTGAGTTTGAATCATGGAACCATGACATGGTAGTCAAATTCAGTTCTCACATTGATGGCGGTGAGTGTGATTGTTTGACCTAAAAGCACTACACTCAACACATGTCATTGGGTACACTTTGACATCATCAAACATAGCCCTAAAACATGTAATGTTACAAAGGTGATGATTGGGTGACTTTGACACATGGGGTTTTGAGGGGTGAGTGACAGATAGGGATTTGTCTCTACTGAGGGAGTTTGATATCCATGGCCACTTGATGAGTAGGATTGAGATAGGCGTGCACGCATGCGTGAATCAGCATGTGATATTGATGTCATACATATCTCCTCCAATCTACTCGGAGATCAAGCAAGTGAATGAACGTTGAAAGGATGACCGTTCCATGCCTTGAGTTCACTCGGGAAATCAGTGATAAAGGAATTATACATTCATTGTAACACCATTCATAGATTGTAGTAGTGAAAGTTATTCTCCAATTTTCCTTTTCACTTGGGTAGCAGTGATGTGTGACTAGGCACCGCTCTTTGCTTCTGAAGTCATAAGTGTTATAGACTTTCACTGCCAACGTGAAATGGACCTACAGGGTCACACACATAGGATTCAACCTGGAGGAGGACATTTGTACAAGCAATGTTTAGATTTATTACTAAAGAAGTTTAGTAGTTTAATTAAACACTTAACTAATTGATAGCTCTATTTCATAATGTTCAAGGTGTTGGACACATTGATTGGAGTATCGAATTGTTTGAAATCGCAATTGACAGATTCACAAACGATCTTTAAATCGATTACTAAAGGAGTTTACTAGTTCAATTAAACACTCAATCAATTGATAGCTCAATATTATAGTGTTCAAGGTGTTGGATCTATTGATTAGAGTATTAGATTGATTGAATCTACAATTGACTGATTTTGCACAGTCTGCACTCCCAATCGATTGGCTCATATGATGAATCGATCGGCGCAGGACAGGCTGAACCTACCAGTTCAAGGGTTGACCCGATCAGCTCAACTACTCCAAATGAGTGAGTTGGGAAAGCCATGTTGGCATGAAATTTTTCTTCATTTCACTTGTCCAATTTGATTGAAATAAGGATTGGTATTTCGATCAATTCAAAACAAAAGAGGAAAATTCAATTGAGAACTGACCAGGGCAGTGAATCGATTGGTTTAGAAGTGAACCGACCATTTTAGGTGCCCCAAATAATCAATTTAAGTGTGAACCAATCAACTCAGGTCCCCAACCGACCATTTCATGGTCGAAACGATCGCTTCAGCTGGCACAATTGGTTGTTTTGTGGAAAATCTCAAACCCTTCTACTCTTGCTGTAATCCCGCATTGCCCGGGGTAGAGAACCTTGTCCTATGACCATCCTATATATAGGGGTATTGGGAGCTTCTCAACAACAACAACTTAGAACACCAGTTGCTCTGTAAAGTTGTCATTCTCTCTGGTTGTGGTAACCGAGAGAGCCCGAGCAAGTGCTACCCGATAAGGGAGACACAACAAGGGAAAGACAACTGCAAAAAAGTGACTGGTGGCAGGAGAGTGTGTTGGTGACTAGTACACCAATAGGAGGGTACGACTCCTTCTGATTCCTTATGGGACAAGGAGATCGGAGTTCCAGGTGGTCCGTGTGGACTACTACAGAGGCGGGAGACTTCTGCCGCTCGGAGGACAGATGTCGATCCCGACAGTCCCGGTGAGATCAGTAGCTGTACAGACACCGTCCAAGACTGGAGGTGAAGACCGCACAAGCCGTGCGGTAACGTCTCTGAGAAAGCCTCGGGACAAGGTATGTTTCTACAAACCATCTTTCCTACTGTATAGACGTTGACGCGATTCCTTTATTCTGGGTTTGGGAGAAATTTTTTTATTTCTGCTGCCATCTCTGATTCCCTTAAAAACCCAACAGAAAACTCATATAGGCTTCTTGAATATAAAATGTTAGTTTATGGACACTTATAGGCCATCCCAACTGACCTTCAATCAAAGAAATAACCCCATTGGTTGATAGCTTCTAAAGATAAGCTCATTTATAAAGAGAGTAATCCCTAAAATGCCCTTGGAAAGAAACACCTTTAAACCAAGGTGCATCTAGGTTCCCTATGGTTCAAAAACTCGATAATGGTAAGGGAATATATAAGTATTATAATGCATGTAACAATTGCAAATAAAACCTCCCAATTGGATAAATTGCAGAAAAGTCCAGAATGTACCTAAAATTGTATATCTTGCACAAACAACATCAAAATTGGACCAACTTCATCCACAAGTTATATTTGATGTGTTAAATATGAATTTGCTATTATTGCCATATTTTGAAGTTATATAATTACATTATTCATTACTTTTGCCTTTTACTCATTTTCTCTCTCCTAAACTTATTCCAATATTTCAAGGTGGTCCAAATTAGATGAAAGTTGACATGTAGGCTAATTTTAATATCTAGATTACAAATTTGAAATTTGTTTCCACTTTTGAGACTTATTTTTATGAGGTATGTCATATGGCCCATTAACGGCCCATTATCTAAATTATTCATCCAATTAAGTTTCTTATCTTCATATTACCACCAAAATGAGTTATGTGGCATATTTTATGTATCCATTATAAACCTAAGATAAATGTAAGAACATTAGGTTACATCAAGGTGATGTATACATGCATTAGCTCATTGGGGTTATACTAAACATCTATTTAGGTCTAACCTTCAACCTTGTTTGGCGAAGTCCAAAATGTCAACTTCCAGGGTAGGGTCCGAGATCTAGTAGGTTACAACACACCAACCCTTAAAGGGATTTCATCCTTGAAATCAAAATATCCTCATATAAGAAAAAAACTTATTCACCACCCCTTAAAGGATTCATCTTATTAAGTCAAAACTATTCTTTAGGTACAAAAGGTTCAACTACACTTCCTTACATCCAACTACATAAGTTGTTGGGTTTTAGGGGAGGCAGAGAAGGCAGTGGAAACAAAACTTTTCTCCTCCAAACCCGGAACAAGGAAACACGTCAACGTCTATACAATAGGAGAGAATGGTTTATGGAATCATACCTTGTCCCGAGGCTTGCTCGGCGACAATACCTCGCACCTTGCGCGGTCTTCACCTCCGGCCTTGGACGGTGTCTATGCAGCTCCTGGTCGTGCCGAGACTGATGAATCTTGGTCTCACCGTGACTGTCGGGTTTGACAGTTTTCCTCCTGAGCGGCAAAAACCTCCCGCCTCTGAAGTGGTCCACACAGACAACCTGGAACTCCAATCTCCTTGTCCCACAAGGAATTGGAACGAGTCGCACCCTCCTGTCAGCGTACTAGTTGCCAACACACTCTCCTGCCACCAATTGCTTTATGCAATTGTCTTTCCCTAGCTGTGCCTCCCTTATCAGGTAGCACTTGCTCGGGCTCTCTCTCGGTTACCAAAACCAGAAAGAACGACAACTTTGCAGAGCAACTGGTTGCACTGAGTGGTACTTTGAGAAGCCCCCAATACCCCTATATATAGGAGGGTCACGGGACAGGGTTTTCCATCCCAAGCAATGCGGGACTAAAAGCTGGAGTAGAAGGGTTCGAGATTTTCCACAAAACAATCAACTCGCAACGTGAACTGATTGTTTCACAACTGAAACTGTCGGTTGGGGACCTGAACTGGTCAGTTGACATCTCAACTGATCGGTTGGGACCCATGATCCGATCGGTTCACTTCTGAACTGGTCGGTTCGTGACCCTGATCAGTTCCCGATTGACTTTCCTTCCTTTGTTTCTAATTGGTATCAAATACCAATCCTTATTCCAATCAAATTGGGCAAGTGAAACACAAGGAAAATTCTCACCAATCCTACTTTCTCAACTTGCTATGTTGCACCAGTTGAATCGATCGTTTCAACTTTTGAAGCAATCGTTTCACCCTGTCCATGAGCCGATTGACTCACCACCTGAGCCGATCGGTTCATCACATGATCCGATCGGTTGGGAGTGCAGATTGTGCAGAATCAGTCAATTGCGGTTTCAATCAATCCAATACTCCAATCAATGTGTCCAACACCTTGAACATTATGACATTGAGCTATCAATTAATTGAGTGTTTAATTGAACTACTAAACTCCTTTTGTAATCAATCTAAACATTGTTTGTGGACAAAACTCCTCTTCCAGGTTAAATCCTATGTGTGTGACCCTGTAGGTCCATTTCACGTTGGCAGTGAAAGTCCATAACACTTATGACTTCACAAGCAAAGAGTGGTGCCTAGTCACACATCAGTGCTACCCAAGTGAAAGTAGAAAGTTAGAGAACAACTTTCAATCTTACAATCCGTGAATGGTGTTACAGTACCAACACCACAATCTAGTCTTGTGTGTCATTGCTTCCTATCCACCTTCCATAATGACATCCGACTAGGGACATAACAAGAATGTACAAACTCTTAGCATCCGTACGATCTCATCGTTCAGGTCCTCAACCTGAAACATACGTCATTGAGTATTGTCATTCTCTAGACATTCAATCTGTTCTGTCACTATCTCATATGACTGAACCAAAAAGAATTAGAAGCTTGCCTTTGATGTTTATCAAATCAATCTTTTAATGTATCCCACCAATCATCCCATGATTGGCTCTCAGGGCATACTTACCAACAGACTCCCACTTGCACTGTGAGCCAATCACCCTTGAATCATATTCATAGTGATCTTCAAACATGTCCCACATGTTATTGTGCTCTAGTGTGAACATAGTGAGTTATGGCAACACCTTGCCAAAGTTAGTATAAATTGCATGTCTCACATATCTTCGTTGTACGTCACACGTATGAGATAGAGTTGCCGTAATATGCGATCTAGTATTCCTTTGCTAACCTTTAGCCACAATGCATGATCAAGGATTCCATACTTGTCATCAATGAGCTGAATATCTATAAGTTCATCTCATGAACTTCCAGATCCATATAGTATCCACTGTTGTTCTCTAACACATAGATACTCGGCATTTCCTTTTAAATGGTTTTATTGGAACACTTCCAATTATCAACAAACTTTCACTTTTATATATCCTATATATATTTTGCGATTAATTTTCTATCCTTTCGGAAGTTCGCATCATGTAACTCTTTACATTGAACTCTTCCTTTTCTCCATAGAACTAGTACTTCTCAAGTACTTATCAAGTTCTTATGGTTTTCCAGTAACCCTTATTGGAAGTAGATAGACATTCACTTGTCATGTCCCACATACGAGTTATCAGGATGAGCACATCATATTGCCATGTCCTACATAGAAGATGATGAATGCATTTTGTTCTTGCCATGTCGATACATGCAAGATAATGGGATGATTACATACATGATAGATCCATATCTATTCTTAGTGTTCACATTCTTCATAAGAATTGGACACTTGGCCATGGGATACTAACTCCATGTAACATGGTTAAGTTTTCTCCCACTGAATCTGTGTACACTGAACCCTTCAGTACAAATTGCCAATGTATGCTTTCTCTTTTCAGGTCAAGAGGTTTTCGAGAACTATCTCTATAGATCTCTATTCCTATCACATAGGAAACATCTCTATTTTCCTTAAAGATAATTTCCACTTTTGGATTTCCATTCTAGAACATTTCCATTTCACATGAATGTGAATACGCTCCCACTAAATCACAGATCCTTCTTCATCTTTGATATATCAGTCAAACCCTTTGACTATATCATCAAAGTAAAGATCCAATTCTGAGTTGCTTGTACTCAATCAATTACATTGATTAGTCCATTGTAACTTATAGACTTCATTTGCATTAGTGGATTCATAAACCTTATAGGTTGTGTCACATACACATCCTTGTTTTATTCCTCATAGGAATGTGGTTTTAGTATCCATATGCCAAATGTCTTAGTCATTAAGTTGCAATCAACAAGCATCATCTTTCTCAAAATGTTATCCATGTGTCTTAACACTTAAGACTCATTTGCACTTATGGATTTCATCCAATGGGTGCTACCATCAAGGTCATACCTTGTGGTTCACATGGATGTCATTTAGGATGTAATGGTCATAAACCATAATTCAAAATTTGGTTCCTCATATTCATCTAGATAGTTGACTCATAACATGACCAACTCATCACATAGATAATTGAGGCGTATCTGTCAAGGATATAAGAACTCACAACTCCTTGTGATCCTTAATGTCCTTTATTAGTGTGGGGTATTCTCTTATTTTGAAGAATTCAGATATTAGATAATCATTCTCTAACTCTTTAGAGTATGATTCCTTCTTTATTTAGACATCACCATGCCTTAATCATGAGTTCACTATGATACACTATTATAATCACTCATAAGGATCTCAAACATTTGGTCCAAGTATTCCATTCATTGATCTAATCAATAATTAACACTTTACCAAATTTGTACTTCATCTATGATAATCTTGAACACTTCAAGATATTCATATTGGTATTTCTCTAAACACCATTTGAAGTATTAGCATTTGTTCCAATAGGTATGTAAATACATCACATGTATCATACCTAATAGGATAATCATTCTCCCACTACCTTTAGTGAAGATTGATTAATCATGTCCAAGACATTCATGTCTCTTACTGGTTCTCTAACCAAAATAGTCTAGATTTATCCATCACATGGAAACTAGAAATGAATTTCTCATGATTGATGCTAATTTGATTGTTTGAGTTATCTATAACTTTTAGGTATCATTTTATCTTATGCATATCAAATACCACAAGATAAATAAGGAATTGCCACAAAGATCATATCTTTATGAATTGAAACATCTCTTTATTGATTGCCATCATTGTCATACAATATGCAAAAATAAAGTGTTTCTATCTATTGGCAAATATGAAATAGCAGTTCTCAACTCTATTTCGTGCCCTTTAGGCTGAAATAAACTGAAAGGTACTCCTATCTATGGCAGCAACACTTGCTCCAATGATGGATACTCCTTTCTTGGTCCTTTCACAAAGGCCATCACTTCTTTGTGGATATTGCATATCATATATGACATATCCATATCTTGGTATCATATACCTCAGATAAAGAAGTGGTTCATTTCATGATACCTTAGGTGGAGATCTCCATCCCCTCCTTCATCTTCTCTTATTCTTCCAGATATAGAGGGCAATCCCTCATACACCCTTTCCCCATGTGCCTTGAGGCTGAAGACGACTTGGATTGCTGGCTAGGATCAGAACACTTCTTTGCTTTGCCCTTATCCTTGCCCTTAAGAATTACCTTTTTCTTTGATCACATCAAAGATTATGGTTTGTCTTTCTTCATCTCTGCCTCTACTGTCCTCAACATGTCCAACAACCCTGTCAACGCTTGTCAAAGTTGTTCATGTTGTAGTTTATCATGAACTGCATGATTCTCGCAACATTTGCAGTATCATACCAATAGCCAACTCTTGGCTCAGAGGGAATCCTTCTTTGTCAGGTATTTCCACATACCCAATCATATTGAGTGTGTGAATACCTTACTGGATCTCCTTCTATCATGACATACTAGGACAATGTCATGGAGACATCATATGTCTCATGTTGTCTCTGCAACTCATAGTTCAGAGAACACAACATCAAGCACTCCTCATCAATGTCATCCTCGGTATGCTTCCATAAGCATACTTTCAGCCATTGATGTGGTGGGATCGAGTTCATCTGGTTCTGGTATAACTAGGACTTAGAGCTTTCACTCTTTGATTGAGAATGCTTCTCAACATCCTAACCAATCGTGGAAATTATTCCCATTTAACTTATCCTTTTCCAGGACGGATCGCAAAGAAAAGTGATTGTTGTTTGTTGCCATTTGCACTACAAAAGGAAATATGCAGTTTTAGTCCAAAAACTCATTTGACTTGTTTGATTGATTTGAAAATGTTGACGATAAAATTAGGCCTTTAATTAATTATCGCTCCCACTATTTTACTTCAAATTGATAGCCCTCACCATCAATTCGGAAGATTGCAGCGTACAACCTTCTAGTGGGAAAGATCCTAAAATCCTCTAAGTCATGGACCAGCTAGGGTTGTCACCCAAAACATAGATCTCTCAGGTAGGGAACTCTTGCCAATTGAATCATATGCAACTCTTGATAAGATGTCATATGCAACTCCTTACCATGATCATCTCCATGCCTCAAGGTGCTAGATCCTATCTAGGTCACCTTGTTAAGTCTGACCCAAAGCAAACACGATGAATATGCACCCTGCTTGGGCAGACCCACACATTCATTCTTCACGCTTCCACAAGATAGACGGTGCACCACGCTTGGGCGTGCTCACACTTGGTCGATCAAGCTTTTCATGTGTGTCGCATTTGGAAGGTATCTAAAACTTAATATTTAATGAGGGATTTGGTTTTATATACATATACATATCCAATCACCACAATACATAGTATGTATCATATACATGCTATATCCCACAGAAAACATGCAAAACAATAAAAGTGATGATTATGGTCATCCTAATGTGATTCATCGTGCCAAGAGGAATCACGGTCATCTAGGTCTACATCACATGCAACCTTTACAAGATGAACTATGTGCTTTGCCTTTCTGGGTTTGATCAACTCATCACATGACTGATCGGCTCACCATCAGGCTGGTCGGCTGGGTGCCACCAGCCGATCGGTTGGCTCCTCCAACCAATCGGTTCGCCTAGTCATCATGCATCTCATCATGGCCACCACCCACTCGTCTCGCTCCTCAAACCGGTCATCAACCGATCGGCTCACTCCTTGAACCGATCGTCTGGAACGTCAACCAATCGGTTCATGCCTTGAACTGATCGTTTCAGCTATCGTCTTGATGTCCTCTGTTCTTTGACATAACAGGAAATAAAATCTATCCTATTTTACATTTTAAAAAGAGAAACATCGAGTTACATTCGAGGGGAGCAAATGTAGGAAAGAAATCTCAAATTATTTTGAGTTACATTAGGAAAAGGAGAAGGAAGATCGTTGCGCAGACCGAGATGAAAGCAACCACATACATCCATACACATATAGGGTTTATTGGCCATAACCACGCTATACATCCACCGCAAAACCCGTTTAAGGGAGACGCGTATCGAGTGCATTAATAATACATATCATATAAGTAATTTCAGATTTCTGGATTTAGGATTGGACATGCATAAAGCCAATTTTATTCGCATCGAATGTAATAAATAAAGGTGACAAACCAAAATCGATCATATCGATATTCCTAAAGTATAGAGAACTTAACCTGGCTCTGATACCACTGTTGGGTTTTAGGGGAGGCAGAGAAGGTAGCGGAAACAAAAATTTTCTCGCTCAAACCCGGAACAAGGAAACACGTCAACGTCTATACAATAGGAAAGAATGGTTTATGGAATCATACCTTGTCCCGAGGCTTGCTCGGAGACAATACCTCGCACCTTGCATAGTCTTCACCTCCGGTCTTGGACGGTGTCAGTGCAGCTCCTGGTCGCACCGAGACTGATGACTCCTGGTCTCACCGGGACTGTCGGGATTGACAGTTGTCCTCCTGAGCGGCAGAAACCTTCCGCCTCTGAAGTAGTCCACATGGACCACCTGGAACTCCAATCTCCTTGTCCCAAAAGGAATTGGAAGGAGTCGCACCCTCCTATCAGCGTACTAGTCGCCAACACACTCTCCTGCCACCAATTGTTTTCTGTAGTTGTCTTTCCCTTACTGTGCCTCCCTTATCAGGTAGCACTTGCTCAGGCTCTCTCTCGATTACCAAAACCAGAGAGAACGACAACTTTGCAGAGCAACTGGTTGCACTGAGTTGTACTTTGAGAAGCCCCCAATACCCCTATATATATAGGAGGGTCATGGGACATGGTTCTCCATCCCGGGCAATGCAGGACTAAAAGCAGGAGTAGAAGGGTTCGAGATTTTCCATAAAACAATCAACTCACAACCTGAGCCGATCGTTTCACAACTGAAATGGTCGGTTGGGGACCTGAACCGTTCGGTTGACATCTCAACCGATCGGTTGGGACCCATGAGCCGATCGGTTCACTTCTGAACCAGTCGGTTCATGACCCTGATCAGTTCTCGATTGACTTTCCTTCTTTTGTTTCTAATTGGTATCAAATACCAATCCTTGTTGCAATCAAATTGGGCAAGTGAAACGCAAGGAAAATTCTCACCAATCCTATTTTCCCAACTTGCTCGGTTGCACCAGTTGAATCGATCGTTTCAACTTTTGAAGAAATCATTTCACCATGTCCATGAGCCGATCGACTCACCACCTGAGCCAATCGGTTCACCAAGCAGAGTCGATCGGTTCATCACATGAGCCGATCGGTTGGGAGTGTAGATTGTGCAGAATCAGTCAATTGCGGTTTCAATCAATCCAATACTCTAATCAATGTGTCCAACACCTTGAACATTATGACATTGAGCTAATTAATTGAGTGTTTAATTGAACTACTAAACTCCTTTAGTAATCAATCTAAACATTGTTTGTGGACAAAACTCCTCTTCCAGGTTAAATCCTATGTGTGTGACCCTACAGGCCCATTTCACGTTGGCAGTGAAAGTCCATAACAGTTACGACTTCACAAGCAAAGAGCGGTGCCTAGTCACACATCAGTGCTACCCAAGTGAAAGTAGAAAGTTAGAGAACAACTTTCAATCCTACAATCTGTGAATGGTGTTACAGCAAATGTATAATTCCTTTGTCACTGATATCCCGAATGAACTCGAGGCATGGAACAGTCATCCTGTCAACATTCATTCACTTTCTTGATCTCAGAGCAGATTGGAAGAGATATGTATGACATCAATATCACATACTGATTCACACATGCGTGCGCACGCCTATTTCAATCCTACTCATCAAGTGGCCTTGGATGTCAAACTCCCTGAGGAGGGACAAATCCCATATCTATCACTCCCCCCTCAAAGCCCCATGTGTCAAAGCCACCCAATCATCACCTTTATAACAACCCATGTTTCAGGACTGCGTTTGATGATGTCAAAGTGTGCCCAACGACATGTGTTGAGTGTAGTGATTTCAGGTCAAAGAATCACACTCACCACCATCATTGTGAGTACTGACTGTGACTACCATGTCATGGTTCCATGTGTCAAACTCACGGTGGGTCTGTCTGGTACACTTGTTCTCTAACAAGTACCTATGTGTTTGGTTTGATATCTCTATATCATGACTAATGAGATTCTGTCATCAACCAACACCACAATCTAGTCTTGTGTGTCATTGCTGTCTATCTACCTTGGTTTGATATCTCTAAAAGATGACATGAGATTATGTCATCAACCAACATAGCCCTAGAACAATATAAACACAAAGGTGGATAAGTCTCATAAACTTGAAACCTTATAGATAAAGGAATAATTCCAATATCTCAAATATATAAAACATGGGACAAAAATCACACATCTTGCCCTGGATATGAGGTTCCTTTCCATCCCAAAAGAGTAGGAAATATCACATCTACTCGGCAGGAAATAACACATCTTCCATAAAAACCAATGCAATTACACTACTCTAGTGCTTCTGAATCACATATCATGTTAAATGTAGAGTCAAGTAGAAAGTATAGTCAGAATATATAAACTAGTCACCACATAAGTGACCAACATATACATCCACCTCATAAGTGGGAAAAAGACATCACATGTCATCTTTTAGAGTTCCCTCATGAACAAAGCATAAGATAAGAGTTCAAAAGAATATCATGATCACATGAACAATATCAAGTAATGTAGTTCACGTGAACCATGATTTTCAAAAGAAAAGACATTGTGTATAGGCTAATGTCCATAGGACAAAGAGAATGAATAAGCATAGGTGAATTGCTCAACAAAGAAGAATGGGGGATACATCATACCTAAACTTCAGAGTCTAAACAGTCCAAAACTAGACTAATGTGACAAAGTGGATTTTAGAATTATAATAAAATAATTACTCTTTTGACCTCATTATATCCATTAATGGTCCTAAATTAATTTTCTTATCTACATAAGAAAAGTTGAGACTCAAATACAAAATATGGTGAACAATGTGAACTTTAAACACATTATAACACCTTATATTTGATTAATTCATCACTTTGTACAAATAAAGAAATTGACCCATCAAAGTTCATCTTCTTGTCCTCAAACTTTTGCTAAATGTTCTCCACGTTTTTGTGAAGTTACGGTCCAAATTTGAGGTCATTTGGTCATTCCTATGATTTTCTAGGAATTTTGGAAGTTCTGTGTGAAAAATCCTTTTTTTAATTGCCTTTTCTGACCTTTTCCCGGTCAACAATCCATGATATAAGGCAAGGGATGGACCTCGGCCCTTGGATCAGCTAGCCACGGATCGTGGCTCTGATCCAGTGGTTAGGAGGTCATCCCCTACCTCCCGCAATCAGCGGAGTGGGGGAATGGAACGACCAAAGTGCAATTGGCTCGTTTGGACTCTGTTTTGAAAATCAAATCAAACGTGAATGCTCGCCCCGCCATTTCGGATTCAGCTATGCCCTTTTCCCCCTCAAATCAGCTTGTTTCAAGAGAAAATGAGAGCTTGCTCTCACGGCCGCCACCATGGATGTTGTGGCCCTAGGAAAACCCTAAACCCAGCCTGGATCGCTTATAAAAGTACCACCCCTGGCTTCATTTCTCTCTGACAAACCCGAACGGCGCCTTCCCTTTCTCTCCCATGGCCTGCTTCACCCTCGTTTTCTCATCGGCGTTCTCTTATTCCAGTTCCAGCGCCGCCGCACATGGCCCTATGGGAGTTCCCACTCCTCGCCTCCTCGCCCATGCCCTCGGCTCCCATTGAGTCTGCGGGGCCAAGCCGCTATCAGGCGGCATTCTTACTGTCGCCATTGGCCCCTTCTGCTCCCAAAGCCCCTCCACGCCGGTGAGGCTTCTCGGCCTCATTTCTGGGCTCGCGAGGACCTACGTGAGGAAGAGAGGATCCCAGACCGGCTGGTCTAGGAAGGAGAGCACCGGTCCAATTGGTAGTTGAACTAAGGTCTGAAATGAGAAATCAAGTGTAAACCGGCCAATTAAAGTTCTGAACTGGACCCTGAACCAAGCAAACCACCTCGTCTATGCGGCTCAATCTTGGCCATCCATCATGCATCGTGCGGCCATCCTTTTTTTCGCAAATAAGGTAAATATTCCCTCTCTATTCTGAAATTTAGATTAAATGCCTAGATCTTGTTTAAATCATAGAAATTGCATTCGAACTCCAAAAATGATGAATAAGTAGTCCATTTTGATCAGAAAAATTCATTGAATCTGTTAAAAATACTCTTGAGACTTGATTCCAAATCATTCTCACGGATTTTCATATATTTGATATATTGCTTATGTAATTGGTCTAAATGACTCTATTTGTGGTTAATCATGACTAAATGCTGAAAACCCTAGATTTCGACTTTGATGTTTATCTTGTAACCTATGATTAGTCTTCTATTTTTCTATACTATATTTTGAAAAACATGAAAACATAAATTGCATGCCCATTATGACTGCCCGTATATTGATAATGATGATGATATTGATAATGTTGATAATGTTGATATTGAGTACAACAACCCCCTCATTTGGAAGTGGGACTTGTACATTGGCTTCCTATGTTTCTATGGTGAAAAGGGGCCTAGTGACCTTCCCCATCGTGTTGGGGTAATAGAGTCACACAAATTATATAAGCATGCTTCTCGAATTACAGCATAATGGGAACTCGTAATAAAATTCGAATTGCTTGAAAAACTTGTCGAATAAATGTTGGATTTGCAAATTGCTTATTATTATTTGAAATATAAGTCCTGCCAAGCATACTTTTTTTGTTATAAATCATTTTACTTGATTTTGATAGCGTACCGTGCAATTGCATGATTGTGTCTCGATTTTCTTGATTTTAGGCAATACAAATGGAATAAGATTGCTTCCGCATTCATCTACTCTGATGACAAAGATATATTGGTGAAATCTCCATATTGGGTTAGTTGTTCTTTAATTATCCAGTTTTTGAGTTATTTATTTCTTATTGTATATGCCAGTGTGTTAGATCCTACGGGGCCACTCAGGGACGGGCGCTTCAATCCTTTTTCTACTGTTTCGACAGTAGGATTGGGATTGGGGTAAGAACAGTTCCGTGACAACTACTCCTCCAAAGAACCTCTAGGGAAGGTGGACAGGTCCAATAAGTAAGGTTCTCAAGCTTAGAGAGGTTGGTTTCTCCAATAAAGCTCCTATCTCGAGAAAGAAGCACCTTCTCCACTTTAGAGGTGAAAAACCTAACCATAAAACATGGAGATGAGGTGTTTTTGGGTTGTAGGTGGGGTTTCACCATGCAAGGCCATGGTTACGACCTTGTGGAAGGTGGAAGGAAGACTGACAACATGAAAATATGGAAGGAAAGGAGAAAACATACTAGTTTTGGTCAAAATAACCAAGGGGCAGCTTTAGAAACCCTAAATAGAGAAAATTTGGAACCATAGAAGCCTTCTTCACCAAGGTAGGCACTTCCTTTTACCTTGGGACAACACCTTCATGGAAAAACAGAGTAGGAATGATTCTCTAAGCTAGAGGAAATAAAGGAGAGAAATATTTTTTCGAATTGGGAGTTGGGAAGGGGTAGATATGGCTATAAAAAGGAAGAGGTCAAGTATGAGGTGTCTATGAGACATTCCATGTGTCATGTATAAGGGTGTCCATGGACATGCAAGCTTTTATGGATAAGGAAGAATTCAAGCATGAGGTTTCAAGTTACTTTCCATGTGTCCAATGCTAAGGGTGCCTATGAACTTGCAAACCTTTATGGATAAGGAAGAAGTCAAGCATGAGGTGTCCATGGAGCTTTCCATGTGTCCTTAGCCTAGGGATTTCATGGACATGGAAAAGGACAGATCATAGAGGCTTCTTGAATATCAAATGTTAGTTTATGGACACTTACAGGCCATCAAAATAGACCTCCAATTAAAGAAATAACCCCATTGGTTGATAGCTTCTAAAGATAAGCTCATTTATAAAGAGAGTAATCCCTAAAATGCCCTTGGAAAGAAACACCTTCAAACCAAGGTGAAACTAGGTGACCTATGGTTAAAAAAAACCGAGAATGGTAAGGGAATATATAAGTATGATAATGCATGTGACAATTTGTGAAGAAAACCTCCCAATTGGGTAAATTGCAGAAAAGTCCAGAATGTACCTAAAATTGCATAACTTGCACAAACAACATCAAAATGGGACCACACATCATACACAAGTTATCTTTGATGTGTTGAATATGAATTTGCCATTATTTCCATATTTTGAAGTTATATAATCAAATGATTTATTACTTATTCCCTTTACTCATTTTCTCTCTCCTAAACTTATCCTAATATTTCAAGGTGGTCCAAATTAGATGAAATTTGACTTGTAGGCTAATTTTGATATGTAGATTTCGAATTTGAAGTTTTTTCCACTTTTGAGACTTCTTTTTGTGAGGTATGTCATATGGCCCATTAACGACTTGTTATCTAAATTATTCATCCAATTAAGTTTCTTATCTTCATATTACAACCAAAAATGAGTTATGTGGCATATTTTATGTAAACATTATAAACTTAAGATTAATTTTGGAACATTAGGCTACATTAATGTGATATATACATGCATTATCTCATTGGGGTTATAATAAACATCTATTTAGGTCTAACCTTCAACCTTGTTTGGCTATGTCTAAAATGTCGACTTCCAGGATAGGGTCCGAGATCTTGTATGTTATAGTGTTATTGTTTATTGTCCCCGCGTCACTAACTATGTATTATCTAGATCCTAAGGGTGAAAAAATAGATAGTGGAGGACACGATTTGAAAAAGTAATTATTCATGTGAGTAAATTTTTATATTGATATTTGTTAACATATATATTACACGACTATGTAATAATGTTTCTAGTTCTAAGAGTAGTGCAAAGATGGGTTTAAGGGGTGACTTGTGTGTAAAAACCCTAGATGGGTGCATTAACTTGTTAAATACATTAATTCTTTAAAACATGTTATAATATGATAATGTTTAGGATAATGATGATCCAAGATAATCATAACCATGTTGATAGTAATTAGAATTTCAATGAGGATAATCACAATTTAGAATAATTAGGGTTGAAGGTCATATCTTGCCATGTTATTAATGAAGTTAATCTGATTGACGTGTTCATGATAAATGAAATGGCAGATATATTAATCATGAGAACACCTAAAATGAATTAGGGTTCTTAAGTCGTTAAAACAATAATCATGGGAATTAGGGTTTTGAGGCCTGACCCTAATGATAACTTGATACCAAGGAAACTGAAACCCTAGATTAGAATCCGATTTGGGTTTAATCTATTTAATGAGATTGTGATGGTGATACATTAGGAATTACATACATGAAGATTAAAGATGACAGTTTGATTTGCGTGCTTGATTGGATAATAAGATAAAACTAATACTTGGTAGTTATAAAGAAATATAAGAAAAATCATATACTTGCACAAAGATGTTTATTAACAAAGGAGAACACATATTTTAAGATCATTTTCCATCATATATCTCGTACATCTTCCACTAAGGGCTTTGATGTTTTTAGGCCTTCTGATCTACTACCAAAGAGTTTGAGATCATTATACATGTAATCTACTACCAAAGAGTTTGATATCACTAATGCATTAAGGCCTTTATGATCTACTACCAAAGAGTTTGAGATCATTTACGCATATGATCTACTACCAAAGAGTTTGAGATCACTGCAATGCACTTTCAGTGATATCATATGATGGATCAAATATCTTATGTTTCATGTGTTCATAGCCATAAGTATGAAAAATCAAGCAACATATCATACAAGAACAATCATTTCATCCAATATCATATGCCAAGTATTTTACTACACATATAACACATGCATATTGTATAATAAGACAAGTAAGAAGTAATGGTGTACCTTGATCACAGAGACATCCTTATCACATATCACATTCCTGATGTCAACTATTTCCTTGTTAAACCTGATTAAGATAAGATCGTATACTATCATCAAATTCTCATCATCATAACCCTAGTTATGTCCATTTTAGGGTTGACTTAACTCATTAGTATATTCTCACATTTACTTGTATTCTTGTCTTAGAATTATCATACTGATGTCATTTTTCAGATTGTGGTTCATTATCTGAACATTAACTTCCATATCCTTTTTGTGCACATATTAATCCTAGGTTACATAAATTAACCTAAATTAGGGTTTCATAACTTGTATTAAGG
Source organism: Alisma plantago-aquatica (assembly GCA_963693085.1). NCBI lineage: Eukaryota > Viridiplantae > Streptophyta > Magnoliopsida > Alismatales > Alismataceae > Alisma > Alisma plantago-aquatica. Next base: position 5,836,845 of record OY856409.1, on the reverse strand, counting down.
GTCATCTTCATATAAGATGGATTTTGTATATAAACTGATCTCATATTTAATATTATCTTCCAATTATTGATATGAGGGTATTTTATAAATTTCATCATTTATTGAGCATCTATGTATTAATTGCATTTTATTTAGGGTTATTAGCCCTAGATGGCCATAAGAAGAAAATTACATGATTTCATGCATAAACATCATAATTACTAACATTAGATGAATTATAAACATAATTATGGACTCATTGACATTTTATCACAATTTTAGACCATCATTTTATATTTATTATACATCATATGAGCATTTCACATCTTACATGATATCATTGTTATTAGTGCATCACAAGTCTAATATTATAATTATATTGTATTCTACTCATTGTTTTGAAAATTTAAATATATTGAATATATCTTTTTGATATATGTGCTAATTACTATGAATTATATAAAACTGAGCATTTTAGGGATTTTACCTTTTTCTGGCCAATCTGGAGGCAACACGTGGCAACTAGGGTGTGCCCTTCACCTTCTGTCCCGCACTGAGCCAGCCGATTCTCGACTCCTGAACCGGCCTGCATCTCTATTTCACTAGTTAAAACCTAGTCTAGCTTGCTGATAGAAACCTAAGCCAGTTCGGTTCTCCCTTCTTTGCGACTATGTGATCTGTCTTCTCCCAGATCTATGTGTGAGTCCGCCGGGACACAGTTCCCTTCTCGACGCTTGGTTCTTCTGTGAGTACTGCCGCTAGGCTAGAACGGTGGCTAGAGATGGGCCCTGGTATCCTCCTCCTCAGGATCAGTCGTGATCACAAGCTCAGGCCGGTCCTGTTGTGCACCGTCGGCCTAGTGCCTTCCTCCCTTCTTGACGGCTCCAAGCCATCTCTGATGGGTACACAGAAGAAGCATAGTGACCATGGTTCTCCATCCATGCATGCTCCTCTCGAGTGAAACTACTGTGGAGCACCCCTCTCTTCTTCACGATCCCAGAGTCTGGAGTATGCCTATCTACCACGTGTCTCATCCTTGATGCTGGCCTGCGTGAGGCGGCCACGGTTGTCCCTAGCACCGTCGTTGGGTTAGACCCTGCCAAGGAAACCACCACCATGCACTAATATTCATCTTCTTCTGGTTCTCTCCTATGACTTGGCTTCTCTTTTGTTTGTGTTAGTGCTGCCACTCACTCGAGTCAGAACTCTGGTGAGTACTTGTTCGCTGCATGACTCCTCTTCCACTTTGTCATGCTACTTGTGATATGTGAGCAACAAGGACCGATCCTCCCTCCTAATATACTCACTATCCTCTAAATACCATCACTCTTCCAGATCATTGATCCACCTACGGTTCTCATGTGGAGATGGAGAGAGCAGGGGGAACGACCACTAGTTCTCTGTTGTTTCTAAGCCAAAACCACCGACGTAAAGATCCAGTAGTGAATTTCATCATGGATAGATTGACCATTCAGTTAGTTCCATCGTCCAACCACGATCACGACGTGCGACAGGTTGAGGCTTGCCTCACAGCTAGCTCCCCATAATCTCTTGGATGGTCTACTAGACAACTGAATTTCACCTCGGCATAGCAAATCCGTGGTACTCCTCAACAAGAGGGAAGTTTAAGACATACATATTCGTGACACTAATATAACAATCCAAAACCTAGGCTAAAATTATATGCATTGACTCATCATCCATCAATAAAGTGTATTATTTCACAAAACTTGATCCTAAATAACATCTTCCAGGGACCTTTGAATATTATAAAACTTCTACTATATCTTTATCATAAATCAATGTATATTCTATTCTGTTTTGGTCCCTAAACTCAACCGTAAGACCAATGAATTAAATACCTCAAGCATCATAAGCTTATGGATCATTTCCAGAATGCCAACATTGGCAAATACTCAAGTTTCACCAAGACACTTAGAAATCCCAAAGTAAGTCAAACACACATGATTCACTTGTCTTACTAAATATTTAGAGATTCCAAAAATCCAATCCTTCACATCATATACATCTTAAAAGAAAATTTCATCCTCGAAATTAAGCCATTCTCATATTCAAAGGAAAAGCCAAAAGGTCTTCACCCATATGTAGGACACCACTCTATGTGAAACATTCTCATAAACATCATGTATAAAACATATATGAACCACACCTAGAAGGTTATCAAAACATCTAGGGTGAACTACCCCTTTAAAAGGGTTTAGAAACTCTAATTATGTCACAAAATCTTTTGCATTAGGATCCAAATATTCCTTTTACCCGATCATTTAGATTTCAACATTAACTTATACACTTTATGAAGGAGTTAATCTTTGTTTACCCTCTTTATCCTTCTACATCATATCAAAGTGTCATCATCGTTATATTGTGCTACGATGGCAATGTTTTTTTTTATTATGCACTAAGATTAACACATCATGTAGCATGTGTTGGTATGTATGCCCTGAGAGCCAATCATGGGATGATTGGAGGGATACATCAAGATTGATTTGATAAACATCAAAGGAAAGCTTCCAATTCTTTCTGGTTCAGTCATATGAGACAGTGATAGAACATATTGAATGTCTAGAGAATGATAGTACTCAATGACGTATGCCTTCAGGTTCATGACCTGAACGATGAGATCATACGGATGTTAAGAGTTTTTACATTCTTGTTATGTCCCTATTCAGATGTCATTGTGGATGGTAGATAGACAGCAATGACACACAAGACTAGATTGTGGTGTTGGTTGATGACAGAATCTCATTAGTCATGATATAGAGATATCAAATCAAACACATATGTACTTGTTAGAGAACAAGTGTACCGGACAGACCCACCGTGAGTTTGACACATGGAACCATGGGATGGTACTCACAGTCAGTACTCACAATGATGGTGGTGAGTGTGATTCTTTGACCTGAAATCACTACACTCAACACATGTCGTTGGGCACACTTTGACATCATCAAACACAGTCCTGAAACATGGGTTGTTATAAAGGTGATGATTGGGTGGCTTTGACACATGGGGCTTTTGAGGGGTGAGTGATAGATATGGGATTTGTCCCTCCTGAGGGAGTTTGATATCCATGGCCACTTGATGAGTAGGATTGAGATAGGCGTGCGCACGCATGTGTAAATCAGTATGCGATATTGATGTCATACATATCTCGTTCAATCTACTCTGAGATCAAGAAAGTGACTGAACGTTGACAGGATGACTGCTCCATGCCTCGAGTTCATTCCGGATATCAGTGACAAAGGAATTATACATATACTGTAACACCATTCACGGATTGTAGGATGAAAGTTGTTCTCCAACTTTCTACTTTCACTTGGGTTGCAATGATGTGTGACTAGGCACCGCTCTTTTCTTGTGAAGTCATAAGTGTTATGGACTTTCACTGCCAACGTGAAATGGACCTGCAGGGTCACACACATAGGATTTAACCTGGAAGAGGAGTTTTGTCCACAAAGCAATGTTTAGATTGATTACTAAAGGAGTTTAGTAGTTCAATTAAACACTCAATTAATCGATAGCTCAATATCATATTGTTCAAGGTGTTTGACGCATTGATTGGAGTATCAGATTGATTGAAATCACAACTGACTGATTTTGCCCAACCTGTGCTCCCAACCGATCGGCTCAAGTGTTGAACCGGTCGGCTGAGGATGTTGAACCGGTCGGCTGGAGTGTCCAACCGATCGGCTCATGACCAGGTTGAGAGGACCGGTTCAAGGGTTGAACCAATCGACTCAACTGGTGCAACTGACCAGTTGGGAAAGTCATGTCGGAAAGAATTTTCCTTTGGTTTCAAATTGCCCAATTTGATTGGGAATATTATTGGTATTCGATACCAATTGTGAAAGAAACAAAGAAAGTCTTTTTGAGCTGGATTAGGACCATGAACCGATCGGTCCAGGGAACCAACCGATCGGTTGGAGTGCCCCAAACGGTCGGCTCAGGTCCAACCGATCGGCTCAATGGCCGAACCGATCGGTTAAGTATGAACCCGATCATTTCAGGTTGCGAACCGGTTGCTTTTTGTGGAAAATCTCGAACCCTTCTACTCCTGCGTTTAGTCCCGTATTGCCCGGGATAGAGAACCCTGTCCCATGACCTTCATATATATATAGGGGTAGTGGGGGCTTCTCAGACAACAACTCAGTGCAACCAGTTGCTCTGCAAGTTGTCGTTGTCTCTGGTTTTGGTAACCGAGAGAGAGCCCGAGCAAGTGCTTCCCGCAAAAGGGAGGTGCAACAAGGGAAGGACAACTACAGTTGCAACTAGAGGCAGGAGAATGTGTTGGTGACTAGTATGTCAATAGGAGGGTGTGACTCCTTCCACTTCCTTGTGGGACAAGGAGAGTGGAGTTCCAGGTGGTCCGTGTGGACTACTACAGAGGCGGGAGGACAATGCCACTTAGGAGGACAACTGTCATCCGACAGTCTGGTAGGAGGAGGAGTCGTCAGTCCCGGTGCGACCAGGAGCTGCACAGACGTCGTCCAAGACCGGAGTTGAAGACCGCGCATTGCGCGAGGTATTGTCACTGAGCAAGCCTCGGGACAAGGTATGATTCCACAAACCATCCTTTCCTAATATATAGACGTTGACGTGTTTCCTCGGTATGGGTTGGGGGAGAAATTTTTTTGTTTCCGTTGCCTTCTCTGTCTCCCCTAATACCCAACAACATGTTCCATTCATATGATCTTATTTCATTGCTCATAATAAATTGCAACATTTACTTGTGATTTCATCATAAGATTAACGAACAATATCACATTATCATCATTATTCATGTATATGGTTAACCATTTATACATTGATATCTATTAAACCATCTCTATCTTTCCATCATATCATATTTATATATCACGTCTCAAGATTAGATCACATCATTATCTATATTAAACCATGGTTGTGCCAAACAAACTTATACAAGTGGCTTGTTTAACATATATCAAAACATTATTTAGTCTAATTGAGGTTCTCCTAACCCATATCATGAGGGCATTACCATGCTCAGTCTCTCTAAGCTAACTCAACTCTATGAGTATCTCATATGAATATGCTTTATCCTCACTCTTTTAGTCTAGGGTTGTCAGATTACCGTCATTGGCACTAGCAATAGGTTTACAAGCTCTAGCCACATAGAAAAAACCAAAACATGCTATGACATGCTCTTATCAGATCTCTACCCATGAAAACTATTTCTCAACTCTCTTTCTCTTATATACACACCACTAGATTCCTATATGGGAACCACCAACCTGAGCATGAGGCTTCACATAAAAACTAACATTGTTACCTACTCTAGGGTCTTGGGCATCTCTCCCTCACCCAGATGGTAGGTTCTCCGATACATGTTCATATTCACATGTACATATATAACCAGCCTCGCTCTGTCTCCAGGGTTTGGTCCTCCCAAGGACATCTAGGGTTCAACATATCTAAAGGTATCATGCATTAAGCAACTCAACTCAATCACTCAGGAGTATTCTAGTTTAGGACATATCATATCACATATTTCTCTTATTTCTCATATCTTGGAGTCTAGATTCTCTCACCTTCTCCCATTGGGTCTCACTCTCTCTAGAGTTAATCCTAAATTTGGTCCTAACACTAGAGTTCCTCCTTTGTCAAAGAGCTTGAGGCTCATGCTAACCCACATCTTATCTTAATGTACCAGATCTCATAAAAGAATGCATGCTTGCATCATCAGAACTTATCTCAAATCCTCGAATCTGAACTTAGATCCTCAAAGACAACATTGTTCATCATCAACCATCTTATATCATCTATGTAACACTTACATTGTATCATCAAAACTTATATCATATATTCCATCTGCCATATATTCCAACAAGGCTCTAGACATCTAATCTAGAACTACTCTCTCTTCTAGACTGATGTCATTCACTTTCACTTAGGTTGCTGGACCACCTCCTACTCGTACATGTGTGTGGACACATTTTTGTAATACATATATATAATAAAATATTATATAGTTTTTCTCCGATAAAACAAACGTCAGAGAAAACTATCGAGGTTCGATTCAATTAGAATAAAAAACCAAATCCAGAAAATGAGTGTCCCACTCATAGTAGAGAGTACAGTGTCATGAAAACTAGTGAAAAGGGTGAGAACATGGTGTTCACTAGTGTAGCCACTCTAGACAATGTGTGCCATATGTCTAGGGTTTCTCTTCCCTTGATGTAGATCATTTCCAAATAGTGCAACATCCCATACCGTTGCACTACAAGGAAAGAACGACATATAAGGACTTACTATACAACAAGCACCGGTCTACACCTAGTTCCTAGACATCTAGGTGCTAACCTAGAGGCTAGGTCAAATCTAGTCTCTAAAATATGACTAATCTAACCCTAAAGATTATTAAGTTCAAGATTCTTTAATTTTCAGTCGCATAGTGTGTAAATGTCAGGCTTTGCTATTGTTTATGCTCTAATACCACCTGTGACGTCTCCGGATTTTCTAAAACTTAATCTGATGTGTGACGTCCAAATTGAAACCCTCACCTCTATGAGAATCCCAAGTTTAACCTCACACACTAGGTTAAGAAGAAGAAAATCAAAGGAGGTCAGATGGAAAAATAGTACCACATGTACATGAACAATAGTAAAAGCATACAACACATGTTCACCATTCAACATATAATTACAACATGAATTGTTACAACATTTGATATTACATATTGAACAACAAACTTATACATATGCATGTACTACCACTAAACTATAGGATCTTAAGACACCAAGTCCACATGTACATCAGCTTGCCACACAACTCTAAATTATCCTGGATCTTCAAGAGCATATGTCCACAACCTAAACAAAAGATTACACGTGGTACACGTCAACACAATATTCAAGAATATTGCACTGAGTACGCCTACGTGTCTTTTATAAACCTCTCATCATATCTTTGTAATAAGATAAAACTAATACTTGGAAGTTATAAAGAAATATAAGAAAAAGAATATACTTGCACAAAGATGTACATTAACAAAAGAGAACACATATTTTAAGCTTATTTTCCATCATATATCTCGTACATCTGACACCAAGGGCTTTGATGTTTTTAGGCCTTATGATCTACTACCAATGAGTTTGAGATCATTATACATGTAATCTACTACCAAAGAGTTTGAGATCACTAATTCATTAAGGCCTTTATGATCTACTACCAAAGAGTTTGAGATCATTTACACATGTGATCTACTACCAAAGAGTTTGAGATCACTTCAATGCACTTTTAGTGCTATCACATGATGGATCAGATATCTTATGTTTCATGTGTTCATAGCCATAAGTATGAAAAATCAAGCAACATATCATACAAGAAAAATCATTTCATCCAATATCGTATATCAAGTATTTTACTACACATATAACACATGCATATTTTATAATAAGCCAAGTAAGAAGTAATGGCATACCTTGATCATAGAGACATTCTAATCACATATCACATTCCTAATGTCAACTATGTCCTTGTTAAACCAGAATAAGATAAGATCGTCTACTATCATCAAATTCTCATCATCATAACCCTAGTTATGACCATTTTAGGGTTTACTTAACTCATCAGTATATTCTCACTTTTACTTGTATCCTTGTCTTAGAATTATCATACTGATGTCATTTTTCAGATTGTGGTTCATTATCTGAACATTAAGTTCCATATCCTTTTTGTGCACATATTTATCCTAGGTTACATACATTAACCTAAATTAGGGTTTCATAACATGTATTAAGGGTCATCTTTATATAAGATTGATTTTGTGTATAAAACTGATCTCAGATCTACATATAATCTTCCAATTACTGATATGAGGGTATTCCATGAATTTCATCATTTTTTGAGGATCTATGTATTAATTGCTTTTTATTTAGGTATTATCCCTAGATGGCCATAAGAAGAAAATTACATGATTTTGTACATCAACATCATAATTACTTACATCATATGAATTATAAACATAATTATGGATTCATTGACATATTATCACAACTTTAGACCATCATTTTATATTTATTATCCATCATATGAGCATATATAATCTTACATGATATCACTTCTATTAGTGCATCAAAAGCCTGATATTATAATTCTGCTGTGTTCTACTCATTTTTCTGAACATTTCAGTATATTGTATATATTTTTGTGATATACAAGCTACTTACTATGAATTATATATGGACTGAGCATTTCAGGGATTTTACCTTTTTTGGGCCAATCAGAATGCAACATGTGGCAACTACGGTGCACTCTCCAACTTCTGGCATGCATTGAGCCGGCCGATTCTCAGCTCCTGGACCGGTCCGCATCTCTATTTCACTGGTTAAAGCTTGGTCTAGTAATGAATGCATATTCATCCAAGTTCATTCGCCATGTTGGGCCCAATTTTGCTTAGTATTTTTGCCTTTATTGGTTTTATCTTCTAATATGCGCATTGACTGGGCTTAATCAAATTTTTCCCTATTTTAACTCAATTTTGGCACCTAGTTGCAGGTCATGTTGAGCTTAAGAATACCCAACCATAGATAATTGGGCCTTTCTTCACTTCAACGGAAATCCAAGGCAGATCCACCTTGTGCTCTTCTTTGATTCTAAACGCACCGTAACCCACCTTCTCGGTTGCGTCCTTTTCCACCTGCTAACCCTACAACCATGATCGTGGTTCCCTTTCCTGACCTCCGCACCCATGCTTCCTCTTCACAGTAGCATCACCCGCTCCCACGTCTGTGGTCAACCTAACTGCGACCCACGGTTTCATCACAACATTACCGCGACCCCTCCTGGTTACACCGCGACCTACTCCTATTCTTCTCCCTGCTTTACACTGCGATCACTATATCACTCACCAACCAAATTGTGACTCTCCCCTTTGGCCCTAGACAAAATCGTGACCAATCTACTATTAACTGTGCCCATGGTTCCCAAGCCAGCAACCACAATCGCAGTGTCTGTAGCACTGAACCGCGATCAGTAAAAAGTTGAGGACCGCAACCAAGCCAAAAGCAACAGAGCTATCTGCCCAGCTATGCCTATAAATAGGCCCCAACTCCCTCACTCGAGACATCCTCTCCAGACGCCATTAGGCTACATGTCTACCTTGAGCCTAAGGAGACGATCTCTACAGCCAAGAGCCTACCTCCGTGGTGGACTTGCACCCCCGTTCATCCAGATTTGAGGTGGAAACCAAGACCTACAAGCCACTCCATCCAGATCTAGATCCAAATCTAGATATGTTGCATCCAAACCGTGTCATGCCTCCATCACGTCCACGAGTTGCTCCTCCTGCTGTGAGCAAGGACCACGAGAAGAGAGAGAAGATCTGCCCCGTCTTCCATGGTGTTCTTCCCTCCTCGTCCATATCTACCCCGACATTGTGTAGAAGACCATTTCTCCACTTAGCTACGATCATCTTCTTCACCATGTTCATGGCGGAATCTTCTCCCTCTCTCTCTTAGCCATCTTATTTCTCACATCATGAGCGAGTAGTTTCTTTTCAGTGGGGTGCGGGGACTAGCCCCACCGTCCATGCTTATATTGTTGGTATGTATGCCCTGAGAGCCAATCATGGGATGGTTGGTGGGATACATTAAGATTGATTTGATAAACATCAAAGGCAAGCTTCCAATTCTTTCTGGTTTAGTCATATGAGATAGTGATAGAACAGATTGAATGTCTAGAGAATGACAGTACTCAATGACGTATGCTTTCAGGTTGTGGACCTGAACGATGAGATCATACAGATGCTAAGAGTTTGTACATTCTTGTTATGTCCCTAGTCGGATGTCATTATGGAAGGTAGATAGACAACAATGACACACAAGACTAGATTGTGGTGTTGGTTGATGATAGACTCTCATTAGTCATGATATAGAGATATCAAACCAAACACATAGGTACTTGTTAGAGAACAAGTGTACTGGACAGACCCACCGTGAGTTTGACACATGGAACCATGACATGGTAGTCACAGTCAGTACTCACAGTGATGGTGGTGAGTGTGATTCCTTGACCTGAAATCACTACACTCAACACATGTCGTTGGGTACACTTTGACATCATCAAACGCAGTCCTGAAACATGGGTTGTTATAAAGGTGATGATTGGGTGGCTTTGACACATGGGGCTTTTGAGGGATGAGTGATAGATATGGGATTTGTCCCTCCTGAGGGAGTTTGATATCCATGGCCACTTGATGAGTAGGATTGAGAAAGGCGTGCACGCATGTGTGAATCAGTATGTGATATTGATGTCATACATATCTCTTCCAATCAACACTGAGATCAAGAAAGTGAATGAACGTTGACAGGATGACTGTTCCATGCCTCGAGTTCATGCGGGATATCAGTGACAAAGGAATTATACATTCACTGTAACACCATTCACGAATTGTAGGATTGAAAGTTGTTCTCCAACTTTCTATTTCACTTGGGTAGCACTGATGTGTGACTAGGCACCCCTCTTTGCTTGTGAAGTCATAAGTGTTATGGACTTTCACTGCCAACGTGAAATGGACCTGCAGGGTCACACACATAGGATTTAACCAGGAAGAGGAGTTTTGTCCACAAACAATGTTTAGATTGATTACTAAAGGAGTTTAGTAGTTCAATTAAACACTCAATTAATTTATAGCTCAATGTCATTATGTTCAAGGTGTTGGACACATTGATTGTAGTATCAGATTGATTGAAACTGCAATTGACTATTTTTGCACAATTTGCACTCCCAACCGATCAACTCATGTGATGAACCAATCGACTGAGCTTGGTGAACTGATCAGCTCAGATGGTGAGTCGATCGGCTCATGGACAGGGTGAAAGGATCGGTTCAAGTGTTGAAACAATTAGTTCTACTGGTCCAACCGAGCAAGTTGGGAAAGTAGGATTGGTGAGAAATTTCTTTTCGTTTCACTTACCCAATTTGATTGGAACAAGGATTGGTATTAGGTACAAATTAGAAACAAAAGAAGAAAAGTCAATCAGGAACTAACCAGGATCACGAAATGACCGGTTCAGAAGTGAACTGACTGTTTCATGGGTCCCAACTGATCAGTTGAGGTGTCAACCGACCGGCTCAGGTCCCTGACCGACCGTTTCAGAAATGAAACGATCGGTTCCGATTGCGCAGTTGGCTGTTTTTGTGGAAAATCTCGAACCCTTCTACTCCTGCTTTTGTCCCGCATTGCCCAGGATAGAGAACCTAGTCCCATGACCCTCCTATATATAGGGGTATTGGGGGCTTCTCAAAGAACAACTCAGTGCAACCAGTTGCTCTGTAAAGTTGTCATTCTCTCTGGTTTTGGTAACCGAGAGAGCCCGAGCAAGTGTTGTTGGTATGTATGCCCTGAGAGCCAATCATGGGATGATTGGTGGGATACATTAAGATTGATTTGATAAACATCAAAGGCAAGCTTCCAATTCATTCTGGTTCAGTCATATGAGATAGTGATAGAACAGATTGAATGTCTAGAGAATGACAGTACTCAATGACGTATGCCTTCAGGTTCATGACCTGAACGATGAGATCATGCAGATGCTAAGAGTTTGTACATTCTTGTTATGTCCCTAGTCAGATGTCATTGTGGAAGGTAGATAGACAACAATGACACACAAGACTAGATTGTGGTGTTGGTTGATGACAGAATCTCATTAGTCATGATATAGAGATATCAAACAAAACACATAGGTACTTGTTAGAGAACAAGTGTACCAGACAGACCCACCGTGAGTTTGACACATGGAACCATGAGATGGTAGTCACAGTCAGTACTCACATGAACCGATCGGTTCAGGGCACCAACCGATCGGTTGGAGTGCCCCAAACGATCGGCTCAGGTCCAACTGATCGGCTCAATGGCCGAACCGATCGGTTCAGTTGTGAACCGATCATTTCAAGTTGCGAACCGGTTGCTTTTTGTGGAAAATTCTCAAACTCTTCGACTCCTGCTTTAGTCCCATATTTCCGGGCACAGAGAACCCTGTCCCATGACCCGCCTATATATATAGGGGTATTGGGAGCTTCTCAAAGTACAACTCAATGCAAGCCGGTTGCTTTGTGAAGTTGTCGTTCTCTCTGGTTTTGGTAACCGTGAGAGATCCCGAGCAAGTGCTTCCCGCAAAAGGGAGGTGCAGCAAGGGAAGGACAACTGCAGTTGCAACTGGTAGCAGGAGAGTGTGTTGGTGACTAGTACGTCAACAGGAGGGTGCGACTCCTTCCACTTCCTTGTGGGACAAGGAGAGTGGAGTTCCAGGTGGTCTGTGTGGACTACTACAGAGGCGGGAAGACACTGCCGCTCAGGAGGACAACTGTCATCCGACAGTCCGGTAGGAGGAGGAGGAGTCAGTCTCGGTGCGACCAGGAGCTGCACAGACACCGTCCAAGACCGGAGTTGAAGACCGCATAAGGCGCGAGGTATTGTCGCTGAGCAAGCCTCGGGACAAGGTATGATTCCACAAACCATCCTTTCCTATTATATAGATGTTGACGCGTTTCCTCGGTATGGGTTGGGGGAGAAGTATTTTTTGTTTCCGCTGCCTTCTCTGTCTCCCATAAAACCCTACAGTGGTATCAGAGCCACGTCAACTGCTCTATATTTTAGGAATATCGATATGATCGATTTTGGTTTGTCGCCTTTATTTATTGCATGCGATGCGAATAATATCGGCTTTATGCATGTCCAATCTTAAATCCACAAATCCCTAATTACATATATGATATGTATTATTAATGCACTCGATACGCATCGCCCTTAAACGAGTTTTGTGGTGGATGTGTGTAGCATGATTATGGCCTATAAACCCCTATTTGTGTTTGGTTGTTTGTGGTTGCTTGCATCTCGGTCTGCGCACCGATCTTCCCTCTCTTATTCCTGATGTAACTCAAAATAATTCCAGATTCTTTTCTACCTTTGCTCCCCCCGAATGTAACTCGGGATTTTCCTTTTTAAAGCAATGTAATTATTAGGATAGATTTTATTTCCTGTTATGTCGAAGACCGGTGGACATCAAGACGACAGCTGAAACGATCGGTTCAAGGCGTGAACCGATCGTTTGACGTTCCAGACGGTCGGTTCAAGGAGTGAACCGATCGGTTGATGACCGGTTCGAGGAGCAAGACGAGCGGGTGGCAGACATGACGAGATGCATGACAACCAGGCGAACCGATCGATTGGAGGAGCCAACCGATCGGCTGGTGGCACCCAGACGACCGACTGGAGAGTACAGATCATTCATGTGATGAGTTGATCTACTCGGATGGCAAGGCACAGAGTTCATCTTGTACAGGTTGCATGTGATGTAGACCTAGATGACCGTGATTCCTCTTGGCTAGAGGAATCACATTAGGATTGCCATAATCATCACTTTTTATCGTATGTGCATGTTTTCTGTGGGATATAGCATGTATACGATATGTACTATGTATTGTGGTGATTGGATATGTATATGTATATAAAAACCAAATCCCTCATTAAAATATTAAGTCTTATATGCCTTCCATTAGCGGCACACATGAAAAGCTCGATCGACCAAGCGTAGGTTACGCCAAAGCGTGGTGCGCCATCTATCTTGTGGAAGTGTGAAGGGTAGACATGTAGGTTCTGCCAAAGTAGGGTGCATGTTTACCGTGTCGGCTTTTGGGTTAGACTTAACTGGTGATTCTTAGAGCGTCTAGGCCCAGAGGCAAGGAATGTTCATGGGAAAGTGTTGTGCATGTTCATTCAACAAGAGTTGCATATGATGCAATTGGCAAGAGTTGCCTACCTAAGAGATCTAAGTTGTGGGCGATCAGCCAAAGCTGACTCATGACTTAGAGGATTTCAGGATCTTGCCCACTAGAAGGTTGTACGCTGCAATCTTCCGAATTGATGGTGAGGGCTATCAATTTGAACTAAAATAGTGGGAGTGATAATTAATTAAAGGCCTAATTTTATCGTCAACTTTTCAAATCAATCAAACAAGTCAAAAATGAGTTTTTGGACTAAAATTGCATATATTTCCTTTTTGTTAAAATAAATGGTTAATCAACAAATCACTTTATTTGCGATCGGTCTTTGAGACCAACAAATTAAATGGGAATAATTCCACGACTGGTTAGGATGATGATGAGAAGTGTTCTCAATCAAAGAGCGAAAGCTCTCAGTCCTAGTTATACCAGAACCAGATGAACTCGATCCCACCACATCAATGGATGAAAGTATGCTTATGGAAGCATGCTGAGGATGAAATTGATGAGGAGTGCTTGATGTTGTGTTCTCTAAACTATGAGTTGTAGAGACAACATGAGACATATGATGTCTCCAAGATATTGTCCTAGTATGTCATGACAGAAGGAGATCCAGTAAGGTATTCACACACTCAATGTGATTGGGTATGTGGAAAACCTGATTAAGAAGGATTCTCTCTGAGCCAAGAGTTGGCTATTAGTATGATACTGCAAATGTTGTGAGAATCATACAATTCATGATAAGCTACAACCTGAATAACTTTGACAAAGTTGTTGGACATGTTGAGGATAGTAGAGGCAAAGATGAAGAAAGACAAACTACAGTCATTGATATGATCAAAGAAAAGGTAAGTCTTAAGGGCAAGAATAAGGGCAAAGAAAAGAAGTGTTCTACTGCTAGCCGACAATCCAAGCCGTCTTCAGCCTCAAGGCACATGGTGAAAGGGTGTATGAGGGATTGCCCTCTATATCTGGAAGAACAAAAGAAGATGAAGGAGGGGATGGAGATCTCCACCTAAGGTATCAGGAAATGAACCGCTTCTTTATCTGAGGTATATGATACCAAGATATGGATATGTCATATATGATATGCAATATCCGCAAAGAAGTGATGGCCTTTGTGAAAGGACCAAGAAAGAAGTACCCATCATTGGAGAAAATGTTGCGGCCATAGATAGGAGTATCTTTCAGTTTATTTCAGCCTAAAGGGCACGAAATAGAGTTGAAAACTGTTATTTCATATATTGCCAATAGATAGAAACACTTTATTATTGCATATTGTATGACAATGATGGCAATTAATAAAGTTGATGTTTCAATCTTAAAGATATGATCTTTGTGGCAATGCCTTGTTTATCTTGTGATACATGGTATGCATAAGATAAAATGATACCAAAAGTTAATGATAACTCAAACAATCAAATTAGCATCAATCATGAGAAATTCATTTCTAGTTTCCATGTGATGGATAAATCTAGACTCTTTTGGTTAGAGAACCAATAAGAGACATGAATCTCTTGTACATGATTAATCAATCTTCACTAATGTAGTGGGAGAATGATTATCCTATTAGGTATAATACATGTGATGTATTTACATACCTATTGGAGTAAATGCTAATACTTCAAATGGTGTTTAGAGAAATACCAATATGAATATCTTGAAGTGTTCAAGATTATCATAGATGAAGTACAAATTTGGTAAAGTGTTAATTCTTGATGAGATCAATGAAAGAAATACTTGAACCAAATGTTTGAGATCCTTATGAGTGATTATGATAGTGTATCATAGTGAACTCATGATTAAGGCATAGTGATGTCTAAATCAAGAAGGAATCATACTCTAAGGAGTTAGAGAATGATTATTGAATAACTGAATTCTTCTTAATAAAAGAATACCCCACACTAATAAAGGAAATTAAGAATCACAAGGGTTGTGAGTTCTTATATCCTTAACAGATACACCTCAATTATCTATGTGATGAGTTGTTCATGTGATGAGTCAACTATCAAGATGAATATGAGGAACCGAATCTTGAGTTATGGTTTATGACCATTACATCCTAAATGACATCCATGTGAACCATAAGGTATGACCTTGATGGTAGCACTCATTGGATCATATCCATAAGTGCAAATGAGTCTTAAGTGTTAAGACACATGGATAACATTTTGAGAAGGATGATGCTTGTTAATTGCAACTTAATGACTAAGACGTTTGGCATATGGATACTAAAACCGCATTCCTATGAGGAATAAAACAAGGATGTGTACGTGACACATCCTATAAGGTTTATGAATCCACTAGTGCAAATGAAGTATATAAGTTACAATGGACTAATCAATGTGATTGATTGAGTACAAGCAACTCAAAATTGGATCTTTACTTTGATGATATAGTCAAAGGGTTTGATTGATATGTCAAAGATAAAGAAGGGATCTGTGATTTAGTGGTAGCGTATTTACATTCCACATATTGATGTGAAATGGAATTGTTCTAGAATGGAAATCCAAAAGTGGAAATTATCTTTAAGGAAGATAGAGATGTTTCCTATGTGATAGGAATAGAGATCTATAGAGATAGTTCTCGACAAATCTCTTGACCTGGAAAAGAGATAGCTTACATTGGCAATCTGTACTGAAGGGTTCAGTATGCACAGATTCAGTGGGAGAAAACTTGTCCATGTTATATGGATATTAGTATCCCAAGGCCAAGTGTCCAATTCTTATGAAGAATGGGAACACTAAGAATAGATATGGATCTATCATGTATGTAATCATCCCATTGTCTTGCATGGCAAGAATAAAATGCATTCATCATCTTGTATGTAGGACATGGCAATATGATGTGCTCATCCTGATAACTCATATGTACGACATGACGAGTGGATGTATGTCTACTTCCAGTAAGGGTTACTGGAATACCATAAGAACTTGATAAGTACTTATGAAGTACTAGTTCCATGAAGATAAGGAAGAGTTTGATGTAAAGAGTTACATTGATGCGAACTTCTGAAAGGACAGAAAATTAATCGCAAAATATACATAGGATATATAAAAGTGAAAGTTGGTTGATAATTGGAAATGTTCTAATAAAACTATTTAAAAGGAAATGTCGAGTATCTATGTGTTAGAGAACAGTAGTAGATACTATATGGATCTGGAAGTTCATGAGATGAACTTATAGATATTCCACTCATTAATGACAAGTCTGGAATCCTTGATCATGCAATGTGGCTAAAGGTTAGCAAAGGAATACTAGATGGCATATTACGGCAACTCCATCTCATACGTGTGACGTTCAGCGAAGAGATGTTGGCACTAGAGCACAGTAACATGTGGGACATGTTTCAATATCACTATGAATATGATTCAAGAGTGATTGGCTCACCGTGCAAGTGGGAGTCTGTTGGTATGTATGCCCTGAGAGCCAATCATGGGATGATTGGTGGGATACATTAAGATTGCTTTGATAAACATCAAAGGAAAGCTTCCAATTCATTCTGGTTCAGTCATATGAGATAGTGATAGAACAGATTGAATGTCTAGAGAATGACAGTACTCAATGACGTATGCCTTCAGGTTCATGACCTGAACGATGAGATCATACGGATGCTAAGAGTTTGTACATTCTTGTTATGTCCCTAGTCGGATGTCATTGTGGAAGGTAGATAGACAACAATGACACACAAGACTAGATTGTGGTGTTGGTTGATGACAAAATCTCATTAGTCATGATATAGAGATATCAAACCAAACACATAGGTACTTGTTAGAGAATAAGTGTACCGGACAGACCCACCGTGAGTTTGACACATGGAACCATGAGATGGTAGTCACAGTCAGTACTCACAGTGATGGTGGTGAGTGTGATTCTTAGACCTGAAATCACTGCACTCAACACATGTCGTTGGGCACACTTTGACATCATCAAACGCAGTCCTGAAACATGGGTTGTTATAAAGGTGATGATTGGGTGGCTTTGACACATGGGGCTTTTGAGGGGTGAGTGATAGATATGGGATTTGTCCCTCGTGAGGGAGTTTGATATCCAAGGCCACTTGATGAGTAGGATTGAGATAGGTGTGTGCACGCATGTGTGAATCAGTATGTGATATTGATGTCATACATATCTCCTTCAATCTACTCTGAGATCAAGAAAGTGAATGAACGTTGACAGGATGACTGTTCCATGCCTCAAGTTCATTCGGGATATCAGTGACAAAGGAATTATACATTCACTGTAACACCATTCACGGATTGTAGGATGAAAGTTGTTCTCCAACTTTCTACTTTCACTTGGGTAGCACTGATGTGTGACTAGGCACCGCTCTTTGCTTGTGAAGTCATAAGTGTTATGGACATTCACTGCCAACGTGAAATAGACCTGCAGGGTCACACACATAGGATTTAACCTGGAAGAGGAGTTTTGTCCACGAAGCAATGTTTAGATTGATTACTAAAGGAGTTTAGTAGTTCAATTAAACACTCAATCAGTCAATGGCTCAATATCGTATGGTTCAAGGTGTTGGACGCATTGATTGGAGTATCGGATTGATTGAAATCGTAATTGACTGATTTTTCCCAACCTGTGCTCCCAACAGATCGGCTCATGTGATGAACCGGTCAGCTGAGGTGCTGAACCGGTCGGCTGGAGTGTCCAGGCCAATCGGCTCATGCCCAGGTTGAAACGACCGGTTTAAGAGTTGAACCGATCGGCTCAACTGGTGCAACCGACCAGTTGGGAAAGTCATGTCGACAAGAATTTTTCCTTTGGTTTCAAATTGCCCAATTCAATTGGGAATAACATTGGTATACGATACCAATTGAGAACGAAACAAGGAAAGTCTTTTTGAGCCGGATTAGGACCATGAACCGATCGGTTCAGGGCACCAACCGATCGGTTGGAGTGCCCCAAACGATCGGCTCAGGTCCAACCGATCGGCTCAATGGCCGAACCGATCGGTTCAGTTGTGAACTGATCATTTCAAGTTGCGAACTGGTTGCTTTTTGTGGAAAATTCTCGAACCCTTCTACTCCTGCTTTAGTCCCATATTTCCGGGCACAGAGAACCCTGTCCCATGACCCGCCTATATATATAGGGGTATTGGGAGCTTCTCAAAGTACAACTCAATGCAAGCCGGTTGCTTTGCGAAGTTGTCATTCTCTCTGGTTTTGGTAACCGTGAGAGATCCCGAGCAAGTGCTTCCCGCAAAAGGGAGGTGCAGCAAGGGAAGGACAACTACAGTTGCAACTGGTAGCAGGAGAGTGTGTTGGTGACTAGTACGTCAACAGGAGGGTGTGACTCCTTCCACTTCCTTGTGGGACAAGGAGAGTGGAGTTCTAGGTGGTCCGTGTGGACTACTACAGAGGCGGGAGGACACTGCCGCTCAGGAGGACAACTGTCATCTGACAGTCCGGTAGGAGGAGGAGTCGTCAGTCCCGGTGCGACCAGGAGTTGCACAGACACCGTCCAAGACCGGAGTTGAAGAACGCGCAAGGCGCGAGGTATTGTCGCCGAGAAAGTCTCGGGACAAGGTATGATTCCACAAACCATCCTTTCCTATTATATAGATGTTGACGCGTTTCCTCGGTATGGGTTGGGGGAGAAAATTTTTTTGTTTCCGCTGCCTTCTCTGTCTCCCATAAAACCCTACAAGTGCTACCCGATAAGGGAGGCACATCAAGGGAAAGACAACTGCAGAAAGCGACTGGTGGCAGGAGAGTGTGTCAGTGACTAGTACGCTGACAGGAGGGTGCGACTCCTTCCAATTCCTTGTGGGACAAGGAGATATTGGAGTTCCAGGTGGTCCGTGTGGACTACTTCATAGGAGGGAGATTTCTGCCGCTCGAAGGACAACTGTCAATCCCAACAGTCCCTGTGAGACCAGGAGTCGTCAGTCCCGGTGCGACCAGGAGCTGCACAGACACCGTCCAAGACCGGAGGTGAAGACCGCGCAAGCCGCGAGGTATTGTCTCCGAGCGAGCCTCGAGACAAGGTATGATTCCACAAACCATCCTTTCCTATTGTATAGACGTTGACGCGTTTCCTTGTTTTGGGTTTGGGAAGGAGAAAATTTTTGTTTCTGCTTCCTTCTCTGCCTCCGCTAAAACCCAACATATATGTCTTTCATTAAACATTCCATGGCATGTATATAACTTTTCATTTCATTGTCAA
Organism: Alisma plantago-aquatica; assembly: GCA_963693085.1. Lineage (NCBI taxonomy): Eukaryota > Viridiplantae > Streptophyta > Magnoliopsida > Alismatales > Alismataceae > Alisma > Alisma plantago-aquatica. The sequence goes on along the minus strand of OY856409.1, from coordinate 5,816,925 downwards.
TTATCGATTTTTACTTGTGGATTGATAACCTACTTGCATTTATCTTGTTCGTTCCTATGTTGCATAACTTCTATATGTAGGATTTGAATGTCGATTAACGTAGGGATTCCTTGAGGTCATAAGTGTATGATCCATGAGGGAACGAGCCATCTAGCCCATGGTGACGCTTCTATGTTCCAAAACATCCTAACGGAGGACCACAACTTTAGTTGGATAATTGTATCTTTGGAATCGTAAGTGTGTGATCTGGATGGTAACGAGACATCTGATGCCTAAGGTGATGCTTACGCAAACCTAAACATCCTTCGGGGAAGGTTCTCATCAGTTCTAATTGGATAGTTATATCTAGCCTGGATGTTTGTGTTTGGACATGTTTGCATGTGTAGTGGCGGTGAAACCTGGGACCACCCCAGTGATCCCCATCATTAATCTTTAGTCAACTTTTAATCCTACTCATTACTTTCCTCACATTTATTTTAATTAACCTCAAACCAATCTTTGTTCTAAATATTAGTCTTGATTCAACTAGATTCGACTAGTAAAAGATTCTTAAAAATGTTGTCCCTTGGGATTCAATCCTCAACTATACTACAATAATGTTTTGGTTAAACACTCTGGGATTTCAACCCCGAGTGAATTTGTTAGTGCGATAATAGGCCACGTCAAATTCTGACACTGTTATGGGGGACAATGAAATCATGTAGTTGAATCTAGTTCTATTAAGGCTAATTTAGGATTTTTCTTTTAATTTTGATACAATCGAGCATCTACTTGGATTTGATGCTACTCCATCCATCTTACTTCCAAAAGACCTTTCCATCCTAGGTGCCCTCAAAGACTAGTGCATGCACCGCTCGAATAGTTCCAGCCTTGCTACTAGCTTTGGCCCTGAGATAGAAAGAACCTTTCATTGTCAGAGTAGAGAGAACCAAGCTATGATGGCACAAGAGGAGGATATTGCCCGAAGGGTGGCTCAAGCCCTTAATGCACAATGAGAAAGGCTTATGCAAGAAGCCCGAGCTATAGTTCAAGAAGAAATCCAGGCAGCGCAAGCAACGACTCAACAAGCTAAATTACAAAAAGACCTTAGGGAGTTATGAATCCCTAAAGATGTTGACGTTCATCACCCAATAAAACCTCCTCCCATCAACGCTCAAAATTTTGAGATACGGGCGCATTAGATCACTTTACTTCAAAATAGCCCTTTCTATGGTAAGCAAGGAGAAGATAGTCAAGAATATCTTTCTGAGGTTTGTAGATCTATGTGCTTTGACAAAGAAGATTGGAGTCATAGATGATGCCACCAGGCTCTTTTATTTCAAATACTCTCTTGTCAATAGAGCCAGGAGTTGGTACAACTCTTTGCAATGTGAACCTGTCACTACTTGGGAACAACTTCAAAAAGTTTTTCTAGAGAAATTCTATCCTCATTCTCTCACCTATGAAATTAGGGGTCAAATAACACAGTTCACTCAGGTCCCTGGTGAAACCCTTGAAGAAGCATGGGAAAGATATAAAGAGCTCCTACGCAAGTATCCACACCATGGCATTCCTAAGAATAAACCCATCGAAATCTTTTATAGAGGTGTGGATGATGATATCAAGAAGTTTTTAGACTCCTCGTATGGAGGAAACTTCATGCGTCAAAGCTATGATAGAGCATGGAAGGTTGTCACCCTTGGAGCTGGAAATCAAGCCAACTAGGGTAGACCCGTAAGTAAAGGAGTGCTAAAAGTTGCTATGGCAGAAGCTACTCCTGAGTACAAGTCTATCACCGAGTCTCTTAATCTTCTAGTTGCCAAGTAAGACCATCTTGAATCATCTCTTGCTGCCTATGAAAGTAGACGTTCTCCCCCTTGACAACAAGAACAAGTCAAGTCAACTTCACTGTTCTGTGAAGCATGTAAAGGCACCGATCATTCTATGCTAGCCTGTAATATCCTCTATGATGTTGTTCTGGGCAACGCTTGTGCCCAAGGAGATAATGGTCAAATGGAAAATCTGAATGTTGTCAACACTATCCCTGGTCAGGGGTATTATAATCTGAATAATATAGGAACCATCTAGGTTTTCAATATGGAAATCCTTATGGAGTGGAAAACTCACGACAACTTGGTTTAAATAATCAACAACGAGGTGCACCAGGATTCCAGTATAACCAACAACAAAATTTCTGGAATCAAGGGAACTTTAGAGGTAACTTCCAAAATAGAAACTACAACAATTATCAGAAGAATTCTCATTTGTAGAATCCAAACCAAGTCCCTTATCAAAAACAAGGACAAAAAGCCAGTCCCATCCCTCCTGATAACAAACTCTCAGCCATTGAAAAGAAGTTGCAGTCACAACAGACTATGATAGGAAACCAGCAAGCCCATCAGTAGGCTATCAAATCTCAACTAGCTCAACTTTCTTCTAGCCTCAAGCCACCTACTGGAGCTTTTGTTGGCCAATTAAAGAACAATCCTAAGAATCCTAAATAACTGAAGGCTGTCACCACCAGGTCTGGAAAAGACTATTTTGGTCCCCCTGTCAAGTAACCTATGGTTATTATAGATGATGATGACTTTGTGTCTACCCAAGACTCTATAGTATATGAACCTCAATCGAAAGAACCATCAACCGATGATAAGACAGACAAAGCAAGTTTAGAAGAACCTATTGTTACCAAATTTGAAGCAACACCGGAGCCAGATGTGCCAGTGTACAATCCTCATCCTCCTTTCCCAGCTTGTTTGAAGCAAACAAGGCTTGACACACATTTCAACAAGTTCAAGGAAGCTATGAAGAAGCTTCATGTTGATATACCCTTTCTTGATGCTCTGGCTGAGATACCTGCTTGGACAAAGTACTTGAAGTCTCTCCTCACAAGGAAGTATATAACTGAAGAATATGAGATAGTAAAGTAAACGACAACCACTTCCGATATCATTCAGAGCAAAATCCCAAAGAAGTTGAAAGACCTAGGATCCTTTGGGATTTCGTTCCATATTGGTGACTCTTCATGTAAGAAGGGATTGGTCGATCTTGGTGCTAGCATCTCTATCAAGCCACTTAGCCTTTGCAAGAGGCTAGGGTTTGCAGAACTGCTTCCAACTGGCATGACCATACAACTTGCAGACAATTATGTGACTCTCCCTTTGGAAATCATCGAGGATGTCCCAGTCAAGGTAGGAAAAGACTCTTATGTCCCATGTGACTTTGTCATCATGGAAATAAAAGAAGACGCCAGATACCCTAATATCTTTGGTCATCCATTCCTTGCCACTGCGAGAGGTCTGATTGATGTTGAAGCAGGAACCTTGCTCCTTAGACTAGGTAAAGAAACTCTCGAGTTCAAAGTTTTTGAAAGTATGTGAAGACCAAGCATGCAAGTGGAAGTCTATTTGATTGATTGCATAGAGAAAGTGTCACTCCTTACTTAAGAGGATTATGAACAAGATGATCCTTTAGAAATGACTCTAACAAACCCGATTGCTGATAACTCCATCGATGAACTAGTAAAGAATTGTGTTCTCCAATTTAATGTTGCCAAAGAAGATCCTGAAGACAAATTTGAAGAACTCAAGGCTATGAATGTTACTGAAGAACCATGCAAGAAACCAGAAGCTCTTGAAATGAATCCCCTACCCGAGGAATTGAAGTGCATGTTTCTAGATGATCTCAAGGTATGTCCAATTATCATAAATTATGATCTAACGTCCGAACAAAAAGATAAACTCTTGAAAGAACTAAGGGAAAGAAGAAAAGCTATCGACTATAAGATGAGTGATCTCACTGGGGTCAGTCAAGCACTTTGCATGCACAAAATCCCCATGGTGGAAGACCACAAGCCGACTTTCGAACATCAATGAATGTTGAATCCAAATATGAAAGAAGTAGTCTGCCGTGAAGTCATTAAATTGCTCACTACAAGAATCATCTATCCTATAACTGACTCGCCATGGGTGAGTCCCAAAGAAAGGTGGCACTACCATGATACAAAATGAAAATAATGAACTCATCACCACCCAAACAGTCACTGGCTAGAGGATGTATATTGATTACAGGAAATCAAATAAGGCCACACACAAAGATCATTTCCTGATGCCTTTTCTAGATCAAGTGTTAGAGCGACTGGCTAACTAGGATATTTCTACTATCATGATGGTTACTCCAGTTTCTATCAAATTCCTATACATCCAGATGACCAAGAGAAAACAACTTTCATTTGCCCCTTTGGAGCATACGCCATTAGAAGGATGCCATTCGGGCTTTGTAATGCGCCTGCAACCTTCCAACATTGCATGACAGCCATATTTGCTGGTCTAACTGAAACTATCATGGAAGTTTTCATGGATGATTTCTCTGTATATGGGGATTCGTATGACTTGTGCCTGAAGCATCTCTCCCTTGTCCTCAAATGGTGTGAAGAAGCACATCTTGTGTTAAACTGGGAGAAGTGTCACTTTATGGTAAAGGAAAGCATAGTCCTTGGCCATAGGGTCAGTAATCGAGGAATTGAAGTAGACAAGGCGAAGATCAAAGTGATTTCCAAACTCTCTATCCCAACCAATGTAAGAGAGGTTTGCATGTTCCTTAGTCATGATGGCTTTTACAGAAGATTTATCAAAGATTTCTCCAAGATAACCAAGCCTATGACCAACTTGTTACTAAAGGATGTTGATTTCCATTTTGATGAAGAATGCATCAAGAATTTCAACAACCTAAAGCATGCTCTTACAACAACACCCATCATCTGAGCTCCAGATTGGGGGCACCCATTTGAAATTTTGTGTGATGCCAGTGATTACGTAGTCGGTGCTGGCTTAGGCCAGTGCATAGAAAGGAAACATCATATCATCTACTATGCATCAAAGACCCTTGATGAAGCTTAGAGTAATTATGCAACTACTGAGAAGGAACTCTTAGCAGTAGTGTAGGCGTTTGACAATTTCAGATCCTACCTCATTGGTTCAAAGGTTGTTGTTTATACATATCATGCTACTATTCGTTCCCTCTGGAAAAAGAAAGATGCAAAACCCAGGCTGATCAGATGGACTCTCCTCTTACAAGAATTTGATCTGGAGATAAGAGATAATAAAGGAACAAAGAATGTTGTGGCTGACCACTTGAGTAGTATCCACGTCTGGGACACTGAAAAGATCCCAATTAATGATTCTCTTCCAGATGACCAACTCATGAAAGTATCAGAAACTACTCCTTGGTACTCTGACTATGTGAACTACCTCACCGCCGATGTCATCCACTCTGAATGTAACGTAAAAGCACTGAAGAAATTCATGCATGATGTGAGGCAATATCACTGGAATGAACCGTACCTCTTCAAGCTTTGTGCTGATGGTCTCTACATAAGTTGTATCACTGAGGAGAAGCCCAACTTGTTTTAGAGAAATGCCACTCAGGCCTAGTTGGAGGCCATACAAGTTCAAAGAAAATTGCTTTGAAGGTTTTGCAATGTGTTTTATTTTGGCCGAACATATCTAGAGATGCCTACAACTTTGTTCTATAATGTGACAAGTGCCAGAGAATGGGTAACATTACGAAAAGAGATGAGATGCCACTTAAGCTATGGCAAGAAGTAGAGATTTTTTATGTTTGGGGAGTGGACTACATGGGCCCATTCCCATCCTCACATGGATTTTGTTACATTCTAGTTGCAGTGGATTATGTCTCTAAATGGGTAGAGGCCATACCAATAGTCACTAGCAATTCAAAACATGTCATCCAAATGTTCAAAGACATTATATTTCCCCATTTTAGAGTCGCACACACTCTGATATTCGACGGAGGTTCTCATTTTCTGGAAAAAAGCTTTGAAGTGTTGTTAAGAAGATATGGTGTAACACACAAGGTAGCCTCCCCCTACCATCCGCAGACAAGTGGACAAGTAGAGGTGTCAAACCGTCAACTCAAGGCTATCCTAGAAAAGATAGTAGGACACAACTATTAGGATTGGTCAGTGAAAATTAATGACGCCTTGTGGGCCTACCAAACTACTTTCAAGACTCCTCTTGGAACAACACCCTTCAGACTCATCTATGTAAAATCAAGTCACCTTCCCATAGAACTCAAACACAAAGCTTGGTGGGAAATCAAACAGCTGATTTTTGACATGAAGAAAGCTAGCCAAGCTAGGATGCTGCAACTTCAGGAGCTGGATAAACTTTGAATGACAGCTTACGAGAATTCCAGAATCTATAAAGAACACACAAAGTTGTGGCACGATGGTTATCTAAAGAGGAAGGACATTCAAGTGGGAGACCTAGTTCTACTGTTCAACTCAAGACTGAGGTTATTCTTAGGGAAACTTCGTTCTTGATGGTCTGGACCATACATTGTCAAGAGCATCTATGCACATCGTGCATTCACTTTATGGAGTGAGAAGCCAAGATATTTTGTGGCATATGGCCAACACGTGAAAAGACATTTCACCACTGCCGATGTGCATGCTGATACTTCATTGGATCTTTCCAATCCAACATATGTACCAGAAAATGGAAGGAATCAAGTCAAGCCAAAGACACAAAACAAAGGCGCTTGTCAGGAGGCAACCTGATCCTTACCTTAGATTTTTACTTTGGATTTTAGCTTTAGATAATGCATCACAAGATGCAATCTAAAGTCTTGATAATTTTCATTTTTGAGATTTCAGATGGAGGACGCATCGCTGAAAGGAATGCAACCACATCTGGTGGACCAACCGGCACAATTTTTCCACTCCATCTCAAATTTAGAGTTTTCTCGGGACGAGAAAATTTCTAAGTTTGGGGTGGAGGGTGGGTGGTACGTACTTTACTTTCCACCCACTCCAATCTGTTTCAGACTTAAGATTTCATCGCTGCAATTTTGAGCAAATATTTCAATTTTTTTCAAAAATTTTGAAGTTTTCAAAGTAGTTTGTATAGAAACTTGATGAAGTTTTGATGCTTTTTGTTTCATCAAATCCATCACCTAGTCATCTATCCCTTTTTTCCATGCCGTTTTGAATAATTATACCCCCTTATCCGAAGTGAAGCCTCAAGGGGAACAATTTCTAAAACTAGCCAATGGTTAGAAATCACCGTGTGAAGCTTATGAATCCTAACATCATGATTATTAAGGATGGCGAGTATCTGTCGAACTGAGAGGGATCAAACACATTGTGCGTCCTAACTGACCAGTGGAACAATAGAATGGAATCTCCACCGAACCCTCATCAATTCATTATTTGAGGTGAGTATGATAAGGAGAACAACCCGGTGCACAAAATTGTAAATCAAGTTGCATTCTGATTTGAATCCTCTTCTACACTTCTTCTATCATCTTCTTACCCCTCCATCCATAAAAAAGAAACAAAAATAGCTAAAATAGTATGAAACCCTATGTTTGGGGTGGCACACCTCCTCCCTCTTTATTCGCTTCTTCCATACCCCTCTCTATGTAATAGGGACGTACCGCCAAGAAAAGATGCAAATTTGCACACAAAAATGCAATCTCAATTCAAATAGAGGAGAGATTTTCACAAAATAATAATAATAATAATAATAGTAAGAGTTGCAGTCAATGAAATTGCAACCATATAACAAAAATATCAAGTTGAATAGAGCAAAGATTTATTTCTTCCTTCCATACCCCCTTCATTCCCTTTTCCACCTGTTGGCACAATGAATGCCCTGTTTTCCAATATCTTAAAAAACACCAATGTCAGATCAGGTGCACACTTGGTGTTCTGCAGGTGTCTCTGGACCCTTACAAAACTCGTAGACATGCTTGAAGTTGGAAAAAGTAGGGAGGAAGTGATGTTGGAAAACAAACTCAGGAACAAAAATATTGTAAGATGTGTTCAATGGTCTCAGGAAGTTGAGATTATTAGTCATATATTGTAGAGAAGAAACAATCGTGATGTGAAGATGAGGCAATCACATGAGTGAAAGCATTCGTTGGTGACTGTTTCAGATTTTGTGTTACTTAAGGATGAGAAACATTTAAGTTTGGGGTAGTTTGATGAATGCATATTCATTCGAGTTCAGTCGCCTTGTTGGGCCCAATTTTGCTTAGTATTTTTGCCTTTATTGGCTTTATCTTATAATATGCACATTGACTGGGCTTAATCAAATTTATCCCTATTTTAATTCAATTTTTGCACCTATTTGCAGGTCATGTTGAGCCCAAGAATACCCAACCATAGCTAATTGGGCCTTTCTTCATTTAAACAGCAATTCAAGGCCCATCCACCTGGTGCTCTTCTTTGATTCTAAACACACCGCGACCCACCTTCTCGGTCGCATCCTTTTCCACCTGCTAACCCTACAACCGTGACCGCAGTTCCCTTTCCTCACCTATGCACCCATGCTTCCTATTCACAACAGCATCACCCGCTACCACGCCCGCGGACGACCTAACCGCGAACCCCGGTTTCATCACAGCATTACCACGACCCCTCCTGGTCACACCACGACCTGCTCCTATTCTTCTCCCTGCCTTACACCGTGATCGCACTATCACTCATCAACCAAAATGTTACTCTCCCCTTCTTCCCTAGCCAAAACCACAACCAGGCTGCTATTAATCGCGCCCATGGTTCCCAAGCCAACAACCGCGATCGTGGTGTCTACAACAGAGAACCACAATCAGTGTAAAGTTGAGGATCGTGACCAAGCCAAAAGCAACAGACATGTCTGCCCAGTTGTGCCTATAAATAGGCCCCGACCCCCCTCACTAGAGACATCCTCTCTAGATGTCGTTACGATGCAGGTCTGCTGATGTGCATCGTTGTACACACAACAATCACTAGGAAAAGTCCTAGAGTTTAACCTTCTAACCCGGTTGTCAACTTATTGTGAACAACAAGTCAAATTCGTATAGATTGGTATCGATCCAAGGGACAGTGGAAAAGAAAAGTTGAAATCCAAATCCGATCGTAAGTACAACAATTAAATCCCGATTTGAAAGAGTTGTTAATAATAAGAACAAAAATAAAAGTACTGAAATAAATAACTAAATCAAGAAATAAAGATATGGGGTCTGAAAGATCAACACCAAAACCACGTTCCTATTCAACTAATCAAATTCTAAACTCCAAGGATCAAATCAGGACCTTGTGTTTACATGTACTTACGGTCAAACTCACAAGGGTCAGACTTCCCTTGAACGTGTTGGTCCCGACATTCCCGGATCATTGCCCAACCGTCCAACATGCAATCATCCACAGTCATATCAAAAAACATATGAATTCAAACTGGTGTTCAAACCCAAGGCTCATGTGGTCGCGTCACCAAGGATTATAACAAGAATAATATTAAATAGATGAAAAGATGATAATCGCAATTAAGGGACTATTGTTTTGTTCTTACAGAGATCCAAGGTCATATCACTTTATAAGAATATATCAGATCATCTAAATAACCACAAAGAAACAGAGAGAAGACATTTGTTTGATGGAGGAATATGACTGATTATATTGAATAGAACCGGATGAAGGGGCTACTCCCATGCCCCAGAGAAATTGACTCAGACATAACAAGACTAGAAGAAATGCAAACTAAAATGAGATCCAACATTATATAAGATGTGGTCTACAACTAAAAATTGGACGAAATGGAATGGAGAATATAATGCTTTTACAAGTGAAGAGTCCCTCCTTTTATAGGAGGGGGAGGGGGTAGGATGCCCTCAAAAGAGGGGGAAAAAGAGAGGGAGACCAAATTTTGAATTTTCTGGATCTGGTCAAATTGAAAGTTGGTTGTCTTTAATTATGTTGATCATGTAACTCCCTTTAATGCAGATTCTCACAGCAGAGATTTCTAACATATTTATCTCCATTAAAAATCACAAAAGAGGTCCCAATAATAGTATTTTATTTTAGGAAATTAAATTCCCTTTCCAATGAATACTTGTACATTCAATTTGGAGTTCGAATGCAGGAGTTATGTCACTTTTGGTGGAGGCTATATATGAATTTTAGGACTGCTACAAATTGTGTAATTTTCCTACAAAATCCAAGAAAATAAAATTAAAACTCCATTAAAGAGAAAAATCTAAAATAACACAATTAATTCAGAAACTAAGAGAATAAATAACAAAATAATCCTAAACAAATATCAAAAATATATAAATAAAAGGGATAAATATACATTTATCAAAATACCCCAAACTTGAATCTTTGGTTGTCCTCAATCAAATAAAATCACAAATTATTCCAATTTATACTAACAACATGTCTATCCTCACTCTTGTAACATCACTTTATTCCTTACCTCCAAATTTGTCCAAGCAACCCAATCTCCTAAAACTACAAAACACAATATTCTATATTCCCTATTAAAAATAAATATCATATCTTGGTTCTAAATCAAGATTTTGTAGAAAAACAAGCTTCATCTTACTTTTTCTTTGACACTCTCATTTTTATATATGTATTTTTTTGTGAGTTGTTGCAAAAGAACAAGATGAAATTAGGGGTGTGAAAAAAAAGAAGGAAGTGATGAATTTTTTTTGTCCCTCCTCTATTCGACTTGGGATTTAGATTTGTAGAGTTGTGGCTACATTGGTCACAATTTTTTTCATGTGCACTTTTGGCATCTTTTGATGGTGCACCCCTTTGTGGGGTATGGACTTTTTTTATGGGAAGCATGCCACCCCAGACTTGATTTTTGTCTGGTGGTGATTCTTTGCTTCTCTTTTTTTAGAGAGAAAATAAGGGGGAAACAAAAGGTGTCCTTGTGCCTATAACTTCACATATTTATTTTCTCCTTTTTTTTGAAAGTATCATTACATCAGAAAGAAAATTCATGTCAATCACATTATACAAGAGTTATATCAAGTTAATCAATGTTTAAAAATTGAAAAAATTTGTGTTTGGTTTTGATTGATTCCATACGGCTTGCCAACTTTTTCAAGGAGTGATGCTATTTTGGGATCCTAGGTGACATGGTGGTTTCAGACATGGAAATTTGTAACAATGTTTTGCAAAAGATTTATTAAACTCAAATGGGTACATTGATAAACATCTATTCATATGGGATGACTAGATAATGGCCATGAACAAAGCAACTATATGCAAAAAAAGGTAGAAATAATGCAAGAATAAAAAAGATAAGGGGGTGGAATTGAAACATACAACCCACCTCCACCCCGGACCTAGATTTTTGCTCGTCCTACGCAAAATCGAAACATGAGATGGAGGGAAGAGAAGAGCGAGGATTTCTAGGTGCCCCATGTATCTCAAAAAATGTACAGCTAAAGGGGATGTGTATGAGGGCTGGAACCTTTATCTGAGGAGCTTCATAATGTACCCTATGATAGGGTAATTGTAGAAGCTCAGTGGGGTACTCATATTTTATTTCACCTCGCATTCCCTCCAATAATATCCATAGATCTTCCTTCAATAGCATAGGAAGTGTTGAAGATGGATGTGGATTGGGGGAGGTTGGTGGGTACCCGACCAGTAATGTCAGTAGAGCATGATGAACTGAGTCGGGTGGAGGATCTGGTTCAAGTTTTCCACTATCATGATGACCTGCATATGGGAGAATTGATGCTAATACAAAAAAATTAAAATCATTTACAAAAGTGTTTTGTTTCTCCTTAAAGTTAATGACATCAACATTGGGTTTGGTAAGTTTCATTGTTGATATAACATATGTCTCTAATACTTTTATACAAGGGTTCCCCAAGTATTTAGGAGAGATGATGATGTCTTCCTTGCAAACAACAGAAGGGGGTGTCTGGGATTCTTCCAACGGTGGTATCTCCCTATCTAGATCAGCCATGTGTTGGATGGAAATTGGCTGTGACGGCTTGGGAAGAATCATAAAGGGGATTAGATGCTCATTATCCAAAATAGACTCAAAAGAAGGGTATTGGTCTATGGTATCATGCAGATTTATGTTGAGGATGGGAGGAGTCGTTGGATCTTCAGAATGACTCTCCTGCTTTGACATTTCATATTCAAGTAATAGAGTCTCCAAAGGAAAGATAGGGATAACCACATCCTCATAACACACAAAATATGGCTCCATGGTTTGTTCTATTTCTTCAAGATCCGACATATATGACACAAAATAAGGATCATCATCATCGTCGTCAGGAAGAACCATCTTGGGTTGCTCAAGCTCTATAGGGAGAGTTTGTGATTGATCCTCTAGTAAGGTAGCTAACATGGCTTGACTGCATTCAAGTTTTGCTTGTCCTTTTGCTACCATCTTTTCTAGGGCCTTAAGTCTCTCTTCCAGTTCAAGATTAATTTGTGTTTCACCATAGGATTTATACACCCCAAAAGTTTGGTCAACCTCTCCACACTCCCCATAGTGTCCTTGGCCATAATACTCCTCATATTGTTTTGGGTGGCATTGTACCTCATAATAATATCCAGAAGATGGTGGATGGTAACTTCCATTGCGTCCATCTTGGTAGGAAGATTCAATATTATAAGGTGTCACCAAATCATGAGGAAACATATTTGAACAATCTATATTTTGGGTTTGGGCTTCTAGCAAGGCGGTTAAGAAGGCTTGTCTGGCTTTTAATTTTGTTTCTCCTTCTACTTCTATCTTCTCTAGGGCCCTAAGTCTCTCTTCTTATTGAAGATTACATTGGGTTTTATAAACATGCTCATAACCCCGAAGGTTTTGTTGGTTACACCCCATAAAATTTTGTTAATCATATCACCCATTGGAATATGGATAGCAAGGTTCCCCATAATGGTTCTAAAAAAAATGTGGATTCATATTGTACCCACCAGGATGAAAGGGCTCGCAATTAAAAGGGGTGCTATTATAAGCATGGGGTAGAGTTTGATAGGCAAGAGATGCATGGTGGTACAAACCACAATAATTACATTGGCGGGGATATTGGGATGCCCACTCCATTTGAAAGAAAAGTTCCTAAAAGATATGTCAATCAACGAACGAGAGAAGAAAGATTGCGAGATAAAAGGTTAGTCAAAATTACAAACAGAACTAAAAATTATAAATCTAAGAAATTATGAAATAATTAAAAAAAAGGTAACTAGAAAGTAGTACTTCTGGAATGGAAACTCAGCAAAAAGAGGAGATACACTTCCAGAATTATGCTCAGAAGGCAAAAAGAAATTATAAAAATCTAAAAGAAATAATAAAAAAGACTAAAGCTATGAAAGTTAGAGAATATGAACAAGGATTATACAAGATATATAGGCAACCAGATCTAAAAAAACAACTGTGTCATCCCCGGCAACGACACCAAATTGATGCACGTCATTGTACACGCAACAATCACTAGGAAAAGTCCTACAGTTTAACCTTCTAACCCGATTGTCGACTTATTGTGAACAACAAGTCAACTTAGTATAGATAGGTATCGATCCAAGGGATGGCGGAAAAAAAAAGTTGAAATCCAAATCCGATCACAAGTACAAGAATTAAATCCTGATTTGAGAGAGTTGTTAATACTAAGAACAAAAATAAAAGTGCTGAAATAAAATTTAACTAATCAAGAAATATAGTTCTAGGGTCCGAAAGATCACCACCAAAACCACGTTTCTATTCAACTAATCAAATTCTAAACTCCAAGGATCAAATCAGGACCTTGTGTTTACATGTCCTTATGGACAAACTAACAAGGGTCGGACTTCCTGTGAACCTATTGGTTTCGACGTTCACAGATCATTGTCCAACATGCAATTATCCATGGTCATATCAAAACGCATGTGAATTCAAACTGGCATTCAAACCCCAGGCTCAGGTGGTCGTTTCACTAAGGATTATAACAAGAATAAGATTAAATAGACAAAAAGATGATAATCACAATTAAGGGACTATTGTTTCATTCTTACAGAGATCCACGATCATATCACTCCATATGAATATATCAGATCATCCAAATAACCACAAAGAAACAGAAATAAGATATTTGTTCGATGGAGGAATATGACTGATTATTTTGAATATAACCGGGAAAAGGGGCTACTCCCATGCCCCAAAGAAATTTACCCAGACATAACAAGACTAGAAGAAACACAAACTAAAATGAGATCCAACATTATACAAGATGTGGTCTACAACTGAAATTTGGATGAAATGGAATGAAGAATGGAATGCATTTACAAGTGAAGAGTCCCTCCTTTTATAGGAGGAGGAGGGGGTAGGCTGCCCTCAAATGAGGGGAAAAAAGAGAAGGAGACTAATTTTTGAATTTTCTAGATCTGGTCAAATCGAAAGTTGGTTGTCTTTAATTATCTTGACCATGTAACTCCCTTTAATGCAGATTCTCATAGCAGAAAGTTCGAACATTTTTATCTCCCGTGAAAAGAAAAACGCGGTCCAAATAATAGGATTTTATTTTATAAAATTAAATTCACTTTCCAATGAATACTTGTACACTCAATTTGGAGTTCGAATGCAGGAGTTATGTCACTTTTGGTGGTGGCTATATATGTATTTCAGGACTATTGCAAATTGTGTAATTTCCTACAAAACCCAAGAAAATAGAATTAAAACTCCAATTAAAGAGAAAAATTTAAATAACACAATTAATTATGAAACTAAGAGAATAAATAACAAAATAATCCTAAACAAATATCAAAAATATAAAAATAAAAGGGATAAATATACATTTATCATCTGCCCTGAGCCTAAGGAGACGATATCCACAGCTAAGAGCCTGCCTCTGTGGTGGTCTTGCGCCCCCGTTCATCCAGATCTGAGGTAGAAACCCAGACCTACAAGCCACTCCATCCAGATCTAGATCCAGATCTAGATCTGTTGCATCCACGTCGTGCCTACGCCACCATCACATCCACGAGCTACTCCTCTTGCTGTGAGAAAGGACCACGAGAAGAGAGAGAAGATTTGCCCCATCTGCCGTGGTGTTCTTCCCTCCGTGTCCAGTTCTACCCCAATGTTGTGTAGAAGACCGTTTCTCCACCGAGCTGCGATCATCTTCTTCACCATGTTTATGGAAGAATATTCTCTCTCTCTTGTTCTTCTTGTTTCTCACATTACGAGCGAGTAGTTTCCATTCATTGGGGTGCGAGGACTAGCCCCACTTCCCATACTTATATGTCTTTCATTAAACATTCCATGCATGTATATAACGTTTCATTTCATTGTTAATCGTCGATGTGTGCTTGTGGATTGCACCTGCTTGCATTTATCTTATTCGTTCCTATGTTGCAATAACTTTAATATGTAGGGTTTGAATGTCGATTAATGTGGTTGACTCCCTGATGAGAAATTAGATGGGATTCCCTGAGGTCGTAAGTGTATGATGCATGATGGGATGAGCCATCTTGCCCACAGTGAGACTTCTGTGTACCTAAACATCCTAACGGAGGGCCACAACTTCAGTTGGATATCTGTATCTTCGGAATCATAAGTGTGTGATCTAGATGGTGACAATTCATCTGATGCCTAAGGTGATGCTTATGCAAACCTAAACATCACTCTAGGAGGGTTCACAACAGTTCTATTTGGATAGATATCTAGCCTGGATGTTTGTGTTTGGACATGTTTGCATGTGTAGTGGCGGTGAAACCTGGGATCACCCCAGTGATCCCCATCATTAATCTTTAGTCAACTTTTAATCCTTCTCTTTACTTTCCTTGCATTTAGTTCAATTAACCTCAAACCAATCTTTGTTCTAAATATTAGTCTTCATTCAACTAGATTTGACTAGTAAAAGATTCTTAAAAACATTTTCCCATGGGATTTGATCCTCAACTATATTGCGATAAGACATGTCCGCTAGCGGGTGGTATTATTGCATAAGATTTTGGTTAAAAAATCTGGGATTTCAACCCCGAGTGAATTTGTTAGTGTGATAATAGACCACGTCATCTAGCATGCTATTTGAAACCTAAGCCGGTTCGGTTCTCTCTTCTTTGCGACTACGTGATCTGGCTTCTCCCAAATCAACATGTGAGTTCGCTGGGGCACAATTTCCCGCTCGATGCCAGATTCTTTTTTTAGCACTGCCGCTAGGCTGGAACGGTGGCTAGAGATGGTCCTTGGTATCATCCTCCTCAGGATCAGTCATGATCACGAGCTTAGGCCGGTCCCATCGTGTGCTGTTGGCCTAGTGCCTTCCTCCCATCTTAACGCCTCCAAGCCATCTCTGACAGCTACAAAGAAGTAGCATAGCGGCCCTGGTTCTCCATCCAGGCATTCTCCTCTCTAGCGACACTACTGTGGAGCAACCCTCTCTCCTTTGCAATCTCAGAGTCTGGCGTCTGCCTGTCCGTCGTGCGTCTCCTCCTCAATGACAACCTGCGTGAGGTGGCCACAGTTGTTCCTCGTGTTGTCGTTGGGTTAGACCCTACCAAGTAAACCACCACCATGCACTCATATTCATCTTCTTCCGGTTCTATCATGTGACTTGTCTTCTCTTTCGTCCGTGTGAGTGTCGTCGCTTGCTCGAGTCAGAACTCTGACGAGTACATGGTCACTACATGCCTCCTCTTCCACTTCGTCGTGCTACTTGTGATATGTGAGAAACAACGACCGATCCTCCCTCCTAATCTACTCACTATCCTCTAAATACCATCACTCTTCCAGATCATTGGTCCACCTACAGTTCTCATGTGGCGATGGAGAGAGCAGGGGGAATGACCACTAGTTCCCTGTTGTTTCTAAGCAAAAACCACCGACGTAAAGATCTAGTTGTGGATTTCATCATGGAGAGGTTGAACGTTTTGGTTAGTTCCATCATCCAGCCATGATCATGACGTGGGATAGGTCGAGACTTGCCTCACTGCTGGTGCCCCATGATCTCTCGGATGGTCTACTAGACAGATGGATTTTACCTCTGCATAGTAAATCCGTTGTACTCCTCAATGAGAGGGAAGGTTAAGCCATACATATCCATGAAACTAATATAACAATCCAAAACCTAGTCTAAAATTATATGCATTGACTCATCATCCATCAATAAAGTGTTATAACATAAATAACATCTTCCAGGGACCTTTGAATGTTATAAAACTTCTACTATCTCTTTATCATAAATCAAGGTATATTCTATTCCGTTTTGGTCCCTAAACAAATTGTATGACCAGTCAATTAAATACATCAAGAATCATAAGCTTATGGATCATTAGGAGGATGTCAACATTGGCCAATACTCAAGTTTCACCAAGACACATAGAAACTTCAAAGTAAGTCAAACACACATGATTCACTTGTCTTACTAAATATTTAGAGATTCCAAAAATATGGTCCTTCACATGAATTCTACATGGAAAATGTATGTGGTTACGCCTATGAATAACTGATCTAGTTTCACGTGGCTTTCTCAGGTTTCTCGACATGGTTTGCAATTATATGACTGCTTGTTTGTTTATTTCCTTACAAACTATAAAGTGACTATTACTATCACATAATGTGGACTTGACTAGCTCGTATGCCGCACCACATCTGATGTAAGATAAGAAAGTAAAGAATGATGAATATGAAGCCCTGGGGTCAAAGAAATCATCAAAAGATCGCTAAGCCCTAGGGACAAGATCTTTCACCAAAGCCCTGGGGGAAATAGTGTGGTCCCAAAGCCATGGGGGCGAGTGTGGCCTACGTCCACTGTAGGGACAAGTCTCTGGAGGTTGGATGCATCTGGATCGATTAGTCATGATCAAAATGCTAACTTTGTTTTGTTAAATAATAATTTCAAAATTATGTTATTACAAGTAAATGCAAGCTTTTATTTCCCCCACATACCAATGTAACTTGTTATACTGATGTTGTTTTGTTTCATGGAATTTTAGGTATATGATGATATACATGATAAGGGACATGAAGATAAAGATGAAACCATGTGAAGACATTAATCTATGTAATGAGGATTTAGATAGCTAGTTACTTATTCTCAACATATATTAGTTTTATGATAAATATCATTGTACAATTAGTAAACAATATCTAGAATAAATGAAATTATTTGTTGTTATTTAATATTTGCTAAGTCTGGATCATTGGGAATATAGGTAATGGCACTCAACTTGAAGGTATTTCCTTGTCGGGGGATTCTAAAAGTGGGGATCACTACAAGAAGCTATCGGTACAAGTAACTTCAACGACGGTAGAGAACTAATAAAAAAAAATCAAGATGGAGTTGTTAACATGGATTTTGGAGGTATATGTTTTGTAGTGGTATGCTAGTTTTGTGGGATGAAATAAACAATGAAGTCCATGGTAGACAAGATAACAATGATTTATTCCAGTTAATAGTTAGATATATTAGAAATGGGACTAAAGCCAAGAAAGGCCTAGAAAAAGGGATTAGTTCCCAAATAAAGATATATTGGGGTTATGAATATGAAACCCAAGTATACTTTTTTTAATGTTGGTTTTGGAACTATATAGCATAGCATATTTCGTATACATATATGTTGGTATTATATTTATCTATTTCCTAGAAAAAATAGTTCAATAAACCTAACATTCTGGAGGATTGTATTCACCCGTTGATTGAGATCAAAATGTTGACACTAAAAGACATATAGATTTTGATTGTGCCAAATATTCATTCCATTGTAACAGCAATCGTCTTCATCTAGTAATTATCTTTCATGTAGGTAATGGTGTACTATTTGCAATTTCCTATAAAGAAATGATCCCAT
The DNA here is from genome assembly GCA_963693085.1 of Alisma plantago-aquatica. NCBI lineage: Eukaryota > Viridiplantae > Streptophyta > Magnoliopsida > Alismatales > Alismataceae > Alisma > Alisma plantago-aquatica. Next base: position 5,798,354 of record OY856409.1, on the reverse strand, counting down.
TTGTCTTCTATGTTCACTTCCTCCATAACATTGTGTCCTTCACGAAGTCCCTTAGAATATCATCATCATCATCATCAAAATCATCATCATTATCATGATCACGATCATGATCATAATCACCATCATCATCATCATCATCATCAACATCATCATCATCATTAACAACAATAACAACAACAACAACTAAGCCTCAATCCCAACCATGTTGGGGTTTCTACATGGATCCTTCTTTTCCAATCAGCTCTGTTATGGGTCATACTTTGACCAAGATGTAAAGATTCAAAATCTCTCTTTCTATTCCCTGGTAAACTCATATTGTCACATTAGGTCTGCCTCTACTTCTTTTATTTGTACTTGACTCAATAAACTTGTTTCAGACTGGTGCATTTTTTTCTCTGCGTTGCACATGTCCATACCAAATTAGACGACATTCAAGCAACTTATCCTTGATACTACCACCCCAATTTGCTTTTGATATAGTCATTCCTCATACAATCTTTTCTCATCAACATAGGCATTTGGTCCACATTCATCTTTTTGAGACCTTGTTTCTTCACTACCCAACATTCACTCCCACATAGCATGACTGGTTGTATAACACTTTTTGTAGAACTTACTTTTTAATTTGAGAGGGATCTTCTAGTCACATACTACTCTAGTCACAATCCTCCACTTCAACCATCCTACTGTGATCTTGTGACAAACATTATCTTGCACATCACCCTCCTTTTCAATAATAGATCCCAAGTAACAAAATTTATCACATATTGGTACATACATTCCGTCCAAGTTGACCTCACCATTCACAATTCTAGATTGGCTGAATATGCAATGCATATATTTGGTTTCTCTTCTACTGATCATAAATCCATTTGATTTTAATGTATTTCTCCTAACTTCAATTTGTTATCATTAAATATATCTTTTCTTTCATCAATGAACATAATATCATCAACAAATAACATGCACCATGGGATATTATCTTGAACATGCTTTGTCAACTCATCCATATGCCTATCCTTGATGTACCCCAACGATGATAGGAAAAGTTTGTGTTTCAACTTCATGAGTCCTAACACTTGCAATTGAGCCATCATACATATCTTTAACTAAGTCAATGTAATGGATAGTCACACCTTTTTCATGCAAAAACCTCCATAACACTTCCATGAGTACTCGATCATAGGCCTTTTCCAGATCAATAAACACCATACGAAGATCTCTTTTGTTTTATCTTTACTTCTCGATAAGCCTCCTTGTTAGAAAAATATCATCAATTTTTTATCTTTCCCACATAAAACCAAACTGGTTGTCTAATAGGTGTATAATCCATCTTAACCTTTTCTCAATAATCCTCTCCCAAAACATCATAGTGTGACATCTCAACGTTATACCTTTGTAGTTTGTGCAAATCTAAATGTCTCCTATGTTCTTGTAGATTGGGACTATAGTACTATTTCTCCATTCATTTGAAATCTTCTTTGTCTTCATAATCTTGTTAAAATAATTTGTTAATCACATAGATCCTTAAACCATGATACTCTTCCATACATCAATTGGAATACTGTATGGACCACATTCCTTTTTCATTTTCATCTTTTTCAAAGAATTCTAGACCACAAAAATTAAAACTCATCATCTGTAAGTGATATTTCTTATAGTCTCTTCACCTAAGTCTCTTACATTGTTCATAATATCTCCATTGAAATGCTTATGGAAGTAGTTTCTCCATCGCTTCCTTATATCATCATCATTCACCAACACTCTGCCATCTTCATTATTGATGATTTCACTTGACTCAAGTCTCTTCCTTCCCTTTGTCTTATACATGCCATTTTGTAAATATCTTTTCCCCCTTCTCTAGTGTTCAACTTCTTATATATCTCATCAAAGGGTCTAGACCTATCCTCTTGAACAACTTTCTTAGAATATTTCTTTTCTTGTTTGTATATCTGAAAACCCCCTTAGAATATGAATCATAATTTCCTCACCTTCATTGCTTGGGCAACTACTATCACTAGCCATATCTCTAATCACTCCTTTGTAGTTAGATTTAAGTGCACATTTGCATTTCAGCTTTAGAAGATTTAAATCTTATCGTGTACTACAACCTTCCAAAATTCATTCCCAACATACAAAAATTCTAGTAGTCTTGTTTTCTTTAATGATACTATAAGAAATATAGAAGAAAACCAAGTAGTATCAAAATATTCCATTCCAAGATATTTTTACTACTTCAAGGTATTGGTATCTTGATATTAGTTACATTCTTTGTGGTTTCTTGAGGGAGGTAGATGTTGATGATGTCAATATCCAAGGTAGATTCTAATTTTACCAGACTTCTCATAACTACATCCTACAACTCGATAAAGATAGAAAAAGGAGGGTCACTGAGAATCCAATTATCGTTGTATAAGTTGGTTCAGTCCCCACTACCCAGAGCACAATTCCTGTGGTTTCTAATAATCCCATTGTAGTTACATATATTTCTCCATCAAATTGTATTATCTGGTTACTGAACAAGCCATCCATTCCAACACAATCTTTCTAGGTTTTTCTTGACATCCCACACACTAATTCTAGTCAATGTAGTATACCAATCGCATATAGTTTTGATGCCAATTTATACATTCATATTCTAATTATTTACCTTCAACAATGCTACAAGTTACACTACTACAGAAATGGATTATAAAGTCGGTTTTCAAGGTGTCGGTTGTATACAAAAACCGACACATAAACCCTACTGTGTCGATTTTTAACAGAAACCGACATCCAACCCATGAAGGTCGACCAGACATGGGTACCGCTTTTATTAAGTGTCGGTTAATTAATAAACAACTGACACCTAAACTCAACCGCCAAACCCAAAATTCCAGCGAAAAAATTGGCTCCAAAATTTGACATATGTTGTCGGTTCTTTAATAAATAACCGACGACTAAAGGGTATGCGCGAGACAGGAATAGTTGTCCATTGTCTTTTATTTATAAACCGACGACTATAATCTAGTATAGTTGTCAGTTATTAGCAAAGAACCGACACTATTGGTTTAGTTGTCGGTTTTTTAAAATAACTGACACTTATTGTCAACTTAATAGCTCACCCTGCCTTTACGATTCTTCCCATTTCCCTATTTCGTTCCCAATTTCCCTAGCTCCGGCGATTTCCTTCTCCCTGCCTGCCGCCGCCGCCGCTCCCTGCTGTCGTGCTCCGTCGCCGCCGCTCCTTCCTCCATGCTCGCCGCTCGTCTCCGTCGAGCGAGAAGCAGTCGGTTCCCGCCCGCCCGCCGGCCTCCCTCTCCGCCTGCCGACCTCCTTCGCTGCCGTCGCCGGTAGCAGCTAGGTCTGCTAGCCTCGCCGCCCTCTCCGCCAGGTATGCCCGCCCGCCCGCCCTGCCTTCTGCTAGCCCCCCCGCCCTCTCCTCTGCTCCAGCGGCTGCTTGGGCGGTGCCAAGGCACGCCCAAGCAGCTGCTGGGCGTTTTTTTTTTAAGTTATTTACATATTTGTGTTTAGGGTTTAGGTACTGATTTTGTGCTTCTACTGACTTGAATCCTCTATTGTCTATATAATACATGTAATTTTGATCAAGTGATGATATGTAAATGTGGAAATAAGTTAGTAAGGTATCAATGATAAGTCTGCTGTAATGTGATGCAAAATAGTTATTGTATCATGCATATCTTAATACTTTTTTGTTTTATAGTTGTATAGGGTGTTTTATGTGTGACAAGTCTATTGTTTTATAGTTGTGCATACCTGCGAGTTATCAGGAACACCTAAATGAATGTCTAACACCTAAATGAATATCTAGTTGTGTATTTTCCTAGTATCGTGAAAGATTCTCAATCGTGTGTATCACATGAGATTCTTATCTCAACACAATGGACTGCAATATATGCATCTAATGCCTTAAATGTAAGACTCGAATGTTATAAAATCCCATCAAAGTAGGTAGAAACAACTTATATATATTCAGATCTTAATAATTCCATGAAGTGCACATTATCTTACTCAGGAAAAGTATGTGTATAATGTAGGATTAGTTCCATATAATGGTTCCACTTTAGTAAGCACCTAGAAACCCGTCCAAGATTTACTCATTAGGAGCATTTCCTCATTTGTTCTCTAAGTACATTTTTAGACTTCTTTTCAAGCTATCATGTCTACCACAATAAAGTTGGTTATGATAAGCAATAAAAGGTTAACTGATGTTATACAACTTTTTCTGAAAATATATAACATCGTTATATGTACTTACACTTTGTTAATACTAATATTGTGCAGTCTCTGTCCACCCATAACAGTCACTATGAACTGGGCCTCTATGTCAATGTTAAAATCCTACGACATGCGTCTGATTCCCCACAGTGGAAGAAGATTGATGTATTATACCCTGAATTTGGTGAAGAAGACAGGAATCTAAGACTTGGGCTTTGTACAGATGGGATGAATCCGTACGGGACATTGAGCATCCAACATAGCACTTGGCCAGTCATGCTTGTTATATACAATCTTCCTCCCTGGCTGTGTATGAAAAATAAGTACGTAATGTTTTCGTTGTTGATATCGGGCCCTAAACAACCTGGAAATGACATCGATGTTTATCTTGAACCTCTGATTTATGACTTAAAGAAACTCTGGGGTGAAGGTGTGATGACCTATGATGCTTCACAAAGAGAGACATTTCGTTTGCATGCTATGTTGTTTTGCACTATTAATGACTTTCCAGCATATGGGAATTTGTCTGGATATAGTGTCAAAGGAGCTAAAGTGTGTCCTATATGTGAAGAGAACACTGATTCAACAAGACTAAAACATGGCGGTAAGAATGTATATCTCGGTCATCGAAGGTTTCTTCCAAAATTCCATCCGTATCGTAGGAAACGCAAAGCATTCAATGGATTGAATGAGGAACGCAGTGCACCTAAACCTATACCAGGGGAGGTTGTTTATGAAAGAATAAAAGACTTTGTCAATGAATTTGGTAAGAGATCACAATGTAGTACACGGAGTGACAATTCTTCATTCAAGAAGAAGTCAATATTTTGGGATCTTCCTTATTGGAGTTCTTTGACAGTCAGACATTGTATCGATGTAATGCATGTTGAGAAAAATGTTTGTGATAGCATCATTGGTACTCTGTTAAATATACCAGGTAAGACTAAAGATGGGATAAAATCCAGACTGGACCTACGTGAAATGGGAATAAGGTCAGAATTAACAGAAATACGTGAAATGGGTAGTAAAGGAACATACTTACCTCCCGCATGTTACACATTGTCTAGAAAAGAGAAGAAAGCTTTTTGTGAATGCTTGATAAATGTTAAGGTGCCAAATGGTTACTCATCCAACATCCGTAGATTGGTATCAATGAAAGATCTGAAGTTGATAGGACTTAAATCTCATGATTGTCACACTCTAATGCAACAAATATTGCCCGTGGCAATTCGATCTATATTGCCGAAGCATGTAAGGTTTGCAATCACCAGACTTTGTTTCTTTTTCAACAGTCTCTGCAACAAAGTTATTGACCCTGAGACTCTCGATAATTTGCAAAGAGAAGTGGTTGTTACCCTATGTCAGCTTGGGATGTATTTCCCTCCTTCGTTCTTTGATATCATGGTACATCTTGTTGTCCACTTGACTAGGGAAGTGAAAATCTTGGGCCCGGTTTTCTTGCATTGGATGTATCCCTTTGAACGATACATGAGCATTTTTAAAGGTGATGTTCGAAACCGTTATCATCCTGAAGGGAGTATTATTGAAGGTTATGTGGCGAGAGAGGTTATGGATTTCTGCAATGACTTTCTCAGTGGTAATGACACTCCTGATAATGACAAGAATATTGACGAGCTATTTGGCAAAGGAATTTTGGGATCACGTGTGAAAGTAATCAGCCGTGAGCAGTTGGAACAAGGTCATTTGTATATTTTACACAACATGGACGAAGTGAACGTTTATATCGAGGAACATACCAATTTCATCAAAAGGCAATATCCTCGAGCCAATACAATGTGGCTTTCTAGAGAGCATAACAAGACTTTTATTAAGTGGTTTGAAGATAAAGTCTTACATCAACTATCTGAAACACCAGATGATATTACTGAAACTATCAAATGCCTCGCCTTTAAACCAAAGTTGACTGTTATGTCTTATGAAGGGTATGACATTAATGGATTCACATATTACCCAAAGCGCCAAGATGATAAGAGTGTCGTCCAAAACAGTGGGGTCACCCTTCAAGCATCGACTATGTTTTTTGCAAGTGCAAAGGATAAGAGTCCACATGAAGCTAAAATGTCATATTACGGTGTCATTGAAGAGATATGGGAATTTGACTACATAGATTTCAGAATTCCGCTCTTCAAATGTAATTGGGTTGATAACACCAAAGGAGTTATAGTGGATGAATTGGGTTTCACTTTAGTGAACTTTGAAAAGATTGGTGAGAAGGCTGAACCATTCATATTGGCATCACAGGCGAAACAAGTATTTTATATCGATGATCCTGCAAATGATAAATGGTCGGTTGTTCTTCATGGTAAAAGGCAGTTCATTGAAGATCCTATAGATGAAGAAGAGTACTATGATAAATATGATGACTCCAGTCGATTCTCAGTTGGGTTGCCAACTCCAAAAAATATTGAAGCTAATGATGACTTATATGTGTGCGGAGATCACAATGAAGGATTGTTAATTGATAAAAGATCACAATTTTAGAGGCATGCATGTTTATATTTTTTTATTGAAGCTAAATGTTTACTTTTTTAATATCAATATCATTTTCTGATTTGATGTTTCATTATCTTCTAGTTAATACAAATGCTAAACATTGTGGGAGGGTGCTAAAGAACTATAGGACCAATCTCACCCGAGATTACATACGCGATGTTGAGAGTAGGTTCTTGATCTATTCCAATTCTAGACATTGATCAGTATTTCACTAACTCTACACTAATAATTTTTGTTTGTATTCTCTTTGAAAAATAAATATAGGAAGAAGGCTATGCAGGACGGAAATGACATAGCTATGCAGGATATGCAGGATATGCAGGAAGAAGCCCCAATGAAGAGAAGCAGGATACAGATACAATACATAAAGTGCAGCACACACAAGTGGTTCATATTCATATAACAACATGACAGACTAACACATATATATATAATGCATAACAACAACAGCTCTGAATTTACATACAACACTAACTTAGTACATATATAGTGGACTAAGGTGACGATACCACCTACTAAAATAGGTTACCGACTACATGTTACGACTAGGAGGTCGTGATTCAGCAATGTATGCATTAGTAGGAGGACAAACAAATCACCATATGAGGACAAACATATGGTGATCTGTTGGTCCTCCTGCTAATGCATACTGTTGCTGAATCACGACCTCCCAGTCGTAACATGTAGTTGTCGGTAACCTATTTTACCAGGTGGGATCGTCACCTTATAAGTCCCACTATATATGTACTAAGCTAGTGTTGTATGTAAATTCGACGCTGTTGTTGTTATGTACTATATATGTGTTAGTCTGTCATGTTGTATGGACATCGATTGTATTGCTCAGGTATTATATAGTCTCATTAGATAATATGAAATATATCAGTCTTATTTATATACATCATTCTCTTTACAGGTGTTTAAAGCTGACCCCACTACAGGAACGGACTTACCAGATGTACATGCTCCCTATACGATGGGAGAATTAAATGAAGTAAGAGAAGAATGGGCAACAACCATAAAAATAGTGGGGATTTTGTAAATGAATTTCTGAATTATAATATGTGTGAATGTTTCTACAAGTCTAGATGTTTCTACATGTGTCTGAGTGAAAATGAATGACAGTGTTGGTTACTATATGAATATTTCTACATGTGTGAATGTGAATGAATGGAAATACAGATTGCTAGCTACATGAATGTTTCTAAATGTGTGAAAATAAAATGGAACTGCAGGTTGTATTGCTAAATGCATGAGTGAATATTTTTGTTGTTAAATTTGCAGGTTTGTGGCCTGTTGTTGGCTGATATCAATGGATGTCATAAAACCTGCAGTTCAGTTACCTGAACTGCAGGTTTCTCATCCTGCGACCAGCCACAGCAGGTCTGTAGGTCCGTAAAAAAAAAAACAATAGGCGTCGGTTATTTGTAAATAACCGACACACAATGATGTAATGTCGGTTTTTTAGATATAACCGGCGCCTATTTCCTGTGGCACGAACATATATGGTGTCAGTTTCTTACTACAAACTGACACTGATAGTGTCCAAGCTGGCGCCAATAACACGCCAATAACAGGCGTCGGTAATTGTAAACAACCGACACATAACGTTACAATGTCGGTTATTTAAATGTAACTGACACATATTCTTTTGGCGCGAAGACATATTTCGTCGGCTTTTGGCTTATAACCGACACTGATAGCGCCCAAGATGGCGCCCTTTCTGTGGCGCAAAGGGTTTGGGCGTCGGTTACTTATCTAATAACCGACGCCTATAGTCCCCTGATGGCGCGGTTTCGGTCACACACAAAGAGTTTGGGTGTCGGTTCTGGAACCGACGCGTAATGGGTGACCTTTTAGTGTCGCCCACATAGGCGTCGCTCAGAAACTGACACTAAAGGCCTTAAATAACCGACACTAAAGGTAGGTTCTGTAGTAGTGTTAGGGGTTCTCCATGCATTCACATCCCCAAAAATTAACTTCTTAATAGCTTTATCTATGTTTTTATAGATGCTATATTTTATAGGTGTTGTTAGCATAACATAAGTCGAGGTGGTAGTTAGAAAAATCATTGCTAAGAACTTCCTATCAGCAAAGTATAGGGATTATGTTCTTGACCTTTTCCAAGAGGTGGATGTAGTGGTATCTGGAAATCTTTTTGTGTAGTATTTATAATCCTAAATATCTCCCAAAGATTACCTCTTATAAATATGAAAATGTTTGCATCAAAATTTCCTTAGGTCATTTGGAACAACCATGATTATTATGAGATATGGAATGTGATGAGGTATTCTAATATATTGCTATAAGAAGAACAAACTACCCTAATCTACTTATTAAAAACTACTGCAATTTATATAATACCAAATGAGAACATGGCATGCAAGATGCGAGGACCTTTGTTGGAGAACTTTATTGCGTTCCAACTACCATTAATGACTTGCCTATATATAATTTACTTATTCTTTCCATAGAAAGCACAAATAGATATAGAGATAGGGGATCCTCTTTCTATATATCTCTACTTTCATTGAGAAGTTCAAGAATTTTGCCATTCTAGGAAAAATTGTAATCCCTCTAGAAATCAAGTACATAATGTAGTCAATCATGTATGTAGGATATACTAATTTCACAATTATATCATGTAGAAAATTCCAATACAACCTTTAATAATTTTGTTTTAATATTAATCATCATTCTTGATCTATTTCTCCTCATATTCTGGATTAGTTCCTGCACTAGTAGGATGTCATATAAAATGTAATACCAAAAAACAAACTACTTTGCGGTGGTGAAATCCATTCTTCCATGTGGTTTTTATCCTTTCCACATTGATTTAAAGGTAATTTTTTAGAGAAATAGGGCATAATTGGTTTTAAAGTTTATGTTTGTAACCATGAGGGTAAGAGAATGACTGGATAACCAATTTAGTTGAAAATTTCATCCTGGTAGGGTTTTCAAAATAATTTCGAAAATAGAACTTCACTCAAAACCAATTCTGGTGCATAAATAAGTAGTCAATCTCATATGGTATGATTGCTCTATAATATTCAGTTCAAAATATACAAAGGAAGAGAACAAGCCTAGAAAAATAAGAAGAGTATTAAGAGGACAACAATGAAATTTCTCCTTCCTATCCCTAATAGGTTGAACAATATGTTCAACAATCACTAGTTTTCATAGTTGAAACCTCTTTCAAAATCATCACCATATTGTTCACCCCAACTCGTGGGTCCTCCATGATAGTAGACGTGAAACTCAATTTTTTTTCATATATCCAATGGAAGGACAACTAAATTTCATCATAAATTAGCTAGTACATCATCATCCATGACCACTCATTTGTTAAGATGAAGCGTCAAAGTTAGTAGTGGTAGCAGACTAAAATTATCATGAATCATGGGCATATAAGATATACACCTCACTACAGGACTAATTAGGAACCCTTCGACCCCATTTAGTTAGAAATACTAACTGCCAACAAATCAATTTATCGATATAGTAGACCCACTAGAAGATGAAAGAAATAACAAAGTTCTCGAGGTATGACCTTGAGATTGAATTAAAGGAGAATGCAAAAAGTAAAATTTCATCCAGGAAAAGGTCATCTGATAACTTTGAGATATTGCTTGAGTCAAAAACCTTATATCTTATAGATGCACTAGTTAAAATAATTTAAAGAGGCTTGTGCAAGCACACTAAACCATCATACATGCTATCAATTATATTGAATATTTTGCGGTTCATTTAATCGAAAGAAGGAAAATTTTCATTCTTCAATTTACATAAATAATATGCCAAACTATACTATAATGACAATACGTTTGCATGGAAATTAAAGATATAATTTCTTAGGATTTTGATGAACATTTGTTGCTCAAATATTTGTTGATACAACAACAGTCTAATTAGCTGCCACAACTAGGTTTGATATTTGACATGTACTCAATTTAAATATAACTAAGTCAAATATAAACATGGAGTGACAATTTTCTATATCTTTGATCTTCCATTCAAACATATTTATCACTTCTTTACCTTACCTTTAAAATAAAATAAAAAAATGTATAACTCATTTAAAGAGCAATACAACTTGACTTCCATCCAGCCAAATTCCATAATTCAAATAATGTCTTTACAGCTGTTTAGCATTCCTTAAATAAGACCAAACTAAACCTCTTTTAAAAACCTTGTTCTTCTTGTCTGGCATATATCTTTTTTTTAGTGAGTAGTTCCGTTTATTTTATCCAAACACATCTAAGGAACATGAGTACCATATACAGTTAGTAGAAGATTCCTTCCTCGACTGAAGTGCAGATCCTCTAAGATAAGAATCATGAAGACTATCTCCCCATGTATCTACTGGGAGAGGACTACAAATTGCCATTTATGTATACGTGACACCATTGATGCAAGGATCACAACTCCTCTAATCTACTACTACCATGACGACATTAGAAATGAATACAAAGAAAAGATGAATAATGAAGATATTCAAGATATAAGAGTATAGAGTAGTTCTATTGATATTATACACTTGTGAGAGAGCTTTATATCTTATTTGTATGAGGAACAAACAAAACCCTTTTTTTCATGTCTTACTAACAACATTAGTATACACTAGTACCCCAACCTATCAGCTTACTTCATAATTTCTATGCACATGTTCTAGAAAAAGAATGAGAAGAATCCACCAGCCATCTTTTCTCCACTTTCATTGTAATAAGATAAAAGAAATTATTATGCAATTTGAGAAAGAACAAGAAAAGGTTAATGTTTCACCAACCTCAAAATATGATGAACCCAAGTTTAAAGAAAATGAGTTGTGGGAGGAACTTACTAGTGAATCCACCTTTGTATCTTGAATAATTATATCATTGCCTATCTAGTGTCTCAAAATAAATATTTCAAAAGATTTTGGATACACCCTTTTCTTCCAATTTTATAATCGAACCGTAAACAATAAAGGGTTTCCATGACATATAGTGTGCAACACACAACAAAAAAATGAATCTTGCAAATTATTCTATAGATCATTTAGCAAATTCTAGAGAGAATAAACTTTTGATAATCGGAGGCATCATCACAATGATTATAACCCATGCTTAATAGCTCGACATGGGAGATGTGGATCACTTTAAATGAACTGGTAGAACAACCTCAATTGCTTTTCTACACATGTAGAATTCTATAATTGTCATCAAATACATGGAAGATATCATATTCATCTTTTATTTCTGACTAATTTGCATGATTAATTCTCTAAAAATATTTCCCCTCAAATGATAGAGTGGGATGTCTATGATTTCACACAGTAGAGTAAGAAATTATAACAATCATCATTGAGGATGTTGAAGACAATGCTTATCAAAAAGATTGTTATCCTACATGTGAATATCTAGGATAAGAAAAACCAAAAGATGATCATCCAATATCTCTGACTATTCCACCATTAGATCAAGATTAGTAGTCACGAAATGAAACAAAAGTATCAATTTATGATCTTAAACTACTACTATTAACTCTGTTGCACCAAATAGTTTTCTATGAATATATCCATGGGCCTTCCTTGGTTCCATACCATAGAAGTATACCTAATGAAACTATTAGATTGTTTATCACCTTCATCACTAAGGAATGATTCCACACCTCAACCAAAGAAACCACCAGTGTGCATATGTTAGTGTTTTTGGGAATGGGATACTGATATTAGACTTCATTGGGCCTCTGAACTTATAAGTCCTATTTCTTCTTGTCATTGATGAGCACATTTTTAGTGTACCCAATAAGGTATCCATCTAAGATGAAATCACTTCTTAAGACAAAAAATTGTAGGAAATGATACATTCACTACTTATTCAATTGGTTCTAATTGATAAATACACACTACAATAGCCATATTTAACTAATGGAAAGACAAAAAAATAGAAGGTTATCTCACTAGTAGTAATAGATGTAAGTTTCCCATCATCGTACTTAGTGATAGTGCTTTTCAAGACTCATCATTTGAATCAGTTGTCATTATAGCTATTGAAATGGCCCAATCTTCAAAATACATTGAAGCCAAACCAGAAAAATGTCACAGTTTTTGATTAAAAAATGTACAAAGAAACTAGTTCAAACAAGTATGCCATATATCATTGTTTCCTTGACCCTTGCCTAAATCCCTCACTTAGTTGTAGATCCTTAAGAAGAATTGTCACACCATACATTCAAGAATAAAAATATCAACCTTAATGATGATGATGAAAATTTAGTTTCAACCCTGACGATTGAAATGCATTGTGATGATTAAGGCTATTATAACCCTTCTCAATATTTAAAATATTTTGTTCAAAACTTTTATAAGAAACCCATATTACTCCAAAGAAGAAGTTATTAAATCCAGGTCAAAATACTTGCACTCCATCTTCATCTCCCTGATAAAAATCTTAATGGTTTAAACAATACATATATACCTCAAGAGGATAATACTCTATTGTTGGAGATCATTGTTGCAAATAAATAAAATATGATGTCTTCTTCTTTGGAAATAAAGGGAACCCCATGACAATTTCTCATTCTTCCTAATGTCGGGAGTGTACATCCTTGTACGAATCTTTACTTCCATCCACCAAGCATTGTTGGACAACATTAGGCATCTTCCCCACACCAACTCGGTATTTTTAGAAACTTCCATGCCTCATGATGAGCTTATGAAAGACAAAAAGAGGAACACAATTAAAATGGTTATGTAAATGACCTCTAGAAGGAAATCATTATTTATATTTGCATGATGATGATTCAACTACTTCATCATGAACATTTGATCCTCATAAGAGTAAGAATGTCCACTAAAATTATTTCCACTCCAACAATTAGTATATGGACATGTTATAGACACAAACCACAAAAACAAATTATCAAATAGATCCCAAAAGTCACATACATATACTTTGATATTCTACCATCTTATTGGAACAATCCAATCTAGTTTGGCTAAATCAACTTGAGTAGCAATCTCAATAAAGAGAATCAATATTTTATTTTTCTAATGCATAAGTGTAATGTGCTAAAAACTCATTTCCAATCCATCACAAAAAGACTACCACCCACTTCATAAATAGTACCTCAGGGAGACCATCCACTCACTAAACTTCCTCCATATGTAAACCACATCTCTTAGACAATAACTTGATATTCAACTGACTCTTGTTGTAGTTTTTTTCATTTCAAGCAAGTATTTACGTTTGGAGTGGAGGTCCTCATTTGAGACTAACCAAAATAATTACCAACCAGAACACCATTTTTCTACAATTATCTTTTGTTTTTGTTTCTTAATATCTTTTTAATCTTTAGTCACAATGATAAAATTGATTGATGTTCAACATAGATTGGTTTATCTATCAAATATGTTAAAATATATTCTTCTTAATAAATAATTATTTTATCAATACATTCTTTTTTCGATGAAAAAGTTTTCCATTCTTCCATGAAATATTTTTTCTTGAAAAAGAACATGATTTTGCTCTTAATCAATTCATCTAGAAGTAAACATAAATTGTTATGGGATTCAGGACAATAGGCTATTGTGATTGTCTAAAATAATGCACTCTTGATGAATTTAACCGACTTTTACTCTCGATGAACTAATGCTATTTTTATCTATGTCGTGTCAATGTTGGGAGAGATGCAACTAATCAAGTATCATTTTGAAATCAATTGACTATCAAAAGAAAAGCAATAAATAAGAGAGAAAAATGATCTGAGATGGAAGTTGAGCTTACATTTTCCAAATCAAAGTGATTGGCTTTGCCAAAGTGGTTCCAAAACCTAGGACAACACATCCAAAAAGCATGATAAACTTATACTATGAAGTAATAACCATGACACGTATCTTGTGGTATTACCTCACCTATCATTTATATAGAATTCCCAGATTACGCCTTCTCCAAAATCCTAAGGGCATGAGAGGACAAAATCTAAAAATGTTGGACAATCATATCAAAGTGTGTTGCGGAAGCAATATTCACGTGAACAAAACTTGAATGCATACACAATAAACAATCTCAACATTCCACATGTATACTATTAAAAGATAAATTATTACAAATTTAGATTTATATGTTGAATGAGAATTATACAAGTCTGAACAAGTATACTCACATGAAACAGAAACAATTGGTACAACCTATACAACTACTCACTTTCCTTCTTTTCTTCCCTAGTATCCTTGAACCTAAAATAGGAATGAAACAATAGATCAATACACGAGGTGTTATCTATGTGGGAAGAAAGATATATACATATATGCTTGCATATTTCAATAATTTGAGAAAGAAAATATAAAATAAAATAAAACATTGTTTAATTGGAAAATCAAGGAAACCATTATTTTAAATTGTCTTTTGATACTAATGTAATACAAGATTGTATTAGTACTTCATACATATATTTTTATGTTGGATCCTCCAAACACCATGGGCTATGGGGATGTGCTAACCTTATATTAATGAGAGAGAGAGAAAGAACATTAAATTCCTATTAGATACAAACCAATTATTTCTTCATTTGTTCTTAGTGGCATTGCAAAGAACAATACTATATTCACGGTACATCCAAGCAATAATATCAAATAAGAAAAAACAGTGCATCATATTTGGATTTCATACTAGGAGAACTAGTCATACACTTTGTTAAAATCATGTATCTGAATTCAAAGATCCGTAATAATCTTGGACCATCTACATCTCTGGTCATTACCTTATTATTAACAATTAGTCATCATTAAAAGGAACATCTAATTCTTACATTCTAGGTCCACAATTACGGTTTTGGATGAACCTAGGTTCAATCCAAGCTTATCTGATATGTGTTCCTTTTGTTCTGATCTATAGGTAATTATGAAGGTATGGCTTGAATTTCATAAATTTATGATGATTTATCTATTTTCTAGAATTAATTTAAAATTTATAGCTTGAGATTATACTTTAAGGCAAAAAGAACTGATATTGGGAAATAATAATCATATCAAAGTTCACATTGAGTTTCGACATAATATTTGGGTTCAAGAGTTCTTTTATCAGATTTAATGTACATTGTTTGCTAATTATTTATGTTAAGTAACACTAAAAAGGAGAATTAACATCTAAATTAAATATCATCAACAAGAAATCTACAATAGTCTAATATAGTTGTAGTCTAACAATATAGGCATTTTTCTGAGTATAAGGGAATATTTAGGGTATTTACTATCCAAGGTAGCTATTTTTAATGTAAAAGGACTTCTCCGTTATGGGAATGTAAAAGAAATTTACCATTAAAGATTAACAGTGGTCGTTAGATATTTCCCTTGTGATCTGGATCTACGTCACATTGCCCTCAACAACATTTTTAGATTCTAGCCTAAAGTCTAAAAATCAGATGGGTAGTTGGTTCGGGAGATATGGCTCCCAACGTTTCTCTCGCACACGATATGAATCGTGCAAAGAGAGTCTAAAGCTCCATAATTTAGAGAAGGGTGTGACATCTGCTACATCTCCAATGAAACTTCACTAATCTTCTTCCTCTATCTTCACCCTAACATGGGACCATCAGACATTTTTTCACATGTCCTTAAAGTTTCCAGCCCATGCTACTCCTCGGAAGTCTCAGTGAGCACCCAACAGTTTTTGCTATTGTAGAAGGTAATGAAAGGGGGAAGCACGTCCTATTTCTAGAGCTTTGTTCTGAGGCCATTAGTAGTCTCCATAAGGTATTTTGGATTCATTTGCACCCTAAGAAAACTCAACCAAACACTATATGCTCTTTAATCTCAACGACTCAATCACCAAGATCAATTTTAGAGGCCATGACGACAGTTGAACCAACATTCCCAGGCACCTACGATCTTTATAAAATACTCACTCTTATTCTATGAAGCTTCCTAGTTTAATAAAAGTCATCATCTATGTATCCCACACCCTCCTCTTCTTCAGTCATTGTAGTTCTCTCCCATGGAGATGGAGCTAAGGATCGAGACTGGTTCTCTCCAAAAACACCATCTGTTGTTAAAGATCTCCATGCTTCTTGGATATAAATAACGAGCTATGGCAATGCAGGGTGTCTTAGTGAATATGTGGTCAAGGTTGGGTGTGTTACAATGTTGTTAATTTACTATTCCCCATTTTGTATGAGGTTTAAGTCAACGTAAACAACATTATAGTCAGTTCCCAGGGCTAGGATTAGATCACCCTTAAGTGGTCTATGGCTACCCATATATTCCACCATGTGCATAGATCACGTTTGTGACTACATAACAAAGTTTATTAAGACTTTAATCCTAACTCTAACAATACTCAAAAACTTCACATTATATACTCATATCTAAACCATATTTCTAATTTTAAACCTCCATATCTCATAGCAGGAAGATCTGAGTCATTTGAAATTCTAAATCTAAATCCACCACTACCAAATAGAGCTTATGACAGATTTTTAGATCAAACAAGCATTCATTGACATCTTCATTTAATTCCTCAATTACTCATATTTCATGATTTATAAAAATCAAAACAAATCATCTTCGTCATTAAGACCATCAAGGTAAGGCATGTTGTCTATATTGTATGTATATAAATTAAATGGATCACTTAACAACATAAAAGAATTGAACCACATAATTGTTTGAGCATGTTTGGAAAAAAGTCAACTTGGGACTCACCAATTAATAGATTCATAAACTTGAAATACTATATCGGTTACCCAATCCTCAATTTTGAGGTATTTACAATTGCTCTGGAGGAGAATATCCCTTTCTCCCCAAGAAGGGAAATATTTAATGTTCTCTATATAGATGGTATTGTTGAGGAATAAATGTTTGAATAACTACTATTTACACATACTTATAGATAATTATTAAAATATTTGATACTTATAAGATCAAAATTTATACATACTAACAAAAAATGTGATCAAAGAACTTTATGTATCATTATATCAAAAGGGTTTGGCTAAATTAAAGTTGAGAAATTTATTAAGAATGAAAACCCTAAAGAATTTTTAGTGGTGGAATGATGATTGAGATTTTTTATTTATATATTAGTTAAGGAAATACTTCGTTGTTATCTTTTCTAGAAAACGTAATTTTGTGATAAATAAAAGCATTTTTTCGTAAAGATTTCTAATTTTAGTGGGCTGATATGTTTGAGAATGAACATTTTTTAACCATGGAGTGATTTATTACGTTCATATTTATTTATTTAGCAATATATTGATCCATACTTTCTTAGGATTTACATTTAATTCTACATTTATCACCCATATGTTGATATTCCCTAGATGAATGCATGAATATACAAAGAAAAGAAAATAATGAATTACATTTATATCTAACACTTACTCAATTGATTTTTAACATCTATAATGAAGCCTTTTCTAAGTACAAGTAAAGAATTTGCAAATATTGAACAAGGATTCACTGCAGTAACAAACACAACACTTT
The DNA here is from genome assembly GCA_963693085.1 of Alisma plantago-aquatica. Classification (NCBI taxonomy): domain Eukaryota; kingdom Viridiplantae; phylum Streptophyta; class Magnoliopsida; order Alismatales; family Alismataceae; genus Alisma; species Alisma plantago-aquatica. Next base: position 5,780,164 of record OY856409.1, on the reverse strand, counting down.
TAAACAAACAATATCTAACTAGTTGGGTGCTTCATAGGTGAATACCCACCTAACACACTCAAGTAGGTGAAGATTAAGATATAAACTCTGACTACCTAAAGTTGTAACGAACCGAAACCTAGCCTCTTGACCCTAATCATATTTCTTAGAAGATAGAAAATTTGACTCTTTGGACTTAGTCAAACAAGGTTGAACTTAAACATAAAAACAGTTAATTGTAACCCAAATATGTTATTGCATGAATAAATCACCCAAACATGTATGCATGAAAACAAATATGACAAAATACCCTCATGTTAATCCTAAGACCAATATTGGATACATAAAATATGTCAGATTCGATAAATTATAACATATATAGAATTTCATACACAATAATCATATATAAACTTTTTGGTTGTAATGTGAAGATATGGGACACAATTGGATTAATAATAGCAAAATGATGAAATAATACGATAACTAGAATAATAATGGGCCACAAATATTAATTTTGTATAACTCATGAAGAAAATCCCAAAAAGTGAAATCTAATGTGGAAATTGTGTTACAGGTCCTAATTAACTTGCGAGTCAAGTGTCACCTTATTTTCACATTACTAGTTATCCCAATTTCTTTTAGAAAAGAAAATATGAGTTTTTCTATAGAATAGCAAATAAATTATTCAATGACTCCAAAAGAGGAAATAAATATCAAATTTATAATCTACATGCTAAAATTAGTCTATGTGCGAGTTTTCATCTAGTTTGGACAACCTTATTTGTTTAAGTAAAGCTTAGGAGAGAGAAAGTGTGTAAAAGCCATGAACATTAAATAATTGGATAAATAATCTCAAGAGATGAAATTAATGGCAAATTCATATCCTAAATGCTCAAGTATGCTTGGGTGTGAAGTTTCACATTAATTGGATAAATCTAGATGCCTTTAATACATTAGGAAAGGGAAAATAGTTTTTGCTTTAAAAGAATTCAATAAAATAATAAAAGTCTCCAAAAGGAAAAACTAATGCCAAAGTCAGATTCTACATGCCTTAATTGGTCTAGGTGCAAAACTTCATATTAATTGTTTTATGTTTGGACCCTCAATTTGATTTGGCAAAGAAAGGACATAATTATATAACTGACTCTATTTTATTTCTTAATTGAAAAAGATTTTCACATTTAAATTTGTCACATCTATTTTCCCAATGTGGTCTTTTTTTGGGTCGTTCAATTTTCAATCAGACAGTGGTTGCATCTTCACCTTCCTCACACTCATTTTTCTCACGGAGTAATCAGCGTTTCAGGCCTCCAATTTTCTCCCATTCTCTTTCCCTCTCCTTTACTCTATTCTCTCCGATTTCTTCTTCTCTAACTTCTTCACCCAATTTTGCACCTACTTGTCCAATTTTTGCTATTGTTTTAATACCTAAATCTTCTGGATATGCATGTTGTCTCCTTTTGTGTGATCTTCCACTATTTTTTCAGATCTTCATGATTCACTAGTGCCCTAGGCTTTTGGACATCCATAAAACCCATTGAACACCTTCGGTCAACACCCAAAAGTCTTTCACTAGTATTTCTTTCCCTTTCCCAATCACCTGGAGCACCTTCTCTTGACCCTCCTCTATTTGCATGTTTCCTTCGATGTGTGGATGACCATGGAGGCGAGTATTCTGGGATGATTCAACCACTATACATGTGGTGGGCTTCAACGAGGCTTGTCAGAGCTTTATCTGATGTTTATTTCATCTCCACTAGTGAGAGATCATTTTCCCCCTTTTTGAGTCTTCTGTCTATAGTTGATTCGAGTGTACAATCGAAGGGAATTGGAATTGTTTTCCTTTGGGTTGGCTTTCGTGAAACTTTTTGGAAGTATTGGTTTTTCTATGGTGCCTTTCTTTCTCTTGGATTTGGTTGTTTTTCTTGGTTTCTAACGTGGCAGTAGTGGCAGCAGGAGCTTTGGTTTCTCCTTCATTGTCTGGGTTTGTCGAGTCCAACAGGCCTTGTAGAAGATGGTGGACCAAGCCATCTGCCAACAGGGTAGATTTCTCACTATAGAGGTTTTCATTCTTCCTCGCCCACCAACCATGGTCAGAGCTGACTATTCTAGAGTCAAGGAGCACGAAGAACAAGTTTTCTTAGGCGATGATTTCAAAGAACTATCAAGGTTTTTTATTTTCTTCTTGTCATACGTCCATGGCCAATATCGTCTTTTCACACGCATTTATGCTTCTTCAGGAAAGAGCCTTTCTTATCGCTGATGAGGTGAGTTGGAGGCCAAAATTTGGGCCAACTAAGCATGATTTTACCCCTGACCACATTTCCTTCAATGACAAGGATTTTAGGTATTTTCCCCTTGGTCAGAATCTGTAAAATCCATAACTTATTTTCTATTTGCAAAATAATTATAAATAAATAGTCATTAGATTTAGAAAATTATTATCTATCTAATGGTATCATTTTTATCACCCAATTCCAAACTAATTGATATACAAATTTTAATGGATTTTCCTAATTGGATTATAACTTGCAAAATTCATAACTAATAATATATAAGTTGGGGAAAAAATAAAATATGTTATGAACTCAAAAAAATATAACCTACAATATGCCATGGTTTTAATAATCTAATTCACTAATACTAAAAAGGCAATTTTTAGGGTATTTAAAATTAATATAAAACTAACCTTGAATCCACATATATGCTTAATAGGTGCTTTGGAGACCTAGGCTTGGACCTAGATCTGAATTTGGACTTGTTTAGACTTTGAATTGAGGTATGTTTTGCATCTCCTGTTCTTCTACAATGAAATGACCTATTTTCTTCTTCTTTTTTCGGTCCTATGGACAATCAACCTACACAGTATTCCTTTGTTTTTTTGAGAACATATTTCTTGTGGAATACATTATTAGTTTTTGATATAGTGATAAATTTTTTGTGATGGACATTCTTTTGGGCTCTATCCTATATAGTGTTTCATGATGGAACTATACTTGGTGACACATGCTCTTTTTGCCCCTTTTTGTGGTGGTTATTTATATTGTCATTTATGTCATGACAAATATCATTTATTCTGACTATAGTTTGTACTTGCATCTATATTAAGCATGTTATGTGATTCAGTAGCCCTAGAGTAGTGTAATTGCATTGGTTTTTTGGTTATGTGCCCTTATTATGTTTTTGGGATGGAGGTTGTGTGCCTCATACCCAGGTTTCAAGTTTGTGAGGCTTGGCCCACCTTTATATATATTGGGAGTCTAGCAGTACGTCATTCTCTATTAGATTTCAATTTTGTGAGGCTTGGAAGCCATTTTCTTTATATTGTGCTAATGATATGCTTATCTCAAATGCATCTAGGTTTATGTTATTATTGAAGGGTTGTGTGCCCTAATTATTGATATGTGCTTGTGTGTCACAACCTTTAAGTTATATTTGATGGAAAGTATCTACAAGTTATCATTTTTTGAAATTCAATTTCTTTTATGCCCAGTTGGGTAGTTCTTTCCTTTTCTTTTGGTAAGGCGTACTTATTTTATGTCCTTTATTTCATTAAGTTGCTCAATACTCAAATTAGTATGCAAACACCAGCTTTAGCTAATGTCATCAATTTTTCTCCTCTTAATGGGGTATGCTTCAAACCCCAGGCATAGAACATGAAGGGCACGGCATGCTTAGATGGACCTAGCTTAAGGAGTTGATGATTGGAGACTAACTTGATATGGTTAAGAATTCCCTCTACTAGATTTTTTTTATGTAATATCGATGTAAACCCTCTATGGGAGATGATGATATACTTTTGTAAAATTGAATCTAGTTATTCTTTTTCTTCCGTTGCTACACTTTGGGTTTTTTTAAATACCAACATGTAAGATTTGAAAATTTAACACCTATTTCATCATACCTTTTTAGTGTGTTTGGTATGGATGTTTTATTACTCAAATTTTAGTAGGGAGTGGATCCCCTCTGGGTCCCACTCCTTATAGCATGGCATAAGAGCCCATGCTGGTCAGAATCTGTCTATTTCAATTTTTTCTCCCTTATTGGAACCCTTTTCCATGCAAAGTCATCCTCTAGGTGAGAGTTTTACCCTAGAGTTGACCTATGGTAGTTCATGAAATGATTAAAGGAAGACTAGAATTATATGAGATACACATTAGAATCATATTTAATAAACCCTAATGTGTTAAGGTATTAGGTGATCTTACCCCACAATGTAGGTTGGTAGTGATATATTCCTTTGGATGTTAAGATATAACTTTATGATGGAGATATGTTATGAGAATAAACAAATACCTGATAAAGAGATCACTTGTGGATAAAATTGTGACTTGGTTTCTCACATTGATTTTGATCTCATTTTGTTTTATGTTGCCAGACTTCTCGAAGAAAAACTTATTTTCAATTATGCTACTATATACAAAAAAAAATTCTATAATTTTTTCATTATTTTCTTGAATGAAGCCACAATGATGAGATATCTAAATTTGTAGTGGAGAATCCCTAGATTTAGTTGTAGTGTATAACATAAATCCCAGTTTTGTCTATGTGGTGACTAGTAATATGTGGAATAATATAAAGGTGTAGTGGACCTACCCTTTCCACCTTATGACCTCTAGTTGATGATATGAATCTTAAGGTTGTTAGGTTATAGATACAAAGACCTATAGCACAACCCTAGGCTGATATGACATGTTAGTTAGATGCTTAACCAATCAACAACATAAATTGTATTCATAACAAACAGATTTACATGAAAACCTAATATCTTTAACAACTGTTTAGTAAGTTAAACCTTTTATGGGATGGTGATTAGTTGGATGATGATGTATGAATGATTATATTTCAAGGACAAAAACAATTGAAGGGGTGGAGAGTAGTTTCATGATGATGGATGGATGGTTACATTTTTAGGATGAAATCCTTTTAAGGGGTGGAGTGTTGTGATGAACAGAAACTGTTACAACCTAAATGTTTGGGTTCATATGGTGGATAATGCAATTTTCACAATAAATGTATGATTATGGGAATTTTATGAATAATATGTATTGAATGGATTCCCTTTGTAATATTTTCTTTGTGCATGTGATTTCATTGATCATAATATGTTAATTAGTCCAATATGAATAAAAGGAAAATAAGAAATCAAATAATGCATTATTAAGAAGTAAATTTGAGATAATGAGGAAAAGATAGGAAATATGTGGAAATATAGATGATGGAATCATTGTGGATGAGATTTCAAATCCACAATGTTTCTAATGGTAAAAGTAATCCAAATAAAGAGAGTAAAATAATTAGAGAGATAAAATATGCATAAAATATGCTTTATTAAGAGATAACTTGAATATCAAAAAAGGTATCTTATAATTTCGAATTTGAGTACCAAACTTGGTATAAAGATAGAAAAAGTCATCAAGAACTTTCCTTTAAAATTTGAGATTAATTGGACATGTGGTTAGGGAGATATAATTTTTGTAAAGTGAATCATATTAAATGTTGCAATATATCCATGATATATTTGAAGGAATGACGTGGATGATCAGGACCGTGGGATCACAAATCAATGGTCCGAAAACCATCTCCTTGCTCTAGAAACAAACGGGAAACTCACCCAATACGGATTTTTGTCCTTTTCGAGCCACTTGCTCTTGCTCTGATTCGCAATGACATTAGGAAGTTGTTCCTATGGGATCGGGATGTGAAATCGAATCCAACCGACCCTGGTTTTACCCACTCTGGGAGGCTATGAGAGTTTCCTCAATCTGAAAACAGGTCGGTGCCCAGCTTTATGGAGCCTAACCTATAACCGGGGGGGGTGGGAATTAGCAACCCCCATTGAGATCGGAACCCCATCTCTATTGCTCAATGGGACTCGCAGAACATCTTCTTGCCCTTAATTCCGTAGCATAGGCGCTACACACCTCTCTATTCTTTCCTGTGTCCATCTGCAGAGTGGGGCTTAGGACTCTGAGTTCCTTGCCTCCTCCCGCCGATTAAGGACCACAACCAAGTTTGGTATGGTCAGGCATAGGGAACCACACCCTTACCTTCGGCTTAGGGGTGCAGATTGGCAAATTCAACCAATGGATTGACTTGTTGGAGAAGCTGCTGCACGCGCGAGGGCCATCGTGAGGAAGAAGAAGAGAAAGGGTGAAAAGACCCCTCTACCCTCGACTCCAATAAAGAAGCTAAAGGACAGGAGTGTCGTTCCTATGTTACTTGGGCCCAACCCGCTCGATATATATATATATATATATATATATATATATATATATATATATATATATATATATATATATACAGCTGACGTGGCGATATTCTATTGGTCTAAAAAGGTATCGACTTTCGTAAATCATAACTAATGATAGAATTATCATAAGATGACAAACTATATATGAAAGTTGATCAAAAAAATACAAGGATTCTGTTAAAAATGTAAATGATGCCTAATTCTTCTTGAAATTCAAAAAGTGCTTAATGTCGTCACCTTTAATATTGTTATTAATGAAAAATCATAGATTTTGATGATTAATGATTTAGGAAGGGTTATATGGAAGATTAAAGTGGAAATTAACTTTTTATAAATAAAGGGATGATTTAGATATAAAAGAATGATATTTATACATAATTGTCTTAAGTTAGGGTTTCGTGTACACGAATATGCTTTAATGGGCTTAAAACCCCTACTTTTTGTGATTATGACTTTTAATGGTTTTAATTGTGAAAATCTATGAATAAAATAGATATATGATGATCCCAAGCTAATTTTAGAATAAAAGACCCTTAATATGAATAATTTGAGTAATTAGGGTTTTTATGAATAGAAAAGTTGTTTTAGGGTTTGTTGACCTAAAATGGATAAAGTTTGATAAATTGATCTAAGAAACCCTAATAAATACTAATGAGACTTAGGAACCTTAGAAAGGTGTCCCAAGTCAATAAAAGAGTTGTTTGGATGTCATGGTAACAACTAGGTGTTATATATGTTTTTAGGATCAATGGTTGCTTGATTGATTGATTGGCTTGCTTGATTGAACATCTAGTTGGTTTTGGATATATTGCTTCATTGAGATCTCCAAAATAGGTATGTGGTTATTCTTATGATTAAATCGCTTTAGTTTCCCAAAGATTCCTGAGTTTTTAACAGTTGCTTGGAAATAATTGCTTGATTGACTTTTATTTCATGCAACTATAAAGTGACTATGACTATCACCATAATTATACGTGCATGACTAGCTCAAATCATGGTCCTCCTTTGTAGCTTTGTTAATGATGAAAAGGATGACCTAGTACATGATCTACCTGCAAAGTAGGATCATCAAGTTATCATGACCTAGTACATGGTCTACCTGTGAGGTAGGATCATCAGGTTATCACGAGTCTATGTGTTGGTATACCCTTGGGTAGTACCATACGACTCCATGACCCTATGTATTGATCTACCTGTAAGGTAGGACCGTGGGGGTTAGTTGAGATCTAGCATATGAGAGGTAGTATCCATTTCCACTGTAGGGACAACATAGAGGCTAGGGTATGTAAGAATTGAGTACTCATGTTTAAAGTGTAAAGTTTGTTTTGTTAAATCATAATTGTTTGCAATATGTTGTTACAATTAAATGCAAGATTATTGGTTCCCCCACATACCAGTATAATTCGTTATACTGACCGTCATTTTGTTTGTCGGTGTTTTAGGTTTGTCAAGAAAATGGATATTGCTTTAAAGTGAAAATGATGGAATAAAGCTTAATAAAGATTGGAGGATTTTAGATAGATAGATGTTATATGGGGTAAGGTCCTTCAACTCCTATATTTTGCAAGGTATGAGAAAGGAAAAGTTTTTTTTAATTCCATTTTAAAGCTTAGTTGTTGTGGAATTTATTAATTATTGTTGATTATCTGCAAAACCACTGATCCTATTTTGAATTAACGCCTCTGACCTCTTGGTCTCCCTTAACTGGGGGTTACTAGGAGGCAGGGTCGTTACAATTGGCATCAGAGCTGTGGTTTTCCATTTAATCTTCAGTAATTATTAAATTTTACAAACTCTTTAGATCCTAAGGGAGTTATTAGAGGATTTTCCAAGGATGGAGGTGTATAGAAAAGGATCACGGTCTGGGGGATGGCAATATTTTCCTCCGCCCTGCTTGTCGGTCATGAGGACTCCCATATGCAGTGTGACTTCCTGGCCAAAATCCAAAGAATTGACTCAAAATAAGATACCTCTAGGTTTTCTCATCTATCTTCATCCCTTCTCTACATCTTATCTCTAGAAAAGCATTAAGAGCTTAGGATTTCCTCTCTCCACCACCTCCTATGTTTGGGTATTTAAAGTATTAAGGATTAAGGGATCCTCCGCCCAATAATAAAAAGCATGTAAACAAGATGTCATGGACATAAGTTTTGATAATTAGAATCTCAGACTCAGTTTAGTTCATGCATAGGTGACATGGCCCGTGTTGTCGTTCTCTTGGTTACCCCTCAGGAGAATGCTGAGGTTAAATCATCTTGTAGGAATAGGAGGAGAGAGTTAGACTTGGAGGAAGAAGCCTCCATGAAGAGGAAGAGACTGGGTGCATCCTCTATGGACAATGCTGACTCGAACCCTAAACATGGATGGAGAAAGAGAAGATATGATGAGTTGGATATCATAATTGGCCATACATGCATGTATGTGGGATAGACATGCATGTTGTACAGAGGTTTTGAGTATCCATAAGAAGCATGAACTATGTAGTTGGTTGACCCTAGTGCCTTGTGGCAACCCGACCTTAGAGGGGTTGTGCATGTTAGGGTGAGGGATAACTCTCTCTTTGAGGAGGTTAGTGGTAACCGTATAAGAATCATAACTACCATATATGAGTAGAAGAAGAGGTGTGCACCAACCTAGAAGAACCAAGACTGACAACATGATTTAGACCTAGACTCAAGGGTTTATGCTTGATGTTCATGAGATGAGCATGCATCGCTCTGGATAATCTTGGTTGGACATAGGTTTTGGATCATACCTTTCACCCAAGTAATTGTAGACATGTAACCTTAAAAACATGAACCATTTTCAGAGGGAGAGAACCTCCAGTGGTAGGACATGTTGTAGAGTTAGAGAAAGGACAAAACCCGATGAAGGAAGTTGAAGACATTGATTCTAAGACATAAGGAACCATGTTGGATATGATATGACCTGATTTACATGACCCAGAGTGGATAGTTGTGGTTGCCTCATGCATGATCCTTAGAGGTTTGTTGTACCTTGGATGCCTTTAGAGGAACCAAACCCTAGAAGGAATAAGAGGTGAGGAGTGCCTACCTTTTAGAGCATAAAGGAGAGTTCCTTAGAACATGAAAAGGTATGATAACAAGTCGTGAGGCATCATACCCAGTTGACTCTAAAGGGTGTTCACGTGGGAGTGTTATGAAGTGTAGGCTATACCTGGCATAGGATCAGTTTGTGTTGGAACAACTGAGCATGCATCTAGATAGTTGATGCATAAGAGGTGAACCTGGGGTTCCTAGATCAAAGAGGGGAAGCAACATTCCTAGTCTACGTGATGCTCAAGAGGCTGATTGAGTTCATAACATTTGAGTATGACACCCCTTATGTGTTAGAGGAAAAGGAAACCCCACTCAAACTGAGATATATGTGGATGAACTACTCTCACAGGTTGGTGACATATTCATGTATGATATTGGTTCGACCGTTAGGAATGATGAATATGTATGACATACCAAGGAACTTAACATGTCTTAGTAGGTTGTCTTCTGGTTGGCTATGTCTATAAGTAGCATGGTAGGGCTACACATGCACGTGATGATGTAGACCCTGGACGTAGGGACGTTTTTGACCTTTGTTGCTATCAAGAGACAGTTTTCTCCCATCTTGGAGAGGGACCCTTCTGTAGGTTGAGTATCAAATTTTGTTCTGGTTCGAGGTAACCTATCGAGGTCTCTCTTATAAGAGCTTGATGAGCTAAGTGTACGAGCACATAGTGTGAGCACGAATCTATGGACCTAAGTTTGACCATATCTAAAGGGCATGAGGATATGTTGCAATGGAGGTAACCTGCATGGGGCCAGACCGAGGAAGGTAGGTCGCCATGATCCCTATGAAAGGATGTAAGTTTGACCATGATGGCCCAGAGAGATGATGGAGTTTTGGGTAAAAGTTTAAAATGTACCATGATAGAATCCTAAGTCAATACTAAGGTGAGGTAGGGATAAGACCGATGGAAGTAGGAGTTGTCTGTTTCCTGCATGTATAAGACCATAGGGTCGGGAGGTAATAGCTACCTTTTCCCGAGGCCCATGGGTTATGAGGTTGGCCACCTTCATGAGTTCATGGGGCCTAAGGGGTAAATGTGATGGCTACTCTCTAGATGCAGAAAGGTCAGATCACTCCAAAAGTGTCAGCACCCAAGTGACCTTGAGGTAACGACTAAGGATTGTACATAAAGGAGATATGTTAAGATCCAAAAGGTGGTGGGAAAAGTCTTCCCATGGGTGTATACCCGTAATTGAGTTGTTTATGTTGTGGCAACATGTGACATACGTTTCTACATAGTTTGGAAAGTGTATTGGCAATGTGTGATGCACCGTCTCTACTCTTGGAACGGGATGAACTTTGTATTTGGATTGCATCCAAATGCTTATTTCCTCTCGTTATGGGTGTGAGAGATAGGGCAAACCACATGTCTTACACTAAGGATAAAGATGACGTGAGTTGGAATGTTTCTATGATGTTTGAGGGTAGAGAAAGTATCATACCTTTTTAGTAGAGGACATGGAATGGATGGGTTACAAACACAAGAAGAACTAAGATAGTCATCATGAGGACGTTCTTATCAAGGGAAGTATGGAATTTATGAGTTATATAAGTTTAAGTTTGATAAAAAAGATGATGAGCTTGGAGTTTTCTTGACTCAGTTAGACCTAAATCCAATATGAGGATGATGAGTAGAGTATATGAAGGTTTGTGACTTCACCATCACCTAGAACATAAGGAAATTGATGTGGTAACTGATACTCTTTGCCGAGATATAGCTCAGGGGTATAGATGTCTTGTATAGCCAGTAGAGAGGCTGGAATAGGTTGCTAGGCTAACCCTAAGTTCATGAGAATATAGGGCTAACACTCTGATATAACCTGACCCGTTGGTCAAATTAGTGGTTAGCCAGCCCAGAGGTTGATGAGATAAAAGGATAGTTGTGATAACCTCAGAGACCCTTCTCAGGAAAGGATGGCGATGAAATACTCTACTAGAGTGTTTTAGGGTTTTTGAGGAGTCACCCTTGAGGAATCATGTTGTGCCAGAAGCTCATGATTTGAAGCACACCGTACACCATGGTACTACCAAGATGGTTAAGGTTTGTAGAGTACTTTGAATACCTAAGATGAAGAATTATATGAGGTTGCATGTGGCTTGTCCCCATACATGCCAAACGGTGAAGTCCGAACACCAATAACCCCGTGAGTTGCTACCTATAATGAGAGTCGTCCCCAAGTTAGAATGGGAGTAGAGTACCATGGACATTGTCGTGGGTCTCCCATGGACCAAGAGTGGCCATGATGCAATATGGGTTATGGTAGATTGCCTTACCAAGTTAACCAAATCCCTTTCCTAAGAGAGACCACTATCAATATGACAATTTTGGTTGAACTATATATATGAGAGGGAGATAGTTCAACTACACCATGATCTGAGTTCAGTATCTTGAGCATGACCTCAAGTTCACTTCCATGTGGTGGAATTAGGTGTAAAAAGAACTCAATACTAGATTGAAGATGAGTACAACATATCACCCCTAACTGGTGTACAGTCAAGAGAGTATGAGCAAGACTCTAGAAGGTCTGATGAGAGCATGTGTGCTCATTCAGGGTGATATATGGGAGTAGTTTTTTCCCTAGCAGAGTTTTCTTATTATCATAGCCACCATAGACAGTATCAAGATGTATGAAGCTCTTTAAGGGAGGGTGTATCGGTAACCACTTCACTTGGATGATGTCGGTGAAAGGACCTTTTGAAGGTCAAAGAGACCACAGTGTATGCTGAAGAAGACACTTTGATCAAGCAATGACTGAGAAATCCCAGGATCGACATGAGATGTGAGCTGATGCAAAGCAGACTGACATGCAATTCACTGTGGGTAAACATGTGTTATAAAAACCCGACCCCTCTGAGCTATAGCTGAGAAACTTGAGTCCCTGATACATGGGTCCATTTGAGATGGATTGGTGGAATTTCTTATGTATAGACTTACCCCTCAGGATAATATGATGTGTTCCATGTGTCCGATCTATAGCACTATGTGAGGTACCTGAGCCATGTACTGAGCAATGAACCTAGTGAGCTCCCGAGGGAGACTGAAATGTCCTGAGTCACATGTGAGGATTCTAGATACCAAGATGAAAGAACTTAGATGTAATTATATAATATGATAAAGGTTCTTTGGAAGCACCATGGAGAGGATGAAACAACATGGGAGCCAATGATGGACATAGGAAAGTCTTATCCTGAATTGTTTGTATGTTTGGTGGAATTTTGAGGGCAAAATTCTTATAAAGGGGTAGGATGTTACAACCCCAATTTTTGGGTTCATATGGTGGGAAATGCAATTTTCCCAATAAATGTATGATTATAGGAACTGTATGAATTATATGTATTGAATGGATTCCCTTTGCAATATTTTCTCTGTGCATGTGATTTCGTAGATCATAATATGTTAATGAGTCCAATATGATTAAAAGGAAAATAAAAAATCAAATAATGCATTATTAAAAAGTAAATTTGAGATAATGAGGTAAAGATAGGAAACATGTGCAAATATAGATGATGGAATCATCATGGATGAGATTTCTAATCCACGTGGTTTCTAATGGTAAAAGGAATCCAAATAAAGAGAGTAAAAGAATAAGAGAGAGAAAATATGCATAACATATGCTTTATTAATAGATAACTTTAATATGAAGAAAAGTATCTCATAATTTCTAATTTGAGTCCCAAACTTGGTAAAAAGATAGATTAAGTCATCAAGGACATTCTATTAAAATTTGAGATTAATTGGACATGTGGGATTTATGATTTTTGTAAAGTGAATCGTATTAAATGTTGCAATATATCCAGGATATATTTTAAGGAATGACGCGGATGATCAGGACCGTCAAATCACATATCAATGGTCCACAAATCATCTCCTAGCTCCAGACCAAACGGGAAACTCACCCAACAGGGAGTTCTATCCTTTTCGGGCCACTTGCTCTTGCTCTGATTCACAACGAAATTAGGAATTTGTTCCTATGGGATCGGGGTATGAAATCGAATCCAACAGACCCTGGTTTTACCCACTCTGGGAGGCTAGAAGACTTTCCCCAATCTGAAAGCAGGTCAGCGCCTAACACTATGGAGCCTGACCTATAAGGGGGGGGTAGCAACCCCCATTGAGATGGGAACCCCATCTCTATTGCTCTACGGGACTCCCCAAACATCTTCTTGCCCTCAATTCCATAGCAGAGGCGCTACTCGCCTCTCTGTTCTTTCCTGTGTCCAGCCGTAGAGCGGGGCTTAGGACTCCGGGTTCCTTACCTCCTCCCACCGATTAAGGACCGGAACCAAGTTCATCATGGTCAGGCGGAGGGGACCGCACCCTTACCTTCAGCTTAGAGGTGTAGATCGGCAAAGTCAACCAATGGATTGACTCACTGAAGAAGTTGCTCCGCGCGCGAGGGCCATCATGAGGAAGAAGAAGAGAAAGGGCGAAAAGACCCCTCTTCCCTTGACTCTAGTAAAGAAGAGTCTTTCCTGCGTTACTTGGGCCCAACCCGCATGAAAAAAAAAAGAAAAAAAAGAGATATACACGGTTGATGTGGTGATCTTCTATTGGTCTAAACATGTATCAATTTTCATAAATCGTAACTAATGATGGGATTACCGTATGATGAAAAACTATATATGAAAATTGATCAAAAAAATGCAAGGATTCTGTTAAAAATGTAATTGATTCTAATTCTTCTTAAAATTCAAAAGTTCTTAATGTTGTTACCTTTAATATTGATATTAATGAAAAACTATAGATTTTGATGATTAATGATCTAGGAGGTGTTATATGGAAGATTAAAGTCGAAATTAATTATTTATTAATAAAGGGATTATTTAGATATAAAAGAATGATCTTTATACATAATTGGCTTAAGTTAGGGTTTCATGTACACGAATATACATTAATGGGCCTAAAAACCCTACTTTTGGTGATTATGACTTTTAATGATTTTAATTGTGAAAATCCATGAATAAAATATATATATGATGATCCCAAGCCAATTTGAGAATAAAAGACCCTTAATGTGAATAATTTGAGTAATTAAGGTTTTTATGAATAGAAAAGTTGTTTTAGGGTTTGTTGACCTAAAAAGGATAAAGTTTGAGAAATTGATCTAAGAAACCCTAATAAATACTAATGAGACTTAGGAACCTTAGAAATGTGTCCCAAGTCAATAAAGAGTTGTTTGCATGTCATTTTAACAACTAGTTGCTATACATGTTTTTAGGATCAATTGTTGCTTGATTGATTGATTGGCTTGCTTGATTTGACATCTATTTGGTTTTGGATATATTGCTTCTTTGAGATCTCCAAAACAGGTATGTCGTTACTCTTATGATTGAATCAGTTTAGTTTCCTGGTGATTCCAGATGTTTTAACAGTTTCTTGGAAATAATTGCTTCATTGACTTTTATTTCATGCAACTATAAAGTGACTATGACTATCACCATAATTATACATGCATGACTAGCTCAGATCCTGGTTCTCCTCTATAGCTTTGTTAATGATGAAAAGGATGACCTAGTACATGGTCTACCCATGAGGTAGGATCATCAGGTTATCAGATGACCTAGTACATGGTCTACCCATGAGGTAGGATCATCAGGTTATCACGAGTCGATGTGTTAGTCTACCCTTGGGTAGGAACACCGACTCCATGACCCTGTGTATTGATCTACCCATAAGGTACGATCATGGGGGTTAGTTGAGATCTACCATATGAGAGGTAGTATCCATGTCCACTGTAGGGACAACACAAAGGCTAGGGTATCTAAGGATTGAGTATTCATGTTTAAAGTGTAAAGTTTGTTTTGTTAAATCATAATTGCTTGCAATTTGTTGTTACAATTAAATGCAAGATTATTGGTTCCCCCACATACCAGTATAATTTATTAGACTGACCGCCATTTTGTTTGTCGGTGTTTTAGGTTTGTCAAGAAAATGAATATTTCTTTAAAGTGACAATGATGGAATAAAGCTTAATAAAGATTGGAGGATTTTACCTAGATAGATGTTATATGGGGTAATGTCCCTCAACTCCTATATTTTGCAAGGTATGAGAAAGGAAAAGTTTTTTTATTCCATTTTAAAGCTCAGTTGTTTTGGAATTTATTAATTCTTGTTGATTATTTGTAAAACCACTGATCTTGTTTTGGGATAATGCCTCTAACCTCTTGGTCTCCCTTAAATGGGGGCTATTGGGAGGCAGGGTCATTACAGAAACCTAGCCTATTGACCCTAATCATATGCCTTAGAGGATAGAAAATTTGACTATTTGGACTTAGCCAAACAAGGTTGAAGTTGAACCTAAAAGTAGTTAATTGTAATATGTTAATGCATGAATAAATCACCCAAACACATATGCATGAAAACGAATATGACATAATACCCTCATATTAATCTTAAGACCAATAATAGATAGATAAAATATGTCACATGAGATAAATTATAACATATATAGAATTTCATGCACAATAATGATATATAAACTTTTTGGTTGTGATGTGAAGATATGGGACACAATTGGATGAATAATAGAAAAATCATGAAATAATGTGATAACTAGAAAAATAATGGGCCAAAAATAATAATTTTGTATAACTCATGAAAGGAAACCCTAAAACTGAAATCTAAAGTGGAAATCGTGTTCCTTAAGTTCCAATTAACTTGCTAGTCTAGTGTCACCTTATTTTCCCAATAATATATATCCCAATTTCTTTTAGAAAAGAAAATATGAGATTTCTCCAAAATAGCAAATAAACTAATAAATGACTCCAAAAAAGGAAATAAATCTCAAATTCATAATATACATGTCAAAATTAGTCTATGAAAGAACTTTTCATCTAATTTGGAAAACATTAAATGTTTAAGTAAAGTTTATGAGAGAGAAAGTGTGTAAAAGCCCTAAACAGTAAATAATGTGATGTATCTCAAGAGATGCAATTAGTAGAAAATTCATATCCCAAATGCTTTAGTTTTCTTGAGTGTGAAGTTTCACATTAATTGGATAAATTTTGATGCCTTTAATGCATAGGAAAGAGAAAATATGTTTTTCATTAAAAGAATCAAATAAAAAAGAAAAAAATCTTCAAAAGAGAAAACTAATGCTAAAATCAGATTATACATGCCTTAGTTAGTCTAGGTGTAAAATTTCAAATTAATGGGCCTCAATTTGATTTGGGAGAGAAAGGACATAACTATTTAACTCATTTTGTTTGATTTCCTAATTGGATAATATTTTTGCATTTAAATTTTCACACGTCTATTTTCCCAATGTGGTCTTTTTCTAGGTCGTCCGATTTACAATCAGACGGTGGTTGCATCTTCACCTCCTTTGTGCTCAGTTTTCTCATAGTGTGATAAGTGCTTCTGGCCTCTAATTTTCTCCCTTCCCTTGCCCTCTCCTTTACTCAATTTTCTCTAATTTCTTCTCATCTAACTTACTCACCCAATTATGCACATGCATGTCCTATTTTTGTACAGTTTTAATACCCAAATCTTCTAGCCATGATTGTCATCACCTTTCCCCTGATCTTCCTCTATTTTCTCAGATCTTCACAATTCCTAAGCACCCTAGGCTTTTGGACATCCATAAAATCCATTCAACACCTTTGGCCAACACCCAAAAGTCTTTCCTTGGTATTTCTTTTCCTTTACAGATCACCTAGAGCACCTTCTCTCGACCCTCCTCTATTCTCCTGTATCCTTCGATGCATGGATGATCATGGAGGTGAGTCTCCAGGGCTGAGTCAGACGCTATCCTTGCGGTTGGCTTCAATGAGACTTGTTAGAACTTTATCTGATGTCAATTTCGTCTCAACTGGTGAGTTCTCATTTTCCCCCTTTTCAGAGTCTTCTATCTATAGTTGATTCGAGTGTACAACCGAAGGGAATTGGCAATGTTTTCCACTAGGTTGGCCTTCATGCCACTTTTCTCAAGGATGATGGATCTTCTAGAAGTATTGGTTATTCTACGCCTTTCTTTTGCTTGGCTTCAGTTGTTTTCCTCGGTGTCTGATGTGGCAATAGCGGTGGGAAGAGCTTTGGTTTCTCCTTCACTGCTTGGAATTGTCAAGTCCAACAGGCCTTGTAGAAGATGGTGGACCAAGCCATCTTCCAACAAGATGGCTTTCTCACTATAAAGGTTGTCATTCTTCCTCACCCACCATCCATGGTCAGAGCTAACTGTTGTGGAGTCAATGATCATGAAGAATAAGTCTTGCTAGGCGTTGATTTCACCGAACGACCCATGTTTTTTACTTTCTTCTGGTCATGCGTCTGTGGTCAATATTGTTTTTTCACATGTATTTATTCTTCTTTGGGGAAGAGCTTCAGTTGTCACTTACGAGGTGAGTCACCGGCCAAAGATTAGGCCAACTCAGCAAGGTTTGACCCCTGACCGAATTTTCTTTACTGACGAGGATTTTAGGTCTTTTCTTATTGGTTAAAATCTGCAAAATCCATAACTAATTCTCTACTTATCAAAAAATTATAAATAAATAGTAGTTGGATTCATAAAATATTATCTATCTAATGGTATCATTTTTATTTCCCAATTCCAAACTAATTGATATATGAACTTTAATGGATTGTAACTTGCAAAATTCATAACTAATAATATATAAGTCATAAAAATTAAATAAAATATGTGATGAACTCAGAAAAACATAACCTAAAATACAGCATGGTTTTGATAACCTAATTAACTAATAGTAAAAAGGCAATTTTGGGGTTTTTGAAATTAATGTAAAACTAACCCTAAATCTACACATATGCTTAATAGGTGCTTTGGAGACTTAGGCTTGGACCTAGATCTGACTTTGGACTTGTTTAGACTCTGAGGTGAGGTATGTTTTGCATCTCCTATTCGTCTACATTGAAAAGTGACCTATTTTATTATTTCTCTTCATCTTACGAACAACCAACCTACACAATATTCCTTTCTTTTTTGAGAACATATTTCTTGTGGAATACCTTATTTGTTTATGATCCTGTGATCAATATATTGTGATGGACATTCTATTGGACTCTATATTATATATTGTTTCAGGTGGAACTTTACTTTGTGATACATGGTCTTTTTTCCTACTTTTGTGGTGGTTTCTTATATTGCTATTTATGTGGTTACAAATCTTGTTTCTTCTGACTATACTTTATACTTGCCTCTACATTAAGCATGTTATGTGATTCAATAGCCCTAGAGTAGTGTAATTGCAATGGCTTTTGGGTTATGTGCCCTTATTATATTTTTGGGATGGAGGTTGTGTGCTTCATACCAGGTTTCAATTCACATTAATATATATAGGAAGTCTGGAAGTATGTCATTCTTTGTCAGGTTTCAAGTTTGTCAAGCTTGGCCACCATTATCTGTATATTGTTCTAGTGTTATAGTTATCTCACATGCATGCAGTTTGATGTTATTATTGAAGGGTTGTGTGCCCTAATTCTTGACATGTGCTTGTGTGGCACAACCTTTGTGTTATATTTAATGGCAGTTATTCTACATATTATAAATTTTTGAAATTCAATTTCTTTTATTCCCAGTTGGGTAGTCCTTTCCTTTTCTTTTGGGAAGCCTTGCTTATTTGATGTCATTTATTTCATTAAGTTTCTCAATACTCAATTTTGATTGCACATACCAGCTTTTGCTGTTGTCATCCATTTTTCTCCTCTTTTTGGGGTATGTTTCCAACCCCAAATGTAGAAGATGAAGGACATGGCCTACTGAGATGGACCTATCTTAAGGAGTCCATGATTGGAGACAAACTTGATATGGTTTAGAATTCCCTATACTTGATCCTTATGATTTATTATTCATGTAAACCCTCTATGGGAGATGATGATGTACTTTCGTAAAATTGAATATTGTCATTATTTTTCTTCCGCTACTACACTTTGGGTTTTTTTGAATACCATCATGTAAGATTTATATTTTTTACACCTATTCCATCAAACCTTTTGAGTGTGTTTGGAATGGATGTTTTATTTTGCAAATTTTAGTAGGGATTGGATCCCCTCTGGGTCCCCCTCCTTACAGAAGTTGATCCAATTAAATACAAGGAGTGATCTTCTAGGGTATTTGACATTTCAACTCAATACCTTTTTCATTTGACTGAATCCACATTTTGATAGTTTGGAAATCTAGGAGGAAAATAAATCAAATTCCAACAACCAATAGTCTCAAATATGGGAACACATATACTAAACTTCAATCAAAATGTAGATGAATATACTATTATACCCATCATCTAGAGAAAACACTCATGAATACAAACCCACCTACAATTTTTTTGGGGTTCAAACCATCACCGCTCATGCTCAATTTCCATTTTCCCTTCTACATTCCATCCATCCTACAACCATTGTACTTTGTTATTTCACAAAACACCTCTCTCAAAGTTAGCCATTTACTATCCTCCATACTTGTACTTCAATTAGCTAGAGATCAAATAATCTATAGGACTTCTATAGACACTCTATAGTGAAATTTAAATGTGAAGGAGTCTTACAGCAACATCATCAAAGAAATTAAAATTTCCGTACTGCCTCATATCCCCAATCATACCTTCTTCAAGTATGTGTACCATCGATGGAACTCTTCTCCCACATTGAACACTAGATAGATGACCCATATATGAGGTGTGTCCTTGATCCTTCTACTTGGTCATATTAATTACAATATTTTTCAGATGCTAGCTTGTTTCTCCTACCATCATTCATTCCATAGAGAAGGTTTATCTAATAACACAGATATATGTGATTTATCAGTGAATTATGGTATACATGATAACCATCTTTACCCTAAAAAAGGAGAGGCATGTTGATTAATTTGGTTGTCATAATATAACTCACATGTATTTGCTTGTATCCATGATAGATCTTTTTACCATTAAATTTTCATACTCTACTTGAATTCGGGAGAAGGTTGGTATGTAAACTTGAAAATTACTTAGTTATTTTATATATATGTTTGAGGTAGTTATAACTAAATGAAGTAGTTTGGCCAAGTGGTAAATGAACCAGAGATGGAAGATTTTATCTAACTATCATCTCTTTTGTTACCATATATTCTATTTTGTATTTCCTTATCATAGTATAAACACTCCTATATAAAATTGAGGTAGCTCATATAGGTTGAATATGAGATCATGTGAACGATCCCAACACTACTATAATCAAAGTTGTACACTTTCAAGATAAGAATGTTGTATAATAATTTTACAAATTTATAACATCACACCCATATAGTTTTAGGATACCTAATTAATTTCGTATATGTGTTAAATGCTATATTTCTTGCTTATAATACTGATATATTTCTCCTTTGACCTAGATTGATATCTAAATGTAGATTTTTTTGGAGATCATCCATCATGACTGAGCTTTACAAAGTTGAGGCTTTTTGAGAGGATGAATAACACCTACTTGGGTCAAAAGAGTGGTATAAGTCATGTTTGACAGAAATTGTTGTTGTGTAAATTGCATCTACTCCAATTATTTTGTGCTATTGATTACTGGTCTAAAAGAAACATGTATTGTATGTGGATTTAGTCAAAGGACGTTGAACTAAAAAAAGTATGTTTCCTCTGTAGTTTCAAACTATGTTTTGTAAATAAAGGTTAATTCAAAATTGTGTTTTTAGTTACATATTTATTCTTTAATTTCCCCCCTCTTACGAATGTATTGCTGATTCTATGATTTGGTTCTATTAAAACCAATTACTGGGAGTATTTTTGTGAAAATAGTTTAGATAAATTTCAATCTAGTATCTCTTATTACACATGAAGAGGATGGATATTGAGCTTTGTAGATGAAAAGACTCATCGATGCAATATATTATTATTCACATGGAAACATGACCAAATAGATGTAATTGATAATGATGAGTAAAATGAGTATACTCATATTGTTCTAAGATAACTCCACTTGTGATTGTAGAAATTGCAATTGTGATCTAGGCTCCCCCTTCTCATGGTGCTCTGTCTTAGGGAGGGAGTCTGGAGGATTGTGCTTTCCAACTTCTCCCCCATGTTTAATTTGTGGCCCACCTCAAAGCTCTAGATCTTGTGGTGAGTAACTTTTATATGCTTTTTTTTCTTCTTCATCGTGAGGTAACATCAATGATGGGTGAGGGCCCTGATTTGACACATGTTATTAGAAATTTGGTTGACGAAGGTGGGTGTGTGCACCTCTTTCTGGAATTCAAGCTCCAATCAGTTGTAGACAAGTTGTAAGCTTGGCTTTGGTGTCCTATTGTCAATATTTGAGGAGGTTTGCTTCCTTCTCCAACCCTTCTTCTATTGTTGTTTTTCTAATTCTATTTCATGTGTCTTGTTTAGGGAAATTTCATCTTCCATTGACTTCCAAGGATTAGCATTTTAGTTCATAGTTTTTAGGATAAACCTTTTTAGTCATTCCTTTTTTTGGAGATGGTTGATTGATTGGTTTTCCCCAATTTCCATTGACAATGATTGGGGTTTTCCCCTAATCTTTATTTTGCACTAAGAAATTTTCCAAATGCGTCCCTCTTGTGCCATGCTACGAATCTCATATATGACTGAATGTATCTAGGATATTGGTCATTCTTTCCTTGTTTTTGACACAAAAGGTAATTAGGCTATAGATGCAACCTAAGGTTGTGGTTTGATTTCACTTAAAAGCTCCTTATGAAGGCTCTTTAGAAAGGAATCCATGAATAAGAGTCTAATTTCCATCCAATCTTATATTATTAGTGTTCTTGTATCTCTTCTTCCTTGACATGTGCATATACTTGAGACACTCTATTATGTAGATTCCATATGACTTTTGTCTCATGGAAACTATTTACCTAAAAATGTGAGTATAATGAGTATATGTTTATTATCAAGTGCATCCCAAATAAGAAATGGGCTTACTGGGCCATGGGCATTTTAGAACTTCCCCACTATCAATATTCAAGGAAGTGAAACTACATTTCTTTTTGAATTCTAGGGATTACCAAAATGTGTCTTATGTAAAATATTGTTAACACATGTGGATAGAGAGAATTATCCTCTGGAAGGGTCACTTAATCTTCTTGAGATCACATATATATTGGTGAACCATGAGTCTTTATCTACATTTTTATTCAAAAGTCATGTATATGTGAAAAATTATATAGAACAATATGTAAAATTGCATGAGTTATGAATTCTGGTAAGTTGGAGTATAACACACAACCTTGATCTTGATATAATTATAGGTGAGGTATTTGTTCTTGAGTACACATGTTTACACTTAAGATTTATGTAGATTAGAAGATGATCATCGCCTACAATTCTTATATTTACAGTAAAAAAACATGATTCTTAGGAAAATCAACAACTTTAAGATAGTTTGTAGTGATTAAGTGGAACTAGTTCGTTATTTGTAATTTAGAAAGTTCAATCCAAAATGGGAGAAAATGAAAGAAAATTGTTGGATTGGTATAGGAGAGGATTGGTATAATTTTTTTTTTCATTTGATGAAAGAATTTACTGTTCCTAGATAATATCCTCAAGGAATGGAAAAGGATCCACCATCAAGATTTTTTTTCTAAGTAACTCAATGATGGAGCTTTTTATCAGTGTCCTTTTTCAATTGGATGAAAAGCCCTTTTTAAACTTGGGATAATCATCAAGTTAAATGATGTTTAATTTTATCAAATTATGAACAACTCTATAAAATGTTAATTTTAGGAATGGAGTTATAAAATTTTGATGGTGTATTTGTTCTAATTTTATTAGTGATCACATAATTATGACACTTGGTTTTGGTAAAGTGACTCTTGTCAAATGATTTATACATGCTTGATCTCATGGGAAGAATTTTCCTAACGATGTTCAGGAAACTCAAAATATTGTTCTATAAGATCATCCTACAAATGAATGAATATAATCATACGTAATGGAACATCTAGAATGTAATTTCATACCTTTCTTGACTTGTTGCTTTATTTCAACTTAGAGTCTATTTGCATTATTATTAGTTTTAGAATTTTCTAATCTAAAACTATTATTTTAATAGAGGAATCATGCAAAACCAGCTCAAGCACCTCAAAAATGTTGTTTTGATTCGTAATCTAGGCTGGGTGGATCAATCAACCCCATCATCGAGCATTAGGAGATGATCCACTTAGACTAATTCCCAATTGGCTAACTAGATCACAGAGTCGATCAGTTTGGTAGCCTTTGCCATGAGAATGTATCAACATGGTAAATCAGATGATTGGACATCCCATTTGTCTAATTCAACAAGTAGGAGAAAAAATTATTAACTTTGAGTATATTCCAAAATATCAGTTCACTGACTAGTCTATAGATTAGACAATATAACACTCTTCTCCACCACAGTTCAGTCGATCAGTTTCCCAACCAATCATCCAATTGAGGTAATATTTAGGAGAATTACCAATTATACAATGAAATGATTTGAGTAGCAATTCGATCGATTTGTCCAATCAACCTTGTGCACATGAATTAATATCAACATCATGTCAACTGGTTCATTTATGAGTATGACCGACTGGAAATACATCCATCCACCAATATAACACTAGATTCCACATCTGATATCAAAATTGAGTGATTCATGTGTCATTTTATTCTTATTTAAATTGTAAAAAAATAATACTCAATGGCCATATCTAATCCACAAATGGGTCCTCAAGTTGACCGATTTACAGGCATCATAGGTATACATAAGACAACTCACAACTGATAAATTAATTAAGTGTGATTTAATATTTTCCAACTTGGGTGATGTCCATGTCTAGGTTTCATGCCATATATGTCCAGTCCACAACCCTATCTGCCACTAAAGAGATCTAGAGACAAAAGTGGATGGCTTGGTGTGGATATGTGATTTATGGGAGATCATGTCCTAAGATTGCTATTATTGTATGGGGAGTGATGACACACACCACATAGATTGTCCTCTACATTACTACTTTATCCATGAGACTCTTCCTCTTCACTCTTCTTTGTTTCATGAATGTGATTAGAGATTAATTTATCTTATCAGGGCATAGGGATTAGCCTCACTTCTCATACTTTATAATGTCAATTGTTATTCATATGTTATACTTAATTGTTGACTAGATGTCTAATGTACACTCTATCGATTAGCTATTTAGTTTTCCTACCTATTGCAATTCTTGTCATAGACACATTCAATCCCGTCTTTAGAATATTATTTAATTATCATTGAACCCTAGATAAGACACTGGAGGGCATCTTCGGTTGTTGAACTTGGGATATGACGGTAATGAGATATCAAGCCTATGTGGAAATTTGACCTGATGAGTTTCTACCATCCAAATGATATGAAATTTCCCTTGACCCCAATAAAATAAGCATATCAGTAAGTCATACAATGTGATAGAGTGGATACATAAAGTAGTATAGGTGAAACATGTCGTCCAAGTAATTTTATCATTATTCTAGACAAATCCTGCTTAGTTTAATTTAATTTCTTGATTAGTGAATTTATACAAAAAAACAACAATAAACCATATCCTTATTATTTGCTTCTATCAATGAGGCCAAAATATAAGTCGTTCTTAAAAATATTGTCCTTTGAGTTTTCTCCTTAATTGTAATAAATTAAGACCCATCTATCTATAAGTCGTGATTATAACACATTAGATTACATAAACTATGGCATTCTATATCTTAGAAAATTTATGTGCAATAAAATATCCACATATAATTTTAGTGTACCTTTCAAGGATAACATAGTCATTTAAATTTTTATGATCTAATGAGATAAAGTAGGATTTTTCTTTATTAGTTTTTTTTTCTTTTTAGTTTTCTCTATGTTAGGTTGTGTTTGTGAACTTTAGTTTGTTTTTGCAATTTTTGTTTATTTCTAAATTTCTTTTAAATTCTTAGAATCTTTTTATTTCCTTTTTTATCTTATACATTTTGATGAATTATTCTTTTGAAAATAAGCAAAAACAATTTTATTATTCATTCATGGACTATTTTTCTTGTTGAGTCTGGTAGTTTAGTTTTATTTTATTTAAAATTTACACTAACTGACTTCTCAACATTACAAATTGTATAATTTAGATATTGTTTATCCTTCAATAATGATATATAGGCTTCTATGGTGACTCTAGAATCCATGGAAAGTCTTATCGTCAAGCATAAAGTTGGGTTTCTCAATGAAAATATGAAGAAAACTACAATCTATTGATAAGGTAAGCATGTAGAGCCAATCATGTGATGATTGACATGGTATATACCATAAAGGATTTTATTAGTACTTATAAAGTCAAGCTTCCAATTCATTATATTTCATTTGGTTATGAGATAATGAGGAAACATTATGAATGTCTAACGAAAGACAATACTCAATGATGTATGTCTACAAGTACATGACTTGGAGAATGAGATCACATGAATGCTAAGAGTATGTACATTCTTAATATGTCCCTAGTTGTTTGTTACTATGGAAGGTAGATAGACA
Source organism: Alisma plantago-aquatica (assembly GCA_963693085.1). Classification (NCBI taxonomy): domain Eukaryota; kingdom Viridiplantae; phylum Streptophyta; class Magnoliopsida; order Alismatales; family Alismataceae; genus Alisma; species Alisma plantago-aquatica. Next base: position 5,754,407 of record OY856409.1, on the reverse strand, counting down.
CCAGTAACACATAAGATTGGAGTGTGGGTTGGTTGATGGCTGAATCTCATTAGTTATGATATGGCAATATCAAACCAAGCACACAGACACATGCTATGGAATAGTGTATCAGACATACCCACCTTGAAAGTGACACATGAAAACCATTATTGGTGGTCATAGTCACCTCTTATAGTAAAGTTTGTGATTGTGATTCTTAGATCTAAAATCACTGCACTCATCACATGTCGTTGGGTACACTTTGACATTATCAAACGCAGTCCTAAAATGTGGGTTGTTATAAAAGTGATGATTGGGTGCTTTCATACATGGAGACTAACATTGAGTGATAGAGATGGTATTTGTCCCTCCTACTAGATATTCATATCATGGACACTTGAAAAGTGAGACTGAGAAATGCATGCTTATTCACATGTGAATGAATATATCATATTGAGTTCACATTATCTCTGACAGTCTACTCTTGATTCAAGGAACATGGGCTGAATGTTGAGAGGATGACGAATCCATGCATCTAGTTCACTCTAGACATTAGAGACAAAGGAATTATACAATAAATACAAATTATAATTTCAAGTTGTTCTCCAACTTTCCATTCACTTGGGTAGCACTGATGTGCGACTAGACATCACTCTCTTTGTAAGGAGTGGGATCCCATCGGAATCCACTCCCTACTAAAAAAAAAAGGCAACACCATAACCAAAATCATCATAAATTTTTCACAAAAGTGATGATAACTAATTCATTCTGATGTATGTATCATAAAACCAATATTTTAATAGTAGAAGAGAAATAAATCTAACTATTACAATGATTTTCTATGAAAATTGTTCACCACACAAGGTGTACATAGAAGGAAACAAAAGGAACTATTTAGCAGAGGGTCGTCCCACTATCTCAATCAACCTCCAATGCTAGGTAAGGTAACTCCTATATAGCCTTGGTCAACTTTAGGTAGCTTCTCCCTTCTCACTACCTAGTGGTTGGAAGCATACCCCGAAAAGAAGAAAAAGATGGAAATTGTCAACCATCAAAGCCGGTATGTGCATATAATAAGGATTGGACAATATAATGGAAATAAGGATAAAAAATCTCAAGGTTTCCCATAGAATAAGGAAGAATCATAAAACCGGATATCTAAAAGGGGTTCTTCATATAGTAAGACAAAAGAGAATATATGAAGAAAATAGTAAAGCTCACAATAATCAAATCTTGCCTTTAAAATCTCAAGAAGAGAACAACAAATAACAACAAGAATTATGCATCCGGGTGACCTAGACAATAATTAAATTAATAACATTCTTGGGTATATGGAATCACCACCATAATTATATATTATGGCATCACAACTATAATATTCAGGGAAGTAATGGCATCACCGCACAATTACCCATGGATAGTAATCACCATCTCCACCCTTTGTTGTTATTACACACAATAGGGATACATCACCTAATGTACAAATAAACAAGTTACCCAAACCAAGCATGCATTATAAATAAAGAGGCAAGAAGATATATAGTCACATTACCATTAAGGTGTACAAATTCCAAAGTCATCAAAAAGCAGTATAGCCATAGTCAAATATACATTCAAGGCCAACACATGGAAAATTAAAGTTTCCATTAAATATAGATTATCAACACTAACAAGATACAAACTGAATCAAATAACCACAAGATACAAGGATAGGATCCAAGTAACATTTATCATAGCACACAAGTCCGATTATAAGATTAGGAAACAATTGAAACAACTATAAGCAAATATGCGACATCAAAATAATATGTCACGATCAAACCCGAGAGAGAGGAATAAGTAATTGTCCAATATAACTCATAAGAGGATGAAACATACCCCACTGATGTTTATATCAGCTTAGGATCCAAACCCTAGATCCAATCAGAGTTTATCTTCACCTTTATCAGATTAGATGTAAACCATTAATTAATGAGTATATTAAAACCCTAGAAATATCACCTTTTTATTAAATTGGAATTAGACTCTAAAAGCTTCACCCATCAATTAGTTAGAATCTCCAAATTAAGAAAACATATATTTTTGTCCAATTTGGAGTTTATATGATTAAGTAATAATTATTATGAATTTTATACATATATTTTATTCTATAAAAATAATGCTTTGAAAACTATTGAAGTAAGAACCAAAAATATTTTTTTAAAGAGATAACATTTTTCCAATTTGAGAACATATTTTACTTTATTTTTTTGACAAGGGAATCAAAAGTTATGATTTTTGCAACTCAGACCAATCAGAAAATTCAAAATATCCAAATAAGCGAGAAAGAGCAAAAGAGAGAGAGGAAGAGAGAGAGGGGCCCACAGAGTGACTTGGCCCAATCATGGGTGGCTAAGTCCTTAGTCAACGCCAACTGGACCACATCAAAGGAAAAGAAAAAGAAGTGCAAAAAGACCATAATGCCCTTGACGATGAAACAAAAGTAAAAGAACAAATGAGGGTATTATCAAAAAGTGACCAGGGGTTATCCCCAACCATGTTGTTGTGCGCCATGGCCACATAGAAGGTCACCCGCTATCCGGGTTGAATTGGGGAAATCCTGTGAAGGCTACCAAACAACAAACCGATAGCACAAAATCAAAGAAAAGGTGTCTGCAAGGCATACCTTTTGTACAATTGAACCGAGATGACGGGGGAAGAGGGCAATGGCTGCCGCAAATTCAAGAGTAGATGAATCTCTTTGATGACCAAACACACAAGCAAAGAGGAAATTAAGATAAGAGGAAGTTTGCAACAATGCCAAGGATGATCGGGGTATGGGTATTTATAGATGAGGAAGAGGGATAATGTGATGGAGTGGACTTTTAGAATCCATATCTTGAGTTACAACGAGAGTTTCAAGTGTTTTGGTAAAGTTGAGTGCTAATTGAGGTTGATATAATGATTTGGATCCATAAGTTATACCTATTTGAGGAATTTAATTGAATGATAAAAGAGTTGAGTTATGGCACCAAATTTCAATAGGAAGTACCTTGAGTTGTACCAAAGTCATGGTTAAAGTTTCATAATATTCTGGTGTTCCTAAAAGGAGATATTTAAGTTTGAAGTCATTTCAATAATTAATATTTTGATGTACTTTAGAACTAAGTCCATTAATTATTCTAGACCAAGTTGTTGATATGAGTAGTGTTACGCTACCCCTTGTTAATGTATACGGGTTGGAGCCTCTTTGAGGTGAGTGACGTGGCCTTGTTTCAGTAGCCACAGATTGGCTTTTAGAATCTGCAATCATGACCTTTGGATGAGATGTGAGGGTTGCTTCCACTATCCCCTACTTTGCGGTTACAAACTGACCATGGCAGTGATCCCTCCATGATGTACGTGGTAGCATGGATGGAGAACATGGGCGAGAGGGGAAAACCAATTCAGTTTTGATTAAACACACCACAACGAGCGTGAAGTCTTTACTTTCTCGATCTCAGAGGCTAGGGAGGCACGGACGTTGGGCTTATGGAGTGGAGGAGAACCATTGGCGGAGACATCCTAAGGAAGACCCTGGTGGCGGCGCTGCCTCACAGACAAAGAAAGGGAGATGTGCGGGCATCATGGAAGAGACAAAGAACGCAGGTGGGCACTAGACGGACTGACGACGTGTTGCTGCTAGAAGATGATGGTACCCACGGGGGCTGTCGAGGAAAACCTAGGTGTGGATGCTAGCTTGCCAGAGCTGAGCGGCGCCAACCTCTCACCAAAGGCGCAGTCAGCGGTTCTGACCTCCTCGAGCTCACGAGGAGGATCATCAGGAAGAAGGCCGACCAGACGGCAGCATCTAGGGATAGCCAGAGAAGTGTTGGGAGGCTTTTTGATTCGAAGAGAAACTTGGTGAGGAGGAGATCGACGCCTATCCCTTGCTGGAGATCCACCGTGCGGCGCCGGTTCACAGACAGAAACCAGGCGTCGAGCCCTTTATAGCGGCACTGGATAGGAAGACTAGGATAGCGACGTCGAGGACAGACGCATGAAGGAGTCGATGAGGGAGGACTCATTGGTCCTGAACGCTCACCGAAGATAAGCCACGGCGGCGGCTCTGTCCCAGATTGACGCAACAGCATCGTGCGTCGGGCGAGATCGTGAAAGACAAGGGAAGGCAGACCGGGCCTGGCTCCCAGACTTGTAGGGTGGCCCTTTATCAGTAGACCAGCCGGCTTCCTGTCAGACCAGCAATGAACTGACAAATTCCATATTGAACCGGTCAGATGAGCATGAGCCCAGGAGAGGAAACATGCCTCTCGTGAGGTGATGCGGCACAATCTAATTGGCCAGAAAAAGGTAATTCCTTCATAATGTTCAGATCTTGTAAAATTCCAAGAATTTAGCTCGATGCTCAGAAAAATACAAACAAGGTATCAAACTGTTCAGAAAAATGAGTAGAATCACATGAACGCTTAATATCAGTCTTTTGAGACAGTAATATTAGTTATATCATGTAAGTTGTAATATGCTTAGTTCATGTGTAATAAATAACAAATGATGGCCTAAAATTATGAGAATATGTCAATAAGTCTATAATCATACTTAGAATGCATATGATGTCAGTTATGATGACGTTGATGCACGAAATCATGTAATTTTGCTTAAACGGCTAATTTGGGCTAATAACCCTAAAGATGATGCAATTAATACATTCATGCTCAATAAATGATGAGATTTATAGAAAACCCTCGTATCTGTAACAGGAATATAATATATAAATCTGAGATCAGTTATATGCATAGAATTCATGTTACATGAGGATGACCCTTAATACACATTATGTAACACTTATATAGTTAATGAAAGTGACATAATGTTAAGTATGTTCACATAATAATGTGACACATGAGTATATTCAGTTGATGAACTAAAATCTGGAATATGACATCAGTAAGATAAATATAAGATGAGAATGCAAGTGATATGGAAATATACTAAAGAGTTAAGGCAAACCCTAAAATGGATATAATTAGGGTTAAGATGAGATGCAAGATGATAAGAACCTGATGATAGTATATGGTCTTGTCTTGATCAGGTTTAACCAAAGATATAGTTGACATGAGGGATATCTGATGATTAGGATGTCTTTTTGGAAGGTACGCTATTACCTCTTACTTGGCTTATTATACAATATGCTTGTGTTATATGTGTAGTAGAATACTTGGCATATGGTATTGGATGAAGTGATTGTTCTTGTATGATATATTGCTTGATTTTCCATACTTATGGCTATGAACACATGAAATATAAGATATCTGATCCATCATATGATAGCACTAAACTCTTTGGTAGTACAGTGCATTGAAGTGATCTCAAACTCTTTGGTAGTAGATCACATGTGTTAGATCTCAAACTCTTTGGTAGTAGATCACACGTAATATGATCTAAAACTCTTTGGTAGTAGATCATAAGGCCTAAAAACATCAAAGCCCTTGGGGGCAGATGTACAAGATATATGATGGAAATGTGCTTAAAATATATGTTCACTTTTGTTAATGAATATCTTTGTGAAAGTATACTCTTTTCTTATATTCTTCTGTTACTGTCAAGTATATTAGTTTTATCTTATTGCCAAGATATGATGAGAGGTAAATAAAAGACACGTAGGCATACTCAGTACAATATTCTTGAATATTATGCTGACGTGTACCACATGTAATCTTTTGTTAGGTTGTGGTCATGCTCTTGAAGATCCAAGATAGAGAGAGTTGTGTGGCGAGCTGATGTTCAGGTGGACATGTTGTCTTAAGATCCTGTAGTTTAGTGGTAGTACATGTATATGTATAAGTTGCTATTTGATAACCTCTCATTTTGTGACGTTATCTTATTAGTTATCTTTAGTTTTCCATACTCTTTCTTAGATAAACTAAATAGAATCATTAAACCTTCTTACTTTATTGCAGATACATCAATAAACTAACTTTTCCTCTTTTTCATTACAGAAAACACAAAAAAAAATTCACAAAGACTCCTCACGGTCCCAAGACCGCGAGAAGCCTCACGGTCCCAAGACCGCGACAAGCCTCACGGTCCCAAGACTGCGAGAAGCCTCGCGGTCCCAAGACCGCGAGAAGCCTCACAGTCCCAAGACCGCGAGAAGCCTCACGGTCCCAAGACCGCGAGAAGCCTCACGGTCCCAAGACCTCGAGAAGCCTCACGGTCCCAAGACCGCGAGAAGCCTCACGGTCCCAAGACCGCGACAAGCCTCACGGTCCCAAGACCGCGACAAGCCTCACGGTCCCAAGACCGCGACAAGCCTCACGGTCCCAAGACCGCGAGAAGCCTCACGATCCCAAGACCGCGACAAGCCTCACGGTCCCAAGACCGCGAGAAGCCTCACGGTCCCAAGACCGCGAGAAGCCTCACGGTCCCAAGACCGCGACAAGCCTCACGGTCCCAAGACCGCGAGAAGCCTCACGGTCTCAAGACCATTTGAGACCAAACGGTCTCAAGACCGTTTGGGCTCAACTTGAAGCCTATAAATAGGACCTCAAGGGCCACTTCAAGGGGATCGGATTCCAAGACGCCCAAAGGCTGCCTCTCCAGACCCAGAGCACTCTGATCTTCCGTCCACTGCCCCAAGGCTGCCAGTTTTGAGATCCGTGCTCATCATCAAGCTTCCTTCTCTCTCTTCTTTACATCTCTTCCACAGAGAAGGTGGGAAGAGAAAATCCTTCATCAAAGCAACCACGAAGTGTGAAGATCGTTGCTCTCTTCACCAAGGGTTCAATCTTCCCTCCTCCGTGGAGATGACGTTCTTTCTCTCTCTTCTCACCTCCTTTGCCATGAGCGAGTAGTTTCATTCACTAGGGTGCGAGGAGTAGCCCCGCTACCCATGTTTTCATTTCATGCGATGTAATTCAATAACTTGTAACAAAGATACTCTTCCTTTCAGTTTGACTTCAATCACTTAATGAATACTAGTTGCTTGATCATCAACTTGTGTTACATATTGTCTTTTGGTATGAATTGTCAACGTTTGTACCCTTAGATCTATATATCGATTGAATGTTGGTTATGGATGTATGTAGTCACCATACGTCTGTTTCGGTGTCTAGAAGTGTTTTCAGGAGTGGAGTAAACTCACCCCCATCGTTGCACTTTCATACTATGAAATGGAATCAGTTGACGTATGGAAGTGCAACCTTGATATGGTCGAGGAACACATTTCATGAAGGAGTAATGCAAGGCATGTGACCATTCATTATGGGATGGCTGGCATTGCAATACTCCACGCTTCTCGTAGCTAGTTATCCGAAAGGAAGCTAGGACTACAAGATACTAACTGATTTGACCCGTTTTGCAGGTTGTTTTATTATGTTGCATGACCTGATCCATGTGTAGTGGTGTGAAACCCGATAACATCCTAGTGGTTTTTATCAATTGTTTACAACTTTAATCTTTACCTTCTTGCTTTGCTTTCCTCGCATTTAGCTTTAAAACCAACATCAAACTTCCGATCTAAATATCAACTGTTAAGTAGTTAAGTAGACCTAAAACGTTTTCCATCTTGACTTCGTCAAGACCGTTGTCCTGAGGATTCGACCCTTAACTATACTACGATAAGACTTCCGCGTGTCTTAACACACGTGGGTGGAGTCCTTACCATAGTACTAGCAAGGCTAAACCTAAGGATTCATCACCTTGGGATTTTTAGTGGTTTTGCAAAACTCCATCAAAAATTGGCGCCGTTGCCGGGGACAACGGAACTTTTTAGTTTTTACTTACCAACTTCTTGGTTGATTAGGATTTTACACTTTTTCTTAATAACAACTCCAATACTTCTTGATCTTTTTCATTTCCTTCCATTATCCTAACGTGTGATTTTCCTTCTACTCAGGTAGAAAACGTGTATGCAACCCCCGCATAGCATCGGATTCTCCCCTGAACCAGAATACGATTCTGAGGTAGAAAGAAGTTTTCACCGAAGGAATAGACTTAACCGCCAAAGAGCCAGACAGATGGCCGAAGAGCAACGCCTTGTTGCAGAAAGAGTCAACGCCGCCATAGCAGCACAACGAGCACAACTTATTGCCGACACTCGTGCTCAGGTGCAAGCTGAGATCCGAGCTGAGGAACAAGCCCGCATCCAAGCAGAACATGCTGCTGCTCAACTTGCGTTAAGAAACAAGCAACTTCGGGACTACGCAGTCCCAAAGAATTATGAAGACGATCATCCTGTCCGACCACCGATTATTAACATACCACACTTTGAAATTCGGACGCAGTGGATCCAGATCATGCAAGGCATCTCTTTCTCCGGGGCACCCGGAGATGATTGCATGGATCACCTTAAGAGATTCAAGTCACTCTACCGACTTGTACCCCAAGCAGGAATTGCAATGGAAGCAATCATGTTACACCTTTTCCACTTCACCTTATCTGGAAGAGCACTAAGCTGGTACAACGCTTTGGATAGACACCCCATCATCACTACCTGGACTCCCTTAGAAGAGAAGTTTCTTGAGAAATTCTTCCCACCTTTGCTAACCTATGAGATTAGGGGACAGATTAATCACTTTTCCCAACTACCTGGAGAAACACTTGCTGAAGCTTGGGAAAGATTCAAAGAACTCCTGAGAAAGTGTCCTCACCATGGCATTTCTCAAAATCAACTAATAGAAACATTTTACAGAGGAGTAAGTGATGATATTAAGCAATTCCTAGATTCCTCATCTGGAGGAAACTTTATGAGAAAGAATTATGAAGATGCCTGGAATATAGTTACGCTGGGGGCCGAGAACCAATCCAATTGGGGAAGGTCATCTAACCAACCCAAAGGCGTTCTCAAGGTTTACAAAGAGGAAGAATCCATGGAACTCAAGGCCATTGCTGAGGCTTTGAAGACTATTTCTAGCAAGCAACAAGCCCTCGAAACCTCTTTCGGGGAATATGATAAGAAGAAAAGCTCCCAGGTTCAACAAGTTAAGGCAGCTACTGGAACTTGTGAAGCCTGTCATGCATCCGATCATCCCACATTATCATGTGGATTGTTGTACAATGTCATGATGGATTTACAACCACCTATGCCGCAATATGAACCCATCATCGAGCATCCCGAAGATCAAATGCCAGAGCAAGTTAACTCCATACATTCAATACCTGGCCAAGTGTATTACAACCCAGACAAACCAAGGAACCATCCTGGTTTCCAATATGGGAATCCTGCAGGGACTGCCAACCCACAGCAGCAGGCACAAGGTGGATCTTTCAATAGACAACCACCAGGATTTCAGAATAACTTCAATCAAGGGAATTACAGACAAGGTTTTCAAAGATCTAACTATCCCAGGAATCCTTCTTACCAATATGCCCATTCAGGACTGCACCCTCAGTTGCAACAACCCCAGTTGCAGCAGCCACAGCAACCCCAGTTGCAGCAGCCCCTGCAACCACAGTTAACTGCACCTCTACAACAACCAGGATAGCAAGTCACTCAGTATCAACAAAGGGGTGCTCCTCCCCAATCATCTGATGAGATATCCTTGATTAGACAAATGCTTCAATCGCAACAAACCATGCTTGCAAACCAACAAGCTCAACAAAAAGCCGTAGAAGCCCAACTGGCACAGATTGCCGCTCAATTGAAACCTCAAGCCGGCACTTTTGCTGGGCAACCAGAGGCAAACCCCCGTCATAACCCAAATAGACCAGAACAACTTAATGCCGTCACCACGCGGTCTGGTTGTGTCCTGCCTGATGTCACAAGAATCGACCATGATGATGATAACGTAACCATCCTTTCCCCAACAGGGAATTCAAGCAGAGAAACAGAAAATTCTACAGAGAACAAAAAGGAAAAGGAACCAATCTCAGACGTCCCACCACGAATTCCTTACCCAGACAGACTAAAAGGAACCAAAATGGACACTAGGTTCCAAAAATTTAAAGAAGCTATGAAAAAGTTATACATTGATATTCCCTTTCTTGATGCCCTTTCCGAAGTGCCCGCTTGGACAAAATACCTGAAAACCCTCTTGTCGAGAAAGTATATGACAGAGGAGCATGAAACAGTGAAACTTGCTCAGACCACTTCAGATATTCTGCTTAATAAAATGCCAAAGAAAAAGAAGGACCCAGGTTCCTTCGGTATTCAGTGTTCCATTGGAAATGGCTCCAGCAAGAAAGGATTGGCAGACCTAGGAGCAAGCATATCTATTATGCCCTATTCAATGTGTAAAAGATTAGGCTTCACTGATTTGTTACCTACGACTATGACAATCCAGTTAGCCGACTCTACCATAACTGCCCCTCTTGGCATTATTGAAGACATCCCTGTCAGAATAGGAACAAATTCTTATGTCCCGTGTGATTTTGTTATTATGGACATACAAGAAGACCTGAGATATCCGATAATCTTTGGAAGACCTTTCCTAGCTACCGCCTGAGCTCTCATTGATGTCGAAGCAGGAACTATTATTCTGAGACTTGGGAGGGAGGCTTTCCAGTTCAGAGTTCTAAACAGCATGAAAGGTCCAAGCATTCAAGAGGAAGTCTTTCTCCTGGATGCTATTTATCAAATGTCCCAGTTAGAAATGTCTGAACCATCCGACGAATTGGAAAATATTCTTACAAATCCGGATGTAGAATTCTCGGCCAGTGAACTAGTACAACAGTGCCTGCAATACTTAGAAAAAGCTGAAGAAGCTCCGACAGCCACGTTTGAAGAACTTAAAGCCATCACAATTATAGAAGCCACTGAGCCACCTAAGGCTCCAGAAATGAAAGCCTTACCCGAGGGACTTAAACATGTTTTTCTTGATGATGAGAAGCTCTGTCCAGTAATCATCAGCTCCACTCTGGAGGATGATCAAGAAAACAGACTCCTCGATGAACTGAAGAAGCATAAGAAAGCAATTGGCTATAAAATGACTGATCTGACGGGCATAAACCCTGCTCTATGTATGCACAAACTGCCCATGGTTGAAGAGTTTAAACCATCGCGAGAACACCAGAGAAAGTTAAACCCCAACCTCAAAGAGGTGGTTCGCCTCGAGGTCCTCAAACTTCTAAAGGCAGGCATTATCTACCCAATTTCTGATTCTCAGTGGGTAAGCCCAGTGCAGGTGGTCCCTAAAAAGGGGGGAACCACCGTTGTTCTTAATGACAAAAACGAACTGGTGCCCACTAGAACCGTTACAGGGTGGCGTATGTGCATTGATTATAGGAAACTTAATAAATCAACACGAAAAGATCACTACCCCCTGCCTTTCCTAGATGAGGTCCTCGAGCGCCTAGCTCATCAGAAGTTCTTTTGTTACCTCGATGGATATTCCGGCTTTTACCAAATCCCGATACATCCAGACGATCAAGAAAAAACTACTTTTACCTGTCCCTTTGGGACGTACGCTTTCAGAAGAATGCCATTCCGGCTCTGTAATGCACCAGCTACTTTCCAAAGATGCATGGCCGCTATCTTTGCGGGATTGACAGAGTCTATAATGGAGGTATTCATGGATGATTTTTCAGTTTATGGAGACTCCTTCGACAACTGTCTGCTCAACCTGGTTCAAGTCCTACAAAGATGTGAGGAAACAAACCTCATTTTAAATTGGGAAAAATGCCATTTTATGGTAACAGAAGGTGTTGTTTTAGGACACAGAGTGAGCGACAGAGGGATCGAGGTGGATCAAGCAAAAATTGACGTTATCTCAAAATTGATGCCACCAAAAGACGTAAAAGGAGTCCGTGCCTTCTTAGGACATGCTGGATTTTACAGAAGATTTATTAAAGATTTCTCCAAAATAGCAAAACCCATGACACAACTGCTGACCAAGGACAAAGAGTTCAACTTTAACCAAGAATGCTTGCAAAGTTTCACAATTCTGAAAGATGCCCTGATTTCGGCACCAATATTACGAGCTCCAGATTGGTCGTTACCTTTCGAAATCATGTGTGATGCGAGCGATTTTGCCATAGGGGCCGTTTTAGGGCAAAGAATCGACAAGAAACCCCATGTTATATACTACGCATCTAAAACGCTGGATGAAGCACAAAAAAATTACACCACTACAGAAAAGGAATTTTTAGCTGTCATCTACGCATTTGAAAAATTCCGCTCATACCTGATAGGAGCTAAAGTCATTGTCTACACTGACCACTCCGCTATACGATATCTGATTCAGAAGCAGGACGCAAAACCTAGACTTATCCGCTGGGTGCTAATGCTCCAAGAATTCGATTTGGAAATTAAAGACAAAAGCGGAGTGGAAAACGTCGTCGCCGATCATCTCAGCCGTATTAGAGTTGAGGATGAAGACAAAGTTCCTATCCAAGATTCCCTCCCGGACGACCACTTAATGAAAGTTTCCAATGGATTTCCTTGGTATGCCGACATTGTCAACTATTTGGCAACAGGAATCATTCACCCATCCGCATCTTATCACGATAAAAAGAAGTTCATTCACGACGCTAAGCAATATTTCTGGGACGAGCCCTATCTTTTTCGCTTATGCGCAGATGGACTCTTTCGTAGATGCATCCCAGAGACAGAAATCACTCCGGTCCTTGAGCACTGTCACTCAGGCCCTACTGGGGGGCACATGAGTTCTAAGAAGACAGCCCTCAAGGTCTTGCAATCTGGCTTTTATTGGCCCACCATTGCAAAAGACGCACATGAATATGTGCGATCATGCGACAAGTGCCAACTTTCCGGAGGAATAACCAGAAGAAATGAAATGCCATTGAACATATGGCAAGAAATCGAACTTTTCGATGTATGGGGAATAGATTATATGGGCCCTTTCCCCTCGTCTTATGGATTCAAGTATATCTTGGTTGCTGTGGATTACGTTTCAAAATGGGTAGAAGCTCTACCAACCACCTCTTGCGATTCAAAACCGGTAATCAAGATGTTTAAAGAGATAATATTTCCCAGATTCGGCGTCCCAAGAACGATTATATCTGACGGCGGATCACATTTTTTGGAACGGAGCTTTGAAGCCTTATTAAGAAAATATGGAGTCAACCACAAAGTTTCTACACCATATCACCCACAGACATGTGGACAGGTTGAAGTCTCCAATAGGCAAATTAAAGCTATTCTGGAAAAATCTATCAATCGACACCGCACCGATTGGTCAACCAAACTATCTGACGCTCTATGGGCTTACCGTACAGCTTTCAAAACACCCATCGGAACAACACCGTTTCGATTAGTGTATGGGAAGTCTTGCCATTTGCCAGTTGAATTAGAGCATAAGGCTTGGTGGGCCATTAAGCAACTAAATTTTGATCTCAAGGGTGCTGGTGAATTTCGACAACTTCAACTCCAAGAATTAGAAGAGCTACGAATGACAGCCTACCACAACGCAAGAATCTACAAAAAACAAACTAAGATGTGGCACGATGGCCACATCAAAAGAAAAGATATAATCGTCGGAGACAAAGTCCTCCTATTCAACTCCAGATTAAAAATGTTTCCTGGAAAACTGCGTACTAAATGGTCGGGTCCCTTTACAATCAAACATATATACCCGACAGGAGCTGTCATTATTATTGATGATAATGGAGGAGAGAGGACCGTAAATGGCCACAGATTAAAAAAGTACCACACTCCGGCAGACAAGTTATCAAGACAAACCATCGAGATTCATGACCCTATAAAGTCAGCATAGCCGGAGCAATAATCTTGTCGAGCCAGCGACGTTAAACCAAGGCGCTTCTTGGGGGGCAACCCAAGGCCTGAATATCACCTTCCCTAGCCTTTTCTTTTGTTTTTAAGCATCTTTTTTTTTTTATCTTTGTTTTTTCCCTTTTCTTTTGCTTTCCTTAAATCCAAAAATACATAAAAATCCACTTGATCTTGCGGTCAAACGGTCTAGAGACCGTGAGGCCCCTCGCGGTCTCACGACCGTGAGGCCCCTCGCGGTCTCCAGACCATGAGGCTCCTCGCGGTCTCACGACCGTGAGGCCCCTCGCGGTCTCCAGACCGTGAGGCCCCTCGCGGTCTCCAGACCGAGAGGCCCCTCGCGGTCTCCAGACCGTGAGGCTCCTCGCGGTCTCACGACCGTGAGGCCCCTCGCGGTCTCCAGACCGAGAGGGCTCCTAAAAACCTATAAATATCCCCTCCCCCACCTACGCGCCCCTCTTCTTGATTCTCGAATTCTCGAACCCTCCTGTTTCATTCCGCTCTGACCTTCGTCTCTACACTCCCGCGCGTCGCTGTTTCAAGTGCTTCGCCGACGACTCGGCTTCGTCGCCGTCGTTCTCGACTTTGTCGTCATCGTTCCTAGCTCGTCGTCGCTCCCGGCTTATCGACAGCTCTGTAGCAGCTACCCCTTCGCCGACCCACCGACCGCAGCGACAGGTTGACGCATCACCATTTCAAACTCGCGTTCGAGCCCCCTCCCGCCGTTGTCGCCATCATCGTTTCCGCAGCTCTTAGCCAACGAACGGCCGTGTGGTTCGTCTCCCGCGCGGTTCGTCTTCCTCGTGGTCTCAAGACCGTTTGGATCCTCGCGGTCTCAAGACCGTTTGGATCCTCGCGGTCTCCAGACCGTTTGGATCCTCGCGGTCTCAAGACCGTTTGGATCCTCGCGGTCTCCAGACCGTTTGGATCCTCGCGGTCTCAAGACCGTTTGGATCCTCGCGGTCTCCAGACCGTTTGGATCCTCGCGGTCTCAAGACCGTTTGGATCCTCGCGGTCTCAAGACCGTTTGGATCTTCGCGGTCTCCAGACCGTTTGAGATCAAACGGTCTCAAGACCGTTTGAACTAAATCAAACTAATAAAACTCAAATTCAAAATAATTTTACTTTGTTATAATTTCAAAATTTAAGATTTCTAACTTTTGTTTCTTATCAATTATTTCAGAATGACTTCACCTGCTAAGCACGGACCAACAGACGCTCCCTTCTGGACAAAAGAGAAGCTCATTGCTGAACGAGCAAATCTGCAAAGCCTAGTTGACGACTTCAAAAGGACTGGAAAAGTCCCAGCAGAAGTAAACCTGACCGCTGTCATGAAGGACATCAAGCGAATCAACCGCTGCCTTGATGAAGAACCTTCTGACGAGGAGGTCGAAGAGACCTCATCCGACGAGGCCTCCGAATACCAGCCTTCCCCTGAGAAAGAATCCCCCACTACAAAATCTAAGGGGAAGAGATTGGCTCAAGAACCAACAACTGATCCCACATCTAAGAAGAGAGCCAGGAAGCAGGTCCACCCTGTCTGTGCAAGAGAACAAATCTTAGCAGGGTACATCCCACCACCGTCACCAACCCTGCCACAATAACTGTTCCTATCTTTCCTCCCATCACCACCACAGCACCACCACCCGAGAACCTTCACCTCCAAATCATTCCCCCCATCAGCCAACTCCTTAAACCAACCAAGTATGCCTGCCCCAGCATACTGATGAAGATGGGGATCTACCACAGAATCCTCACTCTTCTTGACAATTCCAACCTTTCCCGGCTCTGCTTTGTATCGGAAATTTCCTACTCTGAGCCAACTACTGAATTCTTCACATACTTCAACAAAGAAGTGGTGGACATCTTGCATAAAGAAAGGGACGGTGGTGACCGTAGAATAACCTCCAGAATCTTCAACAATGAGGTTCATCACCGAAAATGTCCTAAACGAAATTTTCATCGACAATAAAGACCAGCTGAAGAAAGCCACAGCTGCTGGCACAGACCACCCCAGTTTCAACAAGCATAACTTCTGGAAGTCATTAACGGGGTTACCAACCTTCGATGCAAGGACAAGCAAGGCCTCCAACGTTCATTCTGGCCTAGTGCGCACGTTACACAAAATTATCGTCGGCGCACTTTTCCCTAGATCCGAAGGGGGAAATATTCCCATATCTGACCTTTTTGTCCTCTGGTCAGTCCTCAACGGATTGCCTGTCAACATTGGACGGCACATGCTGATCAAGCTCTCAGCCTTCGCCCTCGGGAAAGAAATCTGCACGGGTGGTCATATCACATCTATCATCAAATATCTCAAAATGGATAGACTTCTACCCAAATGCAGCCCAATAAAAGGCGACATCCTTACCAATGAACAGACACTAAAGAACTCCTACATCTTAAAAGAAAAGGATGGAAGGCTGCACTACGTTTTCTGCCCCACAAAATCTTCACGAATCCTGCTGCCACTTCCTGAGCTTGCCAACTATGATAAAGACAAGATCCTGTTCACTGAAGATGAGATCGCCACAATCATCGCTTCAGTCAAATCCAGAGAAAAGAAAGCAAAGGCAGGGCAGGCTGAGCTTAGTATAACTGCCCCGACAGCTAAAACAGCAAAGCTCCTAGTCAAACGACCTTCCAGAAGGCTCGTCAAAGCTCATGAGCTGTCTGGGACACCCACATCGAAACCTAATCCTGAATCTGAACCCCCCCTCCCCGACGAACATATTACATCCTCATCACTAGACTCTTTTATAATGAGTCTAAATGCTGAGCTCACTACCACCTCTCCGCCCTCCACCACCCCAATCTCCACCACCCCACCACCATCAACCACCCTTCAATCTTCCTCCGCTCCACCTTCCTTCACCACCTCTCCACCACCTCCACCTTTCTTTACTTCGGGCACCCCTTTCTCCACCACAATGCCCGCATTCTCCTCCTTCACATCCACTGACTTTCCATCAACACTCCCGAATCCATTTCCATCTTCGGGAATGCCACCATTTTTTCCATCCTCCACCACCCCGACATCGCTAGTGACTCCATCTACAGTCACCACGCAATTCGCGGGTCCATCAACTGTGTCTTTTCCGCATGACACAATCATTCCACCCCAACCCCAGCCACCTCACCCTTCAATCACTGGGGTCCCTTTTACTAACGTCGGTGAGGAATTCGGACGTCAATTTGACACCATCCGAAACCTCCTCACCGACCCATCTAACATTTTAAATTCTATTCTTTCATGTGTGCAGGGTCTAACTAAGCAGGTTGCCCAGATCGGCGAGCAGAACCGCACCATGCCAGCCATCCTCCAAGGAATCCAACAACATCAAGCTTCAGTGGCCAAGCAAGTCGACCACATCGACGGCCACTGCAACAACTTGCCCACGTTGATCCAGGGAGTACAACGCCAGCATGAAGTGTTGGCAACACAAGTCGATAGGATTTCCGCGCAGACTTTACCTCTGCCAGAGACCCTACGCGAGCTGCAGCAACAACAACAAGCTTTCAGCACGCGCCTGGACGACATCACCACCACCCTCACACAGCTACATAATCGCCAGGAGGAGTCATCAAATACTGAGCTCATTCAGCTAAGAGCTCAAGTAACAGATCTCACAGCAAGACTCCTCTCGGCTGAACAACGTTTTCTAGATCTTAAAGAAACCCACGAAGCACTGCTCGAAACACACGAGCACGTGCAAGTGGCTTATGATGAACTCCAATCCATCCATCGTCTGTGCAAAAAGAAAGCACAAAAGAAGACAACTAACGACGATGAAGATGATGATGATAATGATGACGATTCTGATTCTTCAGCAGACTCCACCAACAGTACCTCCTCAGATGAAAACTCTGACAAACCAGCTGATGCTGGGGAGGGTCCAAGCCAAGGAGCAGAACCCAGACAACAAACAGATCACCATGACGGTGATAAGGATCCCAACTCCCCAAACCATGATAATGTTAATATATCATATGGGGATCAATTTCTTGACTACTCTGCTATGGGATCCATCGGAGAAGCTGCTAAAGAAGCAGCCTTCGCCGAATTCCACCAATGCATAATCGGAATCTCCGCCACCCCTCCTACAACAGCTGTCTTGCCCCTCTCAGCGGCCACCACGACGGAAAACTCACCCCTCGACGAGTACGAGTCAGAACGAGTGCAATTGGATACTGATGAAGAGCTCGATTCTGCCTCGGACTCAGACAACGATACTATTGGCTCTGAGGAAGCTCCAGAAGTACATCCTTCCCCCCTCTACAGGAGCTTCCCCCACCACCACCCCTGCCGCACAAAATGCATGACCTTGATATGGCAGCCATTTCCACTTTAGATGCCCAGGATATCTTTATACTGAATACTATCGTGGATGATACAAAGGCAGGAGACGATATTATCTATCACAACACTAAAATGAAGCGCAAGCTGACACGTGAAGATTTTCGCAAAATCCTGCGACCTGGGTCGACGATGCCAATGTCCATCTTCCGCGTCCTCCTCGCCAACTGTATCGAAATTTACAGAAGCCACAAGAGGAAGCAGCCTGTCTTCAATGCCTCACCCGCCCTATCCTTGGGCCTCCTATACAAGGATATCCAAGAAAAATCCATCGAACGTCTGCGTATTGGGCTAGCACGACGAGCACGTTATCTTACTGTGCCTTTCCAAATTTTAAACCATTGGCTAGCTATGATTGTCGATACAGAAGCTCGGGACGCCACAGTTTATAACTTCTGCAGCACCGAGCTACCCGCCGACACGATAAACTTTGTGGGTGAAGCAGCCGGCGAAGCAAGATGCATACCCTTTCGGCTGCTTAAGCTAATTTGGGCTGCACGCCCATCTCTCCGTCAAGACTGGTGCCAGCCCTGGTTCAAAATTATAAACCCACCAGTTCAAGCCGCAGAAGGATCCGGGGATTGCGCTTTCTGCACCATTCATCACATCCAAGCGCTGAACCAAGAAATCCCTTTCTCTTCCCTGGTCACTGAAGATTTTCATTCCTTGAGAGGACGTTATGCGATGGAACTCATCTGCGACAGACGGTTCTTCAAAGACCAAACGATGGCACCAGATGATGTCCCTCGCTACCTCTTCTCTGCTATCCAGCGACCACAGCGGCGACCCTTCCGCCAAGCTCTAAAAGATTCAGAGAAATCAAAAGGACCGGCCTTCGCTACCGAACAAAGCCAAGACGCCAAAAACCCGTTGTCTGCCATCACACCATCTTTTCCAGACTTCGATCTCAGTGCTTGCAAAGGCCTATCCAGCTACGAACTACGTCTCATTATGTCAAACCTTTCCGCCGAGAATGATGAGCTCGTTTTCATGTCTGGTGACATTCTTATAATGGCAGACACTCTGCGAGAATCTTTACAAATTAAAGGATCCCTCTCTGTTGGCCTTATGTCCGCCTATCAGCTTCTAATCGGACAAGATCACCCCACAACATACATGGCGTCTCCATATCTGAAGGATGATCTTTTAAAGCTAAAGAACTTCGGCGCAGCTGAAACACTAATCTCATATCTACAACACACAACGCCGAAGTTCATCATGCTACCCTTCCTCTACCATGAACACTGGCTACTTCTGGCAGCAAACCTACCGGATGGAACAATTACAATTTATAACAGTTCCGATAGCCAGTACAACCCACGACAGAAAGTTTACGTCGTAACGCCAAAAACACCCACAGAGGTAGTGGCAAAAGAATGTGCTGAAAGATTAATTGATCTCCTTAGTCAGCACACAAAAGCTTACGCCAAAGAACACTTTCACCGCCCTTCCTTCTGCCACAAGTGTCCCCAGCAAATCCGACAATCCAACGACTGCGGCTTCCATGTCCTCTACTGGATGTATACCATCCTAGTTCTTCAGAAACCAGTAGAGGATATGACTGACGTAGACTATCACGCCCTGCGTGGACAGTTCGCAGCTAAGCTCCTCCAAGCACCAGGGGCAAGCTCAGGATTAACTGACGCCTAAATGCCCTTGTCCATGAACCTCTCATCCTATCCCTTTGACACTCTGTGGACAGAGTGCGTGATAAGTTAGGGGGGAGTGCACTGGACAAGGGCGAGGTATCATTCTTCTCCAACTCTTCTAACTCATTTTTCTTTTCTTTTCCGCACTTTGTTTTCAAACTTTCTTTTCGTACTTAGACTTTTTCCAGTATTTTTTTTCAATAAAAC
The DNA here is from genome assembly GCA_963693085.1 of Alisma plantago-aquatica. Taxonomy (NCBI): domain Eukaryota; kingdom Viridiplantae; phylum Streptophyta; class Magnoliopsida; order Alismatales; family Alismataceae; genus Alisma; species Alisma plantago-aquatica. The sequence goes on along the minus strand of OY856409.1, from coordinate 5,734,552 downwards.
AACTTCTAAGTATAACTTTCATCATGAAAAGTATCACCCTTACCTATGTTAGAGATGAAGTAGTCCTCATATAAATATTAAGATTAGCTTATAAGCTTGAAATGGCGAATCCATAACATTCTTTCACTATTGGTTTCTATACTTTTGCTTCAATTCTATCTCAGACTCTTCACAGGTCAACTTCAGGGCCAAAGCGAACCGAATACTCTCAAAGTCAAGAGGGAAATCAGGGAAATCCAAAATCAAGAAAATCTCACGAGCAGACCACCAAGTGCATGTCAAGAACCCCAAGAACAGTTTTCTTCTTTCAATAAAAGAGGCTTGGCCGCCCAATCAAAAACCCTAACAAAACCCACTTCCTAAGCCTGTGAGATTCGAATAAAAGCCAGAGTGCTGAATAAAAACATGAGAGTTGTGCCATGCATAAGGACCTATATGAAGAGCCAACAAAGATCTCACCCGGCCGGTACATACAGCTGCCCTCATGAAGGCAGATGTGTCGTGCCCGGTAAAGAGATCCTAAGGTTTCCTAATATATGATAAGGCTGATAAAAGAGCTCACCCGGCCGGTACATTTAGCTGCCCTCATGAAGACAGATGTGTCGTGCCCGATAGTGAATCTCTAAAAAGCATAGACAAACCTTTCCCCACTTGAAGGGGGAGTTACACAATAAGCTTTTTAAGCCATCCCTCTTACCCACTCTAGCTACCAGTAGGTTTCTCCAAAGAAGTATAAAACTGATTGGAGTCGATGACATGCACACATTAAGAAAGGTGGTCCCAATGCGAGACTCACGATATAAAAGGAACCTGAGATCCATGCAACTTTTGATACTCGAAAGAGTTAGTGTAAGCAGAAGCCCTGATAAGACCTCGGTAGATCTCTGACCTAGAATTGAAGCATGAGTATGGAAACCCTAATCAAATAAAATCGCCTCGCCATTACATGCCTTAGCTCTATCTAACTTGAGGACAAGGTAGACTCTAAGTTAGGGGGGGTGATAACCTCTCATTTTGTGACGTTATCTTATTAGTTATCTTTAGTTTTCCATACTCTTTCTTAGATAAACTAAATAGAATCATTAAACCTTCTTACTTTATTGCAGATACATCAATAAACTAACTTTTCCTCTTTTTCATTACAGAAAACACAAAAAAAAATTCACAAAGACTCCTCACGGTCCCAAGACCGCGAGAAGCCTCACGGTCCCAAGACCGCGACAAGCCTCACGGTCCCAAGACCGCGAGAAGCCTCACGGTCCCAAGACCGCGAGAAGCCTCACGGTCCCAAGACCGCGACAAGCCTCACGGTCCCAAGACCGCGACAAGCCTCACGGTCCCAAGACCGCGACAAGCCTCACGGTCCCAAGACCGCGACAAGCCTCATGGTCCCAAGACCGCGACAAGCCTCACGGTCCCAAGACCGCGAGAAGCCTCACGATCCCAAGACCGCGACAAGCCTCACGGTCCCAAGACCGCGAGAAGCCTCACGGTCCCAAGACCGCGACAAGCCTCACGGTCCCAAGACCGCGAGAAGCCTCACGGTCTCAAGACCGTTTGAGACCAAACGGTCTCAAGACCGTTTGGGCTCAACTTGAAGCCTATAAATAGGACCTCAAGGGCCACTTCAAGGGGATCGGATTCCAAGACGCCCAAAGGCTGCCTCTCCAGACCCAGAGCACTCTGATCTTCCGTCCACTGCCCCAAGGTTGCCAGTTTTGAGATCCGTGCTCATCATCAAGCTTCCTTCTCTCTCTTCTTTACATCTCTTCCACAGAGAAGGTGGGAAGAGAAAATCCTTCATCAAAGCAACCACGAAGTGTGAAGATCGTTGCTCTCTTCACCAAGGGTTCAACCTTCCCTCCTCCATGGAGATGACGTTCTTTCTCTCTCTTCTCACCTCCTTTGCCATGAGCGAGTAGTTTCATTCACTAGGGTGCGGGGAGTAGCCCCGCTACCCATGTTTTCATTTCATGCGATGTAATTCAATAACTTGTAACAAAGATACTCTTCCTTTCAGTTTGACTTCAATCGCTTAATGAATACTAGTTGCTTGATCATCAACTTGTGTTACATATTGTCTTTTGGTATGAATTGTCAACGTTTGTACCCTTAGATCTATATATCGATTGAATGTTGGTTATGGATGTATGTAGTCACCATACGTCTGTTTCGGTGTCTAGAAGTGTTTTCAGGAGTGGAGTAAACTCACCCCCATCGTTGCACTTTCATACTATGAAATGGAATCAGTTGACGTATGGAAGTGCAACCTTGATATGGTCGAGGAACACATTTCATGAAGGAGTAATGCAAGGCATGTGACCATTCATTATGGGATGGCTGGCATTGCAATACTCCACGCTTCTCGTAGCTAGTTATCCGAAAGGAAGCTAGGACTACAAGATACTAACTGATTTGACCCTTTTTGCAGGTTGTTTTATTATGTTGCATGACCTGATCCATGTGTAGTGGTGTGAAACCCGATAACATCCTAGTGGTTTTTATCAATTGTTTACAACTTTAATCTTTACCTTCTTGCTTTGCTTTCCTCGCATTTAGCTTTAAAACCAACATCAAACTTCCGATCTAAATATCAACTGTTAAGTAGTTAAGTAGAGCTAAAACGTTTTCCATCTTGACTTCGTCAAGACCGTTGTCTCGAGGATTCGACCCTTAACTATACTACGATAAGACTTCCGCGTGTCTTAACACACGTGGGTGGAGTCCTTACCATAGTACTAGCAAGGCTAAACCTAAGGATTCATCACCTTGGGATTTTTAGTGGTTTTGCAAAACTCCATCATTGTTCAATATGTAATATCAAATGTTGTAACAATTCATGTTGTAATTATATGTTGAATGGTGAACATGTATGTATGGTTTTATTATTGTTCATGTACATGTGCTACTGTGTTTCCTTTTGACTTTCTCTGATTTTCTTCTTCTTAGCCTAGTGTGGGATGTTTAAATTGGAATATTGGCTGAGGTAAGGGTTTCAATTTGGACATCACACATCAGATTAAGTTTTAGAAAATCCGGGGATGTCACAGATAAGGCGAGGAGGGAAGTGGCCGCAAGGCTTGAAGAATAAGAATTGGGGATTTCTCAAATTCTCGACTAAAATAGGAAAGTAAGTGATAAATATGTTTAGAATTCTAATTAGAAACTTTTCATGAAGAAATCATTATATTTGGTGGAGTGTAGCTCGAGAAAATAGCGTCTGAAACTTCCTTATTTGTAGCATCATTGTAGAGAGCCGCCTCATGAGGAAGATGACCCATGGGCCATCCGATCGTAGACCACGATGGTCATCTCAAACCATAGTCATCTGTTGGAACAGAAAAAGAAAAATAAAGAGAAAATGACATGTGACATATTAAATGTAATCAGAAATCGAATTGGAATATATTGTGTGTATATTAATTTCTCTTTTTCTCTCCACATGTGAGGGTGCAAACATGGTCCAAATTAGATGAAAATTGACACCTAGACTATTTCTGATATGAGGAATCTGAATATTCAAATTAGATTTTCCTTTTGAGAACTTTTGTTGTGTTAAATAAACCAAATCATATTATCTCTTTCTTCCATCATTAATGATTATAAGATTCTCGAAACTTGATGAAATTTCACCCACAAGTCAGATTAAGTGTCTTGGATACAAATTTGCCAACAATTTTAAATGTTTAAGTTGTGTTACATTTATTTAATATTTTGAAGGTTTAACACACTTTCTCTCCCCTAGTCACAAATGTATATTAAAGATGATACAAACTACATGAAAATTCACTGATTTTGACATGTAGATGATGAATTTGGTATTAGTTGCCACTTTTGGAGTCATTAATATTATTATTTCATATTTTAAAGATTACTTCTATTTTCTAACTCAATTAATGCAAATATAATTACAAATTTCCAAAAATTGTGAAACTTGTCACTTAAGTAAATTTTAACTCTAAGAAAACGAATTTGTTCTTAGATTATCTTTTGCGTTTCCATTTTATGATTTTTAGGGAATTTACATCATATTTCCACTATTTGTCACATTTTTTTTTTGGTCGGTCCAAAAAGCGTGTTACTGTATTACCAAAACTTTAGGTACAAAAAGATTTGTGCCCCCATTACAACCTGGATGAACACATCCAAACAACCAGAGAAACAAGCTAAACACATGCTACACAGTAGCCATCTACCTAGATAAAAGAAGAGGACAGACCCGTAATACTAACTCAAGAGATAACAGAGAAACTGAAACGACTCTGCAAGCTACACATGCCAACACCGGCAATAATCTTATCCTCTGAAATTGTGGCAACATGGGCAGCCGAAAACACCATTTCTACAACCTGGAAACCTCAGGAACAATATAGCAGAACCTCCACTGCTCTCATCCAGGTCTTCGGTTTCTGGCAAGCAACGGAAACCGCCAAGAGGACCTGACTATTTCTATAAGCAAGAACCAGAGACCAAGCATTGAATGTCGTTGTTTGCACAGCAACACCCTACAAACACCCAAGGGGTGAACCTCCTGTCAATCCATCTTCTCGAAAAAGACTCCAGAGAACAACTAAACAGACTGGATCAGAGCTCCATTCAACCATCACATTACTCCTTCACACATGACAGTAAAAGCAATCTATGAGGCTAGTGGTCAGAAGAGATACAACGCTTGAATGCAGGCTCCAAACAGAACTGAAATGTCTTGGAGAATTGGACGAGCAGATAGAGACAGATCATGGAATTGCAGAAACTTCTATTTGCACAACACCTGAGGGGTGAAACAAAAACCCCACGAAGGCCATCTGATTGCACAGTGACCCCTCCTTGAACACCTAGAAGGTATCCAACTTCTTAACTCCAGAAGAGTCAGCCAGAACCAAAAACCAAACTCCATGGATAGCTCCTTCTCGATGCCCAAGGAATTTCTATTAGCACAACATTCCACCACAATACTCGAAAGTGAAACACCTGCTGCAGCATCAGCCATCACCTGTTGGGAGCGAGTCCAGGCAAAATGGCTAGACAGCATGGGAGCATCATGCAAGCAGGCACTCGATGCGCACACGGTGAAGAAGCAACCAAGGCGTCGCCGTAAGCAAAGACGACGCCCATAGGGAACTAGCAGCGTAACAGCAGCCACAACCCCACAAAGGGGACCCTATGGGGTCAAGTACCTGCAAGACACAGAACAAACACCCACGGACGGAGCACGCCACAGCGCGCCAAAGGAAGGAGCCACAGCAGTCGGGAGGGCCCAGCCACCGCGCGGAGAAGAAGCCGCCGGGGAAGAGCAGGCCCCACCATAACGCCGACGCTCGGGAAGCACCAGCAAAGCACGAACCACCACGAGCACAGACCCTAGCGCCAGAGAGAGCACGCCTGGGAGCAACGACCACCCAGTCACCAGGAGGCACCCCCACAACACCACCAAGGGTCGCGAGGACCCAGGGTAGAGGGTCGGGTGAGAAAGCACGAGCCGCCACCCAGCTGAGCCACCAAAGAAGCATTGGGCGGTGTGAGAAGGGCACAGCGCTGAGAGCACACAGGCGCCCACCAACAGCACCGCCGGAGAGCCGAACGAGGGAGAGACCCGGACCACCGTCCGAAGCCGAGTAAGCCCCGAACCACCGTCCAGGGCCGAGAGGGGGCCATCGTCCACGGTGAAGCAGCCCAAGGGGACCATCTAGGGTCGCTAGGACCCCAACAACGGATGAGAAGCAGGCCCCCAAGCTCGCTGGGGAGCCACGGAGCTCCAAGAGGCGGTCACCACCAACAGAAGAAGGTGGGAGACCACCGGTGGCGTCATCAACAAAGGGGAAATGACGACGCTCGAACCTAAGCCACCTAGGTCACGCAGCAGCCGCAGGGCGAAGGGCAGGCCACCGGGAGGACCACCAGGGGAAGCAGAGAGGGTAGGATCGAGGTGGAGAGGGGAGATCGGGGTAGAGAAGGCCATGGGGAGGGCACGCCCAGTGGAGCGGCGCCCCTCCCCTCAGTGGGGGAAACCTAGCGGGGGTTAGAGAGAAGGAAGGGCGATTTCTAGAGAGAGAGAACTATTTGTCACATTAAAGCATTTAATCTTGTAATTTCTCGACTTTAGCCCTTTCCATTTTATTTATTTTTCTCTTACTAATTCTAAAAGGCCATAGAAGGTTCTAGTAAGAAATATTTACCATTATTCCTCGTAAGTGATGAAATCGCATTTTAATCCCTCATTGAAACATCCACTAAGATATTTATGCATATGAACTTACATTGACATAGTCGGTGTTCTATTACATTCCAAACCATTAATATTTCTAAAAATTAAACATCAAGGAACAAAAGGATATATAAGAAAGGAATAGCTTGGAAAAGGACTAAAAAGAGAATATGTCCAAGTTTCAATTTGTTACAACACTTCACCCCTTAAGAGGATTTCATCCTCAAAATGTAACCATCCATGATCTATCAAGACACTAGAACTATCCCTCCACCCCTTGAAGGGTTTGACCTACCAAGGCAAACTACCTAAAGATACCAAGACAAATCTAAAGCATAGGCACGACATTACCTACTGACAACCCTTACACTTTATCAAGAACTAGGGAAAAAGGAAAGCATGATTAGGTAATGTAAGATTAAAGGTTAACTTTATCATTAGTTCCTTCTCCACTGAGCTTGTTACCATTACACCTACATAAGACAGGTACCTAGCCTCCATGAAGTTGAGAACAATGAGGTTTTATATGACTAGGTTCTCTACCATGATGGCATATGATAGGAACTTTAGGTATAGGAGGACAACTTCCAGTGGAATTCTTTTTATGGAACTTGGAACATCTACCACTCTTTGTGTCTTCACTAGGTGTCTTCCACTTACGGTTTATCTTTTCTTGATAACCAGGGTAAGATTATATAGAGAGGGCCTTATCCACCAACTGGGAAAATGTCAAAGGTAGATGAGGAATCAACATCAGTCCAATGCTAAAATATAGCCCGTCCATGAAGAGACTAGTGCGTCGCTCATCAGTCAGACCTATGACATAACACTACAAATGTATAAACTTTTATACGTAGTCTACTACAGTCATTGAATTTTTACATAAACTATAGAACTCAGACTCCTTATTCCTTAGGTCAGTAGAGGATATATACTTCTCTATAAAAAAAATAAAGAAACTGACTCCAAGTCATAGAAGCAACGTCATGAGTCTTAGCCAAGTTATTCCACCAGTGTCGGGTTGGCCCATTGTGCAGATAAGTAGCAAGAGAACCTTTTGGTGCTAAGGAGAAGCCATGCCATCAAAATTCCTTTCAGAAGCTTGAATCTAATCATCTGACTTATCCACCATGTTAACTTCATTCTTGCCATTAAAGTATGTGGGGCACATCATCAGGAATTCTGTGAGATTATACTCCTTGGGCTTCTCAAGAGTAGGAACTGGGTTACCTTTTCCTACTAGGGTTGAGGAAAGTAGTTTCCGAAGGATAGCCAACTCTTGCTCAAGGGAGAGTCTCAAACTTATAGATTGTGGGATATGTTGGTTCACTATAGGTTGACCATCATATGTCATTGGATTTTCAGATGTTGAAGGAGTGGAAGGAGGATCCATCCTGGGCATCCCAAACATACGGTTATGGGGTGTCACAAAACCTTCTAGGATGTCAACAGATGACATTTCACCATCCAAACGTATGTTCCCGCACAAGGCAAGGGGTAGGGTATTAGCAAGTTATGAAAAAAGGCAAACAATCTAGGGGATATAAATTAAAATAGCTAGATCGAATAACTACCTTGGCTCTGATACCATGCTGTAGGAGTGGGATACCATAGGTATCCACTCCCTACTATAATAAAAGCCAACATCCGTTATAACAAAAACCATCCTAATTTTTTCACAAAAGGGATGATAACCAATTCATTCTCATGTATGTATCATAAAACCAATAATGTAGCAGTGAAAGAGATATATATCTACCTATTACAATTGAGTTTCTATGAAAATTCTTCACGACACAGGGTGTACATAGAAGGAAACAAAAGTAACTATTAATAAGAGGGTCGTCCCACTATCTAAATCAACCTCTAATGCCAGGTAAGGTAACTCCTGTATAGCCTTAGTCAACTTTAGGTAGCTTCTCCATTCATTCTACCTAGGGGTTGGAAGCATACCCCAGAAAGAAGAAAAAGATGGAAATTGTCCGGTATCAAATCCAATATGTGCATATAATAGGGATTGGACAATATAAAGGAAATAAGGACAACAAATCTCAAGGCCTCCCATAGAATAAAGAATAAGCATCCAACTGGATACCTAAAAAGTGTACTTCATATCATAAGACAAAAGAGAATATATGAAGAAAATAATAAAGCTCACAATAATCAAATATTTCCTTTAAAATCTCAAGAAGAGAACAACAATTAACAATAAGAATATCACATGTGGGTAAACTAGAAAATAATCACATTAATAACAATTTGGGGCATATGGCATCACCACCATAACCATATATTATGGCATCCCCACCATAATCTTCGGCGAAGTAATGACATCATTGCACAATTACCTAGGGATAGGAATCACCATCTACACCCTCAATTGGTATTACAGACAATAGGGATACAACACTCAATATGAAAATAAACAAGTTACCCCAACCAAGCATACATTATAAATAAAGAGGCAAGCAGAGATTTAGTCACATTACCATAAAGGTGTCCAAATTCCAAAGTCATCAAAAAGAAGTATAGGCATAGACAAATGTCTATTCAAAGCCAACACATTGAAAATTAGGGTTTCCACTAAATATATATTATCAACACCAAAAAGTTTATCTTTTCTTTATAACCAGGGTAAGATTATATAGAGAGGGCCTTATCCACCAACTGGGAAAATGTCAAAGGTAGATGAGGAATCAACATGAGTCCAATGCTAAAATATAGTCCGTTCATGAAGAGACTAGTATGTCGCTCATCAGTCAGACCTATGACTTAACACTACAAATGTATAAACTTGTGTACGTAGTCTACTACAGTCATGGAATTTTGACATAAACTATAGAACTCAGACTCCTTATTCCTTAGGTCAGTAGAGGATATATACTTCTCTATAAAAAAACAAAGAAACTGACTCCAAGTCATAGAAGCAACGTCATGAGTCTTAGCCAAGTTATTCCACCAATGTCGGGTTGGCCTATTATGCAGATAAGTAGCAAGAGAACCTTTTGGTGCTAAGGAGAAGCCATGCCATCAAAAGTCCTTTCAGAAGCTTGAATCCAATCATCTGACTTATCCACCATATTAACTTCATTCTTTTCATTAATGTATGTGGGTCACATCATCAGGAATTCTGTGAGATTATACTCCTTGGGCTTCTCAAGAGTAGGAACTAGGTTACCTTTTCCTACTAGGGTTGAGGAAATTAGTTTCTGAAGGACAGCCAACTCTTGCTCAAGGGAGAGTCTCAAACTTATAGATTGTGGGATATGTTGGTTCACTACAGGTTGACCATCAGATGTCATTGGATTTTCAGATGTCATTAGATCGACTGACTACCTTGGCTCTGATACCATGCTGTAGGAGTGGGATACCATAGGTATCCACTCCCTACTATAATAAAAGCCAACATCCGTTATAACAAAAACCATCCTAATTTTTTCACAAAAGGGATGATAAACAATTCATTCTCATGTATGTATCATAAAACCAATAATGTAGCAGTCAAAGAGATATATATCTACGTATTACAATTGAGTTTATATGAAAATTCTTCACCACACAGGGTGTACATAGAAGGAAACAAAAGTAACTATTAATAAGATGGTCGTCCCACTATCTAAATCTACCTCTAATTCTAGGTAAGGTAACTCTTGTATGGCCTTAGTCAACTTTAGGCAGCTTCTACCTTCATTCTACCTAGGGGTTGGAAGCATACCCCAGAAAGAAGAAAAAGATGGAAATTGTCTGGTATCAAACCAATATGTGCATATAATAGGGATTGGACAATATAAAGGAAATAAGGACAACAAATATCAAGGCCTCCCATAGAATAAGGAATAAGCATCCAACTGGATACCTAAAAAGTGTACTTAATATCGTAAGACAAAAGAGAATATATGAAGAAAATAGTAAAGCTCACAATAATCAAATATTTCCTTTAAATCTCAAGAAGAGAACAACAATTAACAATAAGAATATCACATGTGGGTAAACTAGAAAAAAATCACATTAATAACAATTTGGGGCAAATTGCATCACCACCATAACCATATATTATGGCATCCCCACCATAATCTTCGGGGAAGAAATCACATCACTACACAATTACCTAGGGATAGGAATCACCATCTACACCCTCAATTGGTATTACACACAACAGGGATACAACACTCAATATGCAAATAAACAAGTTACCCAAACCAAACATACATTATAAATAAAGAGGCAAGCAGAGATTTAGTTACATTACCATAAAGGTGTCCAAATTCCAAAGTCATCAAAAAGAAGTATAGGCATACACAAATGTACATTCAAAGCCAACACATGGAAAATTAGGGTTTCCACTAAATATATATTATCAACACCAAAAGGTACAAACAAAATGAAATAACCACAAGATACAAGGATAGGATCCAAATAACAATTATCATTGTGCACAAGTCAAATTTCAAGATTAGGAAACAATCAATACAACTATAAGAAAATATGAGACATCTAAATAATATGTCACCATCATATCCAAGACAGAGAGAGGAATAACTAATTATCCAATATGACTCATAAGAGGATGCAACATACCTCACTCATATCGGCTTAGGATCCATACCCAAGCTCAAATCATAGTTTATCTTCACCTAATATCATATTAGATGTAAACCATTAATTAAAGAGTATATTAAAACCCTAGAAATATCACCTTTATATTAATTTGGAATTAAACTATGAAAACTTCACCAACCGATTAGTTAGATTCTCCTAATTAAGAAAATATATATTTGTGTCCAATTTTGAGTTTATATGATTAAGTGATAATTATTATGAATTTTATACATATATTTCATTATATAAAAATAATCCTTAAAAATTGAAATAAGGCTCTAACACTAATTTTGTTAGGTCGATTCAATAACATATATTTTTTTTAATTGTTGGACAAGCGAATTAAAATTTATGATTTTTGCAACTCGAACCAATTAGAAAATTTGAAATATCCAAATAAGTGAGAAAGAGAAAGAGAAAAAGATAGAGAGGAAGAGAGAGAGGGGCCCACTGAGTGACTTGTCCCGCTCACCAGTAGCCAAGTCACTAGTCAATGCCAACAGGCCCGCGTCAAAGGCAAAGAAAAAGAAGTGCAAAAAGACCATAATGCCTTTGATAATGAAACCAAAGTAAAAGAACGTACAAGGGCATTATCAGAAAGTGACCATGGGTTATCCCATACACTGTTCTCACGCACCATGGCCACATCGTAGGTCACCTTCTTTCCAAGTTGAATTGGGGAAATCGTGGGGAGGTGACCAAATAGTAAATTTATAATACGAAATCAAAGAAAAGGTGTCTGTAAAGCATACCTTGTGTGCAATTGAACTGGGATGATGAGGGAAGAGGGCAATGGCCACCACAAATCCAAGAGTAGCCAAACACGAGAAAAGAGGAAATTAAGATAAGAAGAAGTTCACCATAATTCCAAGGATGATCGGGGTATGGGTATTTATATATGTTTAAGAGTGATAAGGTGAGGAGGAAGTGGCCACAAGGCATGGAGAGCAAGAAATGGGGATTTCCTAAATTCTGGACCAAAGGAGGCAAGTAAGGGATAAATATGTTTGGAATTCTAATTAGAAACTTTTGGTGAAGAAATCATTAGATTTGGTGGAGTGTATCCTGAGAAAATTGTGTCCAAAACTTCCTTGTTTGCAGCGTCACTATACCAAGCTGTCGCACGAGGAAGACGACCCGAGGGCCTTCAATCATGGACCATGATGGCCATCTCAAACCATAGCCATCTGCTGGCACAGAAAAAGAAAACTAAAGAGAAAATGACGCATGACATATTAAATGTAATCCTAATCTAAATTGGAATATATTGTGTGTATATTAATTTCTCTTTTTCTCTCTCCATGTTTGAGGGTGTAAACATGATCAAAATTAGATGAAAATTAACACCTAGTCTATAATCCAAATATGCAATTAGTTTTCCTTTTCAGAAGTTTTGTTGTGTTAAATATCAAATCATGTTTTCCATTTCTTTCATCATTAATGATTATAAGATTCTCCAAATTTGATGAAACTCACCCACAAGTCAAATTAGGTGTTGTGGATATGAGTTTGCCCACAATTTTACATGTTGAAGTTGTTTGTACATATATTTAACATTTGGCAGGTTCTACACACTTTCTCTCTCCTAGTTACACATGTATATTAAAGATTATCCAAATTACATGAAATTAAAACATAACCTCATTTTGACATGTATATGACAAATTTGATATTATTTGCCACTTTTGGAGTCATTAAAATAATTATTTTATATTTTAAAGACAACTCCTATTTCCCAACTCAATTAATGCAAATATAATTACAAATTTCCCAAAATTGTGAAACTTGTCACTTAAGTAAACTTTAACTCAAGAAAATGAATTTGGGCCTATAATTATCTTTTAAGTTTCCTTTTTATGATTTTTAGGCAATTTACATCATATTTCCACTATTTATCACATTAAAGCATTTAATGCCTTAATTTCTTGACTTTTAGCCTTTTACATTTTATTTCTTCTTCTCTTTCTAATTCCAAAACTCCATAGAAGGTTCTAGTATGAAATATTTACTATCATCCCTCTTAAGTATTGAAATTGCATTTCAATCTCTCATTGAAACATCAAACAAGATATTTATGCATATGACCTTACATTGACATAAAAAGTGTTCTATTACATTCAAAACCATTAATATTTCTACAAATTAAAAATCAAGGACAAAAAGGATAGATAGAAAGGAAAAGCTTGGAAAAGGACAAAAAGTGAATATGTTCAAATTTCAGTTCGTTACACTCTTCTTGTGATGGCATAAGTTAGTTATAGACAGTCACTGCCAACGTTACATAGATCCGATAGGGTCACACATAGAGGAACTCATCTAGAAGAGCAGTTTAATCTTGAATGATGATTGGATTGATTATTAAATTGTTTAGGTACTCATTTCTTGCAATAGATCAATTGACTGCACTTCCAGTCGATTATCTCACTGTGTGAGATGACCGTTTGGAGTGCCAAACAAATGACTCACAAGTTGAGACATTCGTTTGGAGAGTCAGGATGAGTGGAACTAAATTGGCCGGAATTCTACATGAAATGGACCTAACCCATTCAATCACTTGGTTTACTAATCGTATCAGCTGAGTCAAACATGTAGCTCACCTGGTGAACCGATCTGTTCAGTTGGGTCGGTGGAATGTTCTAGCAACTTTCCTGAAATCATGAGAAAGAATTACTCATTTTTATTATTTTATTTTATTGGAACAAAGAATTAATTCTTGCATTTATTAGAAACAATTTTGTCAAATTAGGAAACTCTTAGACGACTGTCTGTAGAGTGAGCGACCATCTCACATTGCTAGAAGACCATATGGATTTCCATACGACCACTTCATATCTTGTAAGTTGTGAAAATTCAAGATCTTCCAGTCTCTTCCACTCCTACATATATCCCAAACATACTAGAAATCTTGGCCCTAACCCTGCTTGTAAATAGAGGGTTATTGGGTGATTTCCATAGAACAATAATAACACAGAAATGAGAATCAATTTCTCTGAAAATTTTTTTCCTCTCTGGTTGTGGTAACTAAGAGAGCCCAATCAAGTCCTACCCATCTAGGGAGGGACAGCTACAAGAGAGAACAACTGAGGATCATTATTGTCGGAGTGAAAGTTGGTGACTAGTACCCCAACGGAAGGAACAACTCTTTCTTGTCTATTCTGGTTGAATGACATGAGTTCTAGTTGGTCCGTGTGGATTACTCTAGAGGTCAGAGTCTTTTGGCTGCTTCTGGGAGGGCAACGTCAACCAACAGTTAGTGTAAAGACCATGAGAGACACTACAAAAGATGTCACATTAGTTGTTCATGGTGAATACCAAGAATTGTACAACCACCATCCAAGAGCAACTAGAAAACTATTGCAACTACAATGAGTTATATTCATTGTACATGCTCCATGACTAGGTATAAACTCGTTAAACCATCCTTACTATTTTATAGTAGTTGATGTGATCTTACTATTATGGGAATACAAATAGATAAAATTTTGTTTCCACTGTAATGCTTTGTGCCCGTATTTCCCAACACAATCACCTATCTTTTAGTGGATACTATGGGGATCCCTTCTATTCAAATGATTATCTAGACAAGGAAGACTATAATGAACAATGTTCTGGGGATTAAAAATAAGAGCCTTAATACACAAATCAACCTCCACTTGAGACTGATGAGAGTATGGACACTCTTTAGAAGATGCTAGCTAAACAATAAGCAATGCTTGCATATCAAGAAGGTTGAGGCAAAAGATTGGATGCAAAGTTGGCCGATATTTAAAGCAAAAATTTACTAATAGGAGAAGGCATTTGAGGGCCTACCAGATGGTTATTGTAAGGCCTAGCACCACTGCCCAAGGCATGAGTGGATTTTTAGGAATGATGAATGGCCCCACAAAGCACCACTAGTCTTAAATGCATTCTTCTTCCTCACTCACATGCAAGTGAGGATAAACTTCCCTATTGGTTACCCATCCTAGAACTACTCTGGGATGAGCACACTTAACCAAAAAGTTCTTTAGTGATGAGTTCCCAAAAAAGGAGGTGCATATTTGTGAATAGATTGTCCAATCATTCCTTTTAAGATCATTTTATCTGAGGCTTGAAATCATGAGATGTTACAATCTCTGCCAGTTATACTCTTGACGTCCTCATCAAGGCTCAACTATATGGCCTCATAATATTTTTCCATTTTAGTGCAGGCTAAAAATAGCCCATGGACACCCAGCTCTAGATTATCAAATACTATGCAAGGGTAGCTACATCACCATCGACAACCCTTTCGAACATGCATGGATGACACGAATCAAGACCGGCATGACACATGCCCATGTGGGCACTACCCACTAGAGGGGTTATGACTCTGACACCATTTGTAACGATCTAGGCCCACTGCCTAAGGGTCTAGTAGAGTTTCAAGAATAGAGATTGGCCCCACAGACTACCACTAGACTTAACTGTGTGCTTTTTGCTCACTAAAGTGCAAGCCAGGATAAACTTCCCAAAATCCATTGAATAGCAGCGGAAGTTGAAGTTTTGACTATATTCAATTTAATAAGGAGTACATAATTTTTTTTCCAATAAGGGTGTACATGTTTAAAGGATCTAAGTAGAGGGAAACTCGACTACATCAATATGTCTCCAATAAGAATAACTTAACAAATAGTCCATGATGGAAGGATGAACTCGTTCTCCTAGTCTTTGGATGGTTCACCTTGCTCCTATTGCGCACTCTGATCCTAGACCTGGGTGGTCAAGATCACCCAACAAGAGGAGAATAAAGTATGTTCAAATAAAGGAACAAGGACAAACATAAAGTAAATTATTGCATGATAAAGAACTACTATGCTAAGAGGGTCAAAAGTATTAGGCAAGTAAATAAATAAGAATTCTGCCAAGTCAAATAGTAATAAAGTAGCATTCATGATTAATATAACTACATTAAACTAATCTAGGGCTGAGGAACCTACCTAATCTCAACCTCTGGGTGAGGGAGAAATAACACATTCCCAAACACCTGAATATATATAAAATGGGGAGAATTATCACATTCCCTTGGGCGAATTTACACATGCCCACTATGGGTGATTGTACTCATGTATGCGACATTAGTTAATTAGTCATTTACATCATCATGCTAGAATAATTTAATGAGAGATTTAAGAAATTGAAAACTTTGCAAGTGGGGTCCAAGACCCTAGAAATATTTCAGTGAAATAGGCAAAAAATGTGGAACTAGTGTATAGGCTCATACCTCATTAGGAAATTAGGGTGGATAAAATATGCCCAAATTAGGGTTTAGAAATCACATACCTCTTTTCACACATAACAGTTAACTCAAATAGTATACTTTGGTCCACAAAGTCAACTTTTCATCCTAGAAACACATTATGTATGTTAGCCAAGTCAAAGTGATTATATTCATTCCTATTATATTTTTATACCATTCTTACCCAATTCTCGATCATCGAATGTCATGTTAGGTTTTATGATTATAATATTTGTTGATAGAATATGTGATTCTTTATATATCTATCTTAGTTCTAGTTACCCATCTTTAGTCACATAAGTCTATGTAACTCATATATATGTGATAATAATATATATTCTTACAATTTGGGTTTAATGATGTCATTCTATTCTCTCTAATGTGAATCCATATTACTCCTCACATCATGCTTACCATGTATATGGGTGTAAGTGTATTCCACATGAATATCTATTAGGTTCACTTAATATACACATGCTTTGATCCACCTAAGATGTCATTTAGATATATGTTAATAAAAGTACATTCTTTTACACATTATTGTCTTTTTCACAATTTAATTCATAAGAAGACAATATAGTTAGATGCATCCCATAATTATATTTGTATTTATAGTTACCATCTATTGCATAAATATGTATTTGTGTATCTAGGGTTTTTTTGAAATAAGGTTGTCATAATTCTTGATAAGTTATGTGTAGTATTAAAATGTAACTCATCTTATGTATAATCTTTCATTATTAGTTGAGCCATGACATTCAAGATTACAATAAGGCAACATGCTCATCTTATATCCATCCTTTGATATGTAGTACTACATGGATACATGTATAAACTAATATGATGTATACAAGTAGGTCAATATGTTATAATAATGTGAAGACATTTTGCAAAACAATTCCTTTGTTATAGATATACTATACGGATCACAAATTAAGATTTAGATATCATCTTTAACCACATTCTTACATACATGACCTATTATGACTATTTCCTATATATGGTTCAGTATATAAGCATTAGGTCATACTCATATATGTAATTGTATTTATATATACCTAGGGTTAACTTGATTACAAGGTGCATGTATTACCATGGTTTACTTCCCATTATCATCGTAAGTTAGTTATTGAAAGATTGAAATAGGGAAAGAATTACAAACCTTAAACAACAGAACCCAATGGATATGTGATGATCCGTTTGTGAGCATATCTTGGGTTCATCCCAAGATAATTCCTCCAGATTTTTAGGGGAGTATTCCCTTGAAATGACACTCGTAGCATATCTGATTGACTTGCTTAAGATCTGGCTAAGAGAACATAGTTGCAAAACCTCCTACTAGAAGAAGACATTGGTGATTGTTGAAGCTAGAGGTGCGGGTAGAGAATATATGTCGTGTTGCTGCATAGGAGTGGAAGGAGTAAGAGTGGCATCGGGATCATGTTAGGTGATGTCTTGCTATTTCATGGTGAGGATGAAGATGATGGAATGACATGGAGTTGTGATGGTGGAGGAGTTGCAGCATGGTGTTGTAAATGGGGGGAGAGAGGCGTTGTTGGGCATTGCAGGTCGTGTTGGAGGCTGGACACGGACGTCAAAAAAAAGAGGAGATCAAGGTGTTAGATGTGATCAACCCTGGTGGCGTTGCCGCTCAAATATGGGTTGATTGTTGGTGAGGAGGAAGGAAAGTGTTGTAGATATCAAGGACAGTGTTTCCAGAGTTGTGGTGTTTGCTGTAGGAGGAGTCGATGTCGCTGCTGTCAAGGTCGATGATGTTGCACTTATTTACTACGATGCCCTATTGTCAGGGTGGTTAACACAGGGAAGAAGGAGGAAGCAGGTGTGATGATGGCCACCGAGGCAACTAAGGACCTTGTTGCGGTCATGGCAATCACCGTAATGGAACATATGCACAAGAGCATCCAGGGTTTGCAGAAAGAAGAAGGGATCATGTTGATGATGATACTACCTGGGGTACCCGACATAGCGCAACATTACTAGATCTGCTAGATGGTTCATGGTGTTCTTCGGTGTAGGTGGATGGAGAAGAAGAGGTTACCGTGGTGGCAGGTGTTGGTTGTGGTTGAAGGCTAGGGTTAGGTGATCAGGTGGATGAGAGGAAATAAAAGAACGGGAGAGGAGATGAAATAGGGGACGGATGCCCCATTGCACAGAGGGACGACACCAGTTTCAGACAGGGAAAACATGATGTCATGCATGAGGGGAGTAACACAACAATGCGTTACGTTGAGGGGAAAATGTGTTTACGAAAATTTTTAATTACTTCATCAAATACCAAATTGTTTAATTACTTAATCAACTACCACATTTAAAACCTAAGGTAATTAGGATTTTAAATGCTAATTGAATTGGGAAAACAATTAACATCCATTTTTTAAGAAATTTAATGGGAAGGTTAATTTGGAGTAAAAAAGGTTTCCTTTTTCACATGCATTAGGCATTTATATATATTAGAGTTTGCATATTCATTTAATTAATTAGGAGGGTAAAGGAATTCCAGTTGAATTGAAAATCCATGGGTTTGCTAATAAAAGTGTGTGGAGTCTAATTTTACATTAGTTTCTCCTTTTGAACACATTTTGTATTTGATTTTATGCTAAGGGTCTAATAAATTAATTTAGTAATTTTCTTAATAAATTTCTATATAAAATTTCTTATTTCTCATTTCTTATCCCACAAAGTCATAAAAACTATGAATTAATATAATCTACTAATTATCTCTCATTAATGGTCATTTTGCATTATTAGACTCTAATTAACACATTAATTAAGATATTTGTGCAAAAACCCATTCTTTGAAATGAATGTGGGTCAAATATAATTCAAACCATTAAAGGTTGCTCAATTTCAACATTGAGGATAAAGTGGATAGAAAAGATAGGAAAATTTAGGGAAAAGGAAAAAAAGGAAATGAAGGAAATATAATCTTGAAAATTTGTTAATTTGCAAATATACCCAAGATTTAGTATGTTACAACACTCCACCCCTTAAAGAGGATTTTTAACCCAAAATCTCAACAAGAGGGAAGGGTGAGTACGTAACATGCCAAAATTAAGCAACAAGGTGGTTACTTCGGATCTATGGTACTTCACATTCTCTACTCATAAGTCAGGTTTTACTGAGTTTTCCACTATTTATATTACCTTTCATCAAATATAACACCATCGACATTTTTGGCTTACTAGCATTATCTTTATTGTGAAATTACATCATGCTTGTTCTTCTATAACTTGTATCACGTTATATTCACATTGTTGTAAAAAGAATTATTTCTCAACATTATGTACAAATCATATGCTTTTCTCATGTACTAATTAATAATGTTTAGCACAGTTAGGGTTTACTAAATAATCTCAATATTTATTAATTTATTAGGTCACAATCCTTAATATCTTGAAATTATTCTCCATTATCCTTATATTACCAACATATGGAATTGTCACAGATTATTTTGTAAGAAATAGATAGTATTATCCAACAAGTTATTAAGTATAAATAATGTCACATTAATTTCTTACACCTATATTAAACATTTTCATATCACCTTTTATATTCACATTAATGTCATCACTAACCATTTTCTCCTATTTACACTTCATATTATAAATTTTACATTTAACATCACATTAGGCATTTGGAATTATTGTAGACTTAATAATCATGCTTATGTAAATCCAATAACTCCTTATCAAATTAGAATCATTATATGTATTTTAGTGAGTAAGGTTGAACACATTTCATATTAATGAATTGATTCATATACCAAGTTATGATTAGGTGATTAATGAGGTCTGTATTGGAGAAAAAGGTGATATGCCTTACATATATTGATAATTTGATTAAGTTTTATTCCATTTCTATGTATCGAGATATATTTTTTATGATAACACCTAATGTCACTAATGTATCATGAAGACATTAAGGGTATATATATATGTATGTATATATTTTTAAGGTTAGATCATTGCATTTTAGATTTTAGGTTAGCATCACCATTATATGTTCTGCACTTATGTTATCATTAGGGTGACATGGTCGACATTATGTGTATTCACAATTTGTGAGTTATTCATATTAAGTATTTTATAGTTTCAATCATGTGAACTGTTCATTATATGACTTATTATGTATTCATTATTTTATAAAAAAACATGTTAAATTATAATTATAATTTTTTGTTCAATATTAATCATATAAAATCACTAATCACTTGTCAATGGATTTAGGGTTTCCAAATTTAGAGTAGTTAGATTTCAATGTATACTACTATTTCTACACTTCAAAGGGTTGACCTATCAAGTCAAACTAACCTAGAGGTAAATGTGAGAGTCTAATTAAATCATGTATAAGATCTAACAATTATTTATTTTACTATTCACTATTACCAAACATCAAAGTCTAGTATAGGGTAGATGACCTCTAAACATGGAAATTAAAGACTCATAATAGGAACTCATGCGATATAAAGTGATTTTATTTGGGTAACCAAATCATCATATTAGGTTCCGAAGGATACTCAACATCGAGATAATTGCCTAAAGGTATGCTATTTCAGACAATTAGTATCTGCTCTGGCTAGGCCAGTGTCATATTGATCTGGCATTCCTCATAAACCAAGCTAGTTGCGTGGAGGAAATTTTTTCCATCCCCCAGACCCAGACCCTTTCTAGGCAACCTTTCTTTCAACTTATGTCCTAGTTTCTACCTAATAGGATAATCACCTACAAGTTGACTAAATATATTTCCAATATGAAATTTTTATGGTCCTAAATCAACTACTCACCATAGGTCAATTCTAAGGTGAACTAAAGGGAAACTGTATGAGGTAAGGGTTTCTAACTAAGGAAACAAATTGAAATAGTCAAGACTCCTACTACCATTGGATCAGATACCATGCTCTAAAGAAGGACAAATCACCTCTCTACTAATAATGGTAAACAAAATCCAATAAATAGCAGCGGAAGTTGAATATTTTACTATATTCAATTTAATAAAGAGTACTTACAAAATTTTCCCAATAAGGGTGTACACGTGTTTTACAAATAGAGGATCCAAGTAGAGAGAAACTCAACTAAATCAATATATCTCCCATAAAAATAACTTAACAAATAGTCCATGATGTAAGGATGAACTCCTTCTCCTAGTCTTTGGCTGGTTCACCTTGCTCCTATTGCACACTCTGATCCTAGACCTGGGTGGTTGGGATCACCCAAGAAGAGGAGATAGAGTATGTGTTAAATAAAGGAATAAGGACAAACATAAAGTAATGTATTGCATGATGAATAACTACTATGCTAACAGGGTCAAAAGTATGAGGCAAGTAAATAAATAAGAATTTTGCCAAATTAAATTGTAATAAAGTTGCATGCATGATTTATTATGACTACATTAAACTAATAGAGGGTCGAGGCTCCTACCTAACCTCAACCTGTGTGTGAGGGAGAAATAACAAATTCCAAAAGACCCGAATATATATAAAATGGGGAGAATTATCACATTCCCTTGGGTTAATTTACACATGCCCACTATGGGTGGCTGTACTCATGTACGCTACATTAGTTAATTAGTCATTTACATCATCATGCTAGAGTAATTTAATGGCAAATTTATGATATTGAAAACATTGCCAGTGGGGTTCAACACCCTAGAAATATTGAAGTGAAGTAGACAAAAAATGTGGAACTAGTGTATAGGCTCATGCCTCATTGGGAAATTAGGGTGGATAAAATATGCCCAACTTAGGGTTTAGAATGAACATACCTCTTTTCAAACAAGGTGTAACTCTAATAGTATACTTTGGTCCACAAAGTCAACTTTTCATCCTAGAAACACATTATGTATGTTAGACAAGTCAAAGTAAACATATTCATTCCTATTATATTTTTATATTATTCTTACCCAATTCCTAATCATCTAATGTCACGTTAGGGTTTATGATTATAATCTTTATTGAGATAATATGTGATGCTTTATATATCTATCTTAGTTATAATTACCCATATTTAGTCACATAAGTCTATGTAACTCATATATATGTCGATAATAATATATATTCTTACAATTTAAGTTTAATGATGTCATTCTCTACTCTCTAATGTGAATCCATATTATTCCTCACTTCATGATTACCATATATATTGGTGTAAGTATGTTCCACATGAATATCTATTAGGTTCACTTAATATACACATGCTTTGATCCAACAAACATGTCATTTAGATATATGTTTATAAAAGTACATTCTTTTACACGTTATTATCTTTTTCACCATTTAATTCCTAAGAAGACAATATAGTTAGATGCATCCCATAATTATATTTGTATTTATAATTATCATCTATATCATAAATATGTATTTGTGTATCTAGGGTTTTGTTGAAATAGAGTTATCAAAATTCTTGATAATTTGTGAGTAGTATTAAAATGTAACTCATCTTATATATAATGTTTCTTTATTAGTTGAGACATGATATTCAAGATTGAAATAAGGCAACATGCTCATCTTACATCCATCGTTTGATATGTAGTACTAAATGGATACATGTATAAACTAATAGGATGTATACGAGTAGGTCAATATGTTATAATAATGTGAACACATTTTGCAAAACAATTCCTTAGTTATAGATCTACTATACAGAACATAAATTAAGATTTAGATATCATCTTTAACCACACTCTTACATACACGACTTATGATGACTATTTCCTATATATGGTTCAGTATATCAACATTAGGATCATACTCATATGTATAATTGTATTTATATATACCTAGGGTTAACTTGATTACAAGTTTCATGTATTACCATGGTTTACTTCCCATTGTCATCATAAGATAGTTATTAAAAGAAATAATTAGGAAACAATTATAGACCTTAGACAACAAAACCCAATGGATCTTTGATGATATGTTTGTGAGCATATCTAGGGTTCATCCCAAGATAATTCCTTCGGATCATCAGGTGGTGTCTTCCCTTGACATGAGACAATTAGCATATCTGATCGACTTGCTTAAGTCTGGCAAAGAGGACATAGTTGCAGAACCTCGTACTAGAAGATGACCCTAGTGGTTTTTGAAGCTAGAGGTGCAGGTATAGAATATCTATTATGTTGTTGCATAGGACAGGAAGGAGACAGAGTGGCATCAAGATCATGTTAGGTGATGTCTTGTTGTTTCATGGTGAGGATGAAAATGATGGAACAACATGGTGTTGTGATGGTGGAGGAGTTGCGGCATGGTGTTGCAGGTGGGGGGTTAAGAGGTGTTGTTGGGCATCACAGGTCATGTTGTAGGCTGGAGACAGACATCAACAACAAGAGGAGATCGGGGTATTAGATGTGATCAACACTGGCGAGGAGGAAGGTAGGTCTTGTAGATAACAACGACAATGTTGTCGGAGTTGTGGTGTTTACCGCAGGAGGAGTCGATGTCATTGCTGTCAGCGTCGATAGCATTGCACTTAATTACTATAATGCCCTATTGTTCAGGTGGTCGATGGAAGAAGGAGGAAGCAGGTGTGAGATGATGGCCACCAATGAAATTGAGGACCTTGCTATAGTCATGGCAATCACCGCAATGGAACATACACACAAGAGCAGTTATGGTTTGCATAAAGAAGAAGGGATCGTGTTTAAGACGGCGCTGCCAGGAGTGTCGCGCACAACACAACGTTACTGGTGTTGTTAGACGGTTTATGGTATTCTTGGGCGCAGGTGGATGGAAAGGAAGAGGCTATGATGGTGGCGGGTGTTAGTTTTGGTTGCGGCTAGGGTTAGGTGAGGAAGATGAGAGGAAATGAAAGAATAGGGGAGGAGATGAAATAGGGGACGGATGCCCCATTGCACAAAGGGACGACACCTGTTTCGGACGGGCAGAACACAATGTCACACATGAGGGGAGTAACACAATGATGTGTTACATTGAGGGGAAAATGTGTTTAGGAAAATTCTTAATTACTTAGTCAAATACCACATTTAAAACCTAAGGTAATCAGGATTTTAAATCCATTTTCGATTGGGAAAGCAATTAATATATGATTTTTAAGCAATTTAAAGGGAATGTTAATTTGGAGTAAAATAGGTTTCCTTTTTCACATGCATTAGGCAATTATATATATTAGAGTTTGCATATTCATTTATTTAATTAGAAGGGTGAGGGAATTCCAATTGACTTGAAAATCCATGGGTTTTCTAATTAAAGTGTGTGGAGTCTAACTTTACATGAGTTTCTCCTTTTGAACTCATTTTGTATTTGATTGTATACTAAGTGCCTAATAAATTAATTTATTACCTTTCTAAATAAATTTTGATATACAATTTCTTATTTCTCATTTATTATCCCAAAAAGACATAAAATCTCTAAATTAATATAATATACTAATTATCTCTCATTAATGGTCATTTTGCATTAATAGACTCTAATTAACATATTAGTTAATATATTTGCACTACAACAAACATTCACATTAGTGGACTTTTAGAAATTCCACTGAAAAAAAATAAACGCCACTAAACATGTTTAGTGGCATTTGTTGACACTTAAAAAAATGCCTCTAGTACCAATGCCACTAGAAAGATAGTGGCATAAGTTGTAAACGCCACTAAATGTTTGTCTTTAGCAGCTTCCAATAAATGCCAAATAAAGGCCACTAAAACATCATTTGGCATTTATAAAAAAGCCACTATCCATCAATTGGCTTTTATACAAATGCCACTATTTTGTATTATGTTGGTGTATAAAAATTTTCTTATTGAGTTTAATGGAATATAAAAAAGCCACTAATGACTACTAGTTCCAAGAGGCACGAAATCCACTTTGGATTTGCCTTCTAGAGGTTCCTACATATTTCTTTTCTTAAAAATTCAATTATCCATTTACTAATTGAATTTCTTTGTTATTTGGGCCCAATAGCCAATAAAGCCCACAACATAGACATCAAGACTATTGTAAACAAAATCCATGTATTCAAAACAAACTATACCATTCTTTGTTCAATTATCTTTAATATGAGAAATTACATTTCTCACAAGATGAACCCAAAAATTGGGGTTGTAACAGAATGTCATACTGAAAAGTGTAAATTGGCTTGTTAATTAACTTGATTGTGATAATTAGATTGTTATCCTTATGTGCAAACTTTTGGTTGTTCCCACATACCAGTATATTTCGATATACCGACCGATGTTTTGTTTGTCAGTATTTTAGGAACAACAATTGAAAGAACAAATAGTAAAGTGACACATTGTGGAAATATGAAATAAAGTGCAAGGAGGATTAGATAGAATAAATCAAGCTCTGGATAGATAGATTTCCAAAGTTTTCAAAGGTAAGTAAAGTTTTAATTTTATAGCAAATTCCAGTTAGTTAGTAGAATTTCATAATTATTATTGATTATTTGTTGAACCTTTGATCCTGTTAATTGAATAACGGCTTTGACCTTCGAGTCTCCCTTAATTGGGGGGTTATCGGGAGGTGGGGTCGTTACAATTGGTATCATAGAGTAGGTTCCTCACTTAATATTTAATAATTATTAAATTTTACAAATTTTATAGAACCTAAGGGAGTTATTTGAGGATTATCTGAAAGACAGAGGTGTCTAGAAAAGGATCACGACCTGGGGTTGGCAATATTTTCCTCCCCACCACTAGTCAGAATACGAGGACTCCCGGATCCATGTGACTTCCTGGCCAAAGTCTTAGGGTATGAATCGAAATAAGATACATTTAGGACCGTCTCATCTTGTTCATCCCTTCTCAACTCAAATTCTGTTAAGGACCTTAAGGATTAGAGTTTCCTCTCTTCTCCTCGCCCTCTTAAAGTATGGGTAAGGTTGATAAGGATTAAGGGATCCTCCACCAAATAAATGAAAAGCATGTAAATAAGATGTCATGGACATAATCTTAATAGATTAAGTGCAGACTAAAGAATAGATACATGCTTAGGTCGTATGACATAAGTTGTCATTTCCCTCAGGAGAGACCTGAGGCTAGACCTTCTTGTCAGGAGGATGAGTAGAGAAAGTGAGTCTTGGAGGTAGAGATATCCATTAAAGTAGATACCTAGCACATCCTTTGAGGATGATGTTAACCCTAACCCTAAGTGAAGGTTAGAGAAAGAGATGACATGATGAGTTAGATGTCATGGTTGACCAGGTGTTTGGATAAACATGCCTTGGATGGCATACGAGCCATGAGAGGTTGGATAACCTGGTACCTATGGCGACCCAACCCTGGAGAGGGTCATGCATGTTAGAACAAAGGATAGTTCCTTCAAGGATGAGGTTAGAGAGGAACCTATAGAACCCTATGGGCTTGTGCAAGTAGGGTGTAGCTTGCACCCAGGGTACGCCAGTAGTGCTGATAGTAGGATGCATGGACAAGGAATCATGATGGATGTCTTATGAGATAAACATAAAGAGCTAAAGGATAATCTTGAGCCAAACATGAGTTGAGCAAAGGCTTCACCCAGGCAAGGATATGCTGGTAAGCTTGATCCAACTTCATGAAGTGAGGCTATATGTGGAGTTAGATCTAGAGAGAGAAAGCAGGACCCAAGAAAGAAGGTTGGAAGCTTAGATTTTGAGACATGAGGAATAGTGGGGATGCTTCTAGTACCTATGGTATAGGTGATTACCTGCTAGATGAGATAAAGAGTGATTTAGACCTTGAAGAGGATGAAGTAGCAAGTTGTGAAGCCTTGTACCTAGTTGGTTGTCCTGGAAGAGGACTCAACTCTGAAGTGTTGCTCGTATAAAAGGTTCATGGGAGTACATGACATACCTTGGACATGCTTGATTCGTGGTTAAGAGTTTGAGCAGGCAGTTGGACACCCAAAGGTGGACTTAGGGTTCCTAGGCCTAAGAGGGGTATCAGTGTACCCGATGCTCATAATGAGATTTGAGTCTCCATAGTTTTGAGCATGGTACTCCACATGTGTAGAGGTAAAGGAAACCCCTTAAGTTAAGGGTATGTTTGATGAACCCCTCACGACTAAGTTGATCTAATGATGAGGATGATAAAGTGTGACCTAACATGGTTTTATAGGTGTCCGCTTGTACCTTAGTAGCTTGCTAGGGCTAATCATTCTCGTGTGGATGTAGACCCTAAACATAAGGACACTTGTGACCTTTGTTATCAAGATGTAGTTTCCTCCCATCCTAGGAGAGGAACCCTTTCGTAGGGAGTATACCAGTTTTGTTGGTTTTGAAGTAACCTAAAAAGGTCTCATAATATCTTGAGGAGCTAAGTGAAAAGTACATGGTACGAGGATGAACGTATAGACCCATAGATAACCATCTCTATGTGCACGTGGATGTGTTACCATGAAGGTAACTGGTATGGGGCCCGACCAAGGTAGGCAGGCCGCCATGATCCCTGTGAAAGGATGAAAGACAACCCATGACGAGATGAGAAAGGCTTGGGTAAGGTTCTAAGTTGGACATGTACTATGTTAAATTCCTAAGTCTATCCTAGGGTCAGGTAGAGATAAGACCGATGGAAGTAGGAGTTGCCTAATTCCCTAGTTGCACATGACCATAGGGTCGGGAGGTAACAGTTATCATTGTCTAAGGGCCATGGGTTAGGAGATTGATCACCTTCATAAACTCATGGGACCCAACAGGAAGATGAGTAGGGCACTCTCTGGATGCATAAGGGAAGAGGGATAACCCCAAAACTATTGGCACCGTATATACCTAGAGGAGACGACCAAGGATTGTGTTTGGACCAAGTAGGTTTGAGACTAGTTTTCCATGGAAGAAATGTTTATATCATGATGTTTGTGATGTAGAGACATAAGTTGCATGTTCAACTCAGATTTAAAGGTGTACTGACAAGGTGGGATGTACCATCTCTACTCTTGGAATAGGAAGAACTTTGTATTTGGACTGCAGCCAAATGCTTATTTCCTCTTGTTATAGGAGTGAGAGATAGGACAATACGCATGACTTACAACAAGGATAAAAGATGGTGGAAGTTGGAACATTGCTATGAGGTATGAGGATAGAGATGATAACATACCCTTGTGGAGTGAACAATACCTGGATGGTTTACAAACAATAAGAGAAATAAGGATGTTTTTAGCAGAAGCTATGTGGAACTTGCAAGTGATACAAGGTTGAGTTCGAAAACCAAGAGAATAAGATCCGAGTTTCTTGATGAAGACAAACTTAGAGTTTGAGATGAGATGATAAGTGGAATACATGGAGGTGTATGTTACCTAATACCTAATGATGAGAACCGGTAATGGATGCTCTGGTTGAGATATAGCTGCCTAGTTTAGCAGGAAGTTCGAAGAAGTTGAGGTTGTTAGGCTAACCTTAACATGAGGAAAAGAGATAAGTTTGGCTATCATCCAGATATATCAATAGTGGTTAATCAAGTAGATGATTGTTTGGTTAGCCAGCCTAGTCTGTGATATAATGAAAGGATGGTTGTAGAACCTTAGATGTACTTCTTTGGAAGCGAAAGTGATGAAACCCCGATGAGAGTGGTTTAGGGTTTTTGAGGTATCAAGCTTCAAGAATCATGACATACAAGAGATCATGGTTTTAAGATCACCGAACATCGTGATACTACAAAGATAGTAAGTGATAGTAGTACTTGGGATGCTTAATATGGAGTTGCATGTGACAGGTTACCATGCAAGCCATGGGTGAAGGATGAACATCGGTAACCCAGTGCTTTGACATAGAGGAAAAAGAGTCCTCGAGAGGGAATGGGAGTTCACCACTATGGATGTTGTGGTAAGTCTTCCCTTGAACAAGAAAGATAAAGATGCAATATGGGTTATGGTAGATCGCCTTACCTAGATAACATGTTAAAGAAAGAGTACTTTCAAGGGACAGATCCGGTTGAACTACTTATAAGAGTGAGATGGTTCAAATACACCATGATACGAGTTGAAAAGTTCTTGAGTAGGACCTAAAGGTTCACTTCCATGAGGTAGAAGTGGATACATGAAGAACTGGATGATAGTACAATTTATCACCCCATACTAATGGTTAGTATGATCCCGACTAGAGGGTTTGATGAGAGCATGTGTGCACATTCAGGGTGATACATGGAGATAGTTGTTAAGATGTGATGTTAACCACCATAGCCTTTATCGGGATGCAAGAAGTTTTAGTGAGAGGTTGTGTCGGTCCCCGCTTCATTAAGATGATGTTGGTGAAGGAGGCCTCACGAAGGTCAGAAAAGAACCATAATGTGTGCAGATGAAGTCACTTTGATCGTGCAATGGCCAAGAGAGAGAGCCCAGAGATGACATGAGTCGTGAGATGATGCAAAGCAGACTGACATGCAGTTCACTGTAGGAAAATATGTGATGTGTAAATATGACCCCTCTAGGCTACAGCTGAGACAGCTGAGTCCCCGATATATGAGTCCATTTGAGATGGATTTGTGGAAATGATTGTTTTTAGTCTTGCCCCTCAGGATAACATTATGAATAAATGTGTGCCATGAGTCCGATCTAGAGCACTATGTGAGGTACCCAAGCCATGTGCTGAGCCTTGAACCTATTCAACTTTTGAGAGGCTGAAATGTCCTAAGTCACCTATGAGGGTACGATATACCAAGGTAAGAAAGAACTCAGATGAAAGAATATGAGATGATGAAGGTTCTTGGGAAGCACCATGGAAAGGGTGAAGCCACATGGGAGCCATGATGGACATATGAAATACTTATCCTGAATTGTTTGCTTGCTTGATTAAATTTTGAGGACAAAATTCCTATAAGAGGGGAAGGATGTTACAACCCCAATTTTTGGGTTCCTTTGGTGAGAAATATAATTTCTCATATTAAAGATATTGGAACAAATAATTATATAAATTGTTTTGAATAAATGGATTTCATTTATAATAGTCTTGATGATTGTGTTGTGGGCTTTATCGGCTATTGGGCCCAATAAAAAGGAAATTCAATTAATGTATGAATAATTGAGTTTTTGAGAAAAGAAAGGTGTGGAAACCTCTAGAAGGCAAAAGAAGTTAATCCAAAGATGGATTTCGTGCCACATGGGTTCCTTGGGTCCCAAGGAGTCCAAAGTTGCAAATATAATGCAAAAAGAAAAGAAAAGATTAATTAAGTATTTCTTTGTTAAGAAAGAAATTGAAAATATTGATGAAATATGGAAAATAAGTGGAAAGAGGAATAATGGAGTAATCCATGGTGGAATTTCGTATTCCAAGGATTCCTAATGATAAAAGGAATACTAATGAGAAAAATAAAATAGAAATAAAGAGTAATCCTCAAAAAGAAATATTTTAATAAGAAATACACATGATAATGAAGAATAATGCATTTAGATGCATCTAGAAGGATAATGAGTATCCTTAATGAGGAAATTTGAAATCTTGGAGTTTCTTGGGATCCAAGGAGTCCCAATGAAGAGGAAAGAAAGAGGAAAGAGAAAATACCTATAAAGAAAATAAGAAAATAATGTGATACATTATTGTTTAATTATGTGGTATTGTTAAAAAGAAAGTATTTTCTAATGAAGGAAAATAGGATTTCGTGATCAATGAATTAAAATCAAATAATATAGATAATAGTTAGATGAGTTTAGAATTCTTAATTACCCAAGAAAAGAGAAATATCAAAGGGATAGTAAGGAGAGAGAAAGCTTGCTTCCTAATGAAGGAATTGGTTTCCTAATTGGAAAAGACCTTGCATCTTCGTGGATGCACATCTTGGGGTGCAAAAACCCTCCCCTATATAAGGGGTTGGCCTTCTGGTTCAAGTTCCAAAGAGATCTCACACGTATCTCTTCTTCTTTTTCTTCATGTTCTTCCACGTTCATACCCTACTTGAAATCATGATCGATCCATGGAGAAGAACGGCCGTGGAAGAGCTACGTTGGGGCTATGATGCTCCCACGACATCTTGGGGATGCTCGATGGATGTCCCTTCCTCCTAGTTGTGCACCGCTGCAGTAGTATGACTGCATAGGACCGTCATGGGTTGCAGATCGCCACGCCCAATCCCGGCCACCGTGGCTCTATCTTTGAGCTTCTATAGGTACGACGGAGGGAGGCAGAAGCATTGGGACCATCGCCGACTTCCTGGGCTTGGAACAACACCGTCCATAGGTCTGCAAAAGTGTTGTGCATGCAGCAGCAACCGCAGATGGGTTTGCACTCATGAACGGCGGTGCAGCCACAACTTGGAGGAGCTTTGCGTGCTCCAGGGTATGGCGGGAGAAGGAGAACCCTTTGTGGTGGTCGTCGAGGCCAAGAGAAGCGAGGAAGCACGCCAAAGCTGCAGATCGGCGGCTAGGGCGACCGCAATTCAACCTGCTCGAGGTTGAAGAAGACTAGAGAGGCATTGGACGGTTTTACCCTTCGCGGGCTGAAGCAACGGCTGACTTAACCAAGGGTATAACCGTAATTTGGTTATGTTTCCTAAAGCAATCACTTTGCATGAGATGGGTGACGTGGCGCCTCCCTATTGGGAAAGTAAGTGTTTTTTTTGTAAAATTCATAACTATTTAATGATAGCTCGGTTGGGGACATATAATCATGAATCATGATCAGAAAAATGTGAGGAAGTTAAAAAAAATATAATGGAACCTAATATTGCTTGCAATCGAAAAAGTACCCCAAGTTATCACCTTTGATGTAGAAATTATGATGAAACCCTAATTTGATTTGGAACTCGTTTTTAATGACTCTTTTAGGTTAATACTAACCTATTAAGGATAAAAGGGAGAGTTAAATTTGAATAAGGCAGTTTCATGCTTGTTTTAGGGTTAGAAACCCTAATTGGAGAAAATATGGGTTTTAATGGGTTAAATCCGAAAACATAATTATAGAACTGAGTTTTCATAATAAAATACCCTTAAGTTGGTGATTAGGGTTTTCTAATGGATAAAGGGGGAATTAATACTAAATGGAATACACTTATGAATTAAATCATGATGAAGTATGAATTATCAATTTGAAGGAAACTGAAGGTGGTAATTGAGTCTAATGATCTTGAAGTAACTTAAAAGAGATAAAGATGGTAGTTTTAGTATAGAAGAGAAATAATGGACTTTAATTGTGCCTATGATGTTGAAATTAGGGTTTGTGAAATAAGAGGGCATTAAATGTGATATAAGTATTATAGAGGCTAAAACCCTAATAAAACCCTAAAAGTGGCCGAGAAAGCCTATGATGGAATCCAAGTCTAGCTTTAGAATGTTTTGGATAAACTATAACACTTGGATCCCATGCATTAATTTCAGGATGTTGTTGATTGCTTGTTGCTTGTTCTTTATCCTTATTTCTTGGACAATCAAGTTGCTCTGGATCAGGTATGTGGTTAATTATGAATAACCGCCTTTGTTTCCTGAGGATTTTCCGGATGGTTAACCGCATTAAATGCAAATTATCAGTTTGGATGTTCATACTTGCAAACTATAAAGTCACTATGAATATCACATTAGTAATGGAAGTATGTATTCTCACACCTACATGCCACCCTGATGAATTATGCCAAAGGTCAGGCCCAGATGGGTAGACCAATGGACACCTTGAGTGGTGACCCCAGACACCAAGCTTGGGAATGAGAAGGTGGCTTATGATATTGCATGACTAGTGGGCATCATGAGTGGTGACCCCCAGGCACCAAGCTCGGGATTGAGAAGGTGGCCTTAAGTCATTGGCAAAGGAAACTCTAAGGTGGGTATGCCAGGGTTAGGGCAAAAGCGGTGGAGAATGTCATACTTTAAAGTGTAAATTGGCTTGTTAATTAACTTGATTGTGATAATTAGATTGTTATCCTTATGTGCAAACTTTTGGTTGTTTCCACATACCAGTATATTTTGATATACTGACCGACGTTTTATTTGTCGGCGTTTTAGGAACAACAATTGAAAGAACAAACAATAAAGTGACACATTGTGGAAATAAGAGATAAAGTGCAAGGAGGATTAGATAGAATAATTCAAGCTCTGGATAAATAGATTTCCAAAGTTTTCAAAGGTAAGTAAAGTTTTAATTTTATACCAAATTCCAGTTAGTTAGTAGAATTTCATAATTATTATTGATTATTTGTTGAACCTTTGATCATGTTAATTGAATAATGGCTTTGATCTTTGAGTCTCCCTTAATTGGGGGGTTACCGAGAGGAGGGGTCGTTACAAAGCCTTATCAGTTCAATGTTTTCACTTCATAGGCAATATCATTACAAGGCAAGCACATGCAACATATTTAAATTCTCACAACCAATTAAGCAAGAAAGTACCTAAAGCTGACAAAAGACATGGCTCAGAGGACCGGTTCATCAATTACGGAGTGACAAGTTGTTTGTTGTGGAAGGCACAAAATCCACAACTCTTCAAAAATCATACCTCAAAGACACATGACATGTTATCCAAAATCCATTCTATGGTCAGAATCATCAATTAAAGCTGTCACATAGAAGACTGGATCTCAAGGGTCAAAGAATAGAGTCAATTTAGTGGGAAGAACCCCCAAAAAGTTGCATAGTTATAAATGTAGACCCCACTCTTAAAGTTAATTATGGAACTTATAGCACTTTATGGTGGGAAGCACCCCCTACAGGATGCATAGTTACCTCCAAATTCACATCATCAACAAAATGCAAATGATGAGAAAAATAGCATGCCATATGACACAAACCATTTGACAAATATGTCCTTGCCTACAAAGTAAATGTAACGTCCCCAGATTTCACATTCTCGTAACCCCATGGGGCCGAGATGAGGAACTCTGAAAATGTTACTATATGTATCAAAGTGCGATGCAAAAATGACATACACATACATGAACATACAAATATAGACATACACCATGAAAATTTCTCAACATTCAACTTGTATATTTATAACATGAATTGTCACAACTTACATTTAC
Organism: Alisma plantago-aquatica; assembly: GCA_963693085.1. Taxonomy (NCBI): domain Eukaryota; kingdom Viridiplantae; phylum Streptophyta; class Magnoliopsida; order Alismatales; family Alismataceae; genus Alisma; species Alisma plantago-aquatica. Next base: position 5,700,609 of record OY856409.1, on the reverse strand, counting down.
ATATTGAGAGAAGATTTACAAGTCTTACATATGAACATGTATGCTAACAAGATCTTAACACAATAGGTACAACTTGTACAACTTGATCACTAATCCCATGCTAGCTCTAAACCTAAAACATATGTGAAACAACAAATCAACACAATGTGTTGTGTACATGGGTAGAAAGATACATATATTTATGGTTTTCATAATTTGGAAAGATTTGCAGAAAGAAAGAAAGAAAATTATAGAAAACATATCTCAATTAAGTGAAATACATCAATTTTATTCATTTTCCTAGACGAGTTGCATTATCAAGATGGACTAGTACCAAAACATATATATTGGGCCCATCCCCATGTACCAAGTACTCTAGGGAAACTCCCCATGCACTGTGTTCCCTAGGGAGGTGTATTAGTCAACATTAATCCATTCCTTTGTATGGGGGATAATGAACACCTTAAATAACTACAAAGCATCTACTCATAATTTACGTTTGCAAGTGATAAAACATTAAGTACTATATAGTGCTACTACGTCCAATATTTGCAAATAGAAGAGAACATACATACATATCATGATTGCAACCAAGAAAACACAATGCATAATTTAATTGTTGACTAAAACTTTACGAATTTGGAGACTAGGATCCATCCAAAGAATTAGAATTCTAGTATATGAATAAAAATCTGAATTATCCACAAAGGAAGTTCCTTGCCACACATGATCCATGAATGCCTGGACATCATGTTTCCTTATCCTGGATTCAAGGATAATATAAATGTTTTCCTTATTACTTCTCATCTCCTTTTGAATGTGAGGGATTTTATTCACACATCCCCTCACATTCCAAGAAATAATAGTAAAGGATCTAGTCATTTGGATGAAGATTCACATCCCGCTCCCTCTCTTTAAAATTAGATAGAAGAGAGTACTTGTTGAGTGAAGAAGGGATCATTTTGTTCACCAATAATTTTGGAATAACTTTGGGAGGTGACATAGATTTCTTCCCCCAGTTTCCCAAATAGCCTCAGGAGAAGGTGTGGGAGTGACATTTTTGAGAAGCACCTCTCTACCTCTGACATAACTAGAAGCATTACCAAAACTTCTAGTGTCTCCTATTCCAACCATGTCGTCATTTTCAGTATAAACACAGGACAAGATTGATCCATAAATGCCTGTCACCACCTATTTTCCTTTATTTATATCAACTATGAACCCCTTAGGGACAATAGGAACACAAACATTTTCAATTACGTCAAGAACTATATTGGTTTCATTAGACTCAGGAATGTGTTCCTCAACATCGATGAGCACTTCAACATCCTCAACCACTGCAACATTATTAGGTACCTAGTTCTTAGCCACTCTCTTCTTAGGGGCTCTCCCTTCTTGCTTCCTTGAGTCAACAAACAGATAGGATTCATGACCATAGAGACTAAAAATCAAACATTTAACTAGAACCCACTCATACTAAAATTTGATCGTGTCCAACTGACCATCATCAATAACATCTGGAATTCCTTCGGATAGGAGAAGTCTGAAAGGATGACTACCTAAATTCGAGCATACTTTAGACTTCTAAACTCTAATGTCATCCTGTCAGGATGAAGAGGAGCAGCCAGGACAGAACAAATATTATTATACATCTCTACATCCCACAGTTCGAGAAGAAGATCATGGATCTTTAGCCAGATTAGAATCTCTGTCAACTTCATCTTTTATAATGGCTCTCCTCGCTCCCATATGTTAATGATGAGTAGTTTGCCTACCATGAACTAGGGTCTACCATCAATATCCATTTCCTATTCCTCATCATTTGCAAACATTACAATGAGTAAGCATCTTCCTCGTGATCTAACTTCAATGGATCCTTTCACCTTCCATAACAAAATAAGATGGCAAACAAGAGTAGACCAGTCAGGCTTAAATCGTACCACATAACATGGCTCCGTCCTGCTCCATCTAGCTAGCTTTGGCTCAATAATTGACTTTGGAAATATCATCTTCCCTTCCACCATTTGGACTTCCGTCTTGGTCAAATTGATAGGGCCACTTGCATTCTTCTCTTTGAACAAACCCAACCCATCCATTATGTTCTTCGCCATAGAAACTTTATTTGGAGAGCCTCTCGCACTCTTCAATGCCTTAGAATCCATGCCACAGCCTGGATTTACAGGTTTAGACTCCGTCCTCATATCGGTAGTTGCCCATTCATTCGCTAGACCCTCAGTCATTGTCGTCCTTGTTTGAGTGAAGTGTTGCATACTATTTTTAATGATTATTAAATAATTTGGCTACACATTTTTATCATATAAATATCACCCTATAATATTTATCTTCATAACATGTTCCCTAATGTTTGGGTGATGTTTTACATACTATTTTCAATTATTATCATGTATTTTATCTACACTTTTTAGCCATTCAAATTCCTTAATGCTTTGGTTAATGAATCATATTCTCATACTCTTATGAATAATTGTTGTTCAAAGTATGATTGCAGTTGAGCCCTAATGTGTAGAGCATATCACAAAATAAAATCAACAAAGGCATCTCTTGTTAAATGGTATAGTCACATAGTTTTTAATTCCATATGTAAAGGTTAATAACTAGAAGATAAAGTCATCCTCCTCCAAAAGCATGTTGGTTTTAATCCCATGGATATTGATTTGCAAATGGATTTGAATGTATTATAACTACAGCTGCCAAATATATGGTTAAGAAGAACTCCATAATCTATGAGTGAATAAGAATCGTGAAATTTTTGGGTTCAGAAGAAAATTTTCTTAGAGTGACGTCAAGAGTACAATGGTTGAAGGTACGAGATAGGGATAAAAGATTCTTATATACTATTATTAGGACAAAAAGACTCAAAAAAATCATCACTCTAAACATTAATTATGTCATGGTAGATAATCCTAAATATATTTGTGAACACATCTTATTTTTATGATGCTATCTTTAGGCCTCTAAACCGAGGTTATGTTGATTGGAAGGATGATTGCATTTTGATAAATTGTAGAAGATCATTTTAACCCTTAATACAAGTGTGTGATGAAAAATCAGACTGAGTTTATTGTCAACAAACTTGATATTAAAGGCCCCTCGTCCAGATGGTTAAAATGCAATTTTCTTCAAAAATTGTTGCAATACTATTGATACTAGTGTTACAGAGACTATTCTCAGATTCTCTAATAACGGTTTACTTCTTAAAGAGTGTAGCAATTACTATTAATCCCAAATCTTATGGTGCTAATTGTAACAAATACTTTAGGCCTATATATTTATGCAGGTCTATGAAATCATAACAACAATGATAGTGAATTATGTTAAAGTCTATTTTTTCTGGGATGGATGATACCAACTAAATTGCCTAAATTCATGGGAGGTCAATAAGAGAGGCTACCATTTCTATTGATGGACTTCTTGTTCTTTTCCTAACCCCTATGATCCAAGAATCTATATATAAAGTGGATTTCTATGCTACATGACATATGGTAATAGGTGTTTCTTTTTATGAAGTACGAGGATGGTGTTTCCAAGTTGGAAGCTAGATTGGATCCAATTTTTCTTCAACAAACTTCCTTTTAGATTTTTATTAATGGATCCCCATCCTCTCCATTTAGTGCTTTAATGGATTTGAACGAGGAGATTTTATGTCTCCTTACCTTTTTGTAATTGTGATGGAAGGAGTTTTCTTATATGATAAATTCATACATTAAGGTGGAATATAATTTTACTATCAAGCCATATGAAATGTTGGGTCTATATATTATTTGTGCATATGATTTTTTGTTGATTGTGAAACCTGAACTGAATAATGTTCGGGCGACAATGAAGCTTTTAAAGACTTTGAAGAAGCTCTACTTTGTAATTTATTAACACAAGAAGTTAAATATTCTTCAGCATTGACACTAACGGTGACCCTATTGTTAGACTCCTCAACATTGAAGCTTCTAATCTCCCTGTCATGTACCTTGGTTTCCTCCCTTCACTGGGATAATGTCTAAATCAATGTGCCTCCCCATTCTTGATAAAGTTGGATTTTTCGCTTCAAGTTAATACCTTATGCATGTAGATTGGAACTGGTAGTCTCTATTCTATCTTCTTAAACCATGTTACATTCTTCTACTTTACCACTTCCAAAAATTGTTATTGAGGAGCAGGAGAATATTATCAAAAGTTTTCTCAATAGTAATTTGGATGACAAGAGTTACCTTTATTCTAATTAGTGGCCCTTTATAGACAAATCAAGGAAATAAGGTGGGCTTGGCATTAGATCCATTGAGGATTGGACTAAATCTATCTTCATCAAAAATTTATGGGACATGGCAAGTGATTACATATCCATGTGGGTGAAATAGTTTTATGAAATTTATATTTGTAATGTTTTTGTTTCAAAATTGAAAAGTAAACCCAATTCTTGCGAGTTAAGGAGGAACATTTTGAATCGTATATATATTCTTTATTGAACTTATTTGTTTCTTTGTTGGAAAAATGGCAATAAACTCTTATCTTGGAAGGATCCCCGACTACTTGAAGGATGCAATCTTCTAACATTGTTTGATAACAAAATAGTATTTAGTATATGGAAAGGTGATTTGTGTAAGATTAAATCTAATGATATAAATTGGAAAAAGTGCTTTCCTTCTGTTAGAGGAGTTGTTCAAGTTCAAAAGATTGTTTATTACATGTCTGATCCTTAAAAGGTAGAGGACTATATTATATTTAATGGAATAAAGGTTCTTGAATATGGGATGGTCAGAATGAAATCTCGTACTTCCTCTAAGGGGTGTAGATTTGGACTAGTGACATTCTCAGGATATCCTTGATCTTTCTCTGGATTATTTTTCTAAATAATCTTTCAACCACTACTATTCTAAATAAAATGATTTTCAATCATGCACAAGGTGTTCTTTGTGTTAATGTATTTAATGAGATTGAATTCATCTTTCCTTCAAGTGCAATATATTTGATTATTTATGGAATATTTCTCTAAAGTGAACTTTACCTTAACAAAATCCTAGATATTCTAAACATCAAAGGGAGGAGCCACTGCTCAATCATCTACTATAATTATTGGGAGAGGAATAGTTGTACCTTTTTAACTCTATTGGCTGATCTTTGATGTTTTATGGAAGACGCGTCCCAACTTTGACTTTGTGCTAGTCGGGGCCCTATTTGATATGTCTCATCTTTGATATGGAAATATTTGTGCTTCTTTGTCATATTATCTGGGAGGGGGACGTCTTCAAACTTGGAATCTTTGGCATTGTATATATGTTCTACCTCTTTTAAGTAGTTGAAAAACTAATGGAGAGATTGCTTGTTTTTACATTGTTTTGAGTTTTCTAGATTTTGTAACTTTTTGGGTTTTTGTTCATTTTGCAGTTTTTTTAGATTTTGCGGGGATGAGTGGGGATGTGGTGGAGCATGAAGAAACAACCACTCTAGGATCTCTACCAGATTGGTGTGTCAGTCTTCTTATGTTTTTTTGGGTGTGTTGGGAGACCTAGCCCTTAGGACACTACGGTCATCCACATGCCAGTTCTAGGATTCCTCTCCTTTCTGGTTAGGACATGTGAGAGTATGTGTGTCTTCCATGTCCTTGCTATCAAAAATGATGTATGTGGACGTTAATTTAAAAATTAGGATATGTTTTTATTAAATGAAAATTGTTGAATGACTTATGTAAAAGACAATGAATTGATGTTTCTTATAGAATAATGAAGTGGGGAAAAACAAAAAAGATAATTGAAATACTTTTCTCTCTTATAATTGTCATAATTTATTGCAATTGACTTGTTATGTTGAATATTAGTTTTCCTTTCTCTTTTCTCTCTCCTATCCTCGAAAATGTTTAAAATATGAAAAAGAGAGAGACCAAAGACTTGGAATATGAAAATGTGACATATTTACTCATTTGGAGAAACAATAAATGACTTCCTCTTTTCTTTTATATACATAGTAAGGAAAAAGTATAATGAATCTCTTTTCCTCACTCGACCAAGAAAGTTTCTCCAAAACACATCAAAAGACATGCAACTTAAATATTAAGATAATATTCATTGCTCATCTCATTTTCGGAGTCAAAGAAACAATTAAGGAAATAGTTTTGAGATTAATTCATCCTTTGATTCATAAAAATCAAGTTACACGATCCATATGTAAATTGTGTACAAAAGATATGCAAAAGTAGAATTTTATTTTCTAGGAAGAATCTAGACTACCTAATAAATTATGATCCAAATTTGGTTTCATTTCAAATTTGTTTGACCACTCAAATATATGTAAACACAATATTATTTCATTTAACATATGTCGAACCAAAATAATGTAAACATTCATTAATTGTTAGTCAAAAATAGTCAACATTGAAACCATATATTCAAAACCGTAGAGAAGCTGGAAGAACAATTTGATTATTTTATTGTTAACATTCCAAAGTATGAATAATTTAATACAAGGTGCACAAAACTACAAGAGTAACATATTAATTGATACTGTAGAAAAGTTTGAGTTTTGACGTGTCACACTTCCAACACAAATAAGAAGAATGATATTGAAAAAGGAGATTTAATTATGGGTAAAAATATGTTTTGTAAATTGGAAATGTGAATGATATATTTAATTTGGGTAACTAAATGGTTTAATCTTTTCAAACAAATACAAATAGATATAGGAGTGAGTAATCATATTCTACAATTTTTAAATAATACTTGACCAAGTTATATATCTTTTTGAAGAATATATAGGAAACCATAAATTAAATGTAGTCATATACCTTTTTGAATGATATTATTGGATTTCCTAAATTGAAATAATTGGTCTGAATAACTATGGAAAGTAAGAACAAGTTAGAGGCTTTTTGTGTGTAATGATGTTAATGGACATGTATTGGTTATGAAAATAGATAGTCAATATTTTGTATTAGAATAAGAAAAATATGGCAATGTAATAATGGTTTATTTGAGATTTATAGGATGTGTAATAAATATATTGTTTGACTATAAATAGATATCCACAATCTGTATGGGTCTTAAATATGAAACTAAAGTGTAGAATGACCTACACAAATTTTACGAATTTAGTGATATTTTTTAATGATTTTAAATGTTTCTTTTAATTCAACTACATTTTATAATTTCTCTTGACTTGGAAGGCAAGAAAGAAAAATGTGTACAACATGAGGGAGTTTATAACGGATAGTAACATGTATTTTTGGTGGTTACGTCATAAGCACCCTTTCCCCTTCCCTTATTCTTCGTTTCCCTGCCCTCACTCTTCCCTCCTTTACGAATGTGCCATGATAAGGGAACAAAGATTTGTAGTTGACCTCCTACTCTTCCAAGAAGACACCTCCCCCTCCATTTTCATAGTGAAAGAAATGCAATCTTTACCTGATCCAAAGCCTAGAATAACGGTGAAGGATCATGACTATTGTGGCCTTATAGTCCCGCCTCTCCCCGGATGAACAAGAGTATAGTTGGTGCAGATATAAAGTAAAACTGAGTTTGGTTTTAGACTCAAGAAAATAATATGTGATGTGTTTTATGGATATTATGGGATAATCCATTACCTATATTCTTAACCACTGTTTTGTATTTATATCAGATTTCAACGAAATCGTAGTAATTAAAGACATGTGATTATATTTGAAGAATTTTTTTATCATATATTAATATGTTCACATATAGTGCATTATGTGATTTGTTATGGCTTATTCGAGTATATGTGTTAGATTATATAATGTGATTTTTGATATAAATTCAATGACAAGAATTTTATCATGATTTTACATTAGAGTTTTATAGTCTAAGTAAGAATCATATTTTGGTATACAAGGATAAGGATATGGGGGTTGATATTTAAAAATGAAAAAGTAAAACACACATGGAATTATTGAAATTTATTGAAAAATCAATTATGAACACAATAAGGAAATCATAAATATCAAAGGTAAGTGAGGCATGCATATTTTGCATAAGAAAATTTTGGTTTATTGAATTTTTAATTTATGGTTAGGCACATTATCATGAAATTATGAATCCTTTCTAATATAATATCATGTATAAATATAATTATGTGACTAATTGCTTATTTTATATTATAAAGCCTCAACTATGATTGTGGCCTTGTTTGACGAATCATGTTTAAATATGGGATAAATCCCATTAAGACATTATGAGGGAGAAATTAAGTCATTATAGGGAGAAATCCCATTTAAACATTAAGAGTGAAAAATCACATTAATACATTATGATGGAGAAATCCTATTATGGCACTAAGTGGGAGAAATACCATATAGTCAAGATTAAGAATAATGACAATTAGTGATTATGTAAAAAAATCTTATATAAAAGAATCGACTATGTGTTTATATGCACTTCAATCATGAACCTTTGGATTGTTATGGGATTTCCTAGAATTATGGGATTCCTAGAAATTATGGGCTCCAATGGGGAATTTAGAGAGGTAGCATATATTCACTCATTCAATTGATTATGGTACAGTAATGTAAGTTTAAATTTATGACAAGTTCACTTCATGCCAAATTATATTTTTGTTGTGTTATATAAAGTGCAAAATACCGCTTACTAGTGTGATGTTTGTTTGGCATGGTTGGGGAGTGACGTCCACTGGAGATTGAGCAAGTGAAGAATAAAAAGGACAATCAAGGACTAGGAGATTTTCAAGCTTTTCCTAGTGTTATGCCATTTACTAAGTTGATCTAGACCCTTAGATATCTTTTACATTATGCCTACTCATGTTATTCAAGCCATGCTTGATAGATTTAGATTTCGAAATTAACAAGTTGTAGATTCCATGTCCTAAAACTATGTATGAATCTATTTTGTCCCCTCTCATCTTTCTTTGTCTATACTTGGGAACAGCCATTTCCGCTACAAATTTCAATTTCAAAACTCATCCTCCTCGGCCCCTTTCCTATTCCTCTTTGCTTGCCACCCCTACAGAGAATACATTCAAGCCTTGTTCTTCCCCCCTCCATCGTCCTCCACGATCTTCTCTACGCAACAACAAGAAGCAACAACCACGATGCTCTCTTCTCTCCGAAAGCAACAAGTGAGATGCCTCTCTCTCTCTCCCAACGGTTCTTTCTCTTCCTGCTCCACCAACAATAACCGCACAAGTGAGACTATCTCCAGGCAAACAACAACCACACCGCTGCCATCTATATTCATTCATCTATTCATAGACATTTTGGATTCTAGGATGGGTGTTTTAAGCATTCATATGACAAATGACGTATTCTAGTAAGAGGGGACATCCCTACAACTCTATATTCAACGTTTATGCTTGTTAGATCTTCTGCAGCTACCTGCCATTACCTAACTAACCAGTGCCCTATCAAAGCAAATCAAATCCACATCAGTAGCAAAATAGGCATCTAAATCTCTAGTAGGAAATCCCTTTATATCAGATGAGGTGAGTAATTTACAATAATGTCTTTCCATTTCCAAGTCAGATGCGTAGTGACGAGTTTATCAACACCAAGACAATTAATGCATGGTGTTTCAATTACTTTGAAGATTAGAATATTGTGACCCCCTTTGATTAGTATTCTTATTCTCATAGATGTTTATATGTTATGAAAAGTTGGGTGTTACATTATGGTATCAGATCAATTTGGTAAATAGCCATTAGGCAAATATGATTCTCATAGTCACCCTAGAATGAAGATATGAGGTTAGGTATAGGAATGGAATCCTAAAAAAGATATCATGCCCTAGAATGAATATTTTCTACATTCATAGAAGTGATGAGACATGATATGGATAGAGGTTTATCTAGTTAGATCCCAAGTATCATCTTAATCCTAGAAAATTAGATAGCCTCTCAAATATTCATGGTCATGGACAACCAATTAAGAGTTGAAGAGGGTGTCATAAGCCTGATATTTTATTTTTTTACTTCTCCTTCTAGATAGTCCAGGTGGTATGATACATAGTGTACTATTAGGTTGTTGATGAATAGAATGACATGGTCCCTCATCTCTAGGTGTGTCTGACCAACACATTTCAAGAAATGTAGGAGGTACCTAAAGGCCTAAGGTTAGATAGTCATCTGCACCTAATGATAGAGAGTCATGACAAAGTTGAAGAAGATTCCTAAGCATAGTGATAAGTTGGTTTCATACACCCTTAGTATAAGTTGAGAAAAATACTAAAGTAATAGTAAACCTATATTCCCATAATTTTTTTGTAAATTAGATGCCATAGTTATATATCCATTTTTGTGCAAAATTTTTAACATAGAAGAAACTTGATATGTTAACTATCATTAAATGAATAAGTACGACAAATCCTAAGGTGGGTAGTAGCCTAAAGAAATTTTGAGGATGAAATTTATTTTAAGGTGGGTATAATTTTCACACCCCAATTTCACAATTAATTTAAAACTATAAAATGTAAAATTAGTTGAATGACTTATGTAAAAGACCATGAAATGTTGTTTATTATAGAATAAAGAAGTGGGGAAAAACAAAAAACATTGCGCAAATACCTTTCTCTCTTTTTAGTGCCATAACATGTTGCACTACTAAAAGGGAAAAACAAAAAAGATAGTGCAAATACCTTTCTCTCATTTTAGTTCCATAAGTATAAAAGTAGACTTCGGTTTCCTCGATGGAAAAGTCGTGAAAATCATATGGAGACCTAGGAACAACAGCAGTTTCGGTCTTGGCGGTGGAGGTTTTGACTCGTTCGTTACCTAGTGATCTTGACTGGTTCTCTAAGACAAAGACTTAGAAAACAGCCAGGTAATCCGATCTGATCTACCCCATTCGCTTGCCGTCATCGCTTGTACAGAAAAACTTTTTGGGTGCTAAGATCCAAAGTCGAGAGGGAAACAAACCGCGTTCGTCTTAGAGCACCAGTCAAGATCACTTCGAATAAGCCAAGTCATTTGGGACCCTATGGATTCATTCTTTTTCATATTCAAAGATCAGCCCTTTGTCTCTGTGTTTTCCCAGAGGGGCTATAATTGGAGATACCATATGTTGAATATTAGTTTTCATTTCTCTTTTCTCTCTCCAATCCTGGATATTTTTTAAAATAAATAAAAGAGAGAGATAAAAGAGTTGGAATTCGATAATATGAGATAAGTTACTCACTTGGAAAAACAATAAATGACTTCCGCTTTTCTTTTACATACATAGTAAGGAAAAAGTGTAGTGAATCTCTTTTTCTCTTTCCTCCAAAAAAGTTTCTCTAAAGGACATAAAAAGACATGTAACTTAAATATTGAGAGATCTTGTTTTTGGAGTCAAAGAGACAATTAAGGAAAACATTTTAACATTATCTTATCCTTTAATGCATAAAAATAAAGTTTTATGATCCATATGGAAATTATGTATAAAAGATATGTAAAACTCCAATTTCATTGTATAGGAAAGATCTAAACTACCTTATTAATGTGTGATTGAAAGTTGGTTTCATTTTAAATTTCATTGACCACTAAAATATGTGTAAACACAATATTAATCCTTTTAATGCATGCAAAACCAAAATATGTAAACATTAAATGATTGTTGGTCAAAATGACTCAACATGGAAACAATATATTTAAATTAATAAAAGAGAAGCTAGAAGGACATTTTTATTATTTTATTCAACAAGTACAAATATATATAGGAGTGAGTAATAATATTCAACAATTATTAAATATACTTGATCCAGTTATATATATATATATATATATATATATATATATATATATAACTTAAGAATGAAAACTAGTCGGCAATATCAAGGAAAAATAGATGGATTCCCGAGCACCTCCTGTCGCGGGCGACAAGGCGAAAGGCAAGGCGACGGCGGCGGCGGTACCTCCCGGTCGACCCCCTCCCTTGAGTTTGAGTCCGTGTATGCCATCGGAATGCAGCAAGAAAGGGGAAATCTCAGTCTCATCTCAAGCTTCGGTCGGTGCTACAGTTAATTCGCCGCAACAATGGGATGCTTTCAAGCCACTATCTGCTGAGAATGCATCGAGATTACAACAAGTTGATATCTCTACGGTCAATGGTAAGCTGTTGTATCCTAGCAAGGAAGCGGAGGAAAATGTTGGTGAATGGAAGAAATGCCTTCTTGGTTATATCATCGATTTTTGGCCTGATATCATCACTCTTGCGAACCATTTTAATATGATCTGGAGTACTCGGGGCCGTTTTGAGATGTTTGATAGAGGTAATGGATTTTTCTTGATAAGATTTGACAATGTGGAAGATCTAGAGAATGATTTTAAAGGAGAATGGGTTGTCCTCGGAAGACCAGTTGTCTTTAAGAAGTGGATTCCAGGAGAACAGCAGACTAGAACTGTTCTATCGGACGTGCCTATTTGGGTTGATATCCTGAACCTTCCAATGGAGCTATGGGATTCCATAACTTTCAATAGGATCGATTCTTTCCTAGGTCGTCCAGTGAAGATGGATGAAGACACGGTCAATCTGAAGCGATTAGATGCTGCAAGGATCCAAGTTATTGTTGCAGCAGATGCTAAGTTCCCGAGAAGCTTAACGCTAATCAGCGATTCTGGTTCTGAGCACACAATCCCTCTTGATTACGAATGGATACCATATAAATGTAGTAAATGCGGTTTCCTGGGGCATGGAGAATGCAGGTCTGTTCGTAGTGGACAAATGCAGAAAGCCAAACCTTCAGCTAAAGCTATGAAAACGTGGAAGATTAAAAGTACTGATGCTGGTCAGGTATTTGACGTTATTCCTGATATTAGTCTGGAAGGAAATGGAGGATATGTTATTGAAGAAATCTCAGATGAAGAGGAAATACAACGCAAGAAATTTATGATTGAACAAATGGATAATACTGTAGAGGATGAGGAAATTTCTAAAGCTATTAATGAAGGAGTTAATTCTACTAGTATTGTTGTGGTGAACATGGCTGATTCTGTTCCTTCGACCCCTACTGAAATTCATGTCTTTTCTAATATCACCCCTGATAGTTCTAATATCAATAAATCTCAGAATGGCCCAAATGATAGAAGGAGAAATATTTTCCCTCCTGAGCATCAGCCGAAACAAAGCACTGGCATCTATTATAGAATTATAGAGTCAATCATCTCTCCAATTTTTGCACAGATCGAGGAACTTAATGTATCAACTGAAGAAGCTGAGGCTGTCAGCCCAACAGCCCAGGTGGATAAATGATCCCTCCTTTATCTATTTCTTCTTGGAATGTTCGAGGTATAAGCAATAAAATTCAGGACATTCAAGAAGAAATTAGGAAGGCTAGTGATAGTATAGTTATCTTGGTTGAAACTAAAGTTAGGCCTTGCAAAATTAAAGCTCTTATCAATAAGTATTTTTCTGGTTACAGTTGGCTTTCAAATCATGCTTCTCATGTCCTTGGTAGGATAGTTGTCCTCTGGAATCCAGCTGATTGTGATGTCTCTAGTATTGATGATAATGATCAAGTTCTGCATATGAAAGTTAATTCTGACCTATCTTGGTTCTATCTATCAGTTGTTTATGGTCATAATCCTGATAATCTCGGAGAAAGTCTTTGGTCCTCTATTTCCTCATTTTGTTCCATTGTGGATAGTACTTGGCTCATCTTGGGTGATTTCAATTGTGTTCGAAAGAATGTGGAGAGGATCAGTAAGCAAATGCCCACTAGTAAATCCATGGACGATTTCAATGAATGCATCTTAAATTGTAATCTTTTTTAAATGAGCCTTCAAGGTTCTTTCTACACTTGGGATAATAGACAAGATGGTGATGGTTTTGTTATGTCGAAAATCGATAGAGTTTTCTATAATGATGCTTTTCTCAATACTATTGATGAGTTTTCGGGTGAAGTCATTTCCAACATTGTTAGTGTTCACAGGAAAGTACTTATTAAGATTGGGAATCCGCGAAGAGTTAAATCGCCTTTCAGATTTATTAATGCTTGGGCTGATCACCAAGATTTTATGTCTATTGTGAAGAACACGTGGGTTATGAATCTTCCTGGTTATGCCATGTTTAGGTTATACAGGAAGTTGGAGAAGCTTAAGAAAAACCTTATTAAATGGAATAAAGAGTGTTATGGGAACATTAATGATAATCTTAAGATTGCTAAATTTAAGGCTGTTAAAGCTCAAGAGCAAGATGATCTGGACCCTTTTAATGAAGAACTAAGGACTATTGCTAAGAATTTGAGAAGTGAAGTGAATCAATTTGCTGCTGCCCAAGAACCTCTTTATAAACAAAAGTCAAGGGTAAAATGGCTCAAAGAAGGTGATTCCAACACTGCTTACTTCTATGCCTCTATGAAGATTAGAAGACAATCTAATTCTATTAAAAGCCTTAATATTGATGGTAATTTGTCGTATGACAATGCTGCTATTAAGAAGTCTATTTCTGAATTTTACTCCAAGCTTTTTAATAATGCTAATGCTTCTTGTGGAGTGTGTCAAGGAGAATGGCCTGGAAGTACTTTAACTCTTCAGTAGAAAAATTCTCTCATCTCAAATGTTACGAGGGCTGAAATTGAGAATGTCATTAAGGATTTAAAAGTTGATAAGGCCCCGGGGCCTGATGGATTTAATGGGTTTTTCTACAAGAAATGCTGGGATATTATTGGAGATGATGTGTGTGAGGCTGTCTTTGAGTTTTTTAGAAATGGCAGATTGCTTCAGGAGGCCAATAGAACCTTTCTTACCCTTGTTCCCAAAGGTGTTGATTCCTCTTTGATAAAAAATTGGAGGCCTATTGCTTTATGTAATACTTTCTATAAAGTTATTTCTAAGATTCTTGCTAATAGGCTTCAAAGTGTGTTACCTTCTATTATTGATGACTCTCAGTGTGCCTTTATCAAAGATAGAAGTATTAAGGAGGCTACTCTGCTCACTAATGAAATTTTGAGTGATTTCAAAAAACCCTATGCTTATCCTAGAATGTGCATTCTAGCTGATATTACGAAAGCCTATGATTCTGTTAAGTGGTCCTTCCTTTTTTCTATTATGCACAAAATGGGTTTCCCTGCTATATGGATAAACTGGATCAGAGAAATCTTTCACTCTTCCTCTTACCAGGTTCTTATTAATGGGGAGCCTTCCGATCCTTTTAAGCCCACCAATGGGGTGAGGCAGGGTGACCCCGTTGCCCCTTACTTATTTGTCATTGGCATGCAGGGTATTTCTGAGCTGTTTAAAAGAATGGTTAGAAATGGTGGTCTTGAGCCCATTGCTATATCTGAGAAGGTGTATAGATCTCATCTTATGTTTGCGGATGATCTCATGATCTTTTCTAAATCTAGCAATGCTAATGCAAATGTTATTAAGAATACTCTTGATTCCTTTGCTGATGCTTCTGGTCTTTATGTTAATTATGAGAAGAGCTCTATTGTCTATAGTAGGAATGCTGACAAGCATGCTATTTCTGAAATCACTAATATCAAAGAAGGTTGTTTTCCTTCCAAGTATCTTGGGCTGCCTTTGTTCTCTGGGAAATTATCTAAAAGATTTTGTGGGACTTTGGTTGATAAAGTCAAATCTAGATTGGATTCTTGGAAATCAAAATTGCTCCTTATTGCTGCCAGAAGGGAGTTGATCAAGTCTACCCTCTCCAATATGCATCTATACTGGCTTTTTTCTTTTCCCATCCCAAGTTCCATTATTGATCATATTGATAAGCTTTGTCGTGATTTTCTTTGGGGAGAAACAGAGTCTAAGAAGAATCTCCATCTTGTTAAGTGGGATGATGTTACTGAACCTAAAGAAGATGGTGGTTTGAATATTAAAAAGTCCAAGGATGTGGCTAAAGCATGCTTGTTAATGAATGCTTGGGATATAGCAAGTAAAAAAGACACCCTTTGGGTGAAGTGGATTTCAGAGAAATATTTAAAGAAGCAATCTTTCTGGATTGCTAAGGAGTCTCCCAACTATTCCTGGATGTTTAATAACATTACTCGTATTAAAGAGGACTTGCTTGGTTATATTAAATTTGAGGTGGGAGATGGCTCTTCTATTCATACTTGGCAGGATCCCTGGTGCAATAATACTTTCCTTGAAAACCATGTGGGTAAAGAGTGTATTATTAGAGATGGTATTCCTTGGGATTCAACTCTGAAACTTATTATTGAGAATGGTGCTTGGAATATGCCTAGTGTTTTCAATCGTGGTCAAGCTGATATCCTTAAAGTTGTTAGCTCTTTTCAGATTCATAAGGGTCATAAAGATAATATCCTGTTTGATGGGAAGAAGGATATTAAGCTCCATGATGTCTGGGAGGCTTTTAGAACTAAAAAGCATAGTCTTACTAACTTTGTATGGATTTGGAAGATTAATACTCACAATCGTGCTAGGCTACATCTTTGGAAAGCAAGGCATAATAGGCTCCCCACTACTGACTATTCCAGGAGGAGAGGACTTTGTTTGGCTTCTATGTGTTATCTATGTCAGAATAGTTATGAAGACACCAACCATATTCTGTTTGAGTGTAAATATGTTGATGATATCTGGGCTATGGCCAATATTCCTAAGATTAGTTCTTGGAGTCAGGCTGAAAATTTGAATGATCAAAGAATTAAATCCATTATGAGCATCATTTATTATCATTCTTGGGTAGAGAGAAATCAAAGAGTCCATGAGGATAAGTATAGGGATCCGATTCAGCTATGGAAAGTTATTAAACTGGATATTCTTTGTTTCTTCTCTGAGAATTGAGTGTGGCTTCTCTTGGTTTGCCTTCCTTCTGGTGGTGCTATCTTTGTGAAGCTCTTGTTGATGGTTGTTTTTTTGTAGAGTGCTATGTTTGGCTCATATGGTGTTTAGTTCTTGATGCTTTGAAGTTTTTTGTCTGCTATCTCTGCTTTGTTCCTTCTGTTGTGTTTGGGCCTTCTGTTGACCAGCTGAGCTTTGGGGTGTCTTTTGCTTGATGATGATGGGGTGGTTGAGCCTGTTTGCCTTGGTTGTTTGTTTGCTTTGAGCCTTGTCTTCACCTGTGGCTGAGCTTTTCTTCTTTCTCTTGGGTGGATGAGTTTATCCGTTTTTTGGAGTGGCAGAACTCTCCCAAGACTGCTCTTTTTCCTCTTTTTTCTTGGGTGGAAAAGATTATCCGTAGTGGAGTGGCAGATCTTTCCCAAGTTGTTAGCTTCTTTTTCCCTTGAGTGGATGAGGTTATTATGGATGAAGTGGCAGACCTCACTCAAGCTTGTTTTGGATCTTTTCTTCTTATCTTGCTGTGTTGTTCTTTGAGTTTTATTCTTAGGAGTGCCATGGTGGATCTTTTGTTTCCCTTTTTCTTGGAGCTTAGATGTTTTTTGGGATATGCTACTTTCTGTCTTTGCTATGCTGACCAATGCTTTGGGTCTTCTTAGCTCGTTTCTACTATGGGGCAGATGTGTCGGTTCTTTGTATGAGTGTTGATTCTCTGAGCCTTTGGTTGTTCTGTTTTATGTCTGTTCTATTATGGTCTGCAGACCTCTTTATTAGCTTTTTGCTGTGGGCGTCAAGGTGGCATCTTCTCTTTTCTGTTGCGATGATCATGGTGTTATAGGTGCAGGTTGTCTGTTGCCATGTTTATGCATGCTGAAGTGTTGCGGTTTTCCTAGAGAGCTGCTGCTGTTTTCTGCTGCATAATACTATCTTTTGGTGGCCTTCTCTGCTGGAGTAGTTGTGCTTCTTTGGTTCTTCTTTTGGTGTGTTGTTGGGTGCTGATGTTATTTCTTCTGCAAGCACAATGAGATGTTTGTGAAAGATCTCTCAGTGGTACTGGCAGTGATCCTAATACTTCAACTTCTCACCATTTTGTTAGATCTGAGATGTTGCCTAGTGGCTTCTTGGTTTGCCCTTGTGAGGGTGGTGGATCTATTGTTCATATTGTTGACCATTTGGTTTTTGAACCTTGGACTGTGCCTGAGATTCTGAGACCTCTGTATGAGTCTTCCAAGATTGTAGCTCAGAAAATGTCTACTGCAGCCTTACTTCATATCAGGCAGATCGCTCAAGAAACTAGTGGGGAGGTCGTCTATCCCTTGGGTAGGCAGCCTGCAGTACTGAGAACTGTTAGTCAACGACTGAGTAGGGCATTCAATGATGCCATCAACAGTTTTATTGACGACGGGTGGTCTTTGATGACCGGAGATGGTGTAGAGGATGTGGTTATAACTTTGAACTCATCTAAATGTGTTGGTAGCCTCACTGGTTCTGTTAATGGCCTTGGTGTACCTACTGGTGTCCTCTGTGCAAAGGCATCTATGCTTCTACAGGATGTACCTCCTGCTCTTCTTATTCGCTTCCTTAGAGAGCATCAGTTTGAATGGGCTGATTACAACATAGATGCATATACTGTTGGCTTCTTATAAAGTGGGTCTAGTTCATTTCTGGGAATGAGGTCCACGTAGTTTTTTGGAAATCAAATCATATTGCCACTTGCTCAGACTGTTGAGAATGAGGAGTCTCTTGAATTTGTTAGACTTGAAGGTCAGACATTTACTCATGATGATGCTCTTATGTCAAAGGACGTACATCTTCTGCAGCTTTGTTATGCACTGGATGAACATGCTGTGGGGGCCTTCTTCCAGCTTGTATTTTCTCCTATTGATGAGCTTTTTCCTGATGCTCCATTGTTACCTTCTGGTTTTCAAGCTATTCCGCTGGATTCTTAACTAGTGCAGGTTGTCTGCTGCCATGTTTAAGCATGCTAAAGTGTTGCGGTTTTCCTGGAGAGCTGCTACTATTTTCTACTGCATAATACTATCTTTTGGTGGCCTTCTCTGCTGGAGTAGCTGTGTTTCTTTGGCTCTACTTTTGGTGTGTTGTTGTATGCTGATGTTATTTCTTCTGCAAGCACGATGAGATGTTGGTTTCTTGTTGCTCTCTTCCTTTTGGTGGTTGCAGCTGGTTTGGAGTTTTCTGTTCTGGCTTGAGTGGGAGAATTTATCCTACGGGAGTGGCAGAATTCTCTCAAGTTGGGCATATGTGCTTCCTGTTTTTGCTGGAGTTATGGTTTATCTTTTGATGCTCTATCCTTGTTGGTGGATGGTGGAGGGTTTCTTGAAGTCTCTACTTTTCTTTTGTTCTGGTTCCCTCTGTAGTCTCCTATCCTTGTGTAAAGATAGTTTTTTGTCTTTCTTTTTGAGTTGGTTCCACTTTTGAATCAACAAAGTTTTGTACAGACACAAAATGGAAAAATGAAAAAAAGCAACACGAGTTTTGGCCGACAAAAAAAAAGTTATATATCTTTTTCAAGAATATATAGGAAAAGCTAAATTAAATGAAATAACATCCCCTTTTGAATGATTTTATTATATTTCCTAAATTGATATAGTTGGTTTGGATATTTGTGGTAAGTACCAAAACATTAGAGGCTTTTTTACATAATGGACTCAATGGACATGTAATGGTTATGAAAATAGATAGTTTGAGTTTTCTATTAGAATAACAAAAATATAATAATGTAATAATGGTTTATTTGAGATTTATAGGATGCATAAAAAATTTGGTTTGACTATAGATAGACATTTACAATCTAGATCAGTCTTAAATATGAAACTAATGTCTAGAATGACCTTCACAAATTTAAGAATATAGTGATAATTTATAAATGAGTTTAAATTCCTCTTAAATTAAATTATATCAGATAATTTATCTTGACTTGGAAGGGAAGAAATAAAAACATGAACAATGGGACAGAGTTTATAAGGGTTAATGAGACTTGTACTTTTGGTGGTGCCTCCTTAAGAACCCTTTCCCATTCCCTTATTCTTCTTTTACCATCCCTTGTTCTTCCCCTACTTTACGGATGTACTTTGAAAAGGGAACCAAGATAGGTAGTTCATCTCCTACTACGCTAAGATGATGTCTCCCCCTCTATTTTTATAATGTACCATCACATGGAATACAGTCATCTCCTGCTCCTATGTCTACAACACCAGTGAAGGTTCACAATTATTTTGTCCTTATACCCCTCCCCCCCGCCCCGGCCCAACCCAGATGCATAATTGTATAGTTGGTGCATATATCAAGTAAAACTGAGGTAACTTTATGAAAATTATAAATTTTGTTTTGGGTGTCCATTTGGGGAGTTGAATATATAACTAGAAAGGATTTTGAGTGTTCAATGTCCTAAAAATATGTTTAGTAAATGATTTTGATGTTGATATTTAATATGTTATGTGTATTGAATCCTATATGATTTATGACGCATGCAACATATCATAAATGGGAATGTGATGATGCTACCATGTGCTTGTTCAGATTTTGTCTTTTTATCACTAGATTTTTCCATACAAAAAGATTTGGTAGCCCAATTTGTATGTCGAGCCTCTGAAAGGCTTTTATTTAGATCTAGAGTATCAACCATATACTCTGTAAGTGCACTAAATTAGAAAATGACTTTAAAAATTAATGAATGTTCTATAGTGAGCATATTTTCATGTGTTTAACATGATTCCAAAGTCTGAACATTCTGATTTGAAGCTCCACAATGATTTTGATGTAAATCCTAATAGGGATATTTTTGAAATCTACTCAAAGTTTGTCAATGGAATGATTTGATATTTTTATCCAGACCATGTTACATGGTATCATTGTTGTTTTGAAAGGTTTGATGAGTTTTCATACCTTCTTATGTTAACATTTGGTTTAAGACATAGGAAAATAGTTTGTAATGTGTTTTATGGATATTATGAGATATTACATTACATATATTCTTAACCACTATAAAAAATAGTTTTTGGTATTATAATTGATTTTAATCAAATTGTAGTAATTAGAGACATATCATTATATTTGAAGTTTTTCTTTTGATAATAGATAAATATGTTTGCATATAGTGCATTATGTGATTTGTTATGGCCCATTTGAATATGAGTATTATAGTGATTATATAATGTGAGTTTTTATATACATTCAAGGCCATGATTTTTATCATGTTTTACATTAGAGTTTTATAGTCTAAGTAAGAACCATATTTTGTTATACTAGGCTAAGGAGATGGGGGTGGATAAAACTGAAAAAGGGAAACACACATGGACTTATAGAAATTTATTGATGTCTAGGTGATTAGGTTATCGAAAAAGCAATTGAGTATATGATAAAAACAATCAGCAGTATCAAAGGTAAGTGACCCTGCATATTTGGCACAAGTAAATTTTGGTTTATTGAATGTTTATTTCATGGTTATTAGCATTATCATGAATTTTGAATGCTTTCTAAGATAAAATCATGTATAGATATTTTTGTGTGATCGATTGCTTATATTCTATTGTAAAACCTCAACTATGACTGTGATCTATATTTAACAAATCATGTTTAAAGAAGGAAGAAATACCATTAAGACATTATGAGGGAAAAACCTTTAATACATTATGAGGGAGATATCCCATTAAGAAATGAAAAGGGATAAATCTCATGAAGACATTACAAGGGAGAAATCATGTTATGGCATTGAGACAGAGCAATCCTATTATAGTCAAGATTAAGTACAACAATATTTAATGATAATGTAAAAAATCTAATATAAAGAAATTGACTAAGTGTTTATATGATCCTCGATCATGGACCTTTGGGTCGTTATGGGATTTTTAGCATTATGAGCATCCTAGGAATTATGGTCTTCAATGTAGCATTAAGAGAGGTAGAATATATTCAGTCATTAAATTCATCATTTTTAAAATTATTCAAGGAATGCTTAAGGTAAAGCAATGGTGAAAGTAATGTAAATTTTACTTCATGTCAAGTTATATATATATATATATATATATATATATATATATATATATATATATATATATATATATATATTTAATACAAGCCAGGAGGTCATCTATTCACCTCACCCTCCTCGTGTGAGCACAAAGATCAAAAAATATAGCTCCTGCTTATAAGATGCAGGTGATGACCCGAACAACACAAGGACATCCCACTAAGGCAAACAAAACACACCCAGAAGAGAACGAAAAGGACCAATCGGGTATATCTCAACACCACATAGGGGGTCTCATGCTTCTCAAGGTTAAGCATACCCCTAATCCTAGGAGACAATCTTCTCATATCAGAGATGACGATCGGTTCATGGAGACGATTACCCCAATTGCCAATAACTCTAGGTATCGAGTTCAGGGACCTGTGCACAAGGGAACCTAGGATGCCTTCCTCCTCAACATAACATCTGATTTCCTCAACCACAGCAGCCAACCTCCAAGGGATGGGATGATTGCCCCACACAAGATTGAAGAGAAGATCATTGTCAACCTCAACAGTAGTAATTCTCAAGTTCTGAGACTCGGCAAATCTGAGACTAACCACAATAGCTTGAAGCAAATCATTGTCAAGATCTTCAGCCGTGAGCCAAGATCTAGCAACTTGACAGACCTTCGCGTGATGGTTTCTAATAACACTGGCCATCCACCATCTCTTATTACCAACCGGATCTCTATCTTTCCCAACTGTTAGATTAAGCTTAAGGCTGTGAATGTCAGGCTTGTTCCATCTAATAAGAGCAATCTCCTTGATCACATATCTAGGATCGGCCACACCATAATCATGAAATCTGCGATGAATCTCAGGGTCAGCGAAGGCACGAAAAGTCTTCTTCTTAAGCATGATGTTCAGCTGTTCAGTCACCAAACGGATAGCATTCTCAAAGGGACTAGCTATACCATCAAATCTAGCTTTGCATCTCCATTTCCATAAACAGTATGGGATGAGGGTCGCTAAACATGCCGTTGTCCAGGTGAGCACATCGGCAGACTTGCCATTGGCGCAAAGGGTCACAAGCTCGGCTTTACTAAGCGGCCTCGTCATGTCTGTAATCGATTCGAACACCTCCTAAAATCTGGACGCCATCTGTCCAAAGAAAACGACATGGTCAGTGTCCTCCGAGCAGCTCTCAACGCAGCACTCACATCTAGATGCCAGCTGAACATGGCATTTACGGACGTTGTCATCAGTCGGAACATCTTGATTCATCATCTTCCAAATAAAGGCACATTCCTTAGGGGCATCTATATTCCAGATCTTGCTATAAGTGCAACCGGAAGGCGCATTACCAACAGTGAGGATCTTCTTGGCCGATCTGATAGTGAACGCACCCATCCGCTCAGGACTCCACACAATCTTGTCATCATCATTAGTAATCCTTTGCCTTGCTTTCTTGACCAGCTCAACGCCGTCATCGGTAAGGACTTGCCGAAGAGCCAACCAGTCCCAACCTTCATCGACAATCCAGAAGTCCCGAACCAGGAAGGCGTGATTTCTGTCACTGAGAAGTCTCGCATAGTCGAACAGCCTAACCTCACACCATATAGCATCCCAGAACGAGATCATACCTCTACCAAGAATCCATCTACACCACGGGACCACGGATGGGAAGCCGTTCCACAGATGTTTCCAATAAGGAGAGGCCGTAGCTCTGTATTGGACATGATTAGGATAATTGGCCGCCCTACTAGGCACTCATACATAATATTTAGCATTACAGAACCTGGCCCACAACGAATCCATAGCAATGAGCTCCCAGCAAGCTTTGGCCACGAAGGCATCAACAATGACACGGATATTCGGGAGATTCAGCCCTCCATGCTCGAGCGGTTTGGCCACTTTTGACCAGCTCACCCAAGCTCTTCTATGATTATTATCCCGATCCGCCCAAAGAAACTTCTTGAGCATACAATCAATGCGATCAATCATCCCACGAGGAATACCAGTGGCAGCAGCAGTGTACACAGTGGTGGACGTTAGGACATGAGTGATCAACATCTTGCGGCCAGAGAAGGAAAGGAGCCTCGACTTCCAAGAGGCAATCTTCTGGTTAATCTTCTGTATCAAATAATCAAAGTCATTCAGCGTGCTCCTACCAAACTTGATCGGCACCCCAAGGTAATTGAATGTCTCCGCTGTACTATCAAAATCAAGGGCCGCAACAACATCACTTGATATAGCAGCGCAATTACTACCCACAACACACTTTGACTTACTTCGATTGATCATCTATGCCGTAGCTTGCTCATAGTTCAAGAGGATCTGCTTAACCGAAGCCAGCGTGGACGGGTTGGCATTAAGGAAGAGCATAATATCGTCCGCATATAACAGATGTAAGGGAGCAACTCCATGTCCACGAGTATGAAATCTCGCAAGATTCATCTGAGTATCCACTCTAAGGATGTGTCTGGATAACATCTCTTCGAAAAGGATGAACAAGAGGGGCGAGATGGCGTTACCCTGCTTCAGGCCCCGTTTCATAGGAAAGAAACCATCATAAGCGTCTCCAATAGAGACCGTAGCCCATGTGTTAATGAAAAAATGCAGCACAAGGTTAATGAAACCCTCCGAGAAACCAAAGCTTAACATGATCTTCTTGAGGACCTCCCAGTTAATACGATCAAACGCCTTCGACATATCAATCTTGATCATCAAATTCGGAAACTCTTCGCCTTGATAGAGGTCATGAACAAGTTCTTTGACCAATCTAATATGGTGAGTAATCTCTCTACCTTGGACATAGGTTGCTTGGTTGTTAGAAATGAGATTAGGCATAAGCTTCTTCATACGGTTACTCATAACTCTAGCCAAGATACGTAGGGCCACATTCTCAATAGAGATAGGGCGAAAATCCTTACTGATGTCAGAGGGGTTCTCCACCTTGGGAATAAGAAGAATATTATAGCAAAACAAGCTACGGTGGCATGGTTGCCCACTGAAGAAGGATCTCTTCATCTACATGAAATCATCCTTAATCGTGCTCCAGAGGTTATAGAAGAAGTGTACAGTGAAACCATCCGGTCCAGGTGTAGAATGTCTGTCCATCTGATCAAGAGCCATACGCACCTCCTCTTCATTAGGGATGGCCGTCAAGGAAGCATCATCATCGAGGGTATTTAGGTCAGGAATAGACGAAAGCATATCATCTAGCAGGCCGTCATCATAGCCAGGATTCTCCTTGTAGAAATTTGCGTAGTGAGCCGCAGCATGGTTATCAATGTCCATCGGATCCTCTATCCTCATACCATCACTCAACAGAAGGTGAACAACACGGTTGACCTTTCTCCTAGACCTCACCACTGCATGGTAGAATCTATTATTCCTCTCACCATCATGAAGCCAGTCAATGCGGGATCGTTCTTTCCAAACCTTCTCCTCAAGATCAAGAAGATGTTGGAGCTCAGTCTCAGCCGACCTGAGATTCATCTCATTGGCCAGGGAAGGATTTTCATCATAAGCCATCTGAGTCGTATAAATCACATCGTCAAGGTCTTTAATCCGCTGGCTAGTGTCACCGAAGGTATCTCTGCTCCAAGACTTCAGAGCATCTCTAACCATCTTCAATTTGGAGTAGAAGATAAAAGAAGGAGATCCAGTGAAATCTTGTGCCCAAACATCATCAATGATAAGCCGACAGTCTGCATAATCAAGCCAAACATGTGAGAAAGAAAAAGGTCTCCTTCTATTGAACGTCCTCAACCAGCCAGGTAGATATAAAATTGGGCAGTGATCAGAAACCCGGTAACTCGTGAGGTGTGAGGCGATAACATTAGGTCTCTTCAGACCCCAAGATTCATTAAGGAAAATCCTATCAAGCCTTTCCCAAATGGTGGGAGAGTTGTATTGCTTGTCAACCCAGGTGTACTTGCTGCCAAGAAAACGGGCCTCTCTCAGATTAACGTCATGAATAAAGGAATTGAAATCCAAGATATCCTGATAAGGTCTATCGAGTCCACCCCTCTTCTCAGACTGATGCTTGATGGTGTTGAAGTCACCAGCTACGACCCAGCAAGCATCGCCAATGTGAATGGATAAGTCAGCTATATCCTCCCATAAAATTCTTCTCTAAGAAGCACTACAGCTTGCATAGACCGCTGTAATGTAAAACTCTATACCATCAGTGTCCCTGAGCTTAATCGTGATATGTTGATTGTGAATCCTCATCACAGACGGGTGAAGCGAATTATCCGCATATAGACAAATCTTTCCAGACTCCTCATCATTGGTAACAGACCAATCTAATCTAACAATGTCCAGCAATTCATCGGCTGAGACGGCATGTAAGAAAGGCTCGAATAAGCAGACAACCAAAGTTTTATGCCTTCTACATAAACGACCCAGCACTCTCCTGGTCTTATTGTTGGCCGCTCCCCTAATATTCCAGAAAAGAAAGTTGGAATCCATTAGGTTAGAGACTGAGCTCTCAAAGACAACGACTCCAGCTAGAAACGCTCACGACCTTCATAGTCCCATTCATCATCAGAAAAAGGGTTTTGTCCATCCGAAAGCCTCCGTCTATGGGCATGTCTCCTGTGGCCAGTAGGCTGGGTGAGGGGTACAACATCTTCTTGCTGTCTACTGGACGACGGAAGTAGAGAGCCTCTTTTGCGGCGTGAGTTGTACATCTGCTCTGTTGAAGGGATAAAATCAGTAAGGCATTGCCTGTGCAGCGGTCTTCTGTTGCCTTCATCATCAAAGACAAACCTACGAGGTCTGTTATCATCGTGCATCTATGAAATCACGTCGGGATGAGACTCAATAGGATCATGATTATGATCATCCATCACGGTCAAATCAGCAGGAGAGGACTCTTCAGGGGTATCCTTCACAGCTAAATCGGTAACAACAGAACTATGAGTAGAAAAAGCTTCCATCGGAATGCATAGCTCTTCACCAATCTCCGTGCGAGAGAAAAGATTAGAACCTGGTTTCCCTCGGGCAACAATGTGCAAGTGCACATCAGATCTTCTGTCTCCATAAGTCAGAGAAACAAACTGTGGGATATCCTCATTAAACGTCTCCACAAGAACGAGGATTCCTGAGATATCATCAGGATTATGTATCCATCCAGATACCACGATAAGCTTCCCAAAGCTATTCATTAATCTGTCTATGGCATCATCATCACGACAAACAATCGGGAGGTCCGCTATCCAGAACCAAACCGCTTGTTTGTGAGAGCAAGGCTCACCGTCCAACAAGGAAATAAGGTTAACGATCATATCTCTAAAAACAAAGGACGGATGAACGATAGCCTGATGCGCTTCCTCCTGCCTAGCAAAGAAAACAACAGCTTTCCTCTTGGAGTGTCGATAGATATCAGTAGCATGCGGCCACCTTCTTTTGAGCTCAGGGCAAAGCTCCTCCCAAGTCAAACGTGAAGGCCAAGAAACTTCCACCGCTCTTGCCAGTGCCTGTGCCTTGCTATTTCTTTCCTCCGTGTCCGGACCCAAATCAACAGCTATATGCTTGGGAACATGTCTCTGACCACCGCGAGCAGGAACAGCAGGCCGCATCATCGGGAATTCAGTATGAGAGCGAATATCCGGCGGGGAAGCACTAGGTCTAACAAGGCATCTTCTCACAACATGGCCTGGTGCATGGCACTTGTAGCAGACAACGGCACGTCTACATTGGTATTGCCAGTGTCCTTTACCAAGACAATGATAACAACTGTCAGTAGGGATGTCCATCATCCATGGCCGGCGAGAAGGGGTTCTCCCAGACTGATCTTGCAAAATCTGCTGATGATCTCTGTGCTCTGTATATCTGGCGTTCTGACTTCTAGGGTTCTTCTCAACCGCAAGGGATCCTTCAAGACGAGGAACATCCTCATGATTCATAGAGTTCACAATAGATGGCGGGGCCCTATCATGGATCAAAGAAGGGACGTCCGCATGGTGGGCAGCAACTAAGGCCTCTGGATCATCAGTAAGGTTCTGTCCCGCGCTATCCGACTCCAACGGAGGGTCACTATGTCTTGGCGGCTCGTCAACAGGATCAACCAAGCCAGTCTGCGGATCCCGATCAGGCAGACGATGTGTCGGAGATCCTACGACAGTCCTCACATCTTGGATAATCTCGTCTATCGGTGTGGCTAGGGCCGCAAACCCTTGGCGTCTATCTTGGACCGCTTGCTGGGCCCTCATGGCCTGAGCACTCTGCCGCGTGATCCTCCTAGAGAACGTGGACGACAACATGGTGGAAAACGAGGAAGGTGGCCCCCGGTAGGCGGGGTGCCTAGCCGAGGTGTGGAGCAGGCGGCGCTGCCAGACGGAAACCCTAGCAGAGCTCTGAGGTGTTAACCGCCAGACGGAAACCCTCCGTTCATATGAACGTCTAAAATACCATTTGCTGATGTGGTGTTTATTGTGCATGGTTGGTGATATGATATACACAAGACATGGAGTGAATAGGACAACCAAGGACTAGGACATTTTCAAGCTTTGTCTGGAGGGGTGCCATTTACTAAGTCGATCCAGACCCTTAGATATCTTTTACATTATGCTTAGTCATGTTATTTCAAGCCTAGTTTAATAGATTTAGATTTCAAGATGAACCAGTTTTAGTTAACATGTCTAAAACCTAAGTATGAATATGTTTTTAATTAATGCAAGGTGTTTCATTTACTTTAATTGTAAATATTTGCATATTATCATATCGTGAACACCTCCTTAAGTAAAATTCTTATGCTTAGAGATATTTGTATGTTGTTAAAAGTGGGGTGTTGCAACATTGACACCCTATCTTTCAAGCATGTCTTAGGTATCATTGTTGTCGTCGCATTTGATGTTGTAGTGTTCTTTTGTGACCTCAGAGTCTGTAATGTCTTGGTTGTGCCAACAGAGGAAATTTAGAGAAGATCATAACCTCTTACTTCGGGTGGCAACTCCACCTCTTCACGTATTGGATTAATGGTTTTTGTCTGGCCATCATGGTCATCTTGAGGACGTGTTATACCCTTTCTGATGCCAAAATGCTTAGGGCCTGCATCCATTTGATTGCGTCCACTTTGGTGATGAGGGGTATCTCCCCAATGCCATAAGATATCCTAGTACAGTCCTTCTGTTGATCATCATTGACCTCATTTAGGAAGTAAGACAATGTCATTGGAATGATTTCCTTAGTTGGGTCTAGATGATCTTCAGTGATTGTCACAACACAAGGAAAATTTGGGTGGGGACCCTTATGCTCGAGCCAAGTTCCCACTAGTATAGTACCCTGAGTCTACGCTCTTGTTCCAGTGGAATGCGTCAAGCTTTTTGGCTTGAATGTCGAGTCAACAACAAACAATTATGGTAACATATTAGGTTTATGTCTATTGTAGTAGGCCAAAACTTAGTGGATTTCTAATACATTTTCCACTTGGTGATCCTGGAACATTTTTAGGATATGCCATAGAAACCTAGACCCATCCCTTTCTATCTGATAAATGTGTGTCCTTGTCAACAGGATCTGAGTCCTTAGTTGAGATGAATATTAATCGCCCACATCTATTAGGAGAATGATCTCCATAGGGAAGATGTTGTTATCATATATGCGGGGGCGTCCAACAAATGTTATTAATATGTAGTATCTTGAAGTATAGAAAGAGATCATCTTCTTTGATGCATGCAATTGCACTGGGTTTGTTGTGTTGAATGGTGGCGATGGCATGGCCTAATATGTACTTTAGTTTTTTTTGTAATGATGAGGGAACTACACGACTTTGATGTATCTATGGACTCCCCATTAGGAGGTTGAAGGAGGGACTCAAATTTGTGATCACAAACGAGACTGTGAATGTGTACAGTCCAATTTTTGCATCTCTAGAATTATTTTTCTTAGAGAATCTTTGATTACTTCATCAAATAAGGTTGCTTTCATTTTTGTGGAGTGGAAGTCAGAGGGATGCTTTTCCATGTTGATTAGTATCTTAAAGGAACATATGTTGTGTTATGCATCGTTGTTGATTAATCATGAGGGTATCTTGAGGCCCTCATATATTGCAATGATTAATAAGGGCCATTTGTGAATTCCTCCAATTGGAATCTCACCCTCAGAGAATGAGAATGAGACCAAGTGAGGGGTTGTAATTAAACTTATGGTGATAACAAGATCTTACAGTCGTATGTATTTGGAGACTTAGGCATGTTCTGGAGTCTTCATGAGTACTTCTCAATATCTTGGCGAGTTTTCCATCACTTCTGCCAGTGATACTTCCTTTTTGTTTCACTGAGAAACTAGATCGTATTGAGCCTTCAAGATCAATCTTCTTGCAAAGCTCAAGTTTTGTGGTACCTTCTTAGTATCAATGAATGGAGACCTTGTTGGGGCCCTCTTCTGTAGTGCATGTAGGGACTTCTATGTAAGAAGTCACCTTCTCTTTACCGTTGTCAGGATGGATTAGTGCCAGGAAGGTATTGTACCTTTACAATGATAAAAGGAAAGTGAGGAAAAGTGTGACGGCTCTGATCAACCACGTCTAAGCCCTCCTTATTTGTATGTCTGAATTCCGTTTGAGCATCTTGCTCCCTCGACCCTCCAAAAAAAAACTTAGATAATATTTTATCTACCTTTTGTAGAAGTACTTCCAAGTCTTCTATTGTTGGCACATGGTCTAGATTATAGGCATATTGATCAATAAACTTCTTAACAATCTTGGCACATGCAGTGATGGTGGTCATGTCTAACTTATTGTACCAGGCCAACGTGGAACAATGAAGGTCTATGTGAAACAACATATTAGTACTCTCTAGTTATCCTAGACATGCATTGTATCTGAGCAATACACCTTGACATGAGTCATGGGATCCCCCTTTCAGAAGTACTCATGGAATATTAGTGTGTTGAAGTTATCAGCAAGCTTCATTATAGGAAGTGGCAAATTTTCGTTGAACATCTTCCCACTATCCTTCCTTCCTTCTAATTGTTTGATCTTTTGCATGATCTCAAGAAATAGAGAATTCATGGAAGTGGGTTCCTACACAACATCTTCTTGATGTGCGTCAACCACATGTGTTACTAGAGGTTTGATTGTAGTTGGTGGCAACATGTATACAGGTGGTGGGAATCCATACTCTCCCCTAATGTATAGGTTGTACTACGACTGGGATGGTGGATACAAATAGTGTAGGCTGGGGAGTGGTCCTTGTCCATTTATATCCTGTATATGAACCATTGTGAGGGTGTTGTCCTTCTCTCCCCCTGTGAGTCTCTCTATGCAGATGCAACTTCTTCTTCTTTCTTTTTCACTCTGAATTCTCCATCATTACTCAAGAAGGGTGTTTTTGCCTCATGAGTTATTAGTAATTACCTAATGTTCTTGTACGACGGACTCTAGTAGAACCCTAGCTAGAATATTTTTGGTTGAGATGGGTTGCATCACCACATGTCATATAGGAAGAATGGTGAGGATAACCCTCTATGTGTATCCTGATGAATCCTAGATAGTGCCAACATCCTACATATGGGATTCAGAGAGGCATTCTCTCCCCCTCTCCCATACTCATGATAAAGGTCGAACATCTGGGATGGTGGTAAACTAAGACAGAATCTGCCACCATCCTACATATATTTACCTTAGTGGAGGCAAGAAGGGTATGTTGGGAAGTTGCGCTTGTGAAGGTCCACCTTCAGTATTGGCTACCTCAGACACAATGACAACTTCCTTCAATTTCTCAACCTCTATGGGTCTGTCTTGTTTGTTGTGGAAGGCAACTCCCTTGGAGCAACCATTCAATTGATGATTAGTACTACTTTTCAGGCCATCTGGGCTGAACATTGGTGAGACTAGGTGGACTATGGTATTCTTCTCTTTCCAATGATGTCCTAAAATTCACTTTAGCTTGATTCAAGAGTAGAATTTGACATTCTGAGAAGATATTCAGTGGTTTGGGATGGGTCCTGACATGCACATTATATCAGATTAGAGAGTGAAAAGGATTCCCCTTCAGTTCTAGAAGTGTGTAAAAGAGCATACTCCTAAATTTCTTACAACTTATCATGATGATAGATACCTATTGTTTTTTTTGTTATCATTGTTTTTTGTATTTTTTGATGTTGTTCCTATCCCTAACTTTGGTGATAAGAGGGAACTTATCAATTTTTATCTGAGACACAAATGCTAACACCATGGGAGAACAATAAAGGATGGTGGTGTAATGGAGGTTTTCTGAGAGAACCATCCAAAGTAGGATGGAAGATATGGGATTTCATTAGTTGATCAATACTAAGGTATCGCTCACTGGGTTAGTGATTTTTCTTAATCAATCACTCTTATTCTTTAAGGCGTCCTAATCTAGCTAGGTTACAAAACTAAAACACTTGGAAACATCCATGACACCCTAATTTCCTCTAGTTTCAAGAGTTTCTCTAGGGACTCTTTACCTTTTGTTGGAAGGAATGACAGTTAGTCTTTGCACAAAAGAATGATTGAATCCACACATGAAAAAGGTTAAAAACAATCTCAAAAATTTTCAGCAGTGAAGAAAAGACATGCACAGGAAGCAAAGTAGTCCTCCCTTTTATCCCATGAGTTTAGATCCATGTTACGTCCTCACTTAAGTGTGATTCATATGTGTGTGTTTGGTCCTATCTTATCAATGGGTATATGGCACTCGTCCAGTGGTAAATTGAGTTTATGGATAAAGGTACTGCTCTAAATAGACTATGTGACTACGAAAACCATAACCATTCGTGAGGTAGTAGGAGGGTGATATGTTTTCAAGGCCTTAGTATATCCATCTTAACCCTATTTTAGTACCTTTACTGACATCTTGTATCATTTATAGGGATCTAACTTGAGGTTGGAACCCATTCAATGACACATAAGTTTGCAGTTGTGCAATGTGTGTCTGAATGTTTTTAGTGTTTTTAGAAGTAAGCCCACTATAATATGAGATATGCAACTAAAAAGACAAAAACAACATGCTTTTAAGAAAGATCATATTTTGTTTACAACAAACATTTTCTTTTCATCTCTTTTACTTTTTGAAAATGAATCAAAAAGTGATAGAAGCGAACTAAACCCTAAATGAGAAGTGAGTCTGAAAATATAACTTGATTGGTAGGGTTTTAGAGAGAAAATGCAAATATAGAAACATAAAGAGGGTGTAGGGTCAGAAGATCACCTCGATCGCATGCCCATTGCTGGCAGATCACAGTGATATGCCACCCTAGTATCACTCTAAATAGAGAAACAAACATTAGAAAAACAAATGAAACAAAATGGAAAATGAACAGTCCTGAATATGCTTAATCATGGAAACAAGATAGTTGGGTTTTATTCAAATCATCTTGTCTATCTCCAGTGGAGTCACTAGTCTACCATACCTTAGCTGAAAAATCCAATCGATAGTGTTAGTTGGGGAAACAATGAAAAAGTATGAAAAAGTGATAAATTAATGAATCTTTGAGCCACACCCATTTTTATTTGTAATACAAGGAAAAAGAATGATGTTAAGTTTAAATCATCAGCAAAACATAAGTAAACATGATTTTGACTCCACCCAATGGTGTATAAGAAAGGTATGTGTTAAGTCAAAGATTTGATATGGAAATCCTATATGAGTGTGGAAGCTGTAAGAACACACATTTCACTTAATTATGGTATTGAAACCTTTCTATTCATCTCATAAAACAATAGCAATGATCGAGGTTGTTATCAATCAAATGGAGTAAAAATGTTATAAAAGCAAATTTTATGTTTGTGGACCTTTGGGGCTAGAGATTGTGGCTTTCCCATCATATCCTTGAGGTCTTGTTTTTTGGGTGTGTTGCGGTCCCAATCGCCTAAGGACCTCCCATGGTAGAGATCCATTATTCAAAGGTAGAACCAATTCAATAGGAGGAGAGAGAGGCAAGAGAGATATATTCATAGAACAAGATCAAATCTTTGAGAAAGAGCATGGAAATATGAAAATGTATGTATATAATAGACCAGAGAAAGTAATAAATTGATATGGATATAATAGAAAAAGTAATTCTAATTGTTGATCATTAGTAGAGTAAGTTAGTATCACTGGAAGGATCCTATGATCACATGAAAAAATGAAAAGGAGAGGTAGTCATTTCTCTGTCTTTAGGAGACACCAATGGGGCCTAGAAAATGGTGGTTGTAGGGGGTACTTATTGTTTGGGTTTAGGGTTCATGGTTTTGGATATAAAATTTTGGATGAGGCGATAGATCACGATAATGTGCCAAGCAGGAGGACAAGAAGATCGAGGCAATCTGCAATGTTGCAAGTGGTGCATGAATCTAATTCACCCGATGTATTTGGGTGACTAAAATGTGATTCCTCATTTTCCCATCAATTTTAGGAAAATTATAGAGAAAATCAAAGAAAACTTTCAAAAAAAGATAATTGAGATTACTTTCAGGATTTTCTTGTAAATGAAAGTTGAAAAAAGAATTATTTTATTTCAAACTATCCAATTGGGAAATTTATAAAATATATCTTATTTAAATTAAATTTGTACGAAAATTGCACTTTTCATCTAAAAGAACATTTCATTGTTGAAGACCCTGAACCAGGTGAAGGTGGGCAAAAAGGGATTGATAAAATGTATTGAAAAATGTCAAAAAAGTTGGAAGTAAGGTATATGTGGAAAATGGGTGGAATGTGGAATTGGCTCCATCATTAGCCAAGGAAGTTGTAGTGAATTGTGATTTTTTGCTGAGTGAAAGAATGGGGTGTCAACAATACAATATCTAAACATGTGGGAATTATATCAGTTCACATAGTGGACATACAGTTAAATACTAGAGAAGAGGATTTTTTTTGTATGAATAATTGGAATAAGCATCTAGTTCATTTGAATTGATCCACATTTTACTAAATATATTTGAACCATTAACTAAAAGCCCCCAAACCTAAGTCAACCTTGATCTATCTCTTTCTTTATTATCATATTTGAGTTCTTTATTATGTTATTAAAACAATTGATTTAGTGGAAACCATAATTTGGTTTCAATTGGCTTGATCTACCTTAATGATGTCATTATTGAATTTTGAAAAAATATGAGGACATAATTGGAAACATTGTGTAAATCATCCAATTCCATTTTTTTCATGTTCAAGCATGTTCTTATGTGGTTTTCATTCTTTTCTACATTGGTTAAATCATCTTTCTTCCTTGGGTTCAGACCCTAACCATATCTTTGTCTAGTGGTGTGAGTTACTTAGCCTTGAGGGCTTGGATATATAGGGTACCTTGATAGCCTAGCTATAGAGGTATCTCGATATCTATTCTATAGAGAGTGCCTTGATATATCTATAATGAGTACCTTGATTGTTTCATGGTTCAGTGATGATGTTTGTATCTTGATGGGGGTGTAGAGGGGTACTCTGATGGCTAAGAGGTTTGGATCCTGATAGGTCATGTAAGGATCCTTGATAGGCCTTTGAGGATGACAATCAATGAGTCTAAAGGGAGGGAACTTTGATAGAGTGACCCTCAATAGATTGGAAGACCAAGAGCCACTACAGATTGCCTTCCTATGGACTTCTATTGGTCCACCTATAAGGGATTACTTTAGATGTTTGATAACTATAACCTATATATGCCCCCTATAAATCAACCAAATCTGATTTGGAAACCAAGATACCTTCCCCAACATCAATGATAATTCATGGACCTAGATATTTCTCATTGGAGTGTTATGGTCGTAGTTTTTTTATTGCATGCCCTTGAGTTGAAGAACAAGCATCCATAGGTTGTTTTATTAAGCAATATGGGTCTTTCTAATTCCTAATTGTTGCACCTACCCTAAAATATGATGTGAGGAAAACGCTTTTCGTATAGAAACTTAATTCATGTATTGCATGGAAGATTAAGGTGTTTGGAGTCACCACTACATTGTATACATAAAATGAGGAAAAACAAGATTGGTCATTATGAGTCCACAGTGGAAAATGATTGGGCATCCATGTTGGATAATAAAAGTTGAAATAGAAATACAAACTTGAAGTTTAAATAAGACAATCTTGTTTCAGGTGTGGAAGGATGATAGCCCCCATCTCACTCAACAAACTGATATCAAGATATTTTCATGTTATTCAAATAAAGAGAAATTTCATGATGGTAAAATCAAAGGACAAAAGCAAGGTTATAATAAAAACAACATTTAATGGGGTGGGAGTTTTGGGCTGAAGATGTTTGCATCCTTCCCATAACTTCCTAAAGGTCCTACAATGTAGTAGATTTGAGTTACAATCACTTCAGCACCTCTGAAGGGATATTAGGACTAATGCGTAGGATTAGAGGATAATTAGAAGGCATGAACAATACAACCTGATAGAGTAGTTCAATGCCAAATATCATAACACTAGAGCAGGTTAAGAACATGGTTAAATTACCATTTTAGTAGAGTAGTTGTATTAATAGAGTTGGTGGTGTCATAGGAAGGATCCTTTGTTCACGATATTGCAGAAAGTAATGGGGGAGGTAGTTCGATCCTTTGGCTTTAGGAGATTCAAAAGGGACCCTGAATATGGTGGATATCGCGGAGGGTATTCATAGGTGGATATCAGGTTTTAAGGTTCTAGACAGAACCTTCTAGAAGGGGGTGGATCATCTCAATGTTCCACATCTGTTGTGTCGCCATATTAGAGTGATCTTTAATGTGGAACGTGAAGGATGGAATGAATCTGTCGGCTGTCTCGTGTTAGATAAAAATTGGTTCCTCAATTTTCCAATGGTTTTAGGAACGTTCTGGAGAAACTCAAAGAAAATTATAAAGAGAGATAATCTAATAGTATACCTTATATTTATCTAGCAAAAAACAATTGAATATTGGTGGGAAAAATGAATATCTTTTCAGGATAATTCAAATCGGTAAATTACAAAAAAGAAACCTGTAAAAATTGGAAGGTGGCAACTATACTCTGATCTTTAAATGAAGGTTTCCTTATAAAAATCCATGAAGTTGATAAAAATGGTTGGATTAGATAGGTGAGAAAATATGGTAAGATGTGGAAAATGTGCAGAATGTGCAATGTATTTTATCATTATATAGAGAGTTAACATTAAAACAAATTTGTCCTGAGTGAAGAAAAATGTGGTGTCATCGTTTCCCCCCTCAAAGAAAGGTTTGAGATAAAAGTGGAATAACACATGCTTGAGCTTAGACAGAACACAATTTTTTGTCACAGAAGGACAAAAAGGTTGAACTCGTCAAAGATATTTTGAAAAACCTAGCAGAGGGTTGCAAGTTTAAATGATATATTTTCCTTATAAGGATGACTTCATGAAATATTCATTGCCCAAAAAATAAGATTGAGTATGAATGATTTCTCTATATAAGGGTAGCCTCTAGTTGAGGCATTTACCTATGTCTGATGAATCATTTATTCCCCTGCCATTCTCATGATCCATTCAAGTTTTATCAACCATATAGTGCATGTGTGGTTCTCTCACTAATTCATGCCTTAGTGAGAAAAGGGTAGATGTGAAAAAGTGGATAGGATGGTGATCTATCAAAAAATATTACAACTAGGAGGATGTGATGGTGGAAAAGTGTGGTAACTTCTTATATGGAAAAAGATATTTGAGAAAGGATTTATCACCTCTTTTCATCCTATACTTCTTTCCATTTCATTCATTTTTAGTGAGCCAATTCAAAGATTAGGACCAGAACTTTTAAAAGGAAAAATACGGGATTTTTCCTATATGGGATAGGGATGTAATCGATCCATATTGATGGTTGAGTGCCAGACAAATTCCCTAAATCAAGGTGTCCTTCTAGCCAATGAATGTATCAGTTAACTATTTTCTCTCTCCGTGAGTGTTTTTTATTATTTAAAGAAAACTAAGTCTGGGTATTAGGTGATCATACATTAAAAGGTGTCCCCAAGTAAGTGTTGCTCTACTAGTACAATATGATAGATTTTTGATGAGAGATTATCCTTGACTCTCTAGTTATCACCTAATTTGACTGACCAGAAGGATATTGAAGATTTCAACTTTAGCTTTTGAGTCATTATTCAATACTAGGAGAAGTGATTGCACACATTGGTTTATTTTATGGTCATAAATCTCCCACTACAAAGGAGTGGGCATTGGCCTACCCATATAGCGAGGTGCATCTAGGATAAAAAGGATGCATAAAATAAAGATTTTAAGTGGGTTCCTTTTTAGTCCATGACTGTAAAAGATTTGGAAATAAAATCAGTGTTAGTTCAATTCTAGGTCATGATCTAGGACTTTAAAAGATATAAAGGTGGAAGTCGATCAATGGGTCTAGTTTTAGGTCATAGTCTGGGACCATCAAAGGATTTGATTTTTTTGGTGATTTTGGTTCAATTTAAGGTCATGATTTGGGACCGTGAATAGAAATTGAGGTTTTAGTTTTTGTAATTTTAGTTCAACATCTAGGACCCTAGAGATCATAGTAAGACCAAGAAATAATTTTTCTTGTCAAGTAGGGAAATTTTAGCTTTTTAAGCCAAGATTTAGAATCCATCAATTTTTACAATTGGTTTTGTTATTTATATTTTCCTTTTTTCATTTTGTGATTTTCTAAGGTTCTGGAAGTTCTACTGCAAATCTAGGGAGCTTTTTACAATTTTAGCTAAAAATTTTATTTGTAAAAGAGGGGAATTGAGAGAAAAGTTAATAACCCATATCATTTCACCCATTTGTGTATAGCAGCAACGACGACAACTAGCTCAGAGGCAGTCGTAGGGGTAGTGAAAATGATTAGAGAGAGAGAGAGAGAGTAAAGTGTGTTGATCCACCAGCCCCTCACCATAAAATCATGATGTTCTTCCAATTCTCCTCAGTGATTTTGTAGACGATATCCCTACGGCAATAGTGGAGCTTTGAATCACCCTTTCTGATGGTGTTTTCATATGGGTTCAATCTACATTCCCCTTAGAGAAGGTATAACTTTAATTTTTGAACTTTAGTTTGGGCATGTTAGTGCTTGTTGGCAAAATCTAGATTCTAGTTTCCTAGTGTTGAATGTGGTCTAGAGATTGAAAATGATCCATTCTTTTTGTTCTAAATTACAATTTGACTTATTTTGCTACTTTTATGTTTTCTTAGTCATCTAACGTATAATTGAGCCAATTTTAGTTGTTGAGTGAAGATAATGTAGTAGAGGTTGTGATGTTGTAGATGGAAACTCATGACTAGTATAAGTTGGACCGCTTCATGGATGATAAAAATGTGGGTGGTTATTATGGGACTGAGGCATACCTAGGACAAACATTGTAACTTCATTTATTTATCTTGTGTCTAATGTACAAGGTCTCTAATTTGTGCTTTTTGGGCAGGTGTCATTGTAGTGCAAGGAGGGTCATGCATGAGTTTCTCCCAACATAGCAGTTTGTTTCTCATTCGAAAATTTTGTGGATGAATCTGCATCACCAATGTTGTTGAGCACACAATGATGAATAATTTGGAGACTTTGGTCCATGTTATTTTCTCTATATTTGACAAGCTTGAATCAAGATTTTTATTGTGCCAGTGGGTGTTTGACTTTGTCGTTTTCCTTGTCTCTTTAGGGTCTTGGTCTATTGAATGTATATTTGTAGACCCAATGGACATTGTTATGGATGTTATATGGCTGTTTAGTAGCTGAGGGTCTACATCTGCTTCAGGGGACCTTCTTTAGTAGATTTGTCAATGTGGTATAGCTGATAGGAACTATCTCCTCCCTTTGATTGATCACTTCCACCATGGGACTAGAACATGCACTTTTCTTTTGATGAGTTGGCCATAACCCCTAGTGATTTTGTTGGCATCAGTGGGTTCGTATATATATGATTCCCATCCATTCTCTGCCTAACCATCATGAGTGGTGTGTCACCATATGCATGGGATTTTAAGGGTGAATGTTGGTGACATTGGGATAACATCTACATATGATGTAAGTTTACTTGGCTGAGAGCCACTTTATTTGATGAGGGTGTGAGATGGGGCACTATTGATCCTTTATTTCTAGCCGTAAGGGACAAGGTTTTCTTTTTCATGTTAATTATTGGTTACTTGTTTGGAAACAATGCATGTAGTAGGAGAGAAATTGATCGGTTCTCCTTCCTTCTTAATCTTGATGTGGTCACTTTCTTTTATTGGGGTGGAGGAATTTATTCTCACCTAGTGAACAACTTTAGGAGGAGTCTTATGGGAGACTTCTCCAGACTAGAGATGGTTTAGCCTATGATGGGTTGTTGCGGATTTATAGGCGTGATTGAGGTGAGTTTTTATCTATTATTGTGTGCTCTTTCTTTCAAACACCCCCTGATTTTTATGATCTTTCATTGCAATTGTGGGGCTATGAACACTCTCGTATTCATAGACCTATCACTTTAATTGGTGTGGAAGGTTATCTACATGCCTCCCTCCCAACCTATCACTACTAGACTAGGTGCAGTAGTAGGATGAAGCACTTACAATTATGCGTTGAACTAGAGATGATGACCAAAGTTGAATTATGCGTAGTAATTTATAACATTTTATTATCTTGTGTCTCTATGTGTATAATGCAATAGAATTCAATTTATTGTTGCTACCCATGTATGATTCAAGACCTTCTCTAGCTTCTAGTATGGCGGGGTAGTCACATCATGCACATCCCACTTTGAGGTGATGTCTTGGGATGCCTACTATATTTAGTTCAAGATACCCTCTAGGAGTGTTTTGTACATGCAAAAGTGTGCTTCTCATAGTGGGTTAATAGCTAGCACATCTCTTTGTAACCCACACCATGTTTGATTCCTTATAGTCTTGGGATCATCTGAAATGCTTGGGAGTTGATGTGGAATGAGGTGACACATGACGCGTACCTATAGTGGTACAATGTACATAGATAACTGATACTTCTTTGCATAGAAGCATACGATTGTCTTTGATGTCCCTTAATGGTAAGTGTTATGATATTGTCTTATCTTCTTTTTTTTGCATTATCTTGACACGTATCTAGATAGAAATATGCCTAATTGGCATAAGGTTTCGATTATTTTTTGGTATTGAGGTGATTCATTTAAAATATATTGCATTTTTACATTTCTTTAGGTGATTATTATTTCATTTCCTTTATAACTAAGTTCTTTTTCATGTAATGTTGAGTTGAAACTTTAGTCGTCTCCTAGATCCATCTTCTGTGTGATGTACATCATATAGAAAAACTACTCACTAACTAGTATACTCTTTACATAAGTGGGAAATTTGGTTCTGGTAGTTCCAACCTTCTAGGTTATATAGATCCAAGAGACCCCTCACTCATCCATTTTGGAATTAAATTTAGGGAGTACCCTTACTACACACACATATTCTAGTGGGTATAGAGTTGAGAAGACCCAAAGGCTCGAGCGTTAGCGAGGGAGAAACAACCTTGAGCCTCCACATATCTTCTCATAGAGTCAGGAGTCGAGTTTGGGGAGTAAGGATGAGAACCTCTCTTGTCCCTTATTGTCCTCTGCTACAATCACAGAACAAGGGGTGGTAAGGTATTTTCATAGCCCCCAGATCTTTAGACCTAGCAGTAGTAATTCTTTCCCATAGTCTGAAGGC
Source organism: Alisma plantago-aquatica (assembly GCA_963693085.1). Classification (NCBI taxonomy): domain Eukaryota; kingdom Viridiplantae; phylum Streptophyta; class Magnoliopsida; order Alismatales; family Alismataceae; genus Alisma; species Alisma plantago-aquatica. The sequence continues at coordinate 5,659,401 of OY856409.1, read as the reverse complement.
GATTGAAGAGACACCCTTGGAATTGGAAGACCAGATATCCAAGTAGATGCTCACTGATGGTCTATTTTTGCAGCGGTGCCTTGCCATTGAGATCACATCCCTGCTACTTCAGACCTCCTTTACCTGGAACAAATGGCCACCGACAGGCTCAAGTCCCTGACAAAACCAACTCCCCTTGTACCGTGTAAGTTGAAGGCATGTCCTTCTCATTTCCCATCACTGGATAACCTACGTGCGACGATGCTCACACTGGTAGTACAACATCATCACAGAGTCATATACTCCTACAAACTACCACGGCGGTGCCCTCCCAAGACGCTCGACCTGGTAGATCTGCCAGAGGTAGGAGATCCTCCCTTTCGCGAGGACGAGTGGCTAGAGAAGGTAAAGAGGGGTCGACTGTGGGTCGAATGCGAATGAAGATCCTACATGCCTCACGCCATGAAGACAAGGAGGTTCAGGTCATCATCGCTCGCCAAAGTCTCTCTTCTGGATGACGTGCATGCAACTTCGGAGCACAGGAGATGTCGCGCGAACCTGGTCGTGCTTAGGAAGAGAAATCAGATCCTAAGGTTTAAGTGGACCAATTTTGAACCGACCATACCCAGTGACTCAAGTGAGTACCTCAAAATCACTTAGAAACCATGTGTGGACTCTAATCTTATGATAATGCCAAAATGTTATGTATTTCCTTATTAATGAGTAAATTAATGCTTTTAACCTCATTTTTACTTCTAGAAAATATATAAAGCATAAAAAAATATGAAATTCATACCAGACCTTAATAATGACATATAGATCAGACTAAAAATACCAGACACCATCCTAACATCAAATTGACCTAGGTTGGACCAAAACCCTAATTTGAACCTAAAATATCAATAATAATGTTGAACATTGTATTAATGATGATTAATTGTTATTAATCAGGTGATGTCCATATTATCTAGATGACCATGGATGTATAAGAAATCTCTAAAATCAGGTATGTGGGTTTTATTTAAGTATGTGACTATGAATTGGGAATGCCTAGAAAAGATTTTCCATTTCATTACTTTCGGGTTAGTCAATTTGGAGGTTGGTCTCACCTCTTTTTGAGAGGCAAGGTGTGTTGGTATGTATGCCCAGAGAGCCAATCATATGATGATTGGGAAGAGGAATTAGATGCATGATTTGATAATTGATAATAATAATAAAGGCAAGCTTCCAATTCATCTGTTTCACTCTGTTATCAGATAATGAGGATTCATAATGAATGTCTAGAGAATTATATTAATCAATGACATATGTTGTCAAGTTACTAACCTCGTGGATGAGATCATACGGATGTTAAGAGTACATATACATAATCTCATTATGTCCCTGATCAGTTGTTGTTGTGGAAGGTTGATAGACAATAATAACACAAAATATCAGATTGTCAGTTGGTTCATGACTAAATCTCATTAGTCATGAAATGGCAATATCAAACTATGCACACAGATACATGTCAGAGAATAGTGTATCAGACAGACCCACTGTGAGACTAACACATGGAAGCCATCATCATGGAAGTCATAGTCATGTCTCACAGTGAAAAAGGAACTATACAAACACTGTAACATCGTACACAATTTGTAGGTTGAAGTTTCTCCCCAACATTCCATTCACTTGGGTAGTAATGATGTGCGACTAGGCACCACTCATTGCTTGTGATGTCATAAGCTAGTTATGGACATTCACTGCAAAAGTGATATGGGACCAATAGGGTCACACACATAGGAACTCATCTAGAAGAGGATTTTGATCTTGAATGATAATTGAATTGATTACTAAAGTTGTTTAGCTATTCCAATTCACACAATGGAGCAGCTCATTAGACTGCTAAATGATCGGTTCAAATGTTGAGATTGTTGTTTGGAGTGTCAAGCTGATTGTGCTGTACATTGGTTGGAATTCTGCCTGGCCAGGGCTACAAGACGATCATCTGGCTTGTGCAAAACAGCCATCTAGCTTGAGAAAAATGGTCATATGGATTGGTGTGAGATGCTCATCTCAGTTTTACCAAACGACCATTTGGTTTGGTGAGAGACACCCATCTCGGTTGCACCAAATGCCCATTTGGGGGGATATGACAAGTTGAGTACTAATTGGAATCGAATTGCCAACATATGTGTAGAACTGAAAGGTGAGAAATAGTCATTTCTCTTAGTAAAATGACTGTCGCGTGCATGAGATGACAGTTTCATCACACACATGTTGTGAAACTTCTAGAAAAGTTGTGAAATTTTGAGATCGACTTGTCCTTTCCACTCCCGCTTTAGTCCCGCATTGGCTGGGATGGGGAACCCTAACCCCTCCTATATATAGATGGGTGGGGGCTTCCCAAAACACAACTACTACATAGACAATTGAGAATAAGTTGCATTGACAAGTGTTGTCCTTTCTGGTTGTGGTAACCATGAGAGCCTAGGAAAGCCCTACCCGACTAGGGAGGGATAGCCATGGCAGAGCAACAATTGTTGATCATTGTTGTGGGAGAGCATGCTGGTGACTAGTACCCCAACGGTGAGGGACAACTCCTTCCTGTTTGTTCATGTAGGACCATAGGAGTTCTAGTTGGTATGTGTAGACTACTCTAGAGGAAGGAGTTTGTTAGCTATTGCTAGGAGGGCCACATCATCTCACACTTTGTAGAGAGATCTGAGGAGCCGCTGCAGTAGTTGTTTGAGTCTAATGTCTATAGAGGAAAAGTGAGATGAGTCTGAGTGCTACTAGGAGTTGCACAGACACTGTCCAAGATAGAGTGTGCATCTACATCGATGAGGATTGTTGCTGGACTTGCTCCAGGACTAGGTATATTGTCGTGAAACCATCCTTCCCTTTGCATAGTTATTAACGCGATCTGCTAGTTAATGGGAAATATGTTAGTAAAATTTTTGTTTTTGCTACCTATCCGATGTCTTATTTCCCTACAGTGGTATCAGAGCCACGTCAATTAATTATATTTTGGGATAATCGATATGATCAGATTTTGGTTTTACCGAGTTTATTTGTTGCATGCGATGTCAATATTTGAACTGGTTGATGTGCATGTCTGTCTAATCACCACATAAAGAACTTATATATATATATATATATATATATATATATATATATATATATATATATATATATATATATATATATATATATATATATATATATATATATCTTTGCTACCTGTGTGGGTAACTAAGATTCGCTACCCGTGCATCAGTTTTGTAATTGGAAGGTATGCATTTGTAATGAGACAATAAAAATTTGTAATGAGACGACCGAAATTGTAATACAAACACTCGTTTTGTATTACAACGTTGTTACAGTAATAAATATATATTTATCACTGTAACAACGCTGTAATACAAAACGAGTTTTTGTGTTACAATTTTGGTTGTCTAATTACAAATTTGGTTGTCTCATTACATATATGTGTCATCACATTACAAAATTGATCCACGGGTAGCAAATCTTAGTTACCCGCACGGGTAGCAAATATATACCCTATATATATATATATATATATATATATATATATATATATATATATATATATATATATATATATATTATATACATATATATGTATATATATAAATATCTATGTATATATATATATGTGTATATGTATGTATGTATGTATGTATGTATATATATATATATATATATATATATATATATAGATATATATGTATGTATATATATATGTATGTATGTATGTATATATGTATGTATGTATGTATATATATGTATGTATGTATGTATATATATATATATATATATATATATATATATATATATATATATATATATATATATATATATATATATATATATATATATATATATATATATATATATATATATATATATATATATATATATATATATATATATATATATATGCAAGTTACATGCATCGCCATAAAATCGGTTTTGATGGTGGATGTGAAGCATGGTTAAGGACAAAACCCCAGATCTGTGTGTGCATGGTTGTGGTTACTAATCATGTTGTTAATCATTCTATGTATTGAGCCTCTCTCTCCTTTCCACATGTAAATTAATTCTCTTCTTCCTATTTCCCCTCAAATGTAACTCGAGGTTTTCCCATATATAATGTAATAAGAAATAGGATAATTTTAATTTAAGTTTTGATGTGATATGATGATCTACACAAAGGTGAAATGATCGGCTCATGAGATGACCTGATCAACTGTAGGACCGAGAAGGCCAGACGAAAGGAGGATAAACCGATCGATTGGTGGCCCAACCGACTGACTGGAGGCGTCCAGATGCTTCTTAGACTTGAGAACCAGATGATTGTTTTAGAAGAGCCCAACCGAGCGACCAGGAGACGAGACGGCCGGTTCAAGAGTTGAACTGGCCAACCCCGATTGGTTCAAGCACAGATCTTCACCAACAATAGGTTGTGTATGATTTTTACGATAGGTGGTAATAATTCCTTGTGTCTCCAAGGAATTACATTAGAATGGCCATAACCATCTCTTGTGTGTTTTATTTATTGCATGTTCTCATTTGTGGTTATAGCATGTATATGATGCGTACTATATACGTGGTGATTGGATAAAGTATATGTATTTATACATACAAACTTCCTCAGATATAATATCAAGTCTTATATGCTTTACAACAACAACCCACATGAAAAGCTTGATCGACCAAGCATAGTTTATGTGTTCGTGTGGTGCGCCATCTAACTCATGGAAGCGTGTTGGTAGATATGTAGTTTCAGCCTTCGTCAGGTGCATATCTATCATGTTTGTTGTTGGGTCATGCTTGACTGGTGATTCTCAGGGAGTCTGGACCCAGAGGCATGAAGATGATCATGGCAAGGAGTTGTGCATATCATCTATCCAGAATTGCATATGATGCATTTGGCAAGAGTTTCCTACCTTGATGGTTGACTGTGTTTGCGGTGTTGATCAGGCCACAGCTGAATTATCTTGGATCTGGCCCACTAAAATATTATACACTACAATATTCCAAATTGATATTGAGGGCTAACAATACAAATAAAATAGTAGGAGCGATAATAATTAAAGACCAAATTTATTTTGACATTTTATCAAATCAAACCAAATCAAAAATGTTTCCAAATCAAAATTTTTTGAAAAGGTTGTAATATTTCTTTTAGAATGTCAAACAAAATAGGTTCAAATTCCAATCAGTCCTCAAGAAGGACACAATAGGATAAAGTTCCACAATTTGTAATGAATTTGAGAAATGTTCTCATCAATGAGCAAACTCTCTATGTCCTTGATAGGCCAATGCCAGAGGAACCCACTCCAAAAGCGCTTAAGGCTAAATGGATGCTTATTGGAAGCATGCCAATGATGCCATAGACATTTGAATACCTAATGCTCTATTTTATGAACTATGAGGTGCATGAACAACATGAATACATAGACATTCTCGAGATGGTAACACATCTTTAGAATCATGTAAAGCAAAGAAGGTATAATGTCGCCAAAGTGCTAATTGAGTGCAAACTAACAAAGGGACGTCCAGTAGAACCCCATGTACTCAATGTGATTCGACATGTGGAATGATTGGGATTTCTCTTAGGTCAGGATTTGACCATGAATATGATTATGCATGCATTGCATGAATCATATAGTCAGTTTATCAAATGTTTGGAATCAAGGAAGAAGAAGGACAAGTCCATGATGGTGATCAATGGAAGTGAGTCCTAGGGCAAAGAAAGGCCAGGAAGTGTTTTGAGGCTAAGATGAAGCCCAAGTCTTCTGTACTCAATATATGGAGAAGGGTAAGTGTAAAAGGAAAATATCCTTTTCACTTAAACGATAAAGAAAACAAAGTGCCACCATTTTCACATGTTTGGACAATGGAAAGGAATTATCCTCTTCATAGAGGATCTTAGGACGAAGATAGAGATAGAGATCTCTACTTCAAGACCTGAGAAGAAGTAATCTAGAACTATATGGAGTAGGGGTTTCTACCACTATAGTTCAAGGTTGTCATTCATGGGCACAAAATAGAATTAGTGAATTGATATTGTGTACTTGCCAATCATCATATGTTTTGTATGAAAAGAACATTATGATCTTTTATGGCGATGCCTTATGTCTCATAAACTATACTTGATAGTTGAAAAGACAAATCTGTATGACACATATATTTAATGACTTGATAACTAATACCTATAGCACTATCATCTAGAACGCATAATTGAGAAATGCATTTCTAGAATCCATATGATGGTTACCTACACTCTTTTGGTTGTTGAACCAATATATACATGCATGTCTTATTTGTTGTGCAATATGATAAGATTATCTTTACTAGATGTAGTGGGAGATCGACTATTCCATTAGGACTAGTACATACGGATGTACATAGACCTTTTGGATGAATGCTAAAGGTAGTTACAAGTACCTCATTGCTTTTAGTGATGAAATTTGTAGATATTTGTATTTAACAAAATACAAGTATGAAATCTCTTGAAGTGTTCAAGGAGATTAGGAATGAAGTATGTAACTCACTTGGTAAAGTATTAAGATACCTCAATATGGTCAATGTTGAAATACATAAACCAAGAGTTTGAGGACCTTATGGGAGATCATGATAGTGTATCATAATGAACTCCACAGGAAACATACTGATGTGTCAAAAAGAAGAAATCACATCCTTTTAAGTCATGGTGTGATTATCAATTAAAATCTAGATGGTCTTATAATTTCTTTTGGGCACATGCTTAAACACTAAACAATCTAATGTCTATAATGGTTCAAAAGAGACAATATGTGATATGGCACGGGAAGTGTCCCGATGAGTCTTTGTAGTAATTGGGATTGAAATTTTGTTTTAGAAAATAGTTTCTTAAAAGTCTTTATCAACAAATAACATGAATGTTACCTTGTTGAATACTACTTATATTCTAGCCTGGAAACAAAGTGTGTGTTGTTAGGATGGCTGAATTCCTAAAGGGAACTTAGTTCCATAGGAATAAGTGGGATTAAAAGTAGAAAAATGTTTGAGACAAACAAGAAAACATAGAACCTAAAGAGGTATGATAGGAACAAGGAGAATCAGAAGTTGTTGTGGAATCTCTAGTTCCTTATGTAATCACAGAACTCCTAGTTCAATTGGTACATGCCTTAAGTTTGAGAGATTATCATATCTTATAACTCAAAAGGGATACAAGTTGATCATAGAAATGAGTGAACAAAACTACTGAGGGATCAGAATTTGAGAAATGGCTTGAGTCCATAAGATCAGTGATGGACTCCATGTAACCAACAAGGTATGACCTTGGTGGATCCAATGGAAGGGGTAAAACCCATAGGGTGCATTTGGGTCTTTGAAAGAAGACTAACATGGAAGTGTATATTGGTTGCAAAGAGATTCAAACAAGTTTAAGTTGTTGAACATGATGAATCCTTTCATCAGTTACCATGGTTAAATCCATCGAGATCGTGTATGTTGTTGCAGCTTATTATGACTGTGAGATTTGGCATATGGATGTAAAAATTGCATTCCTTAATTGGAATAATTAATAGGATGTGTATGTGACACAAACTAAAGGTTTTATAAATCCATTAATGAAAATAAAGTCTATAATATACAAAGGTCAATCTGAGGATTGAATCAAGCATCTCAGAGTTGGAATCTTTGATTTGACAAAATAGTCAAAGGGTTTAACTTGAGTCAAAATGAAGATGGAATTTGTGATTACAAAAGATTAAGTGGGAGCGTATTGATATTCCACATAATGATCCGGAATAAAGTCCTTATCCTATAAATTTTAAAACCTAGCAAGGAAAGTACCTTCTACATGAAGGGTTTAGGCGAAGCATCCTATGTTATAGGGATCTAGGTCTATAGAGATATATCTGGAAGGTACTTTCAATATACGCTTCTTGACCTATGTAAAAGCACATACATCAGTAAGATGTTGAAGGGTTCAATATACAAAACTCAATGAGAGAAAAATTGTCCATGTTTCATGGGGTTAGTCTCTTAGGAGCCTTGTGTCCCAATTCTTATGAAGAATATGAACACATAGACAGATGCCATATGCATTCGCAATTGGATCTATCTTGAAGCAATGATATGTACTTATCCCATTATCTCATATGTATTGGACATGACGAGTAGATATCTAGTAATCTCGAATGTATTGGACATGACGAGAGGATATCCAACCATCTCATATGTATATTACATGATGAGAAGACACATATATACCTACCTAGAAATCTCGTTTGTATTGGACATGACGAGAGGGTATATGTCAAATACTGGTGAACATCCTTAAGTGCTTGTGAAGAACTAATAGGACTGATTCCTTGGTGATGGAAATAAGGAATAGTTGGATGTAAAAGGGTACACCCATGCAAGCTTCTGAACTAAAAAAATAATTGCAATCTAAATTTATGTTTGACATTAAACGAGAGTTGTAAGCTAGAAAGGGTTTCAAGCTAATGATAGTTGATCTAACATAAAAAAGAAGTTGAGTGTCTCTGTGTTATGAAAACAATAGAGGATATTGTATGGATCAAAAAGTTCATATAGGTGAAATTATGTGAGAATCCAAACCATTGATGACACCGTAGAAATACTAAAGACAACAATGATACTACTAGTTAGGTTGGGAATCTCAGATAGCATACTATCACACATCCATCTCATACGAGTAGTTGTACAGTGAAGAGATGTGAAATTGCAAAATACCGACTTAAGGAAAATATTGTTAAACCCGCTACAAAAGGACTTACACAGACATATGTTGTCAAGTTACTAACCTTGTCGATGAGATCATATCGATGTTAAGAGTACATATACATATTCTCATTATGTCCTTGATTGGTTGTTGTTGTAGAAGGTTGATAGACAACAATAACACATAACATCAGAGTGTGAGATGGTTAATGACTAAATCTCATTAGTCATGATATGGTAATATCAAACCAAGTACACATATACATGTTAGAGAATAGTGTACCGGACAGACCCACCATGAGTCATGCACATGGAAGACATCATCATGGAAGTCATAGTCAGGTCTCACAGTGATGGTAGTGGTTGTGGTTCTTAAACCTAAAATTACTACACTCATCACATGTCGTTGGGTACACTTTGATCAAACGCAGTCCTGAAACATGGGTTGTTCTAACGATGATGATTTGGTAACTTTGACACATGGGAATTGACTGTGAGTGATAGATATGGGATTTTTCCCTCTGATATAAGTATGATATCCAAAGTCTCTTGATTATATAGACAGAGAAAAGTATGGCCATACACATGTGAGTCAATATGTGGTATTGAGCTTACATATGTATCATGTAGTCTGCTCTGGTTCAAGAAACAAGATTGAATAAAAATGAGGATGAATGCTCCATGCTTCTAGTTCAATTTGGATATCAGTGACAAAGGAACTATTCAAACATTGTAACAAAATACACATATTGTAGGTTGAAGTTGCTCCCCAACTTTCCATTCACTTAGGTAGCAATGATGTGCGACTTGGCACCACTCATTGCTTGTGATGTCATAAGCTATTATGCATATTCACTGTCAATGTGGTATGGGACCTATAGGGTCACACACATAGGAACTCATCTAGAAGAGGAGTTTGATCTTGAATGATAATTGAATTGATTACTAAAGTCTTTAGGTATTCCAATTCATGCAACAGATCAGCTGGCTAGATTGCCAAACGATCGGTTCAAGTGTTAAGACTGTTATTTGGAGTGTTAGGCCGATTGTATTGTACATTGGTTGGAATTTTGCCATAGCTGGGCTGCGAGACGATCGTATGGCTTGTGCAAAACGGTCGTCTAGCTTGTCTGAAATGGTCTTCTAGCTTGGTTCAAGACACCCATCGTAGTTTCACCAAATGACTATTTGGTTTGCTATGAGACACCCGTCTCAGTTGCACCAAGTCCCATTTTGGGGGTACGTCAAGTTGAGTACTATTTGGAATTGAATTGCCAACATATCTGAAGAATTGGAAGGTGTGAAATAGCCATTTCATTTAGCAAAATGACCGTCTCATGCTCAAGATGGTCGTTTCATCACAAGCATGTTGTGAAACTTACATAAATGTTGTGAAAATTCAAGATCTACTTGTCATTTTCACTCCCTCTTTGTCCTGCATTGGCTGGGGACTGGGAACCCTGACCTAACCCCTCCTATATAGAAGGGTACTGGGGGCTTCCCAGAATACAACTACTACACATACAATAGTGAATTAGTTGCTCTGAAAAGTGTTTTCCTCTCTAGTTGTGGTAACCACGAGAGCCCAGGCAACTCCTACCTGACTAGGGAGGGATAGCCATAGGAGAGCAACAACTGAGGATCATTATTGTGGGAGAGCATGTTGGTGACTAGTACACCAATGGGAGGGACAACTCCTTCACTTCTATTCCTATAGGACGATAGGAGTTCTAGTTGGTCCATGTGGACTACTCAAGATGCAGGAGTCTATTGGTTGTTGCTAGGAGAGCAATGTCAACTCACAGTCTGTGGCGAGATCTCAGGACCCATTATAGTAGTTGTCTGAGTCTTATGTCCATGGAGGAGCATTCAGATGAGTATGAGTGCTACTAGGAGTTGCACAGACACCGTCCAAGACAGAGTGTGCATCTACATCGATGAGGATTTTCGCTAGACTTGCTCCAGGACCAGGTTTATCTTTGTGAAACCATCCTTCGCATTGCATAGTTATTGACGTATTCTACTTGTTAATGTGAAATATGTTTGTAAAAATTTTGTTTATGATGCCTATCTGATGTCGTATTTCCCTACAAGGTTTGGATAACTACAAGGAGTTTTCAACTTCTATTTTCACCCTACGATCATTCCCTCTTAGGTCTACCCCATCATATCTTAACATTATGGCATTTACTTGGATATAGGTTTACTGACATTGATTGTGAGGATCAGACCTCACTAACCTCTAGGGACTCATATATTTTTCCACTCTTCTATGATATTGATCACGTGGAATATTTTTGATGTACTTTATTGAAGTTGTTATTTTATGAGGAATTATTTTAGGTTGATGAACCATTAAGTCCTCAAGATAATGACCATCCTACTTTTTTCCTATGATATAGATTCTTCTTTGACCTTACTGCTTCAGGGTGCATGAGGGGACACGGTCATGTACTTAGGTGTATTTTAGGTGCATTTTAGATGGACCAATATTTTAAATCCCTTACAAGACTCTTTTTCAAAGACATACAGTCATTTGGAGTACAATCAACAGTAGTTGTAGAATTTGATGAGGCTAGCATTATGTGTTGAAGATGAATATGTTCGATCATGTCTTTTAGGTACTTTCTGCCCAATCATAGATATCATGGACGATGTTTGGCCCTTCCCATTTAGGTTTGAACTTGTCCCTAGAGTCAGTGTTATGGATGGCGTGTAACACTAGATCTCCCTTCCAAAATTGTGGAGTGAAACCTTCTTGTTGTATTCATGATTCATTCTTTCTTAGTAACAATGTATGTAATGTAGAGCTCTTGTTCTCCATTCTTCAAGGGTGTTTCGTAGTACGATTCAATCATGAAGACACTCCACCCTAACAATATCTACTTCTACTAGTATATAGAGTGAAGGTATTTAAACCTTGACCAAAAATAACTACCTCATCTCGTGCACTAGATAATACGATGTAGCTTCTATGGAAGTTCTAATATAGGTGTGATAGGCCCAAATAGCCATTATAAGGTATTCATTCCAATTGCAATGGGAGTTCATTGTTTTCTTCAAAGTCTTTATTAGGTTCTTGTTGGTAGCTTCTATGGCTTTGTTCATCTGGGCCCAGTAGGGTGACGTTTAGTGGTATTTGATCCTCAAAGTATCCAAATATTGATACGGTATGGGCTAAAAGTTTTGTACCATTATAAAAAATGATATCATGTAGTAACTTGTACCTGATTATGATGTATTCTCAAGGAACTTGATGACTTAATTCATTTTATGTGTTTGTAATGGACACTACTTCCACAAATTCAGTGAAGTAGTCAATTGTGACTATAATGAGTCAATTCTTGTTTGTTACCTTAGGACTGATTTCCTACATCATGTAAATCCCCCAATATGAGAATTATAGAGGAATGTCCATGTCATATAACTGATTGTTGGATGGATGCTTGTAGTCACCATAGAGAGAAGCTCAACACTTGCGGATGTACTATCAACAAACAATCTCAATAGTCTTCCAATAGTACCATAAGAGATGATCTTCTTATCTAGCATGGCTCCACTCATATGTGCACCACACCACACCGCATGGACTTACCTCATGAGAGTTTCTACTTTCGTCTTCTCGATACATGGGAGGATAATATGGTTGTAAGATTTGTGATATAATTGTTCTACCACTAGGACATATGTGATATTCCTGATTTTTGGGATATGGTAACCCTTTGTGATATAGATTTGGCAAATATGAACCATAGCATGCAAGATGGTCAACCGAAGTGCATTGGACTCGCTTGATGAAAATTTGATGATTACTTGAATTGAATTCAAGGTTCCTACATACGTTCTTAAGGTTATCTAAAGAATTTATCCACATGATAATATACTAGAACCATGGTCTCAAACTTTATTAGATGTGAAATTACATGATAGAAATCTATGTTTAGAATTTCATAAAAAACAATTGAGGTTCCTTATAGGAGATATAAGTGTTGGAAAAATATGAATGATTCATCCAAATAACATAGAGAAGCCTTGTCATTAGTCATTATCAATTTAGGTATGTGATTTTCTATGCAGCGTTACCCAACTTTGAGTGGGCGCCAAGGATCCCAGATGTGCCACTATCCCATCCATCCTTTTCTCATGGATCTAATGACTTTAGAGTCTCCACCTACCTCCTAAAATGGAGGAACTAAACTTGGTTGGGGTGTCACTTAGATCTGATGTAAGTGGGGAAATCACATGATAATTTTCTCGCTTATCACAATCTCTACAAAAGCCTAAGCATATCGACCCCTTATCTTTGATGGAGTATAAAAAGCTCTCACTTAGAGTTGCAGGGCATAGAAAGGGACTAGAGAAGGGCTCAAGGAGCAGGCTTTGCACAAAAAACCATCATTAGAGTCGTATCTTTCCTCACTAGGTTTTGGCGGAGCTCCAACAGTCCTCCAAGATTCAACTTTGTGTAGAAGGAGGTCAGGGGTGGCTCCCGGTAGGCTGACAGACCCCCTCTTAGTCGAGGTTTAGGAAGGTGACCAGACTTGAGTACCTAGAAATCATGGCACCCTCGAATTTCTCATTTCTTAGGCGGAGCCTTTTCCACCATCAATTGAATGTGAGATGTCGAAAGCACCTTCCCCTGCTCTACCTCTTCCATGGCGGCGAGGCAGCTAGAGATCCATGTGATTAGGAGATCTGGGACACCTTGGAGAATTCTTAGAAGTCGAAGACGTAGAGGAGAACCACCACATCTAGGAATGGCAGTGCTTTTGCCTAAGGAAGTAGGGAGGGTCAACTATTGTTGAGTGAAGACCTCCCTTGCAGAGGTGTTGCGAGCAGGTACCTCTTCCAGTAGGAGACCCATCCAGTAGATATGCCCACCAAGCTGATATGTCGGCGACTATCCTATATCTTTGACGGAGTTGGGGTACTACTTCTCTAAGGAAGACACCACCACTCACGAGGCTCCTCACTGCAAACATGGTCAGAGCTCATGGCCACATAGGCTCCGCTGTTGAGGACTCACACGTAGAGTTGAGGTTGAGGATGTGAGAGTCACTGGAGGTTGGTGAATCATACTTCCAACCTAACTGAGCTAACATGTTCATTTGGATATCTTCCCTTCCAAACTGGCCGGTCTGGTCACAAGAAACCAGGCTAGTGTGCGAGTCGAGGAGTTGAGCTTGCCAGCATGGACCAATGAAGCGCCACCACCTCAGCCAATGGTAAGGTAAAATACTCATAATATCTGGAAAATGACATTTTCTTTGAAAATGACTTATAAATAGCTCCATTGGCCTATAAATGCCTAAAAATACCCTCACACTCAGAATAATGTCATATTTGTAACTAGCTCCCTAAATCCAAATTTTTAGTCACATTATAAAGTTCTTTCTAATATAGATGCTCATGCTCCATTTTAGGGTTAGTAAATTGGAATAATCAATAAATGATGTAGATTAAATCTATGAAAAATACTTTTGAACCCTAGAGTCATTTAGAAATTAAATGTTTGACTTTGATCTGAGTATTGAACCCAAATACTAGGTGCTTTTCGATTAAATATAATTCAATGACTTTTAAGTTCATAATAATTCTGGAAAATAGACTGATCATCAGAAAAATATGGACCAAACCTATAAATTGACCTCCTAATCGCTAGAAAAATATCAGATATTGTCGTTAGATCATATGGAACCTAGGTTTGTCTAAACCCTAATATGGACCTAAACTACTATTAATTATGATGACCTATATATTAATAATGATTAATTGTTATTAATCAGGTGATGACTGGATATCTAGATTAGAAAGAATGATTACAAATCTCTGAACTTAGGTATGTGGGCTTTATCTAATTATATGACTATTTTTCCTGTGTGTAATAGCTATGATGTATTACTTGTCTTTATTTGAGAATATTTCTTGGAATTACTATGATTATAGTATCTTCGCCATGTCAATAAGAACAACAAAGAATAAAGATGGTTTGTAGCTACTAAGTGGATATATCCTCTCTCTCTCTCTCTCTGAATCCTCTCTCTCTTCCTCTAAATATAAGGTTGGCACTCGATCCTCATAGCCCAAGGGGCGGGGGGAAATGAAGTGTGACATCTCTCTCCCCTCTAAATATAAGGTCAACACTCGGTCCCCATAGCCCAAGGGGTAGGGAAAAATGAAGTACGACACTGCTTAGTAGTACAAACGTATCAAAAGACATCTAAAATATGTGTTTACCTGATTATCACTTTAAACAATGTTTTCTTTTACTCGTTCTTTCTCAAGTTATTTCAATTATGCAAGCATATTAGCATGTATCTCTCTACCCACGTACACAACACCTTGTTTGTTGATTTGTTATTTCATGTACGTTTTAGGATCAGAGCTAGCGTGGGATAAAAGATGGGAAGTAGTAGTTCTCCAGGTTGTACCTATTATCTAAGATCTTGTTAGCATACATGTTCAGATTATGTGTAAAATTCTCATTCAATATGTAGTTGTAATTCATGTTGTCACAACTCATGTAGTAATAAATTTACATGTTGAATGTTGAGATATGTTATGGTGTATGTGTTGTACATTCATGTATGTGTATTATGCTTCCGCATCACACTCTGAAATGTTTGCTTAACATTTTTGGGTTTTTCCTCTCAGACCTTCTATGTCTCGAGACGACAAAATTTGCGGACATTACAGTTGGTATCAAAGCATGAACAATAGCTACACTTGATAATTGCTCACAATGAAACATAAAAACTAAATTCCACCTTTCACTAGAAATCCTAGAAACTTAGTAAGTTGCTCTATAGGAATAAGGTTTTACTTAGCCTCTATGTTAGAACCTAGATGTTTGAGAACTAGGTTTAGACAAGTGTGTGAGACCTTTTCCATATAGAGGTCATATGTATTGGGTAGCTACACTAGTCTACACCTTGTTCTCACCATTTTACTAGGTGACATGGAACAGGATTATCTACTGTATGTGGGACACTTGCTTTGCTAATTTGGTTTTCTTTTCCAATCTGCTCGAGCCTCGACAGTTTTCTCTAACGTCTTCTTTCTCAGAGAAAAACTATATAATATTTTATTATATATATGTAAATATAAAAATGTGTCCCTCATACTAGAGAGTAGTTAGTGAGCATGCAACCTGAGTGAAAGGGAATGACATCAGTCTAGGAGAGAGAGTAGTTCTAGAGTAGATGTCTAGACCCTTATCAGTAATGTGATATATAGATAAATAGATAGATAGATAGATAGAATAGAATGTTAAATGATGTAAGTATCAATGATTGATTCCTAGGTTGATAATTGTTGATATAATTTCTTTGTATGAATCTATGATGTATATGAGTTCTGATCCCAATTTTGAAATATGAGCTAAGTCTAGATAGTGAAAGTACATACTCTTTTCTTACTCAAGATGATCTAAGTTATGATAAAGTTGAATAAGCATGAGCCTCAATCTCTTCTACAAAGAAGGACCTCAAGTGTTAGGAGAAGATACATGGTGAACTCCAGAGAGAGTGAGACCCACAAGGAGAGGGTCATAGAACCTACCTTGAGATATATGTGAAATGATGTGTCCTAAGTTGGGTTACTCCTAAGTAGATGAGTTGAGTCCCTTTCCATGATTCTATCCCGTATGTGAGAGTTGGGTTTAAAAAAAGATGGGTAGGTGACTCATAATGAGAAAGTCAATCCTTTTAATTGAGTTAGGTCCTAGCTTGAGTGACACATGTTTGTGAATCTCATCATTAGCTACAAGTGAGGTGATATATGAATTCAGGTTCTGAGAGTAAAATGCCTTGTGCATAAGATACTCAACAATGCATGTCAATACTTCTCCTTCACTTTCTCAATATATGATGTTAGAAACCTCACTTGAGCTATTCAGATGATCATGTATGAAGAGACACTCCTATAAGCTTGACCTATTCTATATTCCCTTCCTATATTATACATGTGGTATCTAAGTTTGAAATCATGATAAGCTTAATTTAGTATATTCTCTTTCCCTTCATATCACACATGAAAGATATAAGTTTAAAATCATGAATTTTAAACAAAGATGCCTTTGGATCATAGATGAAATGATCACAAAATGAAGTTCTTGACCTCAAATTCTTGAATATAAGCTTCTAATGTGATGATAACTCTCACAAGATAGCGGTGAAAATCCTAACATGTATAGATGAATAGTAATTCCTTCTAATTATGAAACCCTAATATAATGATAATCATACACAACACTAATGATGCAATTAAGTATGATAATTCTGACAATTCATGACATGGAATATCAATATCACCTTGCACAGGTGAGTAGGGTGAAAGATGATACATTGAGTGATGCCCACTCAACCCCAAAATTGGAAAGGATAAGAAAATCCCTAATACTTAAAGGACTAGAGAATGTAGGTCTTAACATAAAATAATATGACTAAGATATTAAATGATGCTTACATCTGCATAAGTTGGGGTGGGTGCACCCTATTTGAACTAGATTCCTAAGATGACAACTTAGGGTACATCAAGAAATATGACAGCCTCAGTACCTAGAAGGGGTGGCCTAGAGGTAACAAAAACTCCTTGACCAACTTGATTATGAGATCGTTTGAATTTCGAGGACGAAATTCCTATTAATGTGGGATGAATGTGATATTCCTTATTTCTGGGATAAGGTAATCCTTTATGATATAGATTTTGCAAATATGAAACTTAGGATGCAAGATGGTCAAGCTAAGTGCATTGGACTCGCTTGATAAAAATTTTATGATTACTTGAATTGAATTCAAGGTTCCTACATATGTTCTTAAGGTTATCTAAACAATTTATCCACATGATAATATACTAGAACCTTATTCCCAAACTTTACTAGTTGTGAAATTATATGATAGAAAAGCTATGTTTAGAATTCCATAAAAAATTGAGGTTCCTTATAGGAGATATAAGTGTTGGGAAAATGTGAATGATTCATCCAAATAACGTAGAGAAACCTTGTCGTTAGTCATTATCAATTTAGTTTTGTGATTTTTTTTTGCAATGTTACCTAGCTTTGAGTGGGCACCAAGGATCCCAGATGTGCCACTGTCCTAGCCATCCTTTTTCTAGGGATATGATGACTTCGGAGTCTCCACCTACCTCCGAAATTGGAGGAACTGATCTTGGTTGAGGTGTCACTTAGATTCTTTATAAGTGGGGCAATCACATGATATCGCTTATCACAATCTCTACAAAAGCCTAAGCATATCAACCCCTTATCTGTGTCAAATAGTAGAGAGACGGAGGATAAAAAGCTCTCACTTAATTTCTCCTCTCCACCACCAGTTGCAAGGCATAGGGAGGGATTGGAGAAGGGATCAAGGAATAGGCTTTACACAAAAAACTATCATTAGAGTCATATCTTTCCTCACCAAGTTCTAGCGGAGCTCCAATAGTCCGACAAGATTCAACTTTGTGTAGAAGGAGATCAGGGCAGGCTACCAGTAGGCTGACAAACCCCCTCTTGGAGACGACCCGACACCAGATCAGACCATCACAATATAATTAATTGTGGATTTAAACGTAAGCAGTGGAATTACCGAAAATCACTAAAAATTAAAACCTCTTACAAAGAGATCCATACACTGGAAAACTCTTTCAAAAGGAACCAAAGTAATTCAATCAAATTCTGGTTCACAACTACGTATCTTGTACCATTCCTTCTCGAGGATTACAAGTATCAACTGCCCTGGTTAAAACTATAAATAGGCAGCGTAAAAGAAACATTGAGGCATCAAGCCAAAATCTCAGATCAATTTATTAAGCTAACTACTGACTCCGAGGACCTGAGAGTACAGAGACGACACATAGGAATCTATATACAAGACATGACAGCCAGGGCCTCCACCTTAGTGTCACTGCTGTCCTTGGTGTTGTTGTTGCTGCTCTTCCCCTGCTATAGGGGTTCTGCCTCTTCTTGCACACCCACCTAAAAAGTGTTGGTGACCAACGGAGTGAGACCCAGTCCCAGCGAGTGATATAACTCTCTGTAAAAAACATTATTATTGCAATTTATTAGAATGAAATTGAGCATAGGAATCATATTTATTCAACATCAGTTAAATCAATGTCTAAATAGGTTAGAGAAATATTCTTATTCAAAGCATTTCAGTTATAACTTGATAAAGCAACATGTCACTTATCCAATAAGGAATATGAAGAACATGTATAACATTTATCCAATATACTAGACAACATAACATCAACTAATGATTCTCACATTTAAATCTTAAGTAAATATACTACGTGGTTGATTACATTTTACAATCATACCTAATGCCCTGAGAAGATGATGTATACAGTTCATACTCCAACCGACCACGATTACGGAAAGCATCGGTACCACACAAGGTCAATGGAATATTCGGACTCCAAGGCCTCAACCTTGTCATTTAGTATGAGATTATATGGCAGAGACATCACGTGTCAAACTGCAATTAGCTTGCCAGGGTATATTGGCATCTTTGCTATAGAGTTATAGCCCACAACATATACTCTCTTCAGGGTTATGGCCCGTAGCCAATGCCTGGTATCATATCATGGATTCATGGCCCGTAGCCATACTCAAACTGGGGTATGGTATGTAACCAATCACGTACATAGGATAAAGCCTACAACCCTTCCTATGGGGTATGAGGATATAATTGCCCAATTACCCCCACATATTCAAAAATATGCACTCCGAGTTTAACTCATGTCACCATTCAACAAATTCTGACGTTGATGGATCTGTGGTCAGGGCAACTACATTTTTTTTGAGAAAGGACAGGAAACCATATGATGGGGGTTCCCCGAAAACTATTAAATTGCTAAAATAAGGTTTACAATGTTCGAACTGCTAGAAGGAAAAGGATGCAGTAAAAGAACCCTATCTACTTGTCCTCGACGGACATGGTTGGCAACTGTATGAGCTGCCCTATTGTCTAAACGATTAATGTATCTAAAGGTACAAAAAGAAAACAAAAGTTTCAACTCGAGAATGTCTTCCACGATAGTACCAAGATAGTCCCTCCGTGACACGGTAGTATTGCACGCTTGGACGATCATCATGGAGTCAGATTCCACTTCCACCTGTGTAAAGCCTTCTTTGTTCGCCCATACCAGCGCCGCCCGCACAGCCAAGGCCTCGGTCATAGCTACCTCCTTTGCCGTAGTAACCTTCTCCCCAAACATCCCCACAAGAATCCCCGCTGCGTCTCTCATCACTACTCCAATGCTCGAGGCTCCATCTTCTCCGCAAGACACATCCACGTTCAATTTCATGTGACCTGCAGTAGGTGAATGCCAACATGTTCTCACCTTGCTTTGTCTGTCTTTTTCCCCATTCATGGGCTGGCGTGATTGTTCTGTCATCCCCCTTGCCGTCGTCAGCGCGCAGGAGTAGAGAAAACTACTATTTACATTGTCGTCGTTGAAAACACGGGAGCAGCGTCCTCTCTGCACCGCCCACATGGCGGCCACAATAGACGTAGCTTCGCATCTCGTCGGCCTGGTAAGTGCTTCCTTCATGGTTGCAGCCACCTCCCCATCTTTGACGTCTTCGACCCAATTCTGGATCACCATAGGCAGAAGTTCCCACACCTCTGTGGCACTTGGGCACCGAAATAGCATATGCGATATCGTCTCCTTTTCCGCCATGCACAACATGCATGTACCATCTGGTATGCAATGTCTATCAAATAGCCTTCCCCTACTAGCCAAACATCCCGTGCAGATCCTCCATAGGAAATGGGATGTCTTTGGGCTCCATCCGTCATGCCAAATCTTTTTCCACAGATCGTCACCATGTGTCGCTTTATACCGTCTGGCCTCTTCTTTCCCTATCAACCCCAACCAATAAGTTGAACGGACTGTGAATTCCCCATTTTTTGATGGCCACCACATCAACGAATCAAAGGGTCATCGGTTGCTAAGATGGATAGCACAAATCTTCCTAGTATAGCACTCTGGGAAGCAATCACTCACTCTTATCATGTCCCATCCTGTTCCATCATATGTCATGAGATCACTGACTCGGCTGTACTCCGCGTTCCTTTAATTTTTGAAACATGCAACTTTTTCCTCCTCCTCAGGTAGACAGTAGTCCTCCCAAATATTGATATCAACCCTGTTCCCCACTCTCCACTGTGTTCCTTCCGTCAGCAACGCTTTGGCCCCCCACAGACTCCTCCACGTGTAGCTTGGATCATGACCCCGTCTAGCTTCCCTTATTGATGTCCTGGGAAAGTATCTGACTTTGAGAACTTTGGTCACCAACGCCTCCGGGTGGTTTGCTAACCGCCATAATTGTCTAGCTAAGAGGGCTTGATTGAAGACATGGAAATCTTTGAATCCCATTCCTCCTTGTTGTTTAGGCCTGCATAAATTGTTGCAACTCATCCACGACATTTTCCTCTCCTTGTCCTTTGCGCCGCACCAGAATCTAGCTATGATTCTTTTAATCTCATCAATGGTACCTGCTGGTAACTGGAAGATGCTCATTATGTATGTTGGTATAGCCTGTGCCACCGCTTTTATAAGCACCTCCCTCCCCCAGTTTAGATAGAAGTTTTTCCGACCACCCTTGAAATTTCCTCCATATCCTATCTTTTATAAAGTTGAACAGATGTTTTTTAGATCTCCCTATGGCTGTCAGTAACCCAAGATAATTGGCATGACGATCCACCTCCCTCACTCCGAACGTGTTCTTCAGACACCTCTGCTTTCCTCTTTGTACTCCCTTGCTGAAAACCACCTCCGTCTTCGAGAAATTGATCTTTTTTCCGGAAGCCTGTTCAAATTGGCTGATTATTTCAGCTAACTTATGGCACTCTGCAGTGGTGGCTCTAACAAAAATAATATTGTCATCTGTGAAAAAAAGATTTGAGATACGGGGTGCTCCCCTACATGGTTGAATTTCGTGTAAGAGATTATCTTGTGTAGCCACAATAAGTGAGGTAGAAAAAGCTTCCACGCATAAGAGAAAAAGATAAGGGGAAAGAGGGTGTCCCTGGCAAAGTCGTCGTGTTGGGGCTGTGCTTTGGGTTTGGTCTCCATTGATGGCGAAAGCGTGTTGGATAGTAGCAATGGAGTCTCGAATTTTATTTACCCACTTCACACAAAAACCAATCTTTTCCATCACAAAGATCAGAAACTCCCACTCCACTCTGTTGTACGCCTTTGACATATCTAGTTTCAGTGCGAGGCTGCCCTTCTTCTTTCCTATGTCCCTCTTCATAGCATGAAACAGCTCATAAGCAATCAGTTCGTTATCCGTAATCAACCTTCCCTAGACAAAGGCACTTTGGTTTTCGGATATCACGCTACTCATGAGTGGCTTCAACCTGTTGGTCATCACTTTGAAGGCAATCTTATAAATCACATTGCATAGGCTAATTGGAAGAAACCCCCCAACCATCTTTGGCTTCTCTACTTTTGGTATGAGTACCACTAAAGTGTCATTTACAACCCTTATATTGTGCTCTCCTTTCCACCAGCCTTTGATGTAGCTTGCCACATCCTGTCCGACTGTGTCCCAATATTTTTGATAGAACATCGCCTTCATCCCATCTGGCCCGGGCACTTTTTTTGGGTGCATTTGTTTTATAGCTTCCCGGATCTCCTCATCCGTAATATCACTTTCCAAAATCATCCTTTGTTCCTCTGACACAACCATTTTAATGCCTTTTGTTGCCTGCTCAAATCCCGATGTGTTGCTAGCTTGGAAAAGTTTAGAGAAGTCACTCAGAAAGATTTGCATGATCTCATTCTCCTGCTTTCTAAGGGTGTCATTCTCATCTTACATGCCATCAATCCAGTTTCTTCGCCTTCTGTTGGAAGCCTTTTGGTGAAAATATGTCGTGTTCCGATCTCCCTCTTTCAATTCTTTCACACGTGCCCGTGCAGCCCAGTATTCCTCATTCTTTTGCAGCCAATATTGTTATTCTTTGGATGTGTCTTCCGCCCTCTTGAGATTAACATGATCCGGGGGGAGACCCTGAATTCTTTTCAACTCACTTTCAAGCTCTTTAACCTTCCTACTCCTCTCGTCAAATTTTTCCGTCGCCCACTCTCTCAACATGTTTTTACATCTCATAATTTTATTGGTAAGAGCACCCCCTTCCTTGCTTTCCCAAGCCTCTTTGATGATTTTCCCACATTCCTCCTCGCCTGCCCACATTGGTTCAAAAGCAAAAAAACTCCTTCTCTTCTTCTTGCCGATGTTCCTATTATCTGCTTTTAGCATGATGGGTGCATGATCTGACTCGTAGATAGGAAGATGGAACACCTAGAAATTTTTGAAAAGATTTCGACATTCAAGTTCAGGAAGGAATCTGTCGAGTCTCTCCATAACCAGCGTTCTTTTAGTCACACCCCTTTTCCAGGTGAAGAAATTTCCTTCAAAGCCCATGTCAATCAGCCCACAATCATCTATGACATCCTGAAAATTCTGCATGTATTTTTCATCCTTTGGTGGTTCCCCTTGCTTTTCAGTGTTAGACACGATCTCATTGAAGTATCCAAAGAAAATGACAGGTTCCTCTATCTCATCCTTTAGTTTCCTCATCAACTCCCAGGTATTTACTTTGCTAGCCTGGTCCGCCCATCCGTAAATCCCAATCGCTCTCCATTTCTGTCTGTTGTCTTCTTTTATCAAGCATGTCGCATGTCTTGAAGAGAAATTGAGTATTTCCATATTGAAATCTTTCCACCAGAAACCGATGCCACCAGACCTGCCCCTACTCGAGATACACAATCCGTCAGTAAAACTGCAACTTCTTTTGACCTCCTCCAGCTTTGTTTCAGCTATCATAGTTTCCGCCACGAAAACTATGTTTGGGCCCTCCCTCTAAACCCAAGCCCGGAGAGCTTTACACGTGTCAGGGTCGCCCAACCCCTGACAGTTCCAACTAAAGATTTTCATTGTCCTTTGCGAGATTGGTCACCGCCAATCACCGCTACTTGATTCGTGATGACCCCATATCTTCTTGCTATGTTCACATCATCTCTTTTGGATCTTTTTTCCCCTGGTTCTTGTTCAGGCATTTCATCAACGTCCATATCACAGAAGTGCACATCACAATTTCTTTTTCCAATTGATTAGTCCCACACAACTTCATCCTCAGGAATGCCTAAGCGCGCCCCCTACTCATTTTAAAGACCCATGGGTGGTGCTTCTTCTTCCCTCAGCTTTGTTTGTGCCCTTGTTTTAGCTTTGGCCCTATTTCTTTTTTCCATTGTGCCCGGGTAATAGCTCTCCTCTCACAACTTTCCTCCACGTTAGATTCCAATTGTTGGTGGCTGCTTCCCTGTTCTTCCATGGCGCTGGCAGTATGGCCCTCCTCTGGGGTTCCTATCTTCTTGTTAATGTTTTGCTCATTGTGCTTTTCTTGACCCCTTTTTCCTTCCTGTCCTCTACATTGGATCTTCTGTTGCACACTGTATGCCTCTATCCAAGACATGCTCGTCGGCCATTGGTGTCGTTCTTCCTATACCTCCATGTCGTTCGCTTCTGGTACATGCTCGTCAACCAGGTGATGCCCTCGGATCGTCTTCACCTCTGCTGATGAGTATCTCGTGATCCTCCTCTCCCCCATTACCTCTCCGCCCTAGGTATCACGCTCCCCTTGCACCCCCTTTCCCGTCCCCTTCCCCTCCTTCTTCCCTCCTTTCCCGCTGTCCCCATCATCACCCCCATCAGATTTGTCCCTGTGGCCCGTCTCCGCCATAATGTCAAGGCCTTCACGCTCCTCCTCGTGTGATTCCCCCACGCAATTCCCCTGCCCCTCGGTTCCCTTCCCGTCTCGTTCACCCGCCTCGGACGCCCCGCTCCCCGCCGTGCTGCCACTGTCAAACTCACCCCCCCTTCTTTTGTGATGCTCCCCATTCTTCCATGATATTGGTATGTTAGTTTCCTCCTCACTTCCCCTGCCCCTACTTCCTTCTTATTTGTCACCCTCCTTTGCTTCCAAGGAGACGCCCGCATCCAGTTCCCCCATCGCTGCTGATGATCCCCCCCATTGTCGTCGTGCACACAGTCACAGTCTACGTGACCTAGCCTTCTGCAAGAGAAGCAGAAGCTTGCAAGTCTCTCATACTTCACTTCTATATCCACCGTTGTGCCCCCCTTCATCCTAATTTTCTGGATACGTTTTAAGGGTTTGGAGACATCCAGAATTACTCGGACTCGGATGGACAAGTCCCATCCCAGTTCGTCGGTGTTAGTTCCAACCACCTCCCCAATCCTTCCCGCAATCTCGTGGATAGTAGCTTCCGATCTGTACCCCAATGGAACGTCGTAGAGGCAGACCCAGACAGGACACTTCTTGATGAAAATGTTTCCCTGTTGCTCCTCTTTACAGACCTCCTTGAAGAGCAGTAGCTTTCCATCGAAATTCCATGGAGCTTCGTCAACTACTCGTTGCTTATCCCTCCAGTTGGCAAATTAGATGATGAAGACATCGCCCTCGAGTTGCTTGAAGTCAGCCTTCTCCTTCAGGCTCCATGCTTGGGACAGCGTTCTCTCCAACGCTCTGAAGTTATAGGTTCGGTCGGTGAGTAATCATCCAACCATCGCGAGTTCAGTGTGATCGTCTGCTTCATCACTGCTTCCTACCGGTTGCACGTCGATGGGTTCTTCTTCGTCTTCAGATAGCTTGAGCCATGCATATCTATCAACAAGTTCCACTCCCATCGTGAGACCAGAAACCCAAACACGGCCGCGCACTTGAACCTGCAAGAGAGTTAACCCTAGGTAAGGGTGGAAGAGACGTCCACTTCCTCATGCGCTAATCGCCAGAGCGACAAGAGACAGGGCTTGCTACACAAGCATCTCACATGGCTCACAAAGCCCATTTCATTTCTTGTAACCTCTCACTAGGCAACAAAGCATGTTATGACTCACAAGGCCATTAACAATAATAAATGAAACATCATAGCTCATACCTGGCTATGCTCATCATCTCATGATACCTGCATGGTTAGTATACTTGATAACAGTTATATCAATTAAATTTTAGCACCATTCTATACAAAGTAACACCACTTATACCCTTATTAGGGTTAGGGTTTCCCAATTCATATCAATTAGGGTTACTCATCCCCTTACACAAATTAGGGCTAGATTTCCAAATTAGGGTTTCATAATACATACCATCACCCTAGATTAGGGTTTCACATCACATTACCTTGTATTAGGATTTCTCATCACATCATTAACTTGAATTAAGCTTTCTTATAATATTTCCCCTAAAATTAGGGTTTCAAGTAGCTTTACTCAAAATTAGGGTTTTCATGAAGCATTCCCTTAATTTAAGGTTTTTCATTAAAATACCCGGAATTAGGGTTTCTCGTATCATTACCCTAAATTAGGATTTCTCATATCATTTTGCTAAATTAGGGTTACACCATCACCCTAGATTAGGGTTGGAGCTCATCAAACTTCTCGATTAGGGTTTCATGATCTCATCATCATGGATTAAACCCTAATTACATATTTTAATCATGTGGAAAGTGTTGACGATAAATCACTACATGATTATCACTCATGTATAAGTTCCTCTCTCTTATACTCTCTAAGAGGTTAATTACTTTAATCTTGATTAGATTGAACCAACTTGAATGAAGAGTTGACTTAGTGTATCAAGTCATTGCTTCCATAAGCATCAAAGGTTAACCATTCTAAAGGTACTAATCACCTAAGTACTTAGAGGTACAACCACTTGATTTAACTTTGATATATGCCATTATCAATCAAGGGGTTAATGGGTACTTTCTTGGTTTGAATCAACTAGACCTTCAAACAGTCTTGAGGTATTAGACCTTCAAACGGTCTTGAAGTACCTTGACCTTCAAACGGTCTTGATGACCATTAGACCTTAAACGATCTTGGTCTCAAAACCTTCGATCGGTCTTAAGACCGTTAGACCATCAAACGGTCTTGACCTCAAAGTCCTTAAATGGTTTGAGACCGTTTGAATAAAATATAATTAGTCCCAAATGGTTTTGAAACCGTTAGACCTCCAAACGGTCAACTCCTTCAAATGCTCAAAGTATCCAAACGGTTCTGAAGTTCAATTTACCCATTTGATCTTGAGATCCATTACCCATTCAGTTTTGAACTCAATTACCCATTCGATCTTGAAGTAAATTAACCATTCCTTCTTGAAACTGAATCCGTCCATTCGGTCTTGAAATTGAATCCATCCATTTGGTCTTGAAATCGAATCATCAACCATTGATTTGAAACAGAATCAATATATTAGGTCTAGGGTTTTCAATCAATGGACCCTCCAACATTGAAACCATTGGAATTAGATCAAATTTAAACCATTGGAATTATGACATTACCTGACCTCAAATGGTCTCGAGACCGTTTGACCTCAAACACTCTTGAGACCATTTGACCTGAAACGGTCTTGAGTTCATTTGACCTCAAACGGTCTTGAGACCGTTTGACCTCAAATGATCTTAAGATCGTTTGGTCTGAAGGGATGAAACTGAATGCTCAAGATATTCATTGAGGTGTGTGCTTAAGCTGATGTCATCATCATCAAGCTTCGATCCTTCAAAATCTACTACCATTCTTATGATAATTTTATCAATTTGATCAAAGGAATTTCAAGAAGAAAAAAATGATCTACAAGTGATGAAGAATTGAATGTAATAATAACATTTAAGGGTTCAATTATATAAGACTCCTTAAAAATTGAATCCAAACTTCACGATTCACATTCTCAATGGTGAATGAAGCTTTCTCAGTTGTCCAAGGTCGTCCTCTTGTCTTTGAGTGAAAAGAATGAACAAGGTTGAAGATTGAATGGAGAAAAGAAGAAATTAAGCATTGAATTTTGATTTCCACCATGAAATCAAGGTTGAAGATGACTATGGAGCTTACCTACGGGTTAGGGAACATCCTCGTGTTGTTCTTAAGATCCCTTGTGTTCAACCAAAGCAAGGAAAGAAAGAAGGGTCGAAAAAGCCTTTCATTTGAGTTGGAAATGATATGTTTATAAGGAAATTTCATTGAGAGAGAAAGTGATATAATAATCCTTTAACTCAAAAAATTTGTGCCACATAATCCCCTCCATACCTTGCATACGAAGACATCTCCACCACCTTGTAATTCCTCTTCATTATCCATGAATTAAAAGAAAGCAAATTAATCACCTTAACCATTATAATAATAATATCCAAAATTGAATGGATATTACTTTTCCTTTTACTAATGTGAGTGGGCTCTCCACTCACATTAGATATTTCGTGGCCACTGCAAGGCACAAGTACGTCCATACTTATGTAATTTCAACCATCACATTTTTGGTTCAAGGGCAATTCAGTTAATATATTTATTTTTGAATTAAATTGAATTAAGGTTTCAATTATGCTGAAATCTTGATTATTTTAATATCAAGATTCTCTCTCCTCCAAATTGATTCAAATGAGATGCCCCTATCATTTTCTTGTCTCTAATTAATACCAAGAAACATTAGGGACTCTCTAGAAGTGATATTTTGCATATTGAACACTAGGTTTTGGGTAAATTGCACATTACACCAAAACTAGGTTTTAATGCACAAACATTGCTCAAAAAGCTCTTTCTTGGGACTCAGGATACCACAAGCCATACCTCTACATCATTCTTATTCTTATGATGCTTCAACATCTGACGAACATTTTAGCATGTAACATTTGCAAGTTAACCCCTCAACTTGGGTAGTTGCACTTTAGCCCAAAATAGGCAAAACATTGCTTCAACATCATTCAAAAATGACTAAAATTGAAACATAAGTTCCTCTTGGGCCTTAATTACTTTTCAAAAGATAAAAGCAAGCATATAATTATCTTTATTATGCAAAACATTTAGGGTTAAGGCATAACTCTGGTCAGGGATGTTACAAATTATCCACCCCTAACATGGATTTCGTCCCCGAAATCATCAAGAGAAAAGAGAAGGGTACTTCCTCCTCATCGCTTCCTCTAGCTCCCACGTAGCTTCTTCAAAGCCACAATGATGCCAGATAACTTTCACAAGACATATGTCTTTCTTTTTCAGCTTTTTAATTCTTCTATCAAGGATCATCACAGGTCCTTCAACATATGATATATCATCATTTAATTCTACCTCCACAGGTTGCAAAACTAGCTCTGTGTCAGGATGACACTTTCTTAGCATAGAGATATGGAACATTGGATGCAACTTATGTAGCTCAGGTGGCAATTCTAGCTTATAGGCTACCTTCCCAATTCGTTCAATGATTGGATACGACCCCATAAATCTAGGAGCTAACTTTCCCTTATTTCCAAATCTAAGGACACCTTTCCAATGTGATACCTTGTGATATACTCTATCTCAAACTTGGAATTCTAAGGGTCTTTGTCATTTGTCAGCATACGACTTTTGTCTATCCTGTGCATCCTTTCACTGTTGTTATAATATTTTAATCTTCTTTGTGGTTTGTTGTACAAGCTCAGGACCCAAGAGTTGATATTCTCCAGTTTCATACCAACATAAAGGAGATCTACAAAGTATATCATATAATGCTTTATATGGTGCCATATCAATACTGTGTTGATAGCTATTAGTGTAAGAAAATTCTATCAAGCTCAGGTGTAGATTCCAACTTCCTACAAACTGAAGGACACATGCCTTAAGTAAATCCTCCAAGGTTTTTATGGTCCTCTCAGATTGTCCATCTGTCTGTGGGTGAAAGCCAGTATTAAACCTTAACTGCTTACCCAAAGCTTTATGTAGTCATTCCCAAAAATGACTCGTGAACTGGGGACCTATATCAGAAACAATAGAAGTTGGAACCCCATGCAACCACACTATCTCATCTATATATATCTGTGAAAGCTTCTCAGCAGTGTAGGTTGTTTTGATAGGAAGGAAATGTGTTGTCTTAGTCAATCTGTCAACAATTACCCATATGGTATCATGACCTTTGGTTGTTCTAGGCAAACCAACTACAAAGTCCATGGTCACATGATCCCATTTCCACTGTAGTATAGGTAAGGGTTTCATTGTTCTTGTGTACTTTTGATGTTCAACTTTAACCTGCTGACACACCAGACACCGCATAACAAACTTAGCAACATCTTTCTTCAATCCAGGCCACCAATACACATCCTTCAAGTTACGATACATTTTGGTGCTCCCTGGATGCATAAAAGAAAACTATGTACCCTTTCCCTTTCTCAGGTAACACCAGCACATGTGCACTTGTTAACCTTTATTTCAACAACAAGAAAGAATGTTGACACTTGTCATTCCATACAAAAGGGACTTCCTTCCTGGTCAACTTGGTTAGGAGTAGAGCTATAGAACTGAAGTTCTTAATGAACCTCCTATAATAGCCTGCGAGTCCTAGGAAACTGCATATCTCCGTCGGTGTCTTTGGTTGTTCCCATTGCGGGACAGATTCTACCTTCTTAGGATTAACATAGATACATGAGGCATATATTAAGTGTCCTAGAAAAAAACTTCTGGTAACCAAAACTCGCATTTGCTAAACTTAGCATACAACTTATGCTCTCTTAGCAAAGTTAAAGCCTGACGGAGGTGATGCTCATGATGTTAAGCATCTCTACTATATATCAAGATATCATCTATGAAGACTACTATAAACTGATCAAGAAAAGGTCGAAAGATTCTATTCATGAGTTCCATGAATGCAGTT
This sequence comes from Alisma plantago-aquatica, assembly GCA_963693085.1. NCBI lineage: Eukaryota > Viridiplantae > Streptophyta > Magnoliopsida > Alismatales > Alismataceae > Alisma > Alisma plantago-aquatica. The sequence continues at coordinate 5,628,979 of OY856409.1, read as the reverse complement.
GGTGCATTAGTTAGTCCAAACAACAATCCTATGAACTCATAGTGACCAATACTTGTCCTAAAGGCAGACTTAGGTATGTCACTCTCCTTGATACACAATTGATAGTATCCTGACCTCAGATCTATCTTAGAGAAAATAGTTGCACCACACAACTGATCAAACTGGTAATCTATCCTTGGAAGAGGATACTTATTCTTTATAGTTACTTTATTCAACATTCTATAGTCAATTCATAACCGCATAGATCTGTCCTTCTTAACCAAGAGAACTGGAGCACCCCATGGGGAAGTACTTGGTCGGATAAAACCTTTCTCAAGAAACTCCTGCAGCTGTTTCTTGAGTTCTACCATTTCAGTAGGTGCCACTCTATACTGTGTTTGAGCTATAGGTTGCATGCCCAAGATTACATTAATCTCAAAATAAATTTCTCGGAGCAGAGGAACATCTGGAAGTTCCTCAGGGAACACATCTTCAAATTCCCTAACTATCGGAACTTCAGAAAGATTAGAACTCTCTATTGTGGTGTCTATCACATGTGCTAGGAATGCAAATCATCCTTGTCTCATCAACTTTTCAGCTACCATAGTTGGCACAAGACAAATTGGAAGAATCTTTCTATCTCCCTAAAGATCCATGTGTCACCATCATCATTGAACACAACTTGCTTGGAATCACAATCCAAGACAACCTTATAATTTTCTAGGGTGTCCATTCCAAGAATTATATCAAACATGTGCATCTCAAGTGGTATACGATCCACTTGAATGCGATGTTCAGAAAAGGAAAGAGTATAGGGAGAACACACCTCCCGCAGCACTACAGATCCAAGCAAATGAGTTTCTAGCCATAGACTGTCCGCTCTATGACTAACAGTCATGTTGTAGTCATGGATCACTCTTTGAGTGATAAAAGAATGTGTAGCACCCAGATCAATTAAAACAGATAAGAAGCAGGATAAAGACACATCAGAATGAAATAGTTCCATCTGACATGTCACAACTCGAGGGTTGACTACTACTTTGGGTTGATTCATTGCATAGAATCTTGTTGTTGCTTGGTGTTGACCTGGTGCTCAGTTGTTGGGTGCCGACGAACCAGCTTGGGACACTTGCCCACGTACTCGAGTGCCACTCAAAAAATTCCTCCTCTGAGAGCCTTGTTGTGACGTCCCCGGATTTTCTAAAACTTAATCAGATGTGAGACGTTCAAATTGAAACCCTCACCTCAACGAGAATCCCAATTTAAATATCCCACACAAGGCTAAGAAGAAGAAAATCGAGGGAGTCAGAAGGAAACAACAGTAGCACATGTACATGAACAATAATAAAACCATACACACATGTTCACCATTCAACATATAATTACAACATGAATTGTTACAACATTTGATATTACACATTGAAAGGTAAACTATAACATATATATGTACTACATCTAAACTACAGGATCTTAAGACAACGGGTCCACCTGTACATCAGCTCGCCACACAACTCTCACTATCCTGGATCTTCAAGAGCATAACCAAAACCTAAACAAAAGATTACATGCGGTACACGTCAGCACAATATTTCATGAATATTGTACTGAGTACGCCTACGTGTCTTTTATTTACCTCTCATCATATCTTGGCAATAAGATAAAACTAATATACTTGGCAGTAACAGAAGAATATAAGAAAAGCATATACTTGCACAAGGATATTCATTAACAAAAGAGAACACATATTTTAAGCTTATTTTCCATTATATCTCAAGGCCTTTATGATCACTACCAAAGAGTTAGATCATTTGTACAAGGTGACCACTACCAAAGAGTTAGGTCAGACCACTACCAAAGAGTTAGGTCATATGTACAATGTGACCACTACCAAAGAGTTAGGTCACTTCCAAGCACACTACCAAAGAGTTAGTGCTTTCATATAATGGAACATATATATTATGTTTGATGTGTTCATAGCAATAATCATTGAAAATCATGCAACATATCATACAAGAACAATCATTTCATCCAATATCATATGCCAAGTCTTTACTACCATATAACACAAGCATATTGTATAATAAGCCAAGTAAGAGGTAATGGCGTACCTTGATCAAGAACAAACCTAATCATCATATCCCTGATGTCATCTATAACTTGTTAAACCTGATCAAGACAAGATCACATACTATCATCAGGTTCTCATCATCATACATCTCATCTTAACCCTAGTCGTATCCATTAGGGTTTATCTTATCTCATTAGGATATTCTCATTATTATTTATTGTCTATCTATTCTTGTTATCTAGGATTTACGTTACTGATGTTGTATTCCATATTATGATCAATAATCTGATTAATTGATTACATACGATTATGTGTACATATTAACCCTAGAATATATGAGGGTTTATATCACATTAAGGGCAACATCATCATATAACATGGATTATGTGTATCATACTGATCTCATATTTAAATTTGAGGTTCCAGATATTGATATGAGCTTACTCTATAAATTACATCATTTACTGAGCATGCATGTATTTAATACATTTTATTTAGGATTAAAAGCCCTAATTAGACATATTAAGCAAATTACATGATTTCGTACATTATCATGATCATAACTGACATCATATGCATTCTATATGTAATTATGGACTTACTTATATTTTTCCATGATTTTATGTCATCATTTGCTATTTATTATCCATAAAACAAGTTTAAAGCATCTTACATGACATTACGGACATTTAAGCTTCAAAAGATTGATATCATGATTTCACGTGATTCTAATCATTTTTATGAAGATATTGATATTTTTCTGGGAATTATTGGACATCGGAGCTATTTATTTTGAATTATGCAACTTCTAATCATTTGGAAGACAAATACCTTGAATGGCCAATCGGCGGTTGCCATGTGTCCACTTGGTGGCGTGGCTCTTTGCTCCTCTGCCCACGTTGAGCCGGCCGACCTTTCTTGGTTTGGACCCGGTTTAGACCCTCTCCTCTCTGTCTTGCGTCCCTCTCCCTCACGATCCGTGAGTCTGTAGGACTCCGCTTCCCGGTCGCCGACTCCGCTTCCCAGCCGCCGCCCACCTGCTCTCTAGTCGGCACAACTGGTGTCTCCACCGGCTTCACAACAATAGCAGTGCGCATCTCGAATCTCCATCTAGGTTGGCTTGTGGTTGTGGATGATGCTAGAGGTTCCTTCTCCGTGCCTAAGTTCAGGCGCCGCCACCTTGGGAGAGTCTTGCGAGGGATCCAAGCAGGTCTGGTTCCCCACTGAAGGCCTCCGCTGAACGCCCGATGCCAACGCGCGTCGTCTCCTAGACAACGGCCGCCACCATGGGCCTCTTGGTTTGGATGTGGAGATCGATCTCCGTGAGGGCGCCGCTACAGGAGACCACTCCGCCTAGCAAGATATGCTGCCGGACAGAGATTGCCGCCCCAAGGTCTTCGAGTCCCAACTCGCCGCGTCCCCGACATGGTGTCTTGATGCCATGACCTTCCCCTAGATATCTTGGTGTCCATAGCGTTGGCTTCTGCTGCCACGGACTAGGTCCCGGGTCTCCTTCTTCCCTCGATCAGGTGTGTGTGCTTTGCCTTCTCGCAAGAAGCAGCAGCAGCGCCAGAGTTCTCCGGTCAGAAATCTAGGACGATCGACCCTAACTCTCCTTCTCCTTCATCCGTTGTTGTGCACCACAGTTGCAAACTCACAGATTATGACAGCTACCTGGGTGAGAGAAGGTGGAACACCGTAGGCTCCTCCTAGATCGATGCTTGCGAGTTCGGTGGCTCAGTTCTCTGTTGGCATGGCCACAAGATTTCTTAGCAATGGAGACCTACGGTTGGTGATGGAGGGGTCAAGGTGTGTGCCTAGGGGGTGTCTCACTCCCTCTCCGTAACCACTAGTCAAAGAAAACTGCCACCATTCTCTCTTCCTCCTGCCACTACCCACGACGTGGGTTCATTTAACTCCACCCATCACCGATGACTGCCCCCCTATTATGGATGTGGTGGTGCTCTTTTACCTTGGCTGAACTGCCCACTCCTACGTCATGGATTAGAGTATCAACTAGGACAATCCAGGGCACTCCTTAAACGATAGGGAAGGTAGTGCAATACCTGTCTGTGACACATATGATCAAAAGCTTAAGTTACTAATATGAAACATTGATACCAAGCACCACTATCTCATCGATACACCAATATACACATTATTTCATTATTTCCAAACCTAAATAACTTCTTCTACGAGTCTCCAATTTCCACCAAAGTATAACCATAGCTCCCTCACTACTCAAGGTACCTTGTACACGAATTTGGTGCCAAAACTCAATTGTTAGACCATTCAATTAACTTTCTCAAATAGGCATAACTTATGGATCTAAACCATTATACAAACCTCAATCAACACTCCAACTTTACTAGAACACTTGAGATTTTCAAAAGTCCACTCTATCACACTTGTTGACTCTGCCTCTGGGGTTGAGTCACCATTGTGTTCCTGACTGGACAATCCCATGCCAAATGTCCCACTTGTCTGCACTGATGACAGCTCCTGGTCTCAGGATAGGGTTTATGAGGTCCAATCATCGATGTTGATGTTGTGATGGGGGCTCTATTTGGAATAAAACTACAACCCCTACCCCTACTCGACGTCCATTGCGTCTGGGTATTGAATCTTGATGGTACAATCGATGTAGAAAACCTTGGCTTCTTAAAGCTCTCAAACCTTTGTCCTTGGAACTGAGTGTACACCTTCTTACCACTAGTTTGTCACTTCTCAATCAGAAACCTTTCTATCTGTAAGACAGACTCTACAAAAGTAGCAAACTTCTCCATGTTCTCTAAAGCAGATACACGAGTGATTAATTCAACATTCAACCCCTTCTCGAAACACTGAATTCTCTCTTCATCAGTAGCTGCCAAATGCGGATAGAACCGAAAAAGCTCCATGAACTTAGCCTCATACTAGCTAATGTTCATCGGTCGTTGTTTTATCTTCTTAAACTGAGATATCTTTTCATCTAGATAAGTCTTGGGGAAGTATCTAGTGATGAATTCTCTTTGGAATTCTTCCCATCCGACCTCGACACCTGGCCTCTTTCCCTCTTCTATTGTCCACCAGTGGCATGCACTCCCTATTAAAAGGTACAGTACATGTCTCACCTTTTTGACTTCCAGGATATTGAGGATTCTAAAAGCCTTCTCCAGCGCAGTCAGCCACAAGTCAGCATCTGTTGGGTCAGCTGTACCAACACACTCTATGGCTCCTACCCGCTGAAGTCTCTCAAAAGTCTTGTTGGCTCCCTATCCCTCATTGTGGGTTGGTGTCCTAGGTGCAGTTGGTGGCATCATGTACACCATATGTGTCATGGTTGCCATGAACTGCCCAAACAGAGCATGGGAAGTTGGGTTCTCTATCATGGCTGCGTCGAACTGGAGATGTTCAGGGACTGGTTCATCACTAGCCTGGTCCTTTGCACCTCTTCCTGATGCAGCAACACTGCTCTCAGCAACATGTTCTTTGTGTGATCCAGACATCTTCAAGATCTTCTTCTCCACCTATATGAGCAGAAGTCACTATCAGATAAACTGGAAGACACTAGAACAGACTCAACAACCTTAATCCTATGTCTCTGTAGACTCAACGAACCTAGAGCTCTGATACCACTAAACTGAGATGACCCAACACCAGATCAGACTGTCACAGTGTAATTAATTACAGATTTACACGTAAGTAGTGGAATTACCAAAAATCACTAAAAAATTAAAACCATTTACAAAGAGATCCATACACTGGAAAACTCTTTCAATAGGAACCAAATTAATTCAATTACATTCTAGTTCACAAGTATGTATCTTGTACTATTCCTTCTCAAGGATTACAAGCATAAAATGCCCTGGTTAAAACTATACACAGGTAGCAAAAAAAAACATTGAGGCATCAAGCTAAAATCTCAGATTGATTTATTAAACTAACTACTAACTCCAAGGACCTGAGAGTATAAAGACGACACATAGGACTCTATATACAAGACATGACAGCCAGTGCCTCCACCATAGTGTCACTGTTGTCCTTGTTGATGATGTTGTTGCTCTTCCCCTGCTATAGGGTTTTTGCCTCTTCTTCCGCGTCCACCTAAAAAGTGTTGGTGACCAACGGAGTGAGACCTAGTCCCAGCGAGTGATATAACTCTCTGCTAAAAAAATTAATATTGTAGTTTATTAGAATAAAATTGAGGATATGAATCATATATATTCAATAGCGGTTAAATCAATGTCTAAACATGTTAGAGCAATATTCTTATTCAAAGCATTTCAGCTATAACTTGATAAAGAAGCATGTCACTTATCCAATAAGTAATATAAGAACATGTATAAGTTTTATCCGGTATACTAGACAAGATCACATCAACCAGTGATTCTCGTATATCAATCTTAAGCAAATACACTACACGGCTGATTACATTTTACAATCATAATTAATTCCCTGAGAAGGTGAAGTATACCGTTCATACTCCAACTGACCATGATTACGAAAAGCATCAGTACCACACAAGGTCAATGGATGAGACAGACTCCAAGACCTCAACCTTCTCAGTTAGTACGAGATTATATGGCAGAGACATCATGTGTCAAACTGCAATTAGCTTGCCAGGGTATATTGGCATCTTCGCTATAGAGTTATAGCCCGCAACATATACTCTCTTCGGGGTTATGGCTCGTAGCCAATGCCTGGTATCATATCATGGAGTCATGGTCCGTAGCCATAGTCAAACTGAGGTATGGTCTGTAACCAATCCCATACATAGGATATAGCCCACATCCATTCCTATGGGGCATGATGATATAATTGACCAATTACCCCCACATATTCAAAAATATGTGCTCCGAGTTTAACTCATTTCACCATTAACAAATTCTAACACTAATGGATCTGTGGTCAGGGAAAATACATTATATGATATCAATTGATTAGTTAAGTGTATTACCATATTCTTTTATCATCAAACACGTTTCCAATCATCAATTATTTTAACAATTGCTTCAAAGAATGTGTAATACTTTCATCAAGTACTATTCAAATTTTTAATAAAACATTGGGATCTCAATCCCTCATCTCATCAGGAGCATTCTCATCCTTTCACAAACTCATCATCATAAATATAGAAAATGGGTATTCAAACCCTCACTTCATTAAGGAACACTTATTACCACTTATCAGGAAACTAATACCTTTAGGTCATCTGACCAAGGTAAACATGATACTTGCTACACAAGCATCTCACATGGGTCACAAAGCCCATTTCATTTCTTATTACCTCTCACTAGGCAACAAAGCATGTTATGTCTCACAAGGCCCATTAACAATAATAAATGAAACATCATAGCTCATACCTAGCTATGCTCATCATCTCATGATACCTGCATGGTTAGTATACTTGATAACAGTTATATCAATTACATTTTAGTAGTATGCTATACAAAGTAACACCACTAATACCCTTATTAGGGTTAGCACTTCCCAATTCATATCAATCAGGGTTACTTATCCCCTTACACAAATTAGGGATAAATCTCCAAATTAGGGTTTCATAATACATAGCAGCACCCTGGATTAGGGTTTCACATCACATTACACTGTATTAGGGTTTCTCATCACTTCATTACCTTGAATTAAGGTTTCTTATAATATTTCCCCTAAAATGAGGGTTTCAAGTAGCTTTACCCAAAATTAGGATTTTCATGAAGCATTCCCTTAATTTAGAGTTTTCATTAAAATACCCTGAATTAGGGTTTCTCATATCATTACCCTAAATTAGGATTTCTCATATCATTTCCCTAAATTAGGGTTACACCATCACCCTAGATTAGGGTTAGAGCTCAACAACCTTCTCGATTAGGGTTTCATGATCCCATCATCACAGATTAAACCCTAATTAAATATTTTAATCATGTCGAAAGTGTTGAGGATAAATCACTGAATGATTATCACTCATGTATAAGTTCCTCTCTCTTATCCTCTCTAAGAGGTTAATTACTTTAATATTGATTAGATTGGATCAACTTGAATGAAGAGTTGACTTAGTGTATCTAGTCATTGCTTCCATAAGCATCAAAGGTTAACCACTCTAAAGGTACTAATCACCTAAGTACTTAGAGGTACAACCAGTGGATTTAACTTTGATATATGCCATAAACAATCAAGGGGTTAATTGGTACTTTCTTTGTTTGAATCAATTAGACCTTCAAACGGTCTTGAGGTATTAGACCTTTAAATGGTCTTGAAGAACCTTGACCTTCAAACGGTCTTGAAGACTGTTAGACCTTCAACGGTCTTGTTCTCAAAACCTTCAATCGGTCTTAAGACCGTTAGACCATCAAACGGTCTTGACCTCAAAGTGCTTCAATGGTTTGAGACTGTTTGAATAAAATATAATTAATCCCAAATGGTTTTGAAACTGTTAGACTTCCAAATGGTCAATTCCTTCAAACGGTCAAAGTATCCACACAGTTCTGAAGTTCAATTTACCCATTCGATCTTGAGATCCATTACCCATTCAGTTTTGAACTCAATTACCCATTTGATCTTAAAGTAAATTAACCATTCAGTCTTGAAACCAAATCCATCCATTCGGTCTTGAAACCAAATACATCCATTCGGTCTTGAAATTGAATCATCAACCATTGATTTGAAACCGAATCAATCTATTGGGTCTAGTGTTTTCAATCAATGGACCCTCCAACATTGAAACCATTGGCATTTGATCAAATTGAATCCATTGGGTCATCATCCAACTTATGACATTACCTGACCTCAAACGGTCTTGAGACTGTTTGACCTCAAATGGTGTTGAGACTGTTTGACCTCAAACGGTCTTGAGACCGTTTGACCTCAAACGATCTTGAGATTGTTTGGTCTCAAGGGATGAAACTGTATGCTCAAGATATTCATTGAGGTGTGTTATTAAGATGATTTCATCATCATCAAGCTTTGATCCTTCAAAATCTACTGCCATTCTTATGGTAATTTTATCAATTTATTCAAAGGAATTTCAAGAAGAACAAAATGATCAACAAGTAATGAAGAATTGAATGTAATAATAACATTTAAGGGTTCAAGTTATATAACCCGCCTTCAAAATTGAATCCAAGCTTCAAGCTTCATGTTCTCAATGGTGAATGAAGCTTTCTCAGTTGTCGAAGGCTCGTCCTCAGGTCTTTGAGTGAAAAGAATGACCAAGGTTGAAGATTAAATGGAGAAAAGAAGAAATTAAACATTGAATTTCAGTTTCCACCATGAAATCAAGGTTGAAGATGACTGTGGAGCTTACCTACAGGTTGGGGCATGTCCTCCTGTTGCTCCTAAGCTCCCTTGTGTTCAACCAAAGCAAGGAGAGAAAGAAGGGTGGAAAAAGCCTTTCATTTGAGTTGGAAATGAGATGTTTATGAGGAAATTCAATGAGAGAGAAAGTGATATAATAATCCTTTAACCCCCAAAATTGGTGCCACATACTCCCCTCCATCCCTTGAGTATGAAGCCATTTCCCCCACCTTGTAATTCCTCTTCATTATCCATGAATTAAAAGAAAGCAAATTAAGCACCTTAACCATTATAATAATAATATCCAAAATTGAGTGGATATTACTTTTCCTTTTACTAATGTGAGTGGGCTCTCCACTCACTTTAGATGTTTCGTGGCCATTGCAAGGCACAAGGACGTCCATACTTATGTAATTTCAACCATCACATTTTTTGTTGAAGGGCAATTCAATTAATATATTTATTTTTGCATTAAATTGAATTAGGGTTTCAATTATACTTAAATCTTTTTTTTTCGTCGGTCAAAAAGTGTGTTACTATTAATACCAAAAACTTTCGGCACTAGGTACCCCATTACATATGCAGGAGCTAAGAAGCTCAACAAGGATCAAAATCCCCACGTAGGGGGACACTCCAGAAACTAAACCAAAAAGAGACTAAGAAAACAATACAACTAAGCACGCTAGGACCAGACAAACCTACTAGTAGAAGCCTATAACAAACCACTATTACATGCATTCAGCTTACCCACAAAAAGTAACAGCAAAATGACATAGAACGAAAACTAGCAATCCTGCCTGTAACTAGCCATGAAGTCTCTGATCTTCTTAGCTGCTCCAGACAAGGTCTCCCCTGGAAAAACTCCAAAAGGACCTCTACCATATCATTAATCACCCGAAGGTAAACCTTGAAGGTGATCTACACCAGCTGTAGCAGAGGAGACCAGAGCAAAAAAGGGTTCATCCTTTAGCTGACTACCGATTAATGTCCTTGAGCTAGACAACCACCGTTCCCCCACTGTCATTTGAAGCAAACCCTGAATGTGTGGGATGCAAGTAGAAAACCAGTCCCTCTTCATCGGTCGGCAATCAACTGAAACCAGAAACCTACAAAGCTCGACCTCATGCAGCAAAAAGAAAGGGTTAGGATGAGAAGAAAAGCAAGAGCCTCCCTCTGAACCCAACCCCACCTAAGCCCCTGAAAGCACAGAGACCCCTTGTCGAACACCTTGAGGGCGAACGATCACTTGGATATGAAGAGCCACCTGACCCGACGAGGACCACCAGCCACAGGGCTAGGACTTGCAGGGTTCAAGCAACGTCACGCCGGGGGGACAGTTTCAATCCCACCAAGGATGGTGGAACGCCAACCGAGCACTGCCGCATCAGAAAAAAACCTGCAACCGTGAAAACCATGGGAGACGGTTCACGCAGCAGGACGGTGGCGGTGAATGTGGGAAAGCCGGCACGCGCGGAGGAGCAGGTCCTCACAGAGAGGCCGCCGGGATACGCCCAAAAGCACAGGGCGAAACGAGGCCCCAGAGATGAAGCAGGAGTGTGGGAAAGCCCAACCAAGGAAAGAGGACGTCGCCTCGGGTGGGAGCGCCCAAATCTGATTGTAGTCGCCAGTGAGCTCCGGTGGAAGGAGCGCCACCACCCTGGAGCAGCATGCCACCAGCAAGCACAGAGAGGGGAAGATAGGATTGAGCAGCAGCAATCTACAGATCTGAGCGGGCGGCTTCTCTCCATCCGCCACACTTGAGCGGAGTGGAATCGACTGAGTCGAGGTAGTCGAACCCGGTTGATCGTCGCGCGTGTCACCTCGCCCTCCCACTCCGAACCTCTGAGACAGCACCAGCGATGCCGTCGGCTCCTTTGCCTCCGCCATCCAGAGTCCAAACCGGAGCCAAAGAGCACCAGGGGGAGGAAGGCGCTGAAGCAGCGCTCCCTCCCCCCAGCGGCATCGTTGATTATTTTAATATTAAGATTCTCTCTCCTCCAAAGTGATTTAAATGAGACGCCCCTCTCATTTTATTGTCTCTAATTAATACCAAGAAACATTAGGGATTCTCTAGAAGTGATATTTTGCATATTGAACCCTAGGTTTTGGGTAAATTGCACATTATACCAAAACTAGGTTTTAATGCACAAACATTGCTCAAAAAGCTCTTTCTTGGGACTCAGGCTACCACAAGTCATACCTCTACATCATTCTTGTTCTTATGATGCTTCAACTTGTAAGGAACATTTTACTGTGTAACATTTGTAGGTTAACCCCTCAACTTGGGTAATTTGCACTTTAGTCCAAAACAGGCAAAACATTGCTTCAACATCATTCAGAAAGGACTCAAATTGAAACATAAGTTCCTCTTGGGCCTTAATTACCTTTCAAAAGATAAGAGCAAGAATATAATTATATTTATTAAGCAAAACATTTAGGGTTAAGGCATAACCCAGGTCATCGATGTTACGCTCTTGGTCGAGGTTTAGGAAGGTGACCGAACTTTAATACCTAGAAATTATGGTTCCCTCGAATTTCTCGCTTCTTCGGTGGGGCCTTTCCCACCATCAACTGAATGTAAGATGCTGAAATCACCTTCCCCTGCTCTACCTCTTCCATTGCGGTGAGGCAGCTGGAGATCCATGTGATGAGAAGATCCGGGTCACCTTGGAGACCTCTTAGCAGTCGGAGACGTTGAGGAGAACCACCACATCTATGAACAATAGTGTGTTTGCCTGAGGAAGTGGAGAGAGAAACTATTGATGAGTGAAGACCTCCATTGTGGAGGTGCAGGGAGCGGGTACCTCTTCCAGTAGGAGACCCATCTAGCAGATATGCCCACCGAGCTGAGATGTCTGCGACTATCCTAGATCTTTGATGGAGTTGGGGTACTACTTCTCTAAGGAGGCGTCTCCACTCACGAGGCTCCTCACTGCAAACACGGTCAGAGCTCCTGGCCACAGAGGTGCCACTGTTGAGGACTCACGTGTAGAGTCGAGGTTGAGGATGCAAGAGTCACAGGAGGTTTGCGGTGCAGACTTCCAACCTAACTGAGCTAACCAATTCGTTTAGATATCTACCCTTCCAAATCGTCAGTATGATCACAAGAAAACCAGCCCGAGGTGCGTGTCGAGGAGCTGAGCCTTCCAGCATGGACAAATGAAGCACAACCACCTCAGCAAATGGTAACGTAAAATACTCGTAATATCCAGAAAATGACATTTTCTTAGAAAATGTCTTATAATTAGCTCCATTGGCCTATAAATGCCCGAAAAATAACCCCAGAATAAAAAAATGTCATCTTTGTAACTAGATCCCTAAATCCAGATTTTTAGTAACATTTTAAAGTTATTTCTAATATAGATACGCATGCTCCATTTTAGGGTTAGTAAATTGGAATAATCAATAAATGATGCAAATTTAATCTAAGAAAAATACTTTTGAACCCTAGTGTCATTTAGAAATTAAATGTTGACTTTGATCTGAGTATTGTACCCAAATACTAGGTTTTTTTTATTAAATATAATTAGATGACTCTTAAGTCCATATTAATTCTGGAAAATAGACCGATCATCAGAAAAATATGAAAATTGGACCAGACCTATAAATTGACCTCCTGATCACAAGAAAAATATCAGATATCATCCTAAGATCATATGGAACCTAGGTTTGGCTAAACCCTAATCTGGACCTAAAATACTATTAATTATGATGACTTATATATTAATAATGATTAATTGTTATTAAGGAGGTGATGACCGGATATCTAGATGAGCAAGAATGATTAGAAATCTATGAACTTAGGTATGTGGGCTTTATCTAAGTTTATGACTAGTTTTCTTATGTGTAATAGCTATGATGTATTGCTTGTCTTTATTTGAGAATATTGCTTGGATGTACTATGATTTAGTATCTTCGACATGTCAATAAGAATATTAAAGAATATAGATGTTTTGTAGCTACTAAGTGGATATATGCTATCTCTATTTCTCTAAATCCTCTCTCTCTCTTCCTCTAAATATAAGTTCGGCACTCGATCCTCATAACCCAAGCGGTGGGGGAAAATGAAGTGTGACATCTCTCTCTACTCTAAATATAAGGTCGGCACTCGGTCCCCATAGCCCAAGGGGCAGGGAAAATTGAAGTATGACACTGCTTATTAGTACAAACATATTAAAAGACATCTAAAAATATGTGTTTACCTAATTATCACTTTAAACGATGTTTTCTTTTACTCTTTCTTTCTCAAGTTATTTCAATTATGCAAGCATATTAGTATGTATCATTCTACCCTCTTACACAACATCTTGTGTGTTGATTTTTTGTTTCATGTATGTCTTAGGATTAGAGCTAGCGTGGGATAAAAGACGAGAAGTGAATAGTTTTCCATGTTGTAACTATTGTCTAAGGTCTTGTTAGCATACATGTTCAGACTATGTGTAAAATTCTCATTCAATATGTAGTTGTAATTCATGTTGTGAAAACTCATGTAGTAATCAATTTCCATGTTGAATGTTGAGATATGTTATGGTGTATATGTTGTACGTTCATGTATGTGTATTATACTTCCGCATCGCACTCTGAAATGATTGCCTAACATTTTCGTGTTTGTCCTCTCGGACCTTCTAAGCCTTGAGATGACAAAATCTATAGACGTTACAGTTGGTATCAGAGCATGAACAATAGCAACACTTGACAATTGCTCACCATGAAACATAAAAACTAAATTCCACCTTTCACTAGAAATCCTAGAAACTTAGTAAGTTGCTCTATAGGAATAAGGTTTGACTTAGCCTCTAAGTTAGAACCTAGATGTTCAAGAACTAGGTTTAGACAAGTGTGTGAGACCCTTTCCATATAGAGCTCATATGTATTGGGTAGCTACACTAGTTTATACCTTGTTCTCACCATTTCACTAGGTGACATGGCCTTGGACTATCTACTGCATGTAGGACACTTGTTTTTCTAATTTTGTTTTGTTTTCCAAACTGCTCGATCCTCGACAGTTTTCTCTGACGTCTTCTTTCTCAGAGAAAAACTATATCATATTTTATTATATATATGTATATATAAAAATGTGTCCCTCATACTAGAGATTAGTTAGTGAGCATGCAACCCGAGTGAAAGGGAATGACATCATTCTAGGAGAGAGTGTAGTTCTAGAGTACATGTCTAGACCCTTATCAAGATATGTGATAGATAGATAGATAGATAGATAGATAGATAGAAAATAGAATGTTAAATGTTGTAAGTATGAATGATTGTATCCTAGGTTGATAATTGATGATTTAATTTCTTTGTATAGATCTATGATGTATATGAGTTTTGATACTAATTTTTAAATATGAGCTAAGTCGAGATAGTGAAATCACAAACTCTTTTCTTACTCAAGATGATCTAAGTTACTATAAATTTGAATATTTATGAGCCTCAATCTCTTCTACAAAGAAGGACCTTGAGTGTTAGGACAAGATACGTGGTGAACTCCAGAGAGAGTGAGACCCACAAGGAGAGAGTCATAGGACCTACCCTGAGATATATTTGAAATGATGTGTCCTAAGTTGGCTTACTCCTGAGTAGATGACTTGAGTCCCTTTGCATGATTCTATGTTCTATGTGAGAGTTGCGTTAAAAAAAGGATGGGTAGGTGACTCATAATGAGAAAGTCAATCATTTTAGTTGAGTTAGGTCCTAGCTTGAGTGACACATGTTTTTGAATCTCATCATTAGCTATAAGTGAGGTGATATATGAACTCAGGTTCTGAGAGTAAAATGCCTTGTGCATAAGATACTCAACAATGCATGTCTATACTTCTTCTCTTTCACAATATATGATGTTAGAAACCTCACTTCAGCTATATGGATGATCATGTATGAAGAGACACTCGTATGAGCTTGACCTATTCTATATTCCCTTCCTATATTATACATGTGGTATCTAAGTTTGCAATTATGATAAGCTTAATTTATGCATTCTCTTTCCCTTTGTATTATACCTGAAAGATATACACATAAAATCATGAGTTTTAAACAAAGATGCCTTTGTATCATAGATGAAATGATCACAAAAAAAGGTTCTTGACCTTATATTCTTGAATCTAAGCTTCTAATTTAATGATAACTCTCACAAGATAGTGGTGAAAATCCTAACATGTATGGATGAATACTAATTCCCTCTAATGATGAAACCCTAATATAATGATAATCATACACAACACTAATGATGCAATTAAGTGTGATAATTCTGACAACTCATGACCTAGAATATTAATATCACCTTGCATAGGTCAGTAGGGTGAAAGATGAAACGTTGAGTGATGCCCTCTGAACCCCAAAATTGGAAAGGATAAGAAAATCCCTAATACTTAAAGGACTAGAGAAGGTAGGTCCAAACATAAAATAATATGACTAAGACATTAAATGATGCTTCCATCTATATAAGTTGGGGTGGGTGCATCCTATTTGAACTAGATTCCTAAGATGACAACTTAGGGTACATCAAGAATTATGACGGCCTCAGTACCTAGAACGGGTGGCCTAAAGGTAACAAAAACTCCTTGACTAAATTGATTATGAGATCGTTTGAATTTTGAGGAAAAATTCCTATTAAGGTGGGATGAATGTGATATTCCTGATTTCTGGGATACAATAACCCTTTATGATAAAGATTTAGCAAATATGAACCTTAGGATGCAAGATGGTCAACCTAATTGCATTGGACTCGCTTGATAAAAATTTGATGATTACTACATATGTTCCTACATATGATATAGATTTGGCAAATTTGAATTCAAGGTTCCTACATATGTTCTTAAGGTTATCTAAACGATTTATCCACATGATAATATACTAGAACCTTGGTCCCAAACTTTACTGGTTGTGAAATTATATGATAGAAAAGCTATGTTTACAATTCCATAAAAAAAATGAGGTTCCTTATTGGAGATTTAAGTGTTGGAAAAATATGAATGATACATCCAAATAACATAGAGAAACCTTGTCGTTAGTCATCATCAATTTAGGTTTGTTATTTTGTATGCAACGTTACCCAGCTTTGAGTGGGCACCAAGGATCCCAAATGTTCCACTATCCTAGCCATCCTTTTCCCAGGGATCTGATGACTTTGGAGTCTCCACCTACATTTGAAAATGGAGGAACTGAACTTGGTTAAGGTGTCACTTAGATCCGATGTAAGTGGGGCAATCACATGATAGTTTTCTCACTTTTCATAATCTCTACAAAAAGCCTAAGCATATCAACCCCTTATTAGTGTTAAATAGTAGAGCGATGGAGGATAAAAAGCTCTCACTTCATTTCTCCTCTCCACCTCTAGTTGCAGGGCATAGGGAGGGATTGGAGAAGAGATTAAGGAGCATGCTTTACACAAAAAATCATCATCAGAGTCGTATCTTTCCTCACCAGGTCCTGGCGGAGCTCCAACAGTCTGCCATGATTCAACTTAGTGTAGAAGGAGGTCTGGGATGGCTACCGAAAGGCTGACAGACCCCCTCTTGGTCGAGGTTTATGAAGGTGACCAGACTTCAATACCTATAAATCATGGCGCCCTCAAATTTCTCATTTCTTAGGCAGAGCCTTTTCCACCACCAACGGAATGCAAGATACCGAAAGCACCTTCCCCTAATCTACCTCTTCCAAGGCGATGAAACAGCCAGAGATCCATGTGATGAGAAGATCCGGGTCACCTTGGAGACCTCTTAGCAGTCGGAGACGTAGAGGAGAACCACCACATCTAGGAACGATAGTGCTTTTTCATGAGGAAGCAGGGAGGGTCAACTATTGCTGAGTGAAGACCTCCCTTGCAGAGGTGCTGGGAGCAGGTACCTCTTCCAGTAGGAGACCCATCCAGCAGATATGCCCACCAAGCTGAGATGTCGGTGACTATCCTAGATCTTTATCGGAGTTGGGGTACTACTTCTCTAAAGAGGCACTGCCACTCACGAGGCTTCTCACTGCAAACACAGTCAGATCTCCTGGCCATAGAGGAACCGTTGTTGAGGACTCACACATAGAGTTGAGGTTGAGGATGTGAGAGTCACGGGAGGTTTGCGGTTCAGACTTCCATCCTAACCGAGCTAATCGGTTCATTTGGATATCTACCCATCCAAACTGGTCATTCTGATCACAAGAAAACCAGCTTGGGGTGTGAGCTGAGGAGGTAAGCCTTCCAGCATGGACAAATGAAGCACTACCACCTCAGCCAATGGTAAGGTAAAATACTCATTATATCCAGAAAATGACATTTTCTTAGGAAATGTCTTATAAATAGCTCCATTGGCCTATACATGCCCAAAAAATACCCCCAAATTCAGAATAATGTCATCTTTGTAACTAGAACCCTAAATCTGGATTTTTAGTAATATTATAAAGTTCTTTCTAATATAGATGCTCATGCTCCATTTTATGGTTAGTAAATTGGAATAACCAATAAATGGTGCACATTAAATCTAAGAAAAATACTTTTGAATCCTAGTGTCATTTAAAAATTAACTTTTGACTTTGATCTGACTATTGAACCCAAATACTAGGTTTTTTTATTAGATATAATTAGATGATTTTAAAGTCCATATTAATTCTACAAAATAGACCGATCATCAGAAGAAAAAAAATATGAAAATTGGACCAGACCTATAAATTGACTCCTGATTAGTATAAAAAATTCAAACATCATCCTAAGATCATATGGAACCTGGGTTTGGCTAAGCCCTAATCTGGACCTAAAATACTATTAATTACGATGACCTATATATTAATGATGATGAATTGTTATTAATGAGGTGATGACCGGATATCTAGATGAGCAAGAGTGATTAGAAATCTCTGAACTCAGGTACATGGGATTTTTCTAAGTATATGATTGGTTTTCTTGTGTGCAATAGCTATGATGTATTACTTGTCTTTATTTGAGAATATTGCTTTAATGTACTATGATTATAGTATCTTCACCATGTCAATAAGAACAACAAAGAATATAGATGGTTTATAGATACTAAGTGGATATATGCTCTCTCTCTCTGAATCCTCTCTCTCTTCCTCTAAATATAAGGTCGGCACTCGGTCCCCATAGCCCAAGGGGCGGGGAAAAATGAAGTGCGACATCTCTCTCTCTCTCCTCTAAATATAAGGTCGGCACTCGATCCCCATAGCCCAAGGGACAGGGAAAAATGAAGTGTGATATTGTTTATTAGTACAAATACATCAAAAGACATCTAAAAATATGTCTTTACCTAATTATCGCTTTAAATAATATTTTATTTACTCTTTCTTTCTCAAGTTATTTCAATTATGTAAGCATATTAGTATGTAACTTTCTACCCATGTACACAACACCTTGTTTGTTGATTCATTGTTCCAGTATGTTTTAGGTTTAGAGTTAGCGTGGGATAAAAGATAGGAAGTGAGCTGTCACGGAACCATTCTTACCCCAATCCCAATCCTACTGCCTACACATTAGTAAGATGATTGAACCGCCCGTCCCTGAGAGGCACAAAATGATCTATCACACTGGCATATACAATAAGAAATAAATAACTCAAAAACTGGATAATTAAAGAACTAACCCAATATGGAGATATATCTGATTTATCTTTGTCATCACAGTGTATGAGTGCGGAAGCGATCTTATTCAATATTCCATTTGTATTGCCATAAATCAAGAAAATCATGACCCAATCATGCAATTGCACGGTACGCTATCAAAATCAAGCAAAGCAATTTATAACAAAATATGTATACTTGACATGACTTATATTCAAAAGAAATAATTTGCAAAACCAACATTTATTCGACATGTTTTTCAAGCAATTCAACTTTTATTACGAGTTCTCATTATGCTGTAATTCGAGAAGCATGCTTATATATTATGTGTGACTCTATTACCCCAATGCGATGGGGAAGGTCACTAGGCTCTTTATCGCCATAGGAACATAGGAGGTCAATGTACAAGTCCCACCTCCAAATGAGGGTTGTTGTACTCAATATCAACATTATCAACATTGTCAATATCATCATCATTATCAATATACGGGCAGTCATAATGGCCATGCAATTTATGTTTTCAAGTTTTTCAGAATATAGTATAGAAAAACAGAAGACTAATCATAGGGAACAATAGCTCAACCAAGTAAATATCCAAGCATATGGTCAAGAGATACATAAATGTATCTTCAATACAATCAAGGAGGAATTATATAATAGCGTACCTTTTACCGAGGATTTTGAGTATAGATCAACAAGAAATAGTTAGACCCTTCGAGTCAGATCCTAAATCACAAGATTGGATCAAGGTTCAAGATCATGATGTTCAAAATATCATATTTCATTATTCAATATTAGGGTTACACTTTTCCTATGACAACCTTAGGGGTGGGTCATTCACTTATAATCAAACTGTATCTCAATATGTCCAACATTTCTTCCAGTGTCATGTATTTTCGAGTGTGAATGACTTACTTAGGTTCTCTAGGATCATATGTGTTAACCCTAATTTTCATGATCGATATTCAAGTCATAATAAAGTCTTTAGATAATCATCATGTTCTAACATCATTTGTATTCAAGATCAAATTGATGGGTTAAAACTATATCAATTATTTTGCAAGATCAACATTACTCATCATCAAGATTATAATCAAGATTGAATCAAGTAAAAAGATCTAGATTACTATTGATTCATTTTCTAAGAGTAGATCATTCAAAATATATTAGATGTAGGTTACAAGATACTCATCAGAGTCCAAATCAAAGGTTTCCAAAGATTAATCATGATTATGAGTCATTTGACAATTTAAATATGAAAAGGATCAAAGATCTAGAGATATTAGTGAGAAACATTCATAATCTGGTCTTAAAAGTATTTTTAATGGATTCAATGGATTTTCCTGATCAAAATTGACTATTTACATGAATTATTTGGAGCTAGGATGCAATTATTATGATTTGAACAAGATCAGGGATTTTAATCCTTATTTGTCAGAGATGAGCAAAATACCTTAATTTAAGAAATTTGATGACCGTTTGATGAACAAGGAATGACTAAGATGGATCCATGCAGACGAGTTGTCTTGCTTAGTTCAGGGTCCGGTTCGATCCTTGATTGGCTGGTTCACCCTTTGATTTACTGGCTTGCTTCATGGTTTGTTTGGACCGAAGATTTCCCCCTTGAACCAGCGGGTCGGGACTCCATCTCCTCCTGAACAGGTCTCGCGTGAGCCAGAAGCTCGGCGGAGGACCTCGCCGGTGTAGAGGAGCTCTGGGAGCAGGGAGCTCCATTGGTGGCAGAGAGATGGCTGGCCGAGCTTGCCTCAGCCTCGCGAAGATGATGGGGGCACTGAAAGGGCACAGGGGGCGAGAAATGTGAACACACAAAGGGCCATGTGTGGCAGTGCTGCTCCAGCAACAGGTTATTGGAGAGTAATGATAGAGCACTTGAGGCTGCAATGGCATGGGAGGATGATCTCTGAGGAAAATGTGCTTGCTGTAGACCTTGGGGAGGGGGTCCTTTCATAGCATCGAGCTAGGGTTAGGGCTAGTTCGAGATTTGAAAAAAAGGTCATGGCCACCGGAGTGAGACGGGAGAGAAAAGAGCTCGTTTTGGCGGCTAGATAGAGCACGAAAGATGGTAAAAAAGGGTATGGTCGAGTTTGAATTTGTGAGACGAGCGATTCTATCCGCTCATATTTTCAAACCGGGGTCATGAGCGAAAGATCGGTCGTTTGGCCGCATTAACACCTCCCCGCAATTAGTGGGAGGTTGAAGATGACACAATGGCCATCAGATCTAGCTTGGATCCACGGGAGGCAGATCGAAGGGCTAAAACACACCCCCGATGCCTTGCCCTGGATAGCTGATGTGTAAAAACCAATTAAAAAGGCAAATGAAGGGGTTTTCAATACATTATCTTCAAAAAATCATAGACAGGTGTAGGAATGTCCAAATGAGCTGAAATTTGGAACATTGCTTCACAAAAATGTCGAGAATATCTAGAAGAAGTTTGAGAACCAATTTATGAAGTTTGATGGACAAATTTACTTCATTGGACGAAGTAACAAATAAATCAAATATATGGGGTCTCAAAGTATATAAAATTCACATTGATCACCAAATTTTGGATTTGAGTCTCAACAATGATTATGAAGACAAGAAAAAATTATTTGAGATCATGAGAGAAAATATTGAGATCGAAAGAGTAATATCTCATTCTTGTGCTAAAATCCATTTTGTCACATCCTTCCCACCTTAAAAGGAATATTGTCCCAAAAATGCAAAAACGTCCTCAAAATTGGGACTCGTCTAAAATCAGATCATATCCTTGAATATTATAGCATTCTCAATTATATAATCAAAATCATGTCATCAAATTTCAAATAATATAATCATCATAATTGGGATTCCATGTTCCATTTCATAACCAACTTGGTACTAACATCATTTCATCATCGAGCAATTGAGTATCAAGGTCGATGTGTATATTTTTCAAAGTCATCATATGAGTCCTAGGGCGCATACTATTGATCACAATTTGGAGATATCATATTTTAGGTCAAGCAAATAGATACATTGAATCAGGTGACTTTAATCCCAATATCTCAGGGTCCTAGCTTTTTCATTGGCCTAGGTGGGTTTATACATCCATGATTTAAGATTTCAGATTTCAACATTTCAAGACCACATCATACTTTCAGTATCATTATTTTGAGCCCAAAATCAAAGGGAAGGTCCCACCTAGTCCTAATGAGAGCTAAACCCTAAGTCATAAATCGAGAGAGTCAATATAGTCATCATTTCAAAAATTTCAAAATTGGGATTTTGAAATAATTAGTCATATTTCTCAATGTACAAATAGTGTGATCATAGGATTTGTATCATTATTGAGATTGATAATCATGAGTCACAAGTTCATTAATCAATATCAAGAGTCGATATTTTAGGCATCAAAAGTTATAGGTCTAGTATTGTGAATCTAGGGTTTAGTTTCCTATTTAGACCTTGGGGGAGATCACTCATCTATATTCAATTTTGAGCAACAATATTCAAGTAATATTTTATCAACATATCAAAATTGCATTATCATGGTTTCCAAGGTTGATGAATGATCTAGACCTAGGTCTATCTAGGAAGTCAACCTTAATCTATAGTCAATATTGCCATATGTCAAAGTCATTATTAAATCAATATTGAAGATCGAGTATCAACCATGGGTTTAACCTATTGGGCTTAGGTCAACCAGTCTAAATAATCAATAGGATGAAAACTTAGAGGTAGTCGTAATGGGGATGTGACCTAGGTGAGGGGAGTCATGAGTCAACTACCACCCTAATCTGACACATTACCAACATTAGTCATTATCAATTGAGCTTATTCAAATAGGGAGAGTATCTATGATTGAATCGTATATATCAAGGTCATAAGATCAAAATTTAAGATAATAGGTCAATAATGTCAAGATTTGCAATTCTTTCTTTCAATATCAAGGTAGTGACAAAATTTGAAAATTGAGTATTTGAATTTGACATTCGAGGAATTCGAGCATAATATCAAAATCGAGATTGCAAAAGGCATCAATAGTCAATAAGAAAACTGCTTTTTGCATCATAGTCTTATATCATGGTTTTGTGAGTCTAAGACTTAGTCATTTGATAGTATGGTCAAGGTTTGTATAAAGTAGGATACAAGTTTTCTTAACAATATTTTAGGTTTAATCAATAATAGGCAACATGGACATTAATCAAATAGAGACCTCATAAGCAATGAGGTATAAGGTACAAGTTATCCTTATTTCACCATATCATAACCTCAAACATAATCAAAATTGAGTGTTCATGATATTAGGGATCATACACGAGTATTTGGTTTCAAAATTAATAGATCAAAATTGAGTTTTCAAATTAAGGTCAGATCCTAGTATCAACTTTCAAAATTTAGTGATATTCATTTTCCCATGCATAAGCTACCCATAATCGTGACATCAAGTGGTAAAAGGTCATGAGAATGACCACATTATGAGATGAGAAGACTACCTAATCTTCATCTACATGGGTGGCTTAGGATTGTCCTTAAAGAAGAGATGAGATGCTAGAAAACTCTCTAGGGTTTCACAAGAGAACCTTTAGGTCTAGTTATGGATCAATTAAGGCCAGGTAGAGTGGGGGATCTCAACCACCATGAAGACGGATAGGAGAAATTATGCCAGGACCCCGAGCCTAGACACCTCAATTTTCACCATTATGGACTTTAGGGTTTTTTGGGTGTAAGAGACCTGAGAAATTATTTACTTAAAGTATATGGGAGTGTGAAGGCTCTGATACCAACTGCCAGGGAACCGTTCTTACCCCAATACCAATCCTACTGCCTAGACAGTAGTAAGAGGATTGAAGCGCCCGTCCTTGAGTGGGCCAAAATGATCTATCACACTGGCATATACAATAAGAAATAAATAACTCAAAAAACTGGATAATTAAAGAACTAACCCAATATGGAGATATATCTGATTTATCTTTGTCATCAGAGTGTATGAGTGCGGAAGCGATCTTATTCAATATTCCATTTGTATTGCCTAAAATCAAGAAAATCATGACACAATCATGCAATTGCACAGTACACTATCAAAATCAAGCAAAGCAATTTATAACTAAATATGTATACTTGGCAGGACTTATATTCAAAAGAAATAATTTGCAAAACTAACATTTATTCGACAAGTTTTTAAAGTAATTCAACTTTTATTACGAGTTCTCATTGTGTTGTAATTTGAGAAGCATGCTTATATATTATGTGTGAATTTTTTACCCCAACGTGATGAAGAAGGTCATTAGGCTCCTTATCACCATAGGAACATAGGAGGCCAATGTACAAGTCCCACCTCCAAATGAGGGGGTTGTTGTACTCAATATCAACATTATCAACATTGTCAGTATCATCATCATTATCAATATATGGGCAGTCATAATGGGCATGCAATTTATGTTTTCATGTTTTCCAAAATATTTTATAGAAAAATAGAAGACTAATCATAGGGAACAGTAGCTCATCCAAGTAAATAGCCAAGCATACGGTCAAGAGATACATAAAAGTATCTTCAATATAATCAAGGAGGAATTATATAATAATGTACCTTTTACCAAGGATTTTGAGTGTAGATCAACAACAAATATTTAGACCCTTTGAGTCAGATCCTAAATCACAAGATTGGATCAAGGGTCAAGATCACGATGTTCAAAATATCATATTTCAATATTCAATATTAGGGTTACACTTTTCCAATGACAACCTTAGGGGTGGGTCATTCACTTATAATCAAACCGTATCTCAATATGTCCAACATTTCTTCCAGTGTCATGTATTTTTGAGTGTGAATGACATACTTAGGTTTTCCAGGATCATATGTGTTAACCCTAATTTTCATGATCGATATTCAAGTCATAATCCAGTCTTTAGATCATCATCATGTTCTAACATTATTTGTATTCAAGATCAAATTGATGGGTCAAAACTATATCAACTATTTTGCAAGATTAAGATTACTCATCATCAAGATTATAATCAAGATTGAATCAAGTAAAAAGGTCTAGATTACTACTGATTCATTTTCTAAGAGTAGATGATTCAAAATATATTAGATGTAGGTTACAAGATACTCATCAGAGTCCAAATCTAAGGTTTCCAATGATTCATCATGATTATGAGTCATTTGACAATTTAAATATGCAAAAAGATCAAAGATCTAGAGCTATCAGTGAGAAACATTCATAATCTGGTCTTAAAAGTATTTTTAATGGATTCAATGGATTTTCCTGATCCAAATTGACTATTTACATGAATTATTTGGAGCTAGTATGCAATTATTATGATTTGAACAAGATCAGGGATTTTAATGCTTATTTGTCAGAGATGAGCACAATACCTTAATTTAAGAAATTTGATGACCGTTTGATGAACAAGGAATGACTAAGATGGATCCATGCAGACGAGGTGTCTTGCTTGGTTCCGGGTCCGGTCCGATCCTTGATTGGCTGGTTCACCCTTTGATTTACTGGCTTGCTTCATAGTTTGTTTGGACGGGGGATTTCCCCCTTGAACCAGCGGGTCGGGACTCCATCTCCTCCTGAACAGGTCTCGCGTGAGCCAGAAGCTTGGCGGAGGACCTTTCCGACGTAGAGGAGCTCCGGGAGAAAGGAGCTCCATTGGCGGCAGAGAGATGGTTGTCCGAGCTTGCCTCAGCCTCACGAAGATGATGGGGGGCAGAGAAAGGGTAGAGGAGGCAAGAATCGTGACGGCACAAAGGGCCATGTGTGGCGGCGTTGCACCAGCAATAGGTTATCGAAGAGTAATGATAGAGCACTTGAGGCTGCGATGGCACAGGAGGATGATCTCTGAGGAAGATGTGCTTGCTGCAGACCTTGGGGGGTCCTTTTATATCATCGGGCTAGGGTTAGGGCTAGTTCATTTGAAATAAAGGTCATGGACAGAGTGAGACAGAAGATCAAAGAGCTCATTTTGGCGGCTGGATAGAGAACGAAATATGGTAAAAAAGGGTATGGTCGAGTTCAAATTTGCGAGACGAGCGATTCTATCCGCTCATATTTTCAAACAGGGGTCGTGAGCGGAAGGTCGGTCGTTTGGCCGCATTAACACCTCCCCGCAATTAGCGGGAGGTTGAAGATGACACAATGGTCATCAGATCCAGCCTGGATCCATGGGAGGCAGATCCCAGGTCCAAAACACACCCCCAATGCCT
The DNA here is from genome assembly GCA_963693085.1 of Alisma plantago-aquatica. Lineage (NCBI taxonomy): Eukaryota > Viridiplantae > Streptophyta > Magnoliopsida > Alismatales > Alismataceae > Alisma > Alisma plantago-aquatica. The sequence continues at coordinate 5,602,907 of OY856409.1, read as the reverse complement.
TGCCCTGGATAGTTTATGTGTAAAAACTAATTAAAAAGGCAAATGAAGGGGGTTTCAATACATTATCTTCAAAAATTTATAGACCGGTGTAGGAATGTCCAAATGAACTGAAATTTGGACCATAGCTTCATGAAAATGTGGACAATATCTAGAAGAAGTTTTAGAACCAAATTATGAAGTTTTATGGAAAAATTTACTTCATTGGATGAAGTAACAAATAAATCAAATATATGGGGTCTCAAAGTGTATAAAATTCACATTGATCACTAAATTTTGGATTTGAGTATCAACAATAATTATGAAGACAAGAAAAAAAATTTATTTGAGACCATGAGAGAAAATATTGAGGTCGAAAGAGTAATATTTCATTCTTATGCTAAAATCATTTGTCACATGAGCAGTTTTCCCGGTTGTACCTATTGTCTAAGATCTTGTTAGCATACATGTTCAGACTATGTGTAAAATTCTCGTTCAATATGTAGTTGTAATAAATGTTGTAACAACTCATGTAGTAATCCATTTACATGTTGAATGTTGAGATATGTTGTGTGTTGTACGTTCATGTATGTGTATTATAATTCTGCATCATACTCTTAAATGATTGTCTAACATTTTCGGGTTTGTCCTCTTGGACCTTCTAAGTCTCGAGACGGAAACATCTAGGGATGATACAACATACTATGTGGCTTTTCTTTTGATCATCTTCTTCTCTCTTCGTGAAAGTGTTTAATGGATGACTTGATTTTCCAAATATACCTTGATGTCATGAAACTAAGCATGTTGTCGTCATTATGTGTGTTTTCAATGATCATTAAATAGGTAGGTTGAGAAAGTTTCTTTTCTATCATTAAGCATGCTACTCTTCTATTTCTTTATCAATAAACTTACAAAAAGGGGGAAGCAATGCTTTAAGTAAAATTTATCTATTCAACGCTCATAAAATCATTGAAAATTTGTTCCATGCCGTTGTGATGGATGCACGTACATTGTGAAAAATGGTTTGGTTCTTGGTGAACCAAATATGATAAAGGATAACTATAGATATAAGTTTCTTCTTTTATATGTTAGCTTCATCTAATCTTCTATGCAAGTAGGATTAATGAAGGTTATTGATCTAGCCCTATACCATTATTCTATAGAAAAATGGCACCCTCGGAGAATGTGCTTAACTGTCCTAATACTAAATGTGCAAAGGAGGGATCTTGAAGCTAGATGAAATCCTCTTTTTTACAAGAAATCTTCAGTTGCAATTTTTCCATGCAATATCTTCTGGTACCTCACTTGGATTCTTTAAGGAGACTTGGTGTTCCATAGAAAACAAGCCCAATTCACTTTAGGAAATATTGTAATATAGATCTACCACCCTCCTTTAAGGGCGAATTATTGGAGATCGTTGAAATGATAGAGGTCGTTGCTAGCTCATAAATGAAAACAAGATAAAATATTGTTCATCTCTTCTTCTTCATGAACACAAGGGATATTCCAAGCATTCTCTTGGATGAATGCACTTTGTTTCTTTACAGGTTTCATATTAGTTTGCAGCATCAGTGACCTGGAGGCTTTAATACACTGATTGGGGAATTTACAATGGATCTAAGGGTCATTCCATAAGGAAATAGTGTCCCCTATCCCTATCTTGTATTTTACCATTTATCATGAAATTGTCTATAAATATGAGGATAGATCTCTGTGTCCATCTTTGACTCTATTAGGATGTGAAAGTGTCACAGCCTCAAAAGAGAAGGTCGAGTCCCCTTATATTTTGACCTAGGAAGCAATGGTGGCCAAAGAATCTACAAATGCAATGTGTTCTCTTTTGATGAAGTGAAAGGAGATATGCTTTAAAGTCTCGAGCCAAAGAGCACATCTATTACTGATGTAGAACCAAGTTTTGATAGTGTGTCTTCTAAATGTTTTTTTTCTTGACATATCATAAGAAGGGACTCCCCTAAGACATGTAGTTGGTGTGCCCCAAGTTGTCTGGAAAGCTGAAGTCCTAAGTATAAGCTTCATACTGAGATGCATTAGTAGTTGCATTGAACTACAACCATATTTCCACCTATAGTTGTTCTCCTTAGGGCTTTTGAAGGACCACTCATTGTGATTGATTGCTCCGTCAAAAAAGATCATCCATAACTCTTGTTCCACTGTAATAATCTTATCATGTTGGTTGATCATCCCTATGTATTCATCTCGGAACTCATACCAATATCTAACTTCTGCCATGATTGAGTAGTGTGCTAGTTAATGGGTCAGTGCTTTAGCTTTGACTAACTTCATTGGTAGATAGGTTATGAAAAACTCTAAAAACATTACCCACCATTTGGCATATCATCCAGTAAGTGTAGGGTGATCACGCAAATAATAAAGAGGTTTGTTATTGTCTATTAACTATAGAGGATACATCATATCATGGCCTAGGTTCCTTGTTGCATGTATCAAGTCCATACAATACTTTTGAATTGTAGTGAAGTTGGCCTTGGGGTCACATTTTAGATTGAATGCTCGTAATCAATTACTGTTTGAGGCATAACTCCTCCCATTAAAATTTTGTAGACTGACAAGCATGAGAGGGTACAGTGGAACTTCTGGTCCCAACATTGATAGATTGGCAAGGTAGTCTTTAAGCTTATGAAGTGCATCTTTGCGTTGCTTGTTCTATCCAAAGTCCAAGTTCTTCTTGAGCAGCTTGAAAATAGCATCACACATAGGTGTGATATTGGCAATGAAGTGACTAATGTGCTAGAGATGATTGAGTGGGCCTCATTTTTCCTTCTCTATTCTGGGGAAGGGTATATCCCAAATATCCTAAGCATTTTCATGGCCAACTTTGATTCCTCCCTTACAGACAATGTACCAAAGTAAGTTACAGGATGTAAACCCAAAAGGTTCACTTAGATAGATTAAGGGATAGGGAGAATTGTCACAATAGTTGAATAGCTTTTTCTGATTGGTGATCTGGTCTTCTAGAAATTTATATATGCCGATCATTTCATCCATGTAAACCACTACCTTCTTGTGCATCATGTCTTGGAACAGAGCGACCATTAACTATTGATATGTGGCCCTGACATTCTAAAAACCAATCAACATGATGCAATATAAAAACATTCCCCATTATGTAAGTAAGGTTGCCTCCTATTTATCTTCCTTGGTCATATTGATGTAATTTTCATTAGAGAATACTTCCACAAAATTGAGTAATGTGTGACCGGATGAATTGTCCATGAGTACATTTATGTGCGAAAGTGGAAAGTCATCCTTAGAGGATTCCCTATTGAGATAGTGATATCCACACTCATTCTTACGTTCCTATCCTTCCTGGGAATAGATACATTGTTAGTGATCCATGTAGGATAACTGACTGGATCAAAAAAATAGTGGTGTACTACTTTCGAAATTCTGTCCCGATCTTGAGGCTTAAGTCTAGTCACATCAACCCAACCTTTTGCTTGACACGAGAAATGCCAAGGATAATAGACATTCGGTGAATTGTGATTTCCTTATCCAATAATGTCATGTCAGAGCCGATCCACACAAACACATGTATGAATTGACGTAAAATCTCTATCAACCGATCTTTGATATTCTAATGTAGATGCACCCCTATTTTGAATTTGCATTTTTCATGGCCAAAGCTAAGATTTACCGCATATATCATGTCTTTAATATGAAAAGGCTAGTGTTCCTTCATCATATAGTCTAGGGTGTGGACATCCTTGCAGTCTTCATCATTTCAGATGGACAACTTTTGTAAAATTGTTAGCAAAGTCTTGGAAAGCTTGCTCATCTTTAGATATTTTTGGATTTTATAAATTTGTCACTTTTGAGGTTATTGTCAATGTTTCAATTTAAGGATTTTGTGGGGGTAAGTACAGATGTGACATAGCATGACATACTATACGCTCTGGGTCCACTGCCACATCAGGATGTTATTCCTCTAATAGGATTTTTTAAGGTGTGAGGGGGAATTTGGTCTTCAATATGTTGTATTCATCCAAACACCAAATCTAAGCTATTTCAATATTCATCACAAGCTAGATGAGTGATTGTGGGACTTCTACAGCTTTTGTGTCAAAGCGATAAGTGTCCCCATCCTTTAATCATGTTAAAGGAAATGTCTCAATGGTCCCACGTAATGTCGTAGTCTTTTTCCATGACATCGATAATGGTATCTCTAGAGATATCTCTATTAGGCCAATAGGGGAAAATCCACAAATGGTCTCATCTGGCTACATTAGATGGAAACTCCACCTCTTTAGATGTCTTTTTCATATTTTTAATCATGTGAAAGATATCCTCTTGGCAGTGTTTGATGCTTTCTTTGACATCTAACTACTCATGGCACAACTTGTTGACTATAGGGTTCAACATGTGCTTTAGGGTTTCCTCATTTGGAGGGATGATCTTCTCTTTAGACATTTGGTTATTATGTGAGATTTGGATGCCCTAGATGTTTCTAGAGATGACAAAGATCTCCCCTACATTTTCTATGATCATGGAGTAGTCCTCTTAGTTTTTCTCATGTGCCTCTTACACGAGGTAAGTCATTGTCACGGGGACAATGGACTTGGTGATGTTGATTCTTCTTGAGTTATAAATATAGAAAAGGGAAAGTAAGGATGGAGACCTATATGTTCTGGGTTGAGGTCCCATCTATACAATACCATAAGTTGACACTCTTCATCTATCCAAATGTGTTTGCTTCTCTCCTCAGATCTCGAGTTAGTAGTAGATAGTTGTGATAGCCTCTGCTAGTCAAGTCCATTGTAGTGGGCCACAATGTTTTGATCTTCCAATATGGAGTCCACCTAGTGATTTGACGACATCAATAGTATGGGACATAGAATCCCAAGCCCAACCCATTTTTTCTTGGAGGAATATAGATGATCACTATATGTCTAGTCTCCAAACCCTGATCCAGATGTATATGCATCTCCCACAACTATTGAGTTCATATCGGTGATGGAGAATATGTCTTCATGATGTTACCCTATCTTGGCTTCATCATGCTTACCAAAATGACATAATATCTTTATTGGATAGAGCCAATGACCATTGTGCTTCTGGAAAATTTCTTGATGGCTTGGTCCAATGGAAGGATGAACCGCTATGTTGGCTCTTTTGGTAAGGATATGATATCTACCATGTTGGAAGACGAGGAATCTCTTTTGATGTGGTTTTTTTGACCTCAACGGATTTGATTAGGTCTTGTAGGGAATGCTTGAGTGTAAGACAAGAATTCGACTTGTTCCCCTTGCCATGATGGAAGTCACAAAAGGATTTGGCATTGCATCTCTTCAGAAAAGGGTTAGGGGGCTCCCTGATAGCGATAAACTTTAATAGATGCTTTATATCCAACATTATGGTATTCAAGGAAGCTCCTAATGGAGTGAACTTCCTTTTTATCTTGCAAGGTTCTTTGGATGTAGGATCGAAGGCTTCTTGGTATTCTTGAGGTGTCATATTTCCCATTGCCAGAGGAGCATTTGACGTCACTTGTTTTATGAGTAGTTGAAATAGTGGTGGCACGTACCCATAGTAGTTTTTTGATGACCACACAGATAGTGGAGGCATATATTGTTGATAGTTGCGGGTTGGAATAATTTGTGTATTTTGATGATGGGATGTAGGGACATTGGTTTCTAGATCCAATGCCATTTGTTCTGGAAAAATCTGGACTGCTACATTAGCTATGGTCCATTTGGACTTCTGATTGGCTGTTGTAGAGGTGAATTGTGGCTGCAAAGTGAGGCCTATATTTTGATAGACCCCTCTCTTGATGGAATTCTCAATTCAAACTCCTACTTGTATGAGTTTTAGGAAGGTATAATATGTTTATTGTGACAAGAGAGCCTCGAGATATGGTGTGGTTATTCTAACCACCATATTTGTGGCCTCTTTGTCTGTTGGATTGAACAATAACTGGGTGGGCAACTCTCTCCATCATTCTACGAACTCAAGGAAGCTTTTCTGCGTCTTTGGCTTTAGCAACTACATACCTTCCTTGAAGGGGACTTGGTGTAGATTCCATGCATATTGGTCAATGAAACTTTCAGAAATCTTGGCTCAGGTGGTGATGGTCATCATGTCTTTCTTGTTGCATGATGCCCAAAAGGGGCCTATCAATGTTTGTTCAAAGAAGAAGATTATAATTATTTCATGGTCTTGGACTTCCACCATGTTAGAGTCGATGCCTAGAAAAGGACAATTGGGTCTCCTCTTTATAGAGTACTCATGGGACTTATACATGTTTAGGTTGTTTGTTAGCTTTTCATCTAGGAAATGGAAGAATTCACTGACGATTTTTATATAGTCATTCTTCCCTTCTGTCGAATTGATTTTCTTTACAATATTTAGTAGGAGGGGGTCAGTTATGGCTAGTTCCAAGACAGTAGCTTCTTGGTAGGTGTCCACTTCCAGTATCATTGAAGGTTTGATTGTTATTAGAAGTGTTGGATCTAGAGCTCTAGAGGGTGGGTGAATAGAGTTTCAAAATTCTCTCAAGATAAGTTAGACCTTCAAATTATATCAATCAAAACCAATACATTAAGTGCAATTTGAAGTCCTAACTAAACAAGCATAGCAAGGATGAGAGAAAATGAAACAAGTATTTGGACAAGTTGGTTTAGAGTGGTTCCACTCTCCAAACTAGGAGAGAGTCAATCCACCTAGAGAGGTCAACCTCTAGGACTTTGCAATCCGTGTATTCTTATATTCCATTCATAAAGAGATACAAGCAGATCACCATACATCCAAGGACTTACCTTTTCAAGACAAGAGTCTTCCACCTACACAAGGGCTTACCCACTTGATCAAGATGTCTTCATCCTTCAACATGGACTAACCCACACTTGCATCAGGTCTTTTTCCTTGAAGGAATTTTCCCACTCTTCTAAAAATCTTGGCCTTGCCCTTCTCCTTCACATAGAGAAGATCTTCACCTCTTCTTCAACCTTGAAGAAGAACAAAAATAGCTTCATTTTCACTCGTAGTATCTTGCTTCACCTTTTCTTCTTTGATTAAAGGGGTAGGGAAGATGGGATGGAATGAGATCTTTACAAACACAAGGAAGTAGCTCCCTTACAACTGGACTAACTCACTCATAATCACGAAATGAAATGCAAATGAGAGAAAGAAAGGGGCTCAAGGAGTTGAAACACACTCAACTATAGGAAGGACTTAGAATAGCATGAATGAGCAAACTTGGAATGAGCTCCAAGGGGTCCTATTTATAGATGGGGGTGTTTCCTTGAGTGTTGGATCACTTAAGGGAAATATATTGTTGTTTCCCAACTTATAATGGATCTATTCTTGCTCAAAACAACTCCAACCATTATAATCACTTTTTCTATGTTTTTCATACAGTCAATTTGGTTGAGTTTCAATAAAGATAACTCGACCAATCCACTAAGTGACAAATCCAATTTTCAAACTATCCGTCAATTTTGTTCTGGAAAACTCGACCGATGATTTGAAATCAATTTTTCTTAGTTGAACGATCGGTCAAGTTCTGTGAGTGTGCAACTCAACCATTTGGTCTCTCCAAAAAATCCATCACTGGATCAGTCGCATTTCCAACTCAACCGATAAACAGCCTGTGAAAAATTTTCTAAATTTGTGTTTGAGTTATCAAACATTGGAATTAAGTGTCCCTAATTTTTTTCTCATCGTAGTTACAAGTCATATCATCAATACAAGTGATTAAAAAAATCACATAAGGTTATTTGGAGTGATTTCCCAAATCACACACTTGCATTTCTTTTAACTTGAACTATCTAAGCTAGGCTTGTGTAATTTGATCATTTTCATGTACCTAAAGCCTAAAATCAATCTTGAACAAACATATTAGATACATAGGAATGGAATGGTTAAGTCATTATCAAAATATTGGCAATGTATAACTCTCAAGTCAACATTCTCTACTTTTTGACAATGACAAACCAATCCCCAATCATATTTAAAAGGATATGTAAAGTTATTCCTTTGCCTTGTGAATTGCAAGGGGGTTCAAGATTTGAATAATGTGAATTGTTCCCCTATCAATCTATGCTTACGCTTACCTGCATATTTAGTTTTTGTACACAAAGAAACATGACATATATACTATATAATCCTTTAGAAAGTCACATGATAAGGCATATAATGAACAAGAAAAGGATCACATAGGTAATAAAAGAAATATGGTTGAGCTTCCAAACATTGAACTCCTCTCCCCCTTTTGACATTATCAAAAAGTAATAGGGTATAAGAGCATAGACATGGGTCTTCTCCAATCACAACCAAACATACATCCACAACATGCAATCTCAAAACATACACCAAATAGAGATGAGAGACACATACATTCTAAGTCATAATCAAAAGTTGGTAAACATGGCACCAACTCATGAGATATAGTAAATAAAAGAGTAAGTGTACAAAGGATTAAGATGACAACCTAGAAAGCATATTCTCATAAACAACTGCAAGACAAAATGGTGAAGACAAGATGATAAAATAGTACAACTCAGAAAATTTGCCCATATGTTTTTAATATAAAAGAGCTTAGAAAGATATTAATGATCAACATCTAGACTAAAAACTAGAAAATCTAAACGTCTAGGTCATCTATGTCCACATCATCAACATCATCATCAGAATCCTCTAGCTCATAGTCATCATCTCCATCTGAAGGTGCAACAGAGATAGCAACATCACCAGAGGCACCAGCAAAACCATCAGATCCATCATCATCCTCAGAAGCCTCCTCATCAACGGCAACAGCCTCCTCATCAACTTGGTTAGGCATCTCCTCATCAGCAGGAGAACCAAAACCACGATCGGGCCAACGTGTATTCTGCACAGTCCAAGACATGCCCAGAGCATGAACATTGGCCTGTGAGAAGGAAGGAGCAGAAGTACCTAGACCAGCAAGCAAGGTGGCTAAGGGGCCAGCAATTAGAGATAGCACTCCAGAGGTTGATCCACCAACAGTAGAGGGTGTATCAGCAAAAGTAGCAGGTGGATGGGCTGGGTAAAAGTTATCATATGGATAGTATGCATAGTCACCTCCTAGGTAGGGTTGGTAGGAAGGATAAGGATGTGCATAGGATAGATTCATGTTTGACATGATGGAATAGAGATCCGAATGCATGTTGTGACATCCCAGGATTTGAGGCCTCGAATAAAAAAAAACTTAAAAGGAATGATTGGAATACCCATATCACCAAGGTGCATCTCCTTTTTCGGGAACCCATCACTAAAGAACTCCATAGTTAAGTGTTCTCAGCTTGGAGTAGTACTGGGATGGGTGACATGTCAGGAAGTTGATCCTGGCATGCACGTGGGTGAGGATAAAGCATGCAGTTAAGGCTAGTGGTGGTGTGTGGAGACATTCGTCATTCCTAAAACTCTACTAGAGCCTTGGGAAGTGGGCCTGAGCATTACAAATGGTATCAGAGCCATAACCCCTCCAGTAGGTGGGGCCCACATGGGCATGGCATGCCAGTCTTGAGCCGTGCAACCAAGACATGTAGGAAAGGGTTGTCCATGGTTGACGTAGCCACCCTGCGCTGGTATTCCATGATTCGGAGTTGGGTGTCCATGGGCCATTGTGGGTCTGCACTGAAATGGGGTCAGATTATGAGGTCATATAGTTGAGCCTTGACGAGGACGTCAAGAGTCTAAGTGGGGGAGATTGTAACATCCCAGGATTTGAGGCCTCGGATAAAACAAACTTAAAAGGAATTATTGGACTACCCATATCAACAAGGTGCATCTCCTTTTCTGGGAACATATCACTAAAGAACTCCATAGTTAAGCGTGCTCAGCTTGGAGTAGTATTGGGATGGGTGACCTGTTGGGAAGTTGATCCTGGCATGTGCGTGAGTCAGGATAAATCATGCAGTTAAGGCTATTGGTGGTCTGTGGGGACAGTCATCATTCCTGAAACTCTACTAGAGCCTTGGGCAGTGGGCCTGAGCATTACACATGTGCTCCTAAACCTGAAGGGTATACGCATGTTGATGCATCATGTAGCCCATAAGGGTTTCATTGGATACATGGAACGAGGCACAAACATGTCAGGTAGGTTGAGTTGGAGGAGGTGCACGAGTGTTGGTAGAGGTAGAGGCACCAGGTGTGGTAGATGATGGGATAAGCACAAACTTCTAAAGTGCGGTCTCACTGATGCAAACTCCTTTACCAACAAGTTTGTAGTGAAGGTCATGGAAAAGAGATTTTCCAGTGGTAAGTTGAAAATGACCACATATCAGGGCTGGGTAGGGTGAGTGGGTGCCAAGGGTGTTCTTACCTGAGTCAAAGCAGGTCATATGGTGGAGAACATACTACTATGTTCTTCAAGAGACAAAACATAATTACCGTAGTGTTTTCTGCAATTTCAGTCTGATTTTTCTTGGGATGAGTATTGTAGTTAACAACTAAGGAAAGCATGCGGTTCTTGAGGTCTAAGGCAAAGGAGGGAAGGGTACACTTATTCCTATATGGGAATTGAGGCTTCTTCTAGCTACAATTTATGAATATCAGCGAGAGTAAGATCATATTGCTTGTAGAAGGCCTTAGACTCAAGTAGGTCAAAATACTCAGGGTAGCCCTTCCTCTAGGTGTCAGTCACTTCAGTACCCAAAAAGAAGATGTTCAGGGTATCCTCAGAGACTCAGAATTTCTTCCCGGCAATCATGGATGTGAGGACTACTTGAGAATTGGGTGGTTGTACTAGTATCACATAATTCCATTGCAAGCTAGCATAGAATTCATGAAAGGCTTTTGTTCTAGTTATTGAATTGTAGTAGCATAAGTGTGTGACACACAAGGTGGAGAGGTGGCGATTGTAAAGCAACTCGGCTACTTGACTAATTACTCTTTGTCTATGTGGGGTTGGCTCAAAATTGGCATGGAATGGAAAAGGATTCCAAGGAAGGAGCTCCTTGTACCTATTTAGAGCCTCATTGGAGACAAAAATTGTATCGTCAAAGGGTATGAGACGCGGGTTGGAAGACAGTGATGGTGCTCAAGTTGGGGCCACCCTCTTTCTCCTGTTGGACACCATGGAGACAAAATGGAGGGGATGGACAGATCAAAAGAAAGAGAAACACCACCAAAACCCGTCCACCTACCTAGGGTTGATAGGAAAGAGGTAAAGGAAGGTCTATCTAGGTCAAAATGGGGCTAGAGAGAGGAAGGTCGGGGTAGGGTTAAGAGCTTGAAGGAGCGGGAGGTTGAATGAGTCAATTTTTCTCTAGTTGAGAGGGAGAAAAGTCAACCGAACCTAACTTATGTTTGCTCCAGCCAAGTCATTGGTTGACTTATATGACTTGAAAACTCGACCGATACGCTCTTCAAAAAGCTCTCAGCCTTTGATTGTTGAGTTGGCAACTCGACCGATGGTCCCACTGAACCAACATTAGAAATTCTAGTTTCTAGACATTTGAGTGCTAATTAAATTTATTTTTCAAGTCCATTTTGCATTTTAAACATACTTAGGTACATATAACTCATCATTTGGTACATCTTTTAAATAAAACAAGCATTTGCAGAAAATACCCTAAAATAAGGCAAAATGAACATGAAAATTGATTTTTAGGCATATTAGCAAGCAATGGTGATCAAAACATAGGCAAAACATATAGGATAGAAGACCACTAGCTAGAAGGCATATTAGATTCAGTCAAAGCAGTTATGAGTAGTTTAAATCTATAAAAAGTTAAATTTCTCTCTAGCTAGATGTTTAGTGAAAATGTCCGCCAATTGATTTTCCGTGTCAACATGCGTGATATAGATATTATTTTTGGCAATGTGATGTACTATGCAAGATAGGACTAAAATGATGGTGAACCTCTATATGCTTAGATCTACTATGCAAGATAGGACTATATGACATGTTAATTGCACTAGTATTATCATAATAGATAGGATAAGCATAAAAATGAATGTTAAAGTCTTGGAGCATTTGCTTCATCCATAGGACTTGGGCACAACAACTCTCAGTTGCAATGTATTCAACCTTGGTGGTTGATAATGCCACAAAACTCTATTTCTTAGAGAACCAATACACCAAGCATGGTCCTATGAGAAAGCAAGTGCCACTTGTACAGTTTCTTTCAATCAATAATCCTGCATAATTTGCATCATAATAAGTTGTAAGTGTAAAGTCCCTTGACTTGGGATGACATAGACCAAAATTTGGAGTTTTGGCTAAGTACCTTAAAATCCTCTTAATAGCTATAAGATGTGATCTCTTTAGGATTTTATTAAAAGTGAGCACACAAGCCAGCACTAAACATTATATCAGGTTTAGATGTTGTTAAGTAAACTAAACTTCCGATCATACCTCTATAGAGCTTCTCATCTACCTTCTCACCTTCTTCATCCTTATCAAGTTTGGTGGTTTTTGACATGGGTGTGTCCATAAGCTTGGTGGTCTCCATCCCAAAGTGCTTTAGTAACTCACTTGTGTACTTGTCTAGGTTGATGAAGTTCCCATCTTTAGTTTTCTAGATTTGAAAACCAAGGAAGAATGTGAGCTCACCCATCGTACTCATCTCAAATTCACTCTGCATAAGATCACAAAATTCTTTGCAAAGATCAATGTTAGTTCTGCCAAAAATTATATCATCAACATATATTTGAATGAAAAAAAAAATTTAGAAGTGTGCTTTAGAAATAAGGTAGAATCTACTTTGCCCATGATATACCCATGATCTATCAAAAAGTTCTTAATTTCTCATACCAAGCTTGAGGTGCTTGTTTGAGTCCATAGAGAGTGTTTTGCAATAAATAAACATGGTTAGATAAACTATCATGTTCAAAGCCCGGGGGTTGTGCAACATACACTTCCTCCTCAATTGTACCATTCAAAAATGCACTTTTAACATCTATTTGATATAGAAGAAAGTTTTATAACTAGTAAAATCAAGCAACAGTTGAATGGACTCAAGTCTAGCTATAGGTGCATATGTTTCATCAAAATGTATACCTTCCTACTGATTGTAGCCTTAATCCACTAACCTTTCTTTGTACCTTACCACTTTTCCTCTTTCATCTAGCTTGTTGTGTTAGACCCACTTGGCGCCAATGATCTTGCTATCACTTTGTATTGGCACTAGGGTCCATACGTTGTTCTTTTCAAATTTCTCCAACTCTTCTTGCATGGCTAGGATCCATTCATCATGTCTCCAAAAGCTTCTTTTACGTTATTTGGCTCGAATTGCGAGATGAAGGCGTTGTTGGCTTGTTCTTTGTTGAATGCAGCCCGCGTCTTCACTCTTTCAAATCGATCACCTAAAATCAGCTCTTTTGGATGATTCTTTTCAAATTGGGGAGTTGGATCCTTCTTCACTTCATCTTTCTCTCCTTCTTGAGTTACCACCTCTTTTCTCTATTGGGTGATGTTGAGTTCTTTTAGAATAGGAATTACCTCACCTGCAACATCATCATTTGGAACAATATCTTTGGGAACAGAGGGGTTAGTCTCAATAAACTTAACATTTATAGATTCTTCTACTTTAGGAAGATCAACATTAAACACTCTATAAGACTTGCTAGTAGTTCTATAGCTAAGAAAGAAAGCCTTGTAAGATTTCAGATCAAACTTGTCGAGAGAATTTTACCTATTGAAAACAAAACAAGGACATCCAAAAATATGGAAATACTTGATAGAAGGTTTTCTACCACGCCATAGATCCTAGGGGGTCTTCTTTAAAGCAGGATGTGTAAAAACCCAATTTTGCACAAAACATGAGGTATTGATGGCTTCAGCCCTAAAGTTCTTTGGAGTGTCATACTCTAAAAGCATGGTTCTAGCCATCTCCTATAGTGACCTATTCTTCCGCTCTACAACCCCATTGTATTGAGGTTTTTGAGGTGAAGAGAAGTTATGTGCATAGACAGATTCTTGACAAAAATGTTCAAAAAGATCATTTTCAAATTGTCCCCCATGATCACTATGGATAGATATGATCTGACAAGAAGCTTCATTCTCAACTCATTTACAAAAACTCGAGAAAACATCAAACGTATCACTCTTTGAAATGAGAAAGAAGGTATAAGTATATCTAGAGAAATCATCAAAAATAACATGGCAATACTTGGAACCACGAAGTGATTGAGTTCTCATTGGTCCAAATAGATCAATGTGAAGATTTTCAAGAGCACTCTTGGTACTAAGTACTCCTTTGGAATTGAAGGAGGACTTGCTTGGGTATAAGGTTGACATTCCTCATCCTTTTCAAAATCTAATTTGGGAAGTCCCTTGAGAAAGTGCTTTTTTTCTCAACCTCTTCAACTGATGGATATTTACATGACCAAGCCGACGATGCCAAAGATAAATATCATTTGAGTTGACTACTAGGCATCTATCAATAACATACTTAATAGAGTCAAGACCAATTACATAAAGATTACCACTTCTAGTTCTCTTATATATGACTTGATTGGTGAGGGAATTCAGAATCAAGCATTCAAAAAAAGTAAATAGCACAAGGTAACCAATATCACATAATTGACCTACATTAATTAAATTGTGATGTAGGCCATCCACAAAAAGAACATTCCTGATACACAAGGATTCACCTACATCACCCTCACCTTTAACCTTACCTTTCTTGTTGTCCCCAAAGGTAATAGAACCTCCTTTCGTTTTGGTGAAATTGTTGAAATGGCTTATATCGCCTATCATATTCTTAGTGCATCCACTATCAACAATCCATCTACCTTTATTCTGCAAGAAAGGAGAGTGTTGGTTCCCAACTCAAACTTTGGGATCTAGAGTTAGTTTGGGGACCCATTTCATCTTTGGGTTGGTCCCCTTAGGCTTGTAAGGACAATAAGTAGAGTAATGATCATCACACTTGTAATGAGAACAAATCATAGGGTTCTTAGTGTTAGAGGAGTCTCAAATGAGAATAGAGGTCTCCTTACTTTTTTTGTTACCTTTGGCTTTTTTCATGCCCTTAGGTGCTCCTCCTACAAATCCCAAACCACTAGTACCACTTTTTTTGTTAGAATGGTCAAGGATTTCATTAAGGGAGTTTTTCCCATTGAGGAATTTCTATAGAAAGGCCCTAAGTCTATGATTGTCATCATCAAGAGATATGATAGTAGAAGACAAACTAGCAATATGATCTCTACGATGAACAAGGTCGGCCTCTAAATAGAGGGCTTTAGTCAAATAAGAATCTTTCTCAAGAGAAATAGAATCAATATCATTACTAGTTAAGATATGTCTAGAATATAAATCATTAACTTGACCAAGAAACCTAGCATTTTCAAATTTAAGCACTTGAATTTCCTTAAGATAAACATCCCTCTCATCCCTACAAGCATCAACAATAAGCTTAAATTCACCATTTTTAGTTTTAAGAGTTTCAAGCTAATTTAAGCAGTTTTGGTTATCTTCCTTAGGAGTTTCAATGTTCTTAAGGTAGACACCATTCTCTACTTCTATTCCATTTTATTGGAGCTCAAGATAAAGATATTGGTCGTGCAAGTTATCAATGCGCTCAAGATTAGTTTTCTCATTAAGCTCGAGAATTTCAAGTTTACCATACAAATCATCAATAATTTTTCCTAACCTTTTTCTTTTAGATTTACATTTAGTAAAACAAGAACAAGTAGAAATAAGAATATCAATAAGAGTTTCCTTAGATAACTCATGCAAGCTTACCTTACTTACCTCACCAATTTCTTCACTAGTAGAGGCCATGAGTGCAAGGTGGCACTCTCCTTCTTAGGAGCTAGAGCCACTTGATGATGATTCCTCCTAAACTACATGAGATGCATTCTTGTGTCTTTTCTCCTTCTTTTCCTTCCTCTTGTACTTGATCTCCTTCTTGTACTCTTCCTCCTTCTTGGAATGGGACATTCACTCTTATAGTGCCCCTTTTTTTTGCTTGGAAACGCTTGTGCCCCTTTTCATTGATTTTTTGTAAAGGTATACAGAAAGAAAGTTCTGCTATCTATGTACAGAAGAAATAAATAAAGCAGGAAAAAGAAAAAACAAGTATAAGCTATACAACCCTCAGAGATCAGCTTCGATAATCCTCCAACAGAATTCTGTATTCTTTTTCCTATTCTCAAAGAAACAACAATTTCTTTCATTCCAAACATGGTAAAAAATATCAAGGCATGTGATGCACGATTTTTCCCTGGTGAGAAGTGTATAACGGTCATCCCAAGATCTTGGTGTGATAGTGATCCAGTCCTTTTTGACAGCATATCCCCAGATGGATTTAGTAAACCAGTAGTTCAGAAAAACATGCTCATTGTCTTTGTAATCTTCTTCACATAGCAAACATCTAAACATAGTATTCATACCGAATATCCTTAGCACATCTTGAACAGCCGTTCTGCCAAGGAAAATCTTCCACGCCAAAAAGCTATAGGGTCTGGGAAGGAATCTCCTCCAGATGAAATTTTCCCAACCATACTTAGTACCCTGCTCTCTGATAGAATCCCAACAAAGTTTTAGAGAAGGGGAATCAACTCCTTTGAACAACATATTATCCTTATCACTAAAAGCCATTCCCAAGTTAGCAATGAATACGTTAAAATCTTTGTGACTTCTTTTATTAACCAAAGACCATTTGTTATTACATATGAAGTTCCCGAGATTACCATATAAGCCAACACCCAACTTAATGATATTGCTAGGGCTAAGGAATTCAGCCAGAAAATTGCCTCTAGGGATCCAAGGATCTCTCCACACCTTAATTGAATTGCCATTACCAATTTTATAAGAAATATGGGGCAGAATATCATGTATAAATCTAAGACATTGCCTCCACATCCAGGACCCATTAGAACTATTTTGACTAGAATAGCATGTCTAAATCTAAGATAGTGCCCCTTTTATCCACACTTGTAGCATCTAGGAGTAGAGGAGGAGGATTGCTTTCCCTTGATGTGCTTGCCCTTGGTGTAGTTTTCTTCATTCTCACTAGGGCCATCATCTTCACTAGAGGATGGAGATGGCCTTCAAGCAAATTGTTTTTGAAGGATGACCGCCTCCACTTGTTTTTAAAAGCACTATCTTTGATATTCTTGGCTTCCTTCTCTTCTTTCTTGTCAAGCCTTGGCTCATGAGCTTGAAGGTTTCCAGTGAGATCTTCAGTTGGAATGTCACTAAGGCTCCTCACTTCTTCAATGGAGGTCACCTTTGACTCCCATCTCTTTGGTAGAGTCCTCAAGATCTTAGAATTGATTACACCTCTTTCAAAGTGTTTCCCAATGCATCAAGGCCATTTATGATCACATTGAGCCTAGAGTACATCTCCACAATCCCTTCTTTCTTTCCCATCTTGAAGTTCTCTAGAAGGTTTTTCAACATGTATATCTTAGCCTCCTCGACTTACATTGTGCCCCCATAGGTAATGCACAATTTATCCCAAATCTCATAGGCAGTCTCCCAAGATAAGATGCTCTTGAACTCCTTTTTGGGGTAAGGGTTTCATAGAGTATGCTTATGGATTTGGCATTGGGCTGAGCTTCTTTTAGTGCATCTTCATTCCATGTTGAAACAACTCTGGTTTGCTCCTTGCATGGTGTGACCATCACCTTCCACATATGAAAGTTCATGCCTTGAATGAAGAACTGCATATGCCTCTTCTAATAGAGGAAGTTGGTGTCATCAAAGATCATAGGATGCATGGAGAAGCCCCCTTCTAGGTTGAGTGAACCAAGTAGGTTTTCGTCCATCTCCTCATCTCGTGGGAGATTGTTGGAAAAGATCCTTAGCTCCGATACCACTTGTTGGATCTAGGGCTCTATAGTGGGGTTAATAGACCTTCAAATTATATCAATCAAAACCAATATCATAAGAGAAATTTGAAGTCCATACTAAGCAAGCATAAAAAGGATGAGAGAAAATGAAACAAGCACTTGGACAAGGTGGTTTAGAGTGGTTCCACTCTCCAAATAAGGAAAGAATCAATCCACTACCTAGAGAGGTCAACCTCTAGGATTCAAAAGTAAGTTAAACACTAAATGAGATGATATTGTGTTGTTAGGATATGAGTCCCCCAACACTCATCTTATCAGAAACAAACCTAAAATGACTTCCCCTTTTATCTGGAAATTCCATAGGAATGTTCCTTGCTTTTTGCAATCTTCTCATCAAGAAGGACACATGTGATAGTATCCCCTTTTTATATTATTCTTGTAAGTTTTTGGCATGTTACCCTATCATGTGTGAGTTAGTCAAGTTACTCAACTTCAACATGATACGTATAATCCAATTCCATGATAGAAAAAAATGTAAAATGGGTGGAAGAGGGAGTGACACGAAGTTCCTTAAGTAAGTGTCCCAAGAGGGTTATTTAAAATAGGTGGGGGTTCAAGTGGTTGATCAAGAACAAGGTAACATAATTGAGGATATTGATTATGCTCAATTGATCACTTTTCTCTCGAGGACATCCTTATCTAGTGTCATTCCCATTCAAAAACCCTAGGCATCATTAATTACATCAGAGTTTGAGGAGAGTCTCCTAAGAGTTCTTTCCTCTGGGAAGCGGTGATCAGTAAACCCAGGGGGAATCCTTGGCATGGTGCCTCTGAGTTTCTATGAAAATAGGTTTGAGTTATGGTCAAGTGTGGGTCATAATTCATGACCTTAGACATGGACATGTAAATCACACGATGGTATAGTTTATAGTTATAAAGTAGGGTATAGATGTAAGCATGGAAGGAGTTCGGTGTTACAATTTTAATATTAGTCCAGGACCATGGTGATGGGGGACCCATTATTGATAATTGATATCTCAATCAAATTTAAATAACAATCTGTCTCAATGGGGTTTCAAAGTAGAGTACCTTGAATGAAATGTGTTTATTCTTTTAGAGACTGCTAATGGAATTTTGCAAAAGGTTTGTAATATTTTAAAAAATGTTTGACTTGAAAACACTAGTAGTCTTTTACCAAAAGTTGTCCAGGTTTGAAAAGATTTTTAATTTATGAAATATTTGTAGAATACAAAAAGGTTGTTTGATTTGAAAAGATTGTTAATCTTTGAAAAGATTGTTTAGTTTGCAAAATATTATTAATTGTTCCAAATATTTTTTTGGTTTTGAAAATATTTCTAATATTTTAAAAGATTGTTAGTATTTTGGAAAGATTGTTAATTTTCCAAAAAGATTATATGATTTGATTTGATAAGATTGTTAATCTTTAAAATGATTATTTGGTTTGGTTTAAAAAGATTTGTTGACTATTAAAAGAGAGTCAGGTTGTGAAAATATTTTAACATTTAAAAAGGTTGTTGAATTTGAAGACATTGTGGAACTTTTTAAAATGTTTATTTGATTTGATTTGAAAAGTTTGTTAATATTTAAAAAGATTGTTTGGTTTTGAAAAGATTGTTATTCTTTAAGAGATTTTTTGGTTTTAAAAAGATTGTTAATCTTTAGTAAGATGGCTCTACTTGAGAAGATTGATCGATCTTCATGCAAAAGGGATTAGTGATAATATCAAGGTTTTTGGTAAGCAAAGAAAGATACTTGTAGATGAAGAATAATAACCCTCCCCTTCTAGACTATGAGTTTTTATCTGTCTTAGTTTCTCACTCAAACATGACCAACATAGTAGGGGTTGTTCCTTAACTCCTCTATGGGTGAAATAGCCACAAATATTGAAGGACCAACCCCTACTATGTACATCATGTTTTAAGAAAAATAAAAAGAAAGAAATAAAGAAAGAAAGTGGGGGAGGAGAACCTACAACCATGAAGAGGAAAGTGTGCTCAAAACCCATACCACAGGAAAAGAAAAAAGGGAATACAAATTGAAAATAGTAGGAACAATATATTCCAAAACTTCCGCTAAGATGGAAAGCCACGTAGCCCATTGGATCACTTTGATCCATGAGATAGAGGTTGGAAGATCAGATCAATGTAAACGAATCCCTAAACCCAATATAGAATAAAAGAAAACAAAAAAGAGAAACTGTGTAGGAAAAAAATATATAGAAAAACCCTAAAAATATTTCATCTATGAAAAATAAATAGTATTTTGATTCAAATCACCTTATAGGGCCCATTGGGGTCGCTAATATATTGTACCCTACCCAAGAAAATGCATCATGAAATACCTTCCCTTTTGGTAGAATAACTCATTCCGGTGGTTGCATGGAAGATAAAGAAGATGTTTGTAGTCACCACCGCATTTTATAAGGAAAATGAGGAAAAACAAGATTTATCATTATCAATTCATGATGGAAACTAATCTAGAATCTGAGTTGGATAATTGAAAATTAAATTAAACTATGAAATAGAATTTGATTCCAACAATCTTATTATCGACGAGGAAGGATGAGCACCCCCACTCACTAGATAAATTGATATCAAGTCATTTTCATACAGTTCAATGGTAAAACTCAATAAAAACATAAGGGATAATAAAAAACTTTACTTATAATCGAGCTTTTAGGGACAAATATGTATGTCACCTTCCCATCATTTCACTAAAAGTCCTATTTTTTAGGTAGATTGGGGTCGTAATCACCTCAAAACCTCCCATGGAAGATATCCCTTAGGAGTGATTAGGACCAATTCGTCAGATTAGAGAATGACTATAGGCATTATTTAAGAATAAGATCTAGTCTTGAACGCGTATGAACAATTTCATTAGATAGATAGTTTAATGTATAATATCCGAGCAGTATTGACAGTTAACAACATAGTTAAATTACTATTTTTGTAGCTTAATAGTATTAATGGAGATAGTGGTGTCATAGGAAGGATTCTCCGATCATGAATAATGTAAAAAGTAAAGTGGGAGGTAACTCAACCTTCTAGCTTCAATAGGTTTGAAAGACGTCTAGAATATGGTAATGGGGTATTTATAGGTGGATAATAGGGTTGGGGTTCAGGAAAGACTCTTCTAGAATAGAAGATGGATCACTCTATTGAATCATATATGTGGGATGCATGGATTGAGACAATCTACCATGTGGTGAATGGCTGAGATCTGTTAGGTATCTCAGGTTGGAAAATTTTTGTTTCATGATTGTCCAATAATTTTGCAAATAGAGACAATTTGGGATTATCCCTTAGATTTTAAAGGACAAGATAATTGATATTATGTGGGAGAAGGAATATTTTATACAAGAAAATTCAACAAGACAATTTTTGAGAAAGATCTTGTAAAAATTAGAATTGATGAATAATTTAAATTTTGATCCTGAAAAGAAGGTCTTTGTAGAAAGCCCAAAAATGGGTTAAAATGGGTGAATATAGGTGGATTAAATAAGTGAGAAAATATGATAAGATGTGAAAAATTGTGTGGAATGTAGAATGGATTCCACCATTGGACATAGAATCAACATTAATTGTGAATTTCTGCTGAGTGAAAAAAATGGGGTGTCAAAAAAACCATGTAATAACTCCTTTATCTCACTTTTTTCTTTCTTTTATCTTATTTTAGTTCTTCATTGGTCAAGATTCATGTTTTTTCATGGTGGATATTCTCCAAGTTTCTAGAGAGCCCTCATATTCTATCTTCCCCAAGATGAAGTAGATGTTGATAGATGAAGCTTTAGTGTAGCTCTGATGGGATGAATATGGCATTTTAAAAGTTGATCCAGATGTGGTCCTGAAGAGGAGTACCTATTTGGATGTTTGAAGGAGAATTGTTGATATCATCCAATTTTTTTTAATGTTATATTCATATTTTACCCTCCATTTCCTCTACTATCCATGACTTTAATATGATAAATTCTAATTTTACAAGTACAATTTATTATTTCATAGTGGTAATCATTTCTCTTTCTGTAGGGAAAATACCAAATTTTGTGTCTAATTACCTATTACATTGGTTGGAAACTGATGATCATAAGCCCAGGAAGCTAATTGACCTTCACTAGCCTGGAGGCCCAGCGATTCGATACTAATAAGTCCTGAATGGTATTAACCTATGGCAGGACTGACGGTCATAAAATGATGAGCTAGGGAGGCCCTCTAGTTTCTCTAGCCTGAAATTCCATTAGACTAAAATAAATGGAAGGGCAAGGACATCAACCAATGATCCTACAATTAATCAGTCATTAATTTATGGAATCATAGGACTAGAAATAGATGAAAATACTACCTCCATAAACCAATGAAGTTGCAAACCACCATCAACTTATGGACATCTTCTCCTTCTACCGCTGACATAGTTCATTCTGCAGTGCCCCAATGTATGTACCCTAATGCTTGGAGCACAAGTAAAGGTCTCATGCATTCAGGAACCTTGAGAATGCCACCACTACCTATAACTAGGAACCAAAACCTCTAGAAGACATCATATTTTTTTTTACCATGACGTATTGTCAAATTGGTACATGACGATCAACCTCCATTCACAGGTGACAGTAAAGGACCTAGTCTCAGTGGTTCACAAAAACAGGAGATGTTTGCTACCTAAATTTGTGAGAACAAAGGTATAAGAATTTATCTCTACCATCATCCTTCCCATTGACTACTAAAGAGAAGGTCTATGTAAACATTCAGTTACCAACATATTACTATTCTATTTTTATCGTCAACATCTCCCTACTCTATTTCATATTCATTACCTATTTCTATTTGGAGATGGATTTAATAACTTGTGCTAGAATGAGTGGATAAACTTATTAACTTGGGTTAGGAGTAGGCACCAAGATCCCTCAACTTGGTAAACATTTATTTTCTATTGGATGTATATACTATTAGCAATGTGTAAAATACCAGTTTTAGAACCCTACTCTAGTAGTTTTACCATGTTGACTTAGACCAAACAAGGATAACCTAATACATATAGTTAAGTCAATAGTGGAACCTAAAATGTGACACCTCAAGTATATAAGGGAATACATTATAACTTTTTCTTAATAATGACTCTTTTGGATGGTAATAAGAAATTAAAGAACTTAATTGGATAAATATTTCTCATATATTCTTAATAAAGGGTTTTATGCACAAATACCTCAGTTGGCTTTTAATTCATGGGACTGCAGTGTAATTTGTCCACTAAGTAATAAAAATAATAACATATTTCATCCTAGAACTTTCTAGTACTTTTTAGAATAGGGAAAAGAAGAGAAAATCCAAACTATATATAAAGGAGATGATAAATGTATAATAGGAAATAATGTGGAATATATTATTCCAAAAATCTTAAATAGGAAATCACGAGATAATTTGATATGAAAATTCGTTTTGTTGATAAAAAAGAGTCTTAATGGCCAAGTATCATATAGTTTGGATAGGTAAATGCATATATTAATGTCCTTATCAAAAGAAAATAGGAATTAGGCCAATAAGGTGAAATAAAATATTTAATGCTCTCAAATTGGAAAACTAACTCCAAATTCATAATCTAAACATAAAAATAAGCCTTTGGGAAAATTTGCAACTAATTTGGTTAATGTTTGATTACTGAGTATATATATGAGAGAGAAAATGCCTAAAAGGTGTAATTAATAAATAAATATAATTCATGATATCAAAAGTTGGAAATAAAGGCAAATTTGTATTCAACACACTTAAGTTGACTTGTGGATGAAGTATCATCCAATTTGGATAATCCATGAGTCAGTAATGCATCTAGAAAGAGCAACAAAGAATAAATTCAATAACATATCTCAATTTGCCAATAGTGAAATCTAATTGGATATTCGGAATCTACATGTTTAATTTAACTTATGAGCAAAATTTGGCTTATTTTGGATAATTTTTGAACCCTTATTTGAAGAGAGAGAAAAAGGGGCATTAAGTGCAATTATTACTTTATTTATTTGATCGAATTTGCCTAAAGTCGAACTGTCACACGGTTATCTTATGCGTGGATCGTTTATGATCATCGGATCGGTTATGGACGACATTCGGTCATCTCCTACCTTGGGTAGGAGACTGACTCGGATATGAGATATACTAGGGATCGTGTTTTTGATCGTTCTCCCTCCCCTTGCCTCTGTTTTCTTCAATTTTTGTCCCTGTGTGATCGGGAAATCGTGGCGAACAAGTTAATCCTAACTTTCTTATACTTTAGCTTTCCCAATCGAAATCCTCCAAAAACGTTCCATCAGCCCTAGTTTCTCATCGCTTCTCCACCCTTCCTCCTCTATATATAGGAACCCCCAGAGCATCCTCGCCCCCAACCAAGGCCTTCCCTCCCGTCTATTGAACTGAACGTTGTGTGGTGGTGTTGGACCTACTCCAGTTTGGTTTTCGCCAACCTACTCCTCTCTGACTCTCTCTCCACCACTGTGAGTAAAATTGTTTTGCCGGTGAGTTTCCTTGGACCCTCCTCTACCGTTTCCATGCTTTAACTTTTTTCTGCGGATGACTCTACCTCCCGGTCGAAAAGCTTGGTTTGAGCTTGGTTTTTGGTCATTTCCGGTGAGGTCCATGTTTGCCCTCTTCGTGCATTGGTCTCGTTTTGGGCTTGAGTAGCTTCGGCCGAGTTGGATCTCTAGTTTTACTCATCTCATTTCGCCACTAATTTTCTCTGGTTCCCTCACTTGTCTTCTGGCTTGTTGTCCATGGTGGAAGGTGGCTTCTTCCTTCTCTAGCTTCCTTTTTGGACCTTGGTTAGGGTCGCTGGCTTCAATTTAACCTCAAGAACCCATTGGTTTCTTGCTAATGCAGTTGGTCGAATGGCAGTGTCTTTGGTGATCGTTATGTGATGATCCAAACCTCAGTTTGGGTTTCTGAAGCATCTGCTTCACCATGGACGCAGGGGTATCAAGGTCGGGGACATCTTTCCCCTGAGTGCTTTTCTACCTTTACCCCTTGATCTTATCTCTTCTGCTTTGTTTTTCTTACAGGGGTATTTTCATCATTTCACATATTATGTCTTCCTCCTTTAGTCAGAGTCTTGTGATGGATTGACAGGTGACTTGGCCGACTGTGATTGGGCCAAGTCACGTGGGCCCCTCTCCTGCTATCCACTTTCAATGCAAATTTATTATGTGGAATTATATGATTGGTCGAGTTTAAAAATTTCATAACTAATTACTTGTTGATTAGAAAAATATGTAAAAATGGTCATTGAATTCTGAAAAATGCAAGCTTTCTAGTGGTATTGGTTTTGTCGCCCGAATCTGACTTTTTGAAGAGGTGATTTTAATGGATCTAATTAATAAGATAATAACTTGTATAATTAATAACTAAATATTTATAAGTCATAAAAACATAATAAAATATGTTTGAGGCTCCTAATAATATAAACTAAAATGTGGCATAGTTTTCATAACTTAATTCACACATAAATAAAAATATGGTTTTTATGGTTTGGTTAATGAGTATGAAATTGACATAAAATCTGTATATGTGATTAATAGGCCTTTGGTGACCTAGACTTGGATCTAGGAGTGCTTTGCAGTTTGGACTCTGGGTTGAGGTATGTTGTATACCCTATTCCTCTATAATGAGCAATTCACCTATCTTTTCATTCTCTTGAATTTGTCCTACACAATATGTCTTATCTTTTGATATCATGGTTCGTGTGAACTACCTTGCTTATTATGGACTTGGATATTTTCTTGATATTTTTTCTTGTGCCTTGGTGCATGTTGGTCTTCTATAATGATATGTGCCCACTTTGAAGTGGATGTTTATATGTTTGTGTTGTCCATTCTGTGATGGCAACATTGTATAATTCTGACTATACTATTCTACTTGCCTCTATATTATACATTCTATGTGATTCAGTAGGGCTAGAGTAGTGTAAATTACATTGGTTTTGGGGAAGTAATCCCCTATTGTTTATTAAGGAGGGTGGTAGTATACCACTTCTCTTTACCTGAGTGTGGAAGTAATCCATACTCAAATTTATATATTTGGGAGATTGGTAATATTCCTTTCTCTATCAGGTTCAAGTTTGTGCTTGGCCGCCTTTGTGTTTATATTGTTCTAGGGCTATGCTTATCTCACATGCATGAAGGTTATTGATGTTGATTGTGGGGTGTGTGCCCTACTTTCTTTATGTGCCAGTATTGCAAAATCTTTATTGTTTTGATTATGGCAAGTATCTTCTTTTATGATGATGATTATTCTTTTCTCTTGATGCCCATTTGGGTAGTCCTTATCTCTTATATGGGAAACATTTTACATTTGATGTCCTTTTTCCTTAAATTGCTCAAAGTTTCCTTTAGCATACACATACCAGCTTTTTGCTAATGTATTTCTTTTCTTCTTCTCTTTTGTGGGGTATGCTTCCAACCCTAGGTGAGACCAAGGAAAGTGAACTTCAACATCAACCTTGTAGCTGAGCTTTGGGAGACTTGAAGAGGTGGTTAGATGACCCTCAACTTGATCTTTGGATTTTATGTTTAGTTTTCCTTTTCGGCACCCATGTGTGGTGAAGTGTTGTATCATGTTATTGATCTTTGTAAATTGTTAGATAATGATCTTTTCCACTGCTACTCTTTGTGTAATGATACATAGATGTTGATTGAATTGGTATCCCTCCCTTTGGCCAAAACATTGTGTGGTGTTTGGTTCAAGGGATGTGATCTTTTCTTTCTAGTCGAGGAGTGGTTTCACTTGTTTACATAATGTGTATATTCTTGATGTTATTCATGAATATATCACTTGTATGCTTGGTTACCATCATGTTATGCTTGATTCATAATACCTCGATAGAGTAGTATTAGATCAGATTTGGAATAAAGTAGTACTATGAATGCATGAAAGTGTTAGATTGCTAGAGATAGTGATCATATGGTTGTATGCTTTGATTCATTGTCATCTTCAGATAGATAAGCTTAAAATACAAAATGTAAACTAATCTCAATAGAGGTGGGGGTGAAGAAAAGGATGATTGCTCATAAACTATGTTAAGGAATACAATTGGGTAAGAGTGTTTACAGTAGGTTAGTGAGATTGGTTTGTGATACCCAATCCATGTTTTATTTAGAATATCATAACTCCTCGAAGAACTACTTCTTATTTTGTTTTGGTAACTTAAATTTATTTACTATTTCTGGGTTGTAGTGAAAATTTTGTAATAACGTGAGCCATGCTCTGTGGTAGTGAATGTTGGGCAGTGAAGAAATAAGGTCTCAACAAGATGAACGTGGATGAAATGTGTATGCTGAGATGGATGTGTGGGAAGACAAGAAAAGATCGCTTGAGAAATGATCATATTAGGAATAAAGTGGGGGTGACGAGCATTGAGGACAAGTTATGTGAGGGATGACTCAGATGGTACGGGCATGTACAACATAGACCAACTAATGTGCCTATACGTAGCAATGCTATTGAGTCAAGCACAATTAATAGAAGAAGAGGAAGACATAAATTAACATGGGATGAGCTTATAAAGAGAGATTTTGAATCTCTATCTCAACATAAATATGGCCCATGATAGAGTTGAATGGAAATGAAGGATCCATGTATCTGACCCCAACATAGTTGGGATTGAGGCTTAGATGATGATGATTATGATGAAACATAGTTTTATTTACTATACTTTTTTGGTAACCCAGGAAACTCATAAGGCTTGTGTCGAGACCAACCTGGGGAGCTCAACCCCATCCCATAAAGAGCGTAGCCCATTAAGTCACGCAGAGGCTGGTTGCGCTACGGGAGAAACAAATTTTATTTACTATATTTAATATTTTTCTTATATGGTTGTTGATGTAGCCCTCATTTAGGCCTTCCTCTTGTGTCATTTTGCTCATTAATCACATATGGGATTAAGAGAGGCATTATCTCCCCCTCTCCCATGTCTGTGACGGAGGCCGAACATTTGGGAGGGTGGTAAACCAAGGCGACAACTAGGATTCAAACTTGGGTCCCTTTGTTAAGAGACACCTAATGAGTAAATCTCATTAATCATATCTGAACATGTTAGAATGCATATTATTTCCCTCAATAAGCATATCAGTGTCAAATGCACTTATGGAGGTTATTAGCATGTTTTAGGTACCTTGACCATGTTTTGGATGGAAGGGAGAGAAGGAGGATGATCAAAGGGTTTCTCTACCCTTGGAGAAGCATAAAGAAATTCCTAGAGCTTCCTCAAGCTACCCTAATGGCCAAGGGTTGAGCTAGAGA
This sequence comes from Alisma plantago-aquatica, assembly GCA_963693085.1. Lineage (NCBI taxonomy): Eukaryota > Viridiplantae > Streptophyta > Magnoliopsida > Alismatales > Alismataceae > Alisma > Alisma plantago-aquatica. The sequence goes on along the minus strand of OY856409.1, from coordinate 5,574,894 downwards.
AAATAACTCCAAAGATAGTCAAAAAGAAGATCAAAATGTAAAGAAAAAGGCCCAGCATGATCTTGGTTCAATGGAACAACTGTGCTACCCATGCTAAAATTAGATTTAAATTCCAGTGAAGAAGTGGTTGTAGCAAGTTTGCCAACACGACCGTGTGTTAAGCATTGATGTTCCAAGAAGACCCCAATACGACCATGTTAGACAAAATAGGCATGCTTCTAATAAGTCAGATTTATCATGCCTTTGGGTCATGCAGTCATATTTATCGTGCCTTTGAGGATGAGCACCCCCACTCCCCTTTTACCATGGTTTTGCTACCTAGCAATGTCCTTCTTCCTAACCTCCACCACAGTCTTTCTTTCAAACATAGCTGTGGTATCAACCATCAAAACCTAAAAATCAACCTGACATTTTTCCTCCACCACCATGGTTATTCGCTCATAGAACGACCATTCCACCTCTCCACCACTACGGAAATTTTTCTTAGAAGTCCAATTTATCACCTGAACCCTAATGTTTCCTAACTATCATTTTGACCATTTACCCATAGTTGTTATGATTCCCCAACTACTATATATGTTGGTGGTGTTTGGGAGGTGGAGTTAACACATTTAATTAGCCACTCCAAGATTAAAGGCATCATCTACTCTTTTCCCTATAAATTCCACCTACTCCCACCCCATATCCATCATCTTCCACATCAAAACTATAACTTCTAAGGGTTTTGGCTACTTTCGTCCATTATCCTATATCATCCATCGACAAAGGATCAGGAAGGTTGTGCTTGTTAAATAGGAGGTGAAGAAGTATGAGTCTTTATTGAGCTTCCATGGCTATCTACTCATTTGTTTCTTCATCTTTCTCCATTTTTTCCCTGAATAGCTAATCCCCTATAGGTGGACTGTTTGGGGTTAATATTTTACTTTGATACCATATTAGGGGAACTTCAATTATAAACTTTATAAATTTGTTTGCTAGATATGGGCATCATGTGACTGCATTTGGAGGAAGTGTTTGAGGATAGTTCATACTCGTGAGCAGAGAAGCACACCACCATAAGAGTAGGATGTCACTGGACTTGCTCCATGAAAAAGGTACAATTCACATATCCTCCTTCTGAATACATCATTTTTTATGAGATGCTCTTGTAGGAAACATGAATTTTTTTTTGTTTCCACTGAACTTTTTTTCCTCCAGAATTTGTTATAGAAATGACATATATGTATCTATTTTGGTATCTTCTCCTAGGTCCAACTAGTGGATCCCTAGATATAATCCCATCTTCCTACGTACATCCCTACACATACTCCTATGTGTGAGATCAAAGTATATAGTTTAGAAGAACTTAGTGCAATTGGCTTGGATCTATCTCGAGGCCGTATGGAAGGTGACGCGAGGTGCAATACCTTCATTTCCACCCTCCATTACTACCATGCCCCAAATTTCCCTAAGAATTTCTATTGTCGTAGCCTAGACTTGATTAGATCCTAGTCAAATTCCACTTAAACTGTAATTAAAATGAGCCTCACAAGGTTGGATAAGGGTTGTAATAGAGCAGTTTCCTTATCCACATCTTATTCCATCCAGGGTAAATTATTAGTTTAGGAAAATTCTCTAGAATCTAACTTGTTGTTTGGGTTGATGATCTAAATGGAGGAATATTACTTGTGTGTTATGAGCCACCAACCAAGGTGATGGTCACATTACCCCAAACGAACTCACTTCCATTATGTGTGTTAAAACCCCAATTTCTCTCTTGTTAATGAGTGTTAGATTATCTAGTCTTTTCCATTTCTTAAATACAAATTTTCTTGTCCATGCTAGATGTATCTTGTTAGGATAGTTAATGGTTTCTTTGTGATTTATTTTGCTTGCTTTAGCTCTCTAGTCACTAGTGTAGTCCTTTTCTTTCACTTTTGACTAAATTTCTTGTCTAAGTATAGTTTGTTTCCTATTTTACCTAGTTTCCATATCTAAATTGATAATTTTGATTGCATTGTTAGTATAGTGTTAGCATTATTCTTTCCTTGATTTTTATAATTTAATTCATTATTTATCTCTCTTTTTTTGGGTTAAGTAGAATTAACTTGTCTAGGGTTAAATTAGGTATGCTTCTTTCCTTACTTTAATTTCTTGTTTGCCATTAATTTAACAATAAAATCAAATCAAAGTCCATGAACCCTAGAATCTTCTATAGGAACCTAACCAAATTAAACTAAGCTCTAGCTATTCCTCTCTCCCTTGGGTTCAACCCCAACTTTCCATTCTCAATACTACTTCCGAGCCCATTCTCTTGTGCATTCATTCAAAAGTGTGTCCAAATTGGGTTTATAAATATTTAAAAGACCATTCCATGTGCCTAAGGCACAATCAATCAAATCAAATGATTGGTTTCCTACAAACAACACCAAGCATTCTACCATTGTTGTCAGAGGGATAGGGTCTCGGCTAGTTATTTCATTTATCTTTGACTTTTCCTACTGCCTCACTATTTCTATTCATTATTTTGTGTTACTCTTACAAACTTGTTTACTAACTTATCTTGTTTTTTTTTGGTTGTGCCTTTTGCATGTGACCATTGTTACATATATGGATGCCACTCTCTTCCTATCTACTCTTTCTTAGAGGATTCCACGATTGGGAGAACAAGGTTGAGATACAAGAGTAACCAACTTCTAGAATAAGAGATGGAAAAGAGGGTCCATGATTAGGCACAACATCAACAATCACCTCATTTTCTTATGCACAAGCCACTGCATGACTAGTTCATGATGAAAAATTCAATTCTCTAATTGCTACTTGTGTTGATCAAATGCTAGAGTAGGAATTCTCCATCCCTCCTAGTCTTCATTGACTCATCCCAACATTACACGGACTTGATAATAAGAACCCCTACAAGCATATTAACTCCTTCCTTGATACATGATCCACCTTTAAATACATGCAACCATTTATGATTGAATTGTTGTTTCCTTTCTCTTTCAAGGAAAAGTCCAAGGAGTGTCACTCATCCAAGATTGTGATCATGACTTGAGAGGACATGAAGAAAGACTTTATGAAATAAAATGTATCCTATTTCCAAGTTGACATATATGAGAAGGCAAACCACTTCCTTCATTTAAAATAGAATGAGCAATTTCATTAGATGTGGGAGAGATTTCAGAAGTTTTTGTGGGACTGGCCCCACCATGAGGTGCCTATTTGGCTCAATCCTTCCACTTTGGGATTTTTGAGATGGGCCAAAAAGGTGTAGGACCATCATTTGGTGGTGCATTTATGGCCAAACCTCTTGTATAATCAAGGTCACATTTTGCACTTGGATAAAAACTCAAGACATATAGCTCCAACTGTGGATGTGCATTGTGGTAGGAACCAGACAACTTCACCACCATGGACAAAAGACGACACCAACCCCCGAATGATGACAATATTGGTGGACATGATGGATCTTATGAAGAATCATGTGGGAGGATCTTGTAGCTAATCTTCCCACTCTATGAAGACTCTTTGTGAGGATATGCAAGCCCTGCAATTTATAGCAGCCAGAACACCCAAGACAATGTCCAATGCTTACACTCTTGGGTAGAGAAATCATCCCAACTTCTCTTATAAGGAAGGATAAGAAGGACAAGGGTAACCTAGCCAACATCAAGGATCAAAATACACCTTCAAAAATACACCTTCAAACTTCAAGAGTAAGTTCTTGGAAGTTTGAGGATCCTAGATGAAGTCAAGAATGATGTGTTCTCTCATGGAAAAACCAATTAGTAAACTCAATTAAAGGTTGGATCAAATCTCTTTATTACTTATCTCATGGGAGGATATGAGACTTCCATCCCAAATTTTGGCTAATTTGTAAAGTGGTTGTGGATCCATGAGTGATCCTCAAGGCACCTACATCCCACCATAAGGAAAACTGCCAACTTTGCAACAATACCAAGGTCCCCGTGATCTCCATTCTCCACCACCACCATAGTCACTGTACAACTTAATATTTTAACCACCGCCACCACAATACTAACCATCAACACTACAATATCAACCACCTTCACATGACAACCATAACAACCTCCACATCTACCTCCACAACAACCATTATACAACCTACAATATGCTAATCCACCACAGAAAAATCCACCACCACCACTGCCACAACCATCATGACCTTCCCCTCGCCCATTAGCAAGTGAACACGGTGATGGTTTTGAGGTGTAGTACTATTATTGAGCAGATTATAAAGGTCAAGAAACTAATTGACAAAGATCATGATAGAATTCCATTGTCAAAAGGATCTTGTGAGAGTGCCAAAAGATCTAAAAATGATGTTGCCTCACTTTCCTATGAGAGTACCAAGAGATCTAAAAATATTTTTGTCCCAACATTTTTGGAGAAGATAACGCCATGTGTCCCAATGTGTTGTGATAGGTCTAGAAGCACCAAATTATTGTTGCCCCACCATCAATTGAATTTTCTATACCCACTATTGTCTCTCTGACGTCCCTAGATTTTCTAAAACTTAATCTAATGTGTGATGTCCAAATTTAAACCTCAACTCAGTGAGAATCCCAATTCAAACTCACACACTAGACTAAGAAGAAGAAAATTAGAGGAAGTCAGAAGGAAACAACAGTAGCACATGCACATGAACAATAATTAAACCATACAACACATGTACACCATTCAACATATAATTACAATATGAATTGTTACAACATTTGATTTTACATATTGAACATCAAACTTCAACATATACATGTACTACCACTAAACACAGGATCTTAAGACAATAGGTCCACTTATGCATCATTTCACCACACAACTCTCAACTATCATGGTTCTTCAAAAGCATATCTCCATATCACCTAAAAAAAAGATTACATGTGGTACTCATCAGTACAATATTCAAGAATATTGTACTGAGTACGCACATGCCTTTTATATACCTCTCATTACTAAGTTTGGCAATAGGATAAAATTGGTACTTGACAATAACAGAAGAAATATAACAAAAGAATAATTGAATAAAGAATGTTTATTAACAAAAGAGAACACATCTTTTAGACACATTTTCCATTATATCATCCATGCATTGATCGTCGAAGGTTGAATGCACTGACTACCAAAGAGTTGAATCATTTCATAATGTGATCAGAATACCAAAGAGTCGGATCACTTTCAAGTACTTGACTGCCAAAGAGGTTAGTTACTTTATTTTCCATCACTTGACTACCAAAGAATTGAATTTCATAGATATAATGGAACATATATTATGTTTCATGTGTTCATATCTACAAGTATGGAAAAACAAGCAAGATATTATACAAGATCAATCATTTCATCCAATGTTATATGCCAAGTATTTTTCTACACATATAATACAACTATATAGTGTAATAAGCCAAGTAAGAGGTAATGGCATACCTTGAAGAAGGGAAAACCTAATCCCCATATAATCCTAAGTCAACTACCACTCTTGGTCAAACCCTGATAAAGATAAAATCATATGTGCCATCATTAGATTCACATCATCTTACATCACATCTTAACCCTAATTATGGTTCATTAAGGTTTAGCTTATTCATTAGGATATTCCCATCATATTTCTTATCTCATCTTCTCATTTTTACTTGTATTCTTGTCTTAGAATTATCTTACTTATCTTATTTTCCAATTATGTTACAAGATAGGGTTCATCATTTGAACATTAGGTTCCATATCACTTTGTGCATGTATTAACCCTAGATAATATCCATTAAGAATATTAGGGTTTATATCATATTAAGAGCAACCATAATTGTATACGATAATTTATGTGAATCATTGTGTTCTCAGAATTACTTATACATTTCTAGTTACTAATATGAGCTTACTTTGTAATTTCTAGGGTTTCTTGAGCATATTTGTAACTATTTCATATTAAGTAGGGTTATTAGCCCTAATTAGCCATATGGAGAAAATTACATGATCTTGTGCATCAACATCATAATCATTAACCTTAAATGGATTATAAACATGAATACGGATTTAGTGACATATTATCATAATTTTAGGCCATCATTTCATATTTATTAGCCATGAAATAAGCATTTTACAGCTTGCAAGATATCACTAAGATTAGTGTATCAAAATCTAGCTATCATGGTTTCATGTTTTTCTACTCATTTTTTTGAGAATTTTGGTTTATTGTTTGTATTTTTCTGAGATTGGATGTAATTACTATGAATTTTCTAATATCCAAATAGTTTCTGATATATAACTTTTATGGCCAATTAATCGCCGCCACGTGCCTCAAACTTGTTCATCTGGCTAGGGACCTACCTGAGATTAAGCCAACTGGTTCCCGATCTGGCTGGTCTAGGATTTGTCTAGTTCACATTGGTTCATGTGTAGTTTGAGGGTAAGGTGACCCATTTCATCATCTTTCTTTCTCTGTTTTCACCTTGAAGTGATCCCAGCACATGATGCTCGCATGCACCACCGCCTGACCTAGCTCCAATGAGCAAGCTTGGAGCTCTCCTCCCTCTGGTACATAGCTATCTCTTGTGTCATCTCCCCAGACAGCACGAGGTTCTGTTCTCCTCCTCCTTGCGTTCTCGCACAATTGTGATGTTCTCCTGCCAGTGCGACCCACCGCCATGTCCAACATCCCCGACGATAAAACTAGCACTCTCCACAATTCCTCGCCTCATAGAGGTGCTTTCTGAATATGGTCCTCGTGATACCATCATTCTTGACTTCTCTGTCCGACGATGATCAACCCAGGTCTCCTCCTTCATAAGCTCATCGATCATGGCAACAACTGCTATGTGGATGAAATAGGTGCAAGGCCTTTTAGCCATGCTTCTCTGATTTTAGGTTTCATGAAGCACCGAACGGTCTCCAGAAATTGAACGGTGTAATCCAAACATGAAGATGAGCCCTCTATATGTACCTTCTACCTTTCTGTGGCCTTCCTTTCCCTCTCCTTCTCTACTGATGCTAGCAATGGAGAGACCAAGGTGTTGGGGATGGTCATTCTCTCTCTTCGATACTTTGTATGTTTTGAAAGAGGGTTCAACATGTAGGTCTACCAAATTGAAGAGAACCATCTAGGATGCCACCACTCTCTTCCTCAGGCCACGACCATGATAGTGGAAAGATAAGTTAGGTCTTCTTTGTTTCTACCCTCACAATTTCCAACCATACAACAAGTATGGTACAAAGCCCCAACCATTGCATTTAAAGTAAGGGCCATGATCAACTCTCCTCAAAGATGATATGTGGCACCCCTTGACCAAAAACTATAATGGGTGTGTGACACTTCCAACAATTTAAGACTTATTCTAAATGATCCCAACTTTATAATCATACGCCAAAGGTGCACATTATTTGATAATATTCAAAAGCTAATAACTCCTTGCAGGTTTGTGTGGTCATCATGATCATCGATCCATAGGTTTTGCATCACTTGAGCTATGCACTAGTAAAGTTTGGTGTCAAAACTCAATTGATTGATTAGTCAATTAAATACCTCAAAATATACAAACTTAAAGATCTTAACTATTGATATCAATATCAATCGACATCCATACTCACACAACATACTTGGAATTCTCAAAATAACTCAAACATGTGTATTAACTTATGTCATTGGACATTTAAGGATTCCAAAAGTCCACTCCATCACATCCTACACACCTTAAGAGAAATTTCATCCTTGAAATTAAGCCAAAAATATAGTCCATCACAGTCCCATCTAGTGTTGAGTTTATGAAAACAAGTGTTCCACTCGATGAGTCAAGAAGTCTTATTGTGGTTCCTCAAAGTCCTCAAATAGTTCAAAGAAATGTTGATGTGAATGAGCCATTTTTATTTGATGCCTTAGAAGACCCCTTCTACAAAGGAGTCAAAAGAATGACATGAACATTTTGGAGGTCTTGAGGAAAGTGAAGGCAGACATCTCAGAGATCGTGTCATTATTGAAAGATATTTTCAACTTCAAGGAAAAGATAATGGAAAGACCATCCAAAGAAATAACATTAATAGAGCAAGTGTGCTTCATATTTAACAACACTTTCCCCTTAACAAAGGGATATTTGGGTGTCCCTTTTATCCATTTATATATCAATCATCAATTCATCGAGCACACACTTCTTGACATCGACGCAAGTATCAATATATTTCCCTATAATGTATATGTGAAGCTGGGCTTGTAAAGGTTGAAACCATCGAACTGCATTCTCCTATTTGCTAATTGATCTATTAGAATCTACAAGGGTAGGCTAAATAATTAGATGGTAGTGGTGGAAAAAACTATAGGTAAATATGGCAACAGAGATGGCAGCGCAAGAAAAATTATGTCCATATGCCCATAGCCAGTAGAGAGCAACAACAACTATGAATTGGGAAGGAAGGTTGCAAGGAATATACCTGATCCTGGAGAAAGTCCAGTGAGAATCCTAATAGAGTTGTGCTTCTTTCTCAAGTAGCACAAAATGTTCATCAATGGCGGCCTCATGGTGTGGCACCATGGATAGTGGTTGATGACACTCTCCTAGTGTGATGACAACAACCTCAACACCTCTACATTGTCCACACATTCCACCGGGACTCCACGTCCCGCTTCCCAAGCCGACGGGAAGGAGTTGTACCTTCGTGTTGTCAATGTCCTAGCATAAACTTTTCTCCCCTTTGGCTATCTCTCCCTTTTATAGGTAGGATGTCCCTGCCTCTCACAATAGCACAACGTTGAGATGAGGAGTCTTATCATATAAGAGTGTGGAGAGCCATGGCCACTTCCCCTGTATAGGAGTGGATGGGCTAGGATTTCTACAAACCTGGGGTATGATGGGACACATTTCATGAATTTTATATTATTTTTAATCATGAGTCAGTTGTGTGGTACCATTCGATCGGCTGGCACTCCAGTCCGTCAATTGGATTATTTTCCTATTTGCAAACATATTGTCTTTCAAATCAAAGATTGATGCACGTCATGATGTCAACATTAGTACTTGATCGAATCTTATTGATTTTCCAGTCGATTGACTAGGGTTTTCAATCGATCGACTGGACTCTTTAGTCAATTAATCACATTCCCCGTCAATTGAATCGCATTCCTAGTCAGCCAAATGTCATGTAATGTTGTTTAAGTTGATTACCTATACACTTTAGTACCTTATTCATAAGTAAACTCCTACTCTGAGTGAATCATATGTATGTGTCCCTGTAGGTACCAAATTTCATTGGAAGTGAATGTCCATAACTAGATTGTGACATCACAAACAATGAGAGGTATCTAGAAACACATCATTACCATCCAAGTAATTGGAAAGTTGGAATACAACTTCAACTAAAAATATGTGATCAATGCTATTGTGATTGTACAGTTCCTTTGTATCTGATATCTAGATTGAACTTGAGGCATGAAATTGTCATCCTATTAATATTCAATCCACATTCCTTGAACTAGAGTTGACAGTATGAGATGCATGGGAGCTCACATATCATATACTAAGTCACACGAGTATGGCCATACATTTCTTAGTGTCTCTTATCAAGAGATCAGGATATAAACTCATGTAGGAGGGGAAAATACCATCTACATCACTCACAGTCGATCCCCATGTGTCACAATGTATCCAAGAACCACCTTTATGGGACAACTTATTCAATGTCACATTGGATGGTGTCAAAGTTCATTGATTGACATGTGATGAGTGCAGTGACTTCAGGTCTAATAATCACTATCACCACTTTGAGATCTGATTATTACTACCATACCATGATATCCATGTATCACTCTCATGGAGGGTATGTCTGGTAGATTGCTCTATGAGAAGTTTCTATGTGTTGGAGTTGATATCCCCTATCATTACTAATGAAATTCTACTATCAGTTAATACACATTCCAGTTTTATTTGATACTATCATCTATTTTTCTTCCACAGTAATATCTAACTAGGGACATAAAAAGAATGTGCGTACTCTTACCATACATATGATCTTCACAATGTGATCTTCCTCCTGAAAAAACACTAGAGGGGGGCTGAATAGGGTTTTATGATACTTTAATAATAATTCAACCAAAGCAAGAAACCACAAAAGTACAAGGGGACAAGGATTTAGAGTGGTTCCAACCTTAGAAAATACTATTGTAGTCAATCCACTACCCGATTGCTTACCCAACCGGGATTTTGAAAGTATTTTAATTTTATTACCTCGCAAGGATGTTACATAAAATTACAACACTTTCACCAAACCCTCCGGACAGCCTTCACCTAGAAGTAGTCTCACCAACCTTGAAGCAGCCTTCCTTGAAGTAACCTCAAGCTCCCCCTTGAAGTAGCCTTCCTCTTGAAGTAGCTTCCTATTGAGACAACCTTCTTGAAGTAGTCCAAAGTCCACCTTCTCCATCAAGAAGACCCTTCTCCACCTGAGAAGTCAAACCCTCTCCAATCCGCAACCTCCAACCCTAGGAGTAGCAAGGAGAGTACAAAAGATATAAAGGAACAAGAAGGAAAAATAGAAATTACAATACTATTGTAGCACAAGGGTTGATTTCCTATATCAAGCGTTTTGATCTCCTAACCAATGTATATGGAAGTGTTTGTGCAGTGAGTAGGAGATTCTAGCCTATAGGACATGAAATTTGAGCAATGGAAATGAATAGACAATGTTGGAGTTGCTCAATTGCTCTCAAGAATGAATAGCCAATTGCAAGTATTATGCTCAAGTGTTGCACAAGTGTATTTCAGGTGTCCTAAGGCTTTTCCTATTTACATGAATGGCCTATGAATGCTCAAGGATGTTCTAGACACTTTCTAGGGGGTTCTTCGTGCCCAACTAGCCGTTAGATATCCATTAGTTGCTTTAGCAACGGCTAGTTAATTAATCCTGAAAAGTGCAGACAGAACTCTTCTCAGTCGAGGAATTGTCGACCGAGATCCCAGTCGGTCGAGGTCTTTGTCGGCCGAGGGACTGTCTGGAGCAAGTGTATATAACATTCTGATCCAACTCCCAACTACCTGTCTGCTGTGTCTAACTGCTACCTGGGTCATTCTTGGTCGAAGAGTTTGCCGACCGAGAGTGTCTCGATCGAGAAGTTTGTCGACCGAGAATGACTCTGTTTCAATATTTTAAACTATGTACTAAGTGTGTGTATGAGTGTGCAGTTGTGACACTATTGTAGGGGATGACATATCTAAGTGTTGTGATTGTCTAGGGAAGATCTAAACGCTTGATTTAAATGATATCTAAGTACTTGTACATTATATACTTGTACAAGTTTTTACATTTGATTACAATCATGAAATAACAACAATTCAAGCATATAGATCTCCCAAATCTTTGTCATCCACCTTGTTCCTGCAACACTCAAGTAGCACGTTAGATCCACAAGAATGAAATGTTTTTCATCATCAAAACAAAGGGATTATAGTAATGTCCAATTTATCCAACACCTCCCACATATTCTTTGGGATCTCAAGTATTCTTCTTCAAAAAATTTATTCCTTAGGATCATCACAATCTATCTCTAAGTGGCAGTCATCATCAATCAAATATTGAAAATCCTCGACTTTGAACATATAGATGTATATCTTCTTACTCAAGTAATTTTTCATCAAAATACCAGCATGTACCTTGATATCCTATTTATTTGTGGTCAAGAGCATTTTTCCCAACATCATTGGAATTTTACATATTTTGGTTCTAAGTCCAAAATAAGAAAATCAATCGTGTAAGAACCCTGACCTAGCTTTATGCTTAATTGTAATTACTTTTATTAATGATATGCTTAAACCTCTTAATATAATCTTTTGGGATGTCTTAATATCATGTGACATGCTAATAATTTCATTTTGGTCCAATTTGATTAATGTTTGATCTACCTTTGCTATATATGTACTTATATTGGATCAGTTTGCCATTTACCCATAAGTGAGGATTATCTTGCAAATTTCCACATGTTGAGAATGTTTCTTATTCTCTATCATCATGAGAGAGAAGATTATGATATGGGGCACCTTGTTTGGATCAAGGTTGGTGATGTGACATCTCAAGGTGATTCTAGGATTTCTTGGGTTTGCTTATGTTGATAGAGTGACTATGCTAACGTTTGAGTGTTGCGACCCTACACCACTTTTGGTTAGGGTAGTGACCACAACACATACCTTGGATGTTGTGGTTTTGACCTAGATGACCTTGAGGTGAGTTGGTCAAAATACTTTGTCCTCTAGTGTATCGACCATGTACATGGGGGTGATTTAGGGGTCTAGACAAGTAGATGAAAGTGTCTCGACCGAGATAGGGTAGTAGCCAACCTTGGAGGTTGTGAAACGTTTTTTGATAAACATGAACATTTTGCAAATTGTATGTGAGTCGATGAAAGGCTATTTCTTTGGGGGACATGTGTCTTTTGATACCCTTATATGTTGAGACCTCATAATCTCCTACTTCTCTCCTCATTTGGGTATATAACCCCTTCTCTTCACATGAGAGAAACCTTTTGGCCCTACATATTTCTCCTACCTTGTAACTAGCTATGGATCTTTGGGAGCAAGGAAGATCTATTCTTGAAGCTTGGTTGGCCGATCTATCTTGAATTTTGAAGATCTTATGCTAGATCAACACTTTGGTGGTGATTTCTCAGGGATTTCTTCTCTTGGTAAGTAGTCTGAATTCTTGATCATGTTATCTCTCCTTTGAAACCTCCATCTTATTCTTCCTCCTCAAACATAGATTGTTGATCATCCATGGTGGCTTTTCTTGGAGATCTCTTCTTCACTAGGGCCATAGATTGTGTTTCGACGTGATCGTGTTCGAGTGAGAAGAAGACTTCTTCTTTCTTCTTCTTGGTTTGACCTAGGGTTTGAGCTTTCTCTTTCCTTAAGTTATCCTTTGACCATAGATTTTTCTTTTTATTTCTTGAGGTCATCCTATGGTTGAAGTTTTGAATCTTGGTGGGAGTCATGGAGATTGTGATCTTGGGAGATTGGTTCGCTCCAAATCAGGCAGATTACATAACTTTTTACCCGTCTATTATTACCATCATAGATATGATCGTATGTTGTAGTTCTACATGTTAAAAACGTGTTCCTAATTATAGAGAAAATAATACGTTTTAGGGTTTAACTTATGGAGTATTCTTGATAAGATTATCTTTCTTATAAGCCCTAAAAGTCTTTGTACCCAATTTTTCAGTAAATGGGAGATTGATGTGCATCCTTTGGACCTTCATCTATGGAACCATGCTATTTTCTATATAGTTTGTTTATACTTGAATAATAAGAAGTTTTTGGTCTGTTTATATGCATAAAAATCTTGGTTTTCTATTTCTATACATAGCCCTTTTGATAATGTTTCATGAACAAGTTTTACGGTTGATGAACACCATAATTTAGGGTGTTACTCACTCTATTGATGTTTGGTATTCCTTGATGATAATTAGTTGTCTCAACTTGGTTTGGACCTATTTAGGTGTTGGGCATACGACTATCTTTTGGTCGAGGCAACCCTTGCACTTCCTTATGGTCGAGACACCATGTTATAGGTGGTCGCTACACTTAACTGGTAGTGATGCAGCATTGTTGCATGGTCCTTAAAATCTGCAGGTTGACTTTGCGACCAAGAAGGCTAAGATAATGGTCGAGATGAATGTTTGGGTATGTCCTGAACGTAAAAGGTCAAGATGTAGTTGTTTGTAGTCATGATACCAATAGGTTAAGGTCATAACACTTTGTGTCATTAGGTTTGACACACCTTGATATGTCTCGGATGTGACACTCGTTGATGGGGTCATGGTTGCGACACCCTATTATGGTGTCCCCTAGTTCCACGGTCATGATGCCATGATTAGGTGGTGATGTGGTCCTAAAAGTTTGAGGTTGAGATTGTCTTGGTTGTGACCATGAGGAGGTGTCACAGTCATGACATGTGTTGAGAGTAGTCAAGACACCCATGTGTTGAGGGTGGTCGACACCCATGTGTTGAGGGTGGTCGAGACCCATGTGTTGAGGGTGGTCGACACACCCATGTGTTGAGGGTGGTTAAGATACTTATATGTAAGTATGTACATGGTCAATACATAGGGTATTGGTCTATATAAGGTGTTGTAGTTATGAATGGCTAACCATCAACTGTAGAACTTAACCCTAGTGTTGACCAAATATGTGGTAGGTGGTAGAATTAGGGTCTAGTGATTACATGATGTTATGAAACCCTAATAGGATACATATGAATCCTAGCCCTAATCTTATGATACCATTATGTATGTTCTTATTCTAGTTGAAGTGTTTATTATATGCTTATTATTTCTCTCTACTAGTTGTGTAACACTAACTTGTAGGTGAGATGAATGTCATAGCTATGTGAATGCTATGATGGCCCTATGTAATATAGGGTGGTGATTATGAGTAATGTTGAGGCACATTGTGATATTGATTTTGCAGGAGTTATATGAATTGGTCTAATGACCTAGCAAGTGCCTTATACATAAATTGAGGGATTGATACCCATAGTGATTTGATATTAGTGTGGCAGTGCTATATGTGATATATGATGATGAGATACATTCTCACTTAATATGTTTTATATCTTCTGAAGTTGTAATGAACCCATAATTCAGTAGAGTTTGTTTAGGGTTTATACATTGCAACTTGACTGATGCATCACAAGATACCCAATTGGAATATATAATCAAGTGAAACCCTAATCATGCAGTTGACTTGTACCATAGATCCATCTTCAACATCAGTATCTAGTTAACTCCTACGGGAAACTCACAGTGCATATTATTGAATATGAGGGGTGCAAGTGGAGACATTTCCTTGTATCCTTAAATTATTGATATATAGTGGCATTATGTTTTATTATATAATGGCCATGCTTGAGCATGTTCTCTACTGATGTGCCACGTACCAAGGTATACAAGTTGTTTTACAGGACCATAGATTTGACTATGAGTTGTTTTCTACAGGACTATAACTTTGACTATAAGTTGTTGTTTAGTAGTTTGATTGTTGTGTCACTGCATTGCAGACTCAAACTGACCAAGTACTGCTGGTGATGATCATGGAATCTGGCTCTTCCATTGATCTTGAATTGTACTAATTTTGACTTAGAAGTGGTCAGTTGTATTTGAGTGGTACACCTCAAATCCTCAGGGCATAATAATAAAAGTGATAGTATAGCTAAGTAGTATATTTGCTTAGGGTCAAATAAAAATCACATTGGATGACCCCACACCGTATTTCTTTTATTGTTTAGTTTATAACAGTTATACATGTCCTATATATTGCTTCTAAAAATATAAGATGTTCTACTACTCAGTTTTAACTGCTTAAACTGCTAAACTAGTAATATCATCTTTAATTATTGTTTTATTACATTATTATGCTTATAATAGTTGACGATGAAGAGTTATATCTCTCGCTGGGACGTATGCTCTCACCTTGTGGGTTTCACAACTTTTTAGGTGGATGTGGATGAGGAGGTCGAGTTCAAGGTATAATGATGAATGCATATTCATCTCTTATTTTTGCTTCATTTTAAATAATTGATTAGGACTTTTTTATTAATTTTAGCTAATTCAAAAATAAATAGCACTTTCATCTTCTTGATATACTTTTCCTGAATCCTTATGATATTTTTTTTAATTTTCAGGAACGATCTAAGTAATTAAATTGAGAAAATAAAAGATGAAGATTTGAGACTTTTCAAATGTTCCCACAGTGCCTGAGATACTCGTCACCAAAATAGCCATATCTTTTGCGTCTAAAGGAGGAATTTCAAGATCAAGTATGGAATGAAAAGATAATTTTATTGGCTATAAAAAAGACATATTTTGCAGCAATTTTGGCATTTATTTTGTTGCGCACTTAACCAGTGAACGTAGCTATACATTTTCCCGCAGAGTCCGATATATCTCTCACCAAAACAGTCATAACTTCCACATATAAATTTCAAATATGGAATATAAATATATTTTGGAAAGATAATTGCAAGTTATACAGGAAAAAGATATTTTTCGACTTATTCTGAACGTTTTACAAAGGAGAAATATGTTACAAAGTCCAATTACGGAAATTTGCAAAACATTCTAGAGAGAGAATAATCAAGGATTGACAAATATTATTCTTTTAATTAAGTCTTTCCAATAGCCTCAAACTCTTTATATTCTCTTTAAATTTCCTCCCCTCCTCCTATAAAAGGAGGGGCACTTCCTCCTCCTTTGGGGGCATCTGGGATTTCACTTTGTATGGGCATTCTGAAGCATTTTTATTCTTGTGTTCATCTCTAGTTCTGCAATAAAGTAGATTTTTCTTCAAGCATTGTTCTTTCTTATATTGTTCTTCCTCTTCATTCCTCTTTCAGTTCTAGATCTTCTTTTCTCTGTTCTTTAGTTCTGGAGCAAGGAATTAAGAACTTGGTCATTTTATTGTCTCTAGCATAAGGATTAACCTCCTAATTTTGGACTAGACTATGGCTCCAATACCTTCTTCCTCTGTCTCCCCCTTCTCCTCAACAATGAGTGAGTAGTTCTTTATCGAGGTAAGGGGAATAGCCCCTTAGCCATGGTTTGATCGGATTAATTTTAGTAGATTCATTTATATGGTGATTGGTTTATTAATTTGATAATTTAGCGAATTAATTACTCGCTTAGAATTTTTGTTAATCCGGATGGATATGACCATGGAAATCCGCCGGGTCTAGAATGATAAACCAATTCGCATAGAGATTTTGATGTGACCACAGATTTATCTCTTTTTCGGATGAAGAACTAGGAAACATGAGCACCAGGACCAATGGGCTCATGTGGAGTTCATCTTTTGTGTTTCTTTTGTGATTCACATGTCGTCATCTATTTATCTATTAATAATTAATTCGTGTTTTTACCATGGATAAGGTGGTGAAAACCCCTAAAGTCTCACAATAACGCTATGCTAGGGTTTGAGGGGCGGGGGGGTGGCCGCGGAGGAGGCCGTGGAGGTCGTGGTCGGGGTGTTCCACCTAGTCTCCGTCCCACCGTGGATAACCCACGATCGGATCCGTCAGTCGTCGCCATGGACTCCACCACCAGAGTCGAACCGGACCAGAACGATGTCCCTGAAGATACTACTATGAGCACTGAACTACCGGAGGAGGCACCGATCAGACGTAGCTACCGGGATGCTCACGTCGGCAAAGACCATGGTCTTCTGTCATACATCAACCCAGTATCACCGGACACTCTTAAGGAGGAGGACATCCAAGTGGATCTGTCCGGCGCCCATCCTGCTTTCTTTGTCAAGAATGATTCTATCCAACCTCTTTTGGCCCCTTGGCAATTCGCGGTGGTTGTCAAAGCGCTCGGCATCACGTTGGGCTTCCAGGCTCTTGTCAACAAAATAAGCGTGCTCTGGCAGCCGACGGCGCAATTCCGTATCATAGATCTCGATAATGGATACTACATCATCCAGTTGGGAAACCGGGAGGACTATGAGAAGGCGCTGTTGGGGGGGCCATGGACTGTATTCGAGAATTATCTCTCGATCCAATCCTGGACCCCTTCTTTCCGACCGTCGGAGAAGATCCCACGGAGGCTCATCGTCTGGGCGAGGATCGCCGATCTCCCTATCTTTTTATACCAGAACCAGCTTCTTTTCAACATCGGTAACACCATTGGTAAGGCAATCAAAGTTGACGCCAATACCCTAGTTGGCAACAGGAGGAAGTTTGCACGGATTGCCGTCGAAGTCGACACGCAACAACCCTTTCTCCCGGCCATATTTATTAACGGTGAATACTACCACCTTGAATATGAAAATTTACCCCACTTCTGCTTAAAGTGTGGTCGTCTAGGTCATATCGTGGGGGAGTGCAAGCAAGGAACACCGCCGCCGAGCGACTTGGAAACCACCTCCATACCCATACCGGTCCTGACGGTGTGTTACACTGACGCGATCCATGAAAAATGCCCGATCGACATAAACCAAATAACCCCGTGAGGAACGCTGGCGGCAGCAAGCCCCCTCCGGTCCAGGGCGGCCAAAAGGCTACCACCGACCCACCCTCTGCTACCCCCGGTCCAACGAAGGAGGATGATGGGTTCCAACCTGTCCTCAGTAAGAAGGCCAAGCAGCGCCAGCGACAAAAAGAAGCTGCTTTGGCAGCATCCCAGGCGAGTAAGATGCAAGAAGTCGAACAGAGTGTGAATACCGTTGTCAAACTCACCGGCAACGAGATCAGTCAAGGGCGGGACTCAGGGTCGGCCCAAACCGGCGACTTTCAGTTTCAAGCCCAAGCACAGGATAACCCTGTGATCCCCAGCAAGCATGTCCCTCGCAGAAACGATAAGAGGTACATGATGTTGAGGAATAGGAAGATAGTTCTCCAAACCACACAAAGCCCGGACCGCGCTCGTAAAAAGAGTCGAGCCGAGGGTGCGCAAGGCGCCGCAACGCTCACTCCTCACGCGAAATGTGTCCTGGAATTCCAAATGCACCTGGATGGTGCTCATCAAGACGCCTCTGCAGAAGGATCAAAGGAAGGTGAAGAACAGTCGGTCGGACTGTGCGTCGCTCTCCAATAGGTTACCCAATGAATGTTATATGCTGGAACATCCAAGGCGCAGGCCTGGACAGGAAAATCCGGCTAATCAAAGAAATGAAATCAATTCATAAATTGAACATTACATCCATTGTCGAGCCTCGCTGCAGTGGCCCAACTGCGGATAGACTGATCAAGCGTCTGGGGTACAATTCTTCTCATAGGGTAGAATCCATCGGGTTCTCCGGCGGTATCTGGTTGGCCTGGGACCAACACCGTTGTTCCATTGAAATTCTTCTCAACCACCGTCAATTTGTGCACTGCCGAGTTAACAACGATTGGTGCTTAACCATCGTCTATGGGAGCCCCAACCCTACGCTGCGGGAATTCCTGTGGGAGAGACTTGAAGAAATCTCACGTTCTATGAATACTGCCTGGGCAGTTCTTGGTGATTTCAACACCTTGCTTAACCCAACGAGAAGAAAGGCAGCGTGTACTTCGACCGACGTGCGTGTAATCGCTTCCATGAAGTCCTCACTGCTGTCGGTCTTGCCGAGCTCAGAACCCAGGGTCCCTTCTTCACCTTCCAGCGCAAGCACCTGCACGAACGTCTCGACCGGGTCCTTGCGAACTCGGATTGGATCAGCAAGTTTGGGAATAGCTCCACTGCTGTTCTCCCTCGCATGTATTCTGATCACCATCCCATCCT
Organism: Alisma plantago-aquatica; assembly: GCA_963693085.1. Classification (NCBI taxonomy): domain Eukaryota; kingdom Viridiplantae; phylum Streptophyta; class Magnoliopsida; order Alismatales; family Alismataceae; genus Alisma; species Alisma plantago-aquatica. The sequence continues at coordinate 5,555,678 of OY856409.1, read as the reverse complement.
CCTGTCCTGTGGTGCTCGGTCATCTAGACGAATCCCCTTCCGCACTAAGGCGAGTTGGAACCTTTCTTCTAGCTTCAAGGAGGCCGTCATGTGCCATTGGCCTACTGCTGGTAATTTCCAGGACGCCCTTGCTGTCCTTAAAGACAAGGCGGTCCGCTGGGATGCTACGAACTCCTCCCGTCAGCGCAAGGAGAAGAAACAGCTTCTCTCCCGCATCAGCAACATCCATGTACATTCTCAAACTCTAAACCCAATTCCGCTAACTGACCCGTCCATTCCGCTTCAGGAGCAGCTACACCATATCCTCCTCACTGAGGAGGCGGATTGGCAGCAACGGACCCACTCTGACTGGTTGAAGTCTGGTGACCTCAACACCAGTTTCTCCCAGTCCTTCGTGCGTACCAGGAGCCACTTCAACAAGATCACTCGCCTACACAAAGATGACGGGACGTGGACTTCTTCAAGCGAGGAAACGAAGCTGCTGGTCCAGAGCTTCTTCGCTTCTCTCCTTTCCCAAGCTACCCCAACGAACGTGGACCGGATCCATGCATAACCAGGTGCCTTCCCTGTGGTAGCCGATGCTACCATCGTTAGCTTATCGACGATCCCGAACATGGTGGAGATCAAAGCGGTCACTTTTTCTATGGCCCCTTTAAAAGCACCGGGCCCTGACGGGGTCCATACCGGCTTCATCCAGCATCATTGGGAGCAGGTCAGTCCTCACATTGCCGAGACTGTCTAGGAGGTCTTCAACTCAGAGACGATCAGTAAACCTCTTGCAGACTCTTATATGGTGTTAATCCCTAAAGTGCCTGCACCCCAGCGCTGCAGCAACCTGCGGCCAATATCTCTCAATAACGGCTGCCTCAAGGTCATTTCTAAGATCATAGTGGAAAGATTGAAGCCTTTTATGAACGAGTGGATTAATCATGTTCAGTCGAGTTTCATTCCCGGTAGGCGCATTAGTGACAACATACTTCTCATTCAAGAGATAATTCACTCTATGAAGTCCAAAGCTAACAAGAAACCCTGGATGTGCATCAAGCTGGACCTCGTCAAGGCCTTCGACAGGATGAATTGGGAATTTATCCACGATACCTTGAACCGTACTGGCATGCCTATCAAGCTGTCTACTATCATCATGGAGATCATCAGTAAGGGATCGACCTCCATTCTTTGGGAGGGGGAGACCTTACCTCCCTTCAAAGCCACACAGGGGGTGAGGCAGGGTGACCCGATCAGTCCTTACGTCTTTGTGTTGTGTATGGAGAGGCTGAGTCAAGATATTGCTCTCTCTGTGGAAGCCGAACAATGGAAACCTCTTGTTCTTTTGAGGGGGGGGGCCTTAAGCTGTCCCACGTGTTCTTCACCGACGACATCCTTCTGCTCGGTGAAGCTTCTGTTTGACAAGCCCGCATCATCACCACCATCCTTGATGCTTTCTCTAAGGCGTCAGGTCAATTGATTTCCAAGCCCAAGTCACAGAGCTTCTTCAGTAGGATTGTTTCCCAACCGCTACGACGATCCATTAGCAGGAAACTAGGCTTCCCCTGGACCGGTGATCTAGGGAAGTACCTAGGTGTGCCCGTCCTGCACAATCGTGTCAACAAGGAGACCCATAGGGATATCCTTCTTTCCATTCAGAGGAGGTTGAATAGCTGGTCTCTTAAGAGTCTGTCTCTTGCTGGTCATGTGACTTTGGCTAAGTCCACATTGCAGGCCATCCCCTCCTACACTATGCAGACCGTCAAGTTATCTCCACGCCTGTGTGATGACATTAATAGGCACATCCGCAGGTTTATCTGGTCAGGGGCCTCTCCTCATCGAAAGTCCTCTCTTGTCTCTTGGAAGAAGGTCACATCCAGTAAGGACATTGGTGGTCTTGCCATCAAGGATGTCAGGGACCAAAACGATGCGCTTATGTTGAAGAATGTTTGGGCCTTTCTCACTGACCCGTCCAAGGTCTGGGTTAAGGTTATGAAGGATAAATACATGAAATAAGGAAGACTCAAGTCTGTTCCCTGCTCGCCGGCCTAGAGCTTTATCAAGAAGAACATTGGTAAAGTTACTGATCTGTGCCACATTGCTATAAATAATGGAGAGCTTACTAATGCTTGGGATGGACGGTGGATTGCTGGGCGTTCTGTGCTGGAGCTACACCCAGACTGGCCTATTCCTCAGGACATACGTGATCTTACTGTTAACTCCATGATGCTTTCTGACGGGGAGTGGGACTGGGACTTCATCTGCAATTTCTTCCCCGAATCTGTGTGGGCTACCATTGCTTCTACTCCTGCCCTGAGTTCCCACTCTGGGGATGATGCCTTTCTCTGGCCTCTCGAAAGGAATGGTCTGTTCACTACTCGCTCCTCTTATAGGTGGCTTAGGAGGGGGAAAGAAGTCACCACTATCGGCAATTGGAAAGGTATTTGGCAGGCCAAGCTTCCGAAGCGTATCAAAACGTTCCTTTGGCTCATGCTCCACGGAGCTCTCATGACTAATATGGAAAAGTGACGCAGGCATATGGAGGTCTCGGAGGAATGCCCCATCTGCAATAGCAGTCAAGACACCTTAACCCATGCTCTCCGTGACTGTATATCAAGTCGGGAGGTATGGAATTGTCTCCTTCCTAACGAGGACCAGTCTGCCCTCAATCCGAGCGATTGGACTCAACGGTGCACTACTAATACGGATAGCAATTTCATCTTAAGAGCTGTAGCTTATTGGCACATTTGAGCATGCCGTAATGAACAAGTTCATCAACAGAAAGCTACTCCTGCCGGTAGCAAAGCAGCGTTTATCAAGCTAAGAACAGATACCATCACCAAAATCTATGAGGAGACAAGCAAAATCCATAATGCTGCCCAACGACCAGCTCAGAAGATCACAGCAAAGGCCTTCTATCTTTTCGTTGACGCAGCTCATCATCAAGGACTGAACGCTGCAGCTATAGGTGTCCACGTTGTGCGCACTGATGGTTCCCATGTACTGGGTTCCTGTCAGACTCTTCAGTCTATTTCTTCGATCGTCAGTGAGATCCAGGCCATCATGGTTGGAGCACAACTTTGTAAGGACCACGGCTGGGATGATTGCTACATCCTCACGGATTCACTGGAAGCCGTCGGGCACCTCACCAAAACCAACCCTCTTCCTCAGTTCTTGCCTTACGTGAGGACTGTTAGAAGACTCTTGAAGGGATCATTAGCTGATCTCCTTCACCATGTCCCTAGGGGCTTTAATGGTCATGCGGACAGTCTCACCAAACATGCCATCCACTCCAAAATTTCTATTAGCTTTACTTCTGTTGTACCCCACTGGTTCATTCCTATGAGCCATGTGAACATTATTCCTGTTTTATCTGCTGTAGAGTGCGGATTAAATAAAAGTTAGCTCTGCTTCCTTCGGGAAGAAAAAAAAACCCTAAAGTCTCGATTCTCCCCCTATGATTTCAACCATCGATTTTCTTATTTACTCTAGTTTTTAGTCTTTTAATTCATAATTGTTTTTTGTGCTAACAACAATTTTTGTTTACCTTTTATAGGGCAAATAATATTTTGTTTAAGTACAATTTCAATTTAAGCATTTTCTTTCTTATTTTAGTGTAATCAACCAAACATCCATTCTGACTTTTACTTTCCGTTTTAAATCTGAAAATACAAAAAACAAATAAAATAAGTTCTTCAAATAATTGGGTTTTTAAGAATCAATTTTCAAAAGTTGTCCTTTGGGATTCGACCCTTCTATACTAGCCTTAACCAGAGAGTTAAAAGGATTAAATTCTAGGATTAACAATCTTAGTGATTGGTGTGTCAAGCGACGCATATCAATTTGGCGTCGTTGCTGGGGAAATGATGCATACGTCCCTTGTGATTTAGGGATCATGGATATCAAGGAAGATTTATGCTATCCTCTCATTTTTGGACGTCCCTTCTTAGCCACTGCCCGTGCCTTAATTGATGTTGAGGCTGGTACCATTTTGTTAAGGCTAGGGAAGCAAACCCTAGAGTTTAGGGTGTTTGAAAGCATGAGGGGACCTAGTCTTGAGGAAGAAGTTTACCTCCTGGATTGCATTGATGAATTATCCCAACTAAGGCAAGAATGGGAATTAGTTGATGACCCCCTACTCACCGCCCTCACTATCCCCGCCGAATGTAATTTTGACAATGAACCATTAAATCAAATCAAGATTCATTTGGATAACTTTGAGAAAATCCCATGTGCTGAGATTGAGGACCTTAAAATGATCTCTGCCGTAGAAAAACCCGAACCACCAAAGGCCCCAGAATTGAAGACTTTCCCCATAGGTCTGAAATATGTTTTTCTTGATGAGCTAGAACTATGCCCTGTCATCATAAACTCTTCCCTTCCTCTCAAACATGAAACCAAACTTATTGGTGAACTTAGGAAAAAAAGAGTTGCCTTGGGGTACAAAATGACAGACTTAGTTGGAATAGATCAATCCATCTGCATCCATAACATCCCTATGATAGAAGACCAAAAACTTCTCATGATCCACAATGAAAACTCAACCCAAATATGAAGGAAGTAGTCCGTCTAGAGGTGATCAAACTTTTAACTGCAGGAATCATCTATCCCATCTCTAACTCCCTATGGGTCAGCCCAGTTCAAGTTGTTATCAAAAAGGGAGGGACTACTGTCATTCGTAATGAGAAGAATGAACTCATTCCCACTCGCTCAGTCACAGGATGGAGAATGAGCATTGACTACAGGAAGCTCAACAAAGCAACTAGGAAAGATCATTTCCCCCTTCCCTTCCTAGATCAAGTTCTTGAACGTTTAGCCCATCAAAAATATTTTTGTTTTCTAGATGGCTACTCAGGTTTTTATCAGATTCCAATTCAACCTGAAGATCAAGAGAAAACCACTTTCATATGCCCCTTTGGTACATATGCCTTTAGACGAATTCCCTTTGGTCTGTGCAATGCACCGGCCACCTTTCAAAGATGTATGTCTACTATTTTTTCATGGTTAACTGAAAATGTGATGGAAGTGTTCATGGATGATTTCTCTGTCTAAGGAGACAATTTTGATTCATGCCTTCAAAACCTCTCCCATGTCCTTGATAGATGTATTGAATTACACTTAGTCCTTATTTGGGAGAAGTGTCACTTCATGGTCAAGGAGGGTATTGTTCTAGGCCATAAGGTGAGCAACTAGGGCATTGAAGTAGACCAAGCTAAGATTGAGGTCATCACCAACCTGCCTCCCCCAACCTCAGTCAAAGACATCTGAGCCTTCTTAGGACATGTCGGTTTCTATCGTCGATTCATCAGTGATTTTTCCAAAATCACAAAACCTCTCACCAATCTTCTTCAAAAGGAGGTGCCTTTCCATTTTGATACGGCATGCATGGAGAGCTTTGTATGTTTGAAAAATTCTCTCACCACCACTCCTATCATCCATGCTCTTGACTGGGCCTTACCCTTTGAAATCATGTGTGATGCTAGTGATTTTGCTGTAGGTGCCATTTTAGGATAGAGAATTGATAAAAAAAACACCATGTCATTTATTATGCATCCAAGACCTTAGATGAAGCTCAGCAAAATTACACATTCACCGAAAAATAAATGCTAGCCATTGTCTATGCATTTGATAAATTTTGCTCATATCTTGTTGGTTCAAAGGTTGTTGTTTACACTGATCATGCAGCTATTCACTACCTCATGACCAAAAAAGATTCCAAGCCTAGACTCATAAGATGGATTTTGTTATTGTAGGAATTTGATATAGAAATCCTAGACAAAAAGGGATCTGAAAATGTCATGGTTGATCACCTCAGTAGACTTAGCTATAGCCCCATTGATGAAAATCCCATAAATGAATACTTACCCGATGACCAATTGCTCAAGGTAGACTCCCAATTCCCTTGGTTTGCTGATTTTGTAAACTATTTAGCTGCAGGTGTATTGCACCCCGAGTATACGGGACAATCTAAAGCTAAATTTTTACATGACGTCAAAAATTATTATTTTTATGAACCTTATCAGTTTTGACTTTGTGTCGATGGTTTATATCGTCGTTGTGTATCCCATGAAGAAAGCATCGCCATTTTGGAACAATGTCACTCTAGCCCCTATGGTGGTCACATGAGTTCCCAAAAATGGCCAGAAAAGTCCTACAATGTGGATTCTTTTGGCCCACCATCTTCAAAGACTCATATGATTATGTGTTCTCATGTGACTAATGTCAAAGGACGGGTAATATCTCCAAGCGTGACCAAATGCCTCTCACCTCTTGGCAGGAATTAGAGATTTTTGATGTCTAAGGAATCGACAATGTGGGCCCATTTCCTTCCTCTTATGGGTTTGCTTACATTTTAGTCGTGGTCGATTACGTGTCAAAGTGGGTTGAAGCCATACCTACTAAAACATGTGACTCTAAACATGTTAAGAAACTCTTTAAAGATGTCATTTTTCCTAGATTTGGAGTCCCTCGCACCGTCATTTCTGACGGGGGATCCCATTTTTTGGAGAAAAGTTTTGAGGCTCTTTTGAAAAAATATGGGGTTTATCACAAAGTCGCCACTCCTTACCATCCTCAGACCAGTGGGTAGGTAGAAGTATCCAACAGACAAATAAAATCCATTTTAGAAAAAATTGTTGGACGAACTTGGAAAGATTGGGCGTTAAAAATCAATGATTCTCTGTGGGCATATCATACTGCCTACAAAACACCTATTGGTACCACCCCCTTCAGATTGATCTATGGTAAGTCATGTCACTTACAATTAGAACTAGAACACAAAGCCAGTTGGGCCATCAAAAGTTTGAATTTTGACCTTTCCATGGCTGGAGAGAAATGTTTTCTCCAAATGAATGAGCTTGATTAACTTAGGATGAGTACCTACGAAAACGCAAGAATCTACAAGGACCGAACCAAAATGTTGCACGATGGTCACATCAAGCGCAAAGACATTAGAGAAGGGGATCAAGTTTTAGTTTTTAATTCAAGATTACGATTTTCCCTGGAAAACTCAAGTCGAGATGGTATGGCCCCTACATTGTCAAGTGTGTTTATCCACATGGCACTTTTCTTCTCTGGGATAAAGGTTTGGGTGAGTTTAATGCTAATGGGCACCGACTTAAAAGATACATCACCACTAAAGACCTTGTCACTTCAGATTCAAACAATTGTTCATCTTTGAAAGACCTACACCTATCTGAATCCACAACTTCCCCAAAATCCCAATAGACTGATCCATCTCTTATCAGGCCACGATGTAAAACTTGGCACTTTTTGGGAGGCAACCCAAATCATATTTGCATTTTTTTCTTTTCTAACATCATCACCTTTTTTTTCTTCTCTTTTGGGGAGTTGTTGTTGTTGGATAAATTGGACATTATGATAAATCCCCTTGTTTCGATGATGACAAACATATCATTCTTGTTAATCTAACGTGCTACTTGAGTGTTGCAGGAATGAGGTGGATGACAAAGCTCTAGGGAATCCATACGCTTGAATGATTGTAAATGTCATGCAATGTAATCAATTGTAAACTTGTACAAACATATAATGTACAAGTACTTAGATTTCATGTAAATCAAGTGTTAGATCTTCCCTAGCCAATCACCACACTTAGATAGGTCATCCCTTTCAAATAGGTTCACATATGCACACTCATACATTTACTTAGTGCCTAAATTAAAAGATTGAAACAGGGTCAATCTCGGTCGACCAAACTCCTCGACCGAGACACTCTCGGTCGACAAACTTCTCGACCGAGAATGACCCAAGTAGCCGTTAGACACAGCTGACAAAGTAGTTGGCAGTTGCAAAAGAACGTTGATCCAGAGAGCCTGTCGGTCGACAAAACTTCGACCGCGTAGGTATCTCGGTCGACAAATTATCGACCGAGAGGCTCTCTGACAGCAACTGCAGAATAAAGTAACTATCCGTTACTAATGCACCTAACTTATATCTAACGGCTAGTTAAGCACTTAGGAGCCCCTAGAAGTTGTCTAGAACGTCCTTAAGCATCCATAGGCCATTCCTATAAATAGGACATGCCTTAGGACACCAAAAATTACCTAAGCTACACTTGTTCTATACTTGAGCTTGAATACACATTGGCAATATTGTTTTGAGCAATAGAGCAATTTCTACATTGGCTATTCATTCCCATTGCTCCAACTTTGTGTCCTATAGGCTAGCATCTCCTATCCACAGCACTTATACTTCTACATACATTGGTTAGGAGATCAAAACGCTTGATATAGGAAATCAAGCCTTGAGCTACAAGTGGTATTGTAATTTCTGTTTTCTTTCTTGTTCCTTTGTATCTTTTGTATTCTCCTTGCTACTCCTAGGGTTGGAGGCTGCGGATTGGAGAAGGTTCTTCTCGGAGGAGAAGGTGGACTTCAAGCTACTTCAAGAAGGCTATCGCAACGGGAAGCTACTTCAAGAAGGTCATTGCAACGGGAAGCTACTTCAGGAGGAAGGCTGCTTCAAGGTTGGTGCAATTGCTTCTAGGTGAAGGCTGCTTCAAGGTTGGTGCGATTACTTCGAGGTGAAGGTTGCTTGAAGGGTTTAGCGAGAGAATTGTAATTTTATGTAAAGTCCTTGTGAGGTAATAAAATTAAATTCTTTCCAAATCCCGGTTGGGTAAGCAACCGGGTAGTGGACTGACTGCCTTAGTATTTGCTAAGGTAGGAACCACTCTAAATCCTTGTCCCCTTGTCCAATATTTTTGTGATTGGTTGTTTGAGTTAAATAATTGTTTAAAATATATTTAAAACTCTATTCACCCCCCCTCTAATAGTTTTCAATTGGTATCAGAGCAGGCTTCAAGGAACCCTAACAAGGTCTTGAAGAAATGGGTGACGGGGTGCTCAACAACCTTAACCTCGAAGGGACATTCGTTGCTAGGCCACCAGTGTTTGATGGAACAAACTACCAATATTGGAAGAGAAGGATGCAGTTTTACTTCCAAGGCATAAATTGGGACTTATGGAGGATGGTGTCAACACCATACGAGCTTCCTCAAATACAATATGCAGAATGGGATGCAAACACGGTAAAATCGGCTCAAATGAATGCAAAGGCTGTAAGTATTCTTTATTGTTCAATTTCAGTAGGAGAATTTAATAGAATATCAAATTGTGAAACAGCCTATGAAATATGGCATAGATTGTCCATAACTTATGAAGGTACGGTTCAAGTTAAGAACTCTAAGATTAGTATGCTTAAACAGAAATTTGAACACTTTCGTATGGATCCAAATGAATCCATTAGTGAAATGTTTGCAAAATTCTCTTATATTGTTAATGGTTTGAATGCCTTAGGAAAAACTGTACTTGAAGAAGATCAGGTGTCAAAGGTACTTCGATCACTTCCTCCCAAATACAAGCCCAAGGTGACAGCCATTGAAGAAGCCAATGATCTCACCAAACTGAAAATGGAGCAACTCATTGGAAATTTAGAAGCTCATGAGGCAACTCTAGAAGAGGAAGAAAGAAGAGAACGTGAACGTCAACATGGGAAAAAGAAGGATATTGCATTCAAAGCTTCAACTAAAGACAATCATGACACAAGTGAAGATGATAGTGAAGAAGAAACTCTTGTTGTAAATGGTAAGCAATATAAAGGTTTTAAAACTAATAAAACTTCTAGTGTTTCTTCTTCCAGGTGCTTTGAATGTGGTAAGAAAGGACATATGAAAGGTGATTGTCCAAAACTCAAGAAAGGGAAGAAATCATCTCACAAAAAGAAAGAAAGAGCATATCGAGCTGCATGGGATGATTCAAGTGATGATAGTGATGATGGAAAATAAGAAGTAGAATGCCTCATTGCTACAACAAATGAAGATGAAGAAGAGGTAAGTCTTTATGATCTACCAAAAGAAGATCTAATTGCTAGTCTTCAAGATACTCATGAGAAATATATTGAGTGCAAGAAGAAACTTAAGAAAGCAAATAAAGATTTAAATGCTAAACTTCTTGCTCTTGTATCCGAAAATGAAAATCTCAAAAAGGAAAATGAAGATTATGCTCTTAAGTTAAAATCGGTAGAAGCTAATTGCAATCTTCTTTCCTTAGAAAAGTTAAACTTGCAAACTCAAGTGAATGATCTTCAAAAACAACCTATTCTATGTTCACATTTAGATTATGATGAGGTTGTCAAAGAAAGAAACTCTCTAGTATCCGATTTAGATCAGGCAAAGAAAGATATTGCTAAGTTACAAAGAAATGTAAATGAGTTAAGAGGAAATGACATACTTGAACATATTCTGAAAATTTCCTCTAGTTATAATGGAAGAAGAGGATTAGGATACGATCCAAGGAGAAATAAGCCCAAAAGAGCTAAAGCATCCAAGATTATATTTGTACCTAGGAACTCAATTCCTAGAAAGAGAAATGAAGTTGATGCTATTAGTTGTCATTATTGCATGCGTCTTGGACATTATTCATTTTCATGCCCATATAAGAAAAAGAATGATGAGTTAGCTTGGATTCCTAAAACTTAGTAGCTTAAAATTAACTAGTTGAGATTTGACCTAAACTGATTCTTGATATCATAATGTCTTATCTCAACACAATCGAGCTCTAATTTGCATAAACTTTTTTGCTTGAAATTGATTAAGAGTTCTGAACATATTCTAGAAACTTGGTCGGTCGAGAATCTGTCGACCGAGTGAACAGTCGGTCGAGAAATTGTCGATCGAGCATGTCACTAATTTTCAGACTGCTGTAGAATTGCTGAATTCTTTTGAAATTAATCTAGATTGCTATCTATTTGTGGTTAATGACTATAAATTATGGAAATCATCCTTGAAAGTTTATATGAGATTCATTTGGTTTAATTCTAAGTAACTTAAGTCAAAAAAAAAAACTAAAAATTATGCTTAGTTTAAAGAAAATTTCTGTTTTTACACTTCTATCATTACATAGGCAAGCAAATGATTCATTGGTGATATATCTCTTAGAAATGCTAGCAAAGAGCACAATGTTTAAAATTTTTTTTATTGGTATCTTTAAAAGATTTTTTCGTGCTTTCATGCTTTTATTGAGTATCACTTAAACATGCTTCAAATATTGATATGAATGCTTAATTGGAAATCTGCAATTTATGCCTCTTGGTTGAAATATAATTTGACCAAGGGGCGCTATGGTCGTAGTCAAGGGCGACCTAAAATAAGCTTTGACAAAATGCTTATTTGGACATCATTTTATTGTACTTAATCTTAGTATATTTTTGATAAAGGTCAAAATCAAAATTTAAAATCATTTATGACCTTAGAAGCCTTAAATTGCTTTAAATTGTAAGATTAAGGGGGAGCTCATAAAAACAAATTTGACTAAGAAGCTTACAAAAATACTGTAAACATCATTTGGAGCTTGTTACGACTTTAGTACTTTTTATGAAGAAATATATGAAAATGATATATCTTGTACTTAAAGGAACTCTCTAAACAAATCAGGTCTTAACATCCCTTGCATTTGGTTGGATACATTTTTATGTACTCTAAGATTAAAGGAATCTCATTTAATTTAGGGCTTAATATCCCTTAATAGATGGGAAATCAATATACATTCATCATAAGATTAAGGGAATCTCATATCATTTCAAGGCTTAACATCCTTTGCAAAATGATTGAGAAACAAATTGTGGATAAATTAGACAAAAATAATATTAAATCCATGTTCCTAATAGGATATCTATTTAAGGGGGAGCATAATATAAAATTAAGGGGGAGAAGAAAAATAAAATATTCAACTTGGATATCTTTTTGAAATGACAAAGGGGGAGAAAGAATATAAAATCAAAAATATAAAATGAGTTTCATAACATCTTGCACTCACTTGCGAAACAAGAATGGCTACAAAAGGTAATTTTCAGGTATGAAACTCACATGCTTTATATTTCCTTATTTCATATTTAGGAAATGTTTGTCATCTTCAAAAAGGGGGAGATTGTTGGATAAATTGGACATTATGATAAATCCCCTTGTTTCGATGATGACAAACATATCATTCTTGTTAATCTAACGTGCTACTTGAGTGTTGCAGGAATGAGGTGGATGACAAAGCTCTAGGGAATCCATACGCTTGAATGATTGTAAATGTCATGCAATGTAATCAATTGTAAACTTGTACAAACATATAATGTACAAGTACTTAGATTTCATGTAAATCAAGCGTTAGATCTTCCCTAGCCAATCACCACACTTAGATAGGTCATCCCTTTCAAATAGGTTCACATATGCACACTCATACATTTACTTAGTGCCTAAATTAAAAGATTGAAACAGGGTCAATCTCGGTCGACCAAACTCCTCGACCGAGACACTCTCGGTCGACAAACTTCTCGACCGAGAATGACCCAAGTAGCCGTTAGACACAGCTGACAAAGTAGTTGGCAGTTGCAAAAGAACGTTGATCCAGAGAGCCTGTCGGTCGACAAAACTTCGACCGAGTAGGTATCTCGGTCGACAAATTGTCGACCGAGAGGCTCTCTGACAGCAACTGCAGAATAAAGTAACTAGCCGTTACTAATGCACCTAACTTATATCTAACGGCTAGTTAAGCACTTAGGAGCCCCTAGAAGTTGTCTAGAACGCCCTTAAGCATCCATAGGCCATTCCTATAAATATGACATGCCTTAGGACACCAAAAATTACCTAAGCTACACTTGTGCTATACTTGAGCTTGAATACACATTGGCAATACTGTTTTGAGCAATAGAGCAATTTCTACATTGGCTATTCATTCCCATTGCTCCAACTTCGTGTCCTATAGGCTAGCATCTCCTATCCACAGCACTTATACTTCTACATACATTGGTTAGGAGATCAAAACGCTTGATATAGGAAATCAAGCCTTGAGCTACAAGTGGTATTGTAATTTCTGTTTTCTTTCTTGTTCCTTTGTATCTTTTGTATTCTCCTTGCTACTCCTAGGGTTGGAGGCTGCGGATTGGAGAAGGTTCTTCTCGGAGGAGAAGGTGGACTTCAAGCTACTTCAAGAAGGCTATCGCAACGGGAAGCTACTTCAAGAAGGTCATTGCAACGGGAAGCTACTTCAGGAGGAAGGCTGCTTCAAGGTTGGTGCAATTGCTTCTAGGTGAAGGCTGCTTCAAGGTTGGTGCGATTACTTCGAGGTGAAGGCTGCTTGAAGGGTTTAGGGAGAGAATTGTAATTTTATGTAAAGTCCTTGCGAGGTAATAAAATTAAATTCTTTCCAAATCCCGGTTGGGTAAGCAACCGGGTAGTGGACTGACTGCCTTAGTATTTGCTAAGGTAGGAACCACTCTAAATCCTTGTCCCCTTGTCCAATATTTTTGCGATTGGTTGTTTGAGTTAAATAATTGTTTAAAATATATTTAAAACTCTATTCAACCCCCCTCTAGTAGTTTTCAGTTGTCGTCATCCTTCATCCTCCACCACAGCGATTCTTTCCCCCATGTCGGATTTTGATTTTGCTCGGGACGGGCAATGTCTTAAATTCGGGGTGGGGATGGGTGGTACGGTTCCACCCCTTTTTCTTTCCCTTTTAGTATCTTTTATTTGTTTTATATATTGCATGTAGTTATTTTTTTTCTTTCTTTTCATAGTACAAATGGACATATCTAGTCGGCCTTGATATGATTATTTGTCAAAATACTCCCCTTAATGATGTAATTGTCTTGCAACTAAAATTTTGAAACTTTCATGACTAGAAATCCTCCTGTCACTTAGGACCTCAAATAATAATCACTCCTTGGAAAATATGGCAAGCCATAGAGGACTGATAGATTCAGGAGTGATGCTTTCTTATCATGTACAACTTGTACAAATTTTCTTAATTTTTCGCATGATTCGGTAATAGTTGAACCAATGCATGGTACTCTTAACAAAAAGAGATGAAAAAAAAAAGTTGCACAAGAACAACCTCTTCTACTCTTCTTCCACCACTTCCAAATCTTTCCATTCATCAAAAAGAAAAAAGCCAATAGTGCCTAAAATGCTAAGTTTGGGGTGTCACCCCTTCCCCCTCTTCTGCTTCTTCGTCAGCCTTGTTCTTGTGTAAAACTTTAAAAAAAATTGGAGTACCAAATGCAAAGGTGAAATGAAAATCTGTTTATTGCAGGTCTTGAATAAATGCAAGTTTGTGAAGTAGGAAATATAAAAGTCACTTTTCGTGAATTCAGGAAGTCAGGGTCGCTTGGCCATATTTTGGTGGAAGGAATCAATTGGTTGTTAGGAGAGTGAGGACAATAGGTTGAGAGTATGTATTGAAAGTATTTCTTGATTTTAATGTTGCTCGGGATGAGCAAATTTAAGTTTGGGATATTTTGATGAATGCATACTCATCTCTTATTTTTGCTTCATTTAGAATAATTAATTAGGAATTTTTTGGTAATTTTAACTAATTCAAAAATAAATAGCACTTTCATCTTCATGATATACTTTTCCTGAATTCTTATGATATTATTCTTCATTTTTAGGAATGATCTAAGTAATTAAATTGAGAAAATAAAAGATGAAGATTTGAGACTTTTCAAATATTCTCGTAGTGCCTGAGATACTCATCACCAAAATAGCCATATCTTTTGCATCTAAAGGCGGAATTTCAAGATCAAGTATGGAATGAAAAGAGAATTTTATTTTATTTTGGTCGGTCGAAACTCATGTTGCTTTTTTTGTATTTTTTCATAGTTCCTATACAATGCTTTCCAACTTTGGAATTGAAGATGGTAAAAGAAATGATATATTTTTACAGACACTAAACCCAAAGAAGAAAAGAATAAAGGTAAACCTTAGGAAAGAGAGGACACTAAGACCATCAACATACTTCAGATAGCCTTCTCAAAAGGGAGATCTAGCAATATCACCAGGCTCAAACAGAACAGCACCAAGGTGCAAATAATTTCAGCACCAAGACAACAAAGGGAGAAAACCAAAAGGCATAAAACAGAACCTCCTCCGACACACCATCATCATCAGCTTCTAAGAAAACCATACCTCTGAGACCAAACTCTAGAACAGCCATCTGAGTAGCAGACACAAACTCGAGAACAACCATCATCATAGGGAACCAACAAATACTCAACCATCACTGCATAGTGCAATGAGAGGGGAGCAAACCAGCAGACCCAAACAAGAAAAAGCACCCTAAGCAGTCGTCTCTAGAACAGACAACAAAGAGCAACAAAAGACTCAACCATCACAGCTATAAGCCAGCTATGAGATGGGAGCAAAGAGCCCAAAAGGAATAAGGAACCAGAGGAAACCTCCAACACAGGCAACAGAACCTCGACCATCACTACAAGCATAACAAAACCAGGTTCGAAACTACAAAGTAGCAATCTATTAAAGCAACAGAGAGAGAGTAGCAATAGCACCCATAGAAGGGACTCAACCATCACAGAACCATCACACACAAACACTCAACAGAGCACCACCAACCACAGGGAACCACAGATAACTAGTAGTACAAACCCAACACCTTTCATACTAGAGCAAATATGAAAAATGAACTCCACCAACAACCAAAGACTCGGCCTCCATCACCACAAGAACCAGACAAAAGCAGCACAACAGACAGGAAGAAACCACCATAAAACCAATGATGGATGCAGACACAAACTCAACCATCACAACATAAATCCATCCTTGTCAAAACTCCAGAACAGTCATCTAATCAGAACAAAAAACTCAGCACAGCCAACCATCAGATATCATAGTGTCATCCAAAAACCTCAGAAGACCCAGCAGAAAGAACCCACAGACTAACCATCAGCAATCCAAACACTGCCAACTACCAAAGCAGAAGAAGCAGAAACATGACCATGAAGAAATCCTTCAACTTCTGCAAGGCAACCAAATGGAGGTCTAGCAAACCCCTAAGATAAGAAGAGGCCAGAGGAAGATATCTCGACATCCAAAATTGGAGATTCAAAACCTTCCTTCATTCATAACCAACATAAACTTCACAGAATTATTTCATGATGTCAAAATCATTCACTATCAGCTTCCAGATTTGGCTAGAGGAATTAAACTTGTTATCATGGACTCTCCTATTCCTCTCCAACCAGACATGATAAAGAATGAAAGTAATTATAATCCTGGCTGAGATTGAATTGCATTTCGTAACCTCACCCCAATTGTGGGGAATGTAATAAATATGTTTGTCATTGAGAGCATTAGACCACAAAGCTTTAGTGAATTGATAGCTAAAACAAATATGAAGAGTATCCTCGTAATCATTCATATAGAGAAAGCAAATAGAAACAACAGATATACCCCATCTTCTAGCATAGTTGGATGTGGGTAATTTATTGAGAGCAGCTTTCCATACATGAATATTGTTATTCATGCTCCCTTTAGACTTCCAGATCTAATCATAAACATCATCTTCAACACCTTCCTTTCTAATCAGTTCCCAGATAAAATTTAATTTCACCCTTCTAGAACCATTGAGCAAAAAGGAGTCAACAGGAGAATTAGAAATGGGTATATTTAAAATAATGCTAAGGATTTCCTTGGACACCCTAGATTTTGTTACAAACCACTAATTGTTCTTAATAATACTATAAAGCTTTGAATCATGAGGAATCCCAGATCTAATAACCATATTGCTCTCCACATAGTCAAGAAGAAATTTCCCTTTGACCCATGGGTCCAACCAGGTCTTAATATTATCTCCAGATCCAATGCTAATCGAGAATAAAGGTCTCAGCTGTTGTCACGGAACCGTAATCCAAGTCCCATGAACCAAACGTATACCAAAGGCGATATGCGGAAGCGTAAAGCTTAGCACACATGAACATATAACAAGATAGAGGCACCAATAGATTCTCATCATTAACCCTAATTAGATGCATTTTAGGGTTTTGGCCAATATGGGTTACATGTTGCTTATTAGTACATTTGATGACCTTATACATATTTAGTGTCCATCATGTGGGTGTGGTTCAAATTTCATGCCATTATGACGTTCCATGTACTTTCTATGATTGTATCAAGGTTTAAGGCATTAACATGCATTCTAGTGTCAAAAGACTCACAATAGAGCACCCTAGATCATGATTCATCAAGTCAAGAGGTCCAAACCTAGAGATGATTTAGATCAGAAACATTAATTTATCATAAACATATAATGAGATTAGGTGGTTGTCCATTAGCAACAAGATTAGCAATCTAGGGCAAAGTTCATCATTAACATCCAAACTAGGCACATATGCAGAAAAAGGAGTGATGTATGAGCATTAGGGGGAGTATGACCTTCATTTAGTTCAAGGGTGCATAAAAGATACTGATTTAAGGATCAGGGTAGACTGAGCATCAAGATCCAATCATTAATCATAATCATGTGTTAAGCATATTCAAAGTAGTCAAAGGTTACATATTTAGCAATATAAGGAAACTAGAAGAAGATTTAGGGTTTGGGAATAAGCTCATGTTGTAGGTCTTTTCGAGAGTATCAGTTTGATAAATAATTTTGCTATATTTGGCCTTAAAATGAGGAAGATATCAATATTAGAAGATTAAGCCCAGAACTATAGAGAAATGGATGAGATGTTACCAAATCATTAATTAAAACATGTAAGTCGTTCGATGTGGAACAACATGCGCCCATTAATCCTGCGGTCAGAGATCATCAGCTCCACTAGTCGAGGCTTTTACTGGGTTGACCACGTCTCTTCGATCATGGCCATTTGTTGCCTCGGGCTCCATCATTTTCCCATCTGGATCAATGGCTCTCGTCCGAGGCCCATCTCGTCAAGCTTACGCAGCGGCCATGGCGGTGGCTCGCTGATGCTCATCGGAGCAGCCACCACTCGCCCCGATCTGGGCCTTGGGGACCTGCTGTGGTGTCGGGCGAACAACAGAGGGCCGGTCGGACCTATCCCCCGCCTCACCTGCGCCTGAGGTTCTGCCTCCAGGTAGCTTGGAGGTGGCGGCGCAGCCCAAGCATTAGGAGGGGGAAGCAGGTAGATGCAGCCCGATTTAGGGTAAGACGAAGAGGGGAAAAGGGAGAAAGAGAATGGGGAAAGACCAGAGTAGAGAAGCGAAGAGGTTTTAGGGTCTTAAATAGATAAAAGATGGCAGAACGAGGTTGATGGCGGTGCCAAAAGATGCAGCCGCCCCCATTGCATCGACTCAAGGTTTGGATGAAGTTGACAGGCCAGCAGCCGTCGGATTAGGTCTAACCCTAGGAGGAAAGATCTGACAGTTGAGAATAGGGGCGCACTAGGGTTTGGGAGTGGGAGAGGTGGCAGCTGGGCTGCGCGCCCTCTCAAGCACCCTGATGGGCCGGCCCAAGGCTACAACAAAGGGGCAAAAGTAAAAAAAATTAAATCAAAGCAAATAAAAGTGTCTTCAAAATATCATAACTTGGCCTACAAAGGTCTGATTAAGGTGATTTTTCCATCGTTGGATTCAAAATTGAGAGATCTACAACATGATATGTATTGTAATTCTAAAAGATAATAGAAACAGTGTTCGATATTAATTGCAATATGGTTATAGATTAAAGCATGGCTCTTATTTAATTTGGCATATACAAGTCACATATTGAGAAATTAAATGACGATTTAATTAAATCGGGTCATAATCTCATTCTAACTATATAATATGACCCAATTGAGTGATTTGGGCTACTAATAGAAAGAGAAAGTGGATATCCATAGAGAGAGAAAATTGAGGTTGTCACATCCTTCCCTCCTTACAAGAAATTTCACCCTCAAAATTTAGTCCAAGATCATAGTCAAGAGTCAAAGGCAATATCCATCGAGTCTAGGTATCCAATCATGGTTATCAAAGAATATCGCATGATGGATGCACACTCGGTTATACACATCAAGGGTGTACTCATCTCAATTATATACATATTAATTATTGTTCCATCGTAATGTGACATCATCATGGAATTAGGGTTTACCCGTCCTTCAGTATCCCTATATTAGTTTTTTTTCATTTTTTTATGAGATTACATATGTTACCCCTCATTATTCAAGCTAAGATCTCTATGACATCATCATATCTTGATCATGATTTCAAAGCTATATCTTTCATGTATCGAGCATCATTCGAGGAACAATATTATCATTAACATCGAGGTTTTGAAACATTCTCCCTTGTATCAAGAAAGAGCTCCACAAGCTCAAACCACTCAAGATAAGACATATATATATACAACAAGACCTACTAATTGTAACTCCTATCCATAACAAAAATTCTACCCCCCTTTTTTTGAGAAATAAGGCTAACCACTAGATTCCTTTATATACAATTACTAACCTGAGGATGAGTCTCATCATGGATATCACACATCATATACATCATCTTAGGTCTTGGGACATCTCCATCACCTATATATATATCAAACATCAAATATTCAATTTCCTCTTTCTCTGGGGTTATATATTTTCATAGGAAATCTACGGTTCAACACTTTTAAGGAACCACACGCTAGGTCACACAACTCATATACTTAGAAGTATTCTAGCTAGGGACTCGTCATCAAGTATTTCATCATTCATATTTTTCAATATTTCAAATATTTTGGAGTTTAGGTACTCTAACCTTTTCCCGATACGGGTCAACTCATATCAACATGTCACCATATTCATATGTCCCATGCTAGAGGTCCTCCTTTGTAAAGAGATTGAAGCTCGTGTTGGTCTCAAACTATATATATCACATATCATATCTCAGCACATACAAAACTAGGTACCAGCAAGCATGTCCACCCACTAGCTATGTTTAGCACATCAACCAAGTGGTATGTATCATACAAGGTGCTAGGTTTAGCTAGGGTTGCATGGTCCAACTCATTCCATATCGTTAAACATACTCGACCTTCCTCAAAGAACTTGGGTCTTATCAACATCGACATCATCAATAATATCATAATCATCATCTTAGGTTTCTAGGTTATTCACTTGCCTAACCTACATCATGGCTCGAGACAACTATAGAGACTATCACTATCATATAAACTGTCTTATCTAGACTTGATGTTACATCTCTTTCTCCTAGGTTGCATGGAACCTCACTGCCTTTCTATGTGTGGTAACATTTTTCATATGTACATATAATAATACTTGAAATATGTTTTCTCCAACGTTAAACAGGCGATGAAAACCACCATACTTCATCCGAATAAAACCAAAACCAAAATGAGTTACCACACTCATGAGGCAGTCTAGTATCATGACACCTAGAGAACTAGCAAGAACATGGTGCACACTTGTGTAGACATCCTAAGCACATGTCACGAATCATGTCTAGGGAGGTAATTTACACGTCTTCACCTAGTTCTAGAACATCTAGGTTCTAACCTAGAGGCTAAGTTAACCTAATCCACAAGGATATTTCATTAAGTTTCTAGGTTTGAGATGTAAGGTGAGTTTAGTTTGTGTTTCATGTGAGCAATGTTTGGTGTAGTTATTGTTCATGCTCTGATACCATCTATCATGGAAACGGAATCCAAGTCCCATGAACCAAACGTATACCAAAGGCGATATGCGGAAGTGTAAATCTTAGCATACATGAACAGATAACAAGATAGAGGCACCAACATAGTCTCAACATTTAGCAAGTATAAATTATACAAAATGTATTATATTCATGAATTCAGTTACATATTTCCAGAGTCAAGGTACAAGTCTTCTCATGTATACTATATCTGGATCTTACAATAAGTACACCTAGCAAAGTTCACCAAGCCCATCAACCTTCTAGCCATCTCTGAACCTAAAAACAACATATGAGAAATGGGTCAACACATGAGGTGTTGAGTATGGGGAAGAAAGATACATATATGTATAAGCTTTGCATAATTTTGAAAATATTTCAAGAATAAATGAACAAGAATAAACATGTTAATTGTTTAACAAATGTGAAACCATATTTTATGTCATTTCACTCCATTATACCAACAATATCAAGCATTTATAAGGCCTTTGACCATGTTCCCGTCAGAAGGGTCTGTAAGGGTGCTCAAGCTTAGCTAACCCTTTTATATGAGAGGGACCTCAAGGCCGTAGCCAAGAGATAACCCTTTATCAACAATATTATAATGGAGTTCTATACATATATGTGTTCAAGTTATAAAACTGACGAGGCAAACATCGAGTAAGACATAGCAATACTACATGGCAATATTTGAGAAAATAGACCAACAAGCATACAATATATGTCTTTTCCAGCAAGAAAGTGGTAATCATATAACTAGATAAGGCCCATACCTGATTCAGATATTTCATAACCTAGCATATCCTTCACCATATAGCCATATGCCAAACCTGATTAAGAATAAGATTGCATATATACATTAGATTCTCATCATTAACCCTAATTAGATGCATTTTAGGGTTTTGGCCAATATGGGTTACAAGTTTCTTACTAGTACATTTGATGACCTTATACTGATTTAGTGTCCATGATGTGGGTGTGGTTCAAATTTCATGCCATTATGACGTTCCATGTACTTTCTATGATTGTATCAAGGTTTAAGGCATTTACATGCATTCTAGGGTAAAAAGACTCACAATAGAGCACCCTAGATCATGATTCATCAAGTCAAGAGGTCCAAACCTAGAGATGATTTAGATCAGCAACATTAATTCATCATAAATATATAATGAGATTAGGTGGTTGTCCATTAGCAACAAGATTAGCAATCTAGGGCAAAGTTCATCATTAACATCCAAACTAGGCACATATGCAGAAAAAGGAGTGATGTATGAGCATTAGGGGGAGTATGACCTTCATTTAGTTCAAGGGTGCATAAAAGATACTGATTTAAGGATCGTGGTAGATTGAGCATCAAGATCCAATCATTAATCATAATCATGTGTTAATCATATTCAAAGTAGTCAAAGGTTACATCTTTAGCAATATAAGGAAACTAGAAGAAGATTTAGGGTCTGGGAATAAGCTCATGTTGTAGGTCTTTTCGAGAGTATCAGTTTGATAAATAATTTTGCTATATTTGGCCTTAAAATGAGGAAGATATCAATATTAGAATATTAAGCCCAGAACTATAGAGAAATGGACGAGATGTTACCAAATCATTAATTAAAACATGTAAGCCGTTCGATGTGGAACACCATGCGCCCCTTAATCCTGCGGTTAGAGATCATCAGCTCCACTAGTCGAGGCTTTGACTGGGTTGACCACGTCTCTTCGATCATGGCCATTCGTTGCTTCGGGCTCCATCATGTTCCCATCTAGATCAATGGCTCTCGTCCGAGGCCCATCTCGTCAAGCTTACGCAGCGGCCATGGCATTGGCTCGCTGATGCTCATCGAACCAGCCACCACTCGCCCCGGTCTGGGCCTTGGGGACCTGCTGTGGTGTCCGACGAACAACCGAGGGCCAGCTGGACCTATCCCCCGCCTCACCTGCGCCTGAGGTTCTGCCTCCAGGTAGCTTGGTGGTGGCGGCACCGCCCAAGCATTAGGAGGGGGAAGCAGGTGGATGCAGCCCAATTTAGGGTAAGACGAAGAGGGGAAAAGGGAGAAAGAGAACGGGGAAAGACCAGAGTAGAGAAGCGAAGAGGTTTTAGGGTCTGAAATAGACAAAAGATGGAAGAACGAGGCTGATGGCGGTGCCAAAAGATGCAGCCGCCCCCATTGCATCGACTCAAGGTTTGGATGAAGTTGACAGGCCAGCAGCCGTCGGATTAGGTCCAAACCTAGGAGGAAAGATCTGACAGTTGAGAATAGGGGTGCACTAGGGTTTGGGAGTGGGAGAGGTGGAAGCTGGGCCGCGCGCCCTCTCAAGGACCCTGATGGGCCGGCCCAAGGCTACAACAAAGGGGCAAAAGTAAAAAAAATTAAATCAAAGCAAATCAAAGTGTCTTCAAAATATCATAACTTGGCCTACAAAGGTCCGATTAAGGTGATTTTTCCATCGTTGGATTCAAAATTGAGAGATATACAACATGATATGTATTGTAAGGTGTTCGATATTAATTGTAATATGGTTACAGATTAAAGCATGGCTCTTATTTAAATTGGCGTATACAAGTCACATATTGAGAAATTGAATGAGGATTTAATTAAATTGGGTCATAATCTCATTCCAACTATATAATATGACCCAATTGAGTGATTTGGGATACTAATAGAAAGAGAAAGTGGATATCCATAGAGAGAGAAAATTGAGTTTGTCACATCCTTCCCTCCTTACAAGAAATTTCATCCTCGGAATTTAGTCCAAGATCATAGTCAAGAGTCAAAGGCAATATCCATCAAGTCTAGGTATCCAATCATGGTTATCAAAGAATTTTGCATGATGGATGCACACTCGGTTATACACATCAAGGGTGTACTCATCTCAATTATATACATATTACTTATTGTTCCATCGTAATGTGACATCATCATGGAATTAGGGTTTACCCGTCCTTCAGTATCCCTATATTAGTTTTTTTTTCATTTTTTATGAGATTATATACATATTACTTATTGCCTTTAATGAATATAGTATCATCATCCATACCTGGATATGATCACCTCCATATCAGAACCTGCATGGTTAATTCAACTAATAAAGGTAATTCAAAGCAATGATTATACTTTCCATTCTTGCCATAAGAGCTAAGTTCTTTGATTCTTATCAAATAGAGTTTAATACTCATAAAACATGTCATTACCTTTGAATTAGGGTTTACTATTCACATCATATGTCATTACCCTTGAATTAGGGTTTACTATTCACATCATTACCCTTGAATTAGGGTTTACTATTCACATCACATAGTGAATTGAACTCATAACATCATCTTATATGAGGAACATCATTATTGATGCTCTCAGATTGGCTTAAGATTAATCATATATCATAATTAGGGTTTCCATGATCTCACATAGGTGGATCATACCCTAATCATGCACATTCATGTGTATTGAAGGTTCTTTACTTGAGTGTTCACCCAAAAAGGGTACTTTCTCTCTCTTAAGATACTTTCTCTCTCCTCATACTAGTATATGGTGGTAACACCACTCTAGATCGGGTTGGGTTAAGTCCTCATGGCTAACACAAGCCAAAACATCACTATCATGTGATTAGGGTTTGATTTGAACAAGGTATTACTCAATTGAACCCCTCAAAGGTATTTTGGTAATTCACCCCATTGATCACCATCATGGATTAATTCATTAGTCACTTAGTCCCTTAATATCCTAGGTTATCATTAAGATTTAGATTAGAGAATCATTGAACCATTTACACCTTCAATTGATTAAGTGAAATCAACCTTTGAAAACCTCAAACGGTTTCAACCTTCAACCTCCAAACAGTTTGAGACCGTTTGGATGAGTTGACCATTTGCTAGGGTTGACTCCAAGACCGTGTGACCTTCAAGGTCGATTGCCCAAACCGTGTGAGGGTGTAGACCGTTTAACAAGTTTGACTTCAAGACTGAGAGGGCTTACACGGTTTGAGACCGTTTGATGTCTCTCGATCTTGAGATCGTTTGAGTCCAAATGGTCTTGAGACCGTTTGTCCCCAAACGGTCTTGAGACCGTGCGGCCTCACACGGTCTTGAGACCGTGTGACCTCAAACGGTCTTGAGACCGTGAGGTCTCAAACGGTCTTTAGATCGTGTGACCTCAAACGGTCTTGAGACCGTTTGGTCCACTTGGTCTCAAACCGTTTGGACATCCAACATGGTTCAATGGTTTCAATCGTTATGATTATCAATGTTGAAGCCTCCAAATGGTCAAAGCCATGGTAACCACTTATAGATTGAGTTAATTAGGGTTATGCTTAACCAATTGGTCACTCAATTGACCCTCAATTGCTATCCAATTAGGGTTGAAGTTGGTTCAATTAAGGTCCATCAACGTTCAACCATCAACACTCATCAATGTGAATCAACACAAGGTTGAACCCTTCAATTGAGCTCCAATTGGGCCCAAACTTGGCCCAAACGGTCTTGAGATCGTGTGGATGAACTCCACATGGACCGTTTGCCCAAGACTTCATCAAAATCTAATGTGATTTGATAGGAGTTGAACCTTGATTGAGCCTCAAATCAGAATTTTGATTAATTCAATAACCCATTGCAATTGGACCCTCAATTGATCAAATTACCTTAATCCTAGACCTCCAAACGGTCTTGGGTTGTCACCACACGGTCTTGAGACCGTTTGGATGAGTTCCAAATGGTCTTGAGACCGTTTTCCCATCCAACTTTTGTATTCTAGTGTAAATTCTTCAAGGTTGGATCTATTGAGTTGATTACCATATCAATACTTAATTGCAATGTAATTTGGTATCTTTGTACTTTCAATTGGTCAACTATACTTGACCCCAGACCTCCACAGGGTCTTGGGTGATTCCCCACATGGTCTTGAGACCGTTTGGGTCAATCAACCCAAAAACACTAAGTTATTCATTGAGATTTCAGTATTGATTTCAATTAGGGTTTACCCTAGTAATCATCCTTCAACTCTTAGCTCGTTTGGAATTAGTCCATCAATTTGGTGAGTTGTTAATCAACATTATTTTGAACAGTAATCTCATACGGTCAATGCTTGTTCAACGTCCTTACACGGTCTTGAGACCGTTTGCCCAAAAAGGGCGATTTCAACAGATTGGAAAACAGGAGTAAATTCAATTAAAGTTGTTGATTAAAAAGGCCATATCTCACGATTCCTTTGGAGTTATCATCTCAAATTTTGTGGGTGATTAGCCTACATAATTTTGAACAGAAATATTATACGGTCCACGCTCAGTCAACGCGGCTAAATGGTCTTGAAGACCGTTTTCCATTACACGGTCCTGAGACTGTTTGCTCACTACACGGTTTTGCAAACTGAGAGAGCAATTTGTGGAGACCGTTTAGTAAAGTGAAAAGTAGTGGATTAACTTTGGAAATAACGTCCTCATCTCCTAGCTCAGGAAAAGCAAGGATTTCTCACGGATTTGCTTGCAAGGTAGCAAAGGAAGGTAGAGAAGAAGAAGAACTATCATCTAAAAGCATAAACGAGATGTATATAACAAAGCATAGGTTTAGAGTTATAAAACCCGCCTAAAGCTTGCTCCTTGAGCTCCAAGCTTTCGATCTCCAAGCTTTTAATGGATTCCTTGAGTTTCCACAGGTCGTCCAAGGTGAAACCTCCAGGGAAAGTCGAGAAGAGATGGCTAGAAAGGTAGAGCTATGTGAGCTAGCCATCAATTTGACCTTGAATTCGAGTTCTAACCATGAACTTAAGCAAAAGGGAGGATTCAAACCTACCTTGCACTCCTTGGTCGTCCTCCTGAGCTCCACATATCTTCTTTAGTCGGTTTGGTTGAATAGAACAGTGAAGGAAACGAAGGGAAAGTTTCCTTGCTAAGTGAAGTGGAGAGTATATATACTTGGGGTGAGATTCTCAACATAAGCTCATAAGTTCTCCATATTTTCAACTAAGTCCCTCCATCCTTCTATGTTCGTCCTTTCATATTAATTCTAAGGACAAACCTTCTTCTAAGGTCAAGAAATGAGGGCAAAGAAGAACAACCTATTAGTTAAGCATACACCTAAAAGGCTATTGTACATACACCTTGATTATTCAATCACAAAGGTGTTTTTCATTATATGATTATTCAATTGAAGTGACCTTTCATCATTTCTTCTCTAAATGATGACAAGAGTCTTAAAATATATTTTAGATGATGTATTTTACAAGTTGCACCCCTCAAATTGGGTAAATTGCACTTTTCTCCAATTTAGGGTTTTCAAGCACCGGGATTGCTTCCACAACTGCACCTTGGTGCCCAAGCTTGGGAAATCCCTCAAACCTTACCATCATCATTCTCATGATGTCTCAACATCAGAGGAACATCTCAACATGTGAAATTTGCAAGTTAACCCTTCTAACTGGGTAATTTGCACATAGGTCCTTGTATTACAAAACAATGCTACAACTTTATATAAAAAGGAGCAAAAACTAAAATATATGTTTCTGAGAAACTTAATTACATGCCCAAAGTTAATCACAAGGATTTAATTACATATTTAGGCAAAACATCTAGGGTTAACTCATAACCCAGGTCAGGGATGTTACAAATTATCCACCCCTTACAAGGATTTTGTCCTCGAAATCGATAAGACATATTAAGAGAAAAGGGATGGATAGTTCCTTCTCATCTCATCCTCTAGTTCCCAAGTGGCTTCTTCAACACCACGGTGATTCCAGAGGACTTTCACAAGACTTATATCTTTCTTCTTTAACCTTTTAATTCTATTATCAAGGATTGACACTGGTCCCTCCTCATAGGATATATCATCATTCAATTCTACCTCCATAGGTTGTAGAACTGACTCGGTGTCTGGGTGACATTTCTTCAGCATAGAAATGTGAAACACAGGATGTAACCTCTGTAACTCTGGTGGCAGCTCTAGTCTATATGCTACCTTTCCAATCCGTTCAATGATTGGATAAGGCCCCATAAATCTAGGAGCTAACTTCCCTTTCCTTCCAAAACGAAGGACCCCTTTTCAGGGTGAGACTTTGAGATACACTCTGTCTCCAACCTAGAATTATAAGGGTCTACGACGTTTATCAGCATAAGATTTCTGCCTATCTTGTGCAGTCTTAATCTGTTGTTGTATTACCTTAATCTTCTCTGTAGTCTGCTGCACAAGATCAGGACCTAACAACTGATGCTCACCAGTCTCATACCAGCACAAAGGCGATCTACATCGTCTACCATACAAGGCTTCATAAGGTGCCATATCAATACTATGTTGATAGCTATTGTTATAGGCAAACTCTATCAAGCTTAGGTGTAGATCTCAACTTCTGGTAAACTGGAGAACACATGCTCTCAACAGGTCTTCTAAGGTCTGTATGGTCCTTTCTGATTGTCCATCAGTCTGTGGATGAAAGGTCGTACTAAACCTTAGCTTGGTGCCTAAGGCTCTGTGTAACTGTTCCCAAAAATGACTTGTAAACTGAGGACCTCGGTCAGAAACTATCGTGACAGGAACTCTGTGCAAACGCACTATCTCTTGTACATACAACTATGATAACCTTTCAGCAGAATAGGTTGTTTTGACAAGTAAGAAGTGTGCTGTCTTTGTCAACCTATCAACAACTACCCAAATGGAATCATGTCCTTTGTTTGTCCTGGGTAGGCCAACAACAAAGTCCATGGTCACATGGTCCCACTTCCACTGTGATATGGGTAAAGGTAGCATTGTTCCTGCAGGCTTCTGGTGTTCAGCTTTAACTTGCTGACACACATGACACCTTAGAACAAACTCTGCAACATCCTTCTTCATACCAGGCCACCAATACAGTTCCTTTAAATTACGATACATCTTGGTGCTCCCTGGATGCATAGCATACATGGAAGAATGAGCTTCTTCCAGGACTAACTTTCTCAAGTGACCCACATCTGGCACTGTCATCCTTCCATTATAACAGGCTACATGATCATCTGAGTCATGGAAACCATCTTGCTTCTCATTTCCATACTCTGATCTGATCTGCTAAACTGCATCATCACCTTGATGTGCTTCCTTAATCTTCTCTCTTAAGGTAGGTTTAATATGCATCTCAGCCAACAACCCGGCTAACAATGACACCTTCAAATGTACATTGTCTTGCCTTAAAGAGATAAACATATCTCTGTTAGAGCACACTAAAGAGTTTAGTTGTGCTCTATTCATGGTTGATGTTGCTGATTTCCTACTCAAGGCATATGCAACAACATTGGCCTTGCCCGGATGGTAATCAATTGTACAATCGTAGTCCTTGATTAACTCCATCCAACGACGTTGCCTCATGTTAAGCTCGTGCTGAGAGAAGATATACTTAAGGTTCTTATGGTCTGTGAAAATCTGGAATGTTTCTCCGTAGAGATAATACCTCCATATCTTCAAGGCATGAACCACAGCAGCTAACTCCAGATCGTGTGTCGGATAATTCTCCTCGTGTTTCTTAAGTTGTCGAGAAGCAAAAGAAATCACTTGTTTATCCTGCATCAACACACATCCAAGTCCATTCTTGGAAGCATCACAGAAGACTACATATCCTTTTCCTTGTTCAGGTAGCACAAGCACAGGTGCACTTGTCAACCTCTCCTTCAACAACTGGAAAGATTGTTGACACTTATCACTCCAAGAAAAAGGAACATCTTTCCGGGTCAACTTGGTCAAAGGTAAGGCTATAGAACTAAAGTTCTTAATGAACCTTCGATAATAGCCAGCTAACCCCAAGAAACTTTGAATCTCCGTCGGTGTCTTCGGTTGTTCCCATTGTAGAACAGATTCTACCTTTGTAGGGTCAACACGAATTCCCGAGGCAGATATCACATGTCCAAGAAAAGATACCTCCGGCAGCCAGAACTCACACTTGCTAAACTTAGCATACAGCTTGTGTTCTCTTAGCAAGGTCAAAGCTTGGCGAAGATGCTACTCATGCTGCTGAGCATCCTTACTATAGATCAGAATGTCATCTATGAAGACGAAAACACACTGATCAAGGAAAGGTCGAAAAACTCTATTCATGAGTTCCATAAATGCAGCTGGTGCATTGGTTAGTCCAAACGACATAACCGTGAACTCATAGTGACCATACCTTGTCCTAAAGGCAGACTTGGATATGTCACTATCCTTAATACGAAGTTGATGATATCCAGACCTCAAGTCTATCTTTGAAAAGACGGTTGCACCACGCAACTGGTCAAAGAGATCATCAATCCTCGGCAGAGGGTACTTATTCTTTATTGTTACTTTATTGAGTTGTCTGTAGTCGATGCACAACCGCATTGACCCATCTTTCTTTTTAACAAACAAGACCGGAGCACCCCAAGGTGAAGTGCTCGGTCGGATAAAACCCTTCTCAAGTAACTCTTGAAGCTGTTTCTTGAGTTCTGCCATCTCGACAGGCGCCATTCTATACGGAGTCTGGGCTATGGGTTTCATATTTGGAATCAGATTGATTTCAAAATCAATCTCCCGAGGTGGTGGTATACCAGGAAGTTCTTCAGGAAACACATCCTCGAATTCCCTGACTATGGGTACTTCAGCAGGATTGGAACTTTCCTTGGTAACATCTACCACATGGGCCAAGAATGCATAACATCCTTGCCTCAACAGCTTATCAGCAACCATAGCTGACACAAGACAGGTGGGCAGAATCTTTCTTTCACCTTGAAAGATCCATGTGTTGCTTTCATCAGCAAACACAGCCAACTTGGACTCACAATCCAAGACAACTCTATACCTCTCTAAGGTATCCATCCCGAGGATTATATCAAATCCTTGAATATCAAGCGGTATAAGATCCACTTGAATGCGATGGTCAGAAAAGAAGAGGATGCAAGGAGAGCATACCTCCTGCAAAACGGCAGACCCACTCAACGGAGTCTCCAACAACAAACTATCTGCCCTATGACTAACAGTCACATTGTAGTTACGAATCACTCTATGAGTGATGAAAGAGTGTGTAGCACCCGGGTCAATCAGAACAGATACAACACAGGATGTAGACATATCAGGACATAAAAGTTTCATCTGACCTGCCACTACCCGTGGATTGACCACTGCATCTGGTGGGTTCATAGCATAGAACCTCGCTGTCGCCTGGTGTTGTGGTGGTGTTGATGATCCAGCTTGAGACGCTTGTCCACGTCCTCGAGCTGCTCCTTGAGATTGCATTCTCTGAGATCCTTGTTGATTCTGTCTCAGAGGCTGTGTCACACTGACAGGCCTAGAATGGCAATCCTTCATCAAGTGTCCCACCTTACCACAGTTGTAGCATCTCCTCTCCTGTTGTTGTGGTCGGGGTGGTCCAGTAACTGACATCGATGCAGAACTATGAGTCCCTTGAAGCGGTTGACTTCGTCCTCTACCTCTGCTTGGTGACCATTGAGTTTGAGAACTCGATCTGGGTGGTGGAGGGTTAGGTGCAGAGAATCTAGGTTTCTTGAAATCCCTAGATGAAGAACCCTGGAACTGTGGATATCTTTTCTGGTTTTGCCTCTTCTCAACCACAGATCTCTCTATCCTTCAGACTGACTCAACGAAGGTAGAGAATCTCTCTCGGTTTTCTAAGGCAAACACAGGGGTTGACATATCAGCATTCAAACCCTTCTCGAATCTCCTGATTCTTTCCTCATCTGTGGCAGCCATGTGCGGACAGAACCATAGCAATTCCATGAACTTAGCTTCATACTCACTAATGTTCATCATACCCTGCCTTAGTCTCTCAAACTGAGAGATCTTCTCATCTAGGAAGGTCTTTGGAAAATATATATTGATAAATTCCCGACGAAACTCTTCCCATGAGAACTCTATTCCAGGTCTCTTCTGCTCTTCCATGTTCCACCAGTGACCAGCACTGCCTTTGAGAAGATAGACATCATGTCTAACCTTCTCAGCTTCCGGGATAATAAGAATCCTGAAAGCCTTCTCCAACTCTGTCAACCATAGGTCAGCATCTGCGGGGTCGGCAGTCCCAAAGTACTCGGTAGCTCCGACACGACGAAGTCGTTCGAACGTCTTACTGATACCTTGTGCTTCAGGATGGACGGGTGCCCTAGGTGTAGGCATGGGCATCCTGTCAGTTATGTGTGTCATGGCAGTCATGAACTGCCCGAACATTGTCTGTACAGCTGGGTTACCCATGTCGGCTGGGTCAAACTGGGGTGGCTCTCTTGGTGACTCTGGTGCAGGCTGTTCTATCCTTGGAACCCTTGCACTACCTTGAGGTGCACTAGCACTACTCTCTGCCACGTACTCATCATGAGGCTCAGCCATCCTTATGTATCTTCTTCTCCTAAGGAGTAGAAGATTCTATTAGATAGGGAAAGAGTACTAAAGATAGACTCGACATCCTAAGTCCTATGCCTCTGTAGACTCAACTGACCTAGAGCTCTGATACCACTATTTGTGGGCTATGATCTCCAAACCACGATATAATCACGATTTAAACTTAGCGGAAACGATTCGATAAACAGTGGAAGACAAAAATCACGGGAAATTAAAACTTTTCGAGACAAGAGCTTGAATCCTTAAAAGCTTCTTTCATAACAAGAGATAAACTGTTTACATCTCATGATAATTACTTCCTGAGTAATTATATACATCAAGATACAAAATTTCAAGAACTCATAACAAAAGACTCCAAGACCTGAGAGTACAGAGGACACATAGGACTGACTCTAACTGCACCACATGGCAGGCTAAATCTCTACCTGAGATTTACTACTATTCCTGGTGCTGCTGCTGCTGGGACTGGTCACCTGTAGGCTTGTTCCTCCGTTCTCGACGTCCACCTAAGAAGTTGAAGTCTACGGGGTGAGACAATTGTACATAATTGTCCCAGTGAGAGTTATAACTCTCCTCCAGAAGCTTTATTATAATATCAAAGAATAACTTAAGCAGTAAAATCTTACAAGGCATTCAATAGCAGATACAGTTGTAAACAAGAGTTCAACATTTATCAAACATGAAGAACATATGCACTATACAGTGTAACATCAATCAACTAACTCGTAGTTATCTCTAACAGGTATACTACACTGTATAGTATGTTTTTCAAACATTACTTTTATGCCCTGTGGAGATGAGGTTTACCACTCATACTCCAACCAATCACTGCTAAGTGCCTCGGTATCATACTAGGTCATCGAAAGAGCCGGATTCTCATGACCTTCTCCTTCCTCAGTCAGTAAGAGGATCACTCGTAGGACATCTTGTGTCTCTACTATTATAGCTTACCAGGGTAATCTGGTCCTTCGCTATTTTAGAGTTACAGTGGCGTTCTGTACTCTCTTTGTCATCAGGAGATTTCATGTTTATCTTCCACTGATACGGATATCTGTGCTTTCTTCATCATCAGGAGGTTTCATGTTTACCATCCACTGATACGGTATGGGATTATAGTGAAGGATTGATGGATTATACATCTACATCAAATTCCTACACTAGGATGTAAGGTTCTACACATCCATATACCCCACATACTCAACAGTATGTGATCCAGGAATTCTCGTAGGAAAACCTGTTTCACCATCATTTGATCTCTGACAATGATGGATCTATGATCAGGGCTCTACATTTCACTTGATTAGTTAGGTACATTCAGTATTCTTTTACATCATACATTGTTCTTCAAACAATAACAGTAGCATAACAGCTATGAAAGTAGAATACTAAATGCAACAAACCTAACTCACATCAATCATCATTTCTCATTATACTCATCACAAGTCATCTCTTAAGCATGACCTTGATGGTATTCATGGCTCTCACAGCCCATTATTATCATAGAATGCACTGACAAAGCATCAAGATACTTTACTTATTTATAAGGCTATCAATATGCCTTTAATGAATATAGTATCATCATCCATACCTGGATATGATCACCTCCATATCAGAACCTGCATGGTTAATTCAACTAATAAAGGTAATTCAAAGCAATGATTATACTTTCCATTCTTGCCATAAGAGCTAAGTTCTTTGATTCTTATCAAATAGAGTTTAATACTCATAAAACATGTCATTACCTTTGAATTAGGGTTTACTATTCACATCATATGTCATTACCCTTGAATTAGGGTTTACTATTCACATCACATGTCATTACCCTTGAATTAGGGTTTACTATTCACATCACATAGTGAATTGAACTCATAACATCATCTTATATGAGGAACATCATTATTGATGCTCTCAGATTGGCTTAAGATTAATCATATATCATAATTAGGGTTTCCATGATCTCACATAGGTGGATCATACCCTAATCATGCACATTCATGTGTATTGAAGGTTCTTTACTTGAGTGTTCACCCAAAAAGGGTACTTTCTCTCTCTTAAGGTACTTTCTCTCTCTTAAGATACTTTCTCTCTCCTCATACTAGTAGATGGTGGTAACACCACTCTAGATCAGGTTGGGTTAAGTCCTCATGGCTAACACAAGCCAAAACATCACTATCATGTGATTAGGGTTTGATTTGAACAAGGTATTACTCAATTGAACCCCTCAAGGGTATTTTGGTAATTCACCCCATTGATCACCATCATGGATTAATTCATTAGTCACTTAGTCCCTAATATCCTAGGTTATCATTAAGGTTTAGATTAGAGCATCATTGAACCATTTACACCTTCAATTGATTAAGTGAAATCAACCTTTGAAAACCTCAAACGGTTTCAACCTTCAACCTCCAAACGGTTTGAGACCGTTTGGATGAGTTGACCATTTGCTATGGTTGACTCCAAGACCGTGTGACCTTCAAGGTCGATTTCCCAAACTGTGTGAGGGTGTAGACCATTTAACAAGTTTGACTTCAAGACCGAGAGGGCTTACACGGTTTGAGACCGTTTGATGTCTCTCGATCTTGAGATCGTTTGAGTCCAAACGGTCTTGAGACCGTTTGGCCCCAAACGGTCTTGAGACCGTGAGGCCTCACACGGTCTTGAGACCGTGTGACCTCAAACGGTCTTGAGACCGTGAGGTCTCAAACGGTCTTGAGACCGTGTGACCTCAAACGGTCTTGAGACCGTTTGGTCCACTTGGTCTCAAACCGTTTGGACCTCCAACATGGTTCAATGGTTTCAATCGTTTATGATTATCAATGTTGAAGCCTCCAAATGGTCAAAGCCATGGTAACCACTTATAGATTGAGTTAATTAGGGTTATGCTTAACCAATTGGTCACTCAATTGACCCTCAATTGCTATCCAATTAGGGTTGAAGTTGGTTCAATTAAGGTCCATCAACGTTCAACCATCAACACTCATCAATGTGAATCAACACAAGGTTGAACCCTTCAATTGAGCTCCAATTGGGCCCAAAATTGGCCCAAACGGTCTTGAGATCGTGTGGATGAACTCCACACGGTCTGGAGACCGTTTGCCAAAGATTTCATCAAAATCTAATGTGATTTGATAGGAGTTGAACCTTGATTGAGCCTCAAATCAGAATTTCGATTAATTCAATAACCCATTGCAATTGGACCCTCAATTGATCAAATTACCTTAATCCTAGAACTCCAAACGGTCTTGGGTTGTCACCACACGGTCTTGAGACCGTTTGTATGAGTTCTAAACGGTATTGAGACCGTTTGCCCATCCAACTTTTGTATTCTAGTGCAAATTCTTCAAGGTTGGATCTATTGAGTTGATTACCATATCAATACTTAATTGCAATGTAATTTGGTATCCTTGTACTTTCAATTGGTCAACTATACTTGACCCCAGACCTCCAAATGGTCTTGGGTGATTCCCCACACGGTCTTGAGACCATTTGGTTGATCCCCAAACGGTCTTGAGACCGTTTGGGTCAATCAACCCAAAAACACTAAGTTATTCATTGAGATTTCAGTACTGATTTCAATTAGGGTTTACCCTAGTAATCATCCTTCAACTCTTAGCTCGTTTGGAATTAGTCCATAAAATTTGGTGAGTTGTTAATCAACATTATTTTGAACAGTAATATCATACGGTCAATGCTTGGTCAACGTCCTTACACGGTCTTGAGACTGTTGCCCAAAAAGGGCGATTTCAACAGATTGGAAATCAGGAGTAAATTCAATTAAAGTTGTTGATTAAAAAGGCAATATCTCACGATTCCTTTGGAGTTATCATCTCAAATTTTGTGGGTGATTATCCTACATAATTTTTAACAGAAATCTTATACGTTCCACGCTTGGTGAACGCGGATAAACGGTCTTGAAGACCGTTTTCCCTTACACGGTCCTGAGACCGTTTGCTCACTACACAGTTTTGCAAACTGAGAGAGCAATTTGTGGAGACCGTTTAGTAAAGTGAAAAGTAGTGGATTAACTTTGGAAATAACGTCCTCATCTCCTAGCTCAGGAACAGAAAGGATTTCTCACGGATTTTCTTGCAAGGTAGCAAAGGAAGGTAGAGAAGAAGAAGAACTATCATCTAAAAGCATAAACGAGATGTATATAACAAAGCATAGGTTTAGAGTTATAAAACCCGCCTAAAGCTTGCTCCTTGAGCTCCAATCTTTTGAGATCCAAGCTTTTAATGGCGTCCTTGAGTTTCCACAGTTCAGCCAAGGTGAAACCTCCAGGGAAAGTCGAGAAGAGATGGCTAGAAAGGTAGGGCTATGTGAGCTAGCCATCAATTTGACCTTGAATTCGAGTTCTAACCATGAACTTAAGAAAAAGGGAGGATTCAAACCTACCTTGCACTCCTTGGTCGTCCTCCTGAGCTCCACAACTCTTCTTTAGTCGGTTTGGTTGAATATAACAGTGAAGGAAACGAAGGGAAAGTTTCCTTGCTAAGTGAAGTGAAGAGTATATATACTTGGGGTGAGATTCTCAACATAAGCTCATAAGTTCTCCATATTTTCAACTAAGTCCCTCCATCCTTCTATGCTCGTCCTTTCATATTAATTCTAAGGACAAACCTTCTTCTAAGGTCAAGAAATGAGGGCAAAGAAGATCAACCTATTAGTTAAGCATACACCTAAAAGGCTATTGTACATACACCTTGATTATTCAATCACAAAGGTGTTTTTCATTATATGATTATTCAATTAAAGTGACCTTTCATCATTTCTTCTATAAATGATGACAAGAGTCTTAAAAGATATTTTAGATGATGTATTTTACAAGTTGCACCCCTCAAATTGGGTAAATTGCACTTTTCTCCAATTTAGGGTTTTCAAGCACCGGGATTGCTTCCACAGCTGCACCTTGGTGCCCAAGCTTGGGAAATCCCTCAAACCTTACCATCATCATTCTCATGATGTCTCAACATCAGAGGAACATCTCAACATGTGCAATTTGCAAGTTAACCCTTCTAACTGGGTAATTTGCACATAGGTCCCTGTATTACAAAACAATGCTACAACTTTATATAAAAAGGAGCAAAAACTGAAATATATGTTTTTGAGAAACTTAATTACATGCCCAAAGTGAATCACAAGGATTTAATTACATATTTAGGCAAAAAATCTAGGGTTAACTCATAACCCAGGTCAGGGATGTTACAGCAACCTTGCTCCACCACCATCGCACATGCATGGAGATGCTTCCACTTGCAAACCGTGACGAGTTGTTGCTGTGCGAGCACCTGCAATGTCAACTGATCACCATCGTCTCCCTGCTCATACTCGTTGCACACGAATGGATCAGCGTCGCCTTTATCCGCCTTCACCAGCAGCACCCGCGGACTGCTCGCCGACACCGCCGATGTCCACGACGACTTGCCCGCCACAACCGCCGGCACCATCCTCCTAAGACAGTAGCAACGCTGATGGCTTTGAGAACGCATAGCCAGCAGCTTTTGCGCCCACAAGAAGAACTGAGTGAAGATCATTTGATGATTGCCATGCAAACCACATGGAGCAACCAAGCAAACCGCATGATCTTTTGAGACTATTTTCTGCTTTGATATGAAACTACAGGAGCTAAAGACCCTGAGAGGAGGCTTGCGGTTTCATTCTAATGCATGCATGGATAACGCATGGCCAATCAATAAGAAGTCCATGTGAAGACAGCAGCAACGACCATCCTGCGCCGAGACCGGTTGCTGCAAAGATCGTTCTTACCAATCTATCTTGAGACTGTGAAGAGCGCTGATCGCGAGGAATACTAATGGGAAGCGAAACCGCATGAGTCCACGTGATTTAGCTAGATGAATGGAACATTGCATTACGGCCACATGAAGTTGCCAAGACAGGATAATGATTTGCCACGAAACCGCATGAAGCATGCAACGTGAAATGAAGACCGCATGACTCCACGTGGGCATAAGAAAGCGCAGTAGCAAGACCGCATGGGCATTTACATATGAAACCGCATGAGAAATTGCAGCATAAGACCGCATGCTCACGAAACCCCATGAGCAATTGCGGAGCAAACCGCATGCACACAAGCCAAAACCGCATGAAGCAATTGTGGAGAGCAAACCGCATGGGACAAAAGGGCACGTACAAGGTGTGACTCCTTGGCCCAAGATATTTTGGCAAGCCTATAAATAGAAGGGTAGAGGCATGGTCTTGAGGGGATCTAGCGGATGACGACCCAAGGCTGCCGGACTGAGACCAGTGTCGGGACGCCGCCAGACTGCCCATACAAAGTTTCTGACCAAATTTCACCCACAGCCCCAGGATCCCGGTCTGAGCACAGATCTCGAAAGCTTCTAGACTGGGGACAGATCTAGAAGGTTGTTCCATCACCATCTCACCTCTACCATCTCACTTCTACCATTGTTCTACCTCATTCTACCCGTGCAATTGCGGAGGTAGACACGACGATCGAGGTGGAGAGACAGGTGCCATCGACCACAACGGAGCAGTCCCGGAGACTGCGATGATCGAGGCGGAGAGACAGGTGCCATCGACCACAACGGAGCAGTCCCGGAGACTGCGACGATCTACACCGGGATGTCACAGATCTACTCTTCTGCTTCGACGATGCTTTCTTTCTCTCTCTTCTCTTTCTTTGTTGCTCCCTCTATGAGGAGCGAGTAGTTCCATTCACTAGGGCGCGGGGACTAGCCTCGTTGCCTGTGTTTTGTAACTTGTACTTAATAGATGTTATCATTCCGATTCAATACTAAATCATTTCATACATGCTTGAATGTTAGCCGCATTCTTGTATGCATCTATTGTCTTTCGTTGTGGTTTGTCTACGACCGCTCTTGAAGACTCAAATACCGATTTAGTCTTGGTTTCTGGTGTGTGTATCCACCGCGCATCTGTTTCGGTATCCAGGAACGCTTTCTAAGGAGTGGAGTAAACTCACCTCCATCCTTGTACTTTTGTACAACATCCATGTATCTTGCTTACAAGTCTCGCTATGTTTGGTACAAGTACAATTCATGTGTAGTGGTGGCGAATACCCGCATCACCCCAGTGATCCATCATCATTTGCTAATCTTAGATTTTAATCATTAAACTAGTTTCTATTCTTGCCTTTACTTTGCATGTTTTAGGTTAAATAACTCAAACCAAACCTTTGGTCTTAGATGATTGACTTAGATCAGTACGAAACGAGAAAAAGACACTCAGATTCTTAACGTTGTCCTTTGGGTTCGATCCTAAATCTGTACTATGATAAGGCTTCCACACTCTTGTGGGGTTGGAGCATTTATATAGCACCAGTTGTAGGTAAACCTAGAGAGGACATCAACTCTCTAGGGTTTTTGGTGCATATTAGGACTTCCATTGGAAGATTAATCTTTTGGTGTAAGTTCTAGCTCCATCAATGCACTAGCCAGTGGCTAACCTTGAGATGGAAATTCAAGATACTAGTCATGGCACGGGGGTTATTTTCCACCATATGTCTTCTCTTGGGGTTTACTCTATTGGGGTGGGTCCAATGTGGACATTCTTAGTAGGGGTTCCTCAATGTCAAAAAAAAAACCTTGAGGGATGTGTGGAATACCTTTTAAATGTGTTGAAAAATGAATGATCAGGGGTAATATGCCACAAGATCACCAATTAGTAATTCTAATCATTTTCCTAATCTCTCATATCATGGCACAAGATCGTACATCCACAACAACCATGTGCCAAGGTAACATCATAGTCAGTAAAAGGTTTGATCAAAAAGGCAAAAAGATAACTCACGGGGTGCGTGGTGCACCTTTTGGATATGTTGATGGTGAAATGATCCTAGGGGAATAGGACACATCATCACCAAGTAATAGTTCCAGTGATGGGCATAATAAGTCTCCAACGACTGAGGTTGTTTATCTAAAAGAAGAGTGTGCCAAGGAAACATTCTTGTCGGTAAAATCTTAGATAAAAAAGAAAAAAAATGAAGGGTGTGTGGGACACCTTTTGGATGTGTGAACGGCAAAATTGTCCAAGGAGAATAGGCCACATGATCACTAAGTTGTGATTCTTATCATGGAACTAATAAGTTGTCCCATTGCTTGAGTTCATACATTCCAAACAAGCATGTGCTAAGGAATCACCCTTGTCAATAAAAGCTTAGATAATAAAAGAAACAAAATCTTGCAAGGATCTTGAGCAGTACATTCCCATAAAAGTCCTAAAAAGAAATAAAACAATATGACTTCTCAAGTATTCTGATGCTAATTCCTAAACTGAGTCACAATTATTTTTTTAGTGGGTGAGGGGTTTTCTCAAGTTAAAACCAAATAGGGTGTACTTTGATGGATGGGTCGCTGAAAAATATTTGGACTCCACCACATTTATGCAAAAGGAATTAGGAAAATAATCAAAGACGCTCTTCAAAAAATCAGGCAAACATGGATAATAGGAGAAATGGGTCAGGCATCAAATTACGCATTAGGACCCCCATGACACCGTTGCGGTAGCATAATCTCAAAGGAGCGATGATATTTTCTTTTCTTTTTTCAAAGGGTGTGTGTACAAGATATGTCAAAAAAATGAGAAAATACCACTTGCAATTTTGTGTTAAAGATAACAAGATTGTATAGGTTATCAATAGTCATTGATAACATGTCCTCACATCATTAGTAGATAGAAAAGAGGGAAGGAGGTTATGAGAAAACATATAAATAACAAATAATAACATATAAAAAGAATGTTAATAAAATCAAAATCATATTGATGATCATCCACCCTAGATGTTCATATCCTCAAACCATTATTTGGTTGGAAAAGTAGAATGAGAATGGGATCTACATGGTTTCTAGACCCTTGCTTTAACATATTCGAGGCAAAAGTAAGACTTTTCTATCGAGGGGTTGATCTACTCTAGTAGCCTACTGATCTTGGTCTTTGATCTCTAAGTTGTCGCCTACGGGGAGGGGAAAACCACAGTTTCTTTCTCTCTTTCTAATGGTAGCACAAAAATCTCAACCTTTCACCCTCTGAAGTTCTAGCCAAGTCTATTCAAGTTGTGCATATACTTGATTCTCTAAATGCTAGCCCTTACAAATGATGATGGGGTGGTATATTTACAATTGTTAATGGTTTACTACGACTTTGGAGTGTTTTTCTAACCCAAGAGGTTGTTGTATGTGATGTAGGTAGATGTGATCTTCTATAGGTTGTAGGACAAATTTAGGGTAGCCTGGTCAAGGCAATAAATATTGGGTGTGTTTTTTATAGGCGCCCCTCTTCCGTAGTCAACATGTTAATACGAAAGGGGCATGAATGGGGGGTGTCTGATACATGGATGTAAGATTCTACGGTGGGGCCATAGACGATCAGGAAGGGGCACTTGTCTGATAGGTGCTCTACTTTCCTTAAGTCTGGTTTAGCTAGGTTCAATCGGATCTAGGTTTGTCTTAAGGCGGAAGTCAATATCATAGCTTAAGGTGTGCATCTTATAGAGATCTTGCCCAACTTTGGCCCTTGTAGGTGTGTATGTCAAGTTTAGGTTTGGGTTTTAAACCCTAATATGCTGATGTGTATAGGGACCAAGGCATGGGTCTTTCCTAGATTGGATTCTTGATGACAATTAAAAGCAAGGCAGTCTGAAATGAAGCATTCACAAATTGAATACTCATCCCAATCAATGGGATTCCTTTTGATGGAAATATAGTAATTATATTTTACTAAATGACCTCAATGAGGAGAGATATTGGGTCGTATTCCATTAGTTCAATTTGTGGCTTTGTCAATTGATCTGATGATTGAATCAAATTTTGATATTTGATCATGAATCTAGTCTAAATTCTTGTGGCCGAATAGATTTTTCGAGTGTTGTAGTGGAATAGTACATCTATATCATGCTATCTCTTGAGATGCTATTAGTGGATAATGAACATTCATACGGCTTTCTTTTACTCCATGGTGACCTTTAGTGCATTTCCACCAAAAATTTATAATTGTGATTATGCCCACATTCTATCATTGAATCTTTTTTACTTTGAAGTTTGATCTCATGTCTATGTTTATTTCTTTGATATGTTTGATTAACACTTGTTATGATTTTACTTGTTATGCAACCAAATCTGATGGGGTAAAAGGTTGAATTTCACCAGTGACCTTGATGTTCTTTTAACTCTATAAGGTGAGCATGACACATTGGCCCTGAAAAATTATAATATGTACGATGTGAAATGTGCTATATTCGTTATAAAAAATAAAAGCGATATTCTATATTTCGGATAAGAACTGTTTGCCGTTGTTGCCATTTCCAAGCAATAAAATTAATTTTTGGATTACTTTTAAAAAATGAGTTTGAAATGTCATATTTTTAATATGGTTATTTAGTTGGTATAATCAATAAACTACTCTTTCTCTAGTAGACGTATGCAAAACACATAGGGCCTACTTGGCAAAAGAAATTAAATTGTTAGTGGAAAGATGAATAGTTACTAGAGGGAAACATTCTTTTGGTAGAGAACTTATATTTCACGGCACGAAATTCTTGGACGAAAACGTGCATATGCAAAGAAGTAATTAGAATTAGAGAAGAAAAAATTTACATTTGATACAAATAATTAGTGCATGAAACCGTAACATCAAGTAATGCAGTTCAGAAACTCTCAGCAAAACGTAAGGCAATTAGTACCATGCGTCAGACAGAGCAGTCGATCAAAGACCATCCATCATCATTAAAGGGTCAGCTAATTTATCGGTGGACAAGAAGCTGTACATGATCTTGTCCCTACTCTGCTTTTATCATTCCTGTCCCTACTCTCTCCTAACCTCGACGAGTGCCTCAACTCTCTCGAGTCCCTGAAACTCCTCAAACGCGGTCTCCAGAACCTTCCTCACCGCGGCCGTCATGATGCCCTTTCCCCAATAACTGTAGTCCAATACGTATCCCAGCTCGGCTCGGTGCCGTTCCCCGGTATTACGGGGGATAGTCAGAAACACCGCTCCCACCGGCCGCCCGGCCTCCAGGCAGTGGCGTATCCACATGTGGGCACGGATCTTGTATGAGTGATCCCTGTCTCTGTGTCTATTCAGCTTCCCACTTACGTCCACTCTCAAGTCCCAACGAAGACTCCCAGTTTTCCTCTAATTCCTATTTCCTCTCAAACTGTCAATAGATATAACTCTTTATTTCTTTGAAACTACCAATAGATAATCGACATATACTGTGTCTCCCCTATAAAAAAGAGTTACGCTACACACACTCCCCCTTACCCCCGGGCTCCCACCCGATTTTTAGGAAAATACATCTGCAATATTTGCAGTTGTCTTTGTATTAATACTCATGCAAAGTCCATGCAAAGTACAGAGAATGACACAGTATGTCTCTCCACTCTTCTCTCCAGAGTATTAATACTCATGCAAAGTCCATGCAAAGTGTATTAATTCGTTTTACTCTTGTAATTATTTTCTCAAATTCTAATCCACTCACCTGCATTCCCGTATTAGTACAGTACCTACGGAATCCAATAGCAACATTGATCTGGAAGCATAAGTACAGCACCTAAGGAATCCAGTAGTAACATTTATCATATGGACATAAGTACAGTACC
This sequence comes from Alisma plantago-aquatica, assembly GCA_963693085.1. Taxonomy (NCBI): domain Eukaryota; kingdom Viridiplantae; phylum Streptophyta; class Magnoliopsida; order Alismatales; family Alismataceae; genus Alisma; species Alisma plantago-aquatica. The sequence goes on along the minus strand of OY856409.1, from coordinate 5,512,360 downwards.
TACGGAATCCAGTAGTAACATTTATCATATGGACATAAGTACAGTACCTACGGAATCCATGCAAAATAAGTACAGTACCCACTTGTTAATTCCAACTCAGTTTTTTCAAACATAAGTACAGTACTTACCAAATTATAAAACCAAGTATAAGTACAGTACCTAACAAATTACAAAATCAAGCATAATTGTATAACTGATCTGGAAGCATAAGTACAGTACCTACGGAATCTAATAACAATATTTTTCGCCTGGACATAATTTTTTTTACAAAAATGTAGTGCACATCTGGTCCATCATCAACTATAAAATGCATCTATAAGTAGTGTACCCAATTATTAATGTCCAAACCAAGTTTGTCAAACATAAGTACAGTACCTCTCAAATTCATTTGTGAATGTATATGTATTTATTGTAGATACAGTACTTACGCAATCTGCAGTGGGGATAAATATGCAATACAAACATGCAGAATGATAGTGAATTTTTATTTGGTGGGGATAAATATGCAATCGAATGATAGTAGATTTTTATTTGGTGGCGAGATAATTATTTCATGCATCATTTTTGCATGTAAAAATATGCAGAATCGCTGCTGCAGATATCAATTTAATTGTGCATGCGACCATAGAGGCTAGTGGGGGTAGCAGTGGGCTGGCGCAGTAGCTGGTGGGCGCAGGAGTTGGTGAGTCCCGATGTTCAGGTAGGTGGACGGGTTTGTGAGATGTTATGGGTAGAATTTTAGATAAAAAAATTCCTTACTTCGCCACTGCCTCCAGGCAGACGGACCAGTAGTACGGGTGCTGCAGAACTATGTTGGAGATGTAGCTCAGGAGGGCGTCTTTCGAGGGACAGGAATGATAAGAGCAGAAGTTGGTCACCCGGTCGTCGGACACCCATACGAAGAAGCCGTCCACCGGAATCGAGGGACAGGAATGATAAGAGCAGAAGCTGGTCACCCGGTCGTCGGACACCCATACGAAGAAGCCGTCCACGTCCTCCGGTGAGAAGAGGCGCAAGTTAACAAACGGTGCCGCCAGATTCTTCTCCGGCGGCTGCATTTTTGGAAAGTTGGGTAAGTATATATACTTTACAATTAGTACTATGTAAGTTCACAACATCACTAAGCATGTCAAAAGTGTCGAGTCTAAAAATCAGAGCTATGCTTTTTGGAATCTATGTGAATCTTGATGATTGGAATCTTAAGGGAATTAGAAGTTGGGTATGCTTTTTGTGAGGTGATGAAAAAGGAGACATTTTGATGCAATCTATAGTGAATCGCGATGTCCGGGTAGGTGGCCGGGTTTGTGAGATGGTATGGGTAGAATTTTTCATAAAAAATTCCTTACTTCGCCACTGCCTCCAGGCAAACGGCCCGGTAGTACGGGTGCTGCAGAACTATGTTGGAGATGTAGCTCAGGAGGACGTCTTTCGAGGGACAGGAATGATAAGAGCAGAAGCTGGTCACCCGGTCGTCGGACACCCATACGAAGAAGCCGTCCACGTCCTCCGGTGAGAAGAGGCGCAAGTTAACGAACGGTGCCGCCAGATTCTTCTCCGACGGCTGCATTTTCCCTGTTTCTTCTCCTTCGACCATGTTGTTGGTTTTGGCCTGTGGGTGCATTTGGATGGAACGGATATCTATCGCCGGTTATCCGCCGCCTGATAAATATACTGGGCCTCCTTTATTTCTGATCAAGAAACCTAAGAAATTTCCAGGAAAAATGGTAGAACTTAGTTTTGGTGCGGTAATTAGGGGTGGTATTGTAGTTGGTGCAAGTATTTGAAATACCGCATTTATAATGTTGTCGTTTGACTAGCTGAATGGGATTTATGAAATGTAGCAATTGGAATGCGGTATTCTCCCCACCTTGTTATCAACGGACTTCGCAAAATCCGCCAATATTGGCGAGCTTTGCAAATCACAAAGCCAGGGCTTCGACCCCGATCCTCCCCCCGGACTCCCGTCGCCCCGACTCCCGACCGCGTCTTCTCCTCCGGGCGCTTCCGCCTACCGTGGCTCGTCCCTCCGCCACTACCACGAGCAGCACTGCTTCTCGCCATCATCGTCTCTCCTCCCTTGCACCCAGTCCTCTCTGGGTTCGCTAGGGTTTTAACCCCAACCTCGTCTTGTTTCCCCGTCGTCTCCTCCTTCCCGATGACGCTCGTGTCTGGTTGCTCGGTGCTCTGCTCGCGGTTGAAGTCGTCAACGTGATGTGCTCGTGGTGCTGCTCGATTCGCTGGGCTCGTGGGTGTCCTGATTCGATCGGTTGGTCAAGATGATTTCGTAATCCACAACGCATCTCGTTCATCCTCAGCTTGAGCAGGTGATTTTTCAACCATTGTACCTTCTCCCTCTTCCTCGTCGTTCTTCATTTGCGGACACGCCTAAAACACCCCCTAGCGTTTTCTGATTTCGCCCCCTTTTGCCTCTCTGAACCCTATATCTCGACTTAGGACCTCACCCTCTTCCTTTCTCTTTCCGTGTCGCCCCTCATCTCCTTCCATCTGCGCACACAGTTAAATAAGGAGGTTTTGATGTTCGTGTTTCCGAACAGGGACGCAGACACGGACTGGGTTTCTGGGCTGCTGCTGCTTGATGATGCCCCTTCCGTTTGGCGTGCTTGTTGTTCTTCTACTGGAGACCAAAGAGTGTCCGTTCTACTACTGCTTTACTTGTTTCCTGCTTCATTCCTTTATGATGATGCCTGCGACGCAGATTCATTAGGAAGCTTTTGGATTCGGGACCTACACAACTAATTTATCCCATGCCGCGTACCGAAAATGTCTGACCTAAATATTGTCGGAACTAAGTGGAAGAGTGGGAGGCGCCACAACATGTTTATGTATGAGTTTTTGTTGTAATATACATTAATCCTGCGCGTTGCAGCCAGCACAAAAGTTGTGGACTATCTGTTTGGCGCGGGCTGTTAATGTGACAATTCATTTAGTTGCTGGTTCAACTCCTTGTTAAAATTTTAATTTAACCATCCTCAAATATCTCTCAAATTTCTATGATGTCCCACAATAAAAAAGTAGGACGACCTACTGCTATATTTCCATAGAACCCTCACTCCCCCCTCCTTTCTCCTCCCTAATGCCGATTACGTATGAGTTGTCTTTTGTCTTACTAGGCACATGTTAGTGTTAAATTCATAAGAGCTTTGCTATACATCCCCATTCTCAGCCCCGAGCCCCGAACCCAGACCCGAACCACAAAAAATGTCCTATCACATCTCCCAGGGGTTAGCAAATAATGGTCCAGACTGTAAAATCGGACCGGACTGCTCAATTTGGTCCGGTCCATTTTGAGTTCGGTTTGATCTGCGGTCTGGAAATTTCGAGAAGTTCGGTCTTCGGTCCGGTTCGGACCGCAGACTTATTTTTATATAAAATTCATGTATATTTGAAGGTGTATTCTATAATAACTACAAATAAAGTACATATATAAGCATTACTAGTATAAATGTTTGATAGTAAAGTTATATAATTGATAGAAGTGACTAAGATTATCAACTTTGTACAATTAAATAAGTTGTAAAATATGTAAAAAAGGGTGATTACGGTCTGGTCGGGTCCTAGCACAAAACGGTACGGTCCCGGTCCGGTCCTACCTCGAAACGGTTCGGTCAACGTCCACGTATTTGTTGAAACTCGGTCTGTGGTCCAGTTCGCTCCAGTCCTGGACCGACGCTCAACCCTAGAGACCGCCCCACTTTCTTCCGTCTTATTTTTGAATTTGACACAAATGCAACACGTGGGGCTTCCTCCTCACTCCACTACCCCTCCCCGCCATCATTCCCTCGGACATTCTGCATCTCCCCTTTGGACTACCTCCTCCCTCTGTTGTTTAGGGATTTCATTGTGCTTCTTCAGACGATCAGCCGTCCAGTGTCGATCATCCCAGTTCGCCTTCTCGCGCCGACCAAGGAACAAGAGTGAGGTGTTGTCCTCTACACCAAGGGGACCCGTCAGCGCTGTTGTGCAGGTGAAACGCTTCGGCCTCCACCTCCGATCAGACTCCTCACTGCTGCTGCACATGTGAAACCCTTCCGCCGACACCTCTGATCGGGCTCCCTGCTGCTGGTGCAGAGGTGATACCCTTTCGCCTCCACCTCCGATCGGACTCGCCGCCGCTACTATGCAGGTGAAACCCTTCCGCCTCCACCTCTGATCGCTACGACAAATCATTATCGGTTGTTGCGGCCTTCTCATAAAGAGACTTCAGGTAAGATAAAACCTGATCCCCTGATTAGTCCCCATGTGAAATTCTTCTTGATAAAACCTAACCCTAAGTCGTTCAATATCGAAGAATAAGTTATACCACCTTCTGTTTCCCATTTGTTGTTATAGTACCCCCCTTTCTCGGGTTGCTCAGTGGCTCCTTGTTATCGATGTATCCATATGTCCATGCTACAGAAACATTTCTTATGCCCCTATGTCCTGGGTTGAAAATTTGATGTTGCGGAAGGGAATGATCCGTTATGGGTTCTATGTCATGAAAATTCTTATTCCTTAATCAACATTTAGTTTTGTTTTTACGTGCAGCGTGTTATGATGTAGTTCGAGGGTTTTCATAACCGAGTACCATGTGAAACTTTTGGGTAATGGTTAATGGTGGGCACGATAGTTTAACCCTAAAAAGCACAAATTTTGGTATCACTATGTACAAGATGTTACTGATAATAGGGTGGGCATTACAATCCCCGACCCAAAAACAAACCTGTGATACTCTATGGAAATGGCGGGGAAGGGTTAATGGTGGGCATGGGCAGTGGAAGGTGTAAAAGTGTAATAGTGGTTATCAGTTTTAGTGATTTGTTACCGGTAACAGGGGATGCTTGTTACAGATATTATAATGATGATATATCTGCCATAAGAATGTGTAATTCCTATATTTGCATTTAGCAATTGGTTATTTAATTACTTAGTTGATATGTGATGGTCATATGAAGAGATGTTATGTATGATGAAAGGTGATGTTATGTATGATGGAAGTGGATGTTATTGGCGAACCAAGTTATGTTACGGGCATGGTATATGAAGTACGACTTTTGTTACTGTTATTGATTACCTGCAAATTATGATTTTGTTACAATTAAAATGATATTATTGTGGGTAACATTATAACAATGCAATCTTGTTACATGTAACATGAGAACAATGCAATGTCATTATGAACAATTGTATTCGTAACGTTACCTGCTAATTATGATATTGTTAAAGGTAACATCATTTTGTCACGTGTAACATGAGAACAATGCAATGTTGTTATGACATTGCAATGTTGCCATCCTATTATTAACTCCATCAAATATGTTGTTACATGTAACATGATAACAATGCAATGATCTGTTTATAAAATGTACTATTTTGTATGTCAGTAAACCCCAGTGGATTAGTTATCATACAAGGGGTTTCAACTGTTACTGGTAATAGGGGATGTTTGTTACAGATTGTATAATGATGTTATATCTTCCATAAAAATATGTAATTCCTATATGCTGCTTATAGCAATTGGTGTATTTAATTAATTAGTCGATCTGTGATGGTCATATGAAGAGATATTATGTATGATGAAAGTTGATGTTATTGGCGAACCAAGTTATGTTATGGGCATAGTATATGGACTACGACTTTTGTTACTGTTGTTGATTATCAGCAAATTATGATTTTGTTATAGTTAAAATGGAATATTGTTATGGGTAACATTGTCACAATGCAATGTTATTACATGTAATATGAGAACAATGCAATGTCGTTATGAATAGCTTTATTCATGACGTTACTTGCTAATTATGATATTGTTATAGTTAACATCATTTTGCCACGTGTAACATACTCTCAATGCAATGTTGTTATGGCATTGCAATGTTGCCATAATAGTGTTAACTCCATCAAATATGTTGTTACATGTAACATGGTAACAACGCAATGATTTGTTTATAAAATGCACTATTTTGTATGTCAGTATACCTTAAAAAATGCACTATTTTGTATGTCAGTATACCACAGTAGATTAGTTTTCATACAAAGGGGTTTCAACTGTTAAGCAAAATGTGCATTGTGTTATACGAAATGGGAAGAATATACCCACAGGTAACATGTGTCCTAGACAGTAGTGGTGTAATTTTACAAGCAAGGTATTTATTGTTTCATGAATTAATGTATGGTTGTCCACATACGCAACATGTCTGCAGATGAATCAGTCAGTGTTGCTTAACGACAGAAGACTAAGGGGCTCACAACTCATTGTTCATATCAGAAATTCAATATGGTATTGGGTATGGCAAATGAGCGGCAAAAACAAATTCTTAACTCAACTACGTTTGGCCACTTCATGTCTTTGAATTGCCCTAAAACATTTGACACTTGTCTCATCAAGTGGTTGATTGAAAAATACGATTCAAAGTCAATGCATTTTAAGATTGGAACCAACCTTGTCCCATTTGATGCAAAGCAGGTAGGTCTGATCCTGAGACTACCAACACAAGGTTAGTAATGTTTTCTGTTTGGAGTAAGTGAGTATGAGTTACTATAACAGAAGAAATTGTGTAGAACAAAATTTTGTTTTGTTATGCAGGGATGTTGTGGTTCAAGATCAAACTAATAAGGTTGTTATATATGGTAAATATTTCAAAGGAGATGTTAAGGTCACAAATGCATTGGATGTCCTGGAGTCAATTTCTTGCAAAACAAATGAGGAATTCGTATAGGATTTAGTTAAGATTTGGGTAGTTGTTATGATGACAACATTTCTGTACCCTTATGATGGTTTTGGAATCCACGATTTCCTATAGGAATATGTTGATGTTCTGCCCGATCTAGGAAAATTCAACTGGGCAGAGTATGTGTTTGAATACTTGCATCTTGGAATGAAGAAGATGGGGGACAAAAATAGGGGATATCTAAAGGGTTGTTCATTCTTGTTGATGGTTTGGTTCAGAATAGTGACTACTATGAGTAAGAAATGCAGACCACGAGCCTTCCCTTTAGCCAATTGTTGGGACTATAACAACAGGATGAGTTCCTGGTTGGTTACGAATTCCATGTCAATTAAAACACTTGGAACGGAAAATAAAGGGAAAGGTTATTTAGCAAACCCGAGGAGTGTGGTCAAAAAGGCGAGGTTTGTTGGCAGAAAGTGTCAATGTGCTGTAGTGGAACGAGATGTAAATCATCATGATAGTATTTGGTCTAATTGTTTTTTTTTGTATATGAAATGGTTTCTTGATTTAGTGTTTATTGTAGATGTTTTTTTGTATATATAAAATGGTTTTTGTAATGAGCTAACTAATGTGTATGAATATATTTATAGCTTATCACTACAAACATGAAACTGAAGAATATGAAGTTTAAGAAAAAGCCAGAAAGAAGCAATGATGAGAACGGGAAGGAGGTTGCAGGGCTGAAGAAAAGGCTAAGAAATATGCAAAGGAAGTACAGGTTACTGAAGGAGGCACATCATGAAAAAGTTTGCGAGAATGAGGTACTTCAAATGGAGTTGGAGTCCAGACAAATATCGGATCCAACTCTTGCTGGTAGCATGGCTAATGATGTGTCAACAGGTGGTGACAACGACAGGCGTGGGGAAGAGGTAAGTGGAATGGAATATTTTGCTATAAGGTTTCATGTGTAGTTGTCTTTTTAAACATAGTAAATGCGCATATGGCTGTAATTGTGAATGCTTGTTAGCTCGTTATAACAAGTGTTTCATGTTAACGATGTTGTGCGGCCGGTATACATTTGCTATTGGACATTTTGTTTACAAAAAATTTAAGTTGGATTTGCACTTGTTTTATATGCAGGTTATGTCCATTGTTGACGGAACAGATAACGTGACAGATCGGAAGCAAGAAAATGGTTTCAATGTACATGCAACATGGGAATGGGTTCTGAATTACATATTTCAATATTTCAAAAACACCAAGTAGTTGGTTGCGGTAAACTAATTATCTATGCTGTAACGTTAAGAACTGGTTCAGAAAGGGGATGAAACAACAAAAGAGGTTTTTGGATGCGAGGTTGATGGCGGTATTTGAAAGGTATGTATAAGTATACATGTCTGAATAATTTGTATTACTAAAATATTGGTACAAATATTTTGATGTTGAGTCCTGCACATGATGCTATGCAAGAGCAGAAAGTTGGGGGCGACGGTGTCGCACATTCTGCTGGAATCTATGTGGTAAGGAGAACTATTATATAGTTTGTCTTGTTATATGGAAAATGTTGAATTAAATATTCAGCGTAACAGACATGATCCTTTAGCTCAATTTTATGGTTTCAGTAACAAATAGTATTGAAGAATAATGTTGATTTTCAAGAAAATGCAGTCACAGTTGACAGTGTTAGTCTACTGAAAAACAAGAACAATGTATGAGCACCAATTACTTGATAAATTTGCACGATTTTTGGTAATAATAATATTAGCACTTAAGGATGTACTGACATGCAGGCTGGAAATATTGTCATTGATGTGCCGGTTATTGATTTGGCTACACCTATAAAGGTAACCATCACATTTTCTTATGTGTTGCCATAAAATGATAGGAAGCTTGAGCCTTGTATGTTGTAATGTGTTATGCTGTATTGCAGACCAGCATCAAAAGATCCACACCTAAGAGGTTACTTACTTCGAGTGAAGATGTCTGTAACGTATAGAAAAAAATGATTGTGCATCATCCAAGTTTCCACTTAGAGGAACTACACGTGAGCTTAATTTAGTTCGTCATTCCAGTACTTTATAAGTATATGTTTGGTATATTCATTCAGCAAAAGGTAGTATACATTGTAGGATATTAGCCGAGCAGTTGGCATTGGTTCTTGTTCTGCTACAGGAAGTGCTCTTGCCACATCGCATGAAAACAAATCAGAAATGGCTGGCGGCCATATCAAGGTAATTGCTTGGTGGACTTTGCATGTGGCATACATAGTGCAGATGCACATCTGTTACAATCTAAAAAATGTGCAAGACAAAGACATTATTTTGTAATAGTGTCTTTATCGAATAACTATTGTTAATTGTGTGTTCCCACTTAATTTGTCAAACTTATTATACGTAGGGTCATGCCATATCAGATAAGATGAATGTTGTTGCTATAGTAGATATGTATCTGTTGGTGGTTGTCGAAATGAGTCAGTTGTTAGTGACGCAAGGAAATGGCTGTGCCTAAGTAACATTTCGACAACCACACCTGACGATGCTAGCAAGCAAGCAATGGCAGACAATGCAAAGATTGTATGTTGTGTACAAATAGTACTTCAATTTGATAAAATAGTCATTTCCTATCTTAGATGTTGCACTGTTTGAGAACATTTGATGGGGTAGTAGATAACCATGGTAGTTCCTTTATAATTAGCATAGAATATAAAAGATAGTACTATTGGTTTGTCGGGACATGACTCCGTTGGAATTCGATATGTGACAAGGTCGGCACGAAAAAATGTGTGGTAATCGTTAACGAAACTGTCTTTGTATGTCATGTAGATGATGTTACTTAATGTGTTATGTGGCTTTCCCCTGGTTCTTTGTCAAGGGTATTTCAGCAATGGAAAGTCCATTGGTTATTGCCAGCATAGGGACTATTAAGAATATGCCAGATTTAAAGAGGAAGTGGAGTATAACGAAGATAGTGAGTTTAACACATCTATGTCGATATTATAGTTCTGAGGCAAAAATGTTTCATAGAGCCTTGATATTGGGGTATTGTATTGTCTTTTTTATGTAACGAAGATACAATACAACACATCGGAGAGAGCAAACAATGGATATGATGTTGAAAAGGGAATGCCAGCTGATGCTGGCACTAGGAAATTAACAGTTTGTACTATCTTGATTGGTGAAGTGTATGTATGGTTGTTATAGTAGTATTGTTGTTGCTGATCTGGTTTGTATGGATAAACTTTGAAAGGATTATTCTGTATTCAACATCTCCGTTTAGATAGAAAAAGTATATAACTGGATAATGTGTTTTTTGTTACATGATCAAGATATTGCGTGTAGGTTAGCGAAGTTGTTGGTAGCTGCTAGTAAAAAGTCCAATGAGGTGCATATCATGTGAATGCCTACATGTCAGTGGTGTTTGTATTTTGTTTGATTAGGTAGTTAATAATTAGACTATTGTAGGTTGGTTACGAAACCCCTAGGCATTGCTAGAGGGTGGGTCAAAACCTTGTTAGAAATGAGTAAGGGAAGTGTCTCTAAGACGGTAAATACAAAATCACTGTTTCATGTGTACAATTGTAACCTTTTATTCAATTTCGGTGTTCACTTAAAAATAAACTTTTGCTATAAACGGTTGTCTAAATGTGTAGATTTTTTATGATATGCTTGCCATGCATGAGTCCGGGAAGTGTGATACGGTTGGTTTGAATGTTGGTGCAGGAGTTAATTTTCAACTTTGAAATAGAATATGTGTTGTTGAATGTGTTTGCTTGTATTGAAGAATAGAATCATTTAATAAATATATTGCATGCAGGGTAGCAGATTCGTTTCTAGGCGGTCAGTAACAAGATCTGTCAGCAAAAAGGCAAATGAGGTGTGCATCATATGATTCAAATCATTGGAGTGGTATTTGTATTCTATTAGATTATGTAATGTATAACTAACATGACATTAGGTTGGTTATGAAACCCCTGGCCCGATGCAAAATACTAGCGGGCGGGTCAATGCCCTAATAGGAATGAGTAGAGGGAACATAGCTAAGATGGTAAATACGAAAGAACCATTTCTTATATACAATTATTAATATCTAATTCAATTCCAGACCTTTTTTTGCAATAGAACCTTTTTATGCATACATTTTTTTCATTTGTAGATTTGTTATGATACGCCTGATGGGTCCAAAATTTGTGCAATGATTTGTTTGGAAGTCGGTGCAGGAGTTCATCACTCAACATATTACCCACTTTCGATTGACTCATGAATATCCCAAATGCGTACATGTTACAATGTTGAACATGATGTAATGTGTAATTGAACACGATTCATTTAATTTTGTGCAGGACGAACCTGTTCTTTCTGGGTGCAGGAGAGTAGCAATGCCAAGACTTGTTAAAACAGCCCCTGCAAGGAAACCAACAACAAGGTCACGACATCTCTGTTGCAGCAAATCATGACGCCTGTGGCCGAGTAGGTCATCTGTATGTACTGGTGCAGTGTAATGTTAGACAAACTAATGATGTTTTGTGTTATTTTGAATGTTGCACTGAAATAAATAAGAGTTGGGTGTTCCTATTGAAAAAACTGGTTATGTAACGCCAATCCCATGCAAGGGGCCGGTGTTAAATCAACTACCCCATGAAAGCACGACAATAATGGGGCATGCTAAATCTGGTAGTAGAGGAAAGAAGGTAACTGTAGGATTGAATATGTGATACACATTGAATAGATTAGTGTTATGTAAATCTAGTGTATCCTTAATAGTACCTGTTAAGGTTAGTGTATATGTAACCGTAATGAATACTTATTTATGTTGTGCAGGTTGAAGATTGGTGGAAGGAGACGGGCATTGAAGACCACATTGAAAAGATCTTGAGTGAAGTGAGCACGTAGACTTTAATCTCTATGGTTGTAACAAACAAAGGTAAGGCAAAGGCAGTGGGAAAGCCAGAATGGATTTTCGTTGATGGACATAGGGCCGATGAAAAGGTGCGCCTACAACGACTTACATTATGGCCTCATATTCGTTGTGCATATGCTTATAATGTGTTGTTTGATAGAAGAACCCTATAAAATACATGGTCGATAGGGTTACGTGCGAGGGTAGCAATGAGAAACCATCGAAGCAGGAAAAGAAGTTGATAACGGCTGGTAGTAGCCCGAGTTCATTAGTTAGGAGGGTCAAATATGAACACCGGGAACGTAAGCTAAAGCTAATGTCTCCTACGAAAAAGATCGTGATCGGTGAAATGGGAAATTGGGATGATGAAGCAACCAGGTTTAACAGCAAAGAAGATATTTTGTTACTGAAGAAGGTATGTAAAATAGTGGATTTGTATAATGAGGTTGTACCTTTCAATTTCTATCAAGCATAATTGAGGAGTGTTTGTTACTTTTCAGCTTACTAGCAAGGACAAGAGTGCGGATGATGTTATATTCAGGTCTGAGAATGCATGTATCATGCGTCAGGATTTCAGAGATTTGCTGAAAAAGGGCGGTAACATCACGAACCAGGTATGGCATCATTTAATGTTGTCGTTCCAGTTTGTGCCCTTAAGGATAACAAGTATTATGGCGTGTGACATACATTGTCCACATAGTGTTTCCCTCAAAACCTACAATATATAGACTAAAAAAATGAATGTATTGTTGATGCGTTAAATAAAATTAAGGCATATGTTGCTATGAATAAACCTTAAAAGGATTGCATTCAATTGTAGTAGAGTGTAAACTATGTGCGTCTAGTGTGAGGATACAATTGCAGTGGTGCTCCTTTGGTTGTTTCTTGCAATGAGTGTTTCCTGCTATGAATAAGCTGGTTTGTGATGGTTTCCTACAATGAGTGTTTGAGTGATGAGAGTGTGTTGTTAAGTGTGACGTTCTGAAGGGTAGTATTGCATATATGCAAATAGAATTTAATGGGTAAAGATGTTACTGCTAATTGTTATTTCCAGTTGTATAAATTCGATAAATGATTTCTAGTTTGCCATATGTGGTACATCTAGACTTGGACTAACAATATGCAGTTATTTTCTGAAGTTAATTTTTATTTCTTTACTTTACTACACAAATTGCACTGAACTGTAAGTAGTTGTATAAAGAATGTGAATTTTGATATAGACAAAATGTTATTATAGACAAAATGCTACATATAGTTGGCGCATTAATTGTTATACCTGTTGATTTGTTGACCATCATAAATGACTTAACTAATCATTTTGACTGTAACAGATTATAGATGGTTGGAGTGATGTCATGTGAAAGGAATATGGAAACAAGTGGGGATGGAGGGTGTTCATTTTCAACACCGCAATGACACACACAATTAAGACAAAGAATGCACCCCTAATGCAGAAATATTGTTACGACAAAAGGGAAGACATCAAGCACAAATGTAATACTTCTTCCGATTATTAGTTCGCATCACTGGCACTTGGTAGTGGCTTCACACGAATACAAGAAGATACTTCACTACAATAGCCTACACCCAGTGAGGAGAGAGAACAGGCCATCGATGAGCCATCCATATGACAGCGATGCAATTACCTTGGTAAGTATCAGTTGTGCATATCTTGTTGTAGACCATTTTTGTGATCAAACTTGCGGTTACAAACAATACAGGAAGTGGCGATCAAAATCCTCATGAGCAAGATAAGCGGTGTATCTGAAGAAGGCTGGAAGATCTTGTTCGATAACAAGGCAATGAAGCAACCTACAGAAACAAACGACTTCGGTGTGTATGTTGTGCATTGGATGGAATGCATATGTGAAGGGCAGAGGATAGATGAGTCATACCCTGAACCAGTGCATCACCTGTGTGACATAAATGCTATGCTTATACTACAAATGAAGGGGTGTTCTAAAATGGAAGTGGTGAACTGAGTTATTCAAACATAATTTTGTTGCTTCCATAGTGTTGTTGTATGTATATCAGGGCATATGTGTTTTTTGCAATGTTTAATGAACTTACTGCAACATATAACTGGGTGTGGGGGTTGATTTTGTCAAAAACATGTTAAGGTCCTGAAACGTGGCAGTGGCCCAAAACTTAATTCAATATATTGTGAAAATTGAGTATTTAGTTAACAAAATATTGATATTATCTAAGTTATATTTGGTGGAATGGGCAAATGAAGTATTACATCTAAATGGTTGTGTTATTATTTTTGATACGACCTGAATGTTGGTGAATGTTGTTTGAAGACAACAAGTGTGTGTTACGTATAATAGCACACTCCAGTTGGCCCAATGCAATGTTGGCGTGTGGCTTTAGTAGCGGTGTGGGATTGGTTGTGTTTGTTATGAGAGAACATGTGAAGTTGGTTGGCAGAAGAACCCAACTGTTACATTTGCATAGGTGTGTTAGTTTTGTTGTTAACCAATGTCAGTTGTTATATATGGGGGGAAATAACAACGGGCACAAAAAGGATTAACTGATGAAAGTAAAAGGGGAGGAGTATTTAATAATATATTCTAACATAAAATACATAATGGTCAGTATGGGATGGATATAAAGAATGTTTTTTATTTGTGTAAATGTCGTATGGTACACATTCAGATATAATATAGTTTACTCTGTAACAAATAGTTAGGTTGCACGATGCTGGTGGAATGTAGTTATTCAGAGTGCTATAACATGCAACTCTAACATGTATGATGCATCGATACTGACGTGACATTATGCACTCAGCCATTAGTGAACCAATTATGTGTTGGTAGCGGGTGTGGTTGATTTTATTTGATAGGATATAACTGGTAAATGTTGTTTGTAGACAACAAGTATGAGTTACGTGTAACAACTCATTCTAGTTGGCCCAAGTGAAGGTTGGAGTGTAGCGATAGTTGCGGTGTGGGTTTGGTTTTTTTGTTATGAGAGAACATGTGAGGTCGTTTGGTATCGGATACCAGTTGTTACATGTGTGAATGCATATTGTGCAACCAAGTGGTGAAGTGAGTATGTAGTGTGTAACCAAGTGGTGAAGTTGGTTGTTAACCAAGATCAGTTGTTATGGATTCCTAGTACATAGCGGGCCGTTAACAAGGAGCGGATGGAAAAGAACATTAGATGAAGATAGAACTTTAGGAGAAAAAAATAAAAAATGATTAATTGATGAATGTGGTTGTTAAAATGGAGCTATATTTAACAAGATATTATGACATAAATACAAAAGTGCGCAAAACGTTGTCTCAATTGTTGTAGGCTTTTGGGAGCATCTAAAGAATGGTTTTTATTTATTTAATTGTCTTGCGGTGCACATTTGGCTGGAATTTTGTTTAGTCTATAACAGAACATTCAGGCTGAGTGATGCGAGTGAAATACAGTGATTCAGATTGATATAAAGTGTATGATGCAGCAATACTGACGTGGTATTATGCACACAAAAATTAGTGAAACACCTGGATACCTTGTGCTAAATACTGGCTGCAGAAAGTAACATATATTCCACCACTATGGTCTAAATAGTGTGCTAATATTTATGGGTTCACATGCATGTGCATATGCATTCTTCATGTAGACAGTTGCACTACAAAGATGTACATGTGTTTTTCTAAAAAAGAAGACAAAAAGATGTATAATAGTATGAAGATAAATCTAGCCTCCGTGAGTAGTGAATTGTACCCATGCTGTAGCAAGATGAGATGGACTATTGTAAGTTTGTCTGATGCTTGAGCTAGCTGTCGTAGATTGGTAGTGGTTTTTGACGAGATTTGTTGTATTTGCATTTGTGTAAAAACCCCTTTGGTTACTTCCCACTTCAGACTGCATATATTGACATGGTGGTGTGGGAGATGATGTGTTGTAGCTTTGGCCAATAATGTGTTCAATAGGGATACTATTATATGTACTGAACCCTCTGTTTGCAAGGTTGCAGATATCATTCATGTTGTTGTGTTGTTGAACGTTTGGGATTTGGGGGTTGTAACACCCCTCCCTAGGGTTTCTTATGTAACCAGCGGAAGCACAGCCTAATCCCCAGCATTATCCATAATGTGGGGTACTTGGCATATTAGGGAGGGATTGTCACATACATGATCTCATATCAAGAAATAAATAACACTTGGCATTCATAGAAACATAGATTCATACATAAGTTCTTGGAAAGAAAGCTACATCACATTTCTAAAGGTATTCTAAACCTGAGCTAGATAATCATGAAAAGATAGGATCTCCATAGATGGACGTCCCACCAGGCAACAACTCCTTAGGTCTTTAGGTCTTTAGTATTCTCAAGATGATTCCTTCTCTTTAGCTCCAACTCCTGCGGACATCTCGTCCCCAGCCATGCAAAGGAAAACAAACATAGTGAGTAAGCGGCATTGGCATGTTATAAAGCATGAAAGTAAAAATATAGTGATTTGACATAAACATGAACATGCATTAACATTAATAATTTCTTGGCATCTTTTACATAAAGAATTTGACTAGAAGTATATGCTCCTCTCTTAATGCCCCATAAGGAGCCCATAATGCTCGGAAAGCCCATAATTGCTCGGAAAGCCCATAATGCTCGGAAATCACATAACAAGGTGCATATAAATCTAAATCAAATTCCCTTAACCATGAACTTTCTTAGACTTTACTTATCTTCTTAATAACCTAAACTTGATCTTAATTGGGATTTCTCCCTCTTAAACATAGTTGGGATTTCTCCCCATGAAACATAATGGGATTTCTCCCTCTTAAGCATGGATGGGAATCTCTTCCCTCTTTATCTTGGTTTCATGTTCCTTAGCCATAATTCATAGCATACTTGTGGTTTCTATACTTAGACTTAAATTATAGCAATCAACATTCAATAATCATATACATTGAGGAAAACATGCATTACTCATGATTTAACATAAAGTGCTTAATATAAATCATGAACATTCAATAAACCAAGTATTATCTATGCCAAGGGCATGTCCCGCTTACCTTGAACTAAAACACCTAGGTCAAACCTGGTTTGACCGATTGGATCCTTTTAATCACCTGAAATTAGATTAAAACATTATATGTACATGAATTCATAGCCTTGAAACCCTAATTCGTTCACATAAGAATTGAGAGGTGAAAACAGAGAAATCAGGCGATAAAAACTAGAAAATCGGATTCCTCATCAAAAATCCTTTCCAAAACATATTTTTTTGTAATTTTCTGATAACCAGGCGATTTATTACGAATTTCCAAAGTATTGACCAATGGAAATTCAGGGAAAAGCCAAATAGATAAAACTCGACCCATGTCAGTGGGCCAGGTCTGAGTTGGACCAGCCAGGCTTGGCCAACTCAGCAACGGGGATCGTCTCTGAGGACCCGCGATCAAACAAGGGTGGATAGGTGAAAAACCCTGAAATACCCTTCATGATTTTAAAACGTCGAACTAAACCGACAGGGGCACAAAGGTCATCTTGTGACCTGGATTGCTCCCTGCTTGCTCCATGGCGCGAGCAGCACCAGGAGGTTCATTTCCGATCAGAACCTGAGAAGGCAGAAAGTACTTGCGGTACATGGGATCTCCACTGAACTCACGGCACCAAGGCGAGACCATTGAGCCTAAGATCGAGCCTTGATGTGCACAGGAGCTCCAGACTACTCTTTGCAGTCAAGGCCATGGCTAGAGCAGGGGTCAAAAGCTAAGGAGCTAGACCTCGCATCCGACCTGTTGGCGATGATTTACAAAACGAAAAAGAACCAGGGCATCCTGCAGAGCCAAAACTGGGTGCGGTTAGCGCCGCCTGAAGCAAAGACACCCGGGAAAGCCATTGTGGGTAAGAACAGAGTCCGACGGCATGAAACAGGGACGAACTTCGGAGGAGGAGCAACTATTGAAACCTTGATAAATGGTGTGAGCGGTTAAAGGAGAATGATCATTGAAGTCGTGTGAAGCCAATGGACTCGCACTTGCTGCTTTAAGCTCACGGTAACGTCATGGCGATGAGCGCTTGTGGAAGCCCAGTGGCGGCCCTATAGGGTGTGGAGACTGAGCACCTCGCAGGCCAAGAGGACAAAAGGGAAAGGATGAGGGGGGTTCGATGATGCTTACCTATCAATTAATTTGACCGGAGGTACTGTAAAAAGCCAGCGGCGAAGCTAAGGTCGCCTAAAACCAAAAGAGAGTAGGATAAGGAGACTCGAGGCTCCCAGGCACAAATTGGAAGTGGCGGAGGGAGTCTCGGGGCTAGGCGATGCTCTCTGAATGTTTAGGTGCCGGTGAAGGACGCTAGGAGGCTGTCTGTGCAAAAGGGGGTAAGCACCCTATAATGGGCGTTTCGCCTACAGCAAGCGAGAGGGGTGAGCTAGGGCTTTCTCGGATCGGGGTGACGAGCCGGAGGCGTTGGCGAAGAAATCAAGTGAAATGGCCTCATAATGAGGGAGAGAGAGACCGACGAAGAGACTGCTGTGAAACGTATCTTGCTCGCGGGAAGAACGGAGGTAGTTGATGACCTCCGGGCCGTCCGATCGTGGAGCGATTATAAGGAAGCCGTCAGATCGTGTGAGACAAGGGACACAGCCGCGTGACAAGTAAATGACTAGAACCATAGCGTTATGTGTGTATAAATGCTAATTTCGATTAAATGGTAATGAAATAATATGTAACTCCCCATAATCAATTAGAAGGGTCATTTGAAGTCCAAATGAGTTCAAATTTCACCCATAGGTTAATGACGTGCACTAAAACATAATTAATCAGTTAATTTCATCTTTTAACCCACCATCACTCCTAATTAAACAAAATGCCTTCAAATCTTTCCCAATTCAATTGGGGGTCAAACAAACTCCAAATGAGTCCAAATTTGGACCATAGGTGTATTAGAGGGTCTAGAATATTCTTTTGGGGTTAGGTTTGATGCTTGTACACGTTTTAGGCCTAATATAGCAAAAATCATCATGTGCATTTAAATGGTTATAATTAGTGTATATAAAGTCATTAATTTCTCAAATAAGCATTCCAAGATATGAAAATGTATACTCAACATTATTTATTTTCAATTAACAAGATGGAGGCCATTAAGCAAGGAATGAAACTAACATGGGAGTGTTATGTGTGTATAAATGCTAATTTCGATTAAATGGTAATGAAACAATATGTAACACTCCCATAATCAATTAGAAGGGTCATTTGAAGTCCAAATGAGTTCAAATTTCACCCATAATAAAATGATTTTGCGAAACTAACATGGGCAAATTGCATTTAGGTCCTCAACAATTATCTAATTAGGAAAAGAGCATGCAAGGAGTAAAGTAATTTGAAAAAAATTGCATAGCAAGAGTGGGATGTTACAGGGGTACTGGGATTTGTTGATCCATTGTGGCTGGTTGAGTTGGCTTTTCTTTACTAGACTTTCTGGCTATGGTGTTTTTTTTGAGTTCATTTCCTGCCATCCCTTTTTCTGCAAGGATGGTGGTCTTCCAACCTTTTGGCTGTAATAGGATCCTTGATAGTAGCAACAACTATTGGTTTGTTCATTTTGACATGCATTGAAACATCAATATTATTGGTATCGTTTCAATGAATTGATTGTATTCCAATAATTAAAAACAAATGTGCAAATATGAAAAATCATATAAACAATTATGTGCAAGACCAAATGAAATATATTTCTTAAATGAGCTCACAGTGGATTTGTACAGATCTGCCTTTGTGTATCAAGAAGTCACATTATAATGTGTCAATTACTCTACAATACTCATCAGGATATACGTATACTGGTCCTCGTTATAATGTGTGAATAACTCATCATAACTCATCAAAATATACTAAAATGGAATGAACACAAATCAATAAAAAGGTAATTAGTTCGAATCAGAATGTACTGCAGTAACAAAAAATAATGAATATCATTGTGCAACTAAAAAATGGTTCAAACCAATGCACCGAAAAAAAGGAAGTTATAAGGAAATTCAAATACAGTACCGAGTATGTAACAAGTCGATTCATCATGTACAGAATTAAAAGAAAAATCATTAATATTAATTTGGCGGAAAAAAATAGAGCTCACACTGGATTCGATCAGTTGTGCCTTTTTATAGGTCTAAATTGCTGTGATTAGTGCATGCTTAACAACCTCGTACTGTTTATCCAAAACACGTGTCATATCTATGAAACGTTGATAAATGTTTGAGACAGCATTAACTCTTTCAGCAGATTTTGTGAATAACCAAATGTTGTATGTGTTGTTTCCATAATCCCATACAATGTCCTTCCTCCATCTGTCTAGCACATACTGCATTGACAGTTTATCTATCATGCAGTTGTGAGTAAGAACGCACAATGAGTACCTGCACATAATCCCCTTGCACTCAAATGACGGACAACTGCATAACAAATTTTTCTGAACAAAGTCATGAGTGACAATGAACTTGTTTTCAAGTAAAACAGATTCAACATCTGCTAAGAAAACCTTGTGTTGTTCCTTAACTGAAAATGTAGACAACGAATCAACCTTGTTCAACAATAGTGCATCACAATACATCATACGTTGTAGTTCGATTCAAAATTTCTTCATATCCATGACATCATTAATCATTTTCATTCATTACACTTCATACTATAAATTATACACATTTTAATTCACATTAGGCATTTATGAATATTTATGTGAATCCAATTATTCATTATCATGTTTGAGTCATTATATGCATTTTAGTGAATAGGATGTAACCATTAAATATTAATGAATTAATTCATATATCAAGTTATGATGAGGTGTTCATTACAGAACAAGGTGATATACCTTACATATATTGATAACTTTGTGACTATAATCCATTTTTATGTATCAAGGTATATTATGTGACGATGACACCTAATATCACTAATGTATCATGAAAGACATTAAGGATATATATATATATATATATGTTGTCAAAGCTAGATGATTACATATTAGGGTTTAGGTCAGCATGATCATTACATGTTAAAGAATCCTAAGGGTGCATTATCCATACATATTTTACCATTAGGGTGACATAGTCAACATTATGTATATTCACCATTAGTAATGAGTAACTCATTATTATGTGAATCAATAATATGTGAAGGTTCAAGCATATGAACTATCTCTATATGACTTACTACATATTTACGTGTGTATAAACAAACAAGTTGAATTACAAGTATAATGTGTTTGGTAAATTCTTGTTCACATAAGTTATTATGTACATATGTCCACATAGATAGGATTTCTAACTCCAAAGGTATTTGATTTTGCTTTTAATTGGGATTCCATCCCCCTAAAAGGGATTTCATCCTCGAAATCATATTTGCAAAACCAAACAGGGTACCAACACCATTACGCTCACTCCACCCCTTAAAAGGGTCAACTAAGTCAAACTAAGCTAAGGGTAAAAGGGTACATAAAATTCAACACTAAAAGGATTTACTAACCAAGCTTCATGGTGTAACATAGGGTACACTAAACCTTAAACATAGAAGTATAAGGTATTTAAGGATGATTTTTTGTGTGTAAGAGATCAAATCATCACTTATGGTTTTCCTAAGGTATTCAACAATTAGGCAACATGCCCAAAAATAGACTATTTCGAGCTGTCTGTATCAGATCAGGCCAGGCCAGGTCATATGAGCTCAGGAGTCCTCGTTACCAAGCTAGTGGGGCGGAGGAAAATATTGCCAACCCCTATTTCTAGATACCATCACTTCAACTTATTGCTCTAGTAGCTTCTCAATAGACAATTCACCAAAAAGTTGATAAATTTTATTTCTAATTATGAAACTATTATGATCCTAAATCAAACTTTCATCATAGGTCAACTCTAAGGTGAATAACTTACTAAAGAAACTACATATGGTAAGGTTTCTATCTAGGAAACAATTTGAATTAGTCAAGAATATGACTACCTTGATGCTCTGATACCATGATGTAAAGACCAAGTCTCTACTATTAAACCTGATAAACAAATACATCAAATGTGTGGCAGCGGAAGAAATAAAACTTGACTTTATTCAAAATGTATAAAGAGTACATTATAAAAATTTCCATAAAGGAAGTACAACTTTATACAAAACATAGAATCTAGGTAGAGGAAGACTTAGACTAAGCCAATATTGTCTCCAAACAAAACAACTTAATATATAAAGGCAATTATGAACATGCAAGCTATATGTTCCTTTTCTTCTTGTCCTATCCTTAGCCTTAGGTTCACCAAGCTTCCATTTGCACTCTGATCCTCGTCTGGATGGTTGGGGTCATCCATCAAGAGAAAGATAAAAGTTTGTGTCAATCAAAAGGAATAGGACAAGTAATAGTCAACAACATTGCATAATAAAATATTCTCTATGCTACAAGATTTTAAGAGAATGAGACAAATATTCAAATAAGAAATAGAGAACTGCCATAATCAATCACCACAATAACAATCACATAGTATGAATATATTAATACACAAAGTCATCTCAATGTAGGGTGAGGCACCTACCGGACCTCACCAGTGGCAGGGGGACTAAAACCCCAGTGCCTATATAAAGTGGCAGGGGGACTAAAACCCCATTGCCTAATATAAAATGGCAGGGGGACTAAAACCCCAGTGCCCGGCAGGAGGACTAAAACCTCAGTGCCCTATGGGTGGTTTGTACTCATGTACACTACATTGTCATTTGTCCTAAAATACATCATTCTTAATAGTCACTTGGCAGTAGTGAGAAGGAACAACATTGCAAAATTGCAAAATGGGAATAAAACCCAAATAAATAAAGGAGCCAACATAAGAAAGAACAATATGCAATATTTCCAAGTAAATGAGCCAACATAAGTGGTAGCAAGATTCACATAATTCAAATGAATGAGCCACAATGGAATTAGAAGCATAAAATAAGTAAAGAGCCAATAAATGCAATTAGAAGGGTAACAAGGCTAGCACATAATGAAGGTAGGGTTGGACAAAACCCAACTGAAGGGTAGGTAATTTGCACATATACATTCCACATAGATCTCACATTCATCATAGATGTTCACATAAATAGGTTCCACATACTAAAATAGGATCCACATACACCAATAGGTTTTCACATATATTGGGGTCACATACCTTAGTTGATTCATTAACACAAACTTTACCAAGTTGATTGTATCACCATTCCATTTTCCCCTAGTTGCAAAAATTATCATGTATTAGGATGTGTTAAGCATAAAGATATAAAGAAAAACCCATTTTTAAACCTTTTTAGGAAAACTTTCGATTTGAGACCCAAAACTTAGACCAAGACATTACTTAGACTTTAGTGATTATAAAAACATATTTTATTTTACAAATTGGACTTAAAATGAATTACTTATGCATTTTAGAACATTTAAATCATCAAAAGAATATCTTAGAGAAACTTTGAAAAATAATTTGGAATCGGGCTTCAAAAACCACAAAATTGGATTCTAATCAAAAAATCCTTTCCAAGGACTATTTATTCGCATTTTTCTGACCAAGGATCGATTTACTATGAATTAAGTAAAATCAACCAATCAGAATGTAAGAAAACCATAGTGTGACAGTAATTTAAATGAAAATGTAAATCGATGTAAATCGTAGGTGAAATTACCAAACTACCTCTGGTCGCCAAAACGAAATAATTAAGCTGCGAGGACAGACCAGTCATTTACAACTATCAATTATTTGCGGTAGAAAGAAAGAATGAGGGCGAAAAGATGATAATGCCCAAGCAAAGTAAATCGTTCCATTGCCCGCGCATGCCCATCTTGGTCATTCCACGACCTGGCTTCTTCTAGCCATGGTCATGGCGTGAGCAAGTTCACAAGCTCTGGGCTCCTTGCCTCAAATCGCCATCAGGGCATGTAACTGAGAATGAAAAATGGAAATGAGTTCCCTAGTTCCCCCTGAACACGAAGATCACAAACACTAGCCGTCGTGTGCTAAAAATGGAGGAAATCAAACTAGACATGGCTGGAACAGAGGAAGGAGACAATGAAATCGAAATCCATTGGATCGAGGAGAAAACCCAAGCTAGGGTCGTCAGTACACTCGTAGAGGTAGTGCGAGTCTAAAGCAAGCCTTGCCGTAGGCAGAGGACCCCCGAGGTGGAGAAACACTAGGCGCCGTCGAGCAGGTGAAACCTGGTCTATAGGACTGGGTGTTTCATGCATTCGCAAGGCCAAGAGAAATCATTAAATGAAAGAATAGATATTGAAGATAGTTACCTCACAGCTGATTGCACGTTGGTGTCTAGGAGCATCACTACCTGGCTGGGTTGCCAGAGCTAAAGACGGAGGAGGTCGGATAGATCGGGGGAGAAGCAGGTGAAATTGGAAGAGGAGGAAGTATTGTAATGGTTCGAGGGTGGTCTAGTACCCTTTATATAGGAGGGAGAGGAACTGAGGTTCCCTCTGTAACTTGAGGTTGGAGAGAAGCTGAAATGCCCTAATGGGAGTTTCACGCATGGTAAGATAGAGGCAATGAGTTATAGCTCATCTCAACGGGCGCAGAAATACGATCACAACGGCAATGGAATTACACAAAACGGTGGAAGAATGAGGGAGTAAAACGATTAGGAATCGACTGCTTGCAAAACGGCGTTGAGCCTTGAGAGGGTCAGAGGAAGGAGACGACTCCATAATCGTTGGATCGAAGATGGACGGCTACGATTGCACATGTGTGACCAAATTACTAGCTGTAACGCGTGACAACATATCAATTCCTAACATAGGCATTACAATTCGATATAAATGAAATAAATCAAGGACTTTTATCACACTATCTGAAAAGCGTATAAAATCATTTTGAGGGGTCAAATGAAGTCCAAAAGACACCAAATTTGGACCATAGTCTCATACTAGAGTCTAGAACCATGCTATGCAATTAGATTCTCGTTTCACCCATTATGTGTCCCTTAATAAATATATTGCTCATTAAAGTGTATATTAATATATTAAAATGAATGAATTATATGAAAAGACTTCTTTCTATGAAACATGTGAGGGAACTTCGAGATATCCATCCATTATTAACTTTAAGAGAAAAATCTCACCATTATATTCTATTTTGATATATTATTATCATTTTTTAGGAGAGAGAAGGAAATTAGGTTAATTACTCTCATATATTAACTCAAATACACATTATTACTAATATATTTATCCAAAAAGCTCCAAATTAACATTATCTAATTATTATCTCTCATTAAGCTCCATTTTGCATAATTAGTCCTCTATTATTACCATAAGTGGTTTATTTGTACAAACACCCCTCCATTTATATAAACGAGGGAAATGTAATTTCAACCTTGAATTGTATTCAAATTGCACAAGGAGTCCAAAAAGAATATAAAAGAAGGGAAATTTATGAAATTCGTCTAAAAAGACTTGAAAGAAATGAAAAGATAGAATATGGATAAATTGCAGGGAAGACCTTGAGATTCAGTATGTTACAACTCCCACTGAGAATGACAAGTCAGGACGAGTGTGAAGCAGGTATCTCAGGCTGCCAACAATTCTAAACTCTGTCTGGTCTACTAAAGTTCCTTCCATATCCTTCTATGTTTCACCTTTGGTTCCATAGGAGTTTTGGTCGGATTACATTCACTCAATCTTGCTTCCACCACCTGCGATTCTCCCATTCGCATGTTCTCAAACTCCCAGCGCAATGCCTGAAGTTTTACCTCCTTCACTCGCTCCACCCCAACGTGCACTACCTTGATGGCATCCCAAGTAGCACATGCGGTCTCCTTGCCAGCCAGTTGGAGCATGGTTTCTTTAGGAATCGCCTGATATATGACGGCGAGGGCCATCTGATCCATCTTCTCTTCAACCTCCTCCTCATCCTTGGCCTCCATAGCTGCCCACACGCCCTGGGCCCTCATGTTAGACTTCATCTTCATCACCAAAATTGGGTAATTAGATTTTGTTAGCATCGAATACCTTAATGTAACCGAGCCCTCTCTCGTCGTCCCTGCATCCGAGCTCTCTCCCTCTCGGTTCTTCGTCATTTGCTTGGGCATTGTGATCTCAAGCTCTGATACCACGTATAGGCTAGGATCTTCTCAAACACCAGAAAAAAACAATGAATTTGCAGGGCGAAAATGAGAATGGAAGAGAGGAGGCACTAAGTTGTTTCTCCTGAAGGAAGCGATAGATTTATTTCAATCAGAAGAGTCTATTTATACAAAAGAAAGATAACACTACCAGCCTATCTATGCGGTACTCATACTTGCCACTACTTCTACTAGATCCACAAACATAGGATCGGTGTACAACTAAATCAGACTTAGCTCTCTTCCTACTCGCTACTGAGCTAACCACGTTACACACCACTCCACGAGAATAGCTCCAACCTGTCCAGCTGGATAAGTCACGATTAATTTCCCCAACATATTAGGACCCGTTTTGTCCTCTTGCATGCATGAGAACAAAACTAGGGAGGGAAGTATCCCACCCTAGTTTTGTTCTTATGCATGTAAGATGACAAAAATGAATCTCAAAATGAGTGCCACTTTTGATCCAAGTAACACATTCCATATATTAGAAGAATGATAGAAGTGACACTTTTCTTACCACGATCGTAAGACGCACTCACACGCAAACTTTGTCTAGTTTGGCAATAAACCATTCCTTTCGTGTGCCATTGCCAATTCCCCCATGATATGTAGATTCGCAGGGCAAGGCGAAGAAGTTTGTGCAATCGTCACAGACACATCTGTGAAGAAATGAAGATAGTTGCAGGCCTTGGGATGTCGAAGCACCAGGGTTGGGGATCGATGCTCACTTATTGAGCTAGGAAGATGGTCTCCTTGGACCAGACTCGTATGTTTGTCTACCTTATGTGGTGTCTATTATTGCTGGACTCCACTGTTGAGGGAGCGCCTCACTCCTTAGGCAGTAGCACCAAGTATCGAGCAGCTTGCGGGTACAATGGGGCACCATCCCTCACGAGCAATTTAGGGTTCAATTCCCGAGACCCACACAGTGAAGAATCCGTTTGAAGGCTGACGTGTTTGTTTGCCGATGGGAGCAAAGCAAGGCCCGCTCGGCTGGTCGCTGCCTCTCCTATCCTTGCTTCTTTTCCGCCTGCAGTCCTGCTTTCTTTTGTTCAATTGCCACTTGGCTGGTTTCGGTGGTCAATCACATTCGAGGGGTAACCCCCACACCACCCTTTCCGGACCTTTGCACTATAGTACCATGCCATGATATCAGTACTTCTAGTGCCGTAGGAGTCATGTCGGGCGCGTAATGCTAGGAGTACAGTGTATTGCTGGTTCTTATAGACTGATTCAAAAGCCTAGTTAGGGATTTGATGATTTGAATTTTGCTGCCCTGTCTGCCAATGATCATCAATCACTCATACGTACCTCACCCACCAAGAAGAAAACACTCATCATGCATTCATCATTAATTTGTCCTTGCTTTCATCATGATTTGTCCTTGCTTTCATGATGATTAAAGAAAGAAAATAGGGTTTAAAGAAAGAAGGAGTGATTAAGGATGTTTTATTCAGGAAGATCAGGATGGAGCATATACATCTTCAAAAGTACATGCCTACTGATGAGGAGCATTATTAATCTATCATTAATGTCAAACAAAATCACTGCAAACAGGCTTCAGATTGGACAGCTACATATAATGATTCACAACGTTTACATTATAAATTGAATTCCCCAAAGAGAGCCAGCGGGTCAACAGAGCACGGAGATGAGTGAACGCATCATGCAGGAAAATGAATAGTGTGTGTGTGAATTATCATATCAGACTCATTTCGTGCCGTGGGTAAATGAACGTACTGCCACTGCGGCAATAGCTAACTGCCCAGCGCCTTCATTTAAAGCTCGGCCCCTTTTACTGACCATGTTTGTTCCTCTCGGTCAATTGCCTTGTAGGGAAGGAGCAATCACCTGCGAATCACTTGGTTAAAATCTCGTCACACTGCTTATCATGACTGTTGGATGAGGCAGGAGTTAGCTGAGAGGAACCGAACGATAGAGATGACAAGAGGTAGTGGAGGGAAGCAGCTTGGAGAGGTGTGCGAATGAAAATGTGGAACTGGAAGGACGGGAGCGGGTTAATCCACAAGTATGAAAAGCGTCTGGATCTTCTGTCCCGAAGCCCTCTGTCCCAGTTTGTCCCAACTAATTAAACATTGCCACGTTTTGTTTGTTAGACATCCACGGTCGAAGCGCATCCTCGGCCAGCAATCAGCTATTGGTTCGGTTTTTTACTAAGCCTCAGCTTCGTACATCCACGATTTATAAATTAACATCGACTTTTTATTTTCTGAAACAACTTTCAGCGGCGGTGGGAAAACCTAAAGCTATGACGGCTTCCTGACTTTTTCATCGTCAATGTTCAATGGCTATTTTTTTTATAAGTTCACCATGATAGCACTTCCGGAAAAGGTATTGTCATAGCACTTTTAGAAGAAGGTCTTATCTTTATATATCCAAGATTAAAAAAATATGATGATTGATTCTTGTTTACAATATAGTACATTAAGCATTGTCACACCTGATCAGTCCATAAGTTCAGTTTTTTAACTAGTGCAGAACTAAGAACTCATCGCAGTCGCAGTGGTATTCTTCATAAGGAGTCATTGGATTCCGGTACATTAAATCACACTTTTCTCCTAAATAATATTTATAGTTTGTATCATTCTTTTTATATTTTGTTATCATTCTTGTACAGTTTACGATCAAATATGGAACACAGTAGTTCACACCGTAGATTGGACTTTGATGACATAGTATTGAGTCGAACTACCGAACACCAATTTACAATTCCAGAGCATGATAAAAGTTCCAATCCTCCACTTATTACTGAAGAAGCCACTCATTATTTGAATGACATTAAATCAGTTCACACTCGTATGGACCCAAAAAATATTC
The DNA here is from genome assembly GCA_963693085.1 of Alisma plantago-aquatica. NCBI lineage: Eukaryota > Viridiplantae > Streptophyta > Magnoliopsida > Alismatales > Alismataceae > Alisma > Alisma plantago-aquatica. The sequence continues at coordinate 5,483,879 of OY856409.1, read as the reverse complement.
CAAAACTAGGAATGGAGTTTGAAACAGATGAGCCTGACGCTTATAATTTTTATAATAATTATGCTAAACATGTTGGATTCAGCATACAGAGAAGTAAGTTTCACAAGAACAATTATGGCATTTTGGTTGATATAATTCTTTGTTGCTCTTATCAAGGTCAGAGAGGACTAGACAAAAGGAATGATGATGTTCAAAATCATCATCCAGAAAGTAGATTTAGTTGTTTGGTTCAAATAAAAATACAAAGACAAATAACTGGAAAGTATCAAGTTGTTAAATTTGTTCCACATCATTCACATAACTTGATTTCTCCTAGCAAACCATTCATACTGTGCTCTCACCGGAAGATGAATTTGTCACACACTATTGAGGCAGACTTAGCTGATCAATCTGGCATCACCCCCAAAGCTAGTATATCACACATTGCCAAGAGAGTGGGTGGTAGAGAGAATCTTGGATTTATTTCAAAAGATTATAAAAATTATCTCTCTAAAAAAAGATCTATGCAGATGATGACTGGGGAAACTAGGAGTGTGTTAGAATATTTGTAAAATAGACAGTCTCAAGATCTAAACTTTTCTTATGCCATCCAGGTTGATGTTGAAGATCTCATTACAAATATTTTTTGGGCAGATGCTAGAATGAAAACGGACTATAGTTTTTATGGAGATGTTGTTTGTTTTGATACAACATATAGGAAAAATAGAGAAGGCCGACCTTTTGCAATGTTTGTGGGTGTAAATATTCATAAACAAACTATCATTTTTGGCACTGCATTATTATATGATGAGTGTTCAGAAACATTTGTGTGGTTATTTAATACTTTTGCTAAGGCAATGTCTAGAAATAAATCAAAGACTATTCTCACATATCAAGATGCAGCAATGACAAAGGCATTGTCTTCAGAATGCCCTGAAGCCTTTCATCATTTATGTGTCTGGCATATGTATCAAAATGCAACCAAACATCTTAGTAACTTATTTGAAAAATTTCAGGATTTTGCTAAAGAGTTTAGTAGTTGCATTTATGATCATGATGATGAGACATAATTCTTAGAGTCCTGGAATAGAATGATTGAAAAATATGATTTGCATGACAATTCATGGCTAAAACAACAATTTGAGTTGAACGAAAAATGGGCCCTAGTTTATGGGAGAGAAAACTTTTGTGCTGATATGTGTAGTACTCAACGCAGTGAGAGCATGAACAGTCAAGTAAAGAGAAATATTGGCTATCAATATGATTTGCTATGCTTCTTTCGACATTTTGAAATTTTGGTTGATGATAGGCATTATGAGGAAATGAAGGCTGATGTAAAGGCTGACCAAACAAGACCTTCATTGGCACAACAAGTTGAAATCTTAGTGCATGCAAGCCATATATATACTCCTGCAATTTTTAAAATGTTACAAAGTGAACTGTGGCTAACATGGGATTGTGAATTGTATTCTCTTAGTGTTAAAAATCAGTTTCAACTTATAAGATTGTCTCTCCTAAGAAATCTCTATTCCATATCGTTACATATGACTCTAAACAGGGATCCATCGAATGCAGCTGTAAAAAATGGATGTTTGTTGGAATTTTATGTTCACATGCATTGAAAGTTCTTTCATTTAATAATGTTAAAAGAGTTCCAGAGAAGTACATATTGAAAAGATAGATAAAGAATGCAAAAAGAAAGTCAAGTCAAGAAAACATTTTGTCTTTTACATCTTTGGACCGAAAGTCAGTAATAGCATTGCGATACAAACAATTATGTCAAATGTATATGCAAATTGTTGTACGGGCTGTATTGACAGAAGAAACATATACACTTGCACATTATTATCATGAAGATGTATTCGATGCTATAGAATGTAAGCTGAGAGAGATGTCAATTGATGAACATAGAAAAGGCACAACAAAAAATCCTTCGCATGGTTGCAGATTCCAAGATGAACAAACTGAAAAAGATGAAGAAAATTATCCTCAGAAAGACACAAAGGGGATAAAGCACAAGGTCATAAAGAAAAAGTCTTCTATTAGATTGTTAGGAGCACTAGAGAGAGCCTGCAAGAAAAAATGACATGGCAAGGAAAAAACAATACAAAAACAAAAGACAACCGTGGTGAAAATCTAGTTTTTACATACATCAAAATGATATTATTTTCATTAAAAACATTATGTCTTTTGGTAGATTTGTAAACACCAACCAGAAGGAGAAAAACAACCAATTCAACAACATACTTGCACTAATGGATACATGGAGGTAAGACAATGCATTTTATTTTAAATAATCTATAAAATATTTTGATGATTTTTTTGTTAGGATGAAAATTTCAATTGCTCCAATCGAAACAATAATGTGAGCCATGACTTTATAGAATTATTTCTACCAAACATGAATAATAAGGTATTTTAAAAAATATTTAGATACTTTATTAATTTTAAATATATTTCTATCATTTACTTTTATACTGATGAACTTTCAAACTTCTTATTTTGACTCATCATGTGATCATGCTAGTAATTCTGGATCATTCATACAACTCTTGTTATAGGTACATAGAAAATATATTTTAATATAAATGTAAGGAACACTTTGGTAATTTTGTTTTTTTAACAGGTTGATTCAACTGAGCCTACATCAAGTAGAAATACATAGGAAGGTCCTAGATTCAATCATTGAATGTTAGAGACACAAAATATTACTCAAGATCTCATTTTTAATAATGTTGTCCTAAAATAGTTCATTTGTGCTTGGTAGGCTAATTAATTGTTGAACTCTATGCTAATTGTTGAACTATATCTTGTGTGGTCGAGAATCATATTCTTGCAATTGTATCTTCAATATATTCTTGATTTTGGATCAATATTTTAGCACTTTGTATTGGGTTTTGTAGATGTATGATTTATGTATTGGTGTCTGACTCAAGTGACCAATTTCGGTCATGCATTTATCAAGTAAAAAAATAAATTCTAGTCGTAAATCTAGATCTTATTATGAATAACTAGTTACAATCATAAAATCTATACAAATTGTTGAACCATATTTGAATTCAAGCTCATCGGGTGGATGAAGTAACAATGACTTCGTCAAAAATTTCGATACAATATTTACCAATTTGTAAAAAAATTATGGGTTGCAAATTTATTTTGGCTCAGGTGACCAATTTCGGTCATGCATTTATCAAGTAAAAAATTAAAATTTAGTCATAAATCTGGATCTCATTCTAAATAACCAATTTATAATCATAAAATTTATATCAATTGTTGAACCATGCTTGGATTCAAGCTCGTTGGGCGGATGAAGTAACAATACACACATTGGTCATTTGTTCAAAGTGATCATTTATCCAATGAAAAAACCGGAGGGGAGGCCAATGGCGGGCGAGCAAGCAGAGCCTTGAGCTCTCTAAGTTTTTTCCGTCACCAAAGATGATTTGATTAACATAAAAAGGCTCGTATTTATTTATGGTTAACACACTCAGTTGTTTAGAAAAAAGTTTCAATGACCTTGCGAGTGGCGGCTCTAGCATTTAGTAAGAAAACCAAATTAATAGCTTCTTGATGGCCGAGGATGCGCTTCAACCGTGGCTATACGAAGCGGCTTATTTCTGTGACGTCTAACAAAACGTGGCAATGTTTAATTAGTTGGGACAAACTGGGACAGAGGGCTTCGAGACAGAAGATCCGAACACGTATGAAAATGTGTCTTTGGATATAACCTATTATTTTCCTCTGATTTTCATGGTTTTTTTTTTGTTGGTCATATTTGTAAACCACACATAATTTATATAGGTAGTAAGACACATACTCTGAATAAAAACCTGAAATAAGCCCAATTAACCGCTTTATAGGAATTATTTACGGCTCTATATATTTTTATATTGGGTATACTTGTATTGGGAGTTTACATTTATTATATTCGATGAATAATGGAGACATATCGATAATTAATTATCTAGTAATTTTTCTATTGGGTTTGTAAGTTCTTGTTCTGGACATGTACATTTTCTATTTCGGACGTATACATTTCTTGAACTGTTATAGACTAACAACTCAATGGCAGCTTTATTATAGTCCTAAACGGTTCATTATTTCTTGTACTACGATAGATGCATACATTTGTTACAATGGACGTGATCGCATTTGCACTACTCGATCTCGCAGCTAAATCCCAACTAGGTTCTGTACCGCCCTTTAGAGATGTCTCCATGTGCTTCGAAACAAAGGACCATACCTAGGTTTGTAATTCGAGATGCTCAGAAAAGTGGCTTCCACAAGCTTTGCTTCTTGTCTCTTACGAATCCAGTGCCTTGTGCTTTTTTTTTTGTTATATGTTCACGCCCGAAAGTTGAGTACCCCACCCCAGTGCGGTAGATTCTTACCGCTCATATGAATCGAATATATATGCACACAAGAGTTACATGCGATCATAAGACGCTTATATAGGTAGTAGGTTCATAGTCCACTTGAAGGAGGTATAATCAAGCCCCTTCCTTTGTTGCCTAATTCCTTTCCAAGGGGTTGCAACCAACCGTTGAACCCAAGGCTATATTGTCTAATCTTGTATATTGACGATGATCGAATCATTCTATATTATTCTCTCGAATGAGTTTATTGAAGGTGTTTCATTAATTGTGGGAAAAAAATCCATACAACCTACTTGATAAACCCTGATTGGTGATTTTTCAAAGGCGCACAAAGTTGATTGAAATTTGATATAGAATCATTTAGAATTTGATGCATTTATTTCATAAAGTGTGATCCCTTGTACTTAGATCAACTTGAGATGATTGTGAAAACAATCCACTCACGTATTACTATTTCGTCACTAGGTTTTCCTTATTGAAACATGAAGTGGCAATGCCAAAATTAGAGTTATTGAATATATGTGTTGTCATCTGAGATTCATTCATAAATTTTCAGTCTAATATAGATCTCCCATGTCTAGAAATTCACTTTGATTAGCATATATGATATGATGAATTTCCTAGCATGATTACACATGGCCATATAATTTGGTTAAATGTAAAAAAAGGCATCAAATGGAGTTCCCCATGTAAAGTCCAAATAACAATGTTAGAATTTCTAACATGTTATATCATTTGTTGTATTTTCCCAAGAAATTTCTTGATAGCTACATCATCATGACATAAAATAGATAGTCATTGACTACTTTATGACATGCAAATTCCAACCAAATGACATGTCAAGATTAATTTTTCATTGGTGCAACACTAACTCTTTTTTGAGAGAAAAGGTGAACATAGGTCTACTAGATTTCACCACACACTAGAAATGGCTTAAATTCATTCTAATCACCTCTATTGGATAGTAGGCGCCCTAAACTGTAAGTATGGACATATTGGGAGGCTCCAATGGTTACCAAAGCATCCACAAGCTACAGAGTTGAGACAATGCCTTGAAAATGTTGGTATGTATGCCCAAAGAGTCAATCATATGATGATTGTGATGGCATATCATATAAAGGATTTGATTAATAATAATAAAGGCAAAATTCCAATTCATTATGTTTCACTCAATTGATAATGAGGGAACACAATGAATGTCTATAGAATGACAATCACTCAATGATGTATGCGTTCAAGTATGTGACTTGAATAATGAGATCATACAGATGTTATGAGTATGTACATTCTTATTATGTCCCTAGTCAGATGATGTCGTGGAAGGTAGATAGACAACAACAACACTAAAGACAAGAGTGTGGGTTGGTTGATAGCAAAATTTCATCAGTCATGATATTGTATATCAAACCAAGTACACAAATACCTCATAGAGAACAATGTATCAGACAGACCCACCTTGAGAGTGACACATGGAAACCACACTTGGTAGTTATAGTCATCTCTCATTGTGAAGGTGGTGATTGTGGTTCTTAGACCTAAAGTCACTACACTTATCATATGTCGTTTGGTGTGCTTTGACATCATCCAACATGATCCTAAATAAGGGTTGCCACAAAGGTGATGATCGGATGCACTGTGACACATGGGGATAATGTTGGCTAAATTGGACATTATTAAACCCTTTGTTTTGATGATGACAAACATTTCATTCTTGTGGATCTAATTTGTTATTTGAGTGTTTCAGGGATAAATAAATAAAGAAGTGGATAGTTGAAAATCAATACAAATTGGAAGATCAACTTGCTTAGATTACTTTTATTTTCGTGATTGTACTCAATGTAAAAACTTGTACAAGAATATAATGTTCAAGTACATAGATATCATGTAAATAAAGTGTTATATCTTCCCTATCCACTCACAACACTTAGATAGATCCTTCCCTAAGATAGAATCACAATTACACATGGATACACACACTTAGTAAATGATTCAACATGTTAAAATAGGGGCTTTCTCGCTCGACAAAATTATCGACTGAGACACTCTCGGTCAACCAAATTCTCGACCGATAATAGTCCTTCCAGTAGGTTCTATAGACGTTAGACTATGTTGAAAAAGTGGTTGGAAGTTGGAAATGAACGTTGCAACAAACCTTCTCTCGATCGATGAAATTCTCGACCGAGACACACTCGGTCAACAAATTTCTCGACCGAGAAATGTTCTGGACTGAACTTTTCAGCATTAAACAACTAGCCATTGCAATGTAATTAGTGGATACATAATGGCTAGTTGAGCACTAAGAACATCTTAGAAAGTGTCTAGAACATCCCTAGACCCTTGTAAGACATTCCTATAAATAGGACATGCCTTAGGACACTCAAAGTACTTAAGCATACACAATTACAACTTGAGAATCATCCTTTGTGAGCAACAAGCAAAGTTTCACTTGCAATTCAGTTTCCTTGAGCTCTTAATTAGTGTTCTATAGCTTAGTATATCCTAGCCACCATACTACCATGTTCATCTACAGTGGATAGGAGATCAATACGCTTGATATAAGATCAAAGTGTTGTACTCATTGGTAACATTGTTTCTTTCTTCCAATCTTGTTCTTTTTATTGTATTTTGTTCTCCTTGACTACTCCTAGGTTGGAGGCTGTTGAAAGGAGGTTTTTGGAGCTATTTCAGGTGGTGAAGGTTGCTCCCAGTGACTTGGCTACTTCAGAAGGCTGCCTCATGGATTGAAGCTACTTCAAGTGAAGGCTACTTCAAGGGTGAGCTTGGAGTTACTTGAGAAGGCTGCTTCTAGGAGGATTGAGGCTACTTCAAGGGTGTAGGAAAGCAATTGTATTTTGTGTAACATCCTCAATAGGTAATAAAATAAGTTGCTTTAAAAATCCCGGTTGGAAACAATCAAGTAGTGGACTGACTACCTTGGATTTCTAAGGTAGGAACCACTCTACATCCTTGTGTCTTCCTTGTTTCCTTCTACTTCTTGTTCAAGTGTATAATTGTTTTTAATTATCTTTAAAAACTCCAAAAATCTCTATTCACCCCCCTCTAGATCTTTCAGATAATTGTGAGTCATGTAGATGGGATTTGTCCCTCCTATAGGAGTATGCTATCCTAGCCACTTCATAAGAAAGACTGTGAAAAGCACGTGCAAGCACATATTAATCAATATATGATATTGAGGTCACATATATCTCAGACAGTCAGCTCTAGTTCAAGGAACATGGATTGAACATTGAAAGGGTGACGATTACATACCTCGAGTTTAATCCAAATATCACCGACAAAGGAATTATACAACAGCTGCAACACCTATCACAAATTTTAGGTTGAAGTTATTCTCCAACTTTCCCATTTACTTGAGTAGCAACGATGTGTGACTAGGCACCACTATTTGCTTGTGATGTCATAATTTGTTATAGACATACACTGCCAGTGTAATATGGGACCTATTGGGTCACACACGTAGGAACTCAATTGAAATAGGAGTTTATCCATGAATGATGCTAAAGATGTTTAGGTACTCAATTAAACAACCAATTAACTGACTAGACTCAGAACCATCAAGTTCAAGTTTTGAACCAACTAGTTAGAGTGTTAGGTTGATTGGATATTGAATTATCTTAATTCTACAAAAGTCAGGGCACCAACCAATCAACTCACTGGGTGAACCGATCGACTCAGGTTGGTGAGATGACCGATTTACTTGGTGAACTGATTGGCTCAGTCAGACCAACCGAAGGTTCTGGTGATTTTCCCAATTCATGAGAATATTGATCATTTCACTTGTGCAATTCGATTGGTATAAGGAATTAATATGGGACATTAATTGGAAATGAATTGGCAATTCAATTTCAATTTGGGAAACATGTGAAATAACTGTTTCACTAAGTAAACCGATCATCTCACTGCCCAGACGAACGGTTCACCAGTGAACTGACCCGTTCACCTGTCGCAAGGTGATTGATTCATGGAAATTTTGGACCCTTCTACTCCCACACCAATTGGGAACCCAAACCCTAACTCCTCCTATAAATAGAGGGGTATTGGGGGCTTCTCAGAACACACAACTTAGAATATAATTTTCTCTGAAAAGGTGTTGTCTTAATTTGGTTGTGGTAACCGTGAGAACTCAAGAAAGTCCTACCGAACAGTAGAGGGACAGTGAGGGAAAGACAACTGTTGGGGGAGTAAGTTGGTGACTCGTATGCCAACAGGAGGGATGACTCCTCTCGATATGTTCTACGTGAACGACATGGGTTCTGGGTGGTCCATGTAGACTACTATAGAGGTTTGATTCCTTTGTCTACTGCTAGGAGAACAACGTCATCCTACTATCTGTGGAGGAGCTACAACAGAGGTCGTCCCAATCTATTGTTTGTGGTGGAGACCAGGAGTTGCCACAGACGAGTCCCAATGCAACAAGGAGTGTTGCACTACTGCAACAAGTTATAGTCGTTGGGCTCGCTTTAGGACCAGGTATGAACTCCTTAAACCATCCTTTCCATTGCATAGTTATTGATGTGACATTATTGTTCTGGGAAATATGGATAGATATTTTTTTATTCTTCTTCCTTCTTTGTACTCATATTTCCCAACAATGATATCAAAGCCACATCAATCTACTATTTTTTGGGATAATCAATATGATCAGATTTTTTATTTTATCATTTATATATTACATATGATGCAAATACTTAAAATTATTCATGTGCATATCTGATCTAAATACACATAAGATCCCATATATATATATATATATATATATATATATATATATATATATATGTGTGTGTGTGTGTGTGTGTGTGTGTGTGTGTGTGTGTAATTTACACGCCTCTCCCTAAAAGTGGTTTTGATGGTGGATGTGTAGCATGGCTATGGCCAATAACTTGAATATCTATGTGTGGTTGGATGGTTCTATTGTTCTTATTATATCTCAATTTGCATAGAGAGCCTATACCTTCTTTTCCCAATGTAAAAGTTAATTATTTCCTACCTTTACTCCCCTCAAAAGTAAATCAAGGTTTCTCTTTACCATGTAATAAGTTAATAGCAAATAGGATAGTTTATTTTCTTACAGTGACATAGATGAAGATCCGTGTCAAACGAGCCGAATGACTGGAGGATCAAGGAGAAAAGACTATAGGAGGATTAAACCGACTGGCTGGTGGGTCCAACTGACTGTTTGGAAGGAATCCAAACATCGGTTGGACAGAAGGCCAACCGATCATTTCTAAAGACCAACTGACCTGACAAGAGGCTAGATGATCGGTTCAAGGGTCGAATCGATCATCCAGGACTAGAAAACACAAATCTACATGAACAACATGTTCATACATGAGATGTTGACCTAGGTGGTGGTAATTCCTTATGGCTCCAAGGAATTAGATTAGTATGGCCATAACCATCACTAATGTTTTATATTGCATATTTATGTTGTGGGATATAACATGTGTATTGTATGTACTATGTATATGTGGTGGTTGGATAATGTATATATATAAATAAATTAAACTCCCTCGATCAAAATATCAAGTCTAAGATGCTTTCCAACACACATGAAAAGCTTTATCGACCAAGCATAGGTTACTCCAAAGCATGATTCTCGGTCCATCTCATGGAAGTGATTGTACATTGTAGGTTCTACCAAAGTATGATGCTTTTGTCACAACCTCCCTTCTAATAATAACACAACCATAGCGGAAGCATTTACACATGATGGAGATCAGGACAATTTGTGAAATGATATCATATTGACCAAGCAAAATCCATAGAATAAAAAAAATATCCACCAGAGTGCCTTATTACAAACCGTAAACAAAAGATTCTAAGTCCAACATAAAAGAGTTCAAGGAATGAAACTCCAAGATAACATAACTAAAAGGAAAGATAACTATCTATAATGGCACCCCACCAAGTAGGATTCACGAACTATCCTTGAGCTTGTGCTGACGTCCCTGAAGTCTACTTCTCTTCCTCCTCGTTTGTGGACATCTCATCCCCAACCCATGCAAGGAAACGTAAAACTATGTGAGTAGCACTGAGTAGTTATATAAGAGGAATAGCTTATAATTGAAATAACATGAGGGGTAACTTGGAACATAATTACATAACATAATTAACATGATTACATGAAAACATGATTAACTTAACATGATTTCATAATAAGATTGATATTTACTTGAGTTGATATAATCGCTCTCCTGATTTGCATCCACAGTGCTCATAAGGCCATTTAAGGCTCACATAAGGCCAGTCAAGGCTCACATAATGCTCCTACAGAGGTCATAAGGCCAATTAAGGCTCACATAAGGCAAATTAAGGCTCACATAACATGATTGAGAGAACTATATCAATATAACATGATTTATTATACTTGAACATAGTCATCATGATTTCTTGATCAATTAGCATGGCAGTGATTCTTAGTGTTCCAAATGAAAGCATATTCATCAAACCAGTAGAAAACGTGAATTCATAGCATTTGCATGGTTTTCATAAGCATAAATTGAATAATAGCATAGTTGCACTTTATTGAGTAATCATAATCAATAAACAAATAAAATAAACCCATAACCCTAGAATTATACTCAGTGTGCACGATCCACTCACTTGATCCTGATGAGGTATACTAATAGTAGATGAAGTCCTGATCAATCCTAATATCCTGTGAATAAAATAATTATGAATTAATTACATTTTCTTAACATAGGTGTATGATTCTCTAATTAAATTTTGAAATTAGGTCAGGAGTCTCGGTCTTAAACTAGGACCAAGCGATAGATCTCAAAAACCTAATCAAAAACCATATATGGATCATCTCCATCTGAGCTCTAGATTATTTTCTACAATTTATTAAAGATCATGTTAAAACTGACCAATAGGAGAGCGAGAAAAAGATTCAATGTGATTTTTAGAAATTTTAAATCCAGAAAAGGGGCGGCTGGAAGGGCTAAAATACCCTCACATTAAGGGGATAAGCTTATCCACGTGATAGGATAATAATGTCAAAAAGACACACCTTAGGTGCTCAGGTATATATGATTAAAGCTTACTGAAATCCCGAGATTACCCATACTGGTGTGACACAATAATTGAAATCTTGAGGGTAGGAAAGTAATTTCCTCATCTAGTTTCTTATTTCCTTGGCCATGGTGAATTGGCGATGATCATCAGGAGTTTGATCTCCTGATCAAAGTAGAGGGAAGGGTGACTGAGTGTGGCGGAGAGAATCTTCGTTAGCCTCCCCATGTCTGTTCGACCTCAATGAGCCACTGGAGAAGTACTGGGATGCCAGGTAACTCCATCTCCAATCTGCCACCATGGCTGAAAATCTAGAGTACCAAGTGGAGGTCTCAGAATCTAGACATCACTTGGCAACACAAAAAAACCACCCACTGAATTCATAAGGTCAGTGAGAATCCAATGATGTAAACAACATCACATAGAAATCCTTGGGAACCACAAAGCAAAACTACAGTTTGGAAAGAATAGAGTCCCATGGGGGTCGATTGAAAAAGAGAGATCACGAAAGTAAAATGTTCGATCAGAAATGGTCTTGACTTCGGGATGATCTACTGAGTCTAATGGAGGTATCTATGTTGTAAGAAGTCACTTTGAGTGATAGCCAGAAGGAGGGCTCTACTGACCAGAAAACAGTCTTGTGGGTACATCATTGGGATACATCGTGAGGGCTAAGGACATCAAGAACAACTAGAAATGGGGGTGATGATGCTTACCGGAGGTTGTATTGAACTGAGAAGGTCATAGCTATGTGCTCGAGCTCACCAGAACCACCAGAGTAGATCGAGTCCACGGCGGTTCCTTGACTAGTCTCGTGCAAAATTGATGGTGGAGGAAGCTTGCTGCTAGCCCTAGGTTGCTTCTACTGTATCTAGACCTCAGTGCGTTTTGTTTTCGTGGTGAAAGGGGGTGGCGGCGTCGAATGGAGAGGAGACCTAGTTTTGGTCATTTTCATGATAGGCACTTATATGGGTCAAGCTAGGGCTTGCTGGACTCACAGTGATCTTTCGAGTTCATTGGTGGTGTGATAATAAGAAATGATTGAGGAGGGAGAGAGATATTGATGAATAGGGATCAGGTCCCTATTTCCCTCCTCCGCACAGACTCTGCAGGAGGTAGGGGATGAGGGACTTGCCCTCGGATCCAGATCGAATGACTCATGAAGAGCCGAGTTTTCTAAAGCAGCATGTGATGCTACGTTTATCTGCTAAATTGGTAAAATAAATTTGGTATAATCATATACATTACCAAACAATTAGGTCACACATTAACATTATCTTTCCTTTTCTTCTTAATATATTATGGAGCATCTATGATTGTCCAAATCTAACCAAACATGGTGGGTTTGACAATTCGACCATGAGGAATTCAGTTATCCAATTAGATTTTGGATATGAGTTAGGTAAACATGTGTTTTACATTATTAGCTACCTAGGGTAATTAACACATTAATAATCATTGAAAATGGATTTTATTACCAAAATATGAGGGAAGCTCTATTATTCTATTATCTACTCATATACCAATTAGTGGGACACATTATACATGTATGTGGGTCCAACTATCATTCAGTCCCAACTAGTCACCATTGTATAATTAGGGTTAGATTTTTTTGTGCATTAAATGACATTGATGTGAATAAGTATTAGTTCAGTATGTAAATGGTTAACTCAAGGTTCATATGATGTCTACGTGTTGTGTTAACTCATTTTGGAATCCTAATTGAGAATGGTCTCAACTTAAGTCAATAAATGAAAGACAAATTCTTTCAACGTAGGGTTTCATCTTTAGTAAAGTTAAGAAATTTTGGGATTGGATTTTTTTGAGGGTCGTTACAACCTACCCACCTTATAGAAATTTTGTCCTCAAAATTTTCATGACATAATAAGGTACTACCCACCTTAGGGTTTCACATATATGTACCTGAACTTACTGTCTCATCATAACATTTCATAAACCAACACTAAGCATAATCATGATATGGTATTAACATGTATAACCTTTGCATTATATCTAACATGACTGGTAAAACTTAATGAGTGCATGAGTTTCTAATGTAATTTGAAAACTAAACCTTACCTTCATCATCCACCATACTAAAAACCCTAGCTTTCCTTTTCTTTGGGGGACCTGGGTTAGGGTTCTGATCTGCTCCTTTCTTTGCAGCTAACCTAGGGCATTTGTCCTTGAAGTGTCCTTCTCGTCCACAGTAGAAGCAAACACCTAAGCCCAATCTGCACGGTCCTGCATGGGATTTTCCACACTTGGGGCATGCATCCCTAACTGGGGGATTCTCAGGGGCCTTGCGCTTCTTGTGATCATTGTGGTGTCGGTCCCGATTGTAGTGGTCGTGATGGTGACGTTGTCCATTATGGGAGTTCTTCTTCCAAGCCCTCCATGGGTGGTCCTCGAGCTCAAGTGCCACATCAAGAGCTTCCTTCATCATGTTGTGGCCTCATCCAAAAAGTGAGTAGCTGAGATCATCCTTGAGAGCTCATATGAACTTTTTGGCTCGCTTCAGCTCGGTCATCTCGGTCCCGTACTTCTGGAGGATGTGAAACTTCATGGCATACTAGGTAACAGTCATGTCGCCACACTGTCACAGGTGAAGGGACTCTAACTCCTTCTTATCCATCATCACTTCTGACACATAGTGGCTCTTGAAAGCCTCTACAAACTCCCCCCATGTGAGGAACTCTTCATTAGGGTCTCTGGCATCACAAAAGTTCTCCCACCAAACACGAGCTGGTCCTCTAAGCATGTGAGTCCCAAACCTGATGTGTGACTCTTCAGAACAGTCCAAGTCATGGAAGCAATGCTCCAGGTTGTGGATCCAGGCCTCGACCTTACCCACAACATCCATCTCTTCTTCTCCCGTGAATGTCTCAGGTTTCACCTTGAGGAAGTCTATTAAGGTGACTTCATTCCTCCTCGGATGACGGCCTCCCATTGCATCAGATAAAGCTTTGACCAACATATTGTATGAGAGGGGGGGTCTTCTCCATGTGGGTTCTCCTCATATTCAAAGTCATGCTCACTCTCTCCACCAGAATGAGGCAGTGACTTGTCATGCTCAGGGCAACGCTTAGGGGCCATCTGGAATAGGAAAGGAGACATAGATAAGCACATGGAGTGACACATAAGATCCTACTACAATGGACATTCTAGGATTGCTCTGATACCATTTTGTCACGACCTCCCTTCTAATAATAACACAACCATAGAGGAAGCATTTACACATGATGGAGATCATGACAATTCATGAAATGATATCATTGACCAAGCAAATCCATAGAATTAAAGAAATATCCACCAGAGTGCCTTATTACAAACCATAAACAAAAGACTCTAAGTCCAACATAAAAGAGTTCAAGGAATGAAACTCCAACATAACATAACTAAAAGGAAAGAGAACTATCTATAATGGCACCCCACCAAGTAGGATTCACAAACTATCCTTGAGCTTGAGCTGACGTCCCTGAAGTCTACTTCTTCTCCTCCTCGTCTGTAGACATCTCGTCCCCAGCCCATGCAAGGCAACGTAAAACTATCTGAGTGGCACTGAGCAGTTATATAATAAGAATATCTTGTAATTGAAATAACATGAGGGGTAACTTGGAACATAATTACATAACATAATTAACATGATTACATGAGAACATGATTAACTTACATGATTTCATAATAAGATTGATTTTTACTTGAGTTGATATATCTCCTGATTTGCACCCACAGTGCTCATAAGGCCATTTAAGGCTCACATAAGGCCAATCAAGGCTCACATAATTCTCCCATAGAGGTCATAAGGCCAATTACGACTCACATAAGGCCAATTAAGGCTCACATACCATGATTGAGAGAACTATATCAACATAACACGATTTATTATACTTGAACATAGTTATCATGATTTATTGATCAATTAGCATGGTAGTGATTCGTAGTGTTCCAAATGAAAGCATATTCATCAAACCAGTAGAAAACATAAATTCATAGCATTTTCATGATTTTCATCAA
Organism: Alisma plantago-aquatica; assembly: GCA_963693085.1. Classification (NCBI taxonomy): domain Eukaryota; kingdom Viridiplantae; phylum Streptophyta; class Magnoliopsida; order Alismatales; family Alismataceae; genus Alisma; species Alisma plantago-aquatica. The sequence continues at coordinate 5,468,469 of OY856409.1, read as the reverse complement.
CATAAATTGAATAATAGCATAGTTGCACTTTATTGAGTAATCATAACCAATAAACAAATAAAATAAATCCATAACCCTAGCATTATATTCAGTGTGAATGATTCACTCACTTGATCCTGAGGAGGTATACTAACATAAGATGAAGTCCTGATCAATCCTAATATCATGTGAATAATATAATTATGAATTAATTACATTTTCTTAGCATAGGTGTATGATTCTCTAATTAAATTTGGAAATTAGGTCAGGAGTCTGGGTGTAAAATTCTGACCATGCGATAGATCTCGAAAAACTGATCAAAAACCATATATGGATCGTTCCCATCTGAGCTCTCAATTATTTTCTACAATTTATTAAAGATTAGGTTAAAACTGACCAATAGGAGACGTGAGAAAAAGATTCAATGTGATTTACAGGAAATTGAAAATCCAGAAAAGGGGCGACTGGAAGGGCTAAAATACCCTCACATTAAGGGGATAAGCTTATCCGCATGATAGGGTATTAATGTCAAAAAGATACACACCTTAGGCACTTGGGTATATATGATCAAAGCTTACTGAAATCCCGAGACTACCCATACTGGTGTGACACTATTTGATACCTTGAGGGTAGGAAAGTAATTGCCTTGTCTGGTTTCTTCTTTCCTTGTCCATGGCAAATTGGTGATGATCATCTAGATTTTGATCTCCCGATCAATGCAGAGGGAATGGTGACTGAGGGCGGCAGAGAGAATCTTCATTAGCCTCCCCATGTCCGTGCGACCTCAACAAACCACTGGAGAAGTACTGGGATGCCAGGTAACTCTGTCTCCAATCTACTGCCATGGCTGAAAAGCTGGAGTACCATGTGGAGGTCTCTCAGAATCTAGACATCACTCGGAAACACACAAAAAAACCACCCACTGAATTTGCAAGGTCAGTAAGAAGCAATGATGTAACCAACATCACATAGAAATCCTTGGGAACCACAAAGCAAAACTGTAGTTTGCGGAGAACAGAGTCCCATGCGGGTCGCCTAAAAAAGAGTGATCACGAAAGTAAAATGTTCGATCAGAAATGGTCTTGACTTCAGGATGATCTACTGAATCTAATGGAGGTGTCTCTATTGCAAGAAGCCACTACGAGTGATAGCTGGAAGGAGGGTTCTACTGACTAGAAAATGGTCTCGTGGGTACAACACTGGGATACATCGTGAGGGCTAAGGACATCAAGAACAACTAGAAATGGGGGTGACAATGCTTACCGGAGGCTGTATTGAAAAGAGAAGGTCAGAGCTCTGTGCTCGAGCTCGCCGACACAGCCAGAGTAGATCAAGTCCACGATGGTTCCTCAAATGGTCTCGTCCAAAATTGATGGTGGAGGAAGTTTGCTGCTAGCCCTAGGTTGCTTCTGCTATATCTAGACCTCAGTGCAATTTGTTTTCGTGGTGAAAGGGGGTGGTGACGCCGAATGGAGAGGAGACCTAGTTTTGGGAATTTTCATGATAGGCACTTATAGGGGTCAAGCTAGGGCTTTCTAGACTCACAATGATCTCCTGAGTTCGTTGGCAGTGTGATAACAAGAAAAAATTGAGGAGGGAGAGAGATATCGACGGGCAGGGATCGGGTCCCTATTTCACTCCTCCGTGCAGACTCTATGGGAGGTAGGGGATGAGGGCCTTTCCCTCATATCCAAATCGAATGGCTCACAAAGAGCCAGGTTTTCTAAAGTACCACATGATGCTGCGTTTATCTGCTACATTGGTAAAAAAAATTCGAGATAATCATATACATTACCAAACAATTAGGTCACAAATTAACATTATCTTTACTTTTCTTCTTAATATATTTTGGAGCATCTATGATTATCCAAATCTAACCAAACTTGGTGGGTTTTACAATTTGACCATTAGAAATTCAATTATCCAATTAGATTTCAGATATGAGTTAGGTAAACATGTGTTATACATTATTAGCTACTTCGGGTAATTAACACATTAATAATCATTGAAAAGGAATTTTATTACCAAAATCAAAGGGAAGCTCTATTATTCTATTATGTACTCATATACCAATTAGTGGGACACATTATACATGTATGTGGGTCCAACTATCATTCAACCCCAACTAGTCACCATTGCACAATTAGGGCTAGGTTGTTTTTGTGCATTAAATGACATTAATGTGAATAAGTGTTGATGAATTATGTAAATGGTTCATTCAAGGTTAATATGATGTCTACGTGTTGTGTTAACTCATTTTGGCATCCTAATTGAGCATGGTCTCAACTTAAGTCAACAAATTAAAGACAAATTCTTTCAACTTAGGGTTTCATCTTTAGTAAAGTTAAGAAATTTTGGGACTGGATTTTTTTGTTGTCTATTGCGTTTGGCTTAACTGTGTGTCCTTAATGAGATTAAGAACCAGAGGCATACAAATGATTATGGCAAAGAGTTATGCATGTCATCTATGTAAGAATTGCATATGATGCAATTGACAAAGTTGTCTACCTCAATGATTGACTTTGGACGCTGGAGTTGCTCGGGTAATAGTTGAATTATTTTAGATCTTGTCTCACTAGAAGGTTGTACGTTGCAATGTTTTGAATTGATAAATGAGGGCTATCAACTTGAATAAAATAGTGAGAGAGATAACTAATTAATGACCTAATTAATATCATCAAATTATAATCAAATGAGATCAAACATTGAGTTTTTGACAAATTGTAATTTCTTTTGTAGAATCATATGCTAACTAACAAAAACATCTTTTCTCTGTGATTGGTCCTTGAGAAGGACAAGTTAAATGGGAACAACTTCCATGTCTGGTTCAGGATGCTGAGAATTGTTCTCACTCAAGAGAGTAAGATCTATGTCCTGGAGACACCAGAGCGAGAAGAACCTCTTCCCACTGCCCCTAAGGATAATAGGGATGCTTACAAGAAGCATACTAAAGATGTCATTGATGTCAAGTGGCTAATTTTTTATATGAACTATGAGTTTCAAAGACAGCATGAGAACATGGATGTTATTGAGATGGTCACACATCTTAATAACATGTTCCAAGAACAGGCAAGCCAAGAGAGATTTGATATCTCAAAGGTGTTGTTCAAATGTAACATGACAGAAGGAGATCAAGTAGGTCCTCATGTACTCAAGCTCGTTGGGTATGTGGAGAACCTATCAAGACTGAGATTCCCCTTAGGTCAAGAGTTGGCCACTGATGTGATTCTACAATCTCTGCTAGAGTCATATAGTTAGTTTGTCATGAACTACAACATGAATGACTTTGACAAGACACTAATAGAGTTGTTGGGCATGTTGACAATAGCTGAGGCACAAATGAAGAAAGACAAACCTAAGTCTGTGATAATGAGCACCAAGACAAAGGAAAAGTCCAAATGCAAAGGCAAAGCTAAGAAAAGTTCTAAAGCTAACGAGAAGCCCAAGTCTTTAGGCCTCAAGGCAAAAGGAGGAGTAAAGAAGGGAGGCAAGTGTCACCACTACCCCCAAGTTGGACACTAGAAGAGAAATTGATCTCTCTTCCTAGAGGAACTAAAGAAGAAGAAGAAGGAAGAGGCAAAGTCCTCTACTTTAGGTATAAATGTTGTAAGATAAATCTTCATCACGGTATATGACATTGGATGTAGAACAGACATACATTGATGTGCATGATCTAATAAGAAGTAAAGTCTTTATGAAAGGACAAAAGAATGACTGTTCTAAAGCAAGAGTTGTTGCAACTTCAGTCTAAATTTTAAATTTTATCTTTGCCCATAGGAATGTAATAGAGTTAGTAGAATGCTATTTCGTTATGCTAATAAATAGAAACATTTACATTATGCATATTGTGTGGGCAAGGATGATTATAAATAAAGAGTTGATAATGCTTCTATTTAAAAGATGCAATCTTGTATGAGTACACTACAAAATATCTTATACTTTTTGTTAATAAAGTAAATACCAAAAAGGGGATTATTGATAACTCACATCAATCTTTAGCATTGTTATCTTGGGAACATATATAAGAAATGCATACCTAGAATCCATATTTTTGTTCATCTAGACTCTTTTGGTTATTGAACCAATAAGAGCCACATAAATCTTAATTATGTGCAATATGACAAAATACCCTTCAGTAGATGTAGTGGGAGGATAAAATCTCTATTAGAACTTATACATGTTTATGTATGAAGATCTTATAGAATAAATGCTACAGATAGTTATTTATACTTCATAATATTTGATGATGATATGGTGATATGCACTCAGTAAAATACAAATATCTTTAAGTGTACAAGAATATTACATACATGAAGTATACAACTTCCTTAAAAAGTATCAAAATACTTTGATGTGATCAAATGTTGAAATACTTTATAGGAATAGTTTGAGGACCTATTGGAGAAAATTTGATAGTGTATCACAATAAACTCCATCTAAAACATAATGATGTATCAAAAATAAGGATTCACATCATGATGAATCATTTAATCCTATCTTCTAATTCCCTTGAAAGAAACATGATTTGCACTAAAACAATGTATATTCTAAAATGGTTCAAAAGACACCATATGCGATATGGAATTTGGGAATATCCCAACATGTCTTAAGGATTTAAACCTCTATATAAGGAAAATAATTTTTCAAAATGTTTATCCACAAACCATAATTATTGAATATTGCATCTGATCCCAATCCAATAACAAAAGTGTTTTATTACTGGTATAACCGAGTTCCATAAGAATCAATGGAAGTAAAAGGAGTACTCGAAAGATTCAATAGAGAGCTACAATAAGAACAAGTGAGAATCACAAATTTTTGTGGAATCTCAAGTTGGTCATGTAACACGAAACGTCATAGTTCTAGTAGAACAAATATGAGATTGAAAGATTATAAATCTAACAACTCAAACAGGTTGGTCATGAGATGACGAGCCAACATATCAACAAAAACTATTGAGAATCAAAATCTGATAAATGGGTCAAGCTCACTAGGATTCCATGTAAACTAACCAGTTATGAAAAGGTCATACTACTTGAAGGGATAAAAACCAAAGGGTGAAGTTGGTGTTTTTTCTTTCAAAGACCTACATTGATAACATAAAAGAACAAATTGGTTATAAAGGTTTTGAGGTCAATTCAAACTGTTGAACTTGAAGAAATTCCTTCACTAATTGTCATGCATGTTGTTGCTGGTAGATAGACAATGAGATTTGGCAAATGAAGCTTAAAACTGCATTCCTTAAAAGGAATATAAAAAAGGATGTGTACGTGACACACCATAAAGGTTTAATAACTTCATTAGTGAAAATAAATTCTATAAGCTACAAGGTTCAATGAAAGATTGAAGCAAGCATCTCATAGTTGCAATCTTTTGACATGATAAGATAGTCAAAGAGTTTGACTTGAATCAAGACAAAATATGAATTCCTTGATTACAAAATATTTAATGGGAGCATATATGAATATCCCACATAGTGATGTGGAATGATATCTCAACAATGTATATGTTGAGATCTAGCATGGAAAATACATTCATTTATGACAGATTAGGTGAAACATCCTATAAGATAGGTATTAAGATCTATTGAGATAGTTCATGAAAGATTCATAACCTTAGTATGAGTACATGTAATAGCAAGATGCTGAAAGACTTCAATGTAAAGGATTTAGTGAGAAAGAATCTATCCATAAAGATGGGATTACTTTCTCAAGAATTCTATGTTATGATTTTGTGAAGAGTGGAAACACATGAATAAGATGTCATACGCACTAGCAATTGGATCTATCATGTATGCTATGTAAATGTATTCATTTCATATTCTTGTATGTATTGGACATGAAAAGATGATATCATTTTCAATGAGGGTCATTGGAATGTCATTTAAAGACATCCATTAGTACTTGAGAAGAACTAGTGGATAAGTTGCTAAACAATAGAATTAAGGAAGAGTTGAGTATAAAGAGTTACATTGATGCAAGTTTCCAAATTGAAAAAGAATGATCGGGATGACAAATATGTGTGTTTAATTTTAAGAAAAGAGTTGTGAGTGGGAAAAGTTCTAAAATATGGGCCTTCAATTCTACAATAGAAGTCAAGTAGCCTAGTGTTATGAACACATGAATGAATACTATCTGAATCTAAAAGTTCATATAGATGAACTTAAATATATTCCAACAATTGATGATATAGTAGTGATACTATGACAAAAATGGAGCTAATTGTTAGTTGAGGAATATCAGATAGAAAATTATGACAATTCCATCTCATACGAGAGATTGTATAGTGAAGAGATAAGCAACATGCAATATATTGACTATGGAAAAATGTTGTTAACACGTTGGATTAGTACTTTCTCGGTAAATCATGGTGGACATGATCAGATCACTAAGGATAAGATCTATGGATGATTGGCTCTAAGTGCAAGTGGGAGTCTGTTGGTATGTATGCCTAGAGAGTTTATCATATGATGATTGTGATGGTACATCAGATAAAGATTTGATTAATAATAAAGGCAAGCTTTCAGTTCATTCCAATTCACTCAATTATGAGACAGTTAGGAAACACAATGAATGTCTAAAGAATGACAATCACTCAATGTCGTATGTAGTCAAGTATGTGACTTGGAAAATGAGATCATACAAATGTTAAGATTATGTACATTCTTATTATGTCCCTAGTTGGATGTTGGTTTGGAAGGCATATAAATAGAAACAACACTAAAGACTAGAGTGTGGGTTAGTTGATGACATAATCTCATTAATCATGATATGGTATATAAAACCAAGCACACAGATACTTGTTAGAGAATATTGTATCAGACAGACCCACCCTGAGAGTGACACATGAAAACCACACTTGGCAGTCATAGTCATCTCTCATAGTTAAGGTGGTGATTGTGGTTCTTAGACCTGGAGTCACTACACTTATCACATGTCGTTCAATGCGCTTTGATATCATCCACCCTGATCCTGAATAAGGGTTTCCATAAAGGTGATGCATGATCAGATGCATTGTGACACATGGGGACAAAAGTGAATGATGTAGATGGGATTTGTCCCTCCTACGGGAGTATGATATCGTGGCCACTTGATAAATGATATTGAGAAAAGCATGCGCATCCACATGCACATGTGAATCGATATATGTTGAGGTCACATGTATTTCATATAGTCTACTCTAGTTCAAGGAACATGGATTGAACATTGAAAGGGTGATGATTTCATGCCTCGGGTGCTTAGGAAATTGCATCCTCGATGCTGCCCTCTCCCCTTTAGAATTCAAGCACATCTTATCATGAAATATGACCTGCAATGTGTGTAGAATGCTCATCATAACCCATGATGGAACTCATGAAGTCAATGACTCCAAGATAATCATGATGCAACCCCAACTTGTGATGTTCCAAATGTCCAAGACAAAGTAGATTGGGGAAATGTACTCCCACTTGTCAAGCCTTATCCTTATACTTGGATCTCTAGGAAAACAAATTGAACAAAAGGAACATATATGATGATCATAGTATCCTTCAACTACTATTTTGAGAACAAGGTGATAGCCATAGAGGAGTCCTCCAACCTATAAACTCTAATTGAAGATCCCATAAGAAATATTGAAAATTATGAGTGAAGCTCAATGCAATAGTTGAGAATGACAAAGAACTATTCTTGCAAGGAGAAAATAAGTTACTTTCACATTCTAAGAGTCTTTCTCAAGTTAGGGGTGTTCTCAAAGTATGAAGATTTCCATGTAAAAAAAAGACATTCCTTTTAAGGGCAAGACAAACTTCTCCACCTACCATTACTATGAGTGTGTATGAAAGGAAAATTCAAGAGTGAATCTCTAGAGATGAAGAAGTCTCCCTTCAACTGAGAAACAAGAAGAGATAATAAAAATACAATAGGAAAGATGAGAGGATAAGTGGTACAAGGATAATAATAATAATAATAAGATTGATTAGTATTCATTTCAAGCATCATGTAGTTGAAATGAAGAATAAGATGAGTGCAATATATCTCTAATGTATAGATCTAGCGATGATTATAAGGTAAACAAGATGAGATTATTAAACTATTCAAAAGAAGATTTAATTTCAAATGCTTCATGATTCTTATGAATCTCTTAACTCATGTGTATACAACAAAAAGAGACTTACTAAAAGGTGTATCCTTCATATGAAGAAATGGTTGATCTAGGGAACCTTACTCTTTTCTTAGAAGATGATGGTAGTGAAATGAAGGATCTTAATATTGATTTAGATTTGCACATGAATGGTGTTGAGGTAGAAATAATGTTTATCTTAGTCAAGTAGTTTCTCTTAAATAAAAATATGGATTTGTACTAGAAAATATTAACGATTTAGAATCTCAAATCATAGTTCCTAGTAGAAAAAAATGAGATTAGTGATCTTAATCTTCTTACTTGACTGTAAGTTCTTTCTTACACTCAGATCCCATATGCCAATTACAATATTGCAAATCTCTATACTACTATTTTTACAGAGATTACAATTTTTTTTAAATTTCTTTACAAAACCTTCTTAATGGTAGAAAGAAATTTGATGACATACTACATCAAGGCACTGAAAAAATTGGAAGACATGGGACAGTATATGATAGTGGCTAAGAGAAAAATAACAAAAACTCTTCTACATCCCATGGAGAGTTCTCAACATAGAAATAAATGTAATATTTTTTAGTAGAAATGGTAAAATATTATAGTTATTATTATTTTAAGAAGGGAACATAGACAAAGTGATTTGGGATCTTAAACTAACTCTAGAACCAAAGATTTTAAAAGTAATCTGACCTTCCGTTATGGAAATTTTTTGATAGTGGATTGTCAAAGAACAATATGTGTATGAAAACTATTTCAATATATTTAATAATAACAAAGGACTCGGTCACTTTAAGTGATAATAATACAGGCTCAATGATTCATGGGAGTGTTGTAAGAAATTCATTGTGTGTTATGAATATAGTTCTAGTTGATGGTCTACATTGAAACATTGTAAGTATAAACTAATTAAGTGATGATGTTTACCTTGTACTCATTACTCCTGTGTAATGTATCTTGTTGACCCACTAACTTTCAAACTATAATAGAAATAAGTAAATGGTAACTATATGGAGTTTTTATTAGTTCTTTGTAACCAATTCTAGGTAATTACTTAGTAGTTGAAACAATGGATATCTCATTATAGAATACACAGATTGGTTATGTATATATGTATCAATTGGACACATTGAGTGAAAAGGACTTTACAAAGAGACTATTCAAACTACACTTTGAAATAAACTATAAATGCCAACCACGTATTCAAGGGAAGGAAACCAAGTCTTCTCTCATGGATAATGTAGTTTTTAGTACTAGGAGATTTATGGGAATTCTTCGCATTAATATAGTTAGACCAACACACACACAAAAAAACTTAGAGATAGTAATTATTGTTCAGTAATTGTTAATGATCGCTCTGGATATACTTGGACATTCTTTCTTCTTTATAAAAGTGGTACTCTTTTATCTTTCATATCTTTTCTAAAAGTGTATAGTTGAATGTTGTCCTATGATTCCTATTATCATATGGAGATCGCGGGGAAGATCTTGGTAATGATTTTTTTTAATAATTGTGTGATGAATTCATATATGAGAAAATATATACTCTCATCGAACACCTCAATGTAATGGGGTTTTAAATAGGAAGAATCCTTCTTTACAAAAAATGGTAAGGATCATGCTTTTGGGATATGGAACTTACCAAACTTATAGGTGGAAGTTGTAAATACCATATTTTTCTTTGTAAAATCATGTTTAATTCCCCAACTAATGAGCAATAATCCATGTGAGCTATGCCACATTATAATACTTCCATTTTTTTGAGATACCAGTCGAAGGATTGTACTTCACATGGAATAATTAACAGAAAGGACCAAATAACACTTACAACAAGATTGATCAAGCATTTTGTACAATGACACATTTCCTCAACATGAATCCCAACATCTGGTTCGAGATCTCCCTTAATGTCCACATTGATCATTTTATGTAGGTTATTCACATTGATGATAACCGATGAAAAACCAACTATCCTTTCCAATTTTCAATGCTTGGATTCTGATGTAGGAATTTTAAAGAAGTGACAAAGAAGGCATGAAGAACCCCTGTGATGGAAATTCATGTGCATAAAGTTTAGCAAAAGATGAAATCTACCAAACTAGTTGTTCATCAATGCAACTAGAAGTAGAAGGGATACCTTATTGAATCAGTAAATTTTTTATTAAGGGAGACTATCTTTGTGGACAGTGAAGATGAATTACACCTAAACGATCAATTTTTATGGGAGGATACAAAATCTAAGTCAAATAAAACAAGAGAAGCTGAATCTATTGAAGAATATATGATAAGAAAAAATTCTAAGGTTTTCTGGATGAAGAATGTGGGATCCAACACAGTTTTTTTGTGCTTCCTTAAAATTGGAGAGAAATCAAAATTATATCAAAATTTGGAGTATTATTGTTGCAATTTTTTGATGAATATACTATAATATTTTTAATAAAGATTGTGACAACACTTCAATACAACTGACTCTCGACCTACTAAAACATTCTCTAAAAAATGTATGCTTTGATCGTTAGTGATGAAATCACTATGGTGGCGAAATAGGCTGATGGAAATAAAGCATTAGGGCATGGTACCTTCAAATCCCATTTATTCAAAGATAATTTAGATATACACGATAGAGAAATCATTAAAGAAATTTTTTTTTTGAAAATGAAAACTTGTGAGGGAAGTGAATAAGACCAACATAACTTTTATTCCAAATGTCAAAATCCCACAAAACTATCAAAATGGAGAATCATCTCCCAATGCAACTTTATATGCAAGGCTATATCAATTTTTTTGCAAAACATGCTTAGGTATATCCTTCATGATCTAATCACCTGAATCAATGTTCCTTCTATAAAGGTCGGCATATTTTTTATTCGATCCTTCCTGCAAATGAAGTAGGCGTTGATTTTAAGAAGTCTAAATGAAATCCAAACTTGTCTAAAACTTGAATTGATAAAGAAGTATTGCACCATTCATAGGCATGACATCCTTGATATGATGGCCAAGATGGGTTTTCCACCTGGTTACTTACATTGGGTTAGGTAATGACTTAACTCAGTCACCTTTTAATCATTGGTGAATGTAAATCCATCGCCTGTCATCCATGTGTCTAACAAAACAAGACAAGGTTACCTTGGATACCCTTACCTCTTTGTCATCGGTATGTAAGGGCTCACTTTCATACTTGAGAAGGAAGGCATGGATGTTTCTATAATATATCTCAAAGCTAGGGATACCAATACCTCCCACATTATTTTTTAAATGATTTACTATATATTACGGAGATTGATGAGAACAATGCCGACTTATCTTAAAATGCTTATAATAATTTGGATTATAATATGTCTCAACCCTCAACATGACTAAACATGAAATATTTTTTAGCTCAAAAGAATCCAAGACACTCGAACTATCCATGAGATTTAGGATGCTAACATGTCGGCTGTTTGATTGGGAGTCTTCTGTTCATTGAAATTATTTGATTATGTTTCATACACTCATTTATAAAATAAATTTAAATCTTTACTCCTATAAAACTAATTTTCTTTAAATGGAAAGAATGATCAAATTTGGCATTTCCAATCTATTAATACATCACCTCTTATGGAAAGGTATATTTGCTCTTCCCAAAGCTACCATTGATGAGATTGAAAGTTTTCTCAAGAGACCTCCTTTGGGGAGATTCAGATGAGATTAACCACATAGGTACCATCTTATGGGAGATTATGTGTAGACCTAAAGCATAAGGTGGGATTGATATCAAGAACGTGCATGTTTGGATCAAAGTTGGCATGGACACAACATTTGGGATATCTCAAATGAAATAGGAACTCCTTGTAAAATAAATTGGTTCATTACAAATACATACAAGACAAAAAAAATTGGTCTTGTAATGGTAAATCTCGCCACAATTGGTATTGGTAAAACCTCTTGACATTCAAAGATTGGACTAGCTTCAAAGTTTGATTCAACATTGGGTTTTGGGATATAATCTCATTGGAGAGTGATCCATGGGTCAACGGTAAATTTTTGTAGGACCTAATGGGTCACAGACATAAAATAAAACCGGGCTAGACAACCAACAACTACTTATGACTATAATTAAAAATGGTTCTTGGGGTGTTTTGTTGGTTTGGGGCACACAACAATGTGAATATTTGTGTAAGGAGATACATATTGAAGTCATGCAAGGATTCTTCTGTTGATATGTTGTCTTTCTCTATCAAAGGTTCCTGGCACTTATGTCATGCTAAAACCAATTTTTCATCTAGAATGGCTATAGAAGTTAAATGTTTCTTACAATTCCTAGTCCATGGCTAGAATGTCTATGCAACACACACTTACTAAAAAAGATATACGACAACCTCATGGATTTCACTTTCTTGGTGTTGTTGTTAAGCACAAAATTGTTGAATCCAGTGACCACATAATGTGGCATGGTGGGTTCATAAAGGAAATACATGAAAGATTCAACTCCATATTAATTTTGGTCCCAAGATGCACAAATGATATCCTCAATCTCAAAGGCCACAATAGGAACCTGCTCATGGTTAAAACTTTCTACAATATTTTGTTTATGAGAAAAGATCATACTACTAGAGTTCGACTTAGAATTATACAAGATTTTGGAAACTATAGTCTTATAGATAGGTTCTTCTATTTGGAATTTTGGCCCCTACACTTAAATTATTGTTTTTTATAGGATGAATGAAGGGAGAAACATACTTAACTATAAAAAGTATCCAAAAGTTTCAAAATTAGAATACTTTTTTGTCATCATGAAATACCAAGAAATGAAGTTTATTTATTGGTTAACTACAAAAATTTGAACCCACAGAATACATCTTCATCCATCAGGTCTATCTTAAGAAAGATTACTTTTCATTAAATTCTAAGATTCATTTTTAAGTATTTGATCACCACCCACCAAAACCTTTAGAAAAATGAAGGAATAAGACTCTAGATAATATGAATACAATGAAAACATAATTAAATCATTATCATGTTAAGATTTGATTCTTGGGAGTCTATCTGATGTAAATATTCAGGCATTTGAGTCTTTTCTTGCATTTTAAATTTCAAAATGATCCACCCCCTTGATTATTATCAAGTTAATAATATAATGAAAACCCAAACGTTTGCATATTTATTTAATTGATGTTTTTTCTAGGTATTATACTATTATTGTCTATCTACGTTAATTGGCCACATGTACTAATAAGTATTAACTTTTCTATGTGTACTTTTAATGTAATTTTACAATGTGCTTATGTGACTACCTTCAAAACACTTTATCTAATTGGACAAGGAAACTTCAAGGTGATGGCACCAAATAGGATGGAAACAACTTGGAAATAGCCTCTATCTTGATTCTATCAACCTCAATACCAACTTGAGAGATTGTATGCTAGTATGATCCCTTCTCATTCCATTAAGTGGCTTTTCTCACAGTTCAAGACCAATTGTACTATTCACATATTTCTAAGACAAAAGATATATTATTTAGGCAATCATCATAAGAGATTCCATAGAATGAGAAGTTGTCATGGAATATCGACCTGATTTATGTTATGAAATCAGAAAAAATATCTATCATACAATGTTAGAACATAGTTGAAAGATTTCATAATCCAAACAAGTCTCTTCTAAAGGCATGTGTGCCATTCATACATGTAAATGTCATCTTTTCCAAATTATCATCATGGATGGGTACTTATTAGAAATCAAAGTAACCATCTAAGTAGAAGAATTGAGAGTGGTCTGCCATACGTTCCAGGTATTGGTAAACAAAAGGTAAGGGGGAAATATCTCTTTTTTTGTGGTGGCATTTAGCATATAGTAGTAATCGATACCATTAGGGTCACTATGTCTTGAATGTCACTTCCTTTGATGATGGTCATTCCTCCTTTCTTAGGGACCACATGAACTAGGATAACCCAGTTATTACTACTAATGGGATAGGTATTCCAACGTCAAAGAGCTTGATATCCTCCTTACAAACTACTTCTCTCATTTTTTTCATTCAAATTTCCCTATCCTTGGAATCTTGGTTCAAAATTTTCTTCTAGGTTGATGCAGTGCATAAAGACTCTATGGCTGTGTCCTTTGATATCTTCAATACAATATCTTAAGACTTTCTTCGCAGTCTGAGTTTGTTTGGTAATTGATCAAATTGATTGACTGGAACTTCACCTGTTACTATAGTTGGATTTCTTCCTTCTATATCAATTAATTCATACTGGAGCCCTTCAAAATGGGTTTAAGATTAGGAAGTGATTTCGGCATGGACTCATCCTTTGGAAACCTATGAAAAGATATGTACTTTGTTGTTTCAATAGACTCTTCTTGACATATATATTCCTCTTTAGATGCATCAAGATAGGAAAGGATCTCAACTACTTCAGGATCCAGAATACTTGATGATGGGTTTGGAAGTGCTCTCTTTATATATAGGATCTAAGATTGTATTATGCTCCTAGATTTCTACACAAAGATGATTGCAGAATCTAAAAAATAGCTAGATTATATTTGTCATGGTCCCTTCATACAATCCTTAACATTTAAGTCTATATGTTCACTATCCACTCGGATGGTAATAACACCTCCTACTAAATCAACCAGTGCACTTTCATTTTAAAGGAAGGGTCTTCCAAAGATTCTAGCATATAGGTGATCTTTAAAAGTATTGGCAATAACTATGTAACCAGGAATAAAGAATCTTTCAAATCTATGGGATTATATTCAATGATTCCTACTTTCTTGGTATATGAGTTATCTACCAAATAAATATGCAAACCAGATTCCATCATGTCATCCAAACTCAGCCTGTTTGCTAAAGAATGCAACATGAGGCTAATGATGGCACCTAGATAAATAGACCATGTCTCTCTTGGAATCACAAATTTCAAATGGAATTTGTGAAGGATCCAATATCCTTCTACTTGGTTGGCATAGTTTATTGGATGGAAGTAGTAACCGGTATGGAAAAATGAACTATCTCTATCACTTCAAGCTTTCACTTGATCTTTAAAATGATGTCTTTGATAAACTTTGTGTAAGTTAGAATTTTGTAAATGAACTCATTGAGAGAAACATCGATATGTATTTTGATGGTATCTAGAAACTTTTTGTGTAGTTTGTTATTTTGGACCTTCACCAAACTATGATGGAAAGGTGCTTTAGTATATGAATCAATAGCATTTTATCCTGATATGTTAGTTATGTGAATCACTTGAACAATCTTTATCACCTTAAGGGTTTCATCTATATGATTCTCAAGTTCATTTACAATAATAGGATGCTCATTCTGATATGGAGAAGTGTTCAGAATGGTTCTAGATCATAGGGTATCCATCTTTTCAAATTCTTAGTTTTTAGTGTTCGAATGTATGCATGAAGGAAACTGCCCATTCGATTTTTAATAAAAGCTTCTTTTGAAACTAATTGTCGATTAATCATCCTATGCTATTACATATCACTAATTTGTGTATTTATTGTCTCCATCTTTGTTTGATAGTGTTCGTTAGTTTGTTATTTCTCAATATGACTTGAACAAGATAATATGTAAGAGAATTAAGCTTGTTGATAGAGTTTTGTTATTGGATGAGAAAACCTCCCTTTTCTACCCATTGACTTTGGCTTGTTGATTTTGCATGTGATTTTACTAGAAATTGTTGGATTGTTGGAAATCTGGTGGGTTTTGTCCTGTTCCCAAATGGGAATTTACTAGCCTCTTCCTTTGTTGTTTGATTGTTGGTTCAACAGGTGGGAGTTTTCAACTATAATGGTATTTCCATATGACAATCTTAGAAGAGCAGATCTCTTGTAGTTGACACAAGAGAAATTTTGTTCAACAAAAGATTCTTCACTTGGATCAACATAGATGTAGTGCAAAGTCATTTGTCCTTGATCCCCACAAGAAATACAATGTATAACCTTTCTATATGTTGGAATTTGGGTGCTTGAAGATTGATAGAAAATCAAGCTTTGTGGAAAGCAAATCAATATATGTGGCCTCCTTTATAGATGTAAGAGAACCATCAATGATGGTGAACCCACAATAAAGTCCCACGTATATTTCTTTTGTGTTGAGTTGATGATAATCTATGTGCATTCTGCTAAAGCATAACCAGAAAGTAGCTTCCTATGGCGGTATTGATGGATTTCTTTTTTCTTGAGTGAGACCATTGAAGAATCTGGTGATTAAGAATTGTTCATCAAAACCCTAATATGGACACTTTCTTTGAAAACCTTGAAATATTTCTAATGCCTCATATAGATTTCTATATAATACAAAACCTAGAGATGACAAATTTTGGATCCATGTCTTCATGCATGGATCTCTCATTGCCATTTATTTTGGGCTTCAAAATCATTAGAAGACCTAAAATAGGGGAGAACAATTCATGATGATTTTGAAGATGAGTTCATCTATAAAGAATGACCATGGCAACAATCATCTTCAGTCCTATTAGTGGTACGAAGAAGAAAGATTTTTTTGGTATGCTTCACATTGTGTGTGTGTATGTGTATATATATATACATACACACACACACACACACACACACACACACACACACACACACATATATATATATATATATATATATATATATATATATATACAACCTCTACAAATCTATAAAAAATGAAAAGAGTGTTATCCTTTTTCCTATATAATTGGTTTATTTTCTAAGAAAGATAAAAATAAAATGTCATTTTTTATATCACAGTGAATACTCAAACGAGATCTAAAAGTAAATTATGCGGAGAAAAAATGTTTGAAATAAAAAGCAACACATGTATACTCCTAGTGTATTCCATCATGACATGTGTTTGACAATTAGGGATGGGGTCAAACTCGTTCTACCCCTTAGGATATGGAAGTCCTTCACTAGGGATCTCTCCTGTAGGAATCTTTATTGTTTCAACAAGAGATACTAGTTGGATCTCATATTTATATATTTTGAACTTCTAGTAACTGAGATACTGATAAAAATGTTAATGTTTAAATATAAAGATCATTACTCTTGAAACAAGATTATGATTGTTGAAGTTCTATTGGTTTCTCTACTATAAGTTAGTAGGGAATGTTATGTTTCCTATTTGATTGGTGTGGTGGTTTTAGATATATGAGTTTTGGTTGTTATAAGGAAATTTATGTTTTCTATTTGATTGGAGTGGTGGTTTTAGATAAAATCTAGATTATTACCGTAGGTAAAACTCATATGATTGTGGTAAATTATATTTTAAGTAGTTTGTCCACTTGAGAATTTACTAGTATATCCATGTATAAGAACAATATTTTGGAATATGGTAGGTATTTCCTCATATACAACATGATTTTTTGGTTTCCATCATGTGATTATAGTCTTGTGATAAGACCTAAATTTCAACCTTATTATCTTGGTCATTCTATGTTAGAGTTTGGATATCATTTTAATATTTGATCTAGATTAGAATTTGACATGTTCACACTCTTGACTTTATGGATCCCAACTTCCTTAGAAGTATAAGATTATGAATCTTGTGTAAGACTAGTAAGTCTACTTTTTGGAGTGTAATTCCCTCTGAGATTCACTGTAACCATATAATTTATTACCTAAACTCATTTCTTGTCATATTACACATATCATGCACCTATTGTTGCATTAAGGAGAGGTCTCAACTCATTGTTAAGACATATAAGAATCTATTTATATGCGGAAGACATGTAGGAAATTATTAGGACATTCCCTTTTATACCCTTCAAATCTCTCCCATTCTTGATTAAGATATTTTGTCGTCCCCTATTTGAAATTAAAAAGCTGAACACTATAATGTGTAGAATGTAAATAATTTCTTAATAAAAGGATCAGTTAGATCCAACCAAGAATGTATAGAACAAGTGGCAATGGCATTATACCATTCTTCTACCTTGTCACACATAGAGAAATAAAAATATTCATGTCAATATCCTCTATAATGACTCCATTAGTTTTCACAGTGTTGCATATTTTTCTAAACATCCAGAAATGATGTGTCTATATACCAGGTACTTGCACTTAACTACCTTGTCTAAATGAGGCCGATAAAGCTGGTACACAAGTGGTTATCATTAAAAGAGGAAAGTGGTTTAACAACACTGCAACAAAAAAACATTTACCTATGGTAAAAGGAACTCCTCGAGATATATCCCTACAAAAGTGTCATTATTTTCAAGCCTTCACTCTTCCTCTACATTCTCTTCATGATCTTCCATACTGATAAACATCGCCTATACAGAAACCTTCTTTTGAGATCACAAGACTTGGAAAGATTGTTGATGATCTTTGGGTTGAGTTTCCTTAGTCCAACTAGAGTCAAAGATCTTATCAACATAATTTTGTTACAAGGTCACTATACATATAGAAAAAGTCAATTCTATTACATTGGATCCAAAATCATAAAATGGCATAGAAAATAAATTGTGAAATAGTATAATTAAACTAATAACTATCAAATGTGGTGTCCATCCCCAACATTGTTGCCAAAAAGGTAATCTCAGTGTGATATAGATTGGGAACATAGTTAGCATCCGATCGACTAAGATCTGCAATCTCAATAGTATATGCCAATTTTTAGATTTATGACCCAATCACACAATATTTGATACAAGAAAGTGTAATGGGTTCCGATGTATTTGGAGTTGGGATAATTTGGTGGAACCTTTTAGGAACCACAAACTACTACCATATTTTTATCGACTACTTTAACTTTTAGATACAAAAGTGTTTGTTGAGCTATACAAACTATATCTAAAATGAAGAAAAGAATATTATCTAACAAAGATAAAAGTGTGTGAAATTTGTGATGTATGGTAAAGATCTTGGACATAAGCATCAAAATCGGAATCATCTGCCACCCAATCATACTACATTATATACATAAAACTCTCACTAACACAAATTCCAAGTTGTATATCATCATTTATCAAGATCTCTATACCCATCATTCTCTATGATGCAAGCAGAGAATGCATATTTAGTAGACACCCACCTCTCTAAGTGATAGATGTCAAGATCTATGTATTATGACACAAAAATCTAAAAACTCAATAGAGCCCACCTTTTTTGAGGTCATTGCAAATCTTCTTAACTACTAGGGTTCACAAAAAGACTACGACCAGCATGAATGTTATAGAGAGACATTAGATATAGAAATACAATTAGTAGAAAATTTGATTTCAAAATTATGGTGACAAAAATTGAACAAAGAGGCAAGATCTAGAAGCATATAATATGATCCATAGATAGAAACTAGTTGAACAAAGAGGCAAGATCTAGAAGCATATAATCTGATCGAGAGATAGAAACTAGCCACTCATGTCCATGGTAGCTATGCATTTCTTTAAGGTGCAGTTGAGGCCATCACTGGTTAGAGGGGCTTGCGGAGATCAAAGTCCAAGTTTGTAAAGGAAAAATGAATGTTAGGCATGTTTGAGTTCTACAACACTATGGTGTGGAAGCAAGCCTATTCCAGTAGTATATCTCTAGTGATTGTAGATGGGGATGGAAATGTGAAATGGCAATACGTGGCTGACTAAATGAAAGATGTTTGTGGAAATGGCACATAGTTGTGGGTGGAAGATGGATTCCATACCTATTGTATGGTGGATTTTATGAATGCAGGTGGTGGTTTGAGCCATGATAATGTCGGTAAAGAGATTCTACTTATAGGCCTAGGTCCTAGATAAAGGGTATAAGAGACATTTCAACACCGTTCACATGGAGTTTGTTCAAGGCAAAGTTATATTGGAAACTGACAATCTTCAATATTTGAGAATTTTGTCTCCACATTGGTTAAATGTCGATCCTTCATAATCTAGACTCCATCAAATTATAACCTATCAAATCAAATCATCATTGGCTTGGGAAGTCACTCCTCGTATTAGGACAGATGGTCTAGGATTGGTTGAACTGGAATTCAAGTAAGGAGCATGTAACTTCCACTATGATTACTAAAGGTCTACTTGACTTGGCACTATTTGGTATGTCAGTTGGCTATCGGACTACAGTGAACCCCATATATTATTATAGCATTGATGATGAATCTCAGATTATATGACTGTAGTCAGATCTTGTCCATTGGCATCTTGTATTTTTCACATGATGAGCTAGAACCTCAGGACAACTTTGGAGCAATAGTCTAATAAGTCTCAAATTACAGTCAAACTCACATCGAAAAGTGATTTCCTTTTACAATCTGTATAGAAGTGGAAATTATCTATATTTTAGTAAACTACACATATATTTCTGTTATTTCTGAGGAACAAATAGGTAGAAAAAAACTATTAACAGATGTCATTAGCCACTACAAAAAATAACAATTATATTTTGTGTAATTGAGTATACACAAAGTGAAAAATTAATGCAAAATCTCTTTATTTTGAAACAAATAAAAGATCAATGATCATGAACCTAAAGGTTATCTTGAAAAGGTAATATCCTATCACTATACGGTTAGAACTAAGATGTTGCATGTCCATTTACATACTTTCGATTGTTTACATGAATAACACAACGTGAAGTATCACTAAATATAGAAATATAAAAATAGTTATAAATAAGAAAAAGGAAAAAATAAACGTATTATACTTATATAGAGAAAATCTGAATATAACTCATTATACGCTCAATGATCTCAACCACCAACCGTCATAAATATCGACAAGGATGAAAGAAATCACACCTTCACTTTTTTCCAATGTCTCTAGTAAGGAGACCGAGACAAGTGACATGACCATACTTTTATCCCAAATGCTTCGTGTATGTAAAAGGAGTTGGAATAAGAAAATTTAAAATATTGGATTGTGAGGTGTCTCGTTTTAATGAATAGACGTGCACGAGACCTTCCCAACATAAAAATATCTAGAATCGATTGTGAAAGAGAGTTTCAAAAATAAAACAAGTTGTTAAAATAAATTAAAGATATGATCCGGATGACAACACAACACATTTGTAATCAATTCAAACCCAAAGTACGGAAGCATAAGAGGAAATTAGCAAAGGCAACTCCTTGAAGCTTTGGAAGAATGTCTCATCAATTACAAATTATGGAATTGAACATAGGAGGTTTTCATGGTGTAGATTCAAATATGTAGAGGTTAGATAAGCTTTGGCAGAGTAGTCCAATAAGTCTTGAATTATAGTAAAATTCACACCAGAAAGCGATTTGCTTATGTAATCAACATAGCAATAGAAAATATCAGTTTTAGACGAACTATATATATATATATATCATATTATCGAGGAAAAAATAGATGTCACAACAACTAATAGTGGATGCTATCAATCACTGCAAAAAAGAACCAACTAGATTTTGTATAATTGATTTTTACACAAAAACAAAGTTAAGGTAGAATTGGGTTCATTTGAAAACAAATATAGATCAATGACCATGGAACCTAAAGTTTATCATAAAAAAGTAATATATCATCACTACATAGTTAGAACTAAGACGCTTCATGTCTATTTGCATAGTTTTAATTGTCTACATGAATAACACATCGTGAAGTATCAAAAAATATTGAAATAGTTACAAATAAGGAAAATGAAACTACAATAAATATTGAATTGGGTTCATTTGAAAACAAATATAGATCAATGACCATGGAACCTAAAGTTTATCATAAAAAAGTAATATATCATTACTACATAGTTAGAACTAAGATGCTTCATGTCTATTTGCATAGTTTTAATTGTCTACATGAATAACACATCGTGAAGTATAAAAAAATATTGAAATAGTTACAAATAAGGAAAATGAAACTATAATAAATATTGAATTTATATATTCAGAAATCCCAAATGTAACTCCTTGTGTACTCAGTGATCTGTCGATAAGGACAAAAAAAACTCACACCAAAGCTTTCCCCAATGGCTCTAGCAAGGAGGGTAAGACAAGCGTCAGGACCATACCTTTATTCAAAATGCTTCACATAATGCAAAAGGAGTTGAAAGTAGATAGTCTTAAATATTGAATAGAGAGTTTTTTTTACTTTAGGGCATGTTTGGTACGTGGTGAATGGAGAAGAGGAGAAGAGAGGGGAAAAGACAAGAGTTGTTTGGTTGGACAAAGTGATCAAAAAGGGAGGGGAATGAAGGAGAATGAAGGGGGCGGGGGAGAGTAGATTTACTACTCCCCTTATAAATAGGAGTAGGCTACTTCTCACCACGTGCATCTCTATGAGTAGTTAGAAGTACATAGCCATGATTCAATACACCAGACACATGTCACCGGATGCAACAAGGAGCAGCCTGCTCCTTCTAAAATGAGGAACAACGAATCTAGAGGGGGAATGAAGGGGAACAAATCAAGTGTATTTTCAACCACTTCTCTTTCATTCTCTCCCCATCAAATTGGAGTGGAAAAAAGGGATTGGAAAAGACTTGGCAAGAAATATATTATAAAGATTAGAGTAAAATATAAAATGTGAGAGAAAATATAAACAATATGACAAAAAATTTAGTGTAGCCCACAACTAATGTGAATAAAGAAGTTATATGTCATGCATATGTTATGTTGCTTGGAGGAACATATGAAATGTTAGAGGAGTACTAAAAAAATTTGAGATTTTTTGTAAGAAATAAAATAAAAGAAAATTCAAAAAATATACATTAAATACAAAAAAATTAAAAGTTTATATTTTTTTTAGAAAAGTTGACAATTTAGAGTTTATTATAATTGAGAAAAACATGGTGGAATATGTCGAAAAATACTTAAATACATAGATGGAATGCTTGTTGTAAATTAAAAAATGTGAACAAAAATACTTTTATAACCACAATTTTGAATACATATAAAAACTGATACTCTTATTTTTATTTTAAAAATATATCTTCTGTGGCACTTTTAACACATAACAAATAAAATCTGAATGTTACCTTCATGGACATCTTAAAATTTTATTTTTAGATCTATAGGTTGGCCATCCACAAAACTTTGGCAGTCTTTTTTATTGTATGTACCTCCAAGAATGCACTTTTGTAAAATAACATATGTGAATAAATATATAAAATAATAATTATAGATGCAAGTATTTTTATATCACTAAACTTCCACGCCACTATAATTTTTTGTGTTTACATTATTTTTCTTCTCCTTCCCTTCCAATGTCAACCAAACACACTGACATAAGTCTCCCCTCCCCTACCTTTCCTTTCTCTCCCCTTTATTCACCACATATTAAACATAACATTAATGAATGGGCGCACATGAGGTCGTCCCAACATGAAAAATCTTTTTTAAGATTTGAAAGAGAATTAAAAAAAATGAAATAACTTGTTGAAATAAATAAAAGATATGTTCCAAATAACAACATAACACATTTTCAATCAATTTGTATCCAAAGTATGGAAGCATGAGTGGAAATTAGCAAAGGAAACTCCTTTAGACTTTCGGCAAGGTTCTCATTAATCACTAATCAATGGAACTTTAATGTAGGAGGCTTTAGTGGTGGAGATTCAAATACATAATGGTTAGAGATAACAAGTTCCACATAAGATCTAGGATAATCATTCAAAAGCAACTCTAAGCCTAGTTGAAGGTATTCTAGGGTTATCAATGTGGGGTATGTTAAGTGGGTTTACATCTAGGTTTGAAACAAAGTCGAACTTATCTTTGAAATACCCAAGTCTAGTTAGTAAAAATTAATAAGTTCTAGAGAAGAAGAAAAAGAAACCTCGACTTTGTTAAGAAAAAATCAGATTTTCCATCTCAGACGTGATCAAAACATTTAAGTTGTGTTTGTTCCACCGGCACAACGCCGGCACGACACGACGATGTGTCGTAACTAATTTTTTTTGTTTGTTTCGTTGTTTAAGGTACATATAAGATGTCGCAAGGTTTACTTAACCTTACAAGGTTCAGTTATCTTGCCGGGTCAAATCCTTGCGG
Organism: Alisma plantago-aquatica; assembly: GCA_963693085.1. Classification (NCBI taxonomy): domain Eukaryota; kingdom Viridiplantae; phylum Streptophyta; class Magnoliopsida; order Alismatales; family Alismataceae; genus Alisma; species Alisma plantago-aquatica. Next base: position 5,444,465 of record OY856409.1, on the reverse strand, counting down.
CAGAAAATAAGTTAGTTTGCCGCGAAGAGTTATTTCCTGAAGCACCCTTGTAACTGACTCCATAACACATCTGTCGTTTTCTATATGTAGGGTATAATGGACGTTATATACATAATTATAGATTACCTACTTGTGTATCAAACACCGGACATATTACCTTTAGGTTTATTTGTCGTTACTTCAAACAACAGTCATCTTACACACGGTTAATATACCACCTGTTAATTAACCTGCGACAAGTAAACACGTTGCAAGTGTGTGCCAAACACAGCCTTAGTGTTGAGGTGTCTCATCTCTTATCTTGTTCATAGGGATACAAAAAGGGACCTAAGAACTTTGATTGGGATAGAGGCATTAAATTATTCGAGAACTATGGTACACCAATAGGGTAGTACTAGTGGCTCGATTTTGATGGATTGGACTGTACCAAACACACTTTTGGGCTGCAACGTAACAAAAAATAAGGCATCTATGCTTTGTGCATGGAAAAGCAATATCAAAGATAAATTAGTTAGAAAGAGTGAATTTAAGTGGATGTGATTTATGCCTCTCCGAATCAGTTTTTCGTAAGATTATCCATAAGAAGTGCGTGTAAAGGGAACTAGGTGGAGCTAGAACCACAAAACATGAGCCCCAAAGATTCTCCAAAGCAATAAGAGAAAGATGATTATGCTTGTGTTTTGGCAAAAGAGTAAGAAAGAAGCGCGTTAAGCAAACAAAACAAAGATTCCCCGAAATAAAGGTGGCTAGCAGGTCTAGTTGGGAGTTGGCGAATGGCTATAAAAAGGTGTGGCCTACTGCTCTTCCCCATCCCTGAAGATCAGAGTTTTGAGGTGAATAGCACGAACATCGTCATTACTCGTTTATTGCCCAATACACTGATTCAGTGCCACCCACTTCCCACTTCCTTCCCATCTTCTCCTTTCCCTACTTCCGCTACTGAGTTCGTGCTCTCTCTCTCTCTCTCTGTTTCTTTCTTTTTCTCTCACTCACGCATTCCTTCAGGGAGGGCAGAAGAACAGAGCAGGTAGCAGGACAGAGCAGTGGGCACGTTTGGTGAAACAGATTCACAAGGGAGACGTGGCTTCACAGCCCAGTCTTCTCAAAATCTCTGCTGTACCTTCTCTAGCAGCAGAAAGCGCAACATCGATTGGGTATTATAATGAACGAGGAGTGCGGTTTTTTGAGGTAGCGTATCTATAGCCATACTGCTAGCTCACCCCAACCTGCTCCAGGAGGTTAATTAAGAAGAAGTAAGAAGAAGAGGCGATGAAGGCTTCTCCTCCTATGCCGACGGGTGAATGGGGTTCAAGCGCCTTCCACCTACGGCAAGTGGCGACTATCCTCCGGTTCTCGCTGGAGGTGTGCGCCGCTCTCAGCCTCCTGTCCTGGTCTTCCGCACGCCTACCGGATGCACTTCGCTTCTCCGGCTTCTTCTTTCGGCGCCTCTCCTCTGTGGTGGTATCCACTCCTTTCGTCTTCTTCGTCGGCAACGCCATCATCGTCACCCTCTTTGTTGCCAATACCAAGTCGGCAGGCAAGGCGGCCAACGCCAGCAGCAAAGGCGGCGTACCCATGAAGATCAACTTGAAGACACATCCGCAGGACATCTACCCTCGACAGCTAAACCAGAAACAAGGCCTTCTTGCTTTTGTAGAAGGCGTCGACATCTTAAACCGACACCACCACGAAGACCAACATCAACACCAGGACAGCTACTCTCAGCCGCTTCCAGCCGTTGACGTCCATTACGAGGACAAGGCTGTGTGTTTGGTGGAGAAGTCACCTCCACCAGCACATACCTTCAGACGGACCAAGTCCGACCACTTGGGCCGCCCCGCTGATTTTAGCAAGCCGCATCCGGAACTGCGTCGATCGGTGACCGACGTCACTGGTGCCTCCACCAAGGAGCACCTGCTCTCTGTTCCCAGCAAGAAGCGCGCAAGAGGCCAGGGCCAGCGCCCCCATGATGGTGCAGCCTCCAGGCACAATCACTACCTACACGAGATGGATGTGGAGCCTGCGCTGGAGGAAGAGGCTGTAGATGAGGAGAAGATGAAGTTGAGTGACGAGGAGCTCCGGCGGAGAGTGGAGGCATTCATCGCCAAACAGATCAAGTTCCACAGAGAAGAGGAAATGTCCATGTCCATGTCCATGTCCATCACCTCCACCTGATCCAAGTGCTCAATAATCCAATACACCCTAGTCCTAAATCCAAACCAGAGAAGAATCGGGCCAGTCCAGGAAAAACTAATTATTTGCTGACTGCTGACCAGCCTTTTGGTTTGGAAGATGTTCTTTTGCATCAAACTAAACCATAGATGTACTAGAGAAACTAACTCCCATCTTTTCAGTTGGGGTGTTTCTTTTCGAGACAGATTAACGATGGTATCGGCACAGTTGTACAGTTTTTTTTCAAAATTGTTTCTCTTTTAGGACCTGTTTGGTAGGATGTGGCGGGATGTAGTTTGATGAATTGAAAATTACATCAATCATAATCATATATTTCATAATGCTTTGTTTTTATTTGGTTAGGTGTAAAATAAATTCTTCGTTTTGATCTGCGACTATTTGGTAGCAACAGCTGCTACTTTCTTATGCTTGCCGACTACGCTTGAAAGGGATAATTAGAGCGTGCGTCGAACGTAGGAGAGATAGAGTGAGCGCTCATTCCCATTAGAACACCGTTGCTGTGCCAGCATACTAGTCTGCCGACTCTTTTTTCTTAACCGACCAGTTGAATTTTTAAGACAACAAATACGAACGGACCGCTCACATCGTAGACCAGCGGAACGCTTCGTCAAGTGAAAGCGAGCGTTCTCCTAGTGAGAGAAAGCTCCAATCTCTCCCTCAGTGAGACTCCCTTCATCTTCCTCGTGGATCTCAATAGATTACGATCCCTCTATTTTTCGGGTGCCCCAGGTCGATTATCTTCCCTGCATGTACGATTTAATTCAACTCTCATCTAGAAAAACCATATTTACCCTGAGCTGATAAACCCAAACAACTTAGCGGCGTCTTTACTGTCCTCGAGCCACCCTCCCAACCTAAATCCCTCAGATACATCAAAATGAGGACTGGAGGCACCATCTATGCATCTCTAAGCATCAACAAGGGATTTAAAGGCAAGAAGACGATCTCAACTCTTTTTAAAAGTGCCATGTTTCATAAGAAAACACCGACCCCTGCAAAATCAGACCATCTCCCACCTGCTCTACCAAATATGACTTCACGCTTCCCTTTCATGGATTACAATCTAGCAAACCCCTTTTACCTTACTTGTACACCCCTCCCGAAAGCATGGAAATACCATAAATTCGACATATCACCAAGTCCAAACACCATCCTTGTCGGAAACAAATCATTTCCAGTCACAATTGAACTTTTCGACAAATCTGATCTCTACATCACCAAAGGTTGGGCTAGTATGATCGCAGAGCTGAAGCTCAAAAGGGAGTGGACCATCTTCATTAAACCCTCAGCGCACAAAACCCTTACTGTTTGGGTAAATGATTTCAACAACGAAACCCCACATGAGCTTTACCCTCTATTCTTCAGCAAGGAAGAAGGTTTCTCCTCATCATCTTCTAGCTCAGCTGACCATCTCTTTGTGAGGAAAGAGCACCAACCTCCATCGGGAACAAAGCTTTTCCCCATCTCCCTATCGTCTAGCCCTGATAATGAAGATATGGATGATACAACCACATCATCATTGATCGGTAGCTCGATAGCAACAAGGTATGAGATATCTTCTACTATTGAGATATCTTCTACTATTTGTCGGAAACAAATCATTTCCAGTCACAATTGAACATTTCGACAACTTCGATCTCTACATCACCAAAGGTTGGGCTAGTATGATTGCAGAGCTGAAGCTTAAAAGGGAGTGGACCATCTTCGTTAAACCCTCACTGCACAAAACCCTTACTATTGGGTAAATGATTTCAACAACGAAACCCCACATGAGCTTTACCCTCTATTCTTCAGCAAGGAAGAAGGTTTCTCCTCATAATCTTCTAGCTCAGCTGACCATCTCTTTGTGAGGAAAGAGCACCAACCTCCATCGGAAACAAAGCTTTGCCCCATCTCCCTATCGTCTAGCCCTGATAACGAAGATATGGACGATACCACCACATCATCATCGATCGACAACTTAATAGCAACAAGGTATGAGATATCTTCTACTATTGAGATTAGTAAGTTAGATAGAAAGTACCAAGACAAAAAAAAAAGAAAACATCATCCCTTCTGATCCTCGCCAACTAAATCTTTCTTTCCCACCACTCAGACACATCCCTGCGTCTTCTCTCACCCAACTGAGCTTCGAGACAGAGATACCTTCTCAATCTTGGGAATCTGTCCCAGGAGGCGACCCTTCAGAGCACTTCGCTGCAATATCTGCCACAACCCACACCACTCTCGATTTAGATGCACCAAAAAAGTTATCTGTTTCAAATGCCATGAGAGAGGCCACACCTGGCGTATCTAAAAATCCACCTTTAATCATTTTCCAAAAAAGTTTAATCACTTCCCACGATCACTTTCAAGATATGAGGCTCACAAGCAGCCCGATGATCACTTTTTCAGACATGGCAAATCCAATCAACTGAAACATCCAAACCTCACTTTCTCGATTCACAATAACCCTTTTGCATGTCTTGTTGATCCACCTCCTACATCTCAACCCCATGCACATGAAAAACCAAACTCACATCCTCCTTATAAGTCCCCTATGGCACCACTTAAGATATCCTCACCCAAACCTTCTTGCCTCAACTCTACATCACCTTTCCTTCCAGCTCCCCAAACTCCTGCCATGGCCCCTGCTGCCCACCTAGAGTCTACCATTCCCTTTGATCTCCCAGCAAACTCTATGAGACTTCTAAAGGTCTTCTCTACAAAGAGTATCCTGGCCTCTATTGAAAACAACCTAGATAATAACATGGTCAATATTTTGGAAGTAACCAGAGCTATAGCCCTCCTTATCCCAGGACACACTGTGCTCAAACCAAAAATCCTCTCGCCATCTCAACTTCTATACTCTGTCCCAGAAGGTACCAAGATTAACCAACTTTTTGAGCAAATTCTCACGATCCCATGTGGCTCTAGTTTTGTTCATGCAAATCTTTCTAGGTGGACATCTAGACATGGGGCTTTGGAGGCCCAGTCAGGTAGGTCTGGGTGGGTTGCTATATCAAATTTCCCCCGTCACCTTTGGGAAGTTGAAGTCTTCAGAGCCATTGCCCATGCTGTTGGGGCTACTCTCTAATACATCAATCCAGAGACCCTACACCCTTCACATTTCATTAAAGATTGATGTCTTTTCTCTGTCAAACAAGCCACCTCCCTCCAATCTTCTCTAAACATCAGGCTGGGAGAAATCATCTACACCATAAAACTATCTGCTGAGAACCCTACTGACATCAAAACATCTTTCTCTGACCTCTATATTCACCCTCCATCCTGGTACTCCTCGATCAACAACAAAAGATCCTACAATCCCATCAGAAAACCTGGAGATAGAAACTTAGTTTGGGAGAGAAAATCTACCACCATGAACTCATCAACTGACTCCAACACATCTCACAATCTCAAAAGACAAAGAACACTCTCACCACCTACAAAAACTTCTCTTCCCTCCCCCAAAGACACTTTCCAACCCTTCTCTTCCATCCCAAAAGAAGATAACTTTTCTCTTAACATAGATTTGGACACTATAAAAAAGCTCAAAACAACAATAATTGATGAGATTAAATCATCGCAGAGTCTGAAGAAAAAGAGCAAAGGTAAGGACTCCAACATCATCAAGTCCATCAACACCATGCAAACCAGCCCGGAAGGGATGCTCAGGAAATAGGTACTATATTCTCAACTTCCTGCTCAGATGTTATTTCAAACTCTCATTTATCACCAACTCCTACATCAGAAGAAAATGATATAGAAACAATAGAAGATTTGGCTTCATGGCCTGATATTCATAGTTTCACCAGATTTGCAAATAAAACAGGAATACAATTTGAGGAGGAAAATATAGCAAACACAACACTAGATGACATAGAAAAATTCATGAACTGGACAAACCAAAGGCCTCTTGGAGAGACAAACCAGAAAATAAACTTTTTGAGCATCTCATAACTTCATAGAACCTTTTTTTAATCTGTTTTGTTTGATTTATCTCTGTTAAAAGATGAAAAGTACATCCTGGAATATTTGCGATGCGGCCAACGCACGTAGAAGAAAAGAGATTAGAAATCTTATCTATAAAAATAACATTAACATCATTACCATTCAAGAGACCAAATCCACTCTCTCTCAATTTGCTTTAAAAACAATTGGGGGAAACACGATTACTGATTGGTTTCAAATCCCACCTGATGGATTCAAAGGAGGAATTCTAGTGGGATATAATAAAAACACTTTCACCCTCTCTCACTGGGATCTCAGAACCTTCTCCATATCTATATCTCTGACAAATTCAACTGACAACTTCAGTTGGACTTTTACGAGTTTATATAGTGAGCCAGGTCACAACAAATCTCTTTTTCTTTCAGAACTATTAGATATCATGCAAGCCTCTCAACACAAACCATGGCTTCTTGGAGGAAATTTCAACCTCATTACCAAAATCACTGACAGACAAAACGTAATCTCCACAACTACTGCCCTTTCTCCTACTGACAAAATTTTTACACATCTCCTCTCTAAACACAATATGATAGACCTCCCTCCCTCTAATGCTAGTTTCATGTGGTTGAGAAATAATACTAGAGCCAGGCTTGACCACTTCATTTGTTCCCCTTCTTGGGAAGAACAATTTCCTCTTGCATCTGCTCATATCATCTACAAACCTATATCTGACCATTTTCCCTTAATCATTGACACCTAAAAGGAAATATGGGGAAAAAATCATTTCATTTTGAAAACTTTTGGCTTAAATTTCCACAATTTGGCAATCTATGTGAAAACAACTGGGTATTGGTAGACCACAGAACTAGAAACTTGGGGTATCACATACAGAGAAATACCAAACTGATGAAACACAAGATCTTAGATTGGAAACACAAACAACCCCAAAGCCTCGCAAAAACTCTAAAAGATCTTGAAAAACAACACCTCTATGTTGATAGTGATCCCACAGCTGATCTTGCTCTGATTCTCACTATCAATTCAGAGATTGGCCATATAAAAAACTGCATTGACATCAAGTGGAGACAAAGAGCTAAGGTCTCTTGGGCCAAGGAAGGTGACAAAAATACAAAATTCTTCCACAAAGTATGCAACAATAATCATAGGAGAAATATCATTGCTTATATAAAAATATAAGGGGTCATCACCACAAATAAGCACTTGATTACTTCTCACATAGTTGAACACTTTAGGAAGATTTTTAACACACATCACAATCCCTCCTTCCTAAAATCTATAAACTGTCAACCCTTTTCCCGATAAAGATTGCTTCTCCTTCAAATTTAACCAAGCCTTTCCGTTCTGATGAGCTTGACGCTGCCATAAAATCTCTTGGCAAAAACTAATCTCCTAGACCTGATGGACTTAATGTGGAATTCTACCTTGCCAACTGGAATCATCTCAAAAAGGATTTCCTTGCCTTACTTCAAGAGATCCATGAACACAACAATGCTCACAACATCCTCAAGCATCTAAACAAAACTTTCATTGCCTTCATCAAAAAAACTGATCATCCTGGATACATAACACAATTTCATCCTATCAGCCTCATCAATACATCTTACAAGATCATTGCAAAAACTTTATCACTTAGATTGAAATCTTGCATCAAAAAAACCATCCCTCTCAACCAAAATGCCTTTCTCAAGGACATAAATACCCAAGATGCCTACCTGATGGTAAACGAGACAATTCATCTGTGCCATGTAAACAAAATCCCTTTGATTGCTATCAAACTGGATTTTGAGAAAGTTTTTGACTACATCAATTGGAATTGTCTCATTAAAACCATGGCTAGATTTGGTTTCCCAGATCATTGGATAGATTGGATACATGCCTGCATATCCACAAATCATTTTTCCACTATCATAAATGGCTCACCTTTTGGGTACTTCAAAATTACAAATGGACTCAGGCAAGGTGACCCTCTATCCCCTTACCTGTTCATTATTATGACCTCGATTCTCACAAAAATGATCAAACTTGGCTCTACTCATGGACTTATCTCCTCCCCCACAGAATGTAAGGAAAACATCATTCAATTTGCGGATGATACCATCATTTTAGTTTCACCAAATGACAACACCATCATAAATACCATTAGAATCATTGGTATATTCTCTTACATTTCAGGACTAAAAATAAACCTACAAAAGTCCTCCATCTTTGGTATACACACTGATCAACACATTATCAATAGATATAAAACTCTACTCAAATGCAATCATGAAGAGTTCCCAACAAATTACCTTGGCTTACCCATCACCCCCCACAACATCACTCACTCTATTTGGGTCCCCATCATAGAAAAGATCAAAACTAAACTCAATTCTTGGACACATAACTTCCTCAATCTTACTGGCCGCCTTACTCTCCTAAATAGTGTCATCACCCCCATCACCACTCACTACCTCAGCTGCATTCCACTACCTACCAAAACAAAAAACACCATCGACAAAATCAGAAGAAGCTTTCTTGGGAATAACCACAATTGGACAAATGACAATAAAAGACATCTTCACCTGGTCAACTGGAATATTATCTCTGTCTCTACATGCTATGGTGGATGGGGCATCATCGACATTGAAACCCATGCACTATGCTTAGTGATAAAGATCATCAATAGCCTGGCCAACAACAAAAAAAGAATATGGAGTGACCCAATCCAGAATAAATACTACAAGAAAATCCCACCATGACACAAAACCAAGAAACGATCTGCTTCTCCTCTCTGGAAACACATTAATAGCCATATCCCTTTGATAAGAAATCTCACACACCCCACCTCACGCCGACTTCCATATAATTTTTTGGAAAGACCCATGGTTCCATAAAAATACCATCAAAAACCAACATAGTCAATGGTCTATACCAAAAATATTATCTTCCATTACTACAGCCAAAGCCCTTAACCTCCTCACTAGAAAAAAATCTAATGCACTCAAGCGGTTCCTCCTCACAAGTCTTGAAAATTCAGATATCAGTAACATCATATATGAGATGGAATTCAACACTAAAAATAAGATATCTTGGAAATAGGGGGAGTTATACTCCCCAAAGGCAGCTTACACCTTCTTCACTTTCAGAGGCACCATACCAAATCACTCTCTTACCTGGGAATGTAAATGGCCACAAAAGCATAAAATTTTCTTCTGGCTCCTTCAAAACAACAAGCTGCTCACTGATCAAAACATTAATAAGAGAGGATTTGTTGGACCATCTAGATGTCATCTCTGCCAATCTGACTCTGAAACAACAGATCATATCTTCAAAAACTGTTCCATCACAAAACTTATTATCAAAATCTTTCTTGATTGTAGATCTGAAAATCAAAATCTATACACGATTCCATTCAATATAAAACCTCTCCAAAGAGTAGCAAACTTCCACCAAGAAGACATCATTATTGTCATCTTATGGCACATTTGGATAGAACGAAATCATAGGAAATTTAATAATGCCAAAAATCCACTGAACATCATTTTTCTAAAGATAACATCAGATCTTGTTATTCTACATGCTTGCAGGACAGACACCAACGTCATCTAGGATGAATCCAGTTGAAGAAAGCCCAGAAAACAAAGTTGCCACTGGTGATGTCTTCTACACCCTAGAGGAGATTCTGGAGGAAGAATCAGACTTCTGATATTGTTGATGCCTATCTTTTAGTCTTTTTCTTAGCTCAAGTATTAATTACATTATTTTGAGGCTTGTCTAAGGGGTGCCTCCCCAAAAAAACTTCTATCTTCACCGCTCTTTTCATATCATCGTAGTACTAGTTTATGTTTTTAGCTCAGAACATGTGACATGCAGGTGTTAACCTGCTGATCTGTAGACTTTATGATCTTTTAATAGAATTGCATGACCGTTTTATCAAAAAAAAATTGTAGACCATCGGAACTACACCCGACCACACCCTTTTTGGATGCGGTACAATTTCCAAGAATTGGAGGGCAATTAGGTACTTGCATTCAGTTACAATTCACTAATATACACCCTACCAAATACTTTGCCAATATGAAAAAGTAACATTTGAACATCACTTCTACAAATTACACCCAACCAAATAGGGCCTTACCATCTTAATTTTTATGTCTTTCTTCACATCTACTTCTTGCTTTGTAAAAGGCTATGCACATTGAATGTTAATCATGGAAATCTATGGGTTCAAAATTTCAATGAACAGAACAGAAAAAACCTTTCCAGTTTTCCTCCTTTTCTTTTGTGTTGTACCTAACATGCCGTTCAAAGTATTACTGTAGTGAGTGAACGTACCCCAACTTTACCCTCTTGAAAGGGATGGTTTTTCTTATTTGATGACAGCCAGAAGTTCATGTATGTTGGAAGAAGAAATTTATGTTCTCTTATACATTAAACCCATGGAGGAATCTATTCCACCTCTGGATGGGCAAAATCAAAATACCAATCTAAAAACACAACTCATATTGTATTTCTATCACGTATACACACCATGTATCACATGCTGAAAATATACCGATCCGCAAATATCAAATATCTGTATATGCCATCTCACATAGGATGAAGAACACATAATCAAACTCAAACTAGCTATCTATCCCTATGAAATCATTAATGAGCTGATTATACTCTACTAATTAGAAGTGCCAAAAATCTGATTTCGGATTAGTTCAAGATAAAAATCAGGATCTATAGAAATTGTCAAACTTGATTCCCGTGAGAGTGTGTTTTTTGAGAAGTGCTAAAGTCAAAAATTAAATCCATCTTGTAATGAAAATAACTATTTAAAAAGGTTGCTGGGGAAAAGGACTCTATATAGAAATTGGTCTTTTCTACATCTTGTACTAATACATAGAGTAATTAATAATCAAGAGCAGATAGATGGCGGCTCCTCCTGCACTACGCTTCCGGCGGCGGCCGCAATGATGACCCAAGTAACCTAGAGAAAGAGTACAATGAGGACCCTCCCAGGCCTGGAGGAATAGTTCTACTCGGATCGTCCGACCTATCTCTCAACTATACTAGCGGAAATCCCCTTCATCAACATGGAACAACACCAGGGTGTATTTCAATGGAGATAGACCCCTCTACTCATGACTCCCAATTCCTGCAACTTTTGAGCCCTGCGGCCACTCCGTCAATAGAAAATCGGGTTTCCTAAAAAGACTCTTTGGAATGAATACCAGTGACATCCCAGGCTTTATCAAGATCAATGCAGATGACTGTGATACTGTCTCTTCGGACCAAAGTTTCACATCATTCAATCTCAACCAAGAAGCATTGGCAGACCTTCTTAGACCTTGGAAGTACACAGTCGTTGTTAAACTACTATCTAGGGAGATCGAATTCCTGACACTGCTATTGGGTTTTAGGGGAGGCAGAGAAGGCAGTGGAAATAAAAATTTTCTCCTCCCCAAACCCATAACAAGGAAACGCGTCAACGTCTATACAATAGGAAAGGATGGTCTGTGAAATCATACCTTGTCCCGAGGTTGTGCCTCCCTTATCATGTAGCAATTGCTCGGGCTCTCTCAACTATACTAGCGGAAATCCCCTTCATCAACATGGAACAACACCAGGGTGTATTTCAATGGCGATAGACCCCTCTACTCATGACTCCCAACTCCTGCGACTTTTGAGCCCTGCGGCCACTCCGTCAATAGAAAATCAGGTTTCCTAAAAAGACTCTTTGGAATGAATCTCCTTCCAATTCCTTGGACTACTTCAGGAGTCTTGAACATTATGTCATTGAGCTATCAATTAATTGAGTATTTAATTGAACTACTAAACTCCTTTAGTAATCAATCTAAACATTGTTTGTGGACAAAACTCCTCTTCTAGGTTAAATCCTATGTGTGTGACCCTGCAGGTCCATTTCACGTTGGCAGTGAAAGTCCATAACACTTATGACTTCACAAGCAAAGAGCGGTGCCTAGTCACACATCAGTGCTACCCAAGTAAAATAGAAAGTTGGATAACAACTTTCAATCCTACAATCTGTGAATGGTGTTACAGTGAATGTATAATTCCTTTGTCACTGATATCCCGAATGAACTCGAGGCATGGAATAGTCATCCTGTCAACGTTCATTCACTTTCTTGATCTCAGAGTAGATTGGAAGAGATATGTATGACATCGATATCACATATTGATTCACACATGCATGCATGCCTTTCTCAATCCTACTCATCAAGTGGCCATGGATATCAAACTCCCTCAGGAGGGACAAATCCCATATCTATCACTCACCCCTCAAAAGCCCCATGTGTCAAAGCCACCCAATCATCATCTTTATAACAACCCATGTTTCAGGACTGCATTTGATGATGTCAAAGTGTGCCCAACGACATGTGTTGAATGTAGTGATTTCAGGTCAAAGATGCACACTCACCACCATCACTGTGAGTACTGACTATGACTACCATGTCATGGTTCCATATGTCAAACTCACGGTGGGTCTGTCCGATACACTTGTTCTCTAACAAGTACGTATGTGTTTGGTTTGATATCTCTATATCATGACTAATGAGATTCTATCATCAACCAACACCACAATCTAGTATTGTGTGTCATTGTTGTCTATATACCTTCCACAATGACATCTGACTAGGGACATAACAAGAATTTACAAACTCTTAGCATCCGTATGATCTCATCGTTCAGGTCCTTAACCTAAAAACATACGTCATTGAGCACTGTCATTCTCTAGACATTCAATCTATTCTATCACTATCTCAAATGACTGATCCAGAAAGAATTGGAAGCTTGCCTTTGATGTTTATCAAATCAATGTTAATGTATCCCACCAATCATCCCATGATTGTCTCTCAGGGCATACATACCAACAGACTCCCACTTGCACTGCGAGCCAATCACCTTTGAATCATATTCATAGTGATTTTCAAACATGTCCCACATGTTATTGTGCTCTTGTGCAAATAGAGTGAATTATGGCAACACCTTTCCAAAGTCAGTATTAATTGCATGTCTCACATCTCTTCACTTTACGTCACACGTATGAGATGGAGTTTCCATATAATGCAATCTAGTATTCCTTTGCTAACCTTTAGCCACATTGCATGATCAAGGATTCCATACTTGTCATCAATGAGCAGAATATCTAAAAGTTCATCTCATGAACTTCCAGATCCATATAGTATCTATTGCTGTTCTCTAACACATAGATACTCGACATTTACTTTTAAATGGTTTTATTGGAACACTTCCAATTATCAACAAACTTTCACTTTTATATATCCTATATATATATTTTACAATTAATTTTCTGTCCTTTCAGAAGTTCGCATCAATGTAGCTCTTTACATTGAACTCTTCCTTATCTCCATAGAACTAGTACTTCTCAAGTACTTATCAAATTCTCATGGTATTCCAGTAACCCTTACTGGAAGTAGACAGACATCCACTGGTCATGTCTCACATACAAGTCATCAGGATGAGCACATCACATTGCCATGTCCTACATACAAGATGATGAATGCATTTTGTTCTTGCCATGTCGATACATGCAAGATAATGGGATGATTACATACATGATAGATCCATATCTATTCTTAGTGTTCCCATTCTTCATAAGAATTGCACACTTGGCCTTAGGATACTAACTCCATGTAACATGGACATGTTTTCTCCCACTAAATTTGTGCATACTGAACCCTTCAGTACAGATTGCCAATGTATGTTTTCTCTTTTTAGGTCAAGAGGTTTTCAAGAACTATCTCTATAGATCTCTATTCCTATCACATAGGAAGCATCTGTATCTTCCTTAAAGATAATTTCCACTTTTGGATTTCCATTTTAGAACATTTCCATTTCACATCAACATGTGGAATGTGAACACGCTCCCACTAAATCACAGATGCCTTCTTTATCTTTGACATATCAGTCAAACCCTTTGACTATATCATCAAAGTAAAGATCCAATTCTGAGTTGCTTGTACTCGATCAATCACATTGATTAGTCCATTATAACTTATAGACTTCATTTGCATTAGTGGATTCATAAACCTTATAGGTTGTGTCATGTACACATACTTGTTTTATTCCTCATAGGAATGCAGTTTTAGTATCCATATGCCTAATGTCTTAGTCATTAAGTTGTAATCAACAAGCATCATCTTTCTCAAAATGTTATCCATGTGTCTTAACACTTAAGATTCATTTTCACTTATGGATTTCATCCAATGGGTGCTACCATCAAGGTCATACCTTATGGTTCACATGGATGTCATTTAGGATGTAATGGTCATAAACCGTAACTCAAAATTCGGTTCCTCATATTCATCTAGATAGTTGACTCATCACATGAACAACTCATCACATAGATAAACGAGGTGTATCCGTCAAGGATATAAGAACTTATAACTCCTTATGATTCTTAATGTCCTTTATTAGTGTGGGGTATTCTTTTATTAAGAAGAATTTAGTTATTTGATAATCATTCTCTAACTCCTTAGAGTATGATTCCTTCATGATTTAGACATCACCATGCCTTAATCATGAGTTCACTATGATACACTATCATAATCACTCATAAGGATCTCAAACATTTGGTCCAAGTATTTCATTCATTGATCTCATCAATAATTAACACTTTATCAAATTTGCACTTCATCTATGATAATCATGAACACTTCAAGATATTCATATTGGTATTTCTCTAAACACCATTTGAAGTATTAGCATTTGTTCCAATAGGTATGTAAATACAACACATGTATCATACCTAATAGGATAATCATTCTCCCACTACCTTTAGTGAAGATTGATTAATCATGTCCAAGTTATTCATGTCTCTTACTGGTTCTTTAACCAAAAGAGTCTAGATTTATCCATCACATGGAAACTAGAAATGAATTTCTAATGATTGATGCTAATTTGATTGTTTGAGTTATCTATAAATTTTTGGTATCATTTTATATTATGCATATCAAATACTACAAGATAAACAAGGCATTGCCACAAAGATCATATCTTTAGAAATTGAAACATCTCTTTATTGATTGCCATCATTGTCATACAATATGCAAAAATAAAGTGTTTCTATCTATTGGCAAATATGAAATAGCAGTTCATAACTGTATTACATGCCTTTTAGGCTAAAAATAAACTAAAGTACTCCTATCTATGGCGGCAACACTTGCCCCATTTATTGAGTGCTTTACACTTTACATCTTGGTATCATATACCTCAAAAGTGTTACAAGTTTACTTTCATGACACCTTTAGGTGGAGATTTCCATCCCCTCCTTCATCTTCTTTTGTTCTTCCAGATATGGAAGGCACTTTCCTTCATACACCCTTTCCCCATGTGCCTTGAGGCTGAATATGGCTTGGGCTGTTGGCTAACATCAGAACACTTCTTAGCTTTGCCCTTGCCCTTGCCCTTAAGACTTACCCTTCATTGATCATATCAAACATTAGGGTTTGTCTTTCTTCGTAATTGCCTCTACTGTCCTCAACATGTCCAATAACTTTGTCAAGACTTGTCAAAGTTGTCCATGTCATAGTTCATCATGAATTGTATGATTCTTGCAACATTTGTAGTATCATACCAATAGCCAACTCTTGGCTCAGAAGGAATCCTTCTTAGTCAGGTTTTTCCATATACCCAATCACATTGAGTGTGTGAATACCGTACTAGATCTCCTTTTGTCATGACATACTAGGATAGTGTCTTGGAGACATCATATGTCTCATGTTGTCTCTGCAACTCATAGTTCAGGGAACACAACATCAAACACTCCACATCAATGCCATCCTCGGTATGCTTCCATAAGCATACTTTTAGCCATTGATGTGGTGGGATCGAGTTCATCTGGTTCTGGTATAACTAGGACTTAGAGCTTTCGCTCTTTGATTGAGAACACTTCTCGTCATCCTAACCAATCGTGGAATTATTCCCATTTAATTTGTTGGTCTCAAGGACCGATCACAAATAAATTGATTATTGTTGATTAATTATTTATTGTACAAAAGGAAATATATGCAATTTCAGTCCACAACTCCTTTTGACTTATTTGATTGATTTGAAAGGTTGACGATATAAATTAGGCCTTCAATTAATTATCGCTCCCACTATTTTAGTTCAAATTGATAGCCCTCACCATCAATTCGGAAGATTGTAGCGTACAACCTTCTAGTGGGCAAGATCCTAAAATCCTCTAAGTCATGGACCAGCTAGGGCTGTCACCCACAACTTAGATATCTCAGGTAGGCAACTCTTGCCAATTGCATCATATGCAACTCTTGATAAGATGTCATATGCAAATCCTTGCCATGATCATCTCCATGCCTCAAGGTGCTAGATCCTATCTAGGTCACCTTGTTAAGTCTGACCCAAAGTCAACACGATGAATATGCACCCTGCTTGGGCAGACCCACATATCCATCCTTCACGCTTCCATGAGATAGACGGTGCACCACGCTTGGGCGTGCCCACACTTGGTCGATCAAGCTTTTCACGTGTGTCGCATTTGGATGGCATCTAAAACATTAATATTTAATGAGGGATTTGGTTTTACATACATATACATATCTAATCACCATAATACATAATACGTATCATATACATGCTATATCCCACAGAAAACATGCAAAATGATAAAAACGATGATTATGAACATCCTATTGTGATTCCTCGAGCCAAGAGGAATCACGGTCATCTAGGTCTACATCACATGCAACCTTTACAAGATGAACTCTATGCCTTGCCTTTCTGGGTTTGATCAACTCATCACATGACTGATCGGCTTGCCATCAGGCCGGTCGGCTGGGTGCCACAGCTGATCAGTTGGCTCCTCCAATTGATCGGTTCACCTGGTCGTCGTGCATCTCATCACGGCCGCCACTCGCTCATCTCGCTCCTCAAACCGGTCATCAACCGATCGGCTCACTCCTTGAACCGATCGTCTCGAACATCAACTGATCGGTTCACATCTTGAACCGATTGTCTCATCTGTCATCAGGATGTCCTCCGTTCTTTGACATAATAGGAAATAACATTCTATCCTATTTTACATTGTAAAAAGAGAAATCTCAAGTTACATTCGAGGGGAGAAAAGGTAGGAAAGAAATCTCGAATTATTTCGAGTTACATCAGGAATAGGAGAAGGAAGATCAGTGTGTAGACCGAGATGCAAGCAACCACATACAACCATACACAGATAGGGTTTATTGGCCATAACCACGCTATACATCCACCACAAAACTCATTTAAGGGCGACGCGTATCGAGTGCATTAATAATACATATCATATATGTAAATGGGGATTTGTGGATTTAGGATTGGACATGCATAAAGCCAATTTTATTCGCATCGTATGCAATAAATAAAGGCGACAAACCAAAATTGATCATATCGATAATCCTAAAGTATAGAGCATTTGATGTGGCTCTGATACCACTGTTGGGTTTTAGGGGAGGCAGAGAAGGCAGCGGAAACAAAAATTTTCTCCTCCCCAAACCTAGAACAACGAAATGCGTGAACATCTATACAATAGGAAAGGATGGTCTGTGGAATCATACCTTGTCCCGAGGCTTGCTCGGCGACAATACCTAGCGGCTTGCGCGGTCTTCACCTCCGTTCTTTGACGGTGTCTGTGCAGCTCCTAGTCGCACCGGGACTGACGACTCTTGGTCTCACCGGGACTGTCGGGATTGACAGCTGTCCTCCGAGCGGCAGAAATCTTCTGCCTCTGAAGTAGTCCACATGGACCATCTGGAACTCCAATCTCCTTGTCTTACAAGGAATTGGAACGAGTCGCACCCTCCTATCAGCGTACTAGTCACTGACACACTCTCCTGTCACCAGTCGCTTTCTGTAATTGTCTTTCCCTTGCTATGCCTCCCTTATCGGGTAGCACTTGCTCAGGCTCTCTCGGTTACCAAAACCAGAGAGAACGACAACTTTACAGAGCAACTGGTTGCACTGTGTTGTTCTTTGAGAAGCCCCCAATACCCCTATATATAGGAGGGTCATGGGATAGGGTTCTCTATCCCGGGCAATGCGGGACTAAAGCAGGAGTAGAAAGGTTCGAGATTTTCCACAAAAACAACCAACTGCGCAACCTGAACCGATCGTTTCATTTCTGAAATGGTCGGTTGGGAACCTGAGTCAGTCGGTTGACTCCTCAACCGATCGATGGGACCCATGAAACGGTCGGTTCACTTCTGAACCAGTCGGTTCGTGGTCCTGATCAGTTCCTGATTGACTTTTCTTCTTTTGTTTCTAATTGGTATCAAATACCAATCCTTGTTCCAATGAAATTGGGCAAGTGAAACGAAAGGAAATTTCTCACCAATTCTACTTTCCCAACTTGCTCGGTTGCATCAGTTGAACCAATCGTTTCAACACTTGAAGCAATCATTTCACCCTATCCATTAGCCGATCGACTCACCATCTCAGCCGATCGGTTCACCAAGCTCAGTCGATTGGTTCATCACATGAGCCGATCAGTTGGGAGTGCAGATTGTGCATAATCAGTCAATTGCAGTTTCAATCAATCCGATACTCCAATGAATGTGTCCAACATCTTGAACACTATGACATTGAGCTATCAATTAATTGAGAGTTTAATTGAACTACTAAACTCCTTTAGTAATCAATCTAAACATTGTTTGTGGACAAAACTCCTCTTCCAGGTTAAATCCTATGTGTGTGACCCTGCAGGTCCATTTCACGTTGGTAGTGAAAGTCCATAACACTTATGACTTCACAAGCAAAGAGCGGTTCCTAGTCACGCATCAGTGCTACCCAAGTGAAATAGAAAGTTGGAGAACAACTTTCAATCCTACAATCCGTGAATGGTGTTATAGTGAATGTATAATTCCTTTGTCACTGATATCCCGAATGAACTCGAGGCATGGAACATTCATCCTGTCAACGTTCATTCACTTTCTTGATCTTAGAGTAGATTGGAAGAGATATGTATGACATCGATATTACATATTGATTCACACATGCGTGCACGCCTTTCTCAATCCTACTCATCAAGTGGCCATGGATATCAAACTCCCTCAGGAGGGACAAATCCCATATCTATCACTCACCCCTTAAAAGCCCCATGTGTCAAAGCCACCCAATCATCAACTTTATAACTACCCATGTTTCAGGACTGTGTTTGATGATGTCAAAGTGTGCCCAATGACATGTGTTGAGTGTAGTGATTTCAGGTCAAAGAATCATACTCACCACCATCACTATGAGTACTAACTATGACTACCATGTCATGGTTCCATGTATCAAACTCACGGTGGGTATGTCCGGTACACTTGTTCTCTAACAAGTACCTATGTGTTTGGTTTGATATATGTATATCATGATGAATGAGATTCTGTCATCAACCAACACCACAATCTAGTCTTGTGTGTCATTGCTGTCTATCTACCTTCCATAATGACATCTGACTAGGGACATAACAAGAATGTACAAACTCTTAGCATCCATATGATCTCATCGTTCAGGTCCTTAACCTGAAAACATACGTCATTGAGTAATGTCATTCTCTAGACATTCAATATGCTCTATCACTATCTCAAATGACTGATCCAGAAAGAATTAGAAGCTTGCCTTTGATGTTTATCAAATCAATCTTAATGTATCCCACCAATCATCCCATGATTGGCTCTCAGGGCATACATACCAACAGCTGTAGGACATGATCCAATTGATGCGGAAACCGATCGGTGGCTTCAACCTGATAGATGTCACAAATAACTATTTCATTGTCCAACTCCAAAGTGAAGAGGATTACATTAACACTCTCGCTGGACGCCCTTGGCCAATATTTGACTCGTACCTCACAGTTCAACGACCGACCTTCAACTCGGATATAGCTACTTCTCCGCGGCTGGCAATATGGGTCGGAATACCTAACCTACCCATACACTTGTATCAGGAAGTCTTGCTCAAGCAAATTGGCAACAGACTGGGAAAAATCTTTATAGTAGACATCAACACAAAACTTCAAAGAAGAGGACACTTCGCCAGAATTATCATCGAAGCACAACCTCTGATCCCCATCATTGTAGTCTTTGGCCAATGCTACAAAGTTGAATATGTGAACATCCCATTGATGTGTCTACACTACGACATGGCTGGGCACCTAGAGAAAGATTGTGGCAAACACATATGAGGAAGAAAATAAAGCACACACAACTGCTATTATCGCATGCTCTATCATCCCTAAGAAACCATTTAGAAGAGAGGGGTTCACCGATGCTATCCATGCTCAGCTGATTATGAGGAAGATAAGGAAACCTGCTAACACTACTCAACAGAAATGGACACATCAATCCACCAACAGATTCTAAAACCTAGCAGATCAGGAGGAAGAGGAAGACACCACAGTCATTGACGTTGATTCCATAGCTGATAGAGTCACCAAGAATATTGATTGGAATGCAAGGATATCACAGACCAAGCAGTCCAGAAAGTCAACCAATGCAGACAATAGGTAGTCCTCTAAGAAGGTCCTAGAATTGTAGACTCAAAGCAAAGGACAAAAAAACCCCCCACCTTTTTCACAAGACCACACGTCATCCATGCCAATGGGTGACAAGGTCCTATAGGGAAGAGACGGAGATGCCCATCCCTTTCTTTCAACAAACACCAACGTAGGAAGTTTGGGGGCCAATGCCTCTGCTTATGTCTCCTATAGAAGCCCTTCTAAATCAGCCAACATCCACCTCTGCAACAAGAAGGCGATCCACGTTGGGGACCCGAGTCGAGCGTCGACCAAAAAATGAGGGAAACCGTGCCACCTCCATGACCTTGAAACAGAAATGCAGGAGATGGGTACCTCAACTCTAGAAGAATATGCCCATGAATGTCATTAGCTGGAATATCCAAGGTATTCACGAAGACAATACCCAATTAGTTGTCAAAGACTTAGTTCTGAAATACAACACATCGATTCTTGCCCTGTACGAGACGAGATGCAGTAGAAAAAAAAGCCCTACATATCATCAAGAAGCTTGGGTTCCCTCAATCACATGGAGTGGAAGAAGTGGGATTCGTGGGGGGAATTTGGGTCCTCTAGAAACCTTACATTGAACTATAAATCATCTTCTCGCATAAGAAATTTATTCATTGCAAGATTTACGGATGATTCTACCCCTTTGTCTACGCATGCATGACTAGAAGTAGTAGGCGCCTGTCATGGAACCAACTTCAAGCTATAGTACCCTCCATCAACGGTTCATGGATTGTCATCAGTGACTTCAATTTTGTCATGTATCCTTCAGAGAAATATGGGAGCCTGACTTTTGACCATGCCAATAGCAGAGACTTCATCCAGGCCATGGAGACCTACAATCTCATTGACCTCTAGGAAAATGGTCCTCGTACAACCTTTAGAAGAGGTCTTCTGCATGAACAACTTCATAGATCCCTCAACAACCACAAATGGATTGAGCAGGTGTCTTCTAATCCAGTGCAAGTTCTTGAGAGGAACCACTTTGACTAGCTCCCATGTTAATTCCATCCCCCTTGCCCCACATCCAGAAGTAAGGTCACTTTTGAACCTCGGTAGGATGGGAGTCCTTCCCAGGGTTCAAGGACCTGCTGAACAAGAGTTGGAACAAGGTTGTCCCCCTGCGTCAAGCGATAGAAGAATTTTTCAAGGAAACTTAGATCTAGGACCGACCAATAAGAGGAAGGCTGTTCGAGAGAAGTATTGTATATGCGACAAGATTCGCTGGAATCAAACCCAACTTGCACTGTCATTCAACACCAATCTTGCTACTGAGACCATTCAACTCCAAACTGCTCTAGACTCTATCTTACGAAGAGAAGAACATGAATGGAAACAAAAGGCCCATTGCGATGGGGAGAAATTGGGTGACAAAAACACAAAATATTTTCATTCACTGGTGAAGAAGAGGAGGTGGCACAATAAAATCATTCGCATTAAAAACTAGGATGGACTTTGTGTAGAAGATGAGCAGCAGGTGAAACATCTTGTCCACCACTTCTTCACCAATGTTTTTCTTGAATATAACAATGCAGAGAGATGATCCGCAAGCTCCAGATTTATTGGTAGCTTCCCACCTCTCCCCACAACAGACATCTCCAAGCTAGAAGCAACTCTGGAGCTCAATGAGATAAGAACACTCTCTTCTCAATGGCTCTCGGCTGAAAGTGTCGGGCCCTGATGGAGTGCATGCAACCTTCCTCCAAGATAACTGGAAAAAGTTGAACTCTCAACTATTCCATTTTTGACATGGCCCTTTCACTAGCTCACCTTTTGAACCACATGCGGAGGACTCCACTCTTAATATTCTCTTAATATTTATCCCCAAAGCTTCTCCTATGGAATGTCGTTCATAACTTTGACTGATCTCTCTTAACAATGTATGCACAAAGCTTCTCTCCAAGATTATGGTAGGGCACATCAAACCTTTTCTGAACGATTGGATCTCACCCTACCAATCCAGTTTCATTCCAGACCGCCATATTGGAGACAAAATTACTCTTGTATAGGGGATCATTCACTCTATGGAGTCAAAACATTGGAA
This sequence comes from Alisma plantago-aquatica, assembly GCA_963693085.1. NCBI lineage: Eukaryota > Viridiplantae > Streptophyta > Magnoliopsida > Alismatales > Alismataceae > Alisma > Alisma plantago-aquatica. The sequence goes on along the minus strand of OY856409.1, from coordinate 5,421,765 downwards.
GAAACATTTTCTAGCCATCAAACTGGACCTCATGAAGGCATTCAACAAGACGAGTTGGCCTTTCATCGAGGATACTCTCCGCAAAACCTCAATTCCAAACAAGATCATCTCTATCATCATGTTGATCATCTGTTCGGGGGAAACTTCAGTGCTTTGGAAACGTGAGTCAATTGGCTCCTTCCACCCTTCTTGTGGAGTTAAACAAGGATATCGACTCTCCCTGTATTTCTTTTGTTGACCTAGAGGTTATACATTGTCCATATTTTGATAATGACTTAACCATTCCATTCATATGTATCTAATATGTGTATTAAAGATTGATTTCAGATGTTAGGTACAAGAAAAGGATCAAAAATCCAAAGCCCTAGATTGGGTCAAGTTCAAGTCAAAAGAGCTACAAGTGTTCAATTTTAGAAATCTATGTAAATGACCTTAGAAAATTTTTGTAATCACTTGTAATGAATTGACTTGTAGCTTAGTTGAGAAAATTGATTGGGACACTAAACACGAAGTTTTAATCACTTTAGATGCACTTTAGAAAATTGAACACATGAAGTCAATCGGTCGAGTTGCAAACTAGACTGATCCTCGTGGATCAAGTTTCTGAAGATAGCATCGGTCGAGTTGTGGTTTCACAAAACTTGACCGATCAAGTACCTGACCAAATCAATCTTCATTGGTTGGTCAAGTTTTTTCAGGACAAGCTCGATCGATGATTTGAATATCATCTTTGTCTTTTACTCTATCGGTCGAGTTACCTTTATTGAATCTCGACCGAATGCACTATACATAATTTGTAGAAAAAGTGATTGTGACCGTTGGTGTGTGTTCTGAGCAAAAATAGAGTTGTTTCTTTGAGAAAAAAATGGCTATTTTCATATCTAAGTGTCCCACAACTTAAAGGGGCACCCTCAACTATAAATAAGACCTCTTGGAGGTCATTCCAAGATTTCTCATTCACTACATGCTTGGTCCTAGATTAGTTGAGAGTGTTCTAACACTTTGAGCCCCTTTCTCTTTCTACCTTCAAGTCAAATTCGTGAGTATGAGTGAGATAGGTTCCTTTATAAGAGAGATGCTCCATGTATTGATGTAAAGCTCTCCTCTACCATCTTCCTACCCTCTTTCCTATCAGAGAAAAGGTTGAAGATCTTCTCCGAGTGAAGGAGAAGAGGTTGTTGTTCTTCAAGGTTGAAGAAGGCAAGGTGTTCCAGATCTCTGAGTGAAGGAGATAGTCAAGGCAAGTGCTCAAGAAAGATAGGTGATCCCTTGAAGGATGAAGACTTGAAGAAGAAGTGGGTAAGTCCATTTTGATGGATGAAGACTCCATGGTTCAAGTGGGTAAGCCCCTTCTATAGGTTGAAGATCTTTGCTTGAGGTACTAATCCCTTGGATGTATGGTTGTTGTGTCTTGTAATCTTATGATGGAATATAAGAGTACCAAGATTGTAAATCTTAGAGATTAACCACCTCTAGGTAGTGGACTGACATTGCTCCTAGTTAGGACATGAAACCACTCTAAATGAACCTATCTAAGTGCTTTCTCTTCCTTGTCTCTCATCCTTGCTGTGCTTTCTAGCTAAGACATCAAATAAACTGTTTGATTAAGTTTTTGTACTTAATATAGTTTGGTGGTCTAATCCTTTTTGTGAGAATTGTGAAGCTCTATTCACCCCCCCTCTAGAGCCGTTGATCCAACAAGTGGTATCAGAGCAGGTCTTCTCCAAGCTACTTCAACAAGTAGGAGAAGATGGATGATTTGTCTCTTGGATCCCTCAACCTAGAAGGGAGCTTCTCCCAGAGACCTCCAGTCTTCGACGACACCAACTTCCTATATTGGATGAGAAGAATGCAGTTCTACTTTCAAGGTATGAGCTATGAGATGTGGAAGGTGGTGCACCACAAGTAAGAAGACCCAAAGGGGGAAATATCCACTTGGAATGAAGCATAAATGAAACAAGCTCAACACAATGCAAAAGAAGTGATGATCATCTACATAGCCCTCACTCCATCCGAGTTCAACCGGATATCTTCTTGGGACACCGCACATGAAATTTGGAACAAGCTATGTGTCACATATGAAGGTACGAAGCAAGTAAAGGAAGCCAAGAACTACATGCTCGGTGGGATACTTGAGAACCTCAAGATGGGTAAGAATGAGAGAGTGGCTGATATGTACACTAGGCTCAATGTGATCATCAATGGATTGGAAGCCCTTGGGAGTGTGATGGACAAATGCACTATCAACTCTAAGATCTTGAGATCTCTTCCGAAGAGATGGGAGCCCAAGGTTACATCCATTGAAGAGGTATACAAGCTAAGTGATTTGTCAACCGAGGAGCTGGTTGGTAACCTTCAAGCCCATGAACCTAGGCTTGATAAGAAAGAAGAAGAAGAAAAGAGAGAAGAGAAGGAGTCCAAGAAGATCAAGGACACAACCTTCAAAGCTCAAATTGAAGAGATGGTTCAGCAACAACAACTTGCTCTCAAGTCCCCTACTCCTTCCTCAAGTGAAGGTGAAGGCACAAATGCGCATGAAGCAAACTACTCCAAGGGCAAGCACTTCAAGGGGAATTGTTACAACCCCAATTTTTGGGTTCTTTTAGTGAGAAATATAACTTCTCCTATTAAAGATATTTGAACAAATAATGATATAATTTGTTTTGAATAAAAGGATTTCATTTACAATAGCCTTGTTGGTTGTTTTGTGGGCTTTATTGGCTATTAGGCCCATTAAGAAGGAAAAGACAAAGGAAACTCCATTATTAAATGAGTAAATAAGAAAATGGAGAAAAGAAAGATGTAGAAACCTCTAGAAGGAAAAGGAATGGTATCCAAAGTTGGATTTCATGCCTCTTGGGTTCCAAGGAGTCCAAAGTTGCAATGATAATGCAACAAGAAAAGAAAAGATCAATCAAATATTTCCTTATTAAGAAAGAAATTGGAGACAATGATAAAATATGGGAAATAAGTGGAAAGAGGTAAGATTGAGTCATCCTTGATGGATTTTCATATCCATAAGGTTTCTAATATTAAAAGGAATTCCAATAAGAAAAATAAAAAGAGAGATAAAGAGAAATCCTCAAAAAGAGATATTTTAATAAAGAAATAAAAAGGATAATGAGAAATAATGGATATAGATGCATCTAGAAGGATAATGAGTAACCACTAAAAAGAATTTCAAAATATTAGAGTTTCTTGGGGTCCAAGGAGCCCCAATGGAGAAAAAGAAAGAGAAAATACCAATAATACAAAAAATAGGATAATGTGATACATAATTAATGAATTTTGTGGGATTGTTAAAAAGGAGGTATTTTCTACTAAAAGAAAATATAATTTTGTGCCAATGGATTAAAAGTCAAGCATAAAGAGAATAAGAGAGAGAATTTTTGAATTCCTAAATATCCAATGAACATGGTTTATTAAGAAGATAATTAGGAGAGAGAAGTTTGCTTCTTAATGAAGGAATTTGGGTTCCTATTGGGAAAATAACTTATTAACTCGTGGATGAACACCTTAGGGTGTGGATACCCTCCCCTATATAAGGGGTAGACCTTCTAGTTCGAGTTCAGGAGAGATCCCACACACTCCTCTCTCGCTTCTTCTTGTTCCTTGCACACAAACCCTAACCAGGTGGGGTAGTCCAACCCCTGGAGCAACGAGAAGCCATGACGAAGTTCATGATGGATGAATGACACACCCACACTGTTAGAAAGGATTGCGACCCCCTTCGACTCACCCTGACCCTGTGCAACGCCGCAGGAGGTCTGCAAATCGGCCACACATTATAGGTCGGGTTCTCTTGAACTAGCCACCTAGGGCACGAGTTGGGTGGCGCCCTAGGTGCGGCAGGATGCAGCGGAGCTAGGGCAAGGAGTGGCGGCGGTCTTCGGGCCCTAGGGAAGGGGTGGGCAACCCCGTGTAGGGCTGCAACCGGTGCCAGGTCAGGCGTCGGGATCTTGAAGACGACCAAACAGGCGTTGGATGAAAATGCCTCTCTGCGGGCTAAAGAAACCATCTCTTAAACGAGGGCAATAATTCCATTTGGTTAGATTTCCAAATCGGTTGTGTTGCATGGAAGGAGATGACGTGGCACTCAGTGATTGGTCCAAGTTAGTAAATAATGCAAAATTCATATCGTTTTATTGGTAGCTCAGATGGATGCATATAAAATATGAATCTTGCTTAGAAAAATGTGAGGAATCCAATAAAAATAGATTTAGAAGCTATTTCATCTTGAAATTTGAAAAGTAGTGGAAGTTATCAACTTGAATGCTTTAATGATTATGAAACCCTAATTGAGATGATTAATGTATTAAGAAGGGTTTTATGGATGATTAAAGTTGATATTAACCTATTAATCATAGAAAGATACATTAAGATCGAAAAGGATGAACTTTGTAGGTAATTGGTTTAACTTAGAGTTCCATGTACATGAATGAGCTTTAATGGGCCTTGAAACCCTAATGTTAGTCATTGTGACTCTTAATGGCTTTAATTGTTCAAATTCATGAATAAGCTGAGATATGATGGTTCTAAGCTATTTCGAGTATAAGAGTTCCTAATTGTGGATAAATACCCTTAATATGGTAATTAGGGTTTCCTAATGGATAAAGGTGGAATTAATGGTAAATAGAGTTCATATGTAAATTATATCATAATGAACTATGAGTTGTTAATCCGGAAGGAAACAAAGATGATAATTAGGCCTAATGATCTTGTCATGAATTAAAAGGATAAAAATGGTAGTTTTAATGTAAAAGAGCATAATGGACTTAATTGATGGTTAATTGTGACTTTAATCTGAAAATAAGGTTATATGTTGTTAAAAGGTAACCTTAATATCTTTCATGAAGAATATATGAGATAATTAGGGTTTTTGAGTAATTGTATAAAATTAGGGTTTAAAAGAGTAAAAATGAAGAGGAACCCTAATTGTAATAGAAACCCTAAAAGTGGACTAGAAACCCTAGGAAGCGAGCTATGTTTAATAGATCTTAATGGCATGATTAATGATAGGAAATTGTATGCATATTTCAGGATCTCTTTGTGTGCTTGCTTTCCTATTGGGTTTCTTTGGATTAATTCTATCTCAAATTAGCCTGACTGGTATGTGGTTAATTGTGGTTAATCGCATTACTTTCCTGAAGAGTTTCCCAGATGATTCATTGCATTGAATGCAACTTATCAGTTTGGATGTTCATACTTGCAAATCATAAAGTCACTATGATTATCACAAAAATAATAGAAGTGTGTATTCTCACACCTACATGCTACCCTGATGGATGATGCCAAAAGGTCAAGCCTAAGAGGGAAGACCCATGGGCACCATGAGTGGTGACCCCAGACACCAAGCTCAGGATTGAGAAGGGGGTCTTTATAGAATGACTAATGGGAACTATGAGAGATGACCCCAGGCACCAAGCTAGGGATTGAGAATGTGGTCTTCTGTCATCGGAAAAAGAGAAACCCTAAGGTGGGTATGCCAGGGTTAGGGAAAAAGCGGTGGAGAATGTCACATTGAAAGCGTAATTTGGCTTGTTAATTAACTCGATTGTGATATCTAGATTGTTAGCCATAATTGCAAAATTTTGGTTGTCCCCACATACCGGCATATTCATTTATGCTGATCGACGTTTTGTTTGTCGGCATTTTAGGTAAAAGATTGAAAAGGACAAATAATAAAGTGTCATATGTGGAATTAAATAAGAATTAAAGTACAAAGGAGGATTAGTTAGAATAGACTCCAAATGTGGATAGAAGTAGATATCCATGTTTTTGAAAAAGGTACAATTTTTTTTATTTTATACCGGATTTTAGTTTAGTTTGGTAGAATTTCATAATTATACTGATTAATTGTTGAACCTTTGATCTTGTTAATTGGGATAATGGCTCTGACCTTTTGGTCTCCCTTAATTGGGGGTTACTGGGAGGCGGGGTCGTTATATTTGGTATCAGAGTATCGGTCCTCATTTAATCTTTAATAATTATTAAATTTTACAAACTCTGTAGAACCCAAGGGAGTTATTAGAGGATTTTCAGAAAGACAGAGGTGTCTAGAAAATGATCACGTCTGGGGGATGGCAATATTTTCCTCTACACAGCTAGTCGGAATATGAGGACTCCCGTATTTGTGTGACTGCCTGGCCAATGTCTCAGGATTTGACTAGAAATATGATACCTTTAGGACTCTCTCATGTTGTTCATCCCTTCTCAACTCAAATGCAGTTAAGGATTATATGGATTAGGGTTTTCTTTCTTTCCTCACCCTCTCGAGGTATGGGTAAAGTTGACAAGGTTTAAGGAATGCTCCACCAAATTAATGAAAAGCATGTAAATAAGATGTCATGGACATAAGCTTAATAGTTTAAGCATAAACTAAAGAATAGTTGTATGCTTAGGTCGTATGACATGAGTTGTCATGCCCTCAGGAGAGACCTGAGGCTAGACCTTCTTGTCAGGAGGATGAGTAGAGAGAGTTGGTCTTGGTGGTAGAGACCTCCATTATAAGTAGAGACCTGGCACATCCTTTGAGGATGATGCTAACCCAAACCCTAAGTGGTGGTTAGAGAGAGAGATGGCATGATGAGTTAGATGTCATGATAGACCAGGTGTGTGGACATGCTTTTGGATGCCCATGACGTTATGATCCATGTGAGGTTGAATGACGTAGTACCTTTGGCGACCCAACCCTAGGAAGGGTCATGCATGTTAGAGTGAAAGATAGCTCCTTCAATGATGAGATTAGTGAAGAACCTATAGAAACCCTATGGGCTTATGCGAGTAGGGAATAACATGCACCCATAGTACGTCAGTAGCATGGGTAGTAGGTTGAAACTCTGGCCAGGAGAGTATGTTGGATGGTTTATGAAATAAGCATGATGAGCTCTGGATAATCTTGAGCGAACGTAACTTTGAACATAGGCTTCACCCATGTAGGGGTATGTTGTGAGTTTGATCCTTCATGGGAGAGGACCTCTAGTAGTAAGGTTGTTTGTAGGGTTAACTCTAGAGAGAGAGAGAGAGAGAGAGAGAGAGAGAAGGACCCAAGAAAGAAGGTTGGAAGCTTAGACTCAGAGATATGAGGAACAATGGGGAGTTGAAGATGATGCGACCTAAGTGGATGGTTGTGGTTGCCTCATGCATGATCCCTAGAGGCTGATGATATCTTGGTTGCCTTTAGAGGAACCAAACCCTAGAAATAGGATGAGGTTGCTAGTACCTATATGCAAATAGGTGCTTACCTTCTGAGCTAGGAAGAAGAGTTCCTTAGACCTGAAGAGGTTTAGTAACAGGCTGTGAGGCCTTATACCTTGTTGGTTGTCCTTGAGGAGGACTCCACTCTTAAGTGTTGTACAAGTAGAAGGATGATAGGAAGTGCATGTCATACCTTGTACATGCTTGGCTCGTAGTTAAAAAGTTGAGCAGGCAGTGGACATCAGAAAAGTGAACCTAGGGTTCCTAGGCCTAAGAGGGGAAGTGGTGTACCTGATGCTCATGATGAGATTTGATTTTTTATAAATTCGAGCATGGTACTCCTCATGTTTAGAGGAAAGGAAACCCCTTTAAATAAAAGGTATGTTTGATGAACCCCTCACAGTTGAGTTGGTGACATGGGAAGGTATGTTCTTGGTCCAATGTTGAAGAATGAGAATGAGTATGACCTAGCATGGTTTAATAGGTGGTCTACTTGTACCTTAGTAGCTTGCTAGGGTTAAGCGTGATGTAAAACCTAGAAATAAGGACGTTTGTGACCTTTGTTGCTATCAAGAGATAGTTTCCTCCCATCCTGGGAGAGGGACCCTTTTGTAGGGTGTATACTAGTTTCTATTGGTTTTGAAGTAACCTAAGGAGGTCTCATAGGATCTTGTGAAGCTAAGTGAAAAGTACATAGTAAGAGAATGAACCTGTAGACTCATTGATAACCATCTCTAAGTGCATGTGGGTGTGTTACCATGGAGGTAACCGATATGGGGCCTAACCAAGGTAAGTAGGTTGCCATGACCCCTATGAAAGGATGAAAGTTAGCCCAGGAATGTAGAGAGAGATGATGGAGACTTGGATAAGGTTCTAAGTTGGACATGTACTATGTTAGAATCCTAAGTCAATCCTAGGGTTAGGTAGGGATAAGACCGATGGAAGTAGGAGTTCCCTAATTCCCTAGTTGCACATGATTGTACGGTCAGGAGGTAACAACTATCATTGTCTGAGGGCCATGGGTTAGGAGATTGACCACCTTCATGAACTCATGGGACCCAAAGGGTAGATAAGGAGGGCACTCTCTTGATGTATAAGGGAAGAGGGATGACCCCAAAAGTGCAATCCCCCTACAGACCTAGAGGAGATGACCAAGGATTGTGTGGTGACCCAAGTTGGTTCGAGACCAGTTTTCCATGGAAGTAACCTTGATATCGAGATGATTGTGATGTAGAGACATAAGTTGCACGTTTCAACTTAGTTTTGATGGTGTAATGGAAATGTGGGATGTACCATCTCTACTCTTGGAAGAGGAAGAACTTTGTGTTTGCACGGCTGCCAAATGCTTATTTCCTCTTGTAATGGGAGTGAGAGATAGGACAATATGCATGCCATACACCAAGGATAAAGATGATGTGAGTTGGAATGTTTCTATGAGGTATGAGGACAGAGATGATAACATACCCTTATGGAGTGAACGATAAGTGGAGGGTTTACAATCATCAAGAGAACTATGGTGGTCATCTTGTGAGGATATTTTTATCATGAGCTATGTGGAATTTTCAAGTCATACAAGGTTGAGTTTGATAACCAAGAAGACGAGCTCTAAGTTTTCTTATTCAAGATAGACCTAAAGCCTGAGATGAGATGATAAGTGAAATAGATGGAGGTGTATGTCTTCAACATTTCCTTACACATAAGGATGTGAAGTGGTTGAGATGAAGCTTCCTAGTTAGCTAGAGGCTAGAAGAGGCTGTTAGGTTAACCCTAAGTTTGAAAAAGGAGATATGTTTGGGCTAACACTCAGATGTAACAAGATCTGTTGAACAAGTTAGTAGCTGTTTGGTTAGCCAGCCTAGGCCTTGATGTAATAAAAGGATGGTTGTATAACCTCTGATGCACTTCTCTGGAAAGGAAGGTGATGAAACCCCAACTAGAGTGGTTTAGGGTTTCTGAGGAATAAATCTTGAGGAATCATGACATACATGAGATCCTAATTTTAAGTTCATCATACACTGTGGTACTACTAAGATAGTAAGTTGTAGTAGTACATTGAATGCTTAAGATGAAGTTGCACATGGTTTGTAACCATGCAAGCCAGGAGGTGAAGGACGAACACCAGTAACCCAAAGAGTTGATGTAGAGGATAAAGAATCCCCGAGAGGGAATGGGATTTCATCACTATGGATGTTGTGGTAAGTCTCCCCTAGACCAAGGAAGGTCAAGATGCAATATGGGTTATGGTAGATCACCTTATCTAGATGATATGAGAAAGAAAGAATATTGTCAAGGGACGGATCCGGTTGAACTACATATGAGAGAGAGATGGTTCAACTACATCATGATGTGAGTTCAAAAGTTCTTTATAACCTAAAGATTCACTTCCATGAGGTGGAAGTAGACGAACTCCTTGCTAGTATAGTTTACCACCCCTAACTAATGGTTGGTATGATCCAAACTAGAGGGTCTAATGAGAGCTTGTGTGCTTGTTCAGAGTGATACATAGAGACCGTCCTTGTCGTCTGTAAGATGTGATGACAACCACCATAGCCAGTGTCGGGATGTAAAGAAGCTCTATAAGGGAGGTTGTGTCGATCACCACTTCATTAAGATGATGTTGGTGAAGGGACCTCACGAAGGTCAAGAAAGAACCACAGTGTGTGCAGATGAAGTCACTTTGATTGTGCAATGGCTGAGAGAGAGCCCAGGGGAAACATGAGTCGTGAGTTGATGTAAAGTAGACTGAGATGCAGTTCACTGTGGGAGAGTATGTGATGTGAAAATCTGACCCCTCTAAGCTACAACTAAGAAAGCTGAGTCCCCGATATATGGGTCCATTTGAGATGGATTGGTGGAGATGGTTGTGTTTATCCTTACCCCTCAGGATAACATGATGTATAATGTGTTCCATGAGTCCGATCTAGATCACTATGTGAGGTACCCAAGCCATGTGCTGAGCCATGAACCTATTCAGCTTTATGAGAGGCTAAAATGTCTTGAGTTTCCTATGAGGGTATGATATACCAAGGTGAGAGAGAATTTAGATGGAAGAATATGAGATGATGAAGGTTCTTGGGAAGCACCATGGAAAGGGTGAGGCCACATGGGAGCCATGATAGACATAAGAAAGGCTTATCATGTTTGTTTGTGTGCCTGGTGGAATTTTGAGGGCAAAATTCCTATAAGAGGGGAAGGATGTTACAACCCCAATTTTTGGGTTCTTTTGGTGAGATGTAATTTCTCCTATTGAAGATATTTGAACAAATAATGATATAATTTGTTTTGAATAAAAGGATTTCGTTTACAATAGCCTTGTTGGTTGTTTTGTGGGCTTTATTGGCTATTGGGCCCAATAACAAAGAAACGATAAAGGAAACTCCATTATTAAATGAGTAAATAAGAAAATGGAGAAAAGAAAGATGTAGAAACCTCTACAAGGCAAAGGAATGTTATCCAAAGTTGGATTTCATGCCTCTTGGGTTCCTTGGGTTCCAAGGAGTCCAAAGTTGCAAAGATAATGCAACAAGAAAAGAAAGGATCAATCAAATATTTCCTTATTAAGAAAGAAATTGGCGACAATGATAAAATATGAGAAGTAAGTGGAAAGAGGTAAGATTGAGTCATCCTTGATGGATTTTCGTATACATAAGGTTTCTAATATTAAAAGGAATTCCAATAAGGAAAATAAAAAGAGAGATAATGAGAAATTCTCAAAAAGAGATATTTTAATAAAGAAATAAAAATGATATTGAGAAATAATGGATATAGATGCATCTAGAAGGATAATGGGTATCCACTAAAAAGGATTTCGAAATATTAGAGTTTCTTGGGGTCCAAGGAGCCCCAATGGAGAAAAAGAAAGAGAAAATACCAATAATACAAAAAGAGGATATTGTGATACATAATTGATGAATTTTTTGGCATTGTTAAAAAGGAGGTTTTTTCTACTAAAAGAAAATTTAATTTCGTGCCAATGGATTAAAAGTCAAGCATAAAGAGAACAAGAGAGAGAATTTTCGAATTCCTAAATATCCAATGAACATGGTTTATAAATAAGATAATTAGGAGAGTGAAGTTTGCTTCATAATGAAGGAACTTGGGTTCCTATTGGGAAAAGAACTTATTACCTCGTGGATGAACACCTTAGGGCGTGGATACCCTCCTCTATATAAGGGGTAGACACACTGGTTCAAGTTCAGGATAGATCCCGCACACCCCTCTCTCCCTTCTTCTTGTTCCTTGCATGCAAACCCTAACCAAGGGGGGTAGTCCAAACCCTGGAGCAATGAGAAGCCATGACAAAGTTCATGATGGACGAACGACACACCTACACTGCTAGAAAGGATCGCGACCCCCACAGACTCGCCCTGACCCTGTGTAACGCCCTAGGAGGTATGCAAACTGGCCGCATGTTGCAGGTCGGGTTCTCTTGAACTTGCCACCTAGGACACGAGATGGGCAGCGCCCCAGGTGCGGTGGGATGTGGCGGAGCTAGGGCAAGGAGTGGCGGCGGTTGTCGGGCCCTGGGGAAAGGGTGGGCAACCCCACGTAGGGCTACAACCAGCGCCAGGTCGGGCGTCGGGATCTTGAAGACGACCAAACAGGCGTTGGATGAAAATGCCCCTCCACGGGCTAAAGAAACCAATACTTAAATGAGGCCAATAACGCCATTTGGTTATATTTCCAAATTCGATGTGTTGCATGGAAGGACATGACATGGTGCTCAGTGATTGGTCAAAGTAAGTAAATATTGCAAAATTCATATCTTTTTATTGGTAGCTCGGATGGATGCGTATAAAATATGAATCTTGCTCAAAAAAATGTGAGGAATCCAAAAAAAATTGATGTCGAAGTTAGTTCCTCTTGAAATTCGGAATGTTGTGGAAGTTATCAAATTTAATGCATTAATGATTAAGAAACCCTAACTTGAGATGATTAATGTATTAAGAAGGGTTTTATGGATGATTAAAGTTGATATTACCCTGTTAATCATAAAAAGATAAATTAAGATCGAAAAGTATGAACTTTGCATGTAATTGGTTTAACTTAGAGTTCCATGTACATGAATGAGCTTTAATGGGCCTTGAAACCCTAATGTTAGTCATTGTGACTCTTAATGGCTTTAATTGTTCAAATTTATGAATAAGATGAGATATGATGGTTCTAAGCTATTTCGAGTATAAGAGTTCCTAATTGTGGATAAATACCCTTAATATGGTAATTAGGGTTTTCTAATGGATAAAGGTGGAATTAATGATAAATAGAGTTCATATGTGAATTAGATCATAATGAACTATGAGTTGTTAATCCACAAGGAACCAAAAATGATAATTAGGCCTAATGATCTTGTCATGAATTAAACGGATAAAAATGGTAGTTTTAATGTAAAAGAGCATAATGGACTTAATTGATGGCTAATTGTGCCTTTAATCTGAAAATAGGGTTATATGTTGTTAAAAGGTAACCTTAATATCTTTCGTGAAGAATAGATGAGATAATTAGGGTTTGTGAGTAATTGTATAAAATTAGGGTTTAAATGAGTAAAAATGAAGAGGAACCCTAATTGCAATAGAAACCATAAAAGTGGACTAGAAACCCTAGGAAGCGAGCTAGGTTTAATAGATCTTGATGGCATGATCAATGATAGGAAATTGTATGCATATTTCAGGATCTCTTTGTGTGCTTGCTTGCCTATTGGATTTCCTACATTGATTGGATTAATTCTCTCTCAAGTCAGCCTGATAGTTATGTGGTTAATTATGGTTAATCACATTAGATTCCCGAAGAGTTTCCCAAATGATTCATCACATTGAATGCAACTTATCAGTTTGGATGTTCATACTTGCAAATCATAAAGTCACTGTGATTATCACAACAATAATAGAAGTGTGTATTCTTGCACCTACATGCCACCCTGATGGATAATGCCAAAAGGTCAAGCCCACGAGGGAAGACCCATGGGCACCATGAGTGGTGACCCCAGACACCAAGCTTGGGATTGAGAAGGTGGTCTTTATAGAATGAATAATGGGCACTATGACAGGTGACCCCGGGCACCAAGCTCGGGATTGAGAAGGTGGCCTTCCATCATGGAAAAAGAGAAACCCTAAGGTGGGTATGCCAAGGTTAGGGAAAAAGCGGTGGAGAATGTCACACTGAAAGCGTAATTTGGCTTGTTAATTAGCTTAATTGTGATATATAGATTGTTAGCCATAATTGCAAAATTTTGGTTGTCCCCACATACTGAAATATTCATTTATGCTAACTGACGTTTTGTTTATCGGCGTTTTAGGTACAAGATTGAAAAGGACAAATAGTAAAGTGGCATATGTGGAATTAAATAAGAATTAAAGTACAAAGGAGGATTAGTTATAATAGACTCTATATGTGGATAGAAGTAGATATCCAAGTTTTTGAACAAGGTATGCACAATTTTATTTTATACCAGATTTCAGTTTAGTTTGGTAGAATTCCATAATTATTACTGATTAATTGTTTAAACTTTGATCATGTTAATTGGGATAATGACTCTGACCTTTTGGTCTCCCTTAATTGGGGGTTACCGGGAGGCAGGGTCATTACAGGAATCCTTCTTCATCAACTCCACGATGCTATGAGTGTGGCCAAAAAGGCCATTTCAAGAGTGACTGCACAAAGGCCAGGAAGAGCCATCACAAGAGAAGCCACAAGAAATACAAGGAGTACAAGAGAGAAGGCAAGTATAAGATGAAAGAAAGGAAAGAAAGAAGATCCGTAGATGTAGCTCATGCAACTTGGGAGGAGTCCTCCTAAAGATCTTCAAGCTACGAAGATGGAGAATGCCACCTTTCTCTCATGGCCTCTACAAGTGAAGATGTAGGTGAGGTTAAAAAGAGATGGATTGTTGATAGTGTCTACTCAAAACATATGACAGGTGAATTTAGCCATTTCAACAAATTCATGAAGAAGAAAGGAGGATCGGTGACCTTCGGGGACAACAAAAAGGGTAAGGTCATATGTGAGGGTGATGCAGGCAATAAGCTATGTATCAAGAATGTTTTTCTTGTTGATGGCATACATCACAACTTGATTAGTGTAAGTCAACTATGTGATAATGGATATCTTGTGTTGTTTACATCTTTAGAATGTTTGCTTCTAGATTCCCTCACTTACCGTGTCATATATAAGGGAACTAGAAATGGTAATCTTTATGTTATTATTCTTGATGCTCTTAAGCCCATACTTGATAGATGCTTGGTAGTGGATAAAAATGATATATCTCTTTGGCATCGTCGTTTGGGTCATGTGAATATGCATAAAATGAAGAAGTTGAGAAAAAAGGATTTGGTTCGAGGACTTGCCAAATTGGATTTTGAAAAGGATGAGGAATTCCAACCTTGTTCACAAGGCAAACAAACCAAATCCTCCTTCAAATCCAAAGGAGTCATGAGTACCAAAAGAGATCTTGAGCTTCTTGATATTAATCTATTCAGACCAATGAGAATGCAAATGTAACATAATGAATCTTAGATGTAATATCCATGCAAACCTTTTTCCCAAATTTCCCTCTCATTTCTATCCTTTATGTCATTTATGTTTAATAAGTGGAATTTATAGTGGTTTAGTGAACATTTATTCACTAATTGTACTAATATAAGGGTTTATGCACAAATACCTCAATGAAAGCTTAATTACCATAATAAAGTGATGTAAACCTTAACATAACTTTTTTATATGATTTTAAAACATAAAATGAGCCTAAGTTTCAAATTTGGTTCGATTTGGATGTTGTTTGTGCAAGTTATGTAATTTTAGGTACATTTTGGACTTCTATGCAATTTACCCAATTGGGAGGTTTTCTTTGCAAATTATCACCTGAATTTTAATCCTTAGATATTAAATTACCATTAAAGAGATTTTGAACCATGGGGCACCTGGTTGCACCTTGGTTTGAAGGTGTTACTTTCCAAGGGCATTATAGGGATTACCCTCTTTATAAATGTGCTGATCTTTAAAAGCTATCAACCAATGGGGTTATTTCTTCATTTGAAGAGCGGTTGGGATGGCCTAGAAGGCTCTAGGGGCTCTTAGGACCGACCTTTGATAGGCAAGAAGAGTCCATGAGCTGAAGCCTTAGGCTAAGGACACATGGAAAGTCACATAGACACCTCATACTTGCCCCCTTCTTTATAAAGCCATGCCTAACCCTTCCCACCTCCCAATCCAAGAAGTAATCCTCTCCTTCTCTTTCCCCCAGCCTAGAGAATCATCCCTTCAATGTTTGGCGATGAAGTTGCTGTACCAAGGTAAAAGAGGGTGCCTACCTTGGTGGAGAAGGCTCCTAGGGTTCCAAATTTCTCTATTTAGGATTTCTTAAGCTCCTCCTTGGGGATTTTAACCAAAACTAGTAAGAATCCTCCTTTCCTTCCCTGTTTTCACGTTTTTTGTATTCCTCCCACCTTCTTCCAGGTCGGAACCATGACCTTCCATGGTAAAACTCCACCTAAGAACACTAAAACATCTCATCTCCATGCTCTTTTGCTAGGGTTTGCACCTCTAAAGTGGAGAAGGTGATCTTTGCTCAGGAAAGGAGCTTGACTTGGAGCAACCAGACCTTCTAATATATGGATCCTTTCTGTTTGGCCCTTCTTACCTTCCTAGAGGCAAGCTTTTTTAACCCCCTTCTCATATATTTCTAAGTACATGCTTAAAACTCATGCTTCTATGTTGAAAATCGATGATTTCCATCTATTTTTACCATGTTCTTATAGGGTTTTGGTTTCTTGCTGTTTTACCTTCTCTAGAAGATCTAGTGGTTACCTATGCAACTTCAAACCTGATATTGGGTCAAATGGTGTTTTCTCCCTCTCCCTTTTTCTTCAATTATCTCGACCGGTTTAATGATGTGGCAATTTCCTATTGGTCAATATTGAAAAATTCATATCTTCTAAACGTCTTATCCAAATTTGACAAATAAATATGTTTTGGAATTGGAAAATTAATCTATATATAATAAAAATATTTTCAAGGTCTGATTTCATGGTTTGACGAAGGGTGATTTTTGTAAAACGAATTTAATGCATAAAATCCTTAAAAATTACATCTTAATCATCATAACTCCAAAATTAACATAAAAATATGTTTTCTTGATCAGGAGAACTTAATAAGTTTATTGGTGATGTTTTAAAAGTCTAAATCTGAGTTTTTCTAAAAAAGGTCTAAAATTAGGGTTTCTATACATTAATGTGCACTATGTAGTCTAACACATGTTAATACATTGAAAATAGGAAAAGTGGAATTTGGACTCAATTAAAGTGGTAAAATTTAGTAATTGATATAAGTAAGAGTGGCATGTGCATTCCTTTCCCCTATATTAGGATAATTGCATCCAAACCCTATATTTCCCTAATGAGGCTTAAATGAACCCTAAATATTCTATTCTTGAATCCTATTGTTGTTCATGCCTCAAATTAGATTATAATTTCTTCTTGTTTGGGTATTATACCCCACTGCCATGCTTATTGAATATTATGACTACTCTTGCCATGACTAATTTTCTAGCATGTGGATTTGTGTTCTATTTAATTTAAAGTAGTAGTACTTATGTACAACCACCCATAGAGGGCATGTAAATAATTTTCCTGGGGAGTGTCTTATTCTCCCCATAATATTGTAGGTGACTAGGAATGTCTTATTCTCCCCTCACCTAAGGTTAGAGGTCCGGTAGGTGCCTCAACCCTGCTTAGTTAGGTAGGCATAATTATCTTACATGCAAATCCTTTTTGATATAATTGTTAATGGCAAGTTTCTTTTGAATATAGCCTCATACTCTTGTTATCTTCATCATATGATGAACCCTAGACTATTTTTATTTGCTTTACTTATCCTGATATCCTAGATTAGTTTTGTGACACATACCTTGTTTTTTCCCCTTTTGCTGGGTGCTTTCCCAACCACCCAGGTGTTGGTGCTGAGCAAGGAGAAGGAGAAGTTTGAAGGAATTCATCTCAGGAGTATATCTTAAGCTATCTGAAAGGATGTCTAGGTTGCTATATGTAGATCCTTTTCTCTTATCTTTGTCTTATGGGAACAATCATGTAATGAACAATGAAAGCCATGAAATAGGCTTGGTACTTTTATTTCCACTGCTATTGACATTTTGTAATGTATCTGGTGCATGCTTATTTACTTGGAATATTATACATGCATCCCTCAATATCTTTTATCTTTCTAAAAAGATGGATGTTTTGTACTTCCTTTTAATTTTAGTAAGGAGGTGATCTCACCTCTTTACAACATGGTATCAGACCCTTGAGGCAACTATTAGGACATGAAGTTGAAGCAAAGGTGTCTAAAATGGATCAGGGTTTCGGGGGATGACAATATTTTATCCGCACCACTAGCTTGGTTTACGAGGACTCCCGTGCCCATATGATACCGGCCTGGCCTGAGCTGATAGGAATTTCCCAAAATAGTATGCTTTTAGGCAATAACATTCTAGATTTTCTTTTCTCATCTATGCTTCTATTCTTTTTCATCTATGATTCAAATACTCCTGGGAAATTAATATCTTAACCCTACGTTTTAGGCTAGGTGACTTGTTCGAGAGCATGAATAAGGGAAAGGAGTCAAACCCTAATAAATCCAATGTGGGAAACACTCTTGTGACTCCTGTCAGGCATAGTATGGTCAATCCTGTTACTCCGGGCACCCCCTCCTTCACACCGGAGCAAGAGCTGGCAATGCTGCGCCAGTTGCTCTCCACCATGATGGGGCCACTCCACACAATGGCTACCAATGCCAACAAGCCGAGGGATTTCACCCTCACTGATTTCATAAATATGCAGCCACCCTACTTCAAGGGTGAAAGTGAATAGAACATGGTGGATAAAGCTGATGACTGGGTGTTGGCTTTGGATCGGACCTTCGAGGGTATGGCGTTCCCTCCTCATTAGAAAGTTCAATTCACGATGTATGTGCTAGATGGATCGACACATGTCTATTGGAATGGTGTCTCCTGCACTCGAGACACCTCTACCCTGGAGTGGGACCAGTTCCTAAATATCTTCAGGGAGAAGTACATCTATCCTGCCTTCTTGAGGAAGAAGGAAGCTAAGTTCTATAGCCTCAGGTAGGGAAGCATGAGTGTGGCTGACTACATCCAATAGTTCCTACTTCAGGAATGCTATGCCACCGACCTTGGAGTCGAGAGAAGGGCAACATTGTTCTTGGAGGGCTTGAAATACCAAGTGGGTCAAAGTCTTGTTCCACAACTTCCACTCACCTTCCAGCAGATGGTGGATAAGGCCCTGGACATGGAGTCCTACCCAGGATTCCAATCCTATGGACATAGTAATGGCTACAACAACAACAAGAGGAAGAACTCTACCCAGAATGAGATTCATGGATGTGATCGATGCAATAGGTGCTCTCGCCACCATCCTCCTGGGAGATATCCTTACAACAATGCACCTGCTCATAGAGACAATCAGCCTCCTCCGACCTACCACGAGTGTGGCCAAGTTGGGCATATCCTACCACTCTGCCCCCATTTCTAGCAAGGACAGAATAATGCCCAGTAGCCGCAACAGCCAAGGAAGAATCTACCTCTGCGGAACA
This sequence comes from Alisma plantago-aquatica, assembly GCA_963693085.1. Lineage (NCBI taxonomy): Eukaryota > Viridiplantae > Streptophyta > Magnoliopsida > Alismatales > Alismataceae > Alisma > Alisma plantago-aquatica. The sequence continues at coordinate 5,402,970 of OY856409.1, read as the reverse complement.
ACAACAACAACAACAACCAGAACCTGAGGAGACCACTGGTGGAGATGAGGAATGGGAGAGTGTTTGCTCTCAATGCTGAGGAAGCAGGCGAAGATAATGAAGTTATTTAAGGTACCTTGCATCTTAATATGCATCCTATAAATGCACTATTTGATTCTGGCTCATCCAATACCTTCATATTATATCAGCTTGCTTCTATGTTAGAAATAAAATCTGAGTATATGGAACATATATTAGATGTAAAAACCCCTAGTGGTAAGATCTGCTCTTTGTATCTCCAAACTCCAACCATGAACCTCTGTATATCTGGTATAATGTTTCCCTCAAATTTCATCTTGCTTGACATGACCACCTTTGATGTCATCCTGGGAATGGATTGGTTGAGGAGGTACAAAGCTATTTTGTTTTGTGAAGAATCAAATGTTAGTTTATCACATCCTGTTGAGGAAAGATTGTGTGTCAAGGGTAGGAAGAGAGAAGATCGAAAATGTGGTATCTCTTCCATCAAAGCTGAAAAGCTAGTCTCATAAGGGTGTAGAGCTTTCTTAGCCTCTATAGTCCTCGAGGCTACACCTCCTTCTCTCGACCACATAGATGTGTTGAAGGGCTTCCCAGACATCTTTCCCGAGGAGTTACCTAGTTTGCCACCAACTCGGGAGGTAGATTTCTCCATCGAGCTTGTACCCGGAACTTCACCAATATCCAAGATGCCTTACCGCTTGGCCCCTGCCAAGCTTGCTGAACTGAAGAAACAGCTAGAAGACCTTCTCGACATGGGCTTCATACACCCTAATGTTTCACCTTGGGGAGCCCCTGTCCTGTTTGTAAAGAAGAAGGATCGTTTGATGTGGATGTGTATGGACTACCACATGCTTAACCAAGTGACAGTGAAGAACCATCATCCTTTGCCTCACATCGACAACTTGTTCGACCAGCTAAAGTCAGCCACTATGTTCTCCAAGATGGATCTATGAAGTGGCTACTACCAGATGCACGTGAAGGATAATGATGTCCTGAAGACGGCGTTCAGAACTCACTATGGACATTATGAATTCATGGTCATGTCTTTCAGTTTTACAAATGCCCCTACTGCCTTCATGGACTTGATGAACCGAGTGTTCTGCCCATACCTTCACAAGTTCGTGGTGGTGTTTATAAATGATGTTTTGGTTTATTCTGAGACATTAGAACAACATCACAAGCATCTGCGGATTGTACTCAATACACTACAAGAAAATCAACTCTATGCAAAATTCTCAAAGTGTGAGTTCTGGATAAAGGAAGTGATGTTTCCGAGTCATGTGATTTCTTCCAGACATATAGCTGTTGATCCTACAAAGGTAGAAGCTGTGACCAAGTGGAAAGCTCCAGAGAATCCCTTAGAGATCCATAGTTTCCTTGGCTTAGCAGGTTACCATCAAAGGTTTATCAACAACTTCTCTGAGTTGGCCTTTCTTTAACCAAGATGACGTGAAAGGAGGTCAAGTTCTCTTGGACACCAGAATGTGAGAACAATTTTCAAAATTTGAAGAAGAGTTTGACTTCTGCTCTCGTGCTTTCTTTGTATGTTGATGGTATAGCCTATGTAATCTACAACGACGCATCCATACAAGTCTTAGGGTGTGTTTTGATGCAAGACAGAAAGGTGATGGCCCACTCTTCTTGACTGTTGAAACCTAATGAAGCTAATTGGCCTATACATGATTTGGAGCTTGCTGCCATAGTTCATGCTTTGAAGATCTGGCAACACTATCTCTATGGTGAAAAGTTTGAAGTCTTTTCTGATCATAAGAGTCTGAGATATCTGTTGACTCAGAAGGATCTGAACTTGCGACAATGTAGGTGGATGGAATATCTCAAAGATTATGACTTTACCATTACCTATCATCTTGGTAAAGCAAATGTCGTAGATGATGCTTTAAGTCACAAGAAGGATGTTGTTTGTGCTACTCTGAGAGGTTCAGTATGGGAAAACCTTGAACATGTGGCTAGCTGGAGACCTCAGCCTATTGAATCAGTGGATGAAGACACATTGTGTGTTCATATGGCCAGCTTGACTGTTACACCAACCTGGATCTCGGAAGTCATGGTTGCACAGTTGGAGAGTTCTGAGCTTGAGGAGATGAAAGCTTTAACTAAGAAACCATAATCTGACTTCTCTGTCAGAGTGGATGGTGTTGTCCACTTCAAACAAAGGTTTTAGATTCCTAATGTTGGTGATCTGAGACAGAAGGTTCTGAGTGAAGCTCATGGGTCCAAGTACACTATTCATCTTGGCACAACAAAGTTGTATAAGGACTTACAACAAAGCTTCTGGTGGAAGAACATGAAGAATTATATAGCTCTGTTCGTGGAGAAGTGCTTGACATGTCAGCAAGTCAAGATCGAACATCAACGACCTGGTGGTCTTCTTCACCCTCTTGAAATTCTATAATGGAAGTGGGAGAAAATCACAATGGACTTCGTTACTGGTTTCCCTAAGGCCAAGAAAGGTTATGATGCTGTTTGGGTGGTTATTGATAGGCTTATAAAATCTGTTCATTTCTTGCCTTTAAAAACCAATTACAAAGTTGCAAATATGGCTCAGTTGTACATTGAGTGGATCATACGCTTGCATGGAGAACCCGGGGTAATAGTTTCTGATCGTGACCCAAAGTTTACTTCTCGTTTATGGGGTCAGATTCAGGAGGAGATGGGTACTGACTTGTGTTTCATAGTTGCTTACCACCCACAGAATGATGGTCAATCTGAGAGAACATTTTAGATTCTGGAGGACTTGCTTCATGCTTGTATTGATAAAGAAACACATGAAAGCTGCTCAAGACCGACAAAAGATGTATGATGACAAGAAGAGGTCTGATGCTAACTTCCTAGTGGGTGACTATGCATTTATAAAGATCAAGCATATCCGTTCTATTACTAGATCTAAATTAAAGGCAAGTTGAGTCCCCACTATGTTGGACCATTTGAAATCTTAGATAAGGTTGGAGACTGTGCATACCGCTTAGCCTTACCTCCTTCCTATGATAAGATTCATAATGTGTTCCATGTCTCTGTGCTGAAGAAGTATGTGAAGGACTCTTCTCATGTGCTTACAGTTGAGCCGTTGGAGATACATGAGAATTTGACCTATGAAGAGCTTCCTGTGAAGATTCTTGACTCCCGAGTAAAGTAGCTAAAGAACAAAGAGATCGAGATGGTAAAAGTTTTATGGAAATATCATGGTCTGGAAGAAACCACTTGGGAGTTGAGAGATGAAATGTTACATACTCACCCTTCTCATTTTGCTTGAGATTTTGAGGACAAAATCCTTTTAAAGAGGTGGAGTGCTGTAACATAATGAATCTTAGATGTAATCTCCATGTAAACCTTTTTCCAAAATTTCCCTCTTATTTCTATCATTTATGTCATTTATGTTTAATTAGTGTAATTTATAGTGGTTTAGTGAACATTTATTCACTAATTGTACGAATATAAGGGTTTATGCACAAATACCTCGATGAAATCTTAATTACCATAATAAAGTACTCTAAACCTTAACCTAACTTTTTGACATGATTTGAAAACATAAAATGAGCTTAAGGCCTAGTTTGGGAAAGAGACTTGAAAATGCGGCATTTATATACAGAGGGTACAGTAGAACAATTATTTGATGGTACTAATAAATACTATACTATTTAGAATTAGCAGCTAAAAGTTGCATTCACGAAGAGCGTCAAAATGGACAACTTTCCTGATCACCACGTTTCTCTGGGGATGAGGCTCGCGCACGAGTTGTGACACGGTAATACTGAGCTGCAGTTATCTAATCAAGGAGCCGAATCACCACGCCACACCAAATCTATGTATTAAATGCCTGTAGTGTTAAATGTTGAACACAAACGGCCCCTAAGTTTCAAATTTGGTTCGATTTGGATGTTGTTTGTGCAAGTTATGCAATTTTAGGTACATTCTGGACTTTTATGCAATTTACCCAATTGGGAGGTTTTCTTTGCAAATTATCACCTGAATTTTAATCCTTAGATATTCCCGTACCATTCATGATATTTTGAACCATGGGGCACCTGGTTGCACCTTGGTTTGAAGGTGTTACTTTCTAAGGGCATTATAGGGATTACCCTCTTTATATATGTGCTTATCTTTAAAAGCTATCAACCAATGGGGTTATTTCTTTGTTTGAAGGGCGGTGGGGATGGCCTACAATTCTCTAGGGGCTCTTAGGACCAACCTTTGATATGAAAGAAGAGTCCATGATCTGTCCTCTTACATGGTCATGAAGCCTTAGCCTAAGGATACATGGAAAGTCACATAGACACCACATACTTGCCCCCTTCTTTATAAAGCCATGCCTTCCCCTTCCCACCTCCCAATCCAAGAAGAAATCCTCTCCTTCTCTTTCCCCCAGCCTAGAGCATCGTCCCTTCAATGTTTGGACACGAAGTTGCTATACCAAGGTAAAAGAAGGTGCCTACCTTGTTGGAGAAGGCTCCTAGGGTTCCAAATTTCTCAATTTAGGATTTCTTAAGCTCCTCCTTGGTGATTTTAACCAAAACTAGTAAGAATCCTCCTTTCCTTCCCTGTTTTCATGTTTTTTGTATTTCTCCCACATTCTTCCAAGTCGGAACCATGACCTTCCATGGTAAAACTCCACCTAAGAACCCTAAAACATCTCATCTCCATGCTCTTTTGCTAGGGTTTGCACCTCTAAAGTGGAGAAGGTGATCTTTGCTCAAGAAAGGAGCTTGGATTGGAGCAAATAGACCTTCTAATCTCGGGATCCTTTTTGTTTGGACCTTCTTACCATCTTATAGGCAAGTTTTGTTAACCCCCTTCTCATATATTGCTTAGTACATGATTAAAACTCATGCTTCTATGTTAAAAATCGATGATTTCCATCTCTTTTCACCATGTTCTTCTAGGGTTTTGGTTTCTTGCTATTTTACCTTCTCTAGAAGCTCTAGTTTGGTTACCTATGAAACTTCAAACCTGGTCTTGGGTCAAATGGTGTTTTCTCCCTATCCCTTTTTCTTCAATTATCTCGATCGGTTTAATGATGTGGCAATTTCCTATTGGTCAATATTGAAAAATTCATATCTTCTAAACCGCTTATCCAAATTTGACAAATAAATATGTTTTGGAATTGGAAAATTAATCTCTATATATTAAAAAAAATTTCAAGGTCTGATTTCATGGCTTGACGATGGACGATATTTTTAAAACGAATTTAATGCATTAATTCCATAAAAATTACATCTTAATCATCATAACTCCAAAATTAACATAAAAATATGTTTTCTTGATCAGGATAACTTAATAAGTTTATTGGTGATGTTTTAAAAGTTTGAATCTGAGCTTTTCTAAAAAAAAGGTCTAAAATTAGGGTTTCTATACATTAATGTGCACTATGTAGTCTAACACATGTTAATACATTGAAAATAGGAAAAGTGGAACTTGGACTTAATTAAAGTGGTCAAAGTTAGTAATTGATATCAGTAAGAGAGGTATGTGCATTCCTTACACCCTATGTTGAGATAATTGCAACCAAAACCTATATTTCCCTAATGAGGCTTAAATGAACCATAAATATTCTATTCTGGAATCCTAATGTTGTTCATGCCTCAAATTAGATTATAATTTCTTCTTGTTTGGGTCTTATACCTCACTACCATGATTATTGAATATTATGACTACTCTTTCCATGACTAATTTTCTAGCATGTGGATTTATGTTCTATTTAATTTAAAGTAGTGATACTTATGTACAACCACCCACAAAGGGCATGTAAATAATCGCCCTAGGGAATGTCTTATTCTCCCCATAATATTGTAGGTGATTGGGAATGTATTATTCTCCCCTCACCTAAGGTTAGAGGTCTGGTAGGTGCCTCAAACCTACTTAGGTAGGAATAGTTATCTTACATGCAAATCCTTTTTGATATAACTGTTAATGGCAGGTTTCTTTTGAATATAGCCTCATACTCTTGTTATCTTCATCATATGATGAACCCTATCCTATTTTTATTTGCTTTACGTATCCTGATATCCTAGATTAGTTTTGTGACACATACCTTGTTTTCTTTCGCCTTTTGCTGGGTGATTTCTCAACCACCCAGGTGCTGGTGCTGAGCAAGGAGAAGGAGAAGTTTGAAGGAATTCATCTCAGGAGTAGATCACAAGCTATCTGAAAGGATGTCTAGGTTGCTATAGCTAGATCCTTTTCTCTTATCTTTTTCTTTTGAGAACAATCATGTAATGAACAATAAAGCCATGTAATAGGGTTAGTACTTTTATTTCAGTTGCTATTGACATTTTGTAATGTATCTGGTGCATGCTTGTTTACTTGGAATATTATACATGCATCCCTCAATATCTTTTTTCTTTCTAAAAAGATGGATGTTTTGTACTTCCTTTAAATTTTAGTAAGGAGGTGATCTCGCCTCTTTACAACAAATGCTTCGTGGTTCCAAGTATTGTCTTGTTATTGTTGACGATTTCTCTTGATATACTTGGACCTTCTTCCTTGTCTTGAAAAGTGATACTCTTGATGTTTTCTTGAGATTTTGCAAATGGGTTGAAAATGAAGCTTCTTCCGGATTGTTTCTATCCATAGTGACCATAGGGGAGAATTTGAAAATGATCTTTTTGAACGTTTTTATGAAAAATATGGTTACTCACACAATTTCTCTTCTCCTCGTACACCTCAATAAAATGGGGTAGTAGAGAGGAATAACAGGTCGCTTCAATAGATGTCAAGGACAATGCTTCTTGAATATGACATTCTTAAGAAGTTTTGGGCCGAAGCTGTTAGTACCGCCTGTTTTGTGCAGAACTGAGTTTTCACACATCCTTCTTTGAAGAAAACCCCCTATGAGCTATGGCGTGGTAGAAAGCCATCCATTGATTTCTTTCATGTTTTCAGATGTCCTTGTTTTGTTTTAAGCATGAAGTATTCTCTTGACAAGTTTGATCCGAAATCTATAAGGCTTTCTTCCTAGGATATAGCACTACAAGTAGGGATTATAGAGTCTTCAACATTGAATTGTCTAAAATTCAAGAATCTATTAATGTTAAGTTTATTGAAACTAACGTTGTTGTTGGCAAGCATGTTGTTGGTAATGATGTTGCAAATGACTTGATTCCTATCTTGAAAGACCTCAACATTGAAAATAAAGGTAAGCAGGTGATAGAATTTGAAGATGAAGAAAAGAAGGATCCCACTACTCGCTTTGCAAAGAATCATCCCAAAGAGCTAATAATTGACAACCCATTTGAGAGAGTGAAGACACGATCTGCCTACATCAAAGAACAAGCAAGCAACGCCTTCATCTCACAGTTGGAGCCAAAGAACATCAAAGAAGCTCTTGGTGATGATGAGTGGATCTTAGCCATGCAAGAGGAATTGGAGAAATTTGAGAAGCAACGTGTGTGGACTCTAGTGCCAAGACCAAGTGATAGAAAAATTATTGTCACCAAGTGGGTCTACCACAACAAGCTAGATGAGAAAGGCAAAGTGGTAAGGAACAAGGCAAGGTTAGTAGCACAAGGTTACAATCAACATGAAGGTATTGACTTTGATGAAACTTACACTCCTGTTGCTAGATTAGAATCTATTAGAATGCTACTTGCTTTTGCTAGTTACAACAACTTCTTGTTATATCAAATAGATGTTAAAAGTGCAGTTTTGAATGGTACAATCGAGGAGGAAGTATTTGTTGCTCAACCTCCAGGCTTTGAAAATGACAAGCTACCTAATCATGTTTATTTTTTGCAAAAAGCTCTCTATGGACTCAAGCAAGCACCTCGAGCTTGGTATGAGAAATTAAAGAACATTTTGTTAGACAATGGCTATTCATGGGCAAAGTTGATTCTTCTTTATTTCTAAAACACACTCCTAGCAACTTTCTTATCATTCAAATTTATGTGGATGATATCATCTTTGGCGGGACTGATCTTGATCTTTGCAAGGAGTTTAGTTCTCTTATACAGAGTGAGTTCGAGATGAGCATGATGGGTGAGTTGACTTTCTTCCTTGGATTTCAAATCAAGCAAACAAAAGAAGGAAACTTCATCAACCAAGGCAAGTACACACATGAACTACTCAAATGCTTTGGGATGGAGAACATGAAGCCGATGGATACTCCCATGTCGAATACCACCAAATTTGATAGAGATGAAGAAGGTGAGAAGGTCAATGAGAAGCTCTATAGAGGTATGATTGGAAGTTTACTTTATTTAACTGCCTCTAGACCTGACATTATGTTTAGTGTTGGCTTGTGTGCTCGCTTTCAATCTAGCCCTAGGAAATCACATCTTATTTCCGTTAAGAGGATTTTGAGGTACTTAGCCAAAGCTCAAAAATTTTGGACTATGGTATCCTAAGTCAAGAGACTTTACTCTTGTGGCATATAGTGATGTAGATTACACATGTTGTATGGTTGATAGAAAGTGCACAAGTGGCACTTGCTTCCTTCTAGGACCATGCTTGGTATCTTGATTTTCCAAGAATTAGAGCACCGTGGCATTATCAACTACCAAGGCTAAATACATTGCAGCCGGGAGTTGTTGTGCCCAGGTCCTATGGATGAAGCAAATGCTCCAAGACTTTAACATACATTTTGATGCTTCTCCTATCTATTGTGATAATACTAGTGCAATCAATTTCTCTTATAATCCTATATTGTATAGTAGAGCTAAACATATAGAGGTTTGCCATCACTTTCTTCGTGATCACATTGCCAAGAAGGATATTTATATCACGCATGTGGACACAGAAAAACAGTTGGCGAACATTTTCACTAAACCTCTAGCTATAGAGCAATTTAACTTTATTCGATCTAAACTGCTCATTCTTGCTTTGGATGATATTGATATGTGATCTGGCTAGTTGTTTCCATCCTATATGTTTTGATCAAGTTTTTCCTCATCTTGCTTTCCTATATATGCTTGAAATGTACTTAACTTGCTTGTTGACATGATTAGTTTTTACTTGTTTTTGGGTTTTTCTCTATCTCTTAGTTTTATCAAAAAATAGTACCCAATGATGAGTGATATGTGCCTAAGTATGTTCAATGTACATAATAGACTTGAAAAATGAATTTAATCAGCATGTATATGGCTAGAAATTAAGATTGATGGTTTTAGGTCAGGTTGACTGTAACATACTAAATTCTGGGCATTTTTCCTTTTTGGTCTTCTTTTCCATCTTTTCCTTTCATTTCTATCCTCTTTGGCCTTTCTATTTAATTTATGGACAATATGATGGTTTAATGAACATTTGTTCCAATATTTGGGTTTATGCACAAATACCTCAGTGGAAGCTTAGTAATGGGTCAAATATGCAAAATATCCGCTTAAGTGATAAAAAGAATAAATAAATTCGTCCTAGAACTTTCTAGTGCTTTTTAGAATATGAAAAAGAAAGAAAATCCCGAAATATAAATAAAGGAGATGATAAATGCAATAATTGCGGATAATATGGGATATTTTGGATAAAAGAAGATAATGAGGAATATATTGTTCCAAAAATCCTAAATAGAAACCCAAGAAGATAATTTGGATAATAAATATATCAATTTCGTTTTCTTGACTTAAAAGTTATTTAAGGGCCAAGTATTATCTAATTGGGAAGATAAATACATATATTAATGTCATTATCAAAAGAAAATTGGAAATAGGCCAATAAAGTGAAATAAAATACTTAATTCTCTCAAATCAGAAAAGTAACTCCAAATTCGTATTCTAAACATAAAATAAGCCTTTGGGCAAATTTGCAACTAATTTGGATAATGTTTGAATAATGAATAAAATAGGAGAGAGAAAGTATGTAGAATCTTCTATTTATTTAATAAATAAATAAATAAATAATCTCAACTTGTAAAGATAATTACAAAATCGTGTTCGAATCCCTTAGAGAGACTTATGGGTGAAGTTACACCAATTTTAGATAATGTTATCACCTCTTTTGATGAAGGAAAGAGAAAATGACATTTTAATTATTTAACCTATAAAACTTCCTCAAAAGGCAAAAATAACTCCATATTTGGATTCTACGTGTCAAAAATAGTCAGAATATAAAATTTGGTAATTTTTGGGTATCGTTTGGGCCTTCAATCGAGGAGAGAGAAAAGCATTTAAATTTAAATAACACATTTTGGTCGCATTTTAATACAAGTATAGTCCAACTAGGACTCTCCCCATCTGCGAGATCGGACGGCTCATGGTCCTTCATGGACCCAAGTCTATTGATCTGACGACTCACAGTCGTCTTCTTCCTCATGCTGGATCAGGAAACAGAACTCGTTCACATGGAGTTTTCAAATTGCGATTTCTCTCTGATTACTCGATCTTTGCTTGAGATTTTTCGTCCTATGCATTCCTTATTGGTTTACGCACCTAATGATACATTATTTCCACCACTTTGTCAAGGCTTTGAGAAACACCTAAAACTCCTCATCGAGTACTCCAACCACTACCACCCATAGTTCTAGGATCATAACCTCACATATAAATACCCCAACCATGCTCTTCTTCGGTGGCTTTGGGGTCATTCTCTAGCACCAATTTCCCTGCTACTCATGTTCTTGATTGATGGTGATCAAGTTTCTATCTGGGGTTTGCAGTGGCTAGCTCCCCTGTTTCTCTTCATCTCCAGTCCAATAACATGTATCTCTAAATTCGTCTCCTCGCTCTCTTTCTTTTGACTACCTTCACGTTGAGTTTGGTAGTGTATAGCGTTTTCCCCCAAATCCCTCATGAACAGCTGGTGCTATTCAGCAGAATGGTGCACTCGGGCGAGGGGAGGAAGATAACTCTACAAATTTACCGTTTTGCTCTTCTTCTTTCTTCTTCCTTTTATTTCTCACGCAAGGGTAAGAAGGTCTTTTGGCCTAGTTTTATTTTGTTTCAGACGAGTCAAACTTAGGCCTTGATTGCATGACTTGGCCACCCCTCATTGGACCAAGTCAGCAGGTGGGCCCAACCACTCTCTCTCTCTCATTCTCTCTGTTTGATATGAGGTGCCTACGTGGCAGTTTATAATTGGTCTATTTTTGAAAAATCATATCTTTTTACTCATTTGTCCAAAAATAGAAACAAAATAAGTATTGAAATCGGGAGAACGAGATCTACACATTAAAAATGTTTTTTTGGTTTGTTTCTGAGGTTTTCGAATATGGATTTTTTGAGTTGTTTTAATTAACTAATAAATATGGAAAATAACCTAAAAAAACCAATATCTCGAAAATATACAAACCTATATGTTATTTTGATCAGAAGAATGTAAATAAGATAGTAGTAAGGTTTTCAGACTATAATTTGATCGTTTGTAGAAAAAGTCGATGGTTTTGAGGTTTTAAGCCTTTAATGAATATACATATATCTAATACATAAATATGGTGATCATATTAGGGGAAGTGGATCTGATCTCGTGTAAAAGTTATGAAAAGTGATTCTAGGATTCGAAAGAATAAGGTATGTTCTATGTATGTGCATCTACCCTCCTTCAGTTGGGAAAGTTTTTATACAAATACCCATATTCCCTAATGAGGCTTAATTTGACCTAATTCATGATTCTTGAAACTTAATTTGTTTATGCCTCAAAATCAGTTATAGAACTATCTTGTTTGGGTTTTTATACCCCACTTCCATGTTGTATAAATCCTTTGATTAATCTTGCCATAACTCTTTTTATAGCATGTTGATTTTATTAGACTAATTAACTAGTATAGTGGTACTTGTATGTACAACCACCCATAGTTGGGGAATGTGCTATTTCTCCCCTGGGGAATGTGTTACTCTCCCCCACACATGAAATATGTACAAGTGACTGGGAATGTGTTATTCTCCCCTCACCCTTTGGTTGAAGGTCTAGTAGGTGCCTCAACCCTACATAGTTAAGATAGTCAATATTAATCATACATGCAATGTTGTTGTTTTACAATGTTTATGGCAAGCATCTATTGAAATATTCTTTTTTATATATGGCCTCATTCTCTTGATATCTTCATCATATGATGAACCCTAGCCTGCTTTTACATGCTTTTATTATATTGCCATCTTAGAATAGTTTAGTGAACGACCTGCTCCAAGCATTGCACCTTTGTCTTTGTCTTCTAATCGCTTGATTCCTTTTGATGATACCTCGTTTATCTCGATTGAGGCTATTAATTAGTACAAGGAACTTCTTCCTAGGAGTCCTTTTCCTTTTCGTGCCTTGATTGATCCATCTCTTAGGCATCAAGTGGTTATAGATCACGTCGTTAGGTTGCTTGCCGTTCACCACCTCTCTACCTTGGCCATTGAACATGATTGCTTTATTAATTCCTTGTCTAGCACTAAAGCAGTTCACGAGTTCTATGCTAATTTGCATTGGAACTATGAATCCCTCGTTCCCCCGCCAAATACTCAAGTAATCCTCACGTCGATGATCGCGGGAAAGCGTTTACAAATCTCCAAGGATATATTAAATGTCTTCTTTTCCAGAGATGAGGAAAACGACACCTAGCGTAAGGACTATGGCAAGTATTTCGACCTTTTGGACCCGGAAGGTTTCTACAAGCAAAATGAATTGACTCTCCCTGATATTCATCGTTACTTGAAGAAACCTGACGTTCCCTACAAGAAGAAGAGCACCCTTCATTCCTCCTCTCTTGACCTTAGGAAATGCATTCTAGCATTAGTGATCAACTGCAATATTCAATCGAAGAGAAATCAAACAGATATTGCAGAGAACACTGCCGTCATTATGTATTGCCTTTTAGAGAACATCAGTGTCAAGTGGGCCAGATATATTCTACACCACATGACCTTCTTTGATACTGGTAAGAACACCAAAGGCACCCACCCTCCCTACCCGGCTTTAATTTGTGGTTTATTTTAGTTCGCCACTGATAAATCCCTCTTTTCTGACTTTCATTACAAAGTAGCCAGAAAGGGTGTTTGTATCAGTGAGACCACAATTCAAAAGTCTGTGCCTTTGTTTGCCTCCTCTACCCCTGGTGCTTCTCCCTCTACCTCAACCTCTGCAACCCCTGCCTTCTCAGCCCGAGCTCCACCTCCTCAGCCTCCTCCTAGACCTAGACGTGCTTCGTTCTGTGTATCTAATGAAACCCTTATGGGGTACATGATGCACCAACAAGAATACAACCAACAGGTCCAGGAGCACCTGCATCAAGATTTGTGTTTTATCATGTCGACCATGAACCTATCCTGTACTTCACCCTACCCCACCTACCATCCATACCTAGGTAGTGATTATGCTTCATATGCATATACTCATTACTACCCTGCTCCTGAGCCTTCCACTACTGCTCCTCTACATCCACCTTTTGTTGCTGGTAGATCCGCTCCTGCCTACCTCCCGTTGCCTCCTGGCCCCCTGACCGCCTTGCTTGCTAGCCTTGGCAACTCTGCTCCATCCTTTCCTTAGGCCAATGAGCTTCACACTCTTGGTATGTCTTGCGCTAAGCAGAATGCTCGTTGGCCCGATCGCATTTTCGATGCTCCTATTGATGAGGAGATGCCTGACCAGGCTGACGATTCTAAGGCTGATGATGATGACAATGGTGATGGCGAGGATGCTTCTAATGATGGTGATGGTGATGGTGCTAGATCTGGTGATGAAGGAACTACTACTGCACCCTCTAATGGAGACGAGGACTATGAGCTAAGAGCTGATGATGATGATGTTGTTGATATGGATAGTTTATATGTTTAGCTTGTTTCTTAGTTTTTAGTCTATTATGCTGATCATATACATCTTTCTAGGCTATTTTGTATAAGAAACATCTAGGCACATTTATTTGAACTGTACTATTTTATCCTTTATTTTCATCGCTTCTTGGTTGTAGTTGTTTTCTTGGGAACATGCATCTGAGTTATAATATATGTGATGTGCACTCCTGCTATTTACTCTGATATATCTTTTTCGTTGGTGCCATCTTCTACCATATTTTGATTATGACTGAGATTGTATGTTGCTTTCATCTCTGTGTGCCATATGATTGCTTGCATGTATATCTGGTTGATTGTGTTTTGGAGAAGACCTATATTTTTTTCTCTTCTACCCCCCTACTTTTTGATAATGTCAAAAGGGGGAGAGATATTTTCAATGGTTTAAAACTCATTCATATTGTTATTCATTGTTATACTATTGCTTATTTTCTTATGATAACCTTTTCTTATTCATTTATTGTTTTATCATGTGACTTGCAAAGGATCACATAGTGCATATATGCTATGATTACTATGTGTAGATAGACTAACCATGTAGGTTAGAGGAAGCATAGATTGAGGGGGAGCAATTCACATTGTTCACATCTTGAATCCCCTTAATTCACAAGGCAAAGGTATAACTTCTATATCCTTTTCAATATGTTTGTGGAATGGTTTGTCATTGTCAAAAAGGGGGAGAATGTTGACCTAGAGGTTATGCATTGTCCATATTTTGATAATGAATTAACCATTCCATTCATATGTATCTAATATGTGTATTAAAGATTGATTTCAGATGTTAGGTACAAGAAAAGGATAAAAAATCCAAAGCCCTAGATTGGGTCATGTTCAAGTCAAAAGAGCTACAAGTGTGCAATTTTGGAAATCTATGTAAACGACCTTAGAACATTTTTGTAATCACTTGTAATGATGAATTGACTTGTAACTTAGTTGAGAAAATTGATTGGGACACTAAACACCAAGTTTTAATCACTTTAGATGTACTTTAGAAAATTGACCACATGCAGTCAATCAGTTGAGTTGCAAACTCGACCGATCCTCATAGATCAAATTTTTGAAGATATGATCGGTCGAGTTGTGGTTTCACAGAACTCGACTGATTGAGTACCTGACCAAATCGATCTTCATTGGTCAGTCAAGTTTTGCCAGGACAAACTCGACCGATGATTTGAATATCAACTTTGTCTTTTACTCTATCGGTCGAGTTACCTTTATTGAAACTCGACCGATTGCATTGTACGAAATTTGCAGAAAAAGCGATTGTAACCGTTGGTGTGTGTTTTGAGCAAAAATAGAGTCTTTGCTTTGAGCAAAAAATGGCTATTTTTGTATCTAAGTTTCCCACAACTTAAAGGGGCACCCTCAACTATAAATAGGACCTCTTGGAGTTCATTCCAAGGTTGCTCATTCACTACATTCTTGGTCCTAGCTTAGTTGAGAGTGTTCTAACACTTTGAGCCCATTTCTCTCTCTACCTTCAAGTCAAATTCGTGAGTATGAGTGAGATAGGTTCCTTTGTAAGAGAGCTGCTCCATGTATTGATGTAAAGCTCTCCTCTACCATCTTCCTACCCTCTTTCCTATCAAAGAAAAGGTTGAAGATATTATCCGAGTGAAGGAGAAGAGGTTGTTGTTCTTCAAGGTTGAAGAAGGCAAGGTGTTCCAGATATCTGAGTGAAGGAGATAGTCAAGGCAAGTGCTCAAGAAAGATAGGTGATCCCTTGAAGGCTGAAGACTTGAAGAAGAAGTGGGTAAGTCCATGTTGATGGATGAAGACTCCATGTTTCAAGTGGGTAAGCTCCTTCTATAGGTTGAAGATCTTTGCTTGAGGTACTAAACCCTTGGATGTATGGTTGTTGTGTTTTGTAATCTTATGATGGAATATAAGAGTACCAAGATTGTACATCCTAGAGATTAACCACCTCTAGGTAGTGGACTGACATTGTTCCTAGTCAGGACATGAAACCACTCTAAACGAACCTGTCCAAGTACTTTCTCTTCATTGTCTCTCATCCTTGATGTGCTTGCTAGCTAAGACATCAAATAAATTGTTTGATTAAATTTTTGTACTTAATATAGTTTGGTGGTCTAATCCTTTTTGTGAGAATTGTGAAGCTCTATTCACCCCCCCTCTAGAGCCCCTTATCCAACATCTTCGTCCTCTGTTTGGAAAGGTTCAACCAGTTGATAGAAGAGGAGGTCAGATTGGGAAATTGGAAACCAATGACTATCACTAGACAACAACTAAAATTCTCACACGTGTGCTTTGTGGATGACATCATTCTCTTTGCAGAAGCCATAGAGAAGCAAGTCAGAACCATTAAATGATGCCTCAAACTCTTTAGCAGGACATCAGGGCAATTCCTATCCCACGAGAAATCCCAAGTTTTCTTTTCAGCCGCCACTCCTAGAGCCACCCGTTCCCGTATCTGCAGATCCTTGAATATCAGAGAAACCATGGATTTGGGGATACACCTTGGCGTCCCTATTATCCACAAGAAGAAACGGAAGGCTCGCTTCAATTACCTCCTCGAGAAGATGCAATTACAATTCAGTAATTGGCAATGCCGGCTTCTCTCAATGGCAGGACGCGTCACTCTGGTGAAATCAATCCTTCTAAGTCCCAACCATGCTACACCATGCAAATGGCCCAATTGCCCCTCTCATGTTGTGATAAAATTGACCAAATGGTTCACAATTTCTTATGGAATGACTCTAATCCAAATAGAAGAATAAACCTTGTTGCGTGGAAGCATCTGATAAAACCTACGCATAGTAGTGGACTCAGTATCAAACAAGCAAGAGAATTTAACTTGGCACTGATTATGAAGAAGGCGTGGCAATTCCTTAACAAGGAGCCGGTGCCTTGGATTACTCTGATGCAAGCCAAATACTATACTCCATCATCCTCGTAGCTCCTCAGGATCTCACATATGAAAGAGAATTAGGAGTGCAATCCCCTTCTTACTGTCTATCTCGAGCAAGGCAGTAGCTTCAGGCCACGACATCTGTGTGTGGACAGATGAATGGGTAAGCGACAGTTATAGGCCAGTTCTAAACAATGGACGGCTTGTCCCAGAAGACCTGCAAGACTTGAAACTCTCGAGCTTAGCTTCTGATGACGGGCCTTGGGATACAGGCTTCTTAACCTATTGGTTCACAAAGGATACTACTGATGACATTCTCTGTATGCCGCCCCCAAGATCACAATATGGACTCTTCTGACTCTGCCTACAGACTGCTCAGGGACATTCCAAACCAGAATCCGCTTGAACACTACAAAATTCTATGGGATCTTCCGATTCCACACAGAGTGAAAACCCACCTCTTTCTCCTACATAAAGACAGACTTTTGACGAATGCGCTGAGGTACAAGAAGAGGCTCACCGACTCTAGTATTTGCACAAGATGCTCTCAAGAAGAAGAAACATCCCTCCACGCACTACGCGACTGTGTCGTGGCTAAAAGCACGTGGTCCAGGTTGCTACCACAAGAAGCGACTAATTTCTTCACTTCTCTCTCCCCGGTTCAGTGGTTAGGCTACAACTTGACCCTAAAGAAAGTGGAGAATTGGAAGGTCCTCTTTGCAATCACGTGCTGGCTCATCCGGAAGGACAGGAACTCCTTTATCTTTGAGCACCGAACTAAACCAGCCCCTGTCCTAGCTACACAATGCAAAGCAGAAACTGCAGCCATCATCCTTGCATACCAGAACCAGGTGAGGGAAAACGATACTCATCAAAGCCTACGCTGGAATCCTATCAAGATATCACAGGACATGTCGATTGTGAATGTGGATATAGCAGTCAACACTCGAAATAACCAGATGTCATACAGCGGGATCATAAGGGACTCCATCGGTCACTGGATAGCTGGGTCCTTAGCCACTATCAAAGGTTCCGATGCCATGAGAGGAGAACTCCATGCTATCCTTGAAGGACTCATTCAAGCCCAAACAAAAGGAATCCCCAAGTGCATACTCCTGAGCGACTCGTCCCTAGCAGTCAGTTGGATTAATAGTATGTCAGGTGTACCCTCAAAATACAAACTTCTTGTGGAAGGAATCAAAGATATATGGAAAACCATCCCTGTCGGAGCTATTATTCATGTCAAGCGGAACTGGAACAATCTAACGGACCAGCTGGCAAAGCACTGCCTGAAACAACCAACCTCTAGGGGTCGTCTACATGCATGCCCTCAGTTCCTGCATGATAGCTACTGCAGTGACTTTAGCAATTTCGTTTCCCTTTTTCAAGTAAGTCCAGTCTATAATCAGGCCCTCGCGGCAACCCTGTAGTCAAGGCTAAGCCTTGGGTGTTCTAAAAAAAAAGAGTAATTCATTAATCAATATATAAAACGTTTGGTTAATATTTTAAGTTTACTTATTTTATGTTGACGTGTGAAGTAGCTTAATTATGTGACGAAATATGAATATCT
This sequence comes from Alisma plantago-aquatica, assembly GCA_963693085.1. Classification (NCBI taxonomy): domain Eukaryota; kingdom Viridiplantae; phylum Streptophyta; class Magnoliopsida; order Alismatales; family Alismataceae; genus Alisma; species Alisma plantago-aquatica. Next base: position 5,384,804 of record OY856409.1, on the reverse strand, counting down.
CATAACATATGTTCATTTGTATGTTCAAATTTATGGACTCAGCTTGATTATATCTTGGATATCAACTTCCAGACCTGAAAGACATCCAAACGTGAAACTACTTCCTTTTTCATCGTAAGATCGGGTTACCATGGTGCATGCCAGCATCGGCATATATCTTTAACTAGGGTTGCTTGTTAAAATATGAGGTAACCGAGTATGCACATACGGTATCCTGCGTGAAAAGGTGTCTTTCACATACTAACATAAGATCATGCTTTTTAACTATTACCTGCAAATCCAATTTCGCAAAAATAGCTTCTTTGCAGCAGTTGTATTTATTGATTGGAACAATGGAACGAGTGACCGTTTAAGCATTCTGCTTTATTATCCTTTTAACGCGGCAACCACCTGTGCCGCTACTTCGGTTGCCGGAATTGTTGGGAGATCTATGAGCGCCGAATACAAAAGATGTCGCAGTGTTGATGTCCATGTCATCTTGTCTGCTTCTAATTAGATTCATCCATATCTTCTTCACTTGAAGTTATAGGGATACTGTAGGCTTCTACTGGAACCTCACTTTCATCTTTATTCTTACCGGAAATGTTGCCCTAGGGAATCCGATTTCAAGAGTTTTATAATCATCGCAAGTATTGGCATATTCGGCTAACCCATTATTTGGCTCATGTGTCTTTCCATCTTTCTTTGTTTCGTCTTCACTTCGCCGAAGACGGTGGCTTCTCCTTTTTCTTTATTATATTTTTAAAATACGGTACTTCCCTCTACTTCGAATGTCAATGAACAAGTTAAATGTTAGCAATTGTGGATCTATCATTGAGATGCAAATTTACCCCAGAAATTATCCCCAATGTAAGATGGGTATGACCACTTGACAATCTTGGCAAATAAATATAGTGTAATATACTATAGAAAGCCTTCCTTATATATAACTAACAATTATAATTGTAGACTAGAATTAATGTCCATGGTCCACGACAACATCCAATTGTAGGTGGTTCATGCCTATTGAATTCTCAATCACACATCAAATATAGCATGTCCACATTACTTTTTAGCCAGTTTATCTTTTGTTGTCACTCCAAATGTTTGATCACAATAAGTACTCCTTTCTTGTGAAGTACTTCGGAAATTGGGGCAAAAGTTTAACTAAAACCTGAAGTGTTTGCTCACTAATGACCTTGGCAAGCCGCTAGCACAAAACAACGGTCGCCTAAGACCACTGTGAATAGAAACACCCTTGAACTCATTGACATTGGCTTTCTAAGTGTTGCTAGAGAGATAGACAAGGTCTCCATCATTATAGTATAAAATTGTGGAGCTCAAACCATGTTCATATATGTAGTAGATCAATAGTGGAACTTCTCATCACAAGCGATCACCCTTGGTTGCTTGGTCGCCGTCCAACAACCACCAAAGGACGGCGAGTCCTGAAGCCAGGCCATTATCTATCAAAGCAGCCTGCTAATGACCTTTGAATCTCAAGTTAACTGATGCCCACGATGGTTGATCATGACCATCATGAGTTGGTAGCGACTAGAATCAAGTCATGTTGTTAAAGCCAACATCCAACTAGAGGGTTAATGTAAAAAATGTTCACATCACCATCGACACTAACCAAAATCATCTTCCATGCTTGCTAGCAAGCACACATAGATTAAAGGAAACAAACCTCTCAGGTAGTCTAAGCCCTCTAAACCACTTCTCATTGTTCACTAGAGACAATGGTCTTCATCATCGAAAAATACTTCAAACAATCTATGAAAGTCATTCAAGGCCATGAAAAGCACAACCAAGGAAAAAAGTATTGAGCTCATTCCTAGATGCCTACCTCTAAAGTCTCTCTTGTGATGCTAAATTGGCCACCATTCACTACTCAAATGCCAATACTGACTCATAGTTAGTGAGATCTATAGGTCATCAACAACCACCTATATTATGCCAACACTTATTTCTAGATGCTAAAGAAGTCATCTCCTAGTCACATGACTCAAGATCTACTAGCCATGTTAAGTCTTTGATGACTTCACATGTAGTTGACAAGGCCCATTAATAACATGTTTAGGGTTTATTACCTCAGGTGGCCACTTATATGAAAGGACAATAACTCCTCTATAGCTAAATATTATTTCTAGAATCGATGATTCCATTCTTAGTCAATCATGAGAGTGAAGAAACAACTACCACTACCTTCACCACCACTAATAGAGTAGGCATGCTTAACGCAACAGTCACACTAATTAACCTCCTTTATTAGAGTCCACAACCATCCATCTATCATCATCTCCCCTCCATCATTTATGATGGACCAAGAGGAGGTCATATATATGAGATCAAAATGAAGAAAAGGTGTCACATGGGTAGATTTGATGAGATCTATAAGTACTTGTCATATCTTGTTTTCTTCCCTTGTTCTTCTCTCCTTTTTCTAGTTTGTATCTATTACTTTCCTTTTTTGTTGGATCTTAGCCTTATCAATATGGGTGGATAGTACCCTTACTTTGGTTGGGTATGGTTTATGGGAGCCAACCATGTGCACATGCTAGATCTTTCCTAAATTTACTTACCCTGTATAATTTATCTTCTATCTGATAGCAATTACATTCATTCTTAACTACCATGTTATTTTTTTCTAATGCTTATTTACCTCGAGAGATTTTGATGGAAGTAGATATACATCAAGGATTAGTATAGTTTCATGCATGTTTTGGATCACTAGAGGCATAATTATCATACCTTTGTCAAATTTTCAATCTTTCATTTTGAGTGGGTTACATCTATGTGAACAAGAAAAGTAAAGTCCAGAATAAGGTACTTTTAGTATTGATAGGGAACACTTGTATATATGGACATGGGTTGTGGCCAATACCCATTTACACAATGTGGGAATAATCCCATATACACAAGGAATATACAGGGACATAAATAATAATAAATAAAGGGAATAATAAATGCTTATTATTCTAATACCCCCCTCAAGCTGATGCATAAATTTCATAGGCACCAAGCTTGTTACATAGAAATTTTACTCGACATCCATTGAGGGATTTTTTTGAAAAGATCAGCCACTTGAGATTCTGAACAAACTAGAATAAGTACAATTTGGTGGTCTTGTACCTTTTTCCGAATGAAATGACAATCAACTTCAATATGTTTGGTTCGTTCGTGAAAAACTGGGTTAGAGGCAATGTGGACATCAACTTGATAATCACACATGAGTTCCATTGCTTCAGACTGAATGAGTCCCAGTTCTACTAGGATATACTTGGTCCATAGGAGATCACTGGTTGCATGAGCCATTGCTCTGTATTCAGATTCAACACTAGATAGATCTACCACTATTTTTATTTTACCTTTCCAGGATATGAGATTGCCCCCACCCACAAAGACACAATATCCACAAATTGATCTGTGGTCTACGTTCCCAATCAACATCTAAGAATCCATGAACATTGAGATGTCCATGATTGGTGAATGATATACCTTTGCCGAGATTCTTCTTGAGATAGAGAAGAATCCTATTGACAACCTCCATATGAATACTACAGGGATTATCAATAAATTGACTAACCACACTGGTAGAAAAGGATATATCTGGACAAATGACAGTAAGATAATTTAATTTTCCAACTAGTCTTTTGTATCTCCATTGATCTTCAAGTGGCTCCCCCTCCTCCTTGTGCATCTTGACTTTGGGATCCATTGGAGTATCTACAAGCTTTTCTCCAAGCATACCCGTCTCTTCTAAAAGATCAAGAGTGTATTTCCTTTATGATATGACTATTCCATCATTAGATCTCGCAACTTCAATATCCATAAAACGTTTAGGAGGTCTAAATCTTAGTTTGAAGAAATTGTTTAAGCTTCAGGATACCCTACTGAACATCTCCAGTAATGACAATATCATCAACATAGCCAATAAGGAGAACACAACCTGAAGATCATTGCTAATGAAATACTGAATGATCAAGACCTGGCTGTAAAAGACTGAATTCAAGTAAAGCTTGACTAAATTTCGCGAACCAATATCTTGGAAACTGCCTGAGCCCATATAGAGAATTATGAAGATGACAAACTAGATGTGACTCCCATTGAGAAATGAACCCATTAGGTTTTTGCATATAGATTTATTCATACAAGTCCCCATGGAGAAAACCATTCTAAATATCAAGTTAGTGCAAAGGCCAAGAAAAATGAGCTTCTAGAGAAATAAAAAGACAAACATAGGACATTGTAGCAAAAAGAGAAAGTCTCAAGATAGTCTTGGCCGCATACTTGAGTGTATCATTTGTCTACCAAATGAGCCTTCAGATGATCAACAACATCAATAGAGCTGACTTGGACTGAGTAAACCCATCTACACCCAACAACAACCTTATCTGTTGGAGAAGGAACTAGAGTCCTTGTGTGATTCTGACGAAGAGCATTCATCTTATCTTCTATAGCATGATGCCATCCTAGGTGATTCATGGCAACAAATATAGAACTAGGAATGGAAATAGTAGTTATGCATGATAAGAAGACTTTATATGAGGGAGACAAATAGTCATATGAAATAAAGTTAGAAATGAGATGAAGAGTGCATGACCGTTTCACTTTCTGAATATCAATTGGTAGATCAAGGGAACTATTGTTTTTACCCAGAGCTCCATGTTGAGTGATGATTGAAGGAGGGTTGACATTTGCATTGTCTGATCCCTAATAATGGACGCTTGCATACGACATGTGTAAACATGAGTGATGGGAGATTTCTCTCCCTATGACATAGATGGAGAAGACTCTCACTGGATAGGAGGTGCAGGTGATGAGGTCTCAATGACAGTCACATGTAGAAGAGCTTCTTCAAGATCCAACTCTAATTGGAAATCTTCAAAGTATGGAGTGTCTGCAAAGAAGGTGACATCAGTTGAAACCAAAAAGGGTGATCAATTGGATCATAACACTGGCATCCTTTCTAAGTCTTAGAATAACCGAGGAAGACATACTTGGAAGCCTTTGGACTAAGTTTGTCACGATCTATCCCTATCAGCTAAATTGGACATTAGCTTATCCTTGATTTTGATGATGACACATATTTCATTCTTCTGGATCTAACTTTTCACTTAAGTATTTTAGGGTTCAAGGAGATCACACTCAATGGATAGATGAATTTAAAATGTTCAAATGATTGTATTTTCATGTTCGTACAACTTGTGATGATTGTTATAAGTGTATAATGTACAAGTACCTATAAACCATGTAAAATCAAGTGTTAGAATTTTTCTATCCACCTGAATCCTTAGTTAGGACCCCCCCTAGGGTCTAGAGTCATTATCTTATATTAGAAAACTCATTTGATAGGTTTTTTAAAAATTTGCACACCTATTTATAGTAAGTCATTCTACTGAGAAACTAGTCAATCGATACACCTCGATTAAAGATATTGTCGACTGAGAACCACCTTTATTGAGGATTCAGAGCATCAGAAGATTTTTTATATACTTATTCTCTAAGTCAAGTTCATTCGGAAATATTTTCGATCGATACACATCCAATCAAAAAATTAATGGACTGATCATTGATCGTTAACTTGTTTGAGAAAAATGTTCAAAGTAGAGACTAGCCATTAGATACGAGATTGTGCATTCACCACCCTCAGTTGAGCAAATCATCGACCAAACATGTTCAGTCAAAAATATTCTCGACCAAACTGGGTTCTGGAATGATTATTTAGAAATGACTAAATTAGCTGCTGCATCTAACTTAACTCGATATAACAACTATTTCTCGATCATGAACCCTCTAGAAACTTTCCTAAGGTACCCTAGCCACTTTCTATCCATTCTTATAAATAGAAGTGTCCTTAGGACACACAAGATACACTTGAGCAATCCTTGTAGAGTGAAAAAAAAACTAAATTATACTTTCGGTCTTCTTCCTTGAGCACTACGTTTGTATCCCATAGCTATAAAATCCTAGCCACCACCTAGCAACACCCATCCAAAGTGATTAGGAGGTCTAAATGCTTGATATAGGATCAAAAAACTATACTACATTGGTGTACTCTTCCCTCTTCCAATCTACTTTTCCAGTTGATGTGATTGTACTCCTTGACTACTCCAAGTGTGGGAGTCTGTCTGAGGGAGCTTGCTTGAAGTTACTTCCAGGTGTGAAGGCTACTCTAAGGTGATTGATGATACTTCAAGAAGGTGAAGGCTGCGTCAAGGTGATGGAGGTGGATCATCATCCTCTCCTTGGGTTCTCTTCCACGTCCCGATTAAGAAGAGGTGTAGGTGAAGTGATTGTATTTTATTGTAATTCCTTAAGAGGTAATAAAATTGATCACTTGCAAATCCTAATTGGAGATAATTCGGAAGTGGACTGATATCCTTCAATTCTAAGAGTGGAACCTCACTGAATTGCAAGTCTCCTCCTTGTGTCCATCTCTCTCCTACAATATTTTAAATTAATTTTAAAATTACTGAAAGCTCTATTTGCCCCCATCTAGATCATTCGATTGATATCAGAGCAGGTCTTCAATGAGCTCCCAAGAGTCTTGAAGCATGGGGGAAAACTTTCTTAGCAACCTCAAACTCAAAGGGACGTACATGATAAGGCCACAACTGTTTGATAGATCGAACTACACTTATTGGAAAAAGTGGATGCAATTCTACTTCTAAGGAATAAGCTTGGAGCTGTAGACAATGGTGACTCTTCCTTATGAGCTTCCAACTATTGAACATGATAAATGGGATCTGGAGACAGTAACAAGAGTTCAACTCAATGCCAAGGTCGTAAGAAATTTATTTTGTTTAATATCTGTTGGCGAGTTTAATCGCATATCTTCTTGTGAAACTGCTTATGAAATTTGGCATAAACTTTTGGTTACTCATGAAGGTACTATTCAAGTTATGAATACTAAAATCAATATGCTGAAGAAAAAGTTTGAACAATTATGTATCAAGCCTAATGAATATATAAGTGGGACGTATGCTAGATTTTCTTCTATCATCAACAATATAAATGCTTTGGGAAAGTACATTAGTGAAGAGGCTCAAGTATCCAAGATAGTAAGATCATTGTCTCCAAAGTACAAGCCCAAGGTGACAACCATTGAAGAAGCCAATGACCTCAATAATTTGATGATGGAGCATGTAACATCCCTGACCAGGGTTATGTCTTAACCCTAGAAGTTTTTCTTAAGCAAGTCATTTATATTCTTGTATTTATCTTTTGAAAAGTAATTATGACCAAAGGAGAACTTATGTTTCAATTTTGGCCCTATTTGAATAATCTTGAAACAATGCTTTACCTGTATTGGACTAAAGTGCAATTTACCCATTTTAAGGGGTTACCTTGCAAATGTTACATGATAAATGTTCCTCAACTGTTATAGAATCATACAAATGAGAATGATGCTGAGGTATGGCTTGTGAAAACCTAAGTTCCAAGAAGGAGCTTGTTTGAGTAATGCTTGTGTATTGAACGCTAGTTTTGGTGTAATTTGCAAATTACCCAAAACCTAGGGTTGAATATGTAAAATACCACTTCAAAAGTGTCCATACTATTTCTTGGTATCATTTTAAGAAAATAAAAATAATGGGGCGTCTTGTTTGAATTACTTTTGAGGAGAGATAATCTTGATAATAAAATAATCAAGATTTAAGCATAATTGTAACCCTAATTTATTTTGTAGAAAACATAAATATATTAATTGAAGTGCCCATCAACTAAAAAGGCTTTGGTTGAAATACTATAGTGCAAGGACGTCCAAATGACTTGAGTTGCTCCAAAATATCCCAAGTAGGTGAAGAAATCCACTCACATTTGTTAATTAAAAAGTAATGTCCACTAAAAATGTATAATAGTATTATATTAATTAAGGTGCTTAAGTGGATTGCATTTAATTCAAGGATAAACAAGAGGATATTGAGGATGAAGGGAGTTGGCTTCGAAGGAAAGGAAGGGAGGGGTCATGTGGCAAAGATAACGGATGAAATTCCTTATACTTTCTCTCTCCTAGAAAATCAATCACATATATTCAATTTTCTCCTTACTTGAAAGGCCATTTTGCAAACCACTTTCTTTCTTTGCTTTGGCCGACAACCAAGGAGCTTAAGAGAAGGAGGAAAACGTTCCCCAAGCTGAAGGTAAGCTCCATGATCATCTTCAACCTTGAATTGATGGTTGAAACCGGATTTCAACATTGATTTCTTCTCTTTTTCCAACCAATGCTCAAACTTGGCCATCTTTTGCATCCAAAGAGTTGGAAATGAGCCTTGGCTAGTTGAAGGATCTTCATTCACCATTAGAGACATGAAGCTTGGAGCTTTGAAGCTACTTCGAAGGCGGTTTATATAACTTGAACACATCAACGTTGTTATTGATTTCAATTTCTCATCATATGTTGATCCTTTATGTTCTTCTTGAATAAATTGCTGAATTTATCATATGTATGGCAGTAGATATCAAAAGTCTAAAGCTTGATGATGATGACATCATCTTAGCACACACCTCAAGAAATATAAAAAGCAAATGATTTCACTTTTTTTGTTGGTCAAACGGTTTCAAAACCATTTAGTGACCAAATGGTTTCAAAACCGTTTAGAGGTGAAACAGTTTCAAAACCTTTTAGAGACCAAACAGTTTCAATAGACTCATGGTTCAATTGGTCTTACAATCCAATAACTTCAAACAATCAAATACAATTGATTTCAGAACCTTAGCTCAATTGGTTTCAAAACCCTAGATCAATTGATGTCAAAACCCTAATTGAGGCTCAATCAGTTTCAATTCTGACTTGACCAAACAGTTTCAAACTATTTGAGGAGTAAACGATCACAAACCTTTTGAGGACCAAACAATCTCAAACTGTTTGGGGTTAGTTAATATTTAAATCAAACGGTCCCAAACCGTTTAGGGTTAATCAATATTCAAATCAATTAAAGATCAAATAGTCTCAGACTGTTTGGAGGTCAAGTACCTCAAGATCGTTTGGTGGTCAAGCACCTCAAGACCATTTTGAGGTCAAGCACCTCAAGACCGTTTGGCGATCAAGCACCTCAATACCATTTGGAGGTCAAGCACCTCAAGACCATTTGGAGGTCAAGCACCTCAAGATCGTTTGGAGGTCAAGCACCTCAAGACCGTTTGGAGGTCAAGCACCTCAATACCGTTTGGAGGTACAAAAGGTTCAAGACCGTTTAGAGATTCAATTAAACCAAGACCATTTAAGGTCTAACTGTCTTCAAGACCGTTTGAAGGTCGAGTGACCTCAAGACTGTTTGAAGGGTCAATTGGTCCAAGACCGTTTGAAGGGTCAATTGGGCCAAGACCATTTGAAGGTCTAATTGGTTCAAATCATGTAATTACTAATAACCCCATAAGTGGTTGGAGGATATTTCAAGGATGATTCCAAAGAAAGTACCTTTAAAGTACTTAGGTGATTGGTATAATTAGAATGATTATTACTCAATTCCTATGAAAGTACTAAATTTAATACACCATAATAAGTGTAGGTGTATGTACTTAGTGAAAGTATAAGTCAATTAAATAATGTATGATGGTGATGTGTGTACCTAGTACATGGAACAATGATAAGTATGATTTAATACTTTAATAATGTTATGTGGTCCAAGATATGTGGAAGAACTGACTTAGGGTTTGGACTAATAAGGTAATCATAAAACCCTAATCAATGGAGATGAGAAACCCTAACCCTAATTTTGAGCCATGGGTTGAAAAACCCTAATTTCAGGTAATGGGATGAGAAACCTAAATTAATATATGTTGGGAAATCCTAACATAGGGTGATGATATGTGAAACCCTAATATAGGGTGATGTTATGTGAAACCCCAACATAGGGTGATGTTATGTGAAACCCTAATATAGGGTGATGTTATGTGAAACCCCAACATAGGGTGATGTTATGTGAAACCCTAATATAGGGTGATGTCATGTGAAACCCCAACATAGGGTGATGTTATGTGAAACCCTAATATAGGGTGATTTCAAGTGAAACCCCAACATAGGGTGATGTTATGTAAAACCCTAATTGATAAAGATGGGAAACCCTATTCCTAATAATGGAATAGTGACTAATATATTGTTAGGTGAAACACCTAAAGTGGTTGATAATGGATAACCTTATATCAATAATGCCTTAATCCGAGATGAGTCCATATCATTGATAATGGTTGAATAATTCAAATGAGTGACTTATGACCAATACATTACATGAATAATGTGATGAGCTAGTGCATAAAGTATTAGGATGGGAATTATCCTAATACAAGATAAGTTGATGAACTTAAGTAAGTTAAAAGTGATGAGGGAAGTGATACATTAAGACATGATAGATATCACATCTAACACCTCAAGGTTGATACACCTTGATGTACCCTAAATCTAATATACTTGGATGAATAACACATGAAGTGTGTCAAGTCAATTGTCACATTGAGATGTAATGCACTTTGATAAGTGTAGGCTAACAAACCTTAAGTAAAGGTTAAGCCAAGTTAATAAAGTATGATGTAATCATATTCTGGTAAACATGAGAGAGAAACTCATATCTTGTGTTGATAATTTATTTAATGATAAATGATGACAATAAATAAGTATGATTGAATACTTATGATATCAATGTTGGCTCCTAGATGCATGGAGAAATGAATTAGGGTTTGATCATTAAAAATACGATCTTGAAAACCTAAATGGTTAAAAATGGAAAACCCTAGCCCTAATAAAGGGTGATGATATGTAAGAGAAACACTAATTGATAAGAAAGGGAAACCCTAACCCTAAAGATGGGAAGGTTGTAATTCATTTGTTACATAAGCCTTGTAAGGCATGTTAAATACTTGAATAAAAGTATAATGTGCAATGGCCTTGTGAGCCATGTGAATAAGTTGTTACCTAGTGAGAGGTGACAAGATGTGCAATGGCCTTGTGAGCCATGTGAATAAGTTGTTACCTAGTGAGAGGTGACAAGATGTGCAATGACCTTGTGAGCTATGTGAATAAGTTGTTACCTAGTGAGAGGTGACAAGATGTAATGGCCTTGTGAGCCATGTAGTAATTTGTTGCCTAGTGAGAGGTGATAAGATACTTAATGGGCCTTGTGAGCCATGTGAGATGCTTGTATAACAAGTATCATGCATACCTTAGTCAGATGACCTAGAGGTAAAAGTTATCTGATAAGTGGTAAACTTGTATAGTGATTAACTAAGGGTTTGAATACCCAGATCTAATAAACATGATGATAGTGTTGTTGAGGGATGTGAATTCCCGGTAATGAGATAAGGGATTGAGATCCCAATGTTTTATAAAATTTTGAAAAGTACTTGATATATGTATTACACTTTCCCTTGTAGCATTTGTCATAATAATTTATGTTTAAAAACCTGATTGATGCTAAAAGAATATGGTAATAAGCTTAATTAATCAAGTTGAATCTTATCATGTAGTACCCTAACCATAGATCCATTAGCGTCAGGATTTGCTGAATGGTGAAACAGGTTGCTCCGTGGCATAACTCGGAGGTCATATTTTTGAATATGCGGGGGTGATTGGGCACAATATCCTTATTCCCTAATGGAGGAATTGATGTGAGATAAACATTAAATCCCTCAATCCTTCATTACATGTGCCAGGATGAATGTATCACGAATCTGCCGATGATGATTATTGCCAGATCGATGTGAGATAAACATGAAATCTCTCGATTGCGAAGAGGTTGCAGCCTCCACTGTAGCTCTATAACGAAGTTGCCAGTATACCCTGGAAAGCTATTTAGCTGAGACACTAGATGTCCTGCATGTGGTCTCGCACTGATTGAGACAGATGAGGTCATGGAGTCTGGCTCTTCCATTGACCTAGGTATGGAACCGATGCTTTACACCATCGTGGTCGGTTGGAGTATGAGCGGTATACCTCAACTCCTCATGGCATAAGTGTGATTGTAAAATGTAATCAGCTGTGTAGCATATTTGCTAAAGGATGAATTACAAAAATCATTGGTTGATGTTACATTGCTTATGGTATCCTAAATGGATAAATATTATACATGTTCTTCATATTCCTTATTAAAATGAACAGATTATTTACTGCTTTATCATTCATAGCTGTAATGCTTTAAAACGATGATATTTCTCTATTCTGCTTAATAATGATTGAATCCTATTGTTCAATAGAGATTCCTCTATTCAGTTTATTATTGTTTATCTGCAATAATAATGTTTCTGGTAGAGAGTTATATCTCTCACTAGGGAAATTCCAATTGTCTCACCCCCATGGGATCCAACCTTTTTAGGTAGATGAGGATGAGGAGGTAGAACCCATACAACATGGGAAGGACATCAGCATCAGGGACAACAGTAACATCCCATGTGGGGATACTGACTGCCGTGTTTTGTAGATAAGAGTCCTATGTGTCGTCTCTATACTCTTAGGTCCTTGGAGTCAGTACTTAGCGTTTTCATAATCAATCTGAGATTTTGTCTTGAATGCCTCGAGGTTTTGTGTTGCTCATGTGTAGACTTAATAGAGAAATTGATGTATGTAATCCCTGAGAAGAGATGGTACATAGTATGTATTTGTGGATCAGAATGTGCATGTAATACATTGGTTCTTGTTATTAAGAGTTTCCTGGAATTGGATCTTTTTGCAAAAGGTTTTAATTTTTAGCGATTGTTGTTAATCAACTGCTAATGTTTTCTTCCGCACTCATCATTATCCGATGTTGGAGGTTTGTCGCCATAATTTGGTGGTATCAGAGCATAAGGTTTGCTGAGTCTACAAAGACATAGGACTAAGGTGTTGAGTCTATTCTAGTGTCCTCTAGTATATCTTATAGTGACTTCTTCTCATGCAGAAGATAGAGTAAAGCTTAAAGATGTCTAGACTACTGAAGGAGTACACTGCTGAGAGCAATGTTGCTGCACCAACAGAAGGTGCAAGGGACCAAGCAAGTGAAGAATGACTGCCTGAGAACTCCCAAGATGATCCAGCTATGATAAGGAATCCTTCTTTTGATATCACTGCTGGGCAAGTTAGGACAACAATGATGCGTATAGTGGACCATATATTATCAATACAACCTAGATTACCAACCCCTAATGATGAAGTTTTGGACTCCAATAGGATACTTGATCAATATCAGCATGTTGAAGTAATAGAAGATGTTAAAAGAAATAGGTTACAACCCAAAATTAGGGTTTGCTACAGGTGTAGGAAACCTGGACATATAAGAAGAGATTGTCCAGAAAAGGATCATGAGGAAACAATTAAGAAAAAACCTATCCAAACCCAGGAACAGAGGACTAGTAGTTTCAAAATGGGAAAGTTTTTGGTACCCCCGATACAACCAATGTCTAGTGCACTAGGGAAATGGCTACCCAGAAAGGGTAAAGGACCTTTTATACCATATCAAGAGAATATAACCTATCACCAATGTAGACAAGTAGGACATCTAGCAAGGGATTGTCCAGTTGGAAACACAATGGTAACCCAACCACCGAGGCAGAGACATCAAGGTCACCAGAGGAAAAAGTTTTCTAGTGGCACTCGAGGACGTGGACAGACGTCCCAGACAGGATCAACTATATTAAATAACAAAGCACAAAGTCAACATCAGGAAATGACAAGATTCTATGAAAAGAATCAGCCTGAGGCAGTAAACAAACTATGAGATGAGGCATATCAGATGAAACAATTTCATTCTAATATATTATTTCACGATTTCATGTGTTAAATATAAGAAAGTAGTTGTTTTTGAGTTTACTTTGACTAATCATATAAGGACACAAGGAAGATGAGGACTTATATTTTACTCAGTATTCTTTTAAATGCTTTATAGTTTCTCTTATCTTTGTGAAAGATGATAAGTCCTATGTTTTAGATGATATGAAAAGTAAGGAACATGATAGTAAACAAAGTGCATACTACCTGATCTCAATCCTTGTATACCCTGGCTAGGTATATAATTATAGAAGATAAGGTGAGTATGGAACTCTTAGTTTGTTATCTTTCTGATTACTCTGATCAAGTAGTCATTCTGAGACAATCTAGTGAGCATAAAGAGACTAGAAATATGGCATGGATATTTTTATCACATCCTAAGTGCAAGAAAGAGGAATCTAAGATGATCTCAGATCAGTATGAGTTTATGAGGAAGTAAAAAGTATAATCCTCATAATAAATAGAATAAGAACAAGGGAGATGATCCCTATCTAATAAAGCCTGTGTGAATAGTAAAAGATCTTTTCCCATGATGTAGAAATGGGAAATGTGATGAAATCACAAAATGCTCATGAACAAGTTAGACAATAACAAAGAAATGAGTAATGACATGTAATCATCCTTATAATTCCTATGCTGATAGTAAGGAACCTAGTATGAAATAAGAGTAAATGACTCATGAACAATTGAAAGTTCATGCTATATTTAGAGGAGATGATAATCCCTTCTCTTTGATAAACAACCCTGGGTGATGATGAGGTGGTAAGAGGAATATGTTTCTTTGTGTTCTTTACTTTTAGGGACATGGCAATCAAGTGAGTACTATGACACTTGATGTGTATGGATTAGAAATAATTCAATAATGGATACTTAGAAAAGTATCAGTTCATCTTGGACTCTGGCTCTAAGATAAAGATGTGTAACAAATAATGTTCCAAAGATGAAAGAAAGATCCTTTTATTTGTGTGGCTCTAGTAATAACAACAGAGAGATGGAAATGATGAGGATGTGATGTGTTTTGACACATGTGATGGATACCAAAGTAAGGGATTATGGTATATGAGAAATACCAGGTGGTATGGAAAAGTAAAAGCATAACTCCTAATTAGATGACTTATGTTGGTTATCTGGAATGGCCAACTGTGAAATCAATCTAATTACATAAAATAGTACGGACATCATGTGCTAGGGTTTTATGCTCTACATAAACATAACATCGATAAGAATGCACTAATTGAAGGAACAATTGTAGAATCTTTGTGGGAAAAGCTTATCAAGCTAAAAATAATTCTTTAGAACACCCCTATCTAGATTTGTTGAGGTAATGTATACATAACATCTAGAGATACCTCTAAGATAAATTCTTAATTGATAAATAACCTCCCCTTATGACAAGATAATGTACAACAGATGAGATAGTTGGTACAAATAGTAAGAAAGTTTAGTGTTGTGTCAGCAGATTAGATGACACAACAGATGTATGAAGAGACTTGTAGTCACAAGTGGGTGACAAAATGTAACTCTGGTCTTTCCTTGAAAGTAAAATGCTTAACTAAATGAGGAATATGGAAGACTCCTCAGAATTAAAAATCATTTCACATAAAGTTATAAGTTGAGAAAGGTGATAAATCAGTGATGTTTGACACCTGAATTAAATGAGGTATGTATAATGTATCTCTAACTAAGAAAAGTGTTACCTGACACAGAGTTGACTCTACAGTCAATAATGAAAAGAAACAGTAGAGTATGTGTCATGTATGACAGGTTTTATGATAACCCTATATGGAAGGATTTTGTGATGATCAATGTTCTATGGAATCTCCATGACATTAAGATGTTAGGTGGAGGCTTGATGATATGATGAATAAATAATATCTGTCTTCCTTTACCTGGGATTTCGGGGATGAAATCCTTGTTAGGGGTTTATAATTGTAACATCCCTGACCTGGGTTATGTCTTAACCCTAGAAGTTTTTCTTAAGTAAGTCATTTATATTTTTGTCTTTATCTTTTGAAAAGTAATTATGACCAAAGGAGAACTTATGTTTCAATTTCGGCCCTATTTGAATAATGTTGAAATAATGTTTTACCTATTTTGGACTAAAGTGCAATTTACCCAATTTAAGGGGTTACCTTGTAAATGTTACATGATAAATGTTCCTCAACTGTTATAGCATCATAAGAATGAGAATGATGCTGAGGTATGGCTTTTGAAATCCTAAGTTCCAAGAAGGAGCTTGTTTGAGAAATGCTTGTGTATTGAACACTAGTTTTGGTGTAATTTGCAAATTACCCAAAACCTAGGGTTGAATATGTAAAATAACACTTCAAAAGTGTCCCTACTGTTTATTGGTATCATTTGGAGAAAGTAAAAAGAATGGGGCGTCTTGTTTGAATTACTTTTGAGGAGAGATAATCTTGATAATAAAATAATCAAGATTTAAGCATAATTGAAACCCTAATTTATTTTGTAGCAAAAATAAATATATTAATTGAAGTGCCCATCAACTAAAAAGGATGTTGTTGAAATCCTATAGTGAAAGTACGTCCAAATGACTTGAGTTGCACCAAAATATCCCAAGTAGGTGAAGAAATCCACTCACATTTGTTAATTAAAAAGTAATGTCCACTAAAAATGGATAATAGTATTATATTAATTAAGGTGCTTAAGTGGATTGCTTTTAATTCAAGGATAAATGAGAGGATATTGAGGATGAAGGGAGTTGGCTTCGGAGGAAAGGAAGGGAGGGGTCATGTGGCAAAGATAATGGATGAAGTTCCTACTACTTTCTCTCTCCTAGAAAATCAATCACATATATTCAATTTTCTCCTTACTTGAAAGGCCATTTTGCAAACCACTTTCTTTCTTTGCTTTGGCCGATGACCAAGGAGCTTAAGAGCAGGAGGAAAACATTCCCCAAGGTGAAGGTAAGCTCCATGATCATCTTCAACCTTGAATTGATGGTTGAATCCAGATTTCAACATTGATTTCTTCTCTTTTTCCAACCAATGCTCAACCTTGGCCATCTTTTGCATCCAAAGAGTTGGAAATGAGCCTTGGCTAGTTGAAGGATCTTCATTCACCATTAGAGATGTGAATCTTGGAGATTTGAAGCTACTTTTAAGGCGGGTTATATAACTTGAACCCATCAACGTTGTTATTGATTTCAATTTCTCATCATATGTTGATCCATTATGTTCTTCTTGAATAAGTTGCTGAATTTATCATATGTATGGCAGTAGAAATCGAAGGTCTCAAGATTTATGATGATGACATCATCTTAGCAAACACCTCAAGAAATATCAAAAGCAAACGATTTCACTTTTGTTGTTGGTCAAATGGTTTCAAAACCGTTTAGGGACCAAACGGTTTCAAAACCGTTTAGAGGTGAAACAGTTTCAATACCGTTTAGAGACCAAACAGTTTCAATAGACTCATGATTCAATTGGTATGAGAATCTAATAACTTCAAACAATCAAATACAATTGATTTCAGAACCTTAGCTCAATTAGTTTCAAAACCCTAGATCAATTGATGTCAAAACCCTAATTGAGGTTCAATCAGTTTCAATTCTAATTTGACCAAACGGTTTCAAACTATTTGAGGACTAAACGATCTCAAACTGTTTGAGGACCAAACGGTCTCAAACTGTTTGGGGTTAATTAATATTTAAATCAAACGGTCCCAAACCATTTAGGGTTAATCAATATTCAAATCAATATAAGATCAAATAGTCTCAGACCGTTTGGAGGTCAAGTACCTCAAGACCGTTTGGAGGTAAAGCACCTCAAGACCATTTGGAGGTCAAGAACCTCAAGACCATTTGGCGGTCAAGCACCTCAAGACCGTTTGGAGGTCAAGTACCTCAAGACCATTTGGAGGTCAAGCACCTCAAGACCGTTTGGAGGTCAAGTACCTCAAGACCGTTTGGTGGTCAAGCACTTCAAGACCGTTTGGAGGTCAAGCACCTCAAGACCGTTTGGAGGTACAAAAGGTTCAAGACCAACCGGAGATTCAATTGGACCAAGACCATTTAAGGTCTAACGGTCTTCAAGACCGTTTGAAGGACAAGTGACCTCAAGACCGTTTGAAGGGTCAATTGGTCCAAGACCGTTTGAAGGGTCAATTGGTCCAAGACCGTTTGAAGGTCTAATTGGTTCAAATCATGTAATTACTAATAAACCCATAAGTGGTTGGAGGTTATTTCAAGGATGATTCCAAAGAAATTACCTTTAAAGTACTTAGGTGATTGGTATAATTAGAATGATTATTACTCAATGCCTTTGAAAGTACTAAATTCAAAACACCATAATAAATGTAGGTGTATGTACTTAGTGAAAGGATAACTTAATTAAATAATTTATTATGGTGATGTGTGTACCTAGTACATGGAACAATGATAAGTATGATTTAATAATTTAATAATGTTATGTGGTCCAAGATATGTGGAAGAACTGACTTAGGGTTTGGACTAATAAGGTAATCATAAAACCCTAATCAATGGAGATGAGAAACCCTAACCCTAATTTTGAGCCATGGGTTGAAAAACCCTAATTTCAGGTAATGGGATGAGAAACCTAAATTAATATATGTTGGGAAATCCTAACATAGGGTGATGATATGTGAAACCCTAATATAGGGTGATGTTATGTGAAACCCCAACATAGGGTGATGTTATGTGAAACCCTAATATAGGGTGATGTTATGTGAAACCCCAACATAGGGTGATGTTATGTGAAACCCTAATATAGGGTGATGTCATGTGAAACCCCAACATAGGGTGATGTTATGTGAAACCCTAATATAGGGTGATTTCAAGTGAAACCCCAACATAGGGTGATGTTATGTAAAACCCTAATTGATAAAGATGGGAAACCCTATTCCTAATAATGGAATAGTGACTAATATATTGTTAGGTGAAACACCTAAAGTGGTTGATAATGGATAACCTTATATCAATAATGCCTTAATCCGAGATGAGTCCATATCATTGATAATGGTTGAATAATTCAAATGAGTGACTTATGACCAATACATTACATGAATAATGTGATGAGCTAGTGCATAAAGTATTAGGATGGGAATTATCCTAATACAAGATAAGTTGATGAACTTAAGTAAGTTAAAAGTGATGAGGGAAGTGATACATTAAGACATGATAGATATCACATCTAACACCTCAAGGTTGATACACCTTGATGTACCCTAAATCTAATATACTTGGATGAATAACACATGAAGTGTGTCAAGTCAATTGTCACATTGAGATGTAATGCACTTTGATAAGTGTAGGCTAACAAACCTTAAGTAAAGGTTAAGCCAAGTTAATAAAGTATGATGTAATCATATTCTGGTAAAGATGAGAGAGAAACTCATATCTTGTGTTGATAATTCATTTAATGATAAATGATGAGAATAAAAGTATGATTGAATACTTATGATATCAATGTTGGCTCCTAGATGTGTGGAACAATGAATTAGGGTTTGATCATTAAAAATACGATATTGAAAACTTAAATTGTTGAAAATGGAAAACCCTAATCCTATTAAAGGGTGATGATATGTAAGATAAACCCTAATTGATAAAAAAGGGAAACCCTAACCCTAATGATGGGAAGGTTGAATATCTTTTGTTGCATAAGCCTTATAAGGCATGTTAAATACTTGAATAAAAGTATAATGTGCAATGGCCTTGTGAGCCATGTGAATAAGTTGTTACCTAGTGAGTGGTGACAAGATGTGCAATGGCCTTGTGAGCCATGTGAATAAGTTGTTGTAACATACTGAATTTTGGTGTGTCAAATCTATTTTGAGCTATTATTCATAATTTCCCCTAAACTTGAACTCAATTTCAATTGGTCCTTATTTCCAACTTGTCTGAGATTATTTTGACCGATTATTGTATCCCTTGGTACAAACTAGCTTCCTTTTTGAACTTATTGTACCTAAAGAAATTATTTCTCCTTAAATTAAAAGAAAAATTGCAAATTAGCCCCATTTGTGTATCATTCTTCATACTTTGAAATTATCTAGTTCAATTGGATGCTTTGTGCTCCTCTACCCTATTAGATCTTACATTCTCCTTCTTTCTCATAAAGGCTTAGAATCAAGTTTAATAAATGTGTTGTCTATTGAATTTAAATATACGTATATATATGAATACTCATTTGCGCTAGATATATGAATAGAGGTGCTAACATTGGTAGATAATGGCTTACTAAAAAGTAAACGAAATGGTCAAATTTGCAATAGAATTGATTGTATCGCTTTGAAGTTACAAAGTTTTAATATAATTAGTAGGATAGTGGTTATTATTAAGAAACGTATTAAATACATTTATTTCTTAACAAGAGTCGTCTTCCCTTGCTAATATAATACTTATACATCAACAACGGCTGAGTCAGAGAGTCCAGTTTCCTTTGGACTTATGGACCACGAGTTAAAACGAGCCCCCTCGCGTTATTGCAGATTCCCCTCCCCCGCAGATTTCGGTTGCCTCCTCCCTTGCGTCTAGGGCGCCCCAGGCACCTGGTGCCTTCACAACGGCAAAACTGCCGCACCCTCGGCACTCTTTACTCCTCAGCCCCGTTTTGACTCCTCGGGTCCTCCTGCTACACTGACCTCTCCATTAAGGGCAACCGAAGGAAGAAACGGGTCGATCAGAAAGACCGCAGATGTAACGGCCGACGCGCCGTCCTCTCGACACAGCACTACCTGACTTGAGCCCGCCTCTATGAGCGCAAAACTTAGTGGTCGCACTCCCACATATATCCGGCTACCCTACCTGCTGAGGCATAGCGCCTCCTGTCCCCATCGTCTCCTCCTTGTCAACATAACCCAGCCACGACGATGCCCTACAGAGCACCGACATTTCCCGACGTCCAACTTCCTCGATCCCCCTTCCTCTACACGACGGGCTGTAGAACGCCACCTCACGTGTGTCAACAAATCCCAACCATCCCGCATCCTCCAGCGTCTCCCCCTCCGAGCTGCTGTACCCTGGTTACAGTGACAAGTGCCGATACCACCTGCCGGTGCGGTTGCAGCAAACCGCACTGCCCTGCCGTCTTTAGAGGAGAGTTGGTCGACGAAAACACAAGTCACCTCCTCGACCACCCAAGTGCCACCCTACGTACCTGTAACCTCGATCCCAAACCGCAACTCCGGCAGCTGCAATCTACTGCTCAGCAGCGCCACGATGCCAGTAGGGCACAACCCCAGATCTGACAACCGTGGGGAAGTCAGGCCGACCACCACCACCACTCAGTGGCTAGGGAAGAGGAGCGACTAGTAGGCTGGAGTGACGATCTCCAAAACAGAAGCAACAACCGAGTTCCTCCTAGTTCCCTGAGCAAGATACCGGCATAGCACCACCATCGACGAGAGGTACCTAACCTCCCCCTCATCTCTGTTTAATTCAATGAATATGGGTAATGAGGCTAGTACGGAACCTGTACATTAATTAGAAATCATAAACTATACTCCCTAATCGCTGGAGCTGCTAACAAATTTAGCTAAGATATAAATACATAAATGCATGTTCCTATGATTCGTATAGTCAAACCGTAGTGATGTATGCATATCAAGATCCCTACGTACTTTAGTCTTACCAAGTAAATATGAGTACATATACGACGTAGGTAATACAAGGGACAAAATGATCGACTATGTAGAAGGATAGAAGATAAATGAAAGTCCCATGGGTTAGGATCATATATATAATCATCCTCGATAAGGAAGTCCCGATATAGTGAATTATCTTTATCAACGAACCATACAATATAGTTTTTGCAACCTAACAAGGGAGGATAGAGATAATGATACAGATGATATGTGAAAGCTACATTTAGAACTATATCTTATTATAGTAGGCATATGAAGTAACTTGTACATAATCAAGATCTTGGTATATGACTAGTATACATAGAGGTATATCGGGTTAAATACTAGGTATTACTAGTAAGGGTAAGGAAGATAAACACATTTGAACCTAGTAGCAGAATACAATTATTTCATATACAATTAAGAGAGAGAATAATAAGTTAAGAACTAATCTATAGACAATGTGAACAAAACCAATTGAGTGTGTAAAATTGATTATATATATGACTTGGTTATGAATAAGGAGAATAAAAGAATCATAGAATGATAATAATACTAAATAGAAAAGATTGAACAAATAGTTGATTTCAAGCCAAGTGATAACACCCTTATATAAATTTGTAGATTCTTCTTGTTGGAGCCTTGTTATGATTGAGCAATCCATGGAGCTTTGAATAATTTGAGGTACTAGATTCTCTATTTAATTATTGAGTTATTTGGCTTCCCTCTTGAAATTTCATGTATACTTTTTGTTGGTGAACCCAATACTTTACATAAGCCATTTTTACCTCTTTGAAAGTTCACCACTTCATATTCATTATTGCTAAACATTGATAAATATTATGAAAAGAACTGGAATTGAATTCTTGGAGTTTTGACTCCCTGGACTTTGGTCCCTTTGGGCTTTGGCCCTTTAGAGCTTTGGCTCCTAGAGGTTGGGTACGTCCCGGTGCCCTGTGCACAAGTTGTAATGGATTAGTGGTCCCCCAGTATACTGGTTGAAATAGCAGGCTACCGTGTCGTTCACTCATAGATGATTGAACACATGTCATTGTACTCATTGAAAGAAATGATACGACAGTGCTTAATCCTAATATTTAAACTGATCATTTTGTTACAAATAATGTTGAATATTTTGATATCTTGGACTTTGAAAATTTGTATAATTATTAACATTGTCAATATCATGTTGAATATTTTTATCTATTGAACTTGGACAATTTTTGTAGAATTATTAATCTTGTCAATACCATCTTGAACTCTATGGAAATCATTGATACATGCTATTATCTTTTGGTTAAACTAAGTCCACCAAATACTCCCCTCCTAGAATTCATCTCATACCTGAATCATGTTTTGTACCTACTTTTTTTAATAGCTCAATGATTGGATTTAGTACCAGCTTTGCTGACCTTTATTTTCCCTTCCATGGGGTCCATGTGTGGTTTTGTTCCCTCAGGGAACTCATGGACAGGTGGAATGAAGATGATGTAGAAAAGACATGCAGGAGATGTCCTCTGTTGACTGAAGACTAGATAGGAATTATGTTTTTATTTTGTAGTCCTATGTATATTTTAACTTCTGCACTCTGATGTACAAGCATGATTGTAATAAAGATTGTTTATATTTTTGATACATTTTGTAAATATTTGATCGTAAAAGATCAGGTCTTTACAACATGGTATCAGAGCCATAAACAGTCGACACTCATGCACGTCTCATGGAAGTTAAGATTAAATAACTAGTATACCTAAAACTTAGGCAAATACTTTGCAACCAACCCTAGCTTTGGTAGCCTTATGTAGCTAAATGAAAATACTAACCTAGGTGAAATTAACTTTCATAAAGTCTCCTAACCCACCAGTTAGTGAAGAGGAAACATCCCCATATTAGCAGAGATGGGTTGAGGTGTCAGAAAATGTGAACGACTTAGTATTTGAAAAGGGGAATAGTGTGATTAGAAACCCTAACCTTGAAATTGTGAATCACTTTTTGATAGAATTCAACACACATCTTCCCTATACCATAACTAAACGATTGAGTCAAGCAGTTAGTATGGTGGATATTGGTCAGAGGTGATTGTGACTTAGTCATCGCATTGATTTTGGCCATTTTTAGTTTTACATCGAATTTTTTTTTCTCGATCAAAAAAGTTATTTTCTTTATAATACTATATGTACAAAGAAAATGATTTCATAAAGTTTTGTCAATGATTTCTCGAGCTAAGTCACAATCAAAGTAGTAGGAGAAAAACCTGAGAGTAGAAACGTAGAGTTACTAAGGATGCTACATTGTAACTGATATAGCTATTTAGATTTCTTTAAGGGATGGAGTATAGTACCTTATTAGGTCAATGACATATCGATTTCGGGGACGAAATCTAATATAAGGGATGGAGAGTTGTAACATACTGAAATTTGGTGTGTCAAATCTATTTTGAGCAATTATTCATAATTTCCCCTAAACTTGAACTCAATTTCAATTGGTCCTTATTTCCAACTTGTCTGAAATTATTTTGACTGATTATTGTATCCCTTGGTACAAACTAGCTTCCTTTTTGAACTTATTGTACCTAAAGAAATTATTTCTCCTTAAATTAAAAGAAAAATTGCAAATTAGCCCCATTTGTGTATCATTCTTCATACTTTGAAATTATCTAGTTCAATTGGATGCTTTGTGCTCCTCTACCCTATTAGATCTTACATTCTCCTTCTTTCTCATAAAGGCTTAGAATCAAGTTTAATAAATGTGTTGTCTATTGAATTTAAATATACGTATATATATGAATACTCATTTGCGCTAGATATATGAATAGAGGTGCTAAAATTGGTAGATAATGGCTTATTAAAAAGTAAACGGAATGGTCAAATTTGCAATAGAATTGATTATATCGATTTGAAGTTACAAAGTTTTAATATAATTAGTAGGATAGTGGTTATTATTAAGAAACATATTAAATACATTTATTTCTTAACAAGAGTCGTCTCTCTCCACTGCATACTAGCTATTACCGTGAAGGGTAATTTCCCTTGCTAATCTATACTACTATAAAAAGAGCGAGTTTGTTGTTTAAATTACATCTGATGCCATTTTCTTTTCCGAAAAATAATTCCAACCAATCAGAAACAAGGATTCAAAATCCCTGCATTCTCCTTGACCCTCTCTCTTCTGACGTTTTTTTTCTCTATTTTGTTCCGTTTTTATCCTAATTTCTCTCTCCTTCCAAAACCACCTCACATTCCCTCCACCCAACAACTTCACGTTCTCCAACCCCATCTCTCTTCCTTCCTCAACTACCCCACCCCCCTCTATACACACGCTCTCCCCACTCCTCACCTTCAAACCACATACTCTTCTCCCACGCCAAAATTTACTCTATTTCTTAACAAACTCATTCTCTCTCTCCGAGTCAAACAAATCCACTCTAACTCCACGCTTCCCTTCCTCTCTCACGACGTATTCCTCCCAAATCTCAACTGACTACATCCATAACAAACCATTATGTCTTTTATATTTATTTAATTTTATATGTTTTTCTTTTATGATAAAAGGACCGTTATCCTTTTTAGCAGTTATGAGATTATCATTATCTTTTTGGAAAGTTTTATTTTTTTATTTAATAATGTAAAATAAATATGTTCAATGGGGCACGTGCATATGCACGTGTGTGTTGCTAGTATAATACTTATACATCAGCAACGACTGAGTCAGAGAGTCCAGTTTCCTTTGGACTTATGGACCACGAGTTAAAACGAGCCCCCTCGCATTATTGCGGATTCCCCTCCCCGGCAGATTTCAGTTGCCTCCCCCCTTGCGTCTAGGGCGCCCCAAGCACCGGGTGCCTTCACAACGGCAAAACTGCCGCACCCTCGGCGCTCTTTACTCCTCAGCCCCATTTTGACTCCTCGGGTCCTCCTGCTACACTGACCTCTCCATTAAGGGCAACCGAAGGAAGAAACAGCTCGATCATGAAAGACCACAGATGCAACGGCCGACGCGCCATCCTCCCGACACAGCTCTACCTGACCTGAGCCCGCCTCTATGAGCGCAAAACTTAGTGGTCGCACTCCCACATATATCTGGCTACCCTACCTGCTGAGGCATAGCGCCTCCTGTCCCCATCGTCTCCTCCTTGTCAACATAACCCAGCCACGACGGCGCCCTACAGAGCACCGGCGTTTCCCGAAGTCCGAACTTCCTCGATCCCCCTTCCTCTACACGACGTGCTGTAGAACGCCACCTCACGTGTGTCAACAAATCCCAACCATCCCGCATCCTCCAGCATCTCCCCCTCCGCGCTGCTGTACCCTGGTTACAGCGACAAGCGCCGACACCACCTGCCGGTGCGGTTGCAGCAAACCACACTGCCCTGCCGTCTTTAGAGGAGAGTTGGTCGCCGAAAACACAAGTCACCTCCTCGACCACCCAAGTGCCACCCTACGTACCTGTAACCTCCATCCCAAACCGCAACTCCGGCAGCTGCAATCTACTGCTCAGCAGCGCCACGACGCCAGTAGGGCACAACCCCAGATCTGACAACCGTGGGGAAGTCAGGCCGACCACCACCACCACTCGGTGTCTAGGGAAGAGGAGTGACTAGTAGGCTGGAGTGACGATCTCCAGAACAGAAGCAGCAACTGAGTTCCTCCTAGTTCCCTGAGCAAGACACCGGCATAGCACCACCATCGACGAGAGGTACCTGACCTCCCCCTCGTCTCTATTTAATTCAATGAATATGGGTAATGAGGCTAGTACGGAACCTGTACATTAATTAGAAATCATAAACTATACTCCCTAATCGCTGGAGCTGCTAACAAATTTAGCTAAGATATAAACATGTAAATGAATGTTCCTATGATTTGTATAGTCAAACCGTAGTGATGTATGCATATCATGATCCCTACGTACTTTAGTATTACATAGTAAATATGAGTACATATACGACCTAGGTAATGCAGGGGACAAAATGATCGACTATGTAGAAGGATAGAAGATAAATGAAAGTCCCATGGGTTAGGATCATATATATAATCATCCTCGATAAGGAAGTCCCCATATAGTTAATTATCTTTATCAACAAACCATACAATATAGTTTTTGCAACCTAACAAGGGAGGATAGAGATAATGATAAGGATGATATGTGAAAGCTACGTTTAGAACTATATCTTATTATAGTAGGCATATGAAGTAACTTGTACATAATCAAGATCTAGGTATATGACTAGTATACATAGAGGTATATCGGGTTAAATACTAGGTATTACTAGTAAGGTTAAGGAAGATAAACACATTTGAACCTAGTAGCATAATACAATTATTTCATATACAATTAAGAGAGAGAATAATAAGTTAAGAACTAATCTATAGACAATGTGAATAAAACCAATTGAGTGTGTAAAATTGATTATATATATGACTTGGTTATGAATAAGGAGAATAAAAGAATCATAGAATGATAATAATACTAAATAGAAAAGATTGAACAAATAGTTGATTTCAAGCCAAGTGATAACACCCTTATATAAATTTGTAGATTCTTCTTCTTGGAGCCTTGTTATGATTGAGCAATCCATGGAGCTTTGAATAATTTGAGGTACTAGATTCTCTATTTAATTATTGAGTTATTTGGCTTCCCTCTTGAAATTTCATGTATACTTTTTGTTGGTGAACCCAATACTTTTCATAAGCCATTTCTACCTCTTTGAAAGTTCACCACTTCATATTCATTATTGCTAAACATTGATAAATATTATGAAAAGCACTGGAATTGAATTCTTGGAGTTTTGACTCCCTGGACTTTGGTCCCTTTGGGCTTTGGCCCTTTAGAGCTTTGGCTCCTAGAGGTGGGGTACGTCCCGCCGCCCTGTGCACAGGTTGTAATGGATTAGTGGTCCCCCAGTATACTGGTTGAAAAAGCAGGCTACCATGTCGTTCACTCATAGATGATTGAACACATGGCATTGTAGTCATTGAAAGATATGATATGACAGTGCTTAATCCTAATATTTAAACTGATCATTTTGTTACAAATAATGTTGAATATTTTGATATCTTGAACTTTGAAAATTTGTATAATTGTTAACATTGTCAATATCATGTTGAATATTTTTATCTATTGAACTTGGACAATTTTTGTAGAATTATTAATCTTGTCAATACCATCTTGAACTCTATGGAAATCATTGATACACGCTATTCTCTTTTGGTTAAACTATGTCCACCAAATAGTCCCCTCCTAGAATTCATCTCATAACTGAATCATGTTTTGTACCTACTTTTTTTAATAGCTCAATGATTGGATTTAGTACCAGCTTTGCTGACCTTTATTTTCCCTTCCATGGGGTCCATGTGTGGTTTTGTTCCCTCAGGGAACTCATGGACAGGTGGAATGAAGATGATGTAGAAAAGACATGCAGGAGATGTCCTATGTTGACGGAATACTAAATAGGACTTATGTTTTTATTTTGTAGTCCTATGTATATTTTAACTTCTGCACTCTGATGTACAAGCATGATTGTAATAAAGATTGTTTATATTTTTGATACATTTTGTAAATATTAGATTGTAAAAGATCATGTCTTTACAGTTGTTAACTAGTGAGAGGTGACAAGATGTTCAACGAACTTATGAGCCATGTGAATAAGTTGTTACCTAATGAGAGGTGACAAGATGTGCAATGGCCTTGTGAGCCATGCGAATAAGTTGTTACCTAGTGAGAGGTGACAAGATGTAATGGCCTGGTGAGCCATGTAATAATTTGTTGCCTAGAGAGAGGTGACAAGATAGTTAATGGGCCTTGTGAGCCATGTGAGATGCTTGTATAGAAAGTATCATGCATACCTTGGTCAGATGATCTGGAGGTAAAAGTTACATGTTAAGTAGTAAACTTATACAATGATTAACTAAGGGTTTGAATACCTAGATCTAATAAACATGATGATAGTGCTGTTGAGGGATGTGAATTCCCATTAATGAGATAAGGGATTGAGATCCCAATGTTTTATAAAGTTTTGAAAAGTGCTTGATAGATGTATTAAACTTTCCCTTGTAGCATTTGTCATAATAATTTATGTTTGAAAACTTGATTGATGCTAAACGAATATGGTAATACACTTAATTAATCAAGTTGAATCTTATCATGTAGTGCCCTGACCATATATCCATCCGCGTCAGGATTTGCTGAATGGTGAAACGGGTTGCTCCGCAGCATAACCCGGAGGGCATATTTTTGAATATGCGGGGGTGATTGGGCATAATATCCTTACACCCTAATGGAGGAATTGATGTGAGATAAACATGAAATCTCTCAATCCTTCCATATAGGTGTCGAGATGAATTTATCATGAATCTCCCGATGATGATTAATGCTGGATGAATGTGAGATAAACATGAAATCTCTCGATTGCGAAGAGAGTGTAGCCGCCGCTGTAGCTCTATAGAGAAGTTGCCAGTATACCCTAGAAAGCTATTTAGAAAAGACACTAGATGTCCTGCATGTGGTCTTGCACTGATCGAGACATATGAGGTCATGGAGTCCAGCTGTTCCATTTACCTTGGTATGGAACCGATGCTTTACGCCGTCGTGGTCAGTTGGAGTATGAGCAGTATACCACAACTCCTCAGAGCATAAGTGTGATTCTAAAATGTAATCATCCATGTAGCATATTTTCTTAAGGATGAATTACCGAAATCATTGGTTTATGTTACATTGCTTATGGTATCCTAAATGGATAGATATTATACATGTTCTTCATATTCCTTATTAAAATGAACATATGATTTACTGCTTTATCATTCATAGCTGTAATGCTTTAAAAAGATGATATTGCTCTATTCTTCTTATAATGATTGAATCCTGTTGTTCAAAAGAGATCCTCTGTTCAGTTTTTTACTGTTTATCTGTAATAATAATGTTTCTGGAGGAGAGTTATATCTCTCGCTGGGGCAATTTCAATTGTCTCACCCCCGTGGGATCCAAACTTTTTAGGTGGATGAGGACGAGGAGGTAGAACCCATACAACAGGGGTAGGCCATCATCATCAGGGACAACAATAACATCCCAGGTGGGGATACTGACTGCCATGTCTTGTAGATAAGAGTCCTATGTGTCTTCTCTGTACTCTCAGGTCCTTGGAGTCAGTACTTAGTGTTTTCATAATCGATTTGAGATTTTGGCTTGAATGTCTCGAGGTTTTGTGTTGCTCATGTGTAGACTTAACAGAGCAATTGATATATGTAATCCTCAAGAAGAGATGGTACATAGTATGTACTTGTAGGACAGAATCTACATGTAATACTTTGGTTCTTGTTATTAAGAGTTTCTTGGAATTGGATCTCTTTGCAAAAGGTTTTAATTTGTAGTGATTTTTTTTAATCCGCTGCTAATGTTTTCTTCCGCACTCATCATTATCTGTTGTTTGAGGTCTGTCACCACAGAGCATATCATTGGCAACCTTGAGATATATGAGGTCACCCTTAATTAAGAATAAAGAGTGGAGGCCGAACTCCAAAAGGGGAGAAGGAAGGATATCACATTAAAGGCTGCAACCAAAGCTCAATCAAATGTCATCACTCAAGAAAGTGATGAGACATGTGAGGGAGATTATGAATAGGATGCACTCATTCTAAATGGTAATAAATATAGAAGGTTTGAATCTAACAAAAATTCTAGTGCTTCTTCCTCTTCTTCCCTTAGGTGCTTTGAATGCGGCAAGAAGGGACATGTGAAGACTGAGTGTCTCAAAATCAAGAAGGGTAAGAAATCTTCTTTCAAGAAGAAGGACAATGGAGACAAAACCTACAAAGCAACTTGGGATGAGACAAGTAATGACAGTGAGAGTGGAGAGGAAGAAGTGGAATGTCTCATGGATAAGGAATATGAAGAAGAAGACTCAAATGAGGTAGATAATTTTTGAATTATCTAAAATTGATCTAGTTAATAGTCTTGAAGAAACTCATATTAAATATGTTGATTGAAAAAGAAAACTAAAAAGCTCTATAAAGTTAATGATGAGTTGCATGAAAAAATAGATTATCTTATTTTTGGAAATGAAAGTCTTAGTTCTAAAAAGGATGCTTTGAAAGCTACTATTGATGACTATAATGCCAAGTTGCTTTTTCTTAGAAAATAATAATGATCTTCTTTCTCAAGAAAAGGTTGAATTTCTTGCTATGATAAATGACTACCAAACTCAACCTATATCATGCACTCATTAGGATAATGATATCATTGTTAGAGAAAGAGATACCTTACTTCGAATATAGCTTAAGTATATCTAGATATTAGAAAGAAACTTGCTAAAATTGTTGAATTACATAAATATGTTGATAGTTTAAAGCATGATGATATCCTTGATAGAGTATTGGAAAGCACATGCATATAGGATGGGAGAAGGGGACTAGGCTATGTACCTAAAGAAAATTCCTATCAAAAGACTAGACCTAGAAAAATACAAGTTCCTAGAACCAAGACCATCTATGTGCCCAAGAATAATATAGCACATGTCCAAAATGTTGTGAAGAGAAACCAAATTGACTTTTTTTCATGTTACTACTGCCAACGTATTAGACATTGTTCATTCTCTTATGATTACAAGAAGAAGAAGGACATTGACATGGTTTGGGTTGCAAACCCCCAACCTAAAGATTTTGAGATACCTTGTTGAGATTTGACCTCAAATTCATTGTGAAATTCATATGTGTTAATCTCAACTGAAATGAGCTTTAGCATGTATATCTTTTTCTATTTGATTGTTTACTTGATTCATTCAAATTAAAATAACTAAAAATGATATATCTTTTTTACACTAGTAATGCTGCATTTATTAGAAATTTTCAAAATGGCCTCTCGATCAACCACGAACTCGAATGAGGGGCCTTCTGGTTAAGGTCAAGGTCGACTGAAAGTAAGTCTAACAGAACCGTTTTCTTGAAAATCAAATCATTTACATGTAAATAACATCAATATTTTCAATTTATAAAATGGTCATCATATTGATTCATTTTAAAAACTCAAAATGATAAAATATTTAAGGCATAGATATTAATGTTATTAACAAAAAGGACTACCACATGGGTACCAAAAACCTTCATATTTTGTAGGATTGGGTGGTTGATAATGGTTGCTCCAAGCATATGATCGAAAACAATGAAGCTTTTCATACACTTGAAGAAAAGAACAATGGAACTGTCACATTTGGAGATAATGCCAAAGGTAAAATCATTGGGATAGGTAATGTTGGTACAAATCTTCAAATAAAAAATGTGCTGCATGTGGATGGATTACATCACAACCTAATTAGTGTTAGTCAATTGTGTTATACTAGCAATGACATATTCTTTTAACAAAACTTGTTGCAAGTTGCTCATAAAAACAATAATGTTGTTTATGAAGAAATAAGAGTAGGAAATCTTTACATACTTAGACCTAATTCTATGCAAGCTATTATTGGAAAATGTATTATTGAAAATGATGAATCTTTATAATTTTAGCATATAAATCTAGGTCAAGAAAGCTCACATGTTATTAAAAATTGCTTAAATATGATCTTGTTCATGGTTTACCTAAACTTTCTTTTAATAAACCTAAAAATTGTAAACCATGTACTCTAGTCAAAGAAATTAAAAATTCTTTTAAATCCAAAGCTTTGCCTAGTACTACTAGACCATTAGATTTTATTCACATGGATTAATTTGGTCCCATGAGGACTAAATCTATTGGTGGTAAAAAATATTGTTTTGTCATTGTTGATGATTATAGTAGATATACTTGGGTGCATTTTCAACAAAATATGATACCATTAGAATGTTCATTTAATTTTTCTCTAAGATTGAGTAGAAACTACAAACAAAATATGCTTCATTAGGAGTGATCATGGGGGAGAGTTTGAAAACTATATCTTTAAAGAGTTTGTACATCTAAAGGGCATACACATAATTTTTCAGCTCCACACACCCCACAAAAAAACCATATAGTTGAGAGGAAAAATTGGTCCTTATAAGACATGGCTAGAACAATGCTACTTGAACATAATACACCTAAAAACGTTTGGACCAGAGCAGTAAATACAACATGCTAGGTCTTAAACTGTGTTTCAATTCGCTCTCATCTTAAGAAAATGCCTTATGAAATCATCTTTAACAAGAAATCTAGAGTTGACTACTTTCATACTTTTAGTACACCTGGCCATATCTTGAACACAAAGGATGATAGAGACAAATTCGACCCTAAGTCTCAAAAAGGATTTTTGTTGGGATATTTAACATCTAGCAAGGCATTTATGATTTACAACTCTTTTTCTAAGAAAATTGAGGAATTAATTCATATAACATTTCATGAAATTACAACTCAAAGTGCTACGAATGAAATTGAAAATGAAAACTTGAATGATATTACACACCAAATTGAGGATTTATCCATATTAACAAAAGATGATAAAAATTCAAAAATTGACTAAAATAATGATCAAAATAATGAGTCACATCAACCTATCACTAGGATAATCAAAGATCATCCACAAGGCCTAATCATAGGAAATCCTTTTGATAGAGTAAAAACCCGGTCATCATTTATAGATATTGCAAACATGGCCTATGTATCAATTGTTGATCCTAAAAAGATAAATAAATATGTAAAAGATGATTATTGGATAATTTCTATGCAAGAAGAGCTGAATCAATTCACTAAGAATAATGTATGGAATTTAGTCCCGAGACCTCAAGGCAAAACTATTATTGGAAAGAAATATAGGTTGGTTGCTCAAGGGTACAATCAACAAGAAGGGATAGACTTTGATGAGACTTATGCACCCATAGCTAGACTTGAGGCCATTCATATGTTATTAGCTCTAGTTGCCCATAAAGACATCAAACTTTTCCCAATGGATGTAAAAAGTGGTTTCTTAAATGGATTCATAGATTATGTTGCCCTACGACTTGGTTTTGAAATTCCAAACAAGCTTGATCTTGTCTATAAACTTAAGAAAGCTCTCGATGGTTTGAAATAAGAACCCTGAAATTGTACTTAAGAACTATCCCTTTGATAATGATTTCTCTATCAGAAAATCGGATTCCACACTATTTTTCAAATCATATAAATTGGATTTTCTAGTTGTTCAAATATATGTTGATGACATTATCTTTGGTGCTTCAAATGATTCCTTATGCACTCAATTAAGTGATATCATGCAAAAGAATTTGAAATGAGTCTTATGGGTGAATTGACATTCTTCCTTGGTTTTCAAATAAAACAAAAGCATGCTAGAATTTTTCTAATCCAAGAGAAATATACTAAGGAACTCTTAAAACAGTTTAACATGGAAAATTTCAAACATGTTACCACTCCTATGGCTACTTCTGCTAAAATTGACAAGGATGAAGATGGTGAACCCATTGATGATTGTTTATATAGAGGCATGATTGGTAGCATGCTATATGTGATTGCATCTAGACTAGATATTATGTTCTCCGTTGGACTTTGTGCTAGATTTCAATCGAACCCTATGTATTCTCATTTTCATGACGTCAAAAGAATTTAGAGATATCTTGTTGGAATTATAAATTTTGAGTTATGGTATCCAAAGGGTCAATCCATAGATTTGAAAGCTAATATTGATACTGACTATGTTGGTTGTTGTCTTGATTGAAATAGAATAAGTGGTGGTTGTTTCTTGCTAGGAAGATCCTTGGTTTCTTGGTTTATTAAGAAACAAAATTCGATTTCTTTATCTACCACTGAAGCTAAATACATGGTTGTACGATCATGTTGTGCTCAAGTGCTTTATATGCAACAAGTCTTGAGTGAGTATGATTTTGCATTTTCTTCTACATCTATTTTCTGTGATAATACTAGTGCAATAAACTTAATATCTGTCTTCATCATGTTGATAAAGAGGAACAATTGGAAGATATCTTTATCAAACCGCTGCCTTTGGATCAATTTCAATATATTCGAATGTAGTTACTCATTACTCTTCTAGAAAATGTTTAATTTGATATATTTGTTCAAGATTCTTGATTGTACTATTTGTATTATCATTGCCCATGATTTCTTGCTTATTGTGGCTTTCAGTAGACATTCACCTTTAATACTTTGTACTTGATTTGATATCTATATCTTAAAACATGGGTATCCCATTTAGGGGGAGTCATCTTGATTCACATATATGACTATATTTTTGAGATGACAAAGGGGGAGAAATAAAATTAAAGCAAAACATTTTCATTCCTTGAGTTTCATATTCTCTCGGGTTGACATAAATTTGATGCTAAATTTCTTTAAGAGGTGGATATCATACTCCATATCTCTCTAAGCATATTAGCACACATTTTTTTATGAAACTCAAGGATTTGTTCTTCTTAGGGATGAAACTCATTTTTACAATATTTTTCTTATATTTTATAAATGTTTGCCATCAGAAAAAAGGGGGAGATTTTTGGCTAAATTAGACATTTTCTTATCCTAAATTTTGATAATGACAAACATTTCATTCTTATGGATCTAACTTTTCACTTAAGTATTTCAGGGTTCAAGGAGATCACACTTAATCAATAGATGAAGTTAAAATGTTCAAATGGTTCTATTTTCATGTTTGTACAACTTGTAATGACTTGTATAAGTGTATAATGTACACGTAACAAGAAACCATGTAAAATAAAGTGCTAGATTTTTTTTTCTATACACCTATAACCCTTAGTTAGGACCCAACCTAGGGTCTAGAGTCATTATTTTTTATTAGAAAAATCATTAAATAGATTTTTCAAAAAATTGCTCACCTATTTAAAGTAAGTCATTTGGTCGAGAAACTAGTTAACCGAGACATTCTTAGTCAAAGACATTGTCGATCGAGAACCACCTCGGTCAAGGATTTAGAGCACTGGGATATTTTTTATATACTTATGCTCTGAGTAAAGTTCGGTTGAAAATATTGTTGACCAATACACTTTCAGTCGAAAAATTAATGGACTCGTAATTGATTGTTAAATCATTTGACCAAGAAGTTCAAAATACAGACTAGCCGTTAGAAATGAAATTTTGCATTCACCACACACGATTGAACAAATCCTCAACCAAGACATGGTAGGTCAAAAATATTCTCGACCGAACTAGGTTCTGGAATGATTTTCGAGAAATGACTAAATTAGTCATAGCACCTAACTTAACTTGACCATAATGGCTATTTCTCAACCATGAAACCTCAAGTCACCTTCCTAAGGTAAACTAGCAAATTGATATCCATTTGTATATATATAAGTCACCTTAGGACACCAAAGATACACAAGCTACACTTAAGGAATCCTTCTAGAGAGTAAAACAACTAAATTATACTTGTCCTCTTCTTCCTTGAGCTCTAAGTTCGTGTCCCATAGATATAAGCTCCTAACCACCACCTACAAACGTCCATCCCAAGTGGTTAGGAGGTCTAAACACTTGATATAGGATCAAATCATTGTACTATATTGGTGTACTCTTACTTATTCCAATCTACTTCTCCAAGTTGATGTAATTGTGCTCCACGACTACTCTAATTGTGGGAGGCTATCTGAAGGAGCTTGCTCAGAGCTACTTCAAGGTGTGCAGGCTTCTCTAAGGTGATTGATGCTAATTCAAGGAGTTAAAGGCTACGTCAAGGTGGTGGAGGTGGATCCTCATCCTCTCATTGGGTTCTCTTCTGTGTCCCCATAAAGATGAGGTGTAGGTGAAGTGATTATATTTTATTAGAATTCCTTGAGAGGAAATAAAATTGATCACTTGCAAATCCCAATTGAAGATAATTGGGTAGTGGATTGATATATTTCGATTCAAAGGGTGGAAATACTATAAATTTTGAGTCTCCTCCATGTGTCCATCTCTCTTTTGCAATTTAAGTTTTAAATTAAATTTAAAATTACCAAAAGCTCTATTCACCCCCCTCTAGATCTTTCAGTCCCAACATTATGAACAAAACAAACACATCCAAAACCTTTTGAAGGAACAATATAAAATTGGTTTTCCAGGACATAAAATTTGAAATGGGACACATTTTCTTAAGGTGGACGATGACATGTGATTGATGATATATGTGGCAATGAGGACATCATCACCCCTAAATTCCTTGGGAACACTCGTATGCAAAAGAAGAGTACATGCAGTTTCAACGATGTGACCATTTTTTCTCTCGACTACCCCATTTTGTTGAGGTGTGTGAGGACACAATTATTGGTGTATAACTCCTTTAGAATAAAAAAATTGAGTAAGGGCATTAGGGAAATATTCTTTGGCATTATCTATCCAAAAAATATGAATACAGTGAGAGAATTGGGTTTCAATCTCATCAGAAAATTTCTTTATTACTGATTAAATCTTAAAGCTATCTTTCATCAAATAAAACTATGGTACTCTACAAAAATCATCAATGAAAGTGACAAAGTATTTTTGACCAAGTTCTGATGGAACCCAACACAGGACCCAAACATCAAAATGAATAATATCAAAATTTGACTGAGTAGTCATCTGATACCTAGATTTAAAGGTGGATTGATGATGCTTTCCTATCTGATGTGACTCACAATGGAGTGTTCTAAGATACATAGATGAGGGTGGAGAACCTAAAGTTTATCCAGGTACATGTGTCCAAGCCAACTATGGATTTGAGTAGGAGAAGCTACCACACACACCTTTGATGCAATACCAAGATAGTAGAGACCTACAAGTTCAAACCTACCACTAATCACCTTCTGCATCCAGAGGTCCTATATCACACAACCATCAGGGTTAAATGTAACTGAGGCTTGTAGAGAACATGTTCATTTTCTAATGGATAGTAGATTGAAATGAAACTTGGGGTAATGCTAATTGTAAGGTGAGTATATCTTTATGTTTGATAATCCATGTACCATGTACTGGAGCTTTGGATCCATTAGCAATGGTGACAGGTGGAAGAGGTGTTTTTGTGGTGGATAGATAGGATGCAAGATAGGTATTACCTATAATATGATCTATAACACCTTAATCAAGAATCCAAGAAGACAAAACCACATTGGAAGATTGAGATATGCATGCAATAGGTCCACCATGGTATTGCACAAAGGAATCCATTGAAGCAAATGAGGATGAGGTTTGTTGAGAAACATTGTACTGATAGAAATGATTATACTCCTCATCTATCATCCAAATCTGATATCTATTGTCCCCTAAAGCATCATCAATAGATGCCACATTTGCATTTGTGGTTTTGGGAGGATACACATGAAGTTAATAGCTACTTTCTTTGTAATGCCCCATCTTGCCACAATTATAACATTCTGGACATCCACATCCTCCTACAATCTTGCCTCGACAACCTCCTCATCCTCATCCATGAGTAGGAGGGCCAAAATTGATGTGACCCTTCATGGTAAAGACCATGGAAGATTTATTCAAGGTATAATGTAGAGCTTGTTCAATGAAGGTGCGTGAGACACACTGATATGGTTCTTCAAATTTGGGAAGGTCACACAACAAAAATTTGGCTACATACTCCTTTATATTCATGTCTAAGCCCAGTGAAGAATTTAATGACAACCATTTGATCCCTATTCTTTTAGAGCATGTTGAGGTCTGTTTTTAGTGAATAAAGAGAATGGAGATCTTCAGTGATGCGAGTTACCTCCTCAAAATATTGAGTTAGAATTTTTTCATCTTGATGAAAATTGTACAACTCCACAATCATCTTGTACATGTGGGAGATGTTTGACTCGTACATGAGATTAAGGTGATCCTAGACATATTTACATCTCTCAAAGTGACTGGTGAGATCTGCTTCTTGTGGCCCCATCGAATTAATCAAGATGGAAGAAGATTGGCATCAACTTGCTCCCATTGTTCTAGTGTGTTATTAGTAGGAGGATCTTCTGTGAGGTGTTTGTATTTTTCTTGCCCTTTGTAATATATTTTCACTGATCGACTCCATTGAGTGAAGTTATTTTCATTTATCTTTCGAGTAGTGATGACTTGATCTCGAATAAGGAGAGTAGTTGTTACTTCCTTCTTTTCTAACATGATGAAGATAAAAGGTAGAACATGACATTAGGTACCTTACATAGCATATGTGGAATAACAGTCGACATGTTTGAAGAAGGTAGAAATTTGAGAGGTGTCTTACATGGT
Organism: Alisma plantago-aquatica; assembly: GCA_963693085.1. NCBI lineage: Eukaryota > Viridiplantae > Streptophyta > Magnoliopsida > Alismatales > Alismataceae > Alisma > Alisma plantago-aquatica. The sequence goes on along the minus strand of OY856409.1, from coordinate 5,346,358 downwards.
GTGTATGGGAAAACACAAGATTTGTTTCAAAGAAATGGATAAATCCTTGGTTGTTGAAAACATGGCTTGTCGGTAATCGACACTACATGTATTATCATAGGCGTAACTTTTTCATGACATGTCGGTGATGGACATAACATGTGAGTTGTCAGGATGCAACACTACCTTCTTTTCAACACATTGTGTCGATGAGACACACGACGTGTGTCACACCGCCATCTTGAAAATCTTAGGTTTGCTTCCCCAGAAATCTGACCATGGAAGGATTTTCTTGGTGAGAAATCCTCCCAGGCGTAGATCTAACTACCACTATGACGGTGGTGAAGATTTTGGGAACGAGATGGAGGCCCTTGGCTGGTGATATCTCTAAAAATGATGTTTTGGAAGGTGGAGATGACTTCCTCTACCTGGAGATGGTTCCCAAGGTGGAGATGATATCAACGATGGAAGGAAAAAGGCTTCCAGGACATATATGACTTTTACGACAGAGAAGGAGATGTACTTCCATGATGGAGATGATTTCACAATGCAGAAGGAGAGACAGCCACAATGGAGGATCCTGGTGAAGATGATGTTTACACCGATAGAGATGACGACAATTGCTACTACAGAACACCCTCTCTAGAGAATCTAGGTATTACTGGATTTGATACTATGTGAATAAGAAAAGTAAAGTGTAGAATACGATACTTTTGGTGTTGACAGAGTAGACCTATATATATGGACACGGGTGGTGGAAAATACTTGTTTACACAATGTGGGACTAATCCCATAAACATAGGGAATATACATGAACATCAATAATAATGAATAAAGGGAATACTAAATTCTTATTATTCCAACATTTTCATGAATTTATATAATGCCCAATTTCACTCTATATCTTGATGCCTAGGGATGGAAACTGCCTCCATTTTCCTTAATTAAAGACCTATAAATAACCTCTAAAGAGCCCACACAACTCTGAAAACTTGACTCATCACTCAATTGCACCCAATGAATCCCTGAAACCTGCCCTTGACCTCCACTTGTAACCTCAAAAACTTGAAGCAAGGGATGAATCTCCAGAAATGGTGTCAAAAATTGATACAAATTTAGTGTGCATTCTCAACACAATTGTACACATCAAGTAGTAAAAGGACTCAAAGAGGCCTGAATGCCAATCTTAGGGAATTAGGTCAACTAGAAACTACTACCTAGAATAGACCAACTAGGCCTAAAAAAGAGTTAGTTGAGTGATTAAGCTAAGAACTAAAACTAAATAATAGAGAATAAAAATGGATTAAATCTTTATGGGATCTTTAGGATACCAGTTTCTCCACACTGTGACCGGTGTATATATTCTATCCAATTAACATGAGGTACCTTGATTCTTTGGATCAATCATCTATATCTTGCACTACCTACTCTCGTAGTGTAGTGCACTTCTTAACCTAATTACTAACACTCTCTTGCAGTGTTAATATAGAAAATTAAATGTTGTAGTCTCTCTCTACACAATATAACTCAAAGTGTTTATCCCTCTCTGTGCGACATATTATTGATGTTTTCGATAATGGTTTCTCTAACTATTAATTCCTCTCTTTAAGTAACTAACAGTCTAGCACATATTAATGGTGATCAAGCATGAATAAGGCAATGATGAACTTACATTTTCAAAATTCAAAGCAATGATTGTGTATATTAAATTGGAAATAAACATGCACAAAGTCTACACAAGGATAGTCCCAAGTCCTAAAGAATATGAGGGTTTGCCCCTCATGCCATAGATGAGATAAAAGGATGGGTTGGAGGAGAATAACAACATAGAAAATGTTAAAAACTCCTTGAGAAAGGTACAAGGTTGATTGCCTCTTAAGATTGCTACTACTAGACAATGTTTCAGTCGTCGACCTGCTCCTTAGAGGTGTCAAGATCAACCTTGCTCCATGTTTCCTTTTTTCCTATTCCTCTAGATCTGGTTTCTTATAAAATGAGTGATCCTCTCTCTATGGACGTCCTCTTAGGTTTTAACCATAGAGGCTAAAACCAAACTTATCCAATAAACTATCAAAAGTTGATTTTGTTAATTGCAATTGTCAGGAAAATCTAGATGCCATTAACTTAGAAATCAATTCCACAAAGTTGTCTTTTTACTTGAATAAGGATGGCTATATTGGTTTCACCGAGTTGCTCTTCAGTGGTACCTAGAATTTATTGAAGATTTCTAATCTTCTTGTAGGAGCCACCAAGTTGACCGTTTGTGGAAACAACTCACATTCTCAATGGTATTGTGCTTTGTCTTAGTGATATTGAGAAAAATTTTTGATGAAGCCTCCATTTCCTCCATGCCGGTGGTACCGACTTTCTTTAGTTTACACTTGATTTATCTATAGTGAAGTAAACAATGTATCAGGCAATAGTAAAATACAATAATTTCAAACCAAATACATAGAAATAAGATAGCCATCCTTATTCAAGTAAAAAGATGACTCTATCGAACTCACTTCCAAGATTTGTCACATTTTTGAGTCAACGTCATGAAAATTAATTTTAATAAAAGCCTAGTTTGAGATAAGAATTGAGAACCAATAAAATTATCTGCAAAAGGGCTTTTGATACTCCATTTGTGTTATGCAGATGATATGATCCTCTTGGCTCATGCCACCACCATCTAAACAAAGACTATCATCAAATTCTTGAAGAAATTCAGATTGGTGTTTGGACATGCTTCCAATGTTAATAAACTTGTATCTAGTTGGGCTAAAAGTGTCCTAGTGAAAATGAGAAGACAAATTTGCAGCATGAAAGGCTTCACCCAAACTAAGAATAAATGTGGTTAATCCAACCAGGGTCAATCATGATACTTATGAGGAGATTCTAAATAGTTTTTCATCCAGAATAAAGAAATTTCGATGAAATGCCTTTCCATGTCAAGTCAAGTTTGCCTTGTTAATTTGAATATGACAACCATTCAGAGATGTGTGATGCATATAACAATGATCCCATTGAAAAAATATGTTAGGTTTTACAACAACATAAAGGTCCTTCTTTTGGGAAGATAATCATAACGGAAATCCTCTTTCTCTTATGGCATGCAATGAAGTTATGAGTAACTAAAAATATGGCAATTTGAAATCAAGTCTATGAAAGACTAGGGCATGGCCCTCATTGCAAAACACAAGTGGGACCTAAAAATATAAAGAGACTCCTTTTGGTGCACCGATCTGAGTACCAAATTTAAAAAATAGGCAGTGATTCAACTTACTCTTCCAGACCAAGTTCAGTGATGATGATTTGCAAATAGTTTATTTGTGAGAATTATTACATGATCTTTGTTAGTTGAATAAACATAAATGTGTGGGAGAAGAACTGGTAATGCAATGATATTATGTGACAAAGACTTACAAAGAAAGCTACCCCAACTGAGTTAATAAACATTTAAATCTCCAACATGATGAATATGGTAAGCAAATGGGATGAAGACTTTCTCTCTGAATCGATGCCTAGTGAAATTTTAATAAGGTTCTATATATGAGCATACCGACTCTGGTAGATTCACTACTAAAAGTGCCTATGCAGTCAGCTGAGCTCAAAAGGACATTAGAGTTGTGGGAAATTGGGAGAGAATTTGGAAGACCAAGGTTTCTTCTAGGGTAAAGATGTTCATGTGGTTAGTACGGCACAAAGCCATTCTAACTAACAAATGCATATATACTTAGACAACAACTAACCAAGATGCATGATCAAGGAGTATTCAACCTTGAATGCTTTATGAGACTTTGCACATGTTGTACCTATTTGGAAGGGGTTTCTAGAAACTTATTTGTGTAGAATCTTATTCAGTGATACTGTAATTTGGAGATGGATGACAAACAACATAAATTCCTATCCTAATAACAACGATGAACATGATTGGATGCTGTAAAATATAGAAGGTTAGAAGCCTAGAGGAGTTTAAAAACTGGTAAAACAAGTCGTTCACCAGATCAATTTTATCAACAAGGAGGTTACTATTATGGAGGCTACTTGGCTTAATGAGGTTTGTATGGATGAATAGAAGGGAACCTATAGGTGGGAGAAACCACTAGAGGGACATATAAAAATAAACATTGATGCTACGTTTGAAAAGTAAAGATGGTCTCTTGTGGAGTGTTCTGCAGGAATGTAGGTGAGTGTGTTGGAGGAATAGGGATTAATATCAATGCCTACAGTGCACTTGAGGATAAACTATGGGACATTGATCTAGCCTTAGATATGGAAGAAGAATACAAAATGCAACACCTGACTATTGAAGCATATTCCTTACTAGATAGAAAGGCCATTGAATAGAGCCCAGAAGACAACCCCAAAATAGCAAGATGGGTCATGGTGGTTAAGAGGAAGATGAAGAAAAACTAGATTTGTACAAAATCCATCAACAAGGGAATCAAGTGCCTGATGTGTTCACAAAGCACCACCACAAAACCAAAAGTGGCATTCGTTACTATAGAAGACAACCAAAGGAGACCTTAGAGTTAGTTAGGTTTGAATCCTGTAATGGTAGTAGTAATACTAGATTTAGTTCTGTTCTAATATTATAGCATGTAATTATCTTGAACATTGTCTTGCAAGAGGAGGGCAAGATGAATAAACCTCTTGACTACCCCCTCCCTCAAGCAAAATTTGATCCATAAGAGCTATCTCAGGTTATTTAGGCAAAATATAGGTTAAAAAGCATGAAAAATGAATAATTTCTTATTTAAACATGAATAAATTAACCCATAATTTTGTAGTGATATCATGTGCATAAAACCTCCCCAAGCTTGAATATTGTTCATCCTCAAGCAAGATTGACTTGGATTTGGTTGAAACAAGAGAAAAAGAGAGATATATGTGAACTAGACCATTCAAACCATCTATTACTCAACAGAACCAAGCCACTCCTCTCCAATTATAGAGAAAACAACTACTATAAAACAACCAATCATGAAAAATATAGACATTGGTATTAGACTACTAAACATATAAATAAGCTGAAGTAGAGAAATAACATGGAAACTCCAAAATGTGTTGAGTGTTCCACAAGATTTCCTTATCTACACAACTCTGTCCAAAATATCATCTACATGGATGTAGTTCCCTGAATATGATTGATAGAAGGAACTCCATCTTGTTTGCGACCTACCATATAGAGTAGTGGGTGGATGAAGTGGGTTTCATGTAATAGAATTTATGCACAACCCAAGTCATTGATGCAAATAAAATAGAATGAGACATCTAAATAATGGATGCAATGACATTAAATGTGACATAAAGCCTACTGTTTCTGGTGGAATGACACATTTTTTGGATGCCTCATGCTAATGATAATTAAAGGTGGAAGTTGATGTAACACATAATTACACAATCTTATTCTTTTTACAAGAGAAAGATCATTCTTTTTCTTCTCTTTTTCTTTTGTTCTTTTCCTCTAATCTCCTTTATGCTTCTCTTTTTCTTATTCTTTCTTTGCAATCATTTATTAGCTAAACATGAATGATGTGTATGTTAGGGCTTTTTACAAAAATGCAGAAGGAATAATAATATGTACAACTTTCTTGCTCTCTTTGTAAGTAAAGATCTGAAAAATGTATATTATACCTCCATGAATTATGAACATTGTAAAATGCAACTATATACGTTTTTCTTCTAGAAACTAATCCTATATGAATTGTTCATGCACTTAATTTTTATTTTCTGATGCAAGGTAGAACTGTGTGCTTCCTATCATGCCATGTAATGCACTAAAAGAGGAAAAATTACTTCAATTATATAAAGTATGTGGTGGTGATGGAATGAAATGAAAGTGGATGAGATAATGTGACTAAGAGTTACATTCTTCCTAACCATGATGCTTCTCCTTTTAGTAACTGATATGTTAGGGTGATCCTATTGGATAAATTGGACATTATTATACCCTTTGTTTTTATGATGACAAACATTTCATTCTTGTGGATCTAACTTGTTATTTGAGTGTTTTAGGGATAAACAAATAAGGATGTGGATAGTTGAAGATCTAGATAAATTGGAAGATCAACATGCATAGATTACTTTTATTTTCATGAATGTACTCAAATGTAAAAACTTGTACAAGTACTTATATATCATGTAAATCAAGCGTTTGATCTTCCGTATCCACTCATAACACTTAGATAGATCTTCCCCTAAGATAGAAGCACAATTACACATTGATACAAATACTTAGTACATGGCTCAACACATTGAAATAGGGACGTTCTCGGTCGACAAAGTCCTCAATCGAGACACCCTCGGTCGACAATATTCTCGATAGAGAATAAACCCTACTAGCTGTTACACTAAGTTAGAAAAGTAGTTGGGAGTTGGAATCAAACGTTACAACACATTGACCTTAACCTTCCATTCGGTCGACAAAGAGCTTGACTGAGACAAGCTTGGTTGACAAACTTCTCGATCGAGAGAAGTTCTGGTATGCACTTTTCAACAACAAACAAGTAGCCGTTGCAATGTGATTTATGGACACATAACGTCTAGTTGATCACTAAGAACACCTTAGAAAGTGTCTAGAACGTCCCTAATCACTAGTAGGCCATTCCTATAAATAGGACATGCCTTAGGACACCCAAAGCACTAACTTGCAATCACTTGCAATCACTTGTGCATACAATTACACTTGAGATTCATTCTTTGTGAGCAACAAGATGAGCTATACTTACAATCTATTTCATTGAGATCTACATTAGTTTTCTATAGCCTAGTATCTCCTAGCCACCACACTACCATGTTCATTTATAGTGGATAGGAGATCAATACACTTGATATAGGATCAAAGTGTTGTACTCAATTGGTAACATTGTTTTTTTCTTCCAATCTTGTTCCTTCTATTGTATTTTGTTCTCCTTTTCTACTCCTAGGTTGGAGACTACGTAAAGGAGGTTGTTGGAGCTTCTTCAGGTGGTGAAGGTAGCTCGGTGGACTTAGGATTACTTCAAGAAGGCTGTCTCAATGGGAAGCTACTTCAAGAGGAAGGCTTCTTCAAGGGGGAGATTAAAGTTACTTTGAGGAAGGCTGCTTCAAGGTTGGTGGGACTACTTCTAGGTGAAGGCTATCCTAAGGGTTATGAAGGTAGTTGTATCTTATGTAACATCCTTGCGAGGTAATAAAATACAATTTCTTTCAAAATCCTGATTGGGAACAACCGGGTAGTTGACTTCCTCCCTTAGTATTTGCTAAGGGTGGAACCACTCTAAACACCTTGCCTCCTTCTCCAATATTTTTGTGGTTGTTTTCTTAAATAATTTTTAAAATTATCAAAAAACCCTATTCACCCCCTCTAGTGTTTTTCAATTGGTATTAGAGCAGGTCTTCAAGGAGCCTTATCAGGTCTTGAAGAGATGGGGGATGGTGTCTTCAACAACCTCTATGTGGAAGAGAAAAACATGAGCCAACAATCAACAAGCGATCAAGATCATAGATGGTGTTTTGAATGTGAAGCAAAGGGCCACACAACATTTCATTGTCCAAAGAGAAATTTCCACAAAGATAGAAGGGAACAATCATGTACTCATAAAGAAGACAAGGTATGCTATTTCATTGCAACAATCAATGAAGAAGAGGATGATGTAAGCTTATTTGATTTATCTAAAGAAGAGTTTGTTGCTAGAATAGAGGAATTGCATGATAAATATATTGATTGTAAAAAGAAACTAAAAAGAGTTACTAAAACTAATGAGGAGTTGTATGCTAAATTAAATGATCTTGTTTCTGAAAAAGAAAATATTATTTTTGAAAATTCTACCTTGAAATCATCATTTAATGATTGCAATACAAAGTTACTTACTCTAGAGACAAACTATAATCTTCTTTCTCAAGAAAAGGTTGATTTACTTGCTAAGTCGAATAATCTTCAAACTCAATCTATTTTATGCACTCACTTAGATTATGATGCCATTATAAAAGAAAGAGATAGTTTGTCATCTAACTTAGATCAAGCAAACTTAGAAATTAAAATGAGAATGAATGAAATTGCTAAGTTACAAAAGGAAATTAGTAGCTTGAAATACAATGGTATTCTTGATATGATCTTAAAAGATTCTTCTGCTCAGATTGGAAGGAGAGGACTAGGTTATATGCCCAAAGGTAAATCCTATCAAAAACCTAGAGTAAGAAGGACACAAGTACCCAAGACTAAATTCATGCATGTGCCTAAAGACAATCTAGATAAGAACATAAATGAAATTGATTGTATATGTTGTCATTACTGTTTGCATCTTGGACATTATTCATTTCCTTGCCCATACAAGAAAAAGGATGCTGATCTAGTTTGGATTCCAAAACCCCAAACGTAGAAATATTGAACTTGATTAGTTGCGATTTGACCTAAAACTTTGTTTTGATACTCAAAATTTCTGATCTCAAGTAAACTGAGCTTTAATTTGCATATTTCTATAATTGTATTGAATGTAATTTATGCTTCACTTGAAAATAGTTGCTGAAATAGAAACATTCTTGGTCAAATTAATCCTCGACTGAGATACTCTTCATTCGAGAAAATAGTCGACCAAAGTAGTTTGTGTCTCAAACCTGCACTTTCTGGAAAAACAATAACTTACTCAGTCGAGAAATTTGTCGACTGAGAACATTTTGGTCGAGAAACAATTTGACCGACTGAGGTTCTATAAAACCTGCTTAATTTATTTCAGTTTGCTATCAATTTGCTATTAATGTTGATTTAATCTGCAAATCAAGAATGAATCTTGGAGACAATTTTTGAAACATATTGATAATCTTGCATCATGACTTATTAAATGAAAGTATGCTTTGATTGTAACATTCTTATTGAACTTGTTACAAAACATGTTGATTGAAAACTTGTATACTTTTTGCAAATTGAAATTGGACATGCTTTCTTGCAAAAATGAATCATACAAATATAGCATAGATTGCAATTTCATATATTTTCAATTGTTATTTAAAAGGATATGATCTTATACATGGTTTGTCTAAAGTATTCTTTGGCCAATCTGAAAATTATGAACCATGTTGTTTTGAGAAAATTCATCAATAGAACTTATGGAATTGTTTCTATTGATTGAGAAAGATATTGTTTTTGTCATCAAGTTGTTTATGATGGCTCACAGTCTTGCAAATAGAGATGATGTTATACAATTTTGATCTAAGATTGAAAATCAAATACTCTGCTTGCAATTTTGTGAAATAAAACTTTACATGATAAATTGTTCTAAGTATTTAAATTATATAGGGGTTTCAAAGCTATTTATTACTCCCCTAGATGATGTCTTCCTTGATCTATGTGCTCCACACTCTTAAAATATATAAATTAATACAATCTCATATTTTTTTATGATTATTACTAAAAACAAGCTCAAACATCCTTCACAATGACCACTCATAGCAGTTCAATTAGTTTGCAAAAACCTCAACTGAGATTGTCTCTGTCAACAAGTTTGTCGATCGAGAGTCACTCGGCTGGTCCCCTTTCTCGACCGACACCCACTGAGTGTACTCTGCATATTCTAAGTCAGGAATAGCCTCGGTCGACAAAATGTTCGACCGAGAGCAACTTGGCGGACCCCCTATTCAACTAATATAATATGCAACTTTTGATAATATATTAATATAAAAAAAGAGGCACAACAATCACTTTTCAAAATGCCGACCGATCAACCATTGGCCCGACTGAGGGAGCGTCTGAAGAACTGACCATTGGGGCTCTCAGTCGACAAAATCGTTGACTGAGAATGGTTCTATTTTGCTATAAATAGAGCCCAAAATGGCCTCATTTCTCACCAATCCACATTCTCACTTCTCTAGCTCCCCTCTAGTGCTATCTTGTGCAAATTTTTAGCTATTCTCTATCACAATCTTTCTTTTCGTCTCTTCCATCTCATATCTTCAAGATGGCTTCCTCTTCTTTGCGTGGAACGAAGCAAGTTGTGGAAAAGAAAGGAAGGACAATCTCTCCGGCACTGACGGTCATCAACAACATTCCCTTTAACAACATTGCTACCAGAGATCGCTACCTCAAGCTATCCTCAAAGACCCCTCTTCCTTGACGGCCGGTGGACGTCAATGACTTCATCACCATCGTCAATTTAGATGAGATCTTTGAGGTGCAACTTCTTTCAGAATTCCTTACTCCATCCGTCTTCTCCTACTCCTCCCAAGCCGTAAATGAATTCTATGCCAATCTAACCACACATCCTGACCATGCTCATTCTTTTTCTTCTATGGTTAGTGGGTTTGATTTTCACTTTTTTGAGGAGGATTTTCTTAATATGTTAAACATAAATGTAGAAGAATATAAGGGGTTTATTGATCTAACCACTGGAAATCCTCTTAATAAGCTATCCCAAGATGACACCACCATTAGTTTGAGTGATATTAAGAAAACCATTTTTCTACCCAATACATCTTTCCATGAAGAAAGGGGTACCTATTATGCAATTAATTTAAAATTGGAAGCTAGGATAGTTAAACTAATTGTTTCCACCAACATTCATCCTAGAGAAAATAAATCAGAGGTACCTACCTTTCGCATGTATCTCATTTTTGCCATTCTAAATAGAATACCCATCAACTTTATTTGCCTTATTCTTAAGAACATGGTTGAGTTTTCTGGCAATCCTCCCTATGCCGACTTTTTTTGTGAAATTACCCAACACTGTCTTAAGAAAAGTATTGAGGACCTAGGTTTTAAATGTGATAGGAACCCCCAAAAGATCACTAGAAATACAGTCGAGAAGATGGGTATTGATTTTGGACATAAGAGGGCTAGGACTAAGGGCAAGCCATCCACCCAAGATATTCCTCCACCCCTCCTACTCCTATCCAACCCATTGATCACCTATGCAATAACCTTACCTACATAACTGGAGCTACCTATCATTTAGCAAGACAAATGGACTACACTCACCATGCTATGGCCTGCATCAACCAAAAAATGAAATCCCTCACTCCAAATGACCCTGAAAACTATCCTTATTCCCTCTATCCAGGTCCTCTCTACCCTTACAATCCAACTCACAACTACACTCAAGTTCCACCTCCACCATCACTTGACCTCTCCCACACCCAATTCTCACCAATGCAACTTCAAGATATTGCTGCCCACTTTCATTTTGATCATGTACCCACCTTCTTGGAAGCTTATTCCCTCACCAAGATAGGTGCACTTGACTGGTAGTCATTGGTGAAGTACTATGGTGTTGCTCCTTTCTTTGTAAAGGATCCTAAGGTTGATGACATTCTGCGATCTTTTCAGTGAGGTGTAATCATGTAGTCAGATGATTGTAATTACTTTGTTATGGAGTATCTTTCTTTTATGTACTTGAGCTTGTTGTTATCATGATACTAAAAAGTGATTACCTTGTGGCTTGCATTGGACATTTCTGATCTTTGTTTTTCAAATTTGAGTATCATATTGAGGGGGAGCATCATATTCAGGGGGAGTACTGATAATAATCTTAAATTATAATGATTGGCTATCTTTTTGAAATGACAAAGGGGGAGAAGTGATATAAATAAAAAAAAAATTATATAACTCAAAATCAAATGAGTTTCATAATCTCTTGGCTCCACCTAAAATGTCACTATATTCCTTAAAGAGTTGGATTCTATGTTACACATCTCTTTGGGAGTAACTAGCAAGAGAAAGACTACATCAAGTAAATCTCAAGTATGAAACTCATGTCATTTAAATTTCTTTGATTTATATTAGTAATGTTTGTCATCTTCAAAAAGGGAGAGATTGTTGGCTAAATTGGACATTATTATATCCTTTGTTTTGATGATGACAAACATTTCATTCTTGTGGATCTAACTTGTTATTTGAGTGTTTCAGGGATAAACAAATAAGGATGTGGATAGTTGAAGATCTAGAAAAATTGGAAGATCAACATGCTTAGATGACTTTTATTTTCATGAGTGTACTCAAATGTAAAAAATTGTACAAGTATATAATGTACAAGTACTTAGACATCATGTAAATCAAGCGTTAGATATTCCCTATCCACTCACAACACTTACATAGATCTTCCCCTAACATAGACGCACAATTACACATTGATACACACACTTAGTACATGGCTCAACACATTGAAATAGGGATTTTCTCTGTCGAAAAAGTCCTCGACCGAGACACCCTTCGTCGACAATATTCTCCACCGAGAATAAACCCTACTAGCCGTTACACTGAGTTAGCAAAGTAGTTGGGAGTTGGAATCGAACGTTACAACACATTGACCTTAACCTCCCATTCGGTCGACAAAGAGCTCGACTGAGACAAGTTCGATCAACAAACTTCTCGATCGAGAGAAGTTCTGGAATGCACTTTTCAGCAATAAACAACTAGCCATTACAATGCAATTTATGGACACATAACAACTAGTTGAGCACTAAGAACACCTTAGAAAGTGTCTATAACATCCCTAAGCACTAGTAGGCCATTCTTATAAATAGGACATGCCTTAGGACACCCAAAGCAGTAACTTGCAATCACTTGCAATCAGTTGTGCATACAATTACACTTGAGATTCATTCTTTGTGAGCAACAAGCTGAGCTATACTTGGAATTTGTTTCATTGAGCTCTACATTAGTATCCTATAGCCTAGTATCTCCTAGACACCACATTACCACATTCATCTATAGTGGATAGGAGATCAATATGCTTGATATAGGATCAAAGTGTTGTACTCAATTGGTAACATTATTTCTTTCTTCCAATCTTGCTCCTTCTATTGTATTTTGTTCTCCTTTGCTACTCCTAGGTTGGAGGCTGCAAAAAGGAGGTTATTTGAGCTTCTTCAGGTGGTGAAGGTAGCTCGGTGGACTTAGGATTAGTTCGAGAAGGTTGTCTCAATGGGAAGCTACTTTAAGAGGAAGGGTAGTTCAATGGGGAGCTTGGAGTTACTTTGAGGAAGGCTGCTGCAAGGTTGGTGGGACTACTTCTAGGTGAAGGCTATCCTAAGAGTTGTGAAGGTAGTTGTATTATGTAACATCCTGGTAAGGTAATAAAATACAATTGCTTTCAAAATCCCAGTTGGGAACTACCAGGTAGTGGACTGAGTCCCTTAGTATTTGCTAAGGGTTGAACCACTCTAAACACCTTGCCTCCTTCTCCAATCTTTTTGTGATTGTTTTCTTAAATAATTTTTAAAATTATCATAAAACCCTATTCACCCCCTCTAGTGTTTTTTAGATCCAAGATCTATTTTTAAATTAACTTAAAAAGATCACTCTATTGCCTAGTTAGAAATGAACCAAACCCCATCTTCATTCATAATCCAAGGTTATAATCTGGTGTAAAATTTTCCTGATATGTCTATGGATTGAAAAATCCAGCCAATTCCTCATGTGATGTACTCTTAAATAAGCATATTTAGTTTTTAAGGGTAAAGGTACACAACGACCATTATTTCCATTAACACAAGTGGACATTTTACTCATAAATCCACTTTTACACTAAATATATATGGATTACATGAAATAAATTGAAAATTGAATTGAAAGCAAACACAAACTAATTAAGATGCAAACAAAGATAAAAGATAAGGTTAAGATAGAAAGGTGCAATATAAGATGGATGCAAGATGAATGTTGCTCCATACCCCCACCTAAGCTTGAATTAGACAATGTCCTCATTGTCAAGAATCAAACCTAGAGGTGGAATAGGTGTACCAAATGCTCAAGTTCCATACAGAAAGGTTGTTCTTGACAATCAATCTTGATCATATGGGTAGAATGTGCCGATGAACTGGAGTGGATTGGATGACATTGGTGGTGGAAGTAGGTAGCTGGAGAAATGGCCTTAGGTCTAGTATTGGTCATAAAGAGGATATTGTGTATACTCAGCGCATTGCAAGCGCTGGTGGAAGTTCTCCTAACTACTCAGAAGAAGGCACTTGTTGGTGAAGATCACATGTTGATGCGTGAAAATATTATCCTAGTTGAGGAAGATCATGTCTAGATGCTATGCAATTTGAGTCATAACCACCTACTACTGCTAGCCTTTATGAATGGAGTTGAGCATGTTGTACTTGACCTCAAAGGAATATGGACCCTCTTGTGACTAAGTCAAAGTAGAGGAAGAAGCACCATAAGAATGTAACATATGGTGTGGATTCTTGTGAGCCCTCACCGATGTAAACACTACCTCAAAGTACTCAATGTTTTCATCCTCACCAGCTTCCTCACTGGCATCACCTTGCTCCTAATCAGTGTCACTCAGGTCATCGTCCAACCAAAGTAGGTGATCTAGATTAGTGATGTTGGAGATGGGGTGTAGAAGGCCTCACTCACCCATCTTATAGATGGTGTGGATGTTGTCTCTATACTTGGAAAATAGCTTGGAATTGTGAAAATGCCTGAAATACATGCCCCCATTTAACTCCATTGGCTAGAGGCTGTAGAGATCAAGGTTGAAGTAGATTGTGATCCTCGTGATGAGATCGCTGAAGTGGATGGGAGATTTCCTCTACTTGATCTTGGACTAAGTATGTCCAAGGAAAAATTTTCCTTGACTTTCTCACTCCCTAGTGAGAGGAATGCCTAGATCATGAAGAGGTCCATTGACTAGACCTTCCCTTGCCCTCACGTGGACCTAGAAAATAGGGTGTTTGTCAATATTCTATGACGAAGATGAGCGAAGGGATGTTAGATGTTAGTAAATCTAGAATGGTGACTATTGATAGTGGAGTGGGCCAACATTCATGTAAGCTTCCACCATTCCACAGAGTGATTGAGGTCATAGGAGAAGAATCTTACTCATCAATTAGCCCATCTTGGCATTGAATGCCTATAATGATAGATTGTGGGTGGTTTAACAGAGCCAAATTTTCCCCTAACTAGCCTCCCACTCATTTCTCTTAGTGTGGTGTGCAAGGAAGAACACCTATAATGATGTCATAAGCTCCAACATTATATCCACATACAATCTCCAACACCTCAACAAGGGGTCAGTGGAAGCCATCCTCTAGAATGCTGACACTTTTTTCATTTTGTTAGTGAAGCTGAGGTGCTCGATGAAGGCTGCATCTCTGTAATGGGTGGCCTTAAAACTTTACTTTGTGTGCTCGGTGAATCTTTTTTTTCTACGCATCACCCAAGAAGCATACATGTCTAGGGGATGAAATGAGATGAATCTACTTCAGAAGAAGAACCTTCTAGATGAGTTTATTTTAATTCCATTGAGAGAGAGAGAAAGAATATGGGAGATCTATATATAGGTTTCTCATCAAATAAATGCTGAATGAATCTTGCAGAAAAGATCTCTAGAAAGGAATACCTCAATTGTGAGAAATCCAAAAGAGTTATCCTCCTTATATTAGAGGAATGGTGCCCATTTGTGAAAATTCAATGGTACCGACATGCACCCTTATCAATGTGCTCTCAGTGTCTACTGTTGGTACTAATAGCCTTGGTTGCATGAGTTATCAACTCGTGGATTCCACCATGTATGAGGTACCACTAATAGTCGATGGTACCAACTTTAGAAACAACATGGGTCAAACTTTTGATCATTGTTTAATTTGCACACTTGTATACTTTGGATTGAAGGCCATAAACCATGTTTCAACTCAGTCTTGGTGGTAAAGATTGTCATGTCGGTGCCACTGAGATTTTACTATGCATCTTGCATGGACTCATCAGTAAACATATAAAATTATTGGGCGGTAAGAATGGTTAGTCAATTCCACCAAAATCTTCATGTTGAATTATGTTAAAATTAATCTCGGCCCAATGGAACTGATTTACATGTTAGTGCCATCATGATTTTACTAAGAGGTTCTACATAAAAGGGTTATGAAATTCAAAATTATGTGTCATTGGTATCAACAAGGATTTGGTGCAATCAAAAATATCATGTAGCACTTAAATATAATTCATTATTAAAGTTTGTGCCACCTACTAAGAACAAAGTGGTATTGATATCTCTAAAGCTAATCCTGCAACTTTAGGATGTCCTACTAGTTGAGGGGAAGGGTCAAGAGTAGAGTGACATATCACCGTGTTAAGTGAGATGCCCCTTCTGCAAATTGAAGCAAACTACCGTCACACAGGCCTACAACTTTTTTATGTTCTTTTTTCCTAGTCTAATCAAGTATCTATTTTATTTTATTTTTTTTGGTTTTTTTTCACCTTTTTGTTATTCATCTTTTTTTGTCCTTTTATTTGTTTCATTTCCTTGCTTTTTTAGGGTTTCAGGGTTTGAAATCCACTTCATCTATTTTTTTCTCACTCTATCTTTTTCTAAAAATTATAAAAAAAGTTTCTTCAGAAAAGATGAAAGGATGAGAAATGTTCTATAATAGGATAAAGTTCTTCCCTATCTTAATAATCGCTTGATTTTTGTCTTCTTCATAATTATGGGCTTTCTTAAAAAAGTGTACAAAACTTACACTTTCACTATGCACACCTATAAACCCATGCGTTAACAAAATGGGTGTCAATGCGCACGTTGGATCCCTAGTTGTGGCACGAGGGTGTCAGTAAATTTATTGACATAATATCAAGACGGAGGCCCACATGCATTGAGGACAACCCCTCTCCTAGAACTCACAAATGATAACAATGTCTCTATTCACAAGGGGTGTATTGGTCACAGATGTGGCACAGGGGTGTTAGTAAAGCTACTATAGCACAACATTAACCTAGACATCCAAAGGTCTTTAGCATGCCCCCTTTCTTAGCACTCATAATTGATTACAATCTTTCTTGTTACAATTTGTATTTGGAGCAGTGTCCATATTCGTTAAACTCAGGTTATCCCTATGATGAGTGACATCTTTCCATAGTGAAGTTAATGATCCACTCTCCTATGCAAGTTACTCTAGAGTGATGACGTAAATGATACCTAAGCTCAAGGTCTAAACTGGGGGGAGGGTCATATTCTTTCTGTACATGTGTCTTGTGATTGTTGGTTGAATACTATATATTGTTGATTGAATACTATAGATTGTTGCTTGCTATATGGATCCAATTTTGTGACATTAACTGAACATGGTTTACTAACATCTTCATGTGTATTATCAGGATGTTAAATTAAAAATCTTTTTCAAAATTAAACAATATGTGAAAGGTTAACTATATTTTTCAAAATAAAATAATGTTTTCAATGATAAGCAATCATTTTTAATAAAATCTAACAATCTATCAAGATTCACAATCTTTTCAATATAAAAAAATCTGTCAAAGATTAACAATTTTCTCAAAATCAAACAAAAATTATAAGATTAACAATCTTTTTTAGATAACCTTGATGTCACTTGTTAATGCATGGTCCACCCAGAAACCCATGGTGCTAGACTATGTCCTAAAACTAGACCATCACTCTCCATTTATGTTCATGCCTATAGGTTCTTGAACTACGACTTAAAGCTAGGCCGCATCCCAATTCAAACTTCACCACCAATTTGGAGATGCTAGGACAAGGTTCTTTCTCATTTGGCCTCTATCCTCTCCCATGGGGAGGAGACCTGCAAGAGATCTTCATCAAATTAGATAGGAAACATGGCATCGTGATTTCTACAAAGGGTTTTAGTTTGGTAAAACCGACATATGAGGACGCCCTAGTAGAGAAAAGAATTGATTAAGCACAATCACTAGCCTACAAAGGAGTACCTTACTCTTTATTAATCACCCAACCCCTAATCTCCTCCTCTTTTGAATAACCATCTTAAAACACCCACTAAGAATCATGCCACCTTGCTAGCTATTGTAGATAGTTCATCTACCTAAAGTTCACTCTTTTAGTTCACCCAGTCGTGGAACTAGCAACAACATCTCATGTTAAAATTGAGGAACCCATCTATTTCACCGAATATAGGGGAATACACAATTACCCAAATTTGATCACTAAAGTTCCATTGCTGGTATCATTCACCTTAGGAGAATCGTGGAAGACCATGGAGTGTACTTTATCAAATTATGTGAATGAAGGGGGATAGTGTGTGTAAGGACATCTCCTGAAAAATAGAGTATTCTCTTATTTCATATTAAATAATTCTTTTAAATCTCATTGACCTAAATTTGAGGGCATCATGGGAACCCAAAGGAGTCCATACATCACCTGGTCTTGCAGACGGTCGATCCAAATGGCCAAACGAAATAACATGGAATAAAATCTTGATAGAGGAGATAGATGAGATATTGACAAAAACAAGCAAGACAAACCAATTGGAGGGAAGAAGTCCAAAAAATCCACAATGATACCTAAATCTTCCACCTCTCAAGAAGTTCTTCTACAATGCATGTCGAAACAATTAGAAAATGTCACCTTCATGCATCCTCATGGCATGGAATTACATGGAAGGGTGGTATCATCTAGGGTTTTATGGAAAATGAGATTCACATGCCATTTCATTAACACTATTGTTTCTGTATGGCATGTGGAACCCTATCAACACCAACATGAGCCATTTCATTATACCAATATCCACCATGTGTGAATGTTGGAATGATCCTAGTAATTACAAAAGTTGCAATGTCTATGCCAACCCTTGATGGCAAGGTTGGTAGGGAAGAAGAAGTAAGGAGATGTTAAAGTCACTGAGGCCGTGTTGAAAACCCATTTTTTCTTACTCGACAAAAATTCATGATTAATGCAAATGCTCTAGATAATGATGGATTTGATTCCACATTCCACCCATTTTCTAGATTTTCCATTTCCCCCATTTCCCACATATTTCTACATATTTCATTCACCCATTTACATCACTTTCACCTAGTTTGGGACTTTACGTAATGAAACCTTCTAGACCAAAAGCACAATTTTCTCTTCAATTTTTCTGATTACAAGCTCTTTTTCATTAATTTCCAAGTTGAGTTATCTAAAATAAAAATATTATTTTTTCTAAGGATATTCAATTTTTTTCCTAAAAATAAATATGATAGATAGTCAGAAATGTTCTTTCTCCATAATACTCTTCGTTTATCTCTTGAACATTCAAGAAATTTCTAGAAAATTAAGAAACCATTTTTTAACCAACTAGGACACCCAACGGATCCGAGCCATCTACCACATGCGACGTGGTGGATTGGCTTGATCTAGGCACCCCACCTATGTGGCATATCAGGGTTATATGCCACCTATTCTAGATGGTTTTATCCAGAACCCCGAGCCCAATTGTCCACCTATAGATACTCCCATACCATCCATGCTCAAGGCCCCTTTCAAACCTCATGAAGCCAAAGGATCAAACTACCACTCTCTTTTAAATTTTTTTCATGATGATTTGAGGATTCTTCATCTGACACCTCTTTCCCTTTTAAGCATATGTAAAAATGGCATAATGCTTTACTATAACTACTACTTTTGATCAATTATTCCCATAACTACTCTGATAAACTTCACTATTGTACCGCTCTACTATTTTACTTGTCTAAAAATCTGATCTTATTATCCTACATATACTAATCACCCTCTATTCCTATACATAGGTCCTAACCACACTTGACGAATCTTCTCTGTGGGAGGTCCTGAGGTGATTAGGATGCCAATAAGACTAAAATTAGAACTTTCTGGGTAAAAGGAGACAAACATATCCATCCCTAAACAACTGGAAACCAATGAAAGTCATTTTTTAATTTCTCATTAATTTATGTTTTTACCTTCCTACATCACTCATCTCTCTAGAATGCAAAATTGGTTTGATACTGGTTTACCAAGTGATGGGGGAGTTAATCCTTCCTTACTCGTAATAAGATAGCCAAATCTGATCTTTGGGTTTATTTTTCTTCCTATTATTTGTTTATCTATCCAACTCATTTGTCCACTCAACTTTACACCATGGTTGTGATGATTTTATCATGTTTTCCTTTTTTCCCATATAAAATGTGATGGCAACTCCAAACATCTATCATTAATGTTCCACATGACTGTCGAATGAAGTTTCACTACCCATAGGATAACATTTTCTCTATATATTTGTCTCTCCTTTTTGGGTACGATGTGACTAAATGGTGACTCCACTGGGAATGACAAGACAATTTGAGTCACCCCTATCATGTTATAAAGATTTAACATCTTCAAAATAGTTCATTTTTCACTTTTTATTATTATTTTGTTGTTCATCCATTTTTCTTCTTCTATTTTTTCTCTACTTTATCATTTTTGGAGAAGGGTGTTTTATCACTCTGATCCACCCTCCCCTGGCTCACAGATTAAGGTGGTCTGCTCACCCTACTCCTTCACTCAGTCTTTGAGTTAATTCTGATAGTTCTGTCTTGTTCTTTTTTTTGTTGTTCCCTGTCCCCTGTTGATTTATAGTTTAGACCACACTTCCCTTTTGGGGTTTCATGGTTTCTTCCCATGATTTTTTGTTTTTACATAGTAATAAAAAATAGTATCAAAAGGATAAAAACCAGATGTAGTTTGAAAATTAGTATTGATCTTTTTGAAGACATACTATCATTATTTCCTTATATGCATATAACTAATTTGTATGCTTTATGGGATTGCTTCTGAAAACACTAAAACCCATCGCTTGCCCTCGAAACTGCCATTTACCTATGTGTCATGGATCGGGCGCCAACTTCATATTAGATCCCCAAAAGTGAGGTAGTTAGTAAAGGTACCAACACATCACTAAGATACATGTATAAAGGCCTTTAAAGCATCCCACACTCCTAGAACTCATGACTGATTACGGCCTCCATAGTCACAAGGCGTATTAGTTGCAATACCCTTATCTGCAGAACTCAAGTTACCAATCATAGCTTCCATATACCCATATAAAAGATAAGGACCCACCTCTCTTATACAGGTCAGGTTTGAGTGAGATCATAATATCAACCTAAATTCATTAGCTAAAAAGTGAGGGTCCTTTACTTCCTATATGCATATCCTATTTTGGTTTCTCAGAATGCTTGAGATTTTCACTAACCCATTTTATGAGCAGGTTTTTTTAGGATCATTGGGTTAGGATTTAGTAAGATCCCTATTCATTCTCTACCTAAATGGAAATAGTGGGGACTTCACCATCTGGATAGGATTCTGGGAGTGAACAATGAGGATATTGAGATGGCCTCTTGATATGAGGTCATGTTTACATGGTTGTGAGCCACCATATTTCGTGAGGGTGAACGGCAGGGTGACATAGCTCCTTTTTATGCTTTCCTAAGGGTCAAGGTGTTCTTGTTCATCTAGATCACTAGTTCAGTGCTAAGAAATAACATGGAGAATAGGGGATACATTAGATTCTTCTCCTTCTTTCTATACATGGATGTGGTTCCGTCCTTTAACTAGGGTGGTGGTGTGTATGCCCATCTTCCAAATAACATGAGGAGGTTTCTTGTGGGTGACTTCAAGGGGGAGTAGTTATGATTGTGATGGGTTGTGGAGACTTTGTGAGATTGGTTGTAGTATGCCTTTATGTGTTGTATTTTTTGCATTTTCTGCTTCGAAACATATGTGGTAGTTAATTTCACTAACACTTCTTTTATGGTTGTGGGGCTATGAACACTTTTGGCTTAAAAAATTTGTCACTCTGAGTGGGTAAGAGGGTAATTTATATGCATCCCTCCCTACTTATCATCACTGAGATGGCTGTAGTAGTAGGGTAAGGTACCAGATTTGGAGGGGTGAATTGGAGAGGACGATTGTTTCTAAGGTATGTGTAGTACTTCATCACTATATTACTGTGCATCTATATTTTAGCTAAATCCAACTCATTATTGTTCCTTGGTTTTATTCTAGATCTTCTCTAGGTTCTATTGTGGCAAGGAGGCCATGTCTTATGTAGCCTTATTTGAAGTTTTATCATTTGATGTTTTCTATATCTAGCTTGAGTGTCTCTCCTGGAGTGTGTTCTATATGGGCGAGCATATTGCTCATCAGTGGGCTGGTGGATGGCACATTCACTTTGACCCTTTGTTAGGGTTCATCCCTCCTAGTCTGAAATTTTGTTATCCTATAAGGGAGTTGATGTATGGTCAAGTGACACATGTCGAGGTATGTAAATGACCAACCAATACCATTCTCTAGAGAGGTCAGAGGTGTACACTTGGATTTGACGTTCCCCAGTGGCATGTATTGTGAGCTTGATTTTATCTTTATGTTCTTGTATTTTCCTAACATGCGTTTTCTACAAGTATTTGAATGTTATTCCACTGAAGAGTAGGCTGATTACAGGTAAGGGTTCTTTCATCCACCAACTCCTAAGGTGGTTTTTATCTTAACACTTTGTCTTATCTGTTTGTTGACACTTGTGAAATTAATGACTTCCCTAGACTAAAACCTCATTGAGATTTTTGTGTGGGAGGCTTGTATCACTTTTGGTGTGACTTGGCATATACCTCATCCTTCCATGAAGTGCATGTTGATTCACATGTAGTGGGTGGACTGTTTGGCTTGAGTATCCTACCTAAATATGGACATAGATATCACTTTGGGGGATTTTCTAGTGTTGGTGGCTTCTCTTTGGACGTCCATGTTCTTACTGCAGACCCACAATCATCTACTATTTAAGTAGAATCCTCTCATCATAAGGATGTTCCTGGTCATGGTGGTGACTCCTAAAACCTCCTCTTCGGGTCATTGGTGGTCTACCATCAATATTTTCTCTAACTTGAGTGGTGAGCATCATTCTTTTGGCTCTTCTTTCACTGATCATCATCCTTTGGCAAGCGTCTGATAGGGTGATTGTAGAAGAAGCCAAAGAAGTAGCAGTCTTCTTAGCATGATGTATTTTCCTTCTCTATCATAAAACTAATCTATTAGTCATGTTTGTATTTGGAACACTCTTTAAATTTTGAATAAAAGTCTAAATTAAGATTAAATCAAATTGTCAAGTTTTATGATCTTTGATTCAAAATTAGATTTTAAGAGTTTGTTCTTTGAAAGAAATCTATGAGATCCAATGGATTGTCTAGATCTGTGTGCCCATTGACAGTGGTTGATTGCATCAATTCACAGGCCTATGGGACATAATGTCCTACCATCTCGGTATGTGTGTTTGCATGGACTGCTGATGTTGACACTTGTGATAGACTGCACAATTCCATTAGGGAAAAGGACAAGAATCCTTTTGTCTCTATAATGCATATTTGCCTTGTACGAGCCTAGAAATAAGGTTGCACACTATGTATTTTCTAGATAACTTCGCTTTCATGACTTGGAGTCATGGGAGAGAGGGAGATATGGGAAAACCCACTTCCATGACACCCTCGAATTAATGTCTGTGATGTGTAGTTGCAATATTGGTCTCTCAGAGACTAAAGTAGTTGAGCTAACAATTTTTGGCATGACCTGTCATCTTTGTCATCTGGTTTATCTCCCTCTGGAGAGAGAGTTGATGTCATAAATGATCACCTTCTGGGATCCTTTAAGTCACTCCTTCCTTTTTGAAGATATTTTTCTAACTCCTACCTTAAAAGGTGTGGGCAATATTACCCAGATCGCTTTGCATGACCAATGACCTTTGGTACCGAAGAAGTTGAGCTGGGCTACTAAGATGGGGAGTCTCTTAGGTGTGAGAAATTCCCAATCTTCTTGATGTTTGAATGATGATGGTTTATTTATTCAGATGGAATCTCTATGGGAGTTGTTTAAGAGGAAATCCCGATGTGGTGTAGACTCCCCAGATATGCCCTTTTTGTGACCAGATATTCTAATCGTCTAGGCAGAGCTATTCTTTGGTGAGAACTTGGGTGAGTGACGGTTGTTACTAGAGTTGTGTCTGCCCTATGGAGGAAGGATACTATTATTCATTTTATATTAGTTGAGTTGTATGAACGTTTGGATGAGAACCAATTGACTGGTAAGATGAGGGGACCTATAAGGTTTTGTAGATTTATCTAGGAATGTGTATTGGAACTTCCAGATTGACAAAGTCTTTAGACCCTCATTATACCATGAAGAAGGAGTATCTTTAGAAGCATATTTAGGTTGGTGAGTACCTTCAATTGTGTTGAAATATTATTTAGTGGCTTGCAGGTGTGAAGTCCATCGATGTGCGGCAGGATGGATGGAGTTTAGTCTAGATACTTATGATTATGGAGTGGCTCTACCTAGCTTTCATTGGTTGATCATCCTACTACATCTGGAGAGTTGTTTTGCATACTTCCCCATGTCATTTTTGAGGTTGTTTAATTGTCAGTAGTGTGTGTACCAAGTCAAATACTTTCCATATTTTTTCAAAAATTTGTTGGTAGATTCCCAAAAAGTTCATTAGAAGGTTTGACACAGGAGGCTGAACCAAAAGATGCTAGCTTGTCATTCCTTCCTTGTAGGATGAGATTTCTCTCTCCAATAACTAGAGTGGCTTGCATTGATGCCTCTCGTGGCCTGCGTTTCCACAATAGAAGAAAAATCATATCTATTTTTAATCTTGTTCATGTTTTTTCCTCGTTTGCTGGCATGATGAGCCAAATTTATGTAATAAATGTGTTTTTGTATCATACAAAACCTGTGGATACCCTTCCATGATATTTAGGAATTTGTATTTAGACTTAGATCCTTGAGGTGTCTAGAACTATGGGATCCTTTCTAACAAGCCCACAGATCAGGATCAACCTAAATCTACTATTTATGTGTTCTTAGGATCCCAAGGATGATTATACATTTTCATAACATATTTCATGATCGTATCCTACTCAGCCCTCACCTTGAGTTAAGTAAGAATATTGAAACCCCAAGTGTTTTTGATCTATGTCCCCTCTCAATCTCATAATAGGTGTCTCTTTCCTCTGAACATTCATGGCGTGTTCGATCATGAGGGCACCCTCATTCTAGGGGAGGAGATGGATAAAATATCTACTAGACCTGGGTGTCACACTAGGTTCTAAAGTCATGCCATGTGGTAGGTGTATTAGGGAAATTATCTACCCTGTTGGGCCAAGGTGACAAGTATTTGATACAACCCGATAGGCGTCACTCCCAACATGCCTTAGTGTAGCAATCTACCAAAATCATGTGCCAGCCTAACTAAAGGGTTTTTGAATTTATTTTCTTGTGGGGTATCGACTTGATGTGTCTCTTTTCATTGAAGCTTTTAATTAGAAATTGATACTCAGGGACTTAGTATGAGTGCCTAAGATTCTAAGGGGAATGAATCAGGTATTCCTAGTGAAAGTTTCCCACCTCATTATTCTTGGGTTAGTTTGTGCAAAGCTTGGTCTAATCTTTTTCAAAAGATGAGGAGAGGATAGACCCAAGAAGATTCAACATATGCCTTCTCCCTATGATCTTTCCTTATATGTTGACCTCAACAGATTCTAGCGTGATGGCATCTACCTTACAAGGCCCTTTCATCCTAAGCCATAGGTTCTACTTTGAACTTTTTGCTTCAGGGTGCATAGATGGACATGTTTGGGTACTTCAGTATAGTTTAGGTGTTTTTTAGAGGGGTAGTATTGGTTGACTCCCATACAAGGATCCTTTCAAAAGGATTGTTTTTCTTTGGATCTTGATCATCAACAATAACATTGCTTGACAAGGTCAACATTCATGTGGTGAAGATGAATGTCTCCATCCATGTCCTTTAGGCATAGACAACTCATTCATAGATGTTGTGGATGATGTAGGGCCCCTACCATTTTGGGTTGAACTTGCCCATGAAATTGGTGTTCTAGATGATGCACAACACCAAGTCAGCCTTCTAAAAAGCATAGGGTTGAACCCTCTTGTTGAATGCTCAATCTATTATTGCTTGATAAGATTGAGAATGATGTACATATCTTATCCATCATTTTTCAAGGGTGTTGAGGTAGTAGATTAGATCTTGAAGATATTCTACCTCATAAGTATTTGCTTCTCATAGTATGCAAAGTGAATGAATCAGGATCTTGATTGCAAAGACTGCTTCCATTATTTATACTATATAATATGTTGTGGCTTCTGTGGATGTCCTAATAGAAATGGGATAGGTCCATGGGGATGTCGTGAGATGCTCATCCCAATTTAAACAAGAGCTAATTGTCTTATTCATAATCTTTATCAAGTTCTAGCTAGAAACTTCTATGGATCCATTCATTAGGGGATGGTAGGATGATGTTTGACAAGGTTTAATGCCCAAAGAGCTTAGATACTCTTTGCCAATCTCAACAATGAAGTTTGTATCATTTTCAGAGATGATCTAATGTGGTATCTATTGGATCAATGGGCTCTAATGGGGGTGGGGTGAATAGAGACAAACATACTAAAACCAAATTAATCTTACCTCCAATTATATCACAAAATAAGGTAGGTTATATGAAGTTTGAGTGAAACTAAACATATATAGAAATGGAAATAGAGATTGAACAATAACAAGTAACACAAGCTATCTATAGTGGTTCTAACCTCCAAACTAGGAGATATACATCTACTACCTAGAGGGGTCAATCTCTAGGATTTTTAATCATTGCACACTTCTTATATTCCATTGTAAAAGATATATTATATGACCTTACTTTTCAAGGACAAGGATACCTAGACTTCCCTTTAAGGACAAGGGAGCTATAACCTACACATGACTTTCCCATCCAAGACCAAGAGTCATATATATTCCCAAGGAGTTACCCACTTGTGCAATGAACCTCTTTCGATCACCAAGGACTTATATACTCATGCACTGATTCTTCTGCCTTCAAGGAATTACCACTCTTGACATGGATCTTCAACCTTCTTCTTCACCTTGACTAGGAGAAGCTTTCACCATTTTAGCTTGAGAGAGAGAGAGGTTGGGATGGAGAGGAGATATTCAAAAGGTGTATGTTAGAGCAGCTCTCTTACAATGATCCTAACTTACTCAAATTGATGTAAATTATTAGATAAGCTTGAGAGAGAATGGGGATCTTAGAGGCAAAATCACTCAACTATAACTAGGAAGCATATAAGGCAAACTTGGAATGATGTCCATGGACACTTATTTATAGTTGAGGGTCCTTACTAGATAGTAGAGACACATAGGAAAAAATTCTAGCCATTTTGGGTGTTTCGACAAATATATTTTTGAGTTTTAGAGCACACCAATGACTAGAAACACTTTTTTGCACTTTTGTACAGTGTTGTTGGTGGAGTAATCTTTTAGGCAACTGAGGCGATGACACTATATGAAAAAACAAATTGAAGTTTTCGGTCGAGTTTATATTGAATGAAACCTGGTCGATAGCTTTAATTTGTTTTGAAAATGTAGGGTATCAATCAAGTCATCACTAGGAAAACTCAGTAGACCCTAGGAATTATCAAGAACTATATAGCTCATCGCTTGAGTTGTCATCAGGATGAACTCGACCGACAAGGCAATCTGTAACATTTTTTATTAATGTCACAAAAGTGTTTAAACATTTAAATTAAGTTCTCTTCATTTTTTCTAATCTTATTTACAAGTCATGCAATCAATAAAAATGATTTAAAACATGATTCTAGTGGAGCTATATCCTATTCCACAAAACACCCATTTGCATTGTTTTTTACTTGTTTTCTAGCAAACTAGCATTTTCCAAATCATCCACTTCATTAACCTAATGCTTGAAATTGATTTCAAATAGACAATTAGATGAATATAAATGGAATGGTTAAGTGATCATCAAAATATGGACAATGTATAAATGCTAGGTCAACATTTTCCCCAGTTCTGAAGATGATAAACCATTCCACAACATATTGTAAAGGGAATGAAATTTTAACTATATTATATCTTTAATGGGTAGGGGGATGCATGAAAGTATGAAATTTATTGGTCCCCCTCATTTGATTCTTACCTTTACATGTATGACTAGTTCCTCCAAATCCATAATAATAACTTCTATTTGCTATTTGAGTCCACTTTCATGGTCATAAGATGATTTAGAAAAATAAATATAAAAGGTTGAAATTCAATATGTACCAAGCTCATTTCTACCCCTTTGTGATAACAAAAAGGGAGGGGGTAGAAGAGATAAAATAGGTCTTATCTAAGGCACAAACACCACATAAAAGCACCACTTGCAAACACCACACATAAGCCAGAGAGAGAACAAATAAGATAAACGCATAATCAAAATATGAATGCACATACTAGTAACTTATGATATGCATCAGAGCATAGTGTTAAAAGTACATATGGTAAGATTACAACAAAGTAAATCCAATCAAGATGAAAGGTACAAGCAATGAAAAAAATGACTAGTGATATAAATAGTAGCCTCAAACATTAATGCCCACTGAATAATACATGCTAAGCGTATAAAGAGTAAACACATGTGAACTCATAGACATAGAACTATATTATCTAGCTCATATAGGTCTATCTCCTTGCCATGGTTGTAGTCCTCATCACTAATTGGCTCGGGCGCTTAGAGGTGAAAACAGTAGAAGTAGTCTCACTTTCATCACTGAGACCATCATCATCATCAGAACCATGCACCTCACCATCAGTGTCCTCCTCATCAGAATCCTCAACAACCATCTCCTCATCTTTAGTAGTTCCACACGATTGAGTAGTCGACCATTTACGATATTGATCTGCCCATGACACACCACATGCAAACAATGCATTAGATTTCTCAAAGTTGGGTGTAGAGATCCTATTAAAAATGGAAAGAATGACAGAAGCAAGGCTAAGTGGAAGGGCAAGCAGTTGAGTAGTGCTCAACTGACTATGTAAGTAGGCAACAATAGATCCAAAACCAGGCGTGGGATGGGTAGCGGAAGGAGAAAACTTGTTGGCTCGTTAAATTGATCATATGCGTAGGTGACATAGTTAGTATCTTAGAAAGAGTGTTATTGGTAGGTCAGATAAGGATGAGGGCAAGAGAGGTTCATGTTTCTCATTGTGTGAACTACGTCTTGATGAAGGTTCTCTTAAACCTACATGTTGTACACATTTTTGTACATCATGTAACCCGTAAGGGTTTCCTTTGACACCATAAATTAATTGCGTGCAAGTGTAGGAGGTGGTGAAGGCTATGTAGAGGAGGATGAAGAACCTGAGGTAAAAGGACCAGAATCATGGGAAGCCTTCTTGGCCATAGTCTCATTGATGTATACCCCTTTTCAGCTTTAAGAGTGGTTAAGATCTCAAAAAAGAAATTTCTCGACGGTAGTATGGAAGATATCACAAATGAGGTTTGGGTATGGGGGTTGGGAGTCTTGGGTGTTCTATTCTGAGTCAAAACAAGTCATGTAGTGAATAATTCATCTAGCCCATCTGACTGGGATCTCCAGACAAATGCAATAAACAATCCCCACTAAGTTTTCAACTATGACCTTTTCATTTCTCTTTGGATGGAAATTGCAATTGTCAATCAAGGTAATGATGGAAGATTTTATATCCAAGGAGGATGAAGTGATTTATCCCTATTTTAGGGCTTCACCTTGAGTCATTTTGCATTTTAATTACGTTTATACATGTTAGATTACATGATATGTTCCTCAATATGCATATTTCTATCAAATGCACTTATGGAGGCTTTTGCATCTTTTATAGGTACTTTATCCACTACTTGATGGCAAAGAAAGAAGATGGTCCAATCTAGGGTTTCCTCAGGCATAGAGGATCCCAAAATGAGGCCAAAACCACTCCCAACCTACCCCATGTGGTCAAAGAATGTTATGAAGCAATAACCTCCATGGATGATCAAGTTCAAAGCTCAAGTGCATGGGAAGGACACCAAAACGGCCGTGGTACTTCACCATGGCCATGGTGGACATGCCCCAATCACAAATTATCACTATAACTTCTAGAAACTGATGAATTTGGCCAAAAACATTCGTGTCACCCTCACTGCACCACGGCTATGGCATTTCATGAACATTTTTGACCAATTCCTATGATATTTAGCCATTTTTCACCTCACCCATGCCCATACACCATGACCATGTTCCCCTACAACCACCATGGTCGTGGTGTCTCACCGCCCCCATGGTGGGCATCAACCCTAGCCTATTTTTACACTTCTTTACCTATATTGCCCCTACTTAACCCTAGACCCCTATATAAACCATGGGGCTGCTGAAGCTCGAGGTTGGCCACCCCTAGCTACCTTATACCACCTCATATCTCCCCATTTCTCCCCTTAGTCATTCTACTCCATTTCCACCTCCATTCCACTCCATTTCACCATTTCTACCACTAAAACGCTAGCTTCCTCTCACGTCCACCCATTTCAACCATCATTCCATGCCCCTACCCCTTAGAGGAGAGAGAAGGACGCCCTACAACAACTGAAGTGGAGGAATTCTTCATCTACACCGAGCTCCATAGACTCTTCTATCTCCTTCTCTTCCCTTTTTGGATTTTGCATTGTTATGAGTAGCTAGGCCCCTTTGGTGGGCTGTTTGGGGTGTAAAATGTTACCTGGATACCATGTTGGGGGAAAATGATATGTAAACTTTAATACCATTTGCTAATGATTGTGTTCTATTTTGATCTCATTCTCCATGAATTGCTTGTTGGTTTGTTCTAGAAATAAATTGGGAATTTAGGGAAATTGGTTATATGTGTGAATTTTGGGATTTGCTCCTAGGTCCAATTCTTAGATCCCTAGCTAGCTACCCATCCTCCTACATCCTAATCAATTCTCCTAACCCAAGTTGAGAGATCTAAGTAGATAGTTTAGATAAAATTTGTGTGTTTAGCATGGAGCTTTCACAACGTTAGAATGTGGGTGATGGGAGGACTAAAACCTCACTTCCACCCCCTGTACTAATCTTAGCCCCTAATCATCCTAAGATCATCTAACCTAGAAACCTAGGCTTTTTTAGAATCTAATTGAATTGCACCTAATCCCTAACCCAATTGAGACTCGCAAGGGTAGTGGGGAGTGTTAGGGACTAGTTCCCCTATACACAACCTAGCATATACATGGCCAGTTAGTAGCCTAGGATAATTAATTAGAATATAACTTGTTGTTTGGTTTGATAATCTAAACGAAATCATAATATTCATATGTCACCACCAACTTAATTGATAAGTGCATCCCCTAAACAACCCACATCTCCCTTAATTACTTTAAAACCCTAGTTTCCATCTTGCTTAGCTAGTGTTAGCTTAGTCAGCTCTTTTCTTACTTAGATAACTTCTTTCCCTGTTCTTTCTTTGTTCTTGCTAGCTTAGGTCTTTAAGTTCTCTTTTGCCTTGTCTTGCTTGCCTTAGTGTAGATTGTTCTCTTCTTATATTTTCTGCTTTCCTTGTCATTTCTTGCTTAGTAGAATTAATTGTATAGGGTTAACTTAGGTTTTTTTCTTGCTTTTCTTGCTTTCTTGCTCACTTTAGTTTAATCAAATAAACCAATCAACCCTTAACCCTAGATGTTGTAGTAGGAACCTAGCAAAAACCAACCTAGCTCTAGTGCCCCCTTTTCTCCCCATGGATCGACCCTATACTTTTCACCCTCCTATACTACGACATGAGCTCACGCGCTTGAAGGTGTAGTGTTTCGGTTTTTAAGAGTGTGTTAAGTTAGGTCTTTGTAAATTTTGAAAGTGAATCCACCTGTGTGCTCCCATCCACGGAGTTGCATCCATTCAAGTCTCAATTGAGTGGTGTGTACGCCAATGGCGGCAGCACATGAAGCTTTCTGGTGTTATTTCTTGAGATCGAAGGCACTCAGCCTAGCTAGTTAGTTTTGCTTTGACTTTTCCTAATGACCTCATCATTGCTATTATTTATTCTTTATTATTTGCATTCTTTGTGTATATTGGCTGACGAATTTGTTCTCTTTTGTTTGGTTTTGCCTTGTGCATGTGACAAACCACTCGGGGAAGACAATATGGAAGGAAAAAAATGCACGAACCCATCCATTTCCTCCAACGCCCTACCTCCAAGGCTATCCTAAGCCTTAAAAATTCCCACCACCTCCATCACCACAACCTTCCCACCAGTTCACCTTCTGACCTCAATTCCCTCCTCCACCTCAATTCCAAGGGCCATTAA
This sequence comes from Alisma plantago-aquatica, assembly GCA_963693085.1. Taxonomy (NCBI): domain Eukaryota; kingdom Viridiplantae; phylum Streptophyta; class Magnoliopsida; order Alismatales; family Alismataceae; genus Alisma; species Alisma plantago-aquatica. Next base: position 5,314,522 of record OY856409.1, on the reverse strand, counting down.
GAACAATGCCACCACCAAAACTATCACATGCTCCCCCTACTTCCTATGAGAAGATGTGTAACGCCCAGGGCCCACTGCCCATGGCTCTAGTAGAGTTTTAGGAATGACGATTGGCCCCACAAACCACCACTAGCCTTAACTGCACACTTTGTCCACACTGACGCGCAAGCCAGGATCAACTTCTCGACTGGTCACCCATCCTAGTACTACTCCAAGCCAAGCACGCTTAACTGTGGAGTTGTTTAGTGATGGGCTCCCAGAAAAGGAGGCGCACCTTGGTGATATGGGTAGTCCAATCATTCCTTTTAAGATCATGTTATCTGAGGCCTCAAATCCTGGGATGTTACAAGATGGATATGGCTTCAATCATGGGGTGTGACAAGGTTATTGACAAACTTATCAAGAGAGGGAATCAACTTGACAAAGATCTTAATGAAGAACCATTGTGAGAAAGTCCTTGTTCACACGTGTCCCATATGATTGAGACCCCTCTCTTTGATGCCTATGAAGACCCATTCCTCAAGAGAGAGAAAAACTATGGCATAATATTTTCCTGAAGGTCATAAGGCTGATTAAGATCTATGATAATGATCCTCAAGGAGAGAAAACTACTAAAAATCACTTGAGAAGCTCGCATGACCCTTGCGAAGAAGATCAATCAAGAAAAGCATTTGAGAGGATTGCCTATGATGGGGATGCAAACATTTTGATTTTGGATAATGGTTGATGATGAAAGAATAACAAGGCCAACTGAAGGTATGAATCTCAGCGCTTGTGGGAGGAAACCCACCTAGGTTTGGGAATTTTTCACCCAAACTTCAATTTTTGATACTTTTGCTTTGTTTTTATACTTTCCAAGAAAACACACACACACACACACACTACATTGAATGGTTTTGTTGTTTGTGAATCATTTTAGAACAAGTAAAATGGAGGAAAGATGATGCATGGAAGATCCAACCAAAGAGAATATCATAATTGAAGAGAAGATTGCAAATCAATAGAGAATCTACCAGAAGGAGATTAGCACAGCCATGCCACACAGCACGGCCGGGGCGAAGGCAATACAAAACATCCATGGTGGCCACCACAGATGTGCTTGATATCCCCTGCTCACTGGACAACTTGAGATCTCTCTCCCTTATTGGCATTTGTCTACCACAACTCCATGCCCCCTAACCTATCATCCTAGACTTCTATTTCATGTTGAGGACAACACAGTTGAAAAGTTTGGGTCTATAGGGCGGCAAGCCCTTTCTCTACCTCACTTTTCTCTATGTTCTATGTTCTAAATTTTTTCTCAAGATGATCAAATAGTATAACTTACTTATGTATCCATACTTTTTGCACTTGCTTTGCATACTTGCATGTCATGTCGTTTACTTTCTTGCAATTTTTGCATAATTTTTAAAAAATTTGCTCTTCTTGCCATGCATTGCATATCATTTAAACTTTTTGGTAATTCTTGCATATTTTAGCTAGGATTTTCTTGTTTACTGTAATAAGTTCAACAATATAGGCTTAGATGTGATTGAAGGTGACTTGGCACCATTTTGCCCAATTTTGTACAAATTTGAGATTTCTTGCCCAAAAGTGTTTCAACCCAATCTCTATGTTTTGGATTAAAAATGATGACCTTTGACAAATGCAAGTGAATTATCATTATTTATTGCTAAATGGAATCAATTCTTGACTTTTTACATGCGCACCACATCTCTTATGTTTGTGAATTGATTGGTTGAATTATGACTCGAGTAACCAATGAGCATTTAGTGCCAAGGAAATAACTTGATAGAAATATCAATTTAAGGTTGTTCATTCATGTGGTGTGAAATTGTTGGATGAAGTGTTGGATTAATTTTCATGCAAGAGATTTTATGTTGAGAATCACACCAATGACCCCTCTTTGATCTGACTCTTCACTCACCATCTTCTTACCCCTCTGCCTCATGAAAGGATGCCAAAGTGCACACATCAGCTGTGGCCACCTCCAAATGTTTGGGGTGGTCACATCTACATCTCACCGCTTCACTCTCATCACCATGTGCCCTATCTACTCCAAGGGCAAAGAAAAAGAAAAAGAAAGGAAAAAACAAAAAGAAATAAAAGATGCTCCTATTTAAGAGCATCCAATTAAAGAAAATATGAGTGTGTAAAAGCACTACAAAAGCTTACCACAATCCTTTATTCCATTTTCATACCCATTGAGCTAGGAAACATCAAACCTAAGCTCATTTTTTCCTTTCTGTAGCCATGTGTGTCATTTGGTGTGCTTTGAAACATAAGGTTGAATGTATGAAGGTGAAACAACACTCCTAGTCATCATTGATTAACACCATCGTGAAATGGTTTACCCAAAACTACATGAAAGAATTATGAATAGCTTGTGTATTTTATGCACTATATTTGAAGTTCATATGCTTTGTGCTCTTGTTATGATTGGTTTATGAAAGTAGGAGAGGAGAGAAGTGGAATGAATGTACTTAGTAATTATTTATCCCATTCTATAATAATCATCCTTTGCATTGCATTTGTCATTTATTGATTGTGGAAGATTTGCAGAGAGATTGAGTTGGAGCTTACTTGAGGACAAGTATGCCTTAAGTTTGGGGTGGTGACTCAACCCTATTTTAGGGCTTCACCTTGTGTCGTTTACCATTTCAATCACATTTATACATGTTAGATTACATGTTATTTCCCTCAATATGCATATTTCTATCAAATGCACTTATGGAGGCTTTTTGAATGTTTTATAGGTACTTTGTCCACTACTTGATGGAATCAAAAGAAGATGGTCCAATCTAGAGTTTCCTCAGGCTTAGAGGAGCCCAAAATGAGGCCAAAACCACTCCCAACCTACCCCAAGTGGTCAAAGAATGTTTTGAAGCAATACCCTCCATGGATGATCAAGTTCAAAGTTCAAGTGCATGGTAAGGACACCAAAACAGTCATGGCACTTCACCATGGCTGTGGTGGACATGCCCCAAACACAACTTATCACTATAACTTCCAGAAACTAATGAATTTGGCCAAAACGTTTGTGCCACCCTCAATGCACCACGGCCGTGGTGACCACCACGGCTGTTGCATTTCATGTACTATTTGACGAATTCCCTGTGATCTTTAGCCATTTTTCACCTTGCCCATGCCCATACACCATGACCATGTTCCCCTACAACTACCATGACTGTGGTGACTCACCACCCCCGTGGTGGCATCAACCCTAGCCTATTTTTGCACTACTTTACCTAGGCCCTACTTAACCCTAGACCCCAATATAAACCATGGGGGCAGTTGGATCTTGAGGTTGGCCACCCCTACCTACCTTCTACCACCTCCTATCTTCCCATTTTTCCTGTTAGTCATTCCACTCCATTTCTAACTCCATTCCACTCCATTTCACCATTTCCACCATCAAAACCCTAGTTTCTTCTCACTTCCACCCATTTCCGCCATCATTCCATGCCCCTACACCTTGGAGGAGAGAGGAGGATGCCTTTTAGTAGCTGAAGTGGAGGAATTATTCATCTACACTGAGCTCCATGGCCTCTTCTATCTCCTTCTCTTCCCTTTTTGTATTTTGCATTGTTGTGAGTAAATAGGCCCCTTGGGTGGGCTGTTTGGGGTGTAAAATGTTACTTTGATACCATGTTGGGGGGAAATAATATGTAAACTTTGTAATTCCAATTTGTAATGATTATTTTATATTTATATCTCATTCTCCATGAATTACTTGTTGGTTTATGCTTGAAATCAATTAGGAATTTAGGGAAAGTGATTATATGTGTGAATTTTGGGATTTGCTCCTAGGTCTAATTCTTAGATCCCTAGATAGCTACCCATCCTCCTACATCATAATCAATTATCCTAACCCTAGTTGAGAGATCTAAGTAGCTAGTTTAGATGAAATTGGTGTGTTTAGCATGGAGCTTTCTCAAGGTTAGAATGTGAGTGATGGGAGGCTTAAAACTTCACTTCCACCTCTTTACTAATCCCTATCTCTAATCATCCTAAGATCATCTAACCTAGAAACCTAGGATTGTTTAGACTCCAATTGAATTACACCTAAGCCCTAACCCAATTGCGCCTCACAAGGGTAGTACAGATTGTTAGGGACTAGTTTCCCTATACACAACCTAGCATATCCATGGCCAGTTAGTAGCCTAGGATAATTCATTAGACTCTAACTTTTTGTTTGGTTTGATAATGTAAACGAAATCATTATATTCATATGTCAACCCCAACTTAATTGATAAGTGCATCCCCTAAACAACCCACATCTCCCTTAATTGCTTTAAAACCCTAGTTTCCATCTTGCTTAGCTAGTGTTAGATTAGTTAGCTCTTTTCTTACTTAGATAGCATCTTGCCCTGTTCTTGCTTTGTTCTTGCTAGCTTAGGTCTTTAATTGCTCTTTTGCCTTGTCTTGCTTGCCTGAGTGTAGATTGTCCTCTTCTTGTCTATTCTTCTTGCCTTGTCTTTTCCTGCTTAGTATAATTAATTGTCTAGGGTTCACTTAGGTTTAGTTCTTTCTTGTCTTGCTTTCTTGCTCACTTTAGTTTAATCAAATCAACCAATCAACCCTTAACCATAGACTCCATAGTAGGAACATAGCAAAAACTAACCTAGATCTACTACCCCCTTTTCCCCCTGTGGATCGACCCAATACTTTCTGCTCTCCTATACTACGACATGACCCTGTGTTCTTGTGGGTGTAGTGTTTTGGTTTTTAAGAGTGTGTTAATTTAGGTATTTATTAATTTTGAAAGTGAATCCACCAGTGTGCTCCAGTCTATGGAGTTTCATCCATTCATGTCTCAATTGAGTGGTGTGTAACACCATTGGCGGTAGTTCAACATGAAGGTAGGGTGAATTTCTTCCTGAATGGAATGTTGGGCTTCTCCAAGTCTTAACAGATGTTAAAAGGGAAAGCTTGGGATCAAAACTATCATAGAATTCATGAGGATAAAGCAAGTCTGGGAGATATGGATAGGAGGATGACCATTGTTACACCATAAGGGGAGTAGATAGACAAATAATAGGAACTAAGATCATCCTCAGAGATAGAAAGTCTAGTCCCGTAGACCAATGAGGAAAGGATGATTTTGGTGAATAGAGGTGGAATAAGAGAAGAGTAATTCCAAGTCAAATTTCCATAAGATTCATGAACCACTTTGGTACTAGAATGTGCATTGAAGAAACAAAATTGTCCTACACATAGAGCACCTAAGCATTGATGCAAGAAAAGATCACTAATTTGACATAGAAAAGCATCGTTAGATTCCAAAAGAAGTCGAAAAGGGAAGGAGGCTTGTGGTACGATCTCATTATACCTATTCACAACTTGTTGGTTAATGAATGATGATTCACCATATACACAATAAGCCTAGAAGAAGGTGTAGGAGTTTGATTCCTAGATGAAGAGCATCATTTCTTCTAACTAGTAGCTGTGGAGACGAGCATAAGGAAGAGAAAGAACAAGTTCTGGAGAAACCAGATCAGATACCACAACAAACCACCTAGGGAAACCAAGGAAGGGGTAAGGGAAGAGAAACAGGGGTCAGATCAACTGAGAAAAGGGTTGGAAGATGGCAAGGGTTTAAGGGAAAACACAAGGGGGATTTGTCAGTCCTTTTTCTCTAGTTGAGATGGAGAAAATCAGCCAAAAAGACCTACTTAAAGTTAGCCACATAGTATTTCTGGTTGAGTTTGTTGATTGGGGAAATCAGAAGACAATTTGTGCAGTTCAACCCTTGGTCAGGTTTTCGGTCGAGTTACCCGCATGACAAACTCAGTCGACAAGAAATTCCATAACAAAAAATACATTTTTAATTTTAGATACTTAGAGTGCTGCATTTTTTTATACGTCATGAATTTTAAGTATATGTGGACTTGTTTTAAGCATCGTTGGCTACTATTTAATGATAACACATTCATTTGTGAAAGAAGTTCAACTTTGAGAAAAATAAAGCATTAAAATTTGCAAATATAGCAACTGATAACACATGGTTGTTATTTTTAGCAACAACATAGAGGTAAGTGAACATCTTAGATAGATGACATAGAGATTTGATGAAGAGTAGTTATAAGTAGTTTTTTCTAGTAAATGTAAATTGCTCTCTAGCTAGAGGTTTAGTAAAAATGTATGCTAGTAGATTTTCATTGTCCACATGTGTAACATAGATATCTTTCTTAGAAATTTGGTCATGAAGGAAGTGGTGGCAGACCTCTATGCGGTTAGATCTACTATACAATATAGGATTGTATGGGAAATTGATTGCACTGGGGTTATGACAGTAGACATGAGAAGCATCTTAGCAAGTGTTGAAGTCTTGGACATTTTCTTCATCCATGGACTTGGGTACAAAAACTTCCAGCTGTAATATACTCAACCTCAGTAGTTGATAGATCCACTGTGCTTTGTTTCTTAGAGAACCAAGAACCAAGAATAGTCTTAGGAGGAAGACAGTGCCCCTTGTGCTCTTTCTATCATTTAATACCCTACATAATCTACATCGTTACAAGCTATAAGAGTAAAGACCCTTGATGTCACACCCCGATCTCACACTAACCACTAATCACGAGATTAGGGCGCGACGGAGGGATTCTCACATAAACAAATCACTGAGAACTTTTTCTTTTTAAAACCTCGTAATGATATCCGGATTATTGCTGTAAACTAAAACATGATAAACTATTGCGGAAGCATTTCAATTAACCTGGCTAGAGAACATAAACAGAGTTTACAACATGTAACATTGTTTAACAGAAAGTAAACATAACAGTTAATTTACATCCTTTACACATTCGCCATACATACTTTCTCTCACCCACACCATGTTCCAAGGACCGAGGGGAAAGGACTAAGAGACCACTATCTAACTAACTACATATACCTTCTACTGACTAGGGTGGTAAGATCTTTCAGATTTCTGGAACTGTCGCTGACCTGAAAATGTTTGAGTAGAGGGATGAGCCTACTCACTCAGTGAATAGCATTTCATTTAGCTATCAATAAACAACTCATCAGATAGATAAAATTGAAATAAAAGATAAGTGCAGTACTAAACAGGGCAGTTCTAATGACATAGCAAATTTACAGATAACAATCTCATTTCAAGCAACACCAGATATTTTAAACAAATAAACTGATATAGAGGATTGGTACAGAAATTCAAATCTCTTAACATATTAAGTTTACTGTGATCCTATATGATTACATAATTATATCATTATTATGCCCTAATCATATGCAGTGTACTCTGCATATAAAGATCCGTAGTGAACTACGATCCCACCGTACAAGACTTAGCGACACACCCGGGAAATGCTAAGTCTGACGCCAGCCCTACTCTGCCACAGGACCACAGGCTCTCCGACCTACAGGCTCTCCGGCCTCAATGCACTACTCCGAGTGCTCTAGACTCCTCCTCTAACCTGAGCACACAGGCGGAGAGTCTCACGGGGTTACCTCCATGACTCTGCATGAATCTTGTTGCAATAACCCCTATTTTCTCCAGTGCCACCGTGACTCCGCACGGATTATTGTTGAACACTGCCTCTCTGTCCTCGTGCCACCATGACTCCACACGGTTAATGTTGCAACACAAGTTTCACCCCTAAGAAGCAGATCTCTCGAAGGGGTTCTACGGTGTTAGGGCACCTAAGTCTATTAACTGATTAACATATAAACATTTAAACAGGAAATTCACATTTACTGATTTCATATCAGATCACAATACACTGTTATTTTAAACCGACAGAGCAATATATTTCAAATCATTGTAATTTCTGAGAAATTCTCATACCATGCATTCATACAATTTAGAAATGCATAAATAACCCAACTTATTTCAATTTGGCACATACATAGCAAATTTACGCAATTGAACATCTTATTGCACAAATTAAAGAAATTTACTTCACATATGAGAATCATACTCAACAATTATCAATTCTCTAAAATTCTCGAAAAACGTGCACATTAACCCAAATCCTGGTTTGTGCATCACTTAACTCAATTAAGAGTTAATTACATATCACAATACAATTTAATGACAATACTTGAGAATTTCTGGTAATACTTCAGAGAAATGTGCCATTTCATGTAAATATCAATTTACACATATTAATGTCAAAAGATATATGCAACTAGGGTTTTCATGCATATTTTATTTATTCATATCAACTTCGAAATCGTACATCTGATAATTTATCAGAAATCTTCATTGTCTGGGTTCATACAACAAATCATACCATTTTCAGACATGAATTTCTAATTTCAACATTCAAATGAGCAATTTAGGTTCCAATGAACCATATAAATCTACTGATTCAATCCATAATGTTCAAATGCTAAATTTAATCATATAACAGTGTCTAGAAGCATTTTATGAACTAAAAAAAGATCGGGCGACGCCAAACGCTGCCCGACGCCTGATAACGCCTGTTATCAGCGTAATTCGCGCACAAAATAGAAAATATTCAAACGCCTGAGTTTATTAATGATAAATAAATGAAATCCTACTCACAGCGATTCGGGATGTCTGGATTTGTCTGGAAATGCGTCCAGAGTCCCGGTTCCAGTGTTTGTTGGATTGTCTTCAACCTTAGAATGGCCTGGATCAGGACCAGTTGCAATCGAACAGTACATTCCTCACACGTACAGGTTGAATGGGGAGCTGGACCAGCTACTAGCTGTAGCTATTGGCTATGAATTCGAGCTCTAGACTCTTAGCCGAGCTCAAGGGCTTCGAATTGCTGCTCCTCGCGCCCTAGGTGGCACAAAGACATGGCAGCAACTGCTGCTACTCGGACTAGCTGGGGGGGGGGGCTACCCCTTGCTGCTTGGCATCACGGTTAGGGCTAGGATGAAGGGGAGGACGGAGGCGGTGTCGTGGAGGTTTGAGGGTGCTGCGGAGCCGCCCCTCATCTTCCCTTAGTTGTTGGCTACACGCTGTAGGTTGGGGCGCCACGCAGCAGATCAAGCTGCAGGTTGGGATGCCATAGATGCGGGGTAGAGGAGGAGGAAGATGGAGGAAGGAAGGAGGAGCAAGGGTTGCTGGTCAGAGCTCTCTCTCTCTCTCTCTCTCTCAAGCCCTAGGTCGCGTCGCCCCTTTTCCTCCTTGGCTTGCCGATCGAGTTAGCAGCTGAGTGACGCTTTCAAGCGGTGCTCTGTTGATTGGCCGTCGTTTCCCTTTGGGGAATAAAGGAGATAAGGGAAACAGAAAAAGGAAAAAGATTATAAAGCAAAAACTTGGAAAAATTACAACTTTGACCCTGGAAACTGAAAATGTCACAACTTTCGCCTCGTAGGTCCAAATCAAATGATTCTTTTTGCAAAACTTCAAGAACGTAATGCACTACAAACTCAAGGCATGAAATCATGCTAATTAGCTTGTCTCAACTAATCAAATTACTAATCGCTTCTTGGGCACTTATTTAACTTAACGATTAAGACTGTGATTATCATTAATTACCTCAGATGATTCAATCTCAACTATTGATTCACATCTTAGCTTATCTTGATTAACCATGATGTTTAACAAGATACTTTGTACTAATCAAGGTACTTCATGCTAATTGAGGTATTCTCTTACTAACCTAGATGTGGGTTGTAACAATCTCCCTCCCTTATAAGAATTTCGTCTCGAAATTCCTAAAAGAGAAAAGGAAATTGCTACGCATCTCAGACTCAAGCCCCCATGTAGCTTCCTATAGGTTATGATTTCTCCACCAAACCTTCACTAACGGTATCTCGATTCTTGAGCTCCTTGATTTCTTCGATCAACTATCTGTATTGATCCCTCAACATAAGATACATCTGGTCTGAGTTGAGCAGATTATGGATCCACTATCTTCTCTGTACCAGGATAACACTTCTTCAACATTGATACATGAAATACATCATGTAGACTAGTCAACACAGATGGCAATTCCAACTTATAGGTTATAGGTCCAATCCTTTCAACGACAGGATATAGGCCCATAAACCTAGGAGTTAGTTAACCTCACTTACCAAAACTCAGCACTCCCTTCCATGGTGAAACTTTCAGATACACTTCATTACCAATCGGAATCTCAAGATGTTAACGCCTCTTCTCGACATGACTCTTCTGTCTATTCTGAGCAGCTTTCTACTGCTCTCAGCATGTCCTTAAGAGTCTGAGTGGTCTTCTCAGACTGACCATCCGTTTGTGGGTGATAAGTTGTACTGAATCTTAATTTTTATGCCCAAAGCACAAAGCAACTGATTCCAAAACCTGGATGTGAACTTAGGATCTCTATCTGATATAATTGAAACTGGGATACCATACAATCTGACTATTTCATCCACGTATATCTTAGCCAACTTCAAGACAACTAAGGTTGACTTAATATGAAGAAAGTGAGCAGACTAAATTAATCTATCCACAATCATTCATATAGAGTTACAACCTCTAGGTGTCCTGGGAAACCCTATCACAAAATCCATTGTGATATGTTCCCACTTCCACTCAAGTATAGGAAGAGATTGCAAGGTACATGTAGGTTTCTGGTGCTCAGCCTTAACCTACTGATACACACTGCACCTAGTCACATACTCAGCTACATCCTTTGTCATATCAGGTCACCAGTACAACTCCTTGAGATTCATGTACATCTTAGTGTTACCTGGATACATGGCATACATCGATGCATGTGCTTCCTCAAGAATCTATTCTTCCAAATCATTATCTCGAGGTACATGCAACCTGTCATGCTAATACAACAAACCATCAACTGAAAACCTAAACTCTGGTCTTTTCCCCCTGACATGTCATGCATGATCTACTGCAACTCACTGTCACCCTACTGTAGTTCCTTGATCTGATCGTAAAAAGTAGGCTTGACTTGCATATATGCAATTAAACCACTATGTTCTATCACCCCTAAGTCTGAGTTCAACTTTCTCATTTCTACTAGCATGTCTGTCTCAAAACATGCCATAGAGAATGCATCAGCTACTGAACTAGACTTCCTGCTTAGGGCATCAACTACCACATTCACCTTTCCAGGGTGATAGTCTATCGTCACATCATAAAGATAGTGACGCCATGTCTTAAGAGCATGAACTACAGTAGCTATCTTCAGATCATATATCGGGTAATACTCCGCATTCTATGCTACTTACTTATTGTTACATTTCAAGTTTATATCTTACTCTTTTCTCCGAGTCATTTTCATATTGTTTATTTACCTTCAAACCCTGAATTTTGTTAGTGCTAGCTTACCTTTCATAATGAAAATCTCATGATCTTGTTTTATAGAGATGCTAGTATTCAAGGTCAAATCACTAGCGACATCCCTTGAACTACTTCAACTCTAAACATTCTAGGGTTTGGTCCTTATCAGTAACATAGCATTATTGTGGTGTGACTTTGCTTCCTTAGTTTGAAATCAAACTTTAGATCTCATAAGTTCATCCATCTACTTGTAATGAATACAACAGATATGAATAATCATCAATGAACTATAGATATATAATAGAAATGTAACATCAACCAAGTTCTCTAGCATAACTTATTAACACAAATACTACAAATAAACATGATACTTGTTACCCAAGCATCACATATGGCTCACAGGGCCATTCATATCTTGTCGCCTCTCACTAGGCAACAACTTATTCACATGGCTCACAAGGCCATTCACATCTTGTCACCTCTCACTAGGCAACAACTTATTCACATGGCTCACAAGGCCATTCACATCTTGTCACCTCTCACTAGGAAACAACTTATTCACATGGTTCATAAAATCCGTACACATTATTACTTTTATTAAGAAAAAACAACATCAACACACAAAAATCCAATCAACATTTATTATATAAATGTCACAGCCCAAACTTGGCTATATTCATCATCTCATCATACCTGCATGGTTATTAGGCATGATAACAGTCATACAAGATATTCATCACATCATGTGATACAATAGTAATACCATCATTCCTTGACCAGGAATTAGGGTTCACTATCAAACATGGCTTATCATTCCCTTTTACCCAAATTAGGGTTAGGGTTCCCCATTTCTCATTAATTTAGACCCTCTTGAGTTAACCAACTTTATCTTGTATTAAGGTATTTCCCCTCTTAATGCATTCCATCACAGAATACTCACCCTTAGCATATAATGCATAGGCCACACATTAGAATTGTCCAACTATCTCACATGATATGGACTTATCTTAGTTTAAGGCATAACTTATAAAGTTGCCTATAAACAATCGCAATGATACACTCTCAACTAGGGTTTCACAATGATACACCCTCCACTAGGGTTTACTAATCATGTATTGGATCCATGCATTTGTTATGCATTATTGATTAGTACCATTAAGGGTATTTCTCACCTAATCATTAAATTTAATCTGACCCTTATTGTGTTCCTTTATTTCAAATTAAGGATTGCTCATATGAGGTCCCAATGTTGGGTCTCCGATATCAGTTCCAACTAATTCTTAGTTGTTCTAATCTTTCTCTTATATATCAACATCTTAGTGTATGTACATTCTTACTATGATGTGAGTCTAAATTATCCAGAGTCTACTCTTATTATACTGTTAATAGGAGTCATTAGATCTCAGTAACACATCCTGCCAGCCGAACCAGGCCGAACCTGTAGTCCTAAAGCCAAGAGCTACTCAGGATTAATCAACTCCTATTAATCTCAAACATGTGGAAAGAATATCCACTTAGGGCAGACTCATTTAAACATAACTTCTGGTCTACTTAATACAAAGAATATAAACAATAAATAAATCACTTCATGACACTCAATCAATATAAAAGAATCATATTTATTCTACAAACTGAAAATCTAAATTCATACATATAAGAGCATTTCTAGTGATTTCCAATCAAATAAGCAATATAAGGCAAGAGTTGCATCGCATCCTATGTTTAATCTCTTACTCCTGTATTAATTTCCGATTTCTTAACCCTAAGATTTCTAGGGTTTGTCTCTAGCCTATCCTTCCTCTACATACCTGGCCAGGGCATCCAGAGAAGAATAGACAGAGTAGCTTGATACTGGTCAATCTAAGTATTCAGACACCTGGCCAGGGTATCTAAACACTCAGACCTCCCAGAGCTAAAGACATATCACTTCTTATTTTCCTCACTTATAACTTTATCTTTTGATCCTAATGATCCCTGATGACTCAGCCTAAGCTCTCTACTTGGTTCTCGTGACCACATCCTCTTCCTGCCATCTGCAATAGTATAACAGAATACTTCATGTTAGAAAATTGTAGTTACAAGGAAGACACCTAAGTCCTAATCCTATTGGTCGCTTATCGTCCCCTGACCTTGACTTAGAGTATTCATATACTCAACCTATGCTCTGATACCAAGATGTCACACCCCGATCTCACACTAACCACTAATCACGAGATTAGGGCGCGACATAGGTATTATCACATAAACAAATCAATGAGAACTTTTTCTTTTTAAAACCTCGTAATGATATACAGATTATTGCTGTAAACTAAAACATGATAAACTATTGCGGAAGCATTTCAATTAACCTGGCTAGAGAACATAAACAGAGTTTACAACATGTAACATTGTTTAACAGAAAGTAAACATAACAGTTAATTTACATCCTTTACACATTCGCCATACATACTTTCTCTCACCCACACCATGTCCCAAGGACCGAGGGGAAAGGACTAAGAGACCACTATCTAACTAACTACATATACCTTCTACTGACTAGGGTGGTAAGATCTTTCAGATTTCTAGAACTGTCGCTGACCTGAAAATGTTTGAGTAGAGGGATGAGCCTACTCGCTCAGTGAATAGCATTTCATTTAGCTATCAATAAACAACTCATCAAATAGATAAAATTGAAATAAAAGATAAGTGCAGTACTAAACATGGCAGTTCTAATGACATAACAAATTTACAGATAACAATCTCATTTCAAGCAACATCAAATATTTTAAACAAATAAACTGATATAGAGGATTGGTACAAAAATTCAAATCTCTTAACATATTAAGTTTACTATGATCCTATATGATTACATAATTATATCATTATTATGACCTAATCATATGCAGTGTACTCTGCATATAAAGATCCGTAGTGAACTACGATCCCACCGTACAAGACTTAGCGACACATCCGGGAAATGCTAAGTCTGACGCCAGCCCTACTCTGCCACAAGACCACAGGCTCTCCGGCCTACAGGCTCTCCGGCCTCAATGCACTACTCCGAGTTCTCTAGACTCCTCCTCTAACCTGAGCACACAGGCGGAGAGTCTCACGGGGTTACCTCCATGACTCCGCACAGATCTTGTTGCAATAACCCCTATTTTCTCCAGTGCCACCGTGACTCCGCACAGATTATTGTTGAACACTGCCTCTCTGTCCTCGTGCCACCATGACTCCGCACGGTTAATGTTGCAACACGAGTTTCACCCCTAAGAAGCAGATCTCTCGAAGGGGTTCTACGGTGTTAGGGCACCTAAGTCTATTAACTGACTAACATATAAACATTTAAACAGGAAATTCACATTTACTGATTTCATATCAGATCACAATACACTGTCATTCTAAACCGACAGAGCAATATATTTCAAATCATTGTAATTTTTGAGAAATTCTCATACCATGCATTCAGACAATTTAGAAATGCATATATAACCCAACTTATTTCAATTTGGCACATACATATCGAATTTACACAATTGAACATCTTATTGCACAAATTAAAGAAATTTACTTCACATATGAGAATCATACTCAACAATTATCAATTCTCTAAAATTCTCGAAAAATGTGCACATTAACCCAAATCCTGGTTTGTGCATCACTTAACTCAATTAAAAGTTATCTACATATCACAATACAATTTAATAACAATACTTGAGAATTTCTGGTAATACTTCAGAGAAATGTGCCATTTCATGTAAATATCAATTTACACATATTAATGTCAAAAGATATATGCAACTAGGGTTTTCATGCATATTTTATTTATTCATATCAACTTTGAAATCGTACATCTGATAATTTATCAGAAATCTTCATTGTCTGGGTTCATACCCCAAATCATACCATTTTCAGACATGAATTTCTAATTTCAACATTCAAATGAGCAATTTAGGTTCCAATGAACCATATAAATCTACTGATTCAATCCATACTGTTCAAATGCTAAATTTAATCATATAACAATGTCTAGAAGAATTTTATGAACTAAAAAAGGTTGGGCGACGCCAAACTCTACCCGACGCCTGATAACGCCTGTTATCAGCGTAATTCGCGCACAAAACAGAAAATATTCAAACGCCTGAGTTTATTAATGATAAATAAATGAAATCCTACTCACAGCGATTCAGGATGTCTGGATTTGTCTGGAACTGCGTCTAGAGTCCCGGTTCCAGTGTTTGTTGGATTGTCTTCAACCTTAGAATGGACTGGATCAGGACCAGTTGCAATCGAACAGTACATTCCTCACACATATAGGTTGAATGGGGAGCTGGACCAACTACTAGCTGTAGCTATTGGCTATGAATTCGAGCTCTAGACTCTTAGCCGAGCTCAAGGGCTTCGAATTGCTGCTCCTCGCGCCCTAGGTGGCACAGAGACATGGCAGCAGCTGCTGCTACTCGGACTGGCTGGGGGGGCTACCCCTTGCTACTTGGCGTCACGGTTAGGGCTAGGATGAAGGGGAGGACGGAGGCGGTGTCGTGGAGGTTTGAGGGTGCTGCGGAGCCACCCCTCATCTTCCCTTAGTTGTTGGATGCGCACTGTAGGTTGGGGCGCCGCGCAACAGATCAAACTGCAGGTTGGGACGCCATAGATGCGGGGTAGAGGAGGAAGATGGAGGAAGGAAGGAGGAGCAAGGGTTTCTAGTCAGAGCTCTCTCTCTCTCTCTCTCAAGCCCTAGGTCGCGTCGCCCCTTTTCCTCCTTGGCTGGCCGATCGAGTTAGCAGCTGAGTGCCGCTTTCAAGCGGTGCTCTGTTGATCGGGCGTCGTTTCCCTTTGGGAAAGAAAGGAGATAAGGGAAACGGAAAAAGGAAAAAGATTATAAAGCAAAAACTTGGAAAAATTACAACTTCGACCTTGGAAACTGAAAATGTCACAACTTTCGCCTCGTAGGTCCAAATCAAATGATTCTTTTTGCAAAACTTCAAGAACGTAATGCACTACAAACTCAAGGCATGAAATCATGATAATTAGCTTGTCTCAACTAATCAAATTACTAATCGCTTCCTGGGCACTTATTTAACTTAACGATTAAGACTGTGATTATCATTAATTACCTCAGATGATTCAATCTCAACTATTGATTCACATCTTAGCTTATCTTGATTAACCATGATGTTTAACAAGATACTTTTTACTAATCAAGGTACTTCATGCTAATCGAGGTATTCTCTTACTAACCTTGATGTGGGTTGTAACACTTGACTTAGGATACCATAGTCCAAAATTTGGGTTTTGTCTAGGTACCATATAATCCTCATAACTATACAATGAGGTTTTCTAGGGCTTGTTTGAAATCTAGCACACAAGCTAACACTAAACATTATATCCAGTCTAGAGGAAGTTAATTATATTTAGCTACCAATCATACCCTATAGAGATTTTTTTTTCTACCTTGTCTCCTTCTTGATCTTTATCAAGCTTGGTGGTGTTTAACATAATGGTATCCATTGTCTTTGTATTGTCCATCCCAAAGCATTTCAAGAGTTTACTTGTCTATTTGCCTTGGTTGATAAGTTTCCTTCCTTTGTTTGCTTGATTTCAAATCTAAGGAAGAATGTAAGCTCCCCCATCATGCCCATTTCAAATTCACTCTACATAAGAGAACTAAACTCCTTAAAAAGATTGATATCAGTCCTGAAAAAAATGATATCATCAAGATATATTTGAATAATCAAGAAATTTTTTGAAGTGTGCTTTATAAAGAGTGTAGAATCAACTTTTCCCATGACATAGACATTATCAATCCAAAAGTTTTTTAATTTCTCATGCTAAGCTCTAGGGGCTTGTTTGAGACCATAAAGAGCTTTTTGTAAAAAATAATCATGACTTGTAAGATTGTCATGTTAAAAGTCAAAATGTTGAGCCACATAGACTTCCTCCTATATTTTACCATTCAAAAAGGAACTTTTAGCATCCATTTTATATAGAAAGAATTTTTAGGACTAGAATAGGCAAGTTGTATTCTAATAGATTCAAGTCTAGCATCAAGAGCATAAGTTTCATCAAAGTCAATACCTTCCTATTTATTATAACCTTTTTCTACTAACCTTGCTTTGTTTCTTACCACCTTACTGCTTTCATCAAGCTTTTTTTGGTAGACCCACTTTGTTCCAGTGATCTTTCTATCACTTGGCTCAACACTAGAGTCTACAATTTGTTCAAATGTTCCACTGATCTTTCTATCACTTGGTCTCTACACTAGAGTCAACAATTTGTTCTTTTGAACTTCTCTAGTTACTCTTGCATTGCTAGCATCCACTCATCATTTTTAAGAGCTCTTTTGACATTCTTTGGCTCAAGTTGTGAGATGAAGGCGTTGATGTCTTGTTCTTTGTTGAAAGTAGCCCACATCTTCACTCATTCAAATAAATTTCCTATGAATGATCTCTTTTGGATGATCGTTGGAAAACCTAGGAGTATGATCCTTCTTTTCATCTTCTTTTGGTACTTCTTCTTCATCTACCTCTTTTCCTTTATTGTTTATGTTGAGATCTTTTAGTCTAGGGATTACTTCATCCACAACATCATTATACACAACACTCTTGGAAATATATGGCTTGGTCTCAATAAACTTAACATTGACAAATTTTTCTGATTTAGATAGTTCAATGTTAAATTCTCTAAATGATTTACTTGTAGTGCTATAGCCAAGAAAGAAAGACTTATAAGATTTTGCATAAATTTTATGAAGAGAACATTTGGTGTTAAAAACAAATCATGGACAAACAAAATTTTGAAATTAATCGATTGAAGTCTTTCTACCACACCATAACTCATAGGGGATTTTCTTAAACAAAGGATGAGTGAAAACCCAACTTTGCACAAAACATGCAATGCTAACATTTTCAGCCCAAAACTTCTAGAGAGTGTCATACTCCAAAAGCATGGTTCTAGATATTTCTTTTAAAGACCTATTCTTCCTGTCAACTACCTTATTTTGTTGAGGTGTATAGGGGGAAGAAATATTGTGCGTGTAATCGGATTTCTCACAAAAGTTTTGAAACAAGTCATTATTGTATCTCCCCCATGGTCACTACGGATAGAAATGATATGGAAAGAAGCTCCACGTTCAATAAATTTTCAAAAAGTTGATAATACATCAAGAGTACACTTTTTTGAAACTAAAAAGAAAGTCTATGTGAGATAGGGGAAATTATCAATAATCACAAGACAATATTTACTAGCATTTGTATTCTCATTGGTCCAAATAGATCAATGTGAAGAAGATAGAGAACCATCTTGATTTTAAGGACATCTTTCGATTTATAGGAGGATTTTATTTTATTTCCTTGGGTATAAGGTTGGAAATTCTCATTTATCAAAATCCATTTTGGAATTCCTTTGAGGAAATCCTTTTTTCTCAATTCTTCAATTGATGCATAATTACATAAGCCTAAGGTGCCACAAAGATACATCATTTTTATCAACTACTATGCATTTACAAAGAATAGGCTTAATAGAGTCAAGAACGATAATATAAATATTTCCACTTCTAGTTCCCCTATATATGACATTGTAGAGAGGGAATATAGAAGCAATCATTCATTAGGAGTAAAGAGAACAAGATATCCATTATCAAAAAGTTGACTAAAAGTAATTAAATTGTGATGTAGGCCATCCATAAGACAAACATTCTTTATGCATAAGGAACATCTACATACCCTCACCTATTACATTACCTTTCTTGTTTTCATTGAACCTCAATTTATTTTTGTAAGACTATTGAAGTAATCTCTATCACCCATCATGTGCTTTGAGCATCCACTGTCAACAATCTATTTTCTTTTATCCTACATAGAAAGGAGAGGCTGATTCCCCATTCAAACTTAGGGATTTGAAGTTAGCTTGGGGACCCATTTTCTCTCTGTGGACCTAGGAGAAAGGGCCTCTCTCTACACTAGGGCTGCTTGACTTGACTGTTGAATCCGTATGACCTTTCCTTTCTTGCCAATACTCGGAAGAATTGGACAAATTGAATGGACCAATTGGACCGAAAATGAGGAAGAGGAGTGTAGAAGACCAGGTATAGATACTTATGGATGATGCTTTTCAAGCTAGGAATCACCCTATTCAAAGAGTAATAAGAAGTGAAAAGGAAAGAGACACTTCCCAACCATTTTTGTATAAAAATTGGGAATTCCTCGTCCAACTCGTCCCAGAATGGGCGTTATGGCAAAGAATAAGAAGCAAATGAAAGAAGAAATTTGTCCAATAGTCACAAATGGTTGATCATTCTCCTGAGTCATTTGAGAATCAATCTTAGAGAGGGGTTTCGGTGTTGAGTTGAGAAAAGAAGGCATGGGAATGTGTTACTAATAACGTCAAAAATTTGCTTATGCTTGATTTCCTTGGTTTTGAATGAGACTGAATATCCGAAATGTAGGAACGATCTGACTAGAAATTCATTCAAAAGTTGATCAAAATATTAGAATTAGAATATGTCCTTCTCTCTTCCCCTTGACATGACTTTAATTTTTTTTTGTATTTGAGATCCACCCGACGCTCTCTTATCTCTCCGTCTAAGCTCACATAATCGCTCACCTACTAATCAAAAAAAAGAAAGGGGGGAAATTCCTGGCAGAATCTGCCGCTGACTTTGACTGTGGGTTCATCCTCATGCAACCTAGTACTAGTCAGCGCATGCGACGAAGATGGCTCCATGTGGGTTAAAAAATTACTTTAAAAGAACAAGTCATTTTTGTCCAATCTCCACATAGACACAATATAATTTGTCATTTTCTTTTGCCTTTTGATTCAGTTCTTTTTGGTTTAATATGGTATCTACTACTATAGTGCTTTTTCCTGTATGCATGTCTCCTATTATTAATTTTTGTTGACCAAAACCTATAGTAACCAAGCTATCCACTAGTAATGATCATCACACTTACAATAAGAGCAAATTATATATGTCTTAGAGTCTGAAGTTTGTCCATGGTGTATCTGAGGTCCCTTACACTTTTTCTTACCTTTCCCTTTGTGCTAGGGGTTTCCTCATATCCCAAACCACTATTACCCACTTGTTTGGTAGAGTGCTCTAGAACTTCATTTAGGGACTTTTTCCCTTTGAGGAATTTTTGCAAGGTTTCTCTAAGCCTATGGTTATCATCACTAAGAGTTATGACTATAGAAGAAAACTAGCAAGATCATCTTGAGCATGCAATAGGTCAAGACTCCAAATAGAGGGATTTAGTCAAGTAAGAATCTTTTTCAAGAGTTAAGCAAGCTACTTCTCTACTAGCATAAAATATGTCTAGATTCAAGATCATTTACTTTAGAAAGAGGCCTAGCATTTTTAGTTCTAAAAATCAAGTTCATCAAAATAGACTTGATTTTCATATTTTAGATCATTCATTTTCTTAATATAATTAGCATTTTCAATTTGAACACCATTATATTGAAGTTCTACATCAAGAAATTGTACTTGAAAAGAGTATTTGCTATCAATACGAGTTTTCTCAATTTGTTCAAGCACTTCAATTCTAGCATAGAAATCAACTATGATTTTTGCTAATGTCTTCTTTTTAGTTTTACACTTAGAGTAAGAAGAATGGAAAGCATGAATCATGTTAATGAGAGCATTTTTTGAAAGTTCATTTAAACTTACCTCACTTACATTTTTAATTGTAAATGCCATGAGGGTAATGTGGCACTCTCCCTCATTTGAGGTATAAGAACTAGAGGAAGACACCATTGAAGAGGGATGGGCAATATCTTTTCCCCTTTTATATTTCTTCTCCTTCTTCTTCAATTAGTTTCATTGGGGTAGTCCTCATTCTTCCTATCATTGTTGTTGTGGTGTGACTTCTTGGCTTTCGGACAGATGCATTTTCTATAGGACTAGTCCTATAGAAACTCCATAGGATCCAATAAAATTGTGTTATAGTAGATAATTTATGTTTTTATCTCCTTATTTTTTTGGGGGTTGGGTTTTAAAGATGAGTGAGAAGGATATACTGCATTGTGATTGGTTATCCTATACAAAATGTATATGACTCGTCCTATACTACCGTCTTGGCTTTCAAACACTCATTCTTGTAATATCCCTTTTTATAACATTCATAGAACCTAGGAGTAGATGAGAAGAAGGGTTTACCCTTGAAATGCTTCCCCTTTGAGTAATGAGCTGCAAGGTCACTTGAGGAATATCTTCATTTGAGGATGGAGAAGCTTCACATGCAATTTGTTGTTGTTGCACTATGGCTTCAGCTTGAGCTTTGAAGCCTACATATTTTATCTTCTTAGTCTCTTTTTATTATTTCTTTTCTTCTTCATCTTGCTTGTCAAGTCTTACTTCAAAAGTTTGTAAATTCCCTATGAGCTCTTCAATGGGAATAGAAAGAAGTGACTTTGTTTCTTCAATGTTTGTCACCTTGGTTTCCCATCTCTTAGGAAGAGTCCTAAGGATCTAGGAGTTGAACTTACCTTGGTCCATAGGTTGACCCAAAGAAGATAGCCCATTGGCAATGGTGTTGAGCCTTGCATACATATCCACAACTCTTTCATTATTGCACTTTTTGATTTTTTCATGAAGACCATTGACCATTTACACCTTGGATTCCTTCACTTTCTTGGTTCCTTCATAATTGATGCATAGATTATCCAAAATCTCATGGGATATGTCCCAAGAGGAAATCCAATTGAACTTAATTGGAGTGAGGGCTGAGTATATGATGCTTATTGCCATGGCATTTAGTTGAATCTTCTTCATGGTAGATTCATTTAAAGTATCCGTATCTCCCTCATGTTCTTTGTATGGAGCAAAAACCACTTCCCACATCTCATAGCTGATCCCTTAAAAGTAGAACTACATCCTTCTTTTCCAATTGAGGAAGTTTGTTCCATGAAATATGGGAGGACGCATAAACAATCTACCTTCTATGTTAAGGGACCTCAATAGATTCTCACCCACCTTCTCATCTCATGGGAGAACTAAGTTGGAGAAGACCTTGCTATGATACAACTTTGTTGATCAATGAGCTCTAGAGGGGAGGTCAATAGAGATAAAAACACTTAAACCAAATTCATTAGACCTCCAAATTATATCATAAGACAAGGTAGCACGTAAAATTGAGTGCAACTAAGCATACATAGAAAGGGAGAGATATATTAAACAAGCATAAGTAATACAACCTTTGTATAGTTGTTCCAACCTCCAAACTAGGATATGTACATCAACTACCTAGAGGGGTCAAAGTCTAGGATTTTCAACCATTTCACTCATCTTATATTCCATTATAAGAGATATAATACATGACCTTCCTTTCCAAGTACAAGGATACCTAGCCTTCCCTTTAATGATAAGGGAGCCAATAACCTACAAAGGACTTACCCATATAAGACCAAGAGTCATATACCTTCCCAAGGAGTTACCCACTTGTGAAATGAGAGTATTTCCTTTGCCAAGGCCTTATGTACTCCAACAACAAGTCTTTTACCTTCACAGGATCACCACTCATAAATTGGATCTCTGACCTTCTTCTTCACCTTCATTAAGGAGACACTTTCACCATTGTAGCTTGAGAGATAGAGAGAGGTTGGGATTGAGAGGAGAGTTTCATAAGGTGTACATTGGAGCACCATTGTCATTCCATCCTGAGTCAAAGTTCATCTTGAGCAGCTTGAAGAATAGTTCAAAGAAAGGCATGAGTTTGGCAATAAAGTGGATGATGAATTGGAGACGACAAAAAATGCCTCATATCTCCTTCTCTGTTCTGGGTGAGGGTATATTTTGGGTAGCTTGAGGTTTCCTAGGGTCAAATTTGATTCTAACCAAGTTACCTAATATAACCCCAAAGGTACATTTAAAGGGGTTCAGGCATAGGGATAATCATCATAGTCATTGAAATAGCTTCTTGAGATTGGTGGTGTGCCCTTATAGAGTTTTATATTTTGCAATCATATCTTCCACATAAACATTCACCTCCTTATGAATCATGTTGTGAAAGATATCAACCATTCCTCTTTGGTAAATAGTTTTGGCATTCTTGAGACCCAAACACATGACCTAATAGCAGAACACTCCCTAGTTTGTGATGAAGATTGTCTTCTCTTTATCTTCCATTGCCATCTTCATTTTGGTGTTGTAAGAGTATTCATCAATGAAATTGAGTTGTGCATGGCCTAATATGGTTTTGAATGGTACGTGTATGTGTGGAAGTGGGAATTATCTTCTAGAGATGCTTTGTTGAGGTCATGATAATCCATGAAAATTTTTATCATTTCGTACTTTTTGGATATTTGTTCAATGCTGGTGAGCCATGCAGGATATCAGACCGGCTCAAAGAAACAAACACTCATTACTTCTAGACTTCTTCCATGATCTTGAGGCTCCATTCTGGCCATAACTGTCTAGCCTTTTTTATGATAGGGTGAACCATGGGGATGATTGAAATTCAATGAAAAATGATCGTCTTGTCCAACCCAGGCATGTCGACATAGCTCCATGCAAACACAACTATGTAGTGGCATAGAATATCTATCAACTAGTATTTGATATATTCTGGTAGACACCCCCTATTTTGACTTTGTGTTTCTCGGGGCCTAAGATGAGATTTACCATCTCTATCTTGTCTTCGGTAATTCAAGGTTGATGCTCTTTTCTCATATATTCCAAGATAGCTTAGTCTTCAAACTTGGGTTTTCGTTGTTGTAGATCTACACTACTTTAGTGAAATAGCTAGAAAACTCTTGGAGATCCTGCTCATATTTAGATATATTTGGGTTTTCCAAATTTATATTTTTATTGGGTTTTTTCTACATTTTGTGAAGTTTTTGGATTTTGTGGGGGTGAACAGGGATGCAGAAAATCATGACGAAATATCCTCTCTGGTATCTCTAACACTTCTGGACTTCCATCCCTCTAATGGATTTTTTCTTTGGGTTTGTGAGGGGACATGGTCCTCATGAAGTTGTAGTCATCTACACACTAGTTGTGGGTTTACTTATTGTTCAGAACAAGATGGATGAGGGTTTGTAGGTCTTCCAAAACCTCTACATTGAATTAGGCATTAACTACCCATCGCCCAATCATGTCATAAGAATCTTCATAGTCACCCAACATAACACCATAGTTTTCTCCATGAGATCAAGGTCTAAGTCTCAAAGTCATCTTGGTTGGGTTAGTCAGGACAAATCTAGAGAGGATCATAGCCAGACATTTTGGGTGGTGCCTCCACCCCTTCAGGTGTTGGGTTGATGATGTTTACCTTGCCAATATGATCATACTTGGTGTTATTTGATAGTTTTTTTAGCATCATGGTGCTCAGGGAACAACTCATTGATGGTCGAAGTAGACATCCACTTGATTTCTTCCTTGTTTGGGGGAATTAACATGTTCTCAGACTGTTGGTTGTTCTGGGCAACCTGGGCATCATGGCATTCCTTGTTTATTAGGATGATTTTCCTAATGTTGTCTATGATCCCAGGGTAGTTGTCTTGCTCGTCTTCATCAACTTCTTGCACAAAGTAAGATATTGTCACGAGGAAAATAGCCTCGACTGTAATTTTACTCCTTTCAATAATGGCCACAGTGTAGGAAAAGTGTAGATGGGGACCCTTATACTCACGGATAAATTCCCTCTGATACAATACCCAGAGTGATGCTCCTCCTCTAGTTGGATGTGTCAAGCCTCATGTGTCAAGACAATGATAGATAGTTGAGGTAGCCTCTTTGGGTCAGGTCCCTTGTAGTAGACCAGTACAGTACATGCTTCCAATACTGTGTCCATATCTTGATTTCAAGTCACATGTAAGATTGTCCACAGAACCCCAGGCCCAAGCCTGTTTGTTTTTGAGGAATCTAGATAATCTTTACACACCCTTATCATCTAGCTCTAGGTCCTCGATCTTGATCGATATGCATCTCCTATAGTCATAATGAAACAACATGGGATTTTACGGGAGGTGTTGATTTCTTCTTCATGGAATTATTCAACTGATGTTAGAGATATGACGCAACTCAAAGAAAAATTAGAGATCATTTTCTCTGATTCAATCCATGGAGTTGGGTATATTGGTGTGAATGGTGACAATGTTGTTTCCTAGCTGAGACTTTACTCTAGTGTAGTGATGAGGGGACCACCTGATTATGATGCATCTGTGGCCTTTCTAAGAGAAGGTTGAAAGAAGGGCTCAAATCCATGACCCCTTATGGGACTATAAACCAATTTGGCCCAATTTGTAGCTCGAGAGTAATTTATCGTAGATTGTCTTTAATTGCTCCATTGAAAGAAATTGCTTCCTTCATTCTCAAGTGTAGGTCAGAGAGATCCTTCCTGAAGCTGATGGGTGTCTTTATAGGGAAAACATTGAGACATCACTATTTTTGACAAAACATGATAGTATTTTGAGGCATTTTTACATTGTTGTGATTAGTAAGGCCTTGTTGTGACTTCCTATAACATGTATCTCATCTTCAAAAAATATATTAGGTGTGGGTTGTGATTAAGTAGATGGTATCTGTGAGATCATCTTGCCTCATGTATTTAGATATGTATGCTCCTTCTCGGGTCTTTATGACTACTTCATGTGGTAGAGAACTTTGCATCACTTTCCAGCAACATTTCCCCTTTGGATTCATTCAAGAATTGGATTGTATCTGAGCCTTGTTGGGTTGTTTTCGTTGCAAAGATCAAGCATTGGTGGTACCTTCTTATTCTCGATAGATGGAATGGAGACCTTTCTCGTCTCCTCTTTTTTCATGTTGGTAGGATTCATGCATACACAATTATCTTCTCCTTACCCTTGTTGAGGGAAAGGGTACTTCTAGTAGAATGGGGCACTACTCTATCTTTGTTGTTGTTGGCATGGATCTCATGTCTTGTACCATTACCACAGGGCAAGGAGACATGGTGATGTGATTTTCCTAGGATTAGTGCCTTAAGGACCCAGATCTTTTGTACTTCCGTCCCTTGGCAGGATCCTAGTATGTTGATTAGTTATAATTTCTTCCTATGGTGAGCTCCTGGTATGTTGACTAGTATCCAGGTTGTCACTGGGAATAATGGCTTCTTTTATTGGTCTGAAGTGAAAATCCAAGCACTTTCAGACCAATTCTTGATTTCTTGTTCCATAAGAAGGATGAGCCATGTCATGAGTCTTCTGGCTACACAATGACAACCAATATGTTAGAGGATGATGTTACTTCTTCTAATGTGATGGTGCTAACCTCATCGGATCCTATGAAGTCCTATAAGGTGTTCTTGAACACAATTAATGAATCATTCTAGTTCCATTTGGCTCACTAAAGGTGACAAATGGCATGGTGTTGTATCTCTTTGGTAGGGGATTTAGTGTATCCCTTACGGTCGGACATTTTTGTAGGTGCATGATGTCTGACAATATTGTGTTGATGAAATTTCCCAAGGCAGTGCACTTATCTTTTGGCATGGTAACTTCTTCTGAAGATGGAGTCATAGTTTTCAAATCTGCTTGAGGTGTTGTGTTACTCATCATTGTGGGAATTTTGCGATCTCTTGTTGCATGGGTGGTTGAAAAGGTGGTGGTGTGTACCCATAGTAGTTTCTTGGTGGTTACAAATACTGCATGGGAGTACTGAGGATGATAGTTGGATGGTGTTGCATGGTTCTACTAGTGCTAGTGCGCCACAATATGGGATGTTTGATCTACTAAAGTCTAAATTGGAGAAATCTAGACAATTGGATATTGTCTCTTATTGTTCTCGGCAAGGACAAACACTGCACTGTAATACTTCATCTGTGGACTTTTTCTTGGTCCAGTTTGGCTTCTGATTGGTTGTCATAGATGCATATTGTGGATGGAATGTGAGGCCTATGTTTTGGTATACCTCCCTATTGGTGGGTTTTTTAATCTGTACTCATATCTGTATGAATTCTAGGAAGGTATAATACCTTTGTAAAGATAAACGGGTTGTGAGGGTTGTCTTAACGACTCTGATCACCATGGGCATTGTCTCTTTATCAGTGGACTTGAACTCTAGCTGGGCGGCATGCTCCCTCCATCATCATACAAACTTAAAGAAGCTTTCACCTCCCTTCTATTGTAGTGCCTCTAGGTCCTCCTTAGTAGGACCTAGTCTAGATTCCAAGAATACTTACAAATAATTATTTCAGCCATCTTGTCCCATTTTTTGGTGGTTTTCAAGTCTTTCTTGTTGTTGTGTTGTAGCATGAAACCTATCAAGGTCCATGTAAAATAAAGAATTTGTTGGAAAATGTAGGCACAGAGTATAGCAGCGGAAACAAAAAAAATTATCTATCAATATTCCCATAACAACAAGATTGTGTCAACTACTATGAAATAGAAAGGATGGTTTTAGCAAGTTATACCTAGTCCTGAAGCAAGTCCAGTGACAAAACTACTTCTTTGCAGCTACTGATAAGTTGCTCTTGGACAGTAGCTATGTAGCTCCTGGTCTTCACCGTGAATAGTTGTCTGCGCAACCTTTACAACGATTCTGTTGGTCTGGCTACATACTATAGGTTGACTTTGCTCTCCAAGAAACATCCAAAGAACTCATACCTCTAGAGTAGTCTACAAGAACCAACTATAACTCCAGTCATTCACCAAGAATGGACAGGAAGGAGTTGTCCCTCCCATTGGTGTACTAGTCACCAACCAGCTCTCTCACAACAACTTCTCAGTTATTTTATCCCTTTTGCTATCCCTCCTTGTTGGTTAGGACTTGCCTGGGCTCTCTTGGTTACCACAACCAAAGAGGATAAAAGTTGTTAGAGGGACTGATTCTTAGTTTTTTGTGTTCCGTCTTGGGAAGCCCCCAGCCCAGTCCTTTTATAGATGGGGTTTGGGACAGGGTTTCCAATATGTACGGGATTGTGCGGGAGTGGAAAGGACTGGATGAACTTGAACCTTCACAAACTACGACAACCGAAATGACCTTTTCACACACCCAGATTCATCTAGTGTGCGAGACAGTCATCTCGCACTGCCAAATGACCGTTTGGAAGTTTCCCAACCGCACATGAATTTGGCAATTTTTATTCCAATTAATATACATATTAATTTTAGTTGCATCTCGAATAAATGCAATCAAAACTATTTGGGAAACATCCTAAACCTTCATTCAACCCAACCGGGCCATCTCACCCAGGGAGATGCCAGTCTCACTCACCCATTTGACCGTCTGGTGAGTTGAGATAAGTCGATTGGTTCAATGATAGAACTTAGCCAAATCGGTCTCCGATCAACCTGACTCCTAACCACCCATCTCAACTACTTGAGACACCCATCTGGCTGCCCAAACAGCCATATCACTCAATGAGATGGTCATTTGGGAGACCTAGTCAGTCAATCAAGAAATCTGTTGCATGAATTGAATACCTAAACACTTTAGTAATCAATCTAATTATCATTCAAGTTCAAAATCCTATTCTAGATGAGTTCCTATGTGTGTGACCCTATAGGTCCCATGTCATGTTGGTAGTGATTGTTAATAACTCTCTTAAGACATCACAAGCATAGAGTGGTGCCTTGTCACACATCTGTGCAACCCAAGTTAATATAACATTGGAGAACAACTTCAACCTACAATCTGTGTAAGGTGTTGTAGTGATTGTATAATTCATTTATCTCTGATATCCAGGATGAACTTGAGGCATGGTTGGTCATCGTCTCAATGTTCAATCCATGTTTCTTGAACCAAGAGAAGAATGTCTAAGATAATGTGACCTCAATATCATATATTGATTTACATGAACATGCACCTGTGTTTCTCAGTATCGCTAGTCAAGTGGCCAGGATATCATACTCCAGTAGTAGAGGAAAATCTCATACCTATCACTCACAGTCTATCCCCATGTCTCAAAGTCACCCAATCATCATTGTTATAACAACCCATGTTTCAAGACTGCATTTGATGATGTCAAAGCGTACCCAATGACATGTGACAGGTGCAGTGATTTTAGGTCTAACAATCCCAATCACCAACTTCACTATGAGAAATGACTGTGACAACCAATACCATGTTTCACTCTTAAGGTGGGTTTGTCTGATACACTATTCTCTAACATGTATCTGTGTGCTTGGTTTGATATTTCCATATCATAACTAATGAAATTTAGTCATCAACCAACTCACACTCTACTCTTATATGTTAATTTTGTCTATCAACCTTCCACAATAAAAACCGATCAGGGACACAATGAGAATATGTATATGTACTCTTAACATTCATACGATCTCATCCAAAAGGATAGTAACTTGACAACATACATCATAGAGTAATATAATTATCTAGTCATTTACTCTGTATCCTCATTATCTCATAACTAAGTGTAATAGATGAATTGTAAGATTTCATTTTATATAAATGTTATTATTATTAATCAAACCCTTTTATGTAATTATGCTATGCCAATCATCATATGATTGGCTCTACAAGTACACCTTACCAACAAACTCCCACTTTCACTTAGAGCCAATCATACACGAACCTTATACTTAGTGATCTAAACATGTCCAACATGATTCTACTATAGGTCAGCAAGACTTTGCTTGTAGTCGGTATATTGCATGTTTCCTTGTCTCTTTGATGTACGGTTACTTGTATGAGATGGAATTGTCCTAATATGTTATCTGATATTCCGTTCCTAACAATTTCTATTGATGTCACATCATTTCTACTGAGTCATAAATGGTTGGAACATCTATAAGTTCATCCTATGAACCTTTAGATCCATATAGTATCATTCTGTGTTCAAAACACAACTATACTCAACTTCTAATGTAGAATAGTATTAATGGCTATTAGTTCAAAACCTTTCCAACTAATCATCACTTTTCTCTTTTAAATTAAAACATATTTTAGTTTGCGATAAACTTTGTCGTATATGGAAGCTTGCATCGATGTAACTCTTTACATCCAACTTTTCCTTTTATTAGCATTCTTATTGACTAGCAATCTATCCTTAGGTACTTCACAAGTACTAATGGATGTTTTAATGACATTCCAATAACCCTTATTGGATTTTAATATCATCTTGTCATGTCTAATACATACAAGATTATATGGTATAAGCTTGTTAATAGCTTACATGGTAGATCCACTGTTGGGCTGGCCCATGGAATCTTATTCATGATATTTCCATTCTTCGCAAGAATCGGAATATAGGGTTCTTGAAAGACTATTCTGAATTATCCCTCATTGAATCCTTCCAGGTTGAACTCTTTCAACACACTTCTATTGTACATGTTCAAAATTCCATTGTGAAACATTCAAGAACTATCACATAGGTCTTGGTCCTTATCTCATAAGATGTTTCACCTTATCCTTCATTGATGAAGGTGTTTTCATGTCAATTCTCAATATTCACAATATTGAGATGTTATTCCTCATCATATTTGGAATATTCATATATGCTCCCACTAAATCTTTTGTAAACACATATTTCATCTTTTGTCTTGATTTGAGTCAAACACTTTGTCTATCTTATCAAGTTATAAGATCCCATCTCAGAGGTGCATTCATGAAGTTATCAAACCTTTTAGGTTGTGTCATGTACACATCCTCTAATGTATTCCCTTAAGGAATCCAATTTTCATCTTCATATGCAAAATATCATAGTCCATTCTAACTACAACAAGAAGTAGGTCAATAGGTAAAGGCATTTCTATCATGTCCAACAACTTGATCTTGATTTATTCAACCAATATGTCCTTTTATGTTATCCATGTATTTATTGATCATAAGAACCTATTTCACCCTTTAGGTGGCGCTATCAATGTCCAACCTTGTTAGCTTACATGGATTACATATCACTCAGAAATATTTTTGGATTCACAATCCTCCAAACTTAGATTGTTCTACTAGAACTACTTCATTTTGTGTTACATGATGAACCTGAGACTCCACAACAACGTGTGAATCTCATGGTTCTCATTGTACCTTTTGTTGGCCTCAAACATTTTGAGGTTTACATTTACTCCCACTGATTCTTTAGGACATCAGTCATCCTATCAACACATTTTTTTTATTGGATTGGGATTAAAAGTAGTGTTCAACAACATGGCTTATGAATAAACCTTCTTTAAGAAACAATTTTCTCAATGTAAGTCTTAATCCTTTAGACAAATTGGGACATTCCCAAGTCATATCATACATGATGTCTTATATACTATCCAAGTGGTACATGATTTAGTATTACATATATATTTATGAGGATATAAGAAGATAAGATTAATTGATAATTATGCCATGAATCATCACGGTTTAATTCCTTCATTCTAACACATCATCATATTCAAACATATTTGAGTTGTGATACATTATCATATATCTTTCCTGGAGGTACTCAAGGTATTGACGAAAGGGTTTTTCAATATTAGATCATATCAAAGTATCTTAATACTTTGATCAATGCCATACTTCATTTACAATCTTCTTGAATACTTTCAAAAGATTAATTCTTTCATTTTATTTGGTACATATCATATATTATAAATAAATGAAGTATAATTAATTATCTAAAACATTCATTTAATAAGGTCTTCATGCATCATATGTATGAGGTCTAATGAAAACCTTATCCTCCTACTACATTTAGTGAAGGATGTAATGTCATATTGTGTGTAAATAAAACTTTGCATATTTCCTTAGGTTCACTAACCATGGGAATCTAGATCAACATGAATATGTTATCTAGGTGTGCTCTTCTCATATTCATACAAGATGACTAATGTTAGTGATTGTCTTGAGTTATCAATTGTATTCCTTTGATATAAACATTCATCTTTGGATCATTTCACATAAATATCACTAGATGTTTTAGGGCCAATGCCATGCAAGATCATATCTTTGAAATAGAAGCATTACTAATTCCTTATTGATAATCATCCTTGTCCATATAAGATGCATAAAGAATTTTTTTTATTCTAATGGCATGATGAAAAAGCAGTTCTAATAAATCCATTACATGCCCATTGGGATAAGATAAATTTAGACTATGGCTTTTGCAACATTTGCTCCGCCTTGTCCATCTTTGTCCTTCCATGAAGGCCTTTACTTCTTATCAGATCCTGTACATCAAGAATGTTAGATCTCTATTTGGTATCACATACCAAGAAGTAATCTAATTTATCTTATGTTGTTTATACCTAAGGTGGTGGCCTCAGTGCCAACCTTCTTCTTCTTTAGTTCTTATAACCAGAGTAGGCAATTTCTCTTCCAATATCCAAGTTGGTGACAATGGTGACAATCACCTCTTTATTTCTTTACACCACCTTTTGCCTTGAGATATGAAGACTTGGGCTTCTGGCTAGCTTTAGAAACTTTCTTAGCTTTTCCTTTAGACTTCTTCTTAGTCTTGTTGATCATCATCATAGACTTGGTCTTGTATTTCTTCATTTGTGTCTCTACTATTCTCAACTTGCCTAACAACTTTGTCAATGACTTGTCAAAGTCATTCATGTTGTAGTTCATGACAAACTGATTATATGACTGCGGCAAGGACTGTAGAATCACATCAGTGGCCAACTCTTGGCTCAACGGGAATCCAAATCTAGCTAGGTTCTCCACATACCCAATGAGCTTGAGTGCATGAGGACCTACTGGATCTCCATCTTCCATGCTACACTTGAACAACACCTTGGAGATATTGTATCTCTCATGTCTTGATTGATCTTGGTACACACTCAAGAGATGTGTGACCATCTCAATCACCCACATGTTCTCATGCTACCTTTGCAACTCATGGTTCATCATCAGAAACCTGAGATCCACAACATCCTTAATATGCTTCTTGTAATAATCCTTGTCAGCCTTTGGAGCATTATGAGCTGGTTCCCCTGGCTTTGGCATTTCTAGGATGTAGATCTTGCACTCCTGTGTGAGAACAATTCTCAGTATCTTGAACCAGTTGTGGAAGTTGTTCCCAGTAAGTTTATCCTTTTCAAGGACCGATCTACAAAAGAATTTGCAATTTTGTTAAAAATTCAACCTTTCGATTTGATTTTCTTTGATTAAAACTTTGTTGATAACAATTAGGTCTTTCATTAAGTATCATTCCTATTATTTTATTCAAATTGATAACCCTCAAGTATTAATTTAGAAAATTGCAGTGAACAATTTTCTAATGAGTCGAAATCTAAAATGATTCAATTATTACCCAGCCTACACCAGCATCCATAATCAACCATTAAGGTAGGAAATCATGCCAATTGTATCATATGCAACTCCTGGATAGGTGATATGCACAACTCCTTACCATAATAATCTGCATTATTCTCGGTCCAGACTCTCTGAGAATCACCAATTATGCTTGACCTATTAGATAATACAATAATAATGCACCCTGCTTTGGCAACACATGCATTACTACCATCGCATTTCCATGAGGTAGATGACGCACCACGGTTTGTCATAACCTATGCTTGATCGAACAAGCTTTTCATTTGTATTTCTGTTGAAAAGGATCTTAGACTTAATACATTTGATTGAGGGGTTTTATATATATCATATATATACATATTTTGTATCCAATCACCACATATATATTATGTGTGATATACATTCTATATCCCATAACATAAACATGCAATATAAGTAAAAAGCATAGTTATGGCCATGTCTACATGTAATTCCTTGGAGCCACAAGGAATTACTACCATCTAGGTCAATCATCAAATCACATGTATGCACCTATAGTTGATGTAGATCTGTGTTTTCCAATTTGGGTAGATCAGTTCAACCCTTAAACTGGTCGTCTTACCTCTCGGCCGGTTGGTTGGTCATCAGGTCCAACTAATGTTTGGACTCCTTCCAAATAGTCGGCTAGGCCCACTAGGACGGTCATCTGGCCTCCTGTCCAACTAATGTTTGGACTCCTTCCAAATAGTCAGTTGGGCCCACGAGGAGGTTGTCTGGTTCCATCACTCTGTCCTCCTTGGTCCTCCAGATGGTCAGCTTGTCTTAGGAACTAGTTTTCTTAGCCGACGATGAACATCTTCAATGTCATTGGAAGAAAAGAAACTATCCAACTACTAATTAATTACATTGAATAAGAGAAACCTTGAGTTACATTTGAGGGGAGAAAATGTAGGAAAGCATGAACTTTACATTGGGAGGAGGGAGGCAGAGGATTGGTATGCAGACCGAGATAAATAGGAACCAAACCATCCAATAACACACATATATAGGAATTAGGCCATAACCATGCTACATGTTTGCCATCAAAACTTCTTTTAGTGTGACACATGTAAATTTCTTATATATATATATATATATATATATCAGTTTGAGATTATGTGGTCTTTGATCAGATACACATATGAGAGAAATTCAAATATTCACATAGTATGCAAAAATTAAATGATAAAACCAAAAATCTGATTATATCAATTATCCTAAAACATAGTAAATTAACATGGCTATGATACCACTATTGGGAAATACATGCACAAAGTATAGCAGTGGAAATAAAATTTGTATTAATCTTTAATATGTATTCCCAAAACATCAAGATTACATCAACTACTATGAAAAAGGAAAGATGGTTTTAGCAAGTTATACCTGGTCCTGGAGCAAGTCCAGTGAGAAAACTCACTTTTTTGCAACTATTGATAAAGTTGCTCTTAGACGGTGGTTGTGTAGCTCCTGGTTTTCACCACGAATGACTATCTATACAACCTCTACAATGACTCCGTGGATCTGACCACATACTGTAGGTTGACTTTTCTCTCTGAGTAGTAGCCAAAGGTCTCCTACCTATAGAGTAGTCCACATGGACCAACTAGGACTCCATTCATTCACCAAGAATAGACATGAAGGATTTGTTCCTCCCATTAGTGTACTAGTCACCAACCTACTCTCCCAAAATGGAAACTTCTAAGCTATTCTCTCCCTTTGGTTATCCCCCCCTGTTAGGTAGGACTTGCCTAGGCTCTCTTGGTAACCACAACCAGAGAGGACAACAACTGTCAGAGGGACTGATTCTCAATTGTCTATGTTGTATCTTGGGAAGCCCCCAATACCCCTCTTTTTATAGACGTGGTTTAGGCCGAGGTTTACAATATGTACGGGATTGTGCGTGAGTGGAAAAGAATGAAAGAAGTTGAACTTTCACAACCTATGATAGCCGAAATAGTCATTTTACACACCTAGATAGACGTTTGGTGTGCGATATGGTCATCTTGCAATTCCAAATGGCTGTTTGGTAGTTTCCCAATTGCACATAAATTTGGAAATTTTGATTTCAATTAATATACATATAAAGTTTACTTGCATATCAAGTAAGTGCAATCGAAACTATTCGGGAATTTTTTTGAACCTTCATTCAACCCAACCGGGCCATCTCACTGAGGCAAGATACACATCTCACTCACCCAGATGGTCGTATGGTGAGTTGAGCTGAGTCAATCAGTTCAATGGCAGAAGTTAGCCAAATCGATCTCCAATCAACCTGACCCCAAACAGCCATCTCAACTACTTGAGACGCCCGTCTGACTGCCCAAACGACCGTCTCACTCAGTGAGAAGGTCATTTGGTAGATAGTCAACGAACTGAACAATCTGTTGCAGATTGAATACCTAAACACTTTACTAATCAATCCAATTGTCATTCAAGATCAAACTCTTCTTCTAGATGATTTCCAATGTGTGTGACCCTATAGGTCCCATGTCACGTTGGCAGTGAATGTCCACAAGAAGCTTGCGATATCACAAGAAGAGAGTGGTGCCTAGTCACACATCAGTTCTACCCAAGTGAATGGAATGTTGGAGAACAACTTCAACCTACAATTTGTGTAAGGTGCTGTAGTGATTTTATAATTCCTTTGTCTCTGATATCTAGGATGAACTCGAGGCATGGTTGGTTATCCTCTCAACGTTAAATCAATGTTACTTGAACTGAGAGCAGACTGTCTGAGATAATGTGACCTCAATATCATATATTGATTCACATGTTCATGCACATGAGTTTCTTATTCTCACTAATCAAGTGGCCAAGATATCATACTCCAGTAGGAGGGACAAATCCCATATCCATCACTCACAGTCTATCCCCATGTGTCAAAGTCACCCAATCATAATTGTTATAACAACTGTTGTTTTAGCACTGTTT
Source organism: Alisma plantago-aquatica (assembly GCA_963693085.1). Lineage (NCBI taxonomy): Eukaryota > Viridiplantae > Streptophyta > Magnoliopsida > Alismatales > Alismataceae > Alisma > Alisma plantago-aquatica. The sequence continues at coordinate 5,278,226 of OY856409.1, read as the reverse complement.
TGATGATGTCAAAATGTACCCAACGACATGTGATGAGTGCAATGATTTTAGGTCTAAGAATCACAATCACCACCTTCACTATGAGAGATTTCTGTGACCACCAAAACCATGTGTGACTCTCAAGGTGGGTCTGTCTGATACATTGTTCTCAAATATGTATCCATGTTCTTGGTTTGATATTGCCATATCATGACTAATGAGATTTAGTTATCAAACAACTCACACTCTGATCTTATGTGTTATTGTTGTCTATCAACCTTCCAAAATAACTACCAATTAGGGACATATTGAGAATATGTATTTGTACTCTTAACATTTCTATGATCTCATCCACAAGGAGAGTATTGGCAACATACATCATGGAGTAAAATAATTCTCTAGACATTCACTATGTATCCTCAATATCTTATAACTGAGTGAAATGTATTAGTTGGAAGCTTGTCTTTGTTATATATGTTACTAAGCAAACCCTTTGAGGTAATTATGCCATGTCAGTCATCATATGATTGGCTCTACAAGCATACCTTACCAACATAATTAACAAATTTTCAACATTTTGGACCTACACCATGTCTGAGCATTATCCTTAATGTGATCCATAGGGTCTCCTTTTCTAGAGTACTAATAAAACTTGGTCATCTTGAAGTTGTTAGGTAACTTGGCATCTAGGAAGTCAACAAAGATATTGAACATTTTCCCTCTATCTTCCTTCCCCTATAGTTGTTTAATCATTTGTAAGATCTTGACAAGTAGGGGATCTATACAAGTGGGCTCCTTCATGCATCTTCCTGGCATATGACCACCATTGATATCATTGGTGGTCTGATTGGTGTTGGCAGTGCCGTGTATATAGGTGGTGGGAATCGACATCCTCCTTCTTTATACGGGTTGTACTAGGAATATGGGGCGGTGAATAAAGAGAATGCATGTTGGGGATGAGTATCTACCATTAAGGTGTAGTGCTTGAATCTTCACCACTGTGTTGGATTTTCAACCTCTTCAAGATCTTCTTTTGTTGTCCATAGTTCCTCCAATTTCCACCTCCCTTCAATTTCTCATACGAGACTTAAGACAAATGATTTTGCCTCCTAAGTTGCTAGGACTACCCCAGTGTTAGCAAATGGTGGGCCTTGGTAGGACCTAGATTGGAATGGTTCTGCTTAAGTCGGATGGGAAACCCACACTCTGCATGGTAAGAAAGGCTTGGATGAAGTGGCACACGTAGCTCCCTGTCTGGTGAATTTTGGATAGTGCCACCTGCTATCTATCCTAACCTTGGTGTAGGCATAGAAGGTACATTGCCAACTAATCTGATGTATATTGTGAAGGATCCTCCTAAAAGGTAGTCGTCTCAGACACCCCTATAGCTTCTTTGCATTTCCCCTCTCTTACATGTTTATCTTGCTTGTTTTGAACAGAATATCCCATGGCAGTATCATCAGATTGGTGGTCCACACTGGTGTTCCTAGCCATATGGAATGATCTCTAAAGAGATTGGTTGATGTATAAGCTTCATGACCTTCTTGTGATGTCCTACAATTTACATTAGTAGCATTCAATTAGGGTGTAATATTATATGAGAAGATACTTGGTGTTTGGAGATAGTTCCCTCCATACATGTTATATTAGCAAGGAATTAAAAAACTTACGTAGTTGACTGGGAGGTTCACAAAAAAGTGTTCCTAGATTCCTTGCAGCCTTCTTGCAGAAAAAAAGATACTTGTGATGATTTTTTAAATTTATTTTTTGTGATGGGATTTACCCCTATCTGAGGAAAGATAGAGGAGTTCATTCACTTTCAAATAGACTTTCCAGTACCATGGCAGAAAAGATTAAAAATAGTTGTCATAATGCTCCTTAAAAAAGTTCTTTGAAAGAAACATTCAAAATAAGAGGGAAGGTGGAGTCAATTGGTTGATCTAGATGAAGGCAGATCTCACTAGCCAGTGATTGTGCTCAATCATTCGCTTTGCTTCTCCCGGGCATCCTCGTCTAGCAAGATTACCAAATTGAAACCCTTTAGAAACATTCATGACACCCTAGTTTCCTCTAAGTTTGAGGAGTGTCTCCTATGGGTCTTTCCCTTAGAGCCGATGAGCGGTAAGCAAGGACGAGACCTTGACTTAGTTTCTTCCTATTTACTATGTAATTCTGTATGGGTTGTGGTTCAATTTTTGATCACAACCTGGGACCATAAATGTGGGCACACAAAGAACATGATGGTATTGTTTAAGGTCATAGTGCAGGACCAAATATGTGATTTTGAAAGGATCTAGGTGGTCCTGCTTCAGGTCATGGTCCAGGACCATGGTTGTGGGTGGACCTAGCAAAGACAAGTGACGTCGCGATCACTGTTAAAGAACTACTTCACTCGACTAGGTTTGTTAAGGCAAGTCTACCCTCTTTCTGGATCAAAAAATCATTTGATTCTTTTGAAAGGTTATCACTCTTATAAAGGATTGTTGAATTTGACGAACTAATTTCTTTTTAAGCAAGACAATTTGATTTAAAAAATGATTATCAATCTTTTGATAGATTGTTTGACTTGAAACAAATGTTAACATTTAAAAGATTCTTCCATTATAATGATTGTTATTCTTTAAAAATATTGTTCAGCTCACAAAAAAGTCAATCTCCAAGAACATTGTTTGAGTTGAAAAGATTGTTAATATTTGAAAAGATTGTTTGATTTGATATTTTTATTCTTTTAAGAATATTGTTTGATTTGAAAATATTGTTAATCTTTCAAACATTGTTTTCTTTGAGATTGTTAATCTTTAAAATGATTTTTTGAGTTGAGAATGTTAATACTAAAAAATATTGTAAATCTTTGAAAGATTGTTTGATTTCAGATTGTTAATCTTTAAAAATATTGTTAAATAGTTGATTTTTTTATTTGAGATTTTTAATCTTTGAAAATATTGTTTGATGATATATTGTTAATATTTGAAAAGATTGTTAAACTTTGAAAAGATTGTTAATCTTTGAAAAGATTTTTTTGATTTGAGAATGTTAGTCTTTAAAAATATTGTTAATCTTTGAAAAGATTGTTTGGATTGATATTGTTCATCTTTAAAGAAATTTTTTGATTGGAACTTAGAAATATTAAAAAAGAATGTTTGATTTGACATTGTTAAGTTTTAAAAAGATTGTACCTCACTATGGGTGATGGCTAGCTTGACGAAAGAAAAGTGGAATATTCTACTAATAAAGGCTCAATCAAAGGAAGGGGATAGGGCCTATATACAATCACACACCAACAAATACTACCAAAATCAGTCCTATCAAGAAGGTCCATCTCCTCATCTACTAAATTGTCATATAGAAACCTCAATTCATTCCAATAGGCATGTCAGTACACGTTTGGAATTATAAGATCCTAAAGAAATAAGGTAGAATACACATTTGGAGATCTAAGAACCTAGAGAAATAAGGTGGAATACAAAGTGAAAACAATCACTACATGGAGAAATATCAGATTCTAGCTCAAAAAAATAGAAAGAAAATAATATGGAGCGAAGCTTCCAGGTTAACCCTCATGGTGCGCTCGACAACCTCAATGATGTAGATTCATCAAGAACATGTCCCGATGATGGACACATCTCTTAGTTGGGATTAATTTCCCCACAATATTACTCGCACCAACATGACACATGCTAAGATAAAATAGCAATAAGAGATCTTATAGGTCAAAGACATACTAAAGAAAGAATGCTATCATGCATACCATGGGTAAGCTTCAGTCCTCATATCATCATATACATCATTCTCATCATTAAGAGGGTCCTCCTCATGCTAATCATGAGCTTCTAACTGAACAAGTACAATGACAATTCCATAAGCTTTACACAAAAAATGAAACTAGTTTAATTGAACAACAGATGGTAGAGAAAATGATGAAACAATAAAATCAGCTAGATAGCAAAATCAAAACATGTATCCAGGTCATATTCAAACTCCAAACCAAGAAAAACACTTGGAAAACAAAAATCATATTTTTCTCGAGGCCCAAAATTGATAAACTAAATTGCAAAAATTAAAGATACACCTTTTGCAAGATAGATGTATCTGAAATCATCAAAATAATGCTATCAAAGAGGGTGATTTAGAGCTCCTCCACTACCATGAGACCACCACCTCTAGAACTATTGGGGATGCAATGTAGCCACATAACTCCTTCTGGAAACCCCATGGGACAGAGAAGACAAAATCTGAAAATGTTAGATAATCATATCAGAGTGCGTTGCAGAAGCAATATGCACATACATGAACATTCAGGCATAGCATACACCATAGTGTTTGCAATAGAAACACATACATTATTAGAAAATGAGTTCTTACAAATGATGTTTACACATTGAAAAGAGAAATTTATACAAGTCTGAACATGTATTCTCGTATCTTAACACAATAGGTACAACATGTAGATTTCCCACTTCCCATCTTATCTCCCATGTTAGTTTTGAACCTCAAATATATGTGAAACAACGGATAAACACACAAGGTGTTGTGTGCATGGGTAGAATGATACATATATTTTTTATTATCATAATTTGAAAATATTTGCAGAAAGAGAGAAATAGATCATCTATACCAATTCTTTAATAAGAGAAATGTGCCAGTTTTAATCATTTTTCTAGATGATTTGCATTATCAAGGTAGACTAGTACCAACATTGTATATATTGGGCCCTACCCCATGTGCCAAGTACTTTGGGGAACTTCATATACACCAAGTTCTCTAGGGAGGTGTACTACTCAACATTAATTCTTTCCCTAATAACGGAGATAATGAACACCTTAATAACTACAAAACATATACTCATAATTTATATTTTCAGGTGATAAAATATCAAGTACTATGTATTACTACTAATCCCAATATTAGAAAATTGGAGAGAATACATATATATCATGCATTCAACCAAGAAAACCTTAGTAATATAATTAACTAGACTCACATATCTGAGTTCATAGAATCTTAATAATTCTGGCCTATCTAGGTCTTTGATCATCACTTGATTAATAACAAATAATGAACATTAATACAAAGTTCATTATTAGTATAGTTATTTAGGTACAAGATTAAGGTTTAGCCAAACCTAGTGTCAAATAAACCTTAATATAGTCTCTGGTATTTTTATAATGACCTATATGTCGTAATTTAGGTCTGGTTCAATTTTATAATTGTCTAATTCTTGCACTATTTTCTAAAATATAAATGAGGTTAAAACCATCTAATTATGCATCAATGAATAATGACCTAATATTTTGGCATAATGCTCATATCAGAGAATGCATTCAATATCTAGACGACACTATGGTTCAATAGTATTTATCTCAAATTTAATGCTCCTAATATGTTGATTATACCATTTAAATCATCTTAAAATGAATCATTCACATATAAATAAGAAAACTACAAAATTAATCATCAAAACTATCGTCTAGAAATTGTAAAAGAAAGAGGGAATTTGTTTGAGTCCACGGGTATGTTTTGGTCATTATTTATCCAAGGCATTTTTGTGCCACACATTTTCTAAGATCTGTATATTATTTAAGATATTTACCTTTTTTATGAAATTAACTGAGCGTCAGATCTTTGAGTGGATCTACCAAGATCCCGACTCACCAGACAACCCTAACACTTCTTCTATTCAACACGAGCCTCACATTCTCACACATGTCCCCACTCACAATCCTATGCAGGTATCATTTGTGTGCCACTCACATAGTGGGACTCTAGTGAGTTGCTATCATGAATCGTCATCCTTGTCTTCATGTAGTGAGTCCATTAGATTCGTGGAGGTACGTAGATCATAGATGGCCACTCCTAGAGGTGTTGAAAAGATGAAATTCCATGACATTCTTTGCTTTTGGATCCGTGATTGAGAAAGAACCGTGAGGATAGGGCTTTTCTCATTCTATATCTTCCCACTCCAGAAATAGGTCAGTGAGAATTGCAGCCTCCCAAGGAACATAATTATTATCTTAGTTTATGTTGAGAACAATGTACAAGTACCACTGAACTCATCTCCTTCTCTAGTGTGATTGAGTTTGTCGGCTACACAACTCACCTTAGGTTTGGGGAAGCTACCTACTCGTCCATTAGTCATCTATGAGACATCTACTCTACTTGCATCTCTCTTCTTCGGTCTTGCTGCAATCAGTGATGGATATGGGAAAAGGGGAAAGACTTGGTTCTCTCACTGAAGTTCATGACAAAGCATTAACAAAGGGTCTCTATGGTTAGTTCCAAGAGTAGTGGGAAACTAACTATTGGTTCCACAACTTGATTAGACTTTTTCATGAATGTCACTTGGTTGGGTTAAGAATAATGAATGTCTTTTCCTCCTTAAAAACCAGATATTGAAGATATTGTAAAGACCGTTATACCAGTTCCTAAGGTCAAGTTTAGATCACTATTAAGTGGATCCATGGCCACCAATAAATTTTGCACCAAGAGGATACGTACGACCATGTGATATTTTATTGGGACCTAAATCCTAAGTTCAATCATAGTCCAAAAATCCACTTTATCCAAAATGCTTTAATAATTGAAAATATATTCAAGCTTTAATAATTGTCAAATGGTTAATCATAAAGTCATGCAATTTTAGACATTAGTCCCACAGTTGTAGTCTAGAATTCATCCTAGTTTGACCCAAAAGTGTGACATATGTTCACTAAACCTAATTCCTAAAATAATGTCATTTCAAGAAGAAACCTTTTAGGTTTCTCAACTTTTGGATGGAATGGGAGGGTTGCCGAGATATTATTAAAGAAGCCTGGTATATTGATATTAATGGCAATCCACACTTTCAGTTTTGTCTCAAGGATAAGCTGAAGACATTGTCTAAACAATATGTCAATCTAAAGAACCTCATCTCTAGAGAAGGAATGGAGCTCAGTGATATCTCAGATGTGATTAGAAGAAGCCCACATGACCCTGATCTTATCTATGCTGAAAAACACACTCTCAAGAGATTAGACGTACTTATAAAGGTGGAAGAGTTTTACTATTGGGAACATAGCAGGATGGAATGGCTTACTAATGGTGATAGGAACACTAAAGTTTATCATACCATTGTTAAACGAAGGGATGCTATCTATTCTACCACTGAGCTATTTGACTCACAAGGAAATCTTTTACATGATAATGATGCCATTGTTGATGATACTTTACTATTTTTTGAACAACTCTACAATCAACCTCATGTAACTACCCATACTTGTATCCCAGATTGGGTTCCTCTAGTTTCTAAAAATGATAATGAAGTGTTGTGTTCTATATCGAGTTTGAAAGAGGTTTGGGATGCTGTATGGAGCATAGGACCCCACAAAAGCCTCGGTCCTGATGGATTAAATGGATTTTTCGATAGGGAACTGGAACATCATTTGCGATGATCTACTTAAGGTTGTCCAGTGGTTGTTTGAAGGTGAACACATGGTTAGACAAGTTAACCATGTTTTCCATGCTCTCCTCCCCAAGAAGGACATAGTCTCGTCTCCAGCTGATTTCCGACCTATTTCGTGCTGCTTGATGCTCTATAAAATCACTGCCAAAGTCATCTCAAGGAGGTTGGCTCTTCTTTTGCCTATTATCATTTCTCCTTACCAAGGTGCTTTTGTTAAAGGTAGAAGTATAGAGGACTGCTCTCTCCTTGCGGCTGAGTTTACACTTAAATTCAACTGAAAAAACAACCCTCCTGCCGCTTGCATCAAGCTGGATATCACCAAGGCCTTTGATTCGGTTCAATGTCTTTACTTTGTGTGAGTGTCTTGCTAGGCTTGGTTTCACTAAGATGTTTATCTCTATACTAAACCAATGTGTGGAAACTCCATCCTTCTCTCTTTTACTGAATGGTTTCTCGGTTGTCTTCTTCAAAAGTTCCAATGTCCTTAGACAAGGCGATCCATTATCACCCTTGAAATTTGCATTGGCCATGGAAGGATTCAGAAGATGTCTTGCGGATGCAAATGAAAAAAAAACTTATTAGAAGATATCCTATCAACAGGACCAAGGTACTCAACCATCTTTTATTTGCAGATGATATTCTTATCTTCTCAGAAGGGCACATACATATTCTTACAAATCTCAAGCAACTTTTACTTGAGTTTGGTACTGTCTCTGGTATGAAATGCAATCCTAATAACACTCATATTTATATCTCTTCTTATTTCCGCAATAAGGATGCATTGCTCAATTGTTTGGGAATTAAGCAAGGTACCGGGCCTACCAAGTACCTTGGTTTTCCAATGGCAAGTGGAAATCTCGGGAGACGTCATTTTCATGAATGCTTGGACAAGTTAAGAGACATGATACAGAGATGTCCGGGATCTAAAATGTCTATGGAAGGTCATCTTGTTCTCATTAAACACTGTGCCATGGGTTTGATTATCTACTAGATGCAGATGGGTGAAATTCCCCCAGTTGTGTTGCGTAGAATGGAGTTGCTGCTTTCTGATTTCTTGTGGGGTAGCTATACACACCCCTCTAGTTGGTCATGGCTAGCCTATCCAACTAATGAGCATGGCCTTGGCCTCAAGAGACTTAATGAACTCACTGATTATCATACACTGCTTCGCATCAAGAGATTCACTCAATCACAAAGCATCTGGGGCTCATGGTTATCTTGTAGATATGGTGATTCCTTAGATATTAATTCTTTGCGTGGCTCTACTTGCTACAAACGTATGTTATTGTGTTGGCCATCTTTCTCACTGATGGCAGACATGGATCTCTGGGACAATGTTTTCCAAAAGCACCCACATGAAAAGGCTTATGTGAGCCTTTGGATCTCCAAGCACTATCCTCGGTGGAGCCTCACAACCTTTAGAGCTCTTACGAACGTCCTTCAAACCTTGGAGAAGATTAGCTCATGTTCAGGTTCTCCTGTTCCAGCCTGTTTACTGTGCGGCCAACATACAGACTCACCTACTCATCTTTTTGAAGGTTGCAAGTTTTGGAGATACATTTGGGGTCGAGCACAGCTTAAACTCAATATCCGGTCCACTTATTATGTATATGGATGTCTAGCTGATCTTGGAATGAGGTCTAAACATTCCAGAATCATTGAACTTTGGGCAATTACTGGTGCTGTACACTTACTTTGGTCTGAGCACAATAGGAGACTACATAATGGTGGCTCTTCTAATTATGTCGAGACTTTCAACTAGCTATCCCTAGATATTAAGAGAATGCATTGTAATTTTAAATCATGTCTTGATGTAACACCTATTATTTCTAGGAATTGGGATATGTTGTAACCAATTCTTAGACTTCTGTAGTCACATGTTAGGGTGTGGCTTGTAACTTTGTCCCCTTCCTGGAATTTTTGGAATATACTTACCCAAATTTTCCAAAAAAAAAACAAAATAATATCATAATTAAGTGTGTAAACCTTGAATATAAATCAATTAATCGTCAAATTTTGAACAAACAAGTTCAAATGACATTAAAATGGTGTCTAATATATTCTGTTACTTATCTAGAGGTCATGTTTCAAGTCTACAAATAAATTCATAATTAGTGGCATTTTGATCAAGGCAATAACCAACTGACATCCAAAATATCCAAACAACTTGGCATAAAATATCGAGATCATTAATAAATAACACCAGTCCATGTATGTCCATAATTGGATGTTTTACACCATAAATATAAAGATCAACTAACAAAATACATGCATCTTGATCGAACTCTTTTAGGCATCATAATCATTAAGCATACCTCTAGTGACAACTTATTGGTGGTATGCATCCATTGGTGGATAACTAGTTTGTCAATTTGGGGTTAACCATCTCCATAATATTCATGGTCTTAAGTCACTACATTGGGTGTCAAAATCCTAAAATCAGGTTCATCACATTCACCCAACCTTAAAAGGAATTTTGTCCTCGAATTGATGCACGTCATTTAGCACACCAATCACCAGGAAAATTATCCTAGAGTTTAATCCTTTTAACTCTTCGGTTAAGGCTAGTATAGAAATTGTCGAATCCCAAATGACAACTTTTGAAGATTGTTTCTTAAAAACCCAATTATTTGAAGAACTTATTTTATTTATTTTTGGTATTTTCATATTTAAAATGGAAAGTAAAAGTCGGAATGGGTGTTTTGTTGATTACACTAAAACAAGAAAGAAAATGCTAAAATTGAAATTGCACTTAAATAAAATATTATTTGCCCTGTAAAAGGTAAACAAAAATTGTTGTTAGCACAAAAAGCAATTATGAATTAAAAGACTAAAAACTAGAGTAAACAAGAAAATCGACGGTTGAAATTAAAGGGGGAAAATCGAGGCTTTAGGGGTTTTCACCACCTTAGCCACGGTAAAAATACAAATTAATTATTAATCGATAAATAAACAACGACATGTGAATCACAAAAGAAACACAAAAGATGAACTCCACATGAGCCCATTTCTCCTGGTGCTCATGGTGCTCATGTTTCCTAGTTCTTCATCTGAAAAAGAGATAAATCCGTGGTCACATCAAAATCTCTATGCGAATTTGTTTATCGTTCTAACCCGGATTTTCATGGTCATATCCATCCGAATTAACAAAACATCAAAGCGAGTAATTAATTCGCTAGATTATCAAATTAATAAACCAATCGCCGTCTAAAGAAATCGACTAAAATTAATCAAATCAAACCATGGCTAAGGGGCTATTCCCCTTGCCTCGATAAAGAACTACTCACTCATAGTTGAGGAGAAGGGGGAGACGGAGGAAGAAAGTACTGAAGCCATAGTCTAGCCCAAACTTAGGATGTTAATCCTTATGCTAGAGACAATAAAATGACCAAGTTCTTAATTCCTTGCTCCAAAACTAAAGAATGGAGAAAATAAGATCTAGAACTTAAAGCGGAATGAAGAGACAAGAACAATATAAGAAAGAACAATGCTTGAAGAAAAATCTACTTTATTGCAGAACTAGAGATGAACACAAGAATATAAATTCTTCAGAATGCCCATACAAAGTGAAATCCCAGATGCCCAAAGGAGGAGGAAGTGCCCCTCCTTTTATAAGAGAAGGAGGGGAGGAAGTCTTAAGAGAATACAAAGAGTTTGAGGCTATTGGAAAAACTTAATTAAAATAATAATATTTGGCAATCCTTGATTGCTCTCCCTGTATAATGTTCTGTAGATTTCCGTAATTGGACTTTACAACATATTTATCCTTTGTAAAACGCTTAGAAGAAGTCAAAAAATATATTTTTCCTGTAGCACTTGCAATTATCTTTCCAAAACATATTTATATTCCAAATTTGGAATTTATATGTGGAAGTTATGACTGTTTTGGTGAGAGATATATCAGACTCTATGGGAAAACGTATGGCTACGTTCACTGGTTAAGTGCGTAGACAAATAAATACCAAAATTGCTGCAAAATATGTTTTTTTTAGCCAAAACAATTCTCTTTTCATTCCATACTTGATCTTAAAATTCCTCCTTTAGACGCAAAAGATATGGCTATTTTGGTGACGAGTATCTCAGGCACTGCGGGAATATTTGAAAAGTCTCAAATCTTCATCTTTTATTTTCTCAATTTAATTACTTAAATCATTCCTAAAAATTAAGAAAAATATCATAAGAATTCGGGAAAAGTATATCAAGAAGATGAACATGCTATTTATTTTTGAATTAGCTACGATTAACAAAAAAATCCTAATTAATCATTCTACATGAAGCAAAAATAAGAGATGAATATGCATTCATCAAAATACCCCAAACTTAAACTTTGCTCGTCCTGAGCAATATTAAAATCAAATAATACTTTCAAGACATACTGTCAACCTATCATCCTCACTCTCCTAACAACCACTTGATTTCTTCTACCAAAATATGACCAAGCAACTCTGACTTCCTGAATTCATGAAAAGTGACTTTTATATTTCTTACTTCACAAACTTGCATTTATTCAAGACCTGCAATAAAACAAATTTTCATTTTACCTTTTTATTTGGTACTCAATTTTTTTTTAAAATTTTATACAAGAACAGGGTTGATTTTGTATGGTTGGGGTTTTCATAGTTTTCTCCTGGGTAGAAAATTAGAGTGAAGGAGGTATGGAAGAAGGACAGTCTCCTCTATTCGACTCAAAAACTTTTTATTTAGTGGACATGCAATTACATTGACCGTATTTTTCATTTTATTTTTGGTGATACACCCAATTGCATGGGTATGGAAGAAGCGGAAGAGGGGGAAGGGGTGCCACCCCAAACTTAGCATTTTAGGCACTATTGGATTTTTTCTTTTTGATGAATGGAAAGATTTGGAAGTGGTGGAAGAAGAGTAGAAGAGGTTGTTCTTATGCAACTTTTTTTTCTCTTTTTTTTAAGAGTACCATGCATTGGTTCAACTATTACTGAATCATGCGAAAAATCAAGAAAATTCATACAAGTTGTACATGATAAGAAAGCATCATTCTTGAATCCTATCAGTCCTCTATGGCTTGCCATCTTTTCAAAGGAGTGATTATTATTTGAGGTCCTAAGTGATAGGAGGATTTCTAGTCATGAAAGTTTAAAAAATTTATTTGCAAGGCAATTACATCATTAAGGGGAGTATTTTGACAAATGATCATATTAAGGCCGACTCGATATGGGCCAATTGTACTATGAAAAGAAAGAAAGAAAAAATAACTACATGCAATATGTAAAACAAAGAAAAGATACTAAAAGGGAAAGAAAAAGGGGTGGAAACGTACCACCCATCCCCACCTCGAACTTAAGACTTTTCCCATCCTGAGTAAAATCAAAATCTGAGATGCGAGATAAGAATCGTTGTTGTGGAGGATGAAGGATGACGATAGCAAATCCCCAAAAGAGAAGAACAAAAAAAAGGTGATGATGTTAGAAAAGAAAAAAAAATGCAAAAATTATTTGGGTTGCCTCCCAAAAAGTGCTAGTTTTACGTTGTGGCCTAACAATAGATGGATCAGTTTATTGGGATTCTGGGGATGTTGTTGGTTCGGACAGGTTTAGGTCTTGCAGAGATGAAGAATTATTTGAATCTGAAGTGACAAGGTCTTCAGTGGTGATGTATCTTTTAAGTCGATGCCCATTAACTTTAAACTCACCCAAAACTTTATCCCAGAGAAGAAAAACGCCATGTGGATAAGAACACTTCATAATGTAGGGGACATACCATCTCGACTTGAGTTTTCCAGGGAAAAGTCATAATCTTGAATTAAAAACTAAAACTTGATCCCCTTCTTTAATGTCTTTGAGCTTGATGTGACCATCATGCCACATTTTGGTTCAATCCTTGTAGATTCTTGCATTTTCGTAGGCACTCATCCTAAGTTCATCAAGCTCATTCATTTGGAGAAAACTTTTCTCTCCATCCATGGAAAGATCAAAATTCAAACTTTTGATGACCCAACTGGCTTTGTGCTCTAGTTCTATTGGTAAGTGACATGACTTACCGTAGATCAATCTGAAGGGGGTGGTACCAATGGGTGTTTTGTAGGCAGTACGATATGCCCACAGAGCGTCATTGATTTTTAACACCCAATCTTTCCTAGTTCGTCCAACAGTTTTTTCTAAAATGGATTTTATTTGTCTGTTGGATACTTCTACCTGCCCACTGGTCTGAGGATGGTAAGGAATGGCGACTTTGTGATAAACCCCATATTTTTTCAAAAGAGCCTCAAAACTTTTCTCCAAAAAATGGCATCCCCCGTCAGAAATGACGGTGCGAGGGACTCCAAATCTAGGAAAAATGACATCTTTAAATATTTTCTTAATAGGTTTAGAGTCACATGTTTTAGTAGGTATGGATTCAACCCACTTTGACACATAATCGACCGTGACTAAAATGTAAGCAAACCCATAAGAAGAAGGAAATGGGCCCATATAGTCGATTCTCCAGACATCTAAAATCTCTAATTCCTGCCAAGAGGTGAGAGGCATTTGGTCACGCTTGGAGACGTTACCCGTCCTTTGACATTGGTCAGATGAGAGCACATAATCATATGAGTCTTTGAAGATGGTCAGCCAAAACAATCTGCATTTTAGAACTTTTTTGGCCGTTTTTTGGGAACTCATGTGACCACCATATAGGCCAGAGTGACATTGTTCCAAAATGGCTATGCTTTTTTGTGGGATACAAAATGAAGATATAAACCGTCGGCACAAAGTCGAAATAGATAAGGTTCGTCCCAATAATAATTTTTGACGTCATGTAAAAATTTAGCTTTAGAGTGTCCCGTATACTCGGGGTGCAATACACCTGCAGCTAAATAGTTTAAAAAATCAGCAAACCAAGGGAATTGGGAGTCTACCTTGAGTAATTGGTCATCCTCTAAGGATTCATTTAGGGGATTTTCATCAATGAGGCTATAGCTAAGTCTACTGAGGTGATCAACCATGACATTTTCAGATCCCTTTTTGTCTAGGATTTCTAGATCAAATTCTTGCAATAACAAAATCCATCTTATGAGTCTAGGCTTGGCATCTATTTTTGTCATGAGGTAGCGAATAGTTGCATGATCAGTGTAAACAACAACCTTTGAACCAACAAGATATGAGCAAAATTTATCGAATGCATAAACAATGGCTAGCATTTCTTTTTCGGTGACTGTGTAATTTTTCTGAGCTTCATCTAAGGTCTTGGATGCATAATAAATGACGTGGTGTTTTTTCTCAATTCTCTATCCTAAAATGGCACCTACAGCAAAATCACTAGCATCACACATGATTTCAAAGGGTAAGGACCAGTCAGGAGCACATATGATAGTAGTGGTAGTGAGAGCATTTTTCAAACATAGAAAGCTCTCCATGCATGCCGTATCAAAATGGAAAGGCACCTCCTTTTGAAGAAGATTGGTGAGAGGTTTTGTGATTTTAGAAAAATCACAGATGAATCGCTGATAGAAACTGGCATGTCCTAAGAAGGCTCATATGTCTTTGACTAAGGTTGGGGGAAGTAGGTTGGTGATGACCTCAATCTTAGCTTGGTCTACTTCAATGCCCTGGTTCCTCACCTTATGGCCTAGAACAATACCCTCCTTGCCCATGAAGTGACACTTCTCCCAATTAAGGACTAAGTGTGATTCAATACATCTATCAAAGACAAGGGAGAGGTTATGAAGGCAGGAATCAAAACTGTCTCCATAGATAGAGAAATCATCCATGAACACTTCCATGACATTTTCAGTTAACCCTGAAGAAATAGCAGACATACATCTTTGAAAGGTGGCTGGTGCATTGCACAGACCAAAGGGCATTCGTCTAAAGGAATATGTACCAAACGGAATATGAAAGTGGTTTTCTCTTGATCTTCAGGATGAATGGGAATCTGATAAAAACTTGAGTAGCCATCTAGATAACAAAAGTATTGTTGATGGGCTAAACGTTCAAGAACTTGATCTAGGAAGTGAAGGGGGAAGTGATCTTTCCTAGTTGCTTTGTTGAGATTCCTGTAGTCAATGCACATTCTCCATCCTGTGACTGTGAAAGTGGGAATGAGTTGATTCTTCTCATTACGAATGACATTAGTCCCTCCCGTTTTGGGAACAACTTGAACTGGGCTGACCCATGGGGAGTCAGAGATGGGATAGATGATTCTTGCAGTCAAAAGTTTGATCACCTCTAGACAGACTACTTCCTTCATATTTGGGTTGCGTTTTCATTGTGGATCACGAGAAGGTTTGTGGTCTTCTATCATAAGGATTTTGTGGATGCAGATGGATTGATCTATTCCAACTAAGTCTATCATTTTGTACCCTAAGACAACTCTTTTTTTCCTAAGTTCATCCATAAGTTTGGTTTCTTGTTCGAGCGGAAGGGAAGAGTTTATGATGGCAAGGCATAGTTTTAGCTCATCAAGAAAAACATATTTTACACCTATGAGGAGAGTCTTCAATTCTGGGGCCTTTGGTGGTTCAGGTTTTTCTATGGTGGAGATCATTTGAAGGTCCTCAATCTTAGCACATGGGATTTCCTCAAAGTTATCTAAATGAATCTTGAATTGATTTGATGGTTCATTGTCAAAACCACATTCGACAGGGATAGTGAGGGCGGTGCGTAGGGGGTCATCAACTAATTCCCATTCTTGCCTTAGTTGGGATACTTCATCAATGAAATCTAGGAGGTAAACTTCTTCCTCATGACTAGGTCCCCTCATGCTTTCAAACACCCTAAACTCTAGGGTTTGCTTCCCTAGCCTTAACAAAATGGTACCAGCCTCAACATCAATTAAGGCAAGAGAAATGGCTAAGAAGGGACATCTAAAAATGAGATGGTAGCATAAATATTCCATGATATCCATGATCACAAAATCACAAGGGACATATGCATCATTTCCAACTTTAACCAGAATGTCTTCTATGTTTCCCATGGGTTTAGTTGTGGATGAGTTTGCCAGTTGGATGGTCATGGTTGTGGGTAACATGTCATTGAATCCTAGTCTTTTGCAAAGACTATATGGCATGATGGATATACTGGCTCCTAAATCTGCTAGGCCTTTTCTACAAGCATTGTCACCCAAGTAGCATCCTATTCCAAAAGAACCTGGATCCTTCTATTTCTTAGGCATCTTACTTAGGATAATGTTTGATGTGGTCCTAGCAAGCTTAACAGTCTCATATTCTTTAGTAACATACTTCCTAGTCAAGAGAGATTTCATGTACTTGGACCAGGCGGGCATGTCTGACAAAGCATCAAGGAAGGGAATGTCGACATGTATTTTTTTCATAGCATCACTAAATTTCATGAAGCGAGAATAAAGTCTTGTTTGTTTGAGGAAGGCTTTATGGGGAGGTTGGGGTTTATAGATTGGTTCTTCATCTTCTACTTGAGGGGTTTCGGGGACGGATGGTTTGGGTGTAGCTTCAGGTTCGACAACTACCATGTCCTCATCCTCATATTCTAGAGGTGGGTCTGAAGATGTTTTTGGAGGGGAGGGGCATGCACTTTTCCTGAATGAGTAGAGACAACCTTGAGTTGTTCATGATGTTTGGGGTTGTTTTCAGGCTGCCCTACAAAAGTCCCGGCAGGTGGTTTCTGTTGGGCAAACAGAAGAGCTAGTTGGGCGTCCGTCACCTTTTGATGAGCTTGTTGAGCAACGATGATTTGCTCCAAGGCAGCTATCCTTTCATAAGATGTAGGGGTGGTGGTAGGGACATTTGGTTGAGGAGGTGGTTGATTGAGGTTTTGAGGGGGAAGGTTTAAATTTTGAAATTGTTGTCCTTGATATGATGGTTGGGTTAGATGATTTCCTCGATAATTTCCTTGGTTTCCAAAGTTCCTTTGATTGTTGTACGGGAATCCAGGTGGTGGTCGATTGTTACCTTGAGGGTAGGGAGGCCTTTGTTGGGTTTGGAGTTGGCTAGAGTTCTCGGCACCTAAAGGGTTCCCATATTGAAAACCAGGGTGGTTTCTAGTTTGGTTGGGAGAAACAATGTGTTGAGACTACAAGATTTTCTATTCTAGTTACTGCAACATTTATAGTTATGTTCAAATGGGGCAATGGCCTACGTCAAGGGGACCCACTATCCCTCTTTCTCTTTGTGCTTGTTTTGAAGTACTTTACATAGAAGATGCAGGCTACAAATAGAAGGAAGGAGATCGAGACCCACATGATTCATGGTACAAAGGTGATGACCCACTTGATTTTTGCAGATGATGTGTTAGTTTTTGTTGAAGCCAAACATAGCACTATGGAGAGCCTACAAAATCTTCTCAGGGTGTTTGGAGAGTAGACGGGATTGTGTGTGAGTGTAAATTAAATGCATCTCTTCTTGCCCAAAAGTTTCTAGTATGTGGAAGATAGGCTAAAGGAGGAAACGAGAGTGGAAAAAGGAAAGTTCCCAACAAAATGTCTTAGTTTCCCTTTTGTTGGAGGTAATCTATAGGTCAAGGACTTTGCTAATTGCATAGATAGAGTGGAGGAAATGATTAGTAGATGGCCTACACAGAAGACATCTATAACTGAAAGAACTACTCTTATATTCCCGATTTAGTTATGTATTGAATGAAGATGAAGATGAAAAATTTCCTATGGACAAGTGAGTATCACTCGATCAGATATGTAAGAATGGCTATCCCAAAATATGAAGGAGATATGAATCTAAAAACACCGAGAGACATAACAAAGTGGGGGACATTGAGAAGTATACTTATCTATCAAGAAGGTATCTCAACTTGGGGGATGGATGAGGCAGAGATATCTAAGAGGACTAGGCTTCATGCCTAGAACAAGGGAGGGATACTCATGCACCATAAATTCTATGATAAAGGTTTTTGGCAACAAGTTAGACATTTGTTTGATCCTCATGACACATGAGGATGGAGACTCAGAGACACAAAGACCAACTTTGGGAGATGACAAGGTCAAGGGATGAAAAATACATGCATCTGGAGTAGGTTGAGCTGGTATCCATGTCCTAAAATAGAGTATGTGTGTATATAAAATTATGCACAATGCACTTTCCAAACTTGACAAGGTACATGGGTGGAATTACGATGTTTGCAAATTATGCGTTCTATGCAAGGAGGATGATGAGTATCACAATCATCTAGTAGGAAGCTACAATTTCACAAAGAGGTTTGGAAGATGATATGCAAGGATTTTCAAGTGCTACTAAAGATAGAGGAAGACCCAAGAAGAATGTTTTCAAGATGTGGCAATGATCGTAGAAAGAAAATCTTGTTTTTTGCTCTATACTACCATATTTGAGAGGAGTTTAATGCTAGGAGGCACCATGCTACTTCCACTAATGCAAAGAGCATAGCTATAAATATTTGTAAATGCATTGAGCACAAGCTACATGTTAGATAGAAAAGTGTGTTGTTTTTTATTTGTGGTATAGCATTAGGCTATATGTCACTCTTGACCTCCTATAATTTTAGGGGGTGTTGGAATATATTTACCTAGTTTCAAAAAATATATACATATCTATATGTATATATATACATAACCGAGCATAAAAGTATATTTTCTTTTTTATGTAAAATTAGAATTTGCTATTAGCTATGTGGGTCATGAGTTTATTTTTGTATTATACCTTATTTTGTTTTCTTCTATTTGAACCACTGGTTAGGACTGGTTGGACCGGTCAGACAATGTTTCTGACCGATTGGACCGGAAAAGAACACATGACCCATTTTTAGGCTTTCGGACCACTCAACCACTAGTTTACTGGTCTGACCGGTCAGATCGGTCGGTCTAGTTTTGGAAATGCTGGTCTTAGTTGCTCGAGCTGGATGAAAGTGGCAAAATTCTAGTGCCAATGGGATTTTCTAAGCATGTCCATGGTATTGTTCCATTAGTTACATTTTTTTGCTCTTTTATTTGATAATTGGATTTGATGCATGGGCAATTTTGTCTGAGTTGATTCTGCAAGTTTGTAGTGATATATTTATAAAGTTATGGCATAAGTTTCTTTTTATCCAACAACAAAACAATCTTGTCATCTAAAACACATTAATTATCTCATTTTTTGGAAAAGGGGTTTAACGTTTTATTCAAAGAACCTCCCAAATGAGGTGAGAGGGATGTTACAATAAGATACACTGGCTTCATAGAATAGTTCATCTCATTTAAAAATTTAGCAAACTGACAGCTACAATTGAAACATACAATACATATTTCAAAATCATTATAGAAGCTAAGGGTTAAAAAAAATATTAATATTTGTATTTGTGGAGAATGTAGAAATATTGAACGTCGCCTTGATCTAAATCAATCTTTTGACTGATCATCATCAATCCACCTAGTTTGAGTTTGAGTCACCCTAATGCATGACTTCATTTTACCATTTTTGCTCCATGTCTGACGTCTTGTACTACTTGACTATGTTTTGATCATGTTCTAAAACTCCAACTTTTCTAGTAGTATCTAGTTCAAACTCTATAATAATATCATAATTCTATGTAGTTGGCTCATTTGTACCCTAATGACCTCATCGTCCTCATCACTCGGATCATCTTCTATTTCCATAGAATTATCATCATGTTCATGTGTTCTTCCTAAGTATCTATATGTGCCAGAATCATGGCATCAGTATCAACTAAAAGTTGTTGTTTCCTCTTCATCTTCCATATCTTAGGCACAATAGATTCATAGTGCAATCTTAAATCAATTTTTGTTTCTTGATCATGATATTTGATCTTCATTGCTTCATGTTCATACATGTTAGTAAACCGGTTGTTCTTTCAAGAGACAGGTCCCTTCATATTATGCTTACTATCACTGAAGGTATAGTTTCTCCTACTATGGGTATTTTTCTTATAGTGAAATTTTCACTGATCTTCATATTGATTCCATGTACTCCAACCTTTTTTAAGCTTTGTTCTTGCATGTAGAAGATGAATGAAATAAATTTCAAATTTCTTAATAACCAAGGAATACTAAAGAACAAGAAATTAATTAAAAGAGAGAAGTTACACCTAAACAAGGAAAGAAGGTTTCCTAAAGATAAAGGATCCTTGTTTTCCTCATGGGTAAGCATGCTAGGGCATTGATATCCTCCCCTATATAAGGGTTGTACCCTTATCCTCGAATCCAAGAGAATCTAGGGCATCCTAGACATCGTACAACTTTCTTCCCTCTTTGCCTTCTTCATGACCTTGAACGTTTAAATCATGTCTTGATGTAACTCCTATTATTGCTAGGAATTGGGATATGTTGTAACCAATTATTAGACTTTTGTAGTCATATGTTAGGGTGTGGCTTGTAACTTTGTCCCCATCCTGGGATTTTTGGAATATACTTACCCAAATTTTCCAAAAAAAACAAAATAATATCATAATTAAGTGTGTAAACCTTGATTATAAATCAATTAATCATCAAATTTTAATCAAACATGTTCAAATGAAATTAAAATGGTGTCTAATATATTATATTACTTATCTAGAGGTCATGTTTCAAGTCTATAAATAAATTCATAATTAGTGGCATTATGATCAAGGAAATAACCAACAAACATCCAAAATATCCAAACAACTTGGCATAAAATATCGAGATCATTAATAAATAACACCAGTCCATGTATGTCCACAATTGGATGTTATACATCATAAATATACAGATCAACTAACAAAATACATGCATCTTGATCGAACTCTTTTAGGCATCACAATCATTAAGCATACCTCTAGTGACAACTTATTGGTGGTATGCATCCATTGGTGGATAACTAGTTTGTCAATTTGGGGTTAACCATCTACATAATATTCATGGTCTTAAGTTACTACATTGGGTATCAAAATCCTAAAATTAGGTTCATCAAATTCACCCAACCTTAAAAGGAATTTTGTCCTCAAAATTGATGCATGTCATTTAGCACACCAATCACTAGGAAAATTATTCTATAGTTTAATCCTTTTAACTCTCCGGTGAAGGCTAGTATAGAAAGGGTCGAATCCCAAAGGACAACTTTTGAAGATTATTTCTTAAAAACCCAATTATTTGAAGAACTTATTTTATTTGTTTTTGTTATTTTCAGATTTAAAACGGAAAGAAAAAGTCAGAATGGGTGTTTGGTTGATTACACTAAAACAAGAAAGAAAATGCTAAAATTGAAATTGCACTTAAACAAAATATTATTTGCCCTGTAAAAGGTAAACAAAAATTGTTGTTAGAACAAAAAGCAATTATGAATTAAAAGACTAAAAAATAGAGTAAACAAGAAAATCAACGGTTGAAATCAAAGGGGGGAGAATCAAGGCTTTAGGCGCTTTCACCACCTTAGCCATGGTAAAAACATGAATTAATTATTAATTGATAAATAGACGACGACATGTGAATCACAAAAGAAACACAAAAGATGAACTCCACATGAGCTCATTGGTCCTGGTGCTCATGTTTGCTAGTTCTTCATCTGAAAAAGAGATCAATCCGTGGTCACATCAAAATCTCTATGTGAATTGATTAATCGTTCTAACCCGGATTTCCATGGTCATATCCATCATGATTAACAAAATATATAAGTGAGTAATTAATTCACTAGATTATCAAATTAATAAACCAATCACCGTCTAAAGGAATCAACTAAAATTAATCCGATTAAACCATGGCTAAGGGGCTATTCCCCTTGCCTCGATAAAGAACTACTCACTCATAGTTGAGGAGAAGGGGGAGACAGATGAAGAAAGTACTGAAGCCATAGTCTAGTCTAAAATTAGGAGGTTAATCCTTATGCTAGAGTCAATAAAATGGCCAAGTTCTTAATTCCTTGATACAGAACTAAAGAACAGAGAAAACAAGATCTAGAACTGAAATCGGAATGAAGAGATAAGAACAATATAAGAAAGAACAATGATTGAAGAAAAATCTACTTTATTGCAGAACGTGAGATGAACACAAGAATAGAAATGCTTTAGAATGCCCATACAAAGTGAAATCCCAGATGCCCAAAGTAGGAGGAAGTGCCCCTCCTTTTATAGGAGAAGGAGGGGAGGAAGTCTTAAGAGAATACAAATAGTTTGAGGCTATTGGAAAGACTTAATTAAAAGAATAATATTTGTCAATCCTTGATTGCTCTCTCTATAGAATGTTTTGCAGATTTCCATAATTGGACTTTACAACATATTTATCCTTTGCACAATGCTCAGAAGAAGTTGAAAAATATATGGTTCCTGTAGCACTTGCAATTATCTTTCCAAAACATATTTATATTCCAAATTTTGAATTTATATGTGGAAGTTATGACTATTTTGGTGAGAGATATATCAGACTCTACGGGAAAACATAAGGCTAAGTTTACTGGTTAAGTGCACAACCAAATAAATGCCAAAATTACCGCAAAATATGTCTTTTTTATAGCCAATAAAATTTTCTTTTCATTCCATACTTGATCTTGAAATTCTGCCTTTAGACGCAAAAGATATAGCTATTTTGGTGACCAGTATCTCAGGCACTACGGGAATATTTGAAAAGTCTCAAATCTTCATCTTTTATTTTCTCAATTTTATTTCTTAGATCATTCCTAAAAATTAAGAAAAATATCATAAGAATTCAGGAAAAGTATATCAAGAAGATGAAAGTGCTATTTATTTTTGAATTAGCTAAAATTAACAAAAAAGTCCTAATTAAGTATTCTAAATGAAGCAAAAATAAGAGATGAATATGCATTCATCAGAAATCAACTAATTTCATAGTCAAGGTGGTATAAAGATGTTTTCTAGTGTTCATAGGCCACCACTTCTTGGTGCCCATACTATCATATTTCTAAATGTCATTTTAGGATAGCAAGGCATCTAGGGTGTATCGACCCCCACCTTTTATAGACTGAATTATCATTTAGTGTCTTAGTCGAAGTATGACCTTATTATATTTTAGGACTACATCACCATAGTCCCTTAAGGTTAGGGGTTTTTCATACTTTTAAAGTTTAGAGGGAATTTAATCAAGGTTTCATGTTTCAACCCACTAACTATGCAAGGTGATATCAAGATTTCATGTCACTAATTACTAGAATTATCACACTTAGGATCATAATTGTGGGTTATCATCAACATCATACTGGGATTGCATTATTAGAGAAAGGGATGTTGAACATGCTCGTATATTAGGGTTTCACCCTAATATGTGAGTTATCCTCAAAGTAGAAGCTTAGATTTAGAAAGATTGTAATTAAGAACTATATTTTTGATCATGTAACCTATGATCCAAGGATATCTTATTACTTTTCCTATTAGGAACCATGAGAACATGAAAACCAACTACTAGTAGCCTTTCACACCATTTATCTAGAGAATTCTAGATAATTCTTAAAAGTACATTTTTTATTATTCATTATCTTTTGCATTTCCTCTCCGCCGTAGACCAAGAAATGGTCCTTAGTCCTTCTCAAGTACTTCAGGATGTTCTTCATAGATATCTAGCGAACATCACCTAGATGTGACTAATATCTGCTCATCATTCTTAAGGCAAGCGAGACATCTAGATGGGTACACAACATTGCATACATGACTGATCCAATTGCTGAGGCATATTGCAATAAACTCATGTGTTCCCTTCTTCACAAGTACTGGGACATTTAGCTCTAGAGATGAGGAGACCATGACACACATGAAGGTTTCCTCTCTTTGAGTTCTCCATGCTGAACCACTTCAACACTTTTTCAATATATCTGCTCTGACTTAGTCCAAGAAGCCTTCTTGATCTATCTCTATAGATCTTTATCCCCAAGATGTAGGATACTTCTCCCAAGTATTTCATAGAAAATGTATTTCTAAGCCATGTCTTTACCTTTTGTGAAGTAGGAATGGCATTCCCCATCAATAATATGTATTCTATATATAATATGAGGAATGTCATTGTGCTCCCACTAACCTTCTTGTAGATACAAGGTTCATATTTATTTAGAATAAAGCCAAACCCTTGACTGTCACTATAAAATGATGATTCTAGATTTTATATTCTTGCCCCTATCCATAGATTGACCTTTGTAGCTTATAGATTCTATTTGCAAACTTTGGATAAATAAAACCCTTTGGTTGTGTCATGAACACATCCTCAACAAGATTCCCATTATGGAATGCAGTTTTAACATCCATATTCCAAATCTCAAAATCATGATAAGATGCAATAGCAAGCATGATCCTAATGGACTTAATTGTAGCCACTGGTGAAAAAGTTTCATCATTGTCAACACCTTCAACTTGTTTGAAATCCTTTGCAACCAATGTACCCTTATAGGTTTGAAATTTTCCATCCAAGTCCATCTTCTTCTTGAAGACCTACTTGCACCCTATAGGTTTTACCCCTTCCGTTGGATCCAACAAAGTCCATACTTTGTTGGTATACATTGATTGCATCTCAGATCTCATGGCCTTAAGCCATTTCTCAAACTCTAGTCCCTCTATTGCATCTTGATGGGTTATTGCCTTATCACCTATGACCAATTCACTGCCTTTTGGTGTTACAAGATATCTAAAGCTCTCAGGATCGAGGTGTGTCCTATATATCTATATATGATGTTCTTGTGTTACTTGACAAATTTGAGATACCACAATACTTTTTGATTCTCTTTGTTCCTTGTGTACATCTATTGGTTCAATGTTTTCTTTTTGGTCTTGAACATATTTGAGTTCCACTTTTCTCCCACTGATTCCTTTGGAATTAAATTCCTTTTCTAGGAACATAGAATCTCTGGCAACAAAAACTTTTCTATCAGATGTGGAATAAAAGTAATATCCTCTAGTCTTCTTAGGATATCTAACAAAATAATATTTATCAAATTTAGAACCATGATTTTCATAAAGCATTTTACTAACATAAGCTTCACATCCCCAAATCCTCATAAAAGACATATTGTGATGCTTTCTAGTCCATATCTCATATGATGTATTTTGAACTAATTTAGATGGTACTCGGTTTAGTGTAAACACATTGGTTTCTAGAGAATACCCCGAGAAGGTAGTTATAAGCTCATCTAAACTCATCGTTGATCACACCATATCTAGTAATGTGTGGTTCATTCTTTCAAACACAACATTATGTTGAGGTGTTCAAGATGGAGTCCACTGGGATACAATCATATGGGCTCTAAGAAGGTTCTCAAACTACTGATTTAAGTATTCTTCACCTCGATCAAAACAAAGTTCTTTAATACTTTTACCAAGTTGGTTTTGTACTTCATTCATAATTTCCTTGAACGTTTCAAGAGTTTCTGACTTATGTTCATTAAATAAACAAAGCCATACCTACTGGAGTTATCAATGAAGGCAATGAAGTATTGATACCCACCTCTAGTCATTGTTCTGAAAGGTCCGCACACATTAGTATGTATGAGTCCTAATAGATCACTAGTCCTTTCATTCTTACCAGTGAAGGGTCTTAGCCATATTTCCCAACAGACAAGATTCACATGTCTCTGATGATTCAAAATCAAAAGAGTTTAGATAACCATCTTTATGGAGTCTAGATATGTGATTCTCATTTATGTGTTTTAGACAACAATGCCAAAGGTATGTCTAGCTTGAGTTGTTTAATCGTAGTATTTTAGTATTTAAATTATAGACATTTCTCTTTATATCTAACAAATATAGACCATAAGACATTAGAGAACTACCATAAAAGATCCCATCTTTTAAAATAGAACATCAACCATTTTTAATATGGAATTCAAACGCATCCTTGTCCAAACAAGATACATAAATGATGTTTCTATATATAATAGGTACATAATAGTAGTTCTTTAACTCTATTACAGGGCATGTGGGAAAGATATACTATAGGTTCCAACTGTGCTGGCTGTAACTCTTGTGCCATTAGCAACTCACAGTTCCACCTGGCCTTTTCCCAAAGGCCTACTTCTTTTCAGATCTTGCATATGAGAACATATGTGAGATCTACATCTGGTATATAGTACCCATGATGATAAAGTAGATAGATTTATCTCAGTATTATATATACCTAAAGTGGAGATCACCATCCTCATCTTTTGCTTCCTGAAAGCCTTCAAGTACAAAGGATGAGTTACTCTTGTACTTTTCTTTCTCCTTATCTTGAGTGTTGAAGATTTGGATTTAGGATTGTCCTCATAACTCTTCTCGATCTTGCTTCAATCCTTGGACTCAGCTCCACTTGACACCATCACAGGCTTGTCCTTCTTCAATTTTGTTTCAGCATGAATCAAGTTGACAAGCAAGTCTGATATATGTCCAACCACATTATTCACATGATAACATGCAATAAAGTGGCTATATGATTCTGACATTGACTTTAGAATCATATAAATGGACAACTCTTGGCTCGAGGTGAATCCCAATTCTTCTAGATCATACTCGTATCCAATCATATTGAGCACTTGTTCTTCTACTGAGGTTCCCTCTATCAACTTAGACTCAAGTAACACCTTTAGGATATCATCCCTTTCTTTCTTTATGAGGCCAAGTGTCACTTTCTTAATATGTGTTACCATCTCTAGAACAATGATGTCCTCGCACAGCTCATGTAACTCATAGTTCATGCACCCAAGCATAAGGTACTTTATCACTAACACATCATTGGCATGCTTCCTGTAAGCATCCACTTGTGCCCTAGGTGCATCAGGAGTTGGTATTTCTGGGACAATTTTGTGAAGGACGTAGAGCTTTCACTCTTCATTGAGAACTCTTCTTAAAGTCCAAAACCAGTCAGAGAAATTTGTCTGGTCAAGTTTTTCCTTCTTTAGGACCAATCACAATTTGAATTTGTTTGTCATTTGATTCTGCATGAAAAAATTTGCATTTTTCAAAAGCTTATTTGATTTGAAAATTTTGATAAAAACCTTTAAGACTTGATAAATTTCAATAGATTACATAAATGCTCTCACAGAAGCACGAGCAACAAACTGGGCTACCAATCCTTTTTGTATGGCAAACCCCAAGGACCCAAAAATAAAATTGTTACATGTAGATGAAGGAATCATAAGTTTCCTATTTATTATACGTTGAAGGCATTGAAGAAGAGAAACTGCATTGTCGGCAAGAACCTCAAAGATGTCAAAGGAAAAAGGTAGAAAATGATGCTGATTGGCCTCACAAGCTACTCCATGTTTATGATATTTTTGTACCACCGCCTCAGATGCTGCCTGCCATGCTTTAAAGTTTTTTGAAAGGATACCTATCAAGGGAGAAACTCTTGTAAGGTCAACACAGACATGTTTTCCATTCATCTAGTCAAATAAAAGAATGTATGTAGGTCACAACGAATGGACACCATCACATTGAGTGCCAAGGAAGGACAAAGGAGCTTCTTTCAAAACCTTTAACCCAGCACGAGAGAAATTGTTGAAGAGAGCATCCCGAACAACATCATGATGAAACTTATAACCAGGTCGCGAGAAGAAGTGCACAACATGATCGCCGAAGGCATCAAGATCTGTGATGTTGCAAACTGGACAATGTTCATCCCCTGGATACAAGGGAATCATAAGCCGATACCGAAGGATAGCTCGATACTCAATGGGTAACATAGACATACCAAGGCCATCAATAGGAACAATCATCAACAAATCTTATGCATGGTCGGCTTGTAAAGAAGTGTGAATAGCCCGCTGCCGTAAGGATAGGTCTCTTGCCATGATTTGTTGGAGGACCGTTTTGTAGTAAGTGTCTGCCAAGATAGACTGGGTCTTTGGGGTGGCAGAAGGCATACTTGTCAACGTAGATAAAAAAAAGATGGCAAGATATTGCATATTCTAGCATGTGCTAGGACAAAGGGGAGCCCTGCATGCACACATCTGACCTCACACAGCATCTGGTCTTGGAGTTCTATAGTGTGTATCTGAGAGGTAACAAAAGCAAGTTTACTGACATCATGAGAGGACTTGATCCCCAATCCCCCAAGGTGCATAGGAAGTGTATCCAGACACCATTGTAAATCACCAAAACCTAGGCCGTCACCAACCACAATATGCTCCAGAAAATGAAAAAGACCGTGATAAAAAATGTCCGACACAGTGTAATAGAAGAAGGAGGTGTTGTACAAAGACTAAACAACAACTTGGGCATCCCAACACAAGACCTAAGAAGAAGAAGCTCACATTGTGGGTCATGGAATGAGGACAAGCGATCCATCATATCAAGGGTCTTCATCACATGGTTCTGGAGAAATTCCTTCGTAAAGGATGCATCAGTAGAAATTGGGCCACCTAGAATCTTCACTCCATGTTCTGGATGAGAGATGTCAGTAGGAAACAAGCCCACATTTGAGCCTCATCTAGGGTCATCATATGGCCAAAATATCTCTATCTTCTTAGTATTGAGATGATGACCACACATCAGACCTCACTCTTGAATGAGGGCTAGAGCCTTCAAAACAACCTCTGTATCCCCAATGAGGGTACCATCATCAAGGTAGAAAGAAAGGAGGTCAAGTTGACATGCATCCTTTACTTGTAAAATAAGAGGGTGGGGCCCTAGGGGAGAAAAGCAGGGGGTCCAATGGGTCACCTTGTTGTACCCCGGCAGAAGAAAAAAGAGGCTCACCATGATCCATATAGAGAGGAGTTTGAGAGAAGTAGAAAAACTCAACCCATCGTGCAATAGAAGGGAAACTAAGATGAACCTCTCGGAATATGATAGATCTATGAACCATGTTGAAGGCATTGCTGAAGTCAATAAGAGCCATGGTGACCATAGTGCGGTGTTGTTGTTCATTGACAAGCCGAGTGACATCATGTAGAAGGGCCTCAACACCACCAAAAACACCAACACCATACTAATGATCCTTACGATAAGGGAACGACATCAGAACTTACACCCTTTTCCGCAACTTTGGATACAAGGCATCACCAAATAGTACCCAGAGCAATAGGATGAATGTCGTTGTCTGTTTTGAGAAGAGGAGTCAATGGGGCACTGGAAATGTAGGGAGATAGGCAATCTAGACAATGACCAGCAAGCCAAAGATTCACCACAGTTGAAACTACATTCAAAAAATCATCTTTCACTGCAGCGACAACCCCACACATAGAATCTATGAGATGTTGTGCTCGTAGGCCATCACATGCGCAAGTGGTCCCTTTCTTGAATGATAAAATGTCTTCTTCAACCATAGGGCAAGAAGAAACAAATGGAGAGCTAGAAATTTCAGACTGAGGTTGTACCAAGGACAGTGGAGGTTGAGGGTGTCTAGTTTCAAGATCTCAATGAGTAGTAGCATTTATGGGGTTAACACCACTAGAGGATAGAATACATATGGAAGTAGAAAATTGTCCATCTTTGATCTTAGACTTGGCACGTGAAATACAAGATTCATAAGAATGTTCTCTCCGGAGGGGACAACAATGAGACAAAATCCAAGCCAAGAGTTGTTGAATGTCATTAGGTCCTGAATTCCAAGTCTCCAAAGCCTTAAGGATCATAAATTGTTGTAGAGAGATGTGTTTTCAGGAAGACCGTTCTTGAGCAGAATTAGGGGAGAAGTGATATAGAACATGTGCTGGAAGTAACAAAAGATGAATCCATGCATCAATAGAGCATGGGCAAAAAGCCACCTGGAGTAAGCAAGCACAAAGATTGTCAGCAAAGGGCAAATGACAAAGAAGAGGGATGCTCTTTATTGTAGGAACACCCTTGTGGAAGACATAATCTAGAAGATCTGTGTCAAGTTGTAGTCATTTAACAGGAAGAGGCGGTGGCTCAATACGCTGACGAGCTGACAGGGTGCAAGGAATAGAATCCAGAAAGCCAGACTTGATGGGTGCAGGAAAACCAACTCTCACATCGGGTGATGCCTCACCAGGCTGTCGAGGTAGAGTGGTAGTAGCATCAGAGCCATCATAAGCTTGATGACGACATGCTTTGGACCATGGCAGGGTACCAAGGCATACACCACACATCCAACACTTGGAAGAATGAAGAGCAAACACCAAGCCCTCCCAAACATCAACATACTCCAACACCTTACAGATTCCATCAACATGATTCAGTGAAGATAAAAGAACAACCCAAAGTTGATTAGAAAAATTGTTAGCTACTAACAATTTGCCGCGACACGTATGGAGGCTGCTAAAAGGACATGAGACTTGTGCAGTAGGTCCAACCAAGCAGGATGTAGGCCCTACACGACAACAAACCACATGAACAACCTCACAGATTTTTACTTGTGACGCAGCAAGATGGGAATCACGTGTCATTGCCAGTGTGGGAGATTCAGCCATTAAAGAAGTCCATCCTGCACCCTCTTCCCTTCCTGGGTGGTGTGGCGCTCAGAAAGGGTGCAAGACAGGTGACCAAATCTATTATTTGCACTGCCCCCTGACCAAATTTGACAATATTAATTAGGTCTTTAATTATTATCACTCCCACTATTTTATTCAAATTTATAACCCTCACATATCAATTTGGAATATTACAGCTTACAACATTCTAGTGGGCCAAGATCCATATTTCATCAAATCATAAGTCATCTTGGGCTGATTGGCCACAAGTTGACTATGTAGGTAGGCAATCATGCCAATTGCATCATATATAACTATTGCATGGATGATATACGCAACTCCTTGCCAAAATCATATGCATGCTTCTGGGCTTAGATGCTCTAAGAATCACTAGTTAAGCCTGACCCAAAAGCCGACACAATAATAATGCACCCCATTTTGGTGAAACCTACATTATTATCTTCACACTTCCACGAGATAGATGGCGTACCACACTTTGGCATCACCTATGCTTGGTCGATCAAGCTTTTCATGTGTGATGCTTTTGGAAAACATCTAAGACTTAATATTTTACTTTGTGGGAGGTTGTATACATATAAATAATTTATCCAATCACCACATATATAGTACATGAAAAACCACTAGAGGGGGGTGAATAGGGTTTTAAAATTAATTTAACAATTATTTTAACTCAAACAACCAACCACAAAAATATTGGACAAGGGGACAAGGATTTAGAGTGGTTCCAACCTTAGCAAATACTAAGGCAGTCAATCCACTACCCAGTTGCTTACCCAACCGGGATTTTGAAAGAATAAAATTTTATTACCTCACAAGGACTTTATATAAAATTACAATTCTTTCACCAAACCCTTCGAACAGCCTTCACCTAGAAGTAGTTGCACCAACTTTGAAGCAGCCTTCTTGAAGTAACTTCAAGCTCCCCCTTGAAGTAGCCTTCCTCTTGAAGTAGCTTCCCATTACAACAACCTTCTTGAAGTAGTTCGAAGTCCACCTTCTCTGCCGAGAAGAACCTTCTCCAATCCGCAGCCTCCAACCCTAGGAGTAGCAAGGAGAATACAAAAGATAACAAGGAACAAGAAGGAAAAATAGAAATTACAATACCACTTGTAGCTCAAGGCTTGATTTGCCTATATCAAGCATATAGATCTCCTAACCAATGAATATTGGAATGTAGGTTTAGTGGATAGGGGATGCTAGCCTATAGGACACGAAATTTGGAGCAAGGAAAAGAATAGCCGATGCTAGTGTTGCTCAATTGCTCAAAAACAGATTGCCAATTGTAAGTGTAAGCTCAAGTATATGCACAAGTGTGTTTTTGGTGTCCTATGGCTTGTCCTATTTATAGAATGGCCTATGGATGCTTAAGGACATTCTAGATACTTTCTAGGGGGTTCCAAGTGCTCAATTAGCCGTTAGGTATCCACTAGTTGGTTTAACAACGACTAGTTTAATTAATTCTGCAGTTGCTGTCAGAGTTCATCTCGGTCGAGGAATTGTCGACCGAGACACCTACTCGGTCGAAGTTTTGTCGACCGACAGGCTCTCTGGATCAAGTGTTTGCAACGTTCATCTCCAACTGCCAACTACCTTGTCAGCTGTGTCTAACGGCTACTTGGGTCTTTCTCGGTCGAGAAGTTTGTCGACCGAGAGTGTCTCGGTCGAGGAGTTTGTCGACCGAGATTGACCCTGTTTCAATGTTTCAATTAAAGTACTAAGTGTGTATGTGAGTGTGCATATATGACACTATTGAAAGGGATGATCTATCTAAGTGTAGTGATTGGCTAGGGAAGATCTAACGCTTGATTTACATGAAGTCTAAGTACTTGTACATTATATATTTGTACAAGTTTACAATTGATTACATTTCATGAAATTTACAAGCATTCAAGCGTATAGATTCCCTAGTACTTTGTCATCCACCTTATTCCTGCAACACTCAAGTAGCACGTTAGATCAACAAGAATGAAATGTTTGTCATCATCGAAACAAAGGGATTTATCATAATGTCAATTTATCCAACAATCTCCCCCTTTTTGAAGATGACAAACATTTCCTAAATATAAAATAAGGAAATATAAAACATGTGAGTTTCATACCTGAAATTTACCTTTGCAACCATCTTTGGTTTTGCAAGTGACTGCTGGCCAAGATATTATGAAACTCATTTTAATTTTGATTTTATTTTGTGATTTTATATGATTTCTCCCCCTTTGTCATTTCAAAAAGATATCCAATATAATCATTTAGTATGACTTTGTGTCTTTCTTTTTAAGCTTTGCTCCCCCTTAAAGAGATATCCAATTAAAAACAAGGGATTTTATTGTCAAATTTAGCCACAATTTGTTTCTCAATCATTTGTAAAGGATGTTAAGCCCTGAAATGATATGAGTACCTTTTAATTTTATGGCGTATGATATATAATGATTTCTCATGCATTTTGTAAGGGATGTTAAGCCCTAAAAATGAAATGAGAATCCTTTAGTCTTAGAATACATCAAAATGTCTCTAACCAACTGCACGGGATGTTAAGCCCTGATATGTTTAGAGAGTTCCAAGATATATCATTTTTATGAAATTTGTAGATTTCTTCATAACCAAGAGTGAAAATACTAAGGTCATAACTAGCTTCAATGTTTTTGTAAGCTTCTTAATCAAATAATCAAATTTGTTTTATGAGCTCCCCCTTAATCTTACAATTAAAGCAATTTAAAGCTTCTAAGGTCACAAATGATTTTAAATTTTGATTTTGACCTTTATCAAAAGTATACTAAGATTAAGTACAATAAAATGATATCCGAATAAGCATTTTGTCAAAGCTTATTTTAGGTCGACCTTGACTTCGACCATAGAGCCCCTTGGCCAAATTGTTTTTCAACCAAGAGGCAAAATCTGCAGATTTCACATGTGAAGTATAAATTTTGCAGGTAA
Source organism: Alisma plantago-aquatica (assembly GCA_963693085.1). Taxonomy (NCBI): domain Eukaryota; kingdom Viridiplantae; phylum Streptophyta; class Magnoliopsida; order Alismatales; family Alismataceae; genus Alisma; species Alisma plantago-aquatica. The sequence goes on along the minus strand of OY856409.1, from coordinate 5,244,666 downwards.
CTTAAAGAGATATCAATTTTAAAATACTTTGAGTAAAACCTATTATGAATGTTGTCCTTTGATCTGTACTATGAGTGCATAAATCAAGTCCTAGTTCTGTTCATATTAATCATGTGATTCTTCAAGAAAAGACATATATCCTTGAGAGCATGAATAATATCTCAAGTTCTTATAGATACCAAATGAGAAATTCTTTATTTTATGTTTTGCAAACATTAAAGTTCTTTTTCTATGTAACATAGCATCATCTTTATGAGATGAATGATAAAATAGTGAAAGCATATCCATGATGTAATGATAGAACAATAAAAGCATATAATGATGATTCCATGAAATACAGTGGTTGTGATCATTTAAACTAGATGTCATAACACATGATTTCTATATGGATAGACCAGGAGATGCTTTAATAAAAAATCATGTGAAAAATGATAAATATTAATTTCTAAACATGATTTTCAGTTTTAACTTATTTAGAGGATCAATCAAAATGATCTCATTTATTTTCAAAAATGATCTTCAACTTGTTTTGCATGTATAACAGTCATTAACAACAAATAGATAGCCACTTCATCAATAATAAAAAAATATTCAGCAATTTTACTGCAGACTGAAATCAGTGACCTGTTCGGTCGAAGATTTCTCGACCGACTGACTGCTCGGTCAAAGATTTCTCGACCGATCAGGTTTCTGTATTGTTTTCAGAACTATTTATTGATCCCAAGTAAAATAAGATTATGAAATTTAGAGCTCGATTGTGTTGAGATATGACATTTGGATATCAAGAATCAGTTCAGGTCAAATCTCAACTAGTTAAATTTAAGCTTCTAAGTTTTAGGAATCCAAGCTAAATCATCATTCTTTTTCGTATATGGGCATGAAAATGAATAATGTCTAAGATGCATGCAATAATGACAACTAATAGAGTCAACTTCATTTCTCTTTCTATGAATTGTGTTCCTAGGTACAAACATAATCTTAGTCTTGGATGCTTTAGCTCTTTTGGATTTATTTCTCTTTGGATCATATCCTAATCCTCTTCTTCCATTATAACTAGAAGAAATTTTTAGAATATTTTCAAGCATGTCATTTCCTCTTATCTCATTTATATTTCTTTGTAACTTAGCAATATCATCCATCTTCTTGTTTATATCTTTCTTTGCTTGATCTAAATCAGATACTAGAGAGTTTCTTTCTTTGACAACCTCATCATAATCTAAGTGTGAACATAGAACAGGTTGTTTCTGAAGATCATTCACTTCAGTTTGCAAGTTTAACTTTTCTAAGGAAAGAAGATTGCGATCAGCTTCTACAGATTTTAACTTAAGATCATAATCTTCATTTGCCTTTTTGAGATCTTCATTTTTAGATGCAAGAGCAAGAAGTTTAACATTTAAATCATTATTTACTTTATTTGATTTCTTAAGTTTCTTCTTGCACTCAATATATTTCTCATGAGTATCTTGAAGACTAGCAATTAGATCTTCTTTTGGTAGATCAAAAATACTTACCTCTTCTTCTTCTTCATTTGTTGTAGCAATGAGGCATTCTACTTCTTCTTTTCCATCATCACTATCATCACTTGAATCATCCCATGCAGCTTTATATGCTCTTTCTTTCTTTTTGTGAGATGATTTCTTCCCTTTCTTGAGTTTTGGACAATCACCTTTCATGTGTCCCTTCTTGCCACATTCAAAGCACCTGGAAGAAGAAATACTAGAAGTTTTATTAGTTTTAAAACTTTTATACTGCTTACCATTTACAATGAGAGTTTCTTCTTCACTATCATCTTCAGTTGTATCATGATTGTTCTTGGTTGATGCTTTGAATGCAATGTCCTTCTTCCTCCCTTGTTGAAGTTCACGTTCTCTTCTTTCTTCCTCTTCTAACGTTTCCTCATGAGCTTCTAGGTTGCCAATGAGTTGTTCCATCTTTAGTCGGGTGAGGTCATTTGCTTCTTCAATGGCCGTCACCTTGGGGTTGTATTTGGGAGGAAGTGATCTAAGAATCTTTGATACCTGATCTTCCTCACTAACAACTTTACCTAAAGCATTCAAACCATTTACAATAGAAGAGAATTTTGCGTACATGTCACTAATAGATTCATTCGGATCCATACGGAACTGTTCAAACTTTTGTTTAAGCATTCCAATTTTTGAGTTCTTAACTTGAACAGTCCCTTCATAAGTTATGGAAAGTCTATGCCAAATTTCATAGGTTGTTTCACAATTTGATATCCTATTAAATTCTCCTACTGAAATTGAACAATAGAGAATACTTACAGCCTTTGCATTCATTTGAGCCGACTTTACCGTATTTGCATCCCATTCTGCATATTGCACTTGAGGAAGCTCGTATGGGGTTGACACCATTCTCCATAGATCCCAACTAATGCCTTGGAAGTAGAATTGCATCCTTCTCTTCCAGTATGTGTAGTTTGTTCCATCAAACGATGGAGGCCTAGGAACAAGTGTCCCTTCAAGATTGAGGTTGTTGAGCAACCCATCACCCATTCTTCAAGACCTGGTTAGGGTTCCTTGAAGCCTGCTCTGATACCAATTGAAACACCACTAGAGGGGGGGTGAATAGGGTTTGAAAATTAATTTAACAATTATTTTAACTCAAACAACCAACCACAAAAATATTGGACAAGGGGACAAGGATTTAGAGTGGTTCCAACCTTAGCAAATACTAAGGCAGTCAATCCACTACCCGGTTGCTTACCCAACCGGGATTATGAAAGAATCAAATTTTATTACCTCACAAGGACTTTACATAAAATTACAATTCTTTCACCAAACCCTTCGAACAACCTTCACCTAGAAGTAGTTGCACCAACTTTGAAGCAGCCTTCTTGAAGTAACTTCAAGCTCCCCCTTGAAGTAGCCTTCCTCTTAAAGTAGCTTCCCGTTGCAACAACCTTCTTGAAGTAGTTCGAAGTCCACCTTCTCCGCCGAGAAGAACCTTCACCAATCCGCAGCCTCCAACCCTAGGAGTAGCAAGGAGAATACAAAAGATAATAAGGAACAAGAAGGAAAAATAGAAATTACAATACCACCTGTAGCTCAAGGCTTGATTTGCCTATATCAAGCATATAGATCTCCTAACCAATGAATATTGGAATGTAGGTTTAGTGGATAGGGGATGCTAGCCTATAAGACACGAAATTTGGAGCAAGGAAAAGAATAGCCAATGCTAGTGTTGCTCAATTGCTCAAAAACAGATTGCCAATTGTAAGTGTAAGCTCAAGTATATGCACAAGTGTGTTTTTGGTGTCCTATGGCTTGTCCTATTTATAGAATGGCCTATGGATGCTTAAGGACATTCTAGATACTTTCTAGGGGGTTCCAAGTGCTCAATTAGCCGTTAGGTATCCACTAGTTGGTTTAACAATGACTAGTTTAATTAATTCTGCAGTTGCTGTCAGAGTTCATCTCGGTCGAGGAATTGTCGACCGAGACACCTACTCGGTCGAAGTTTTGTCGACCGACGGACTCTCTGGATCAAGTGTTTGCAACGTTCATCTCCAACTGCCAACTACCTTGTCAGCTGTGTCTAACGGCTACTTGGGTCTTTCTCGGTCGAGAAGTTTGTCGAGCGAGAGTGTCTCGGTCGAGGAGTTTGTCGACCGAGATTGACCCTGTTTCAATGTTTCAATTAAAGTACTACGTGTGTATGTGAGTGTGCATATATGACACTATTGAAAGGGATGATCTATCTAAGTGTAGTGATTGGCTAGGGAAGATCTAACGCTTGATTTACATGAAGTCTAAGTACTTGTACATTATATATTTGTACAAGTTTACAATTGATTACATTTCATGAAATTTACAAGCATTCAAGCATATAGATTCCCTAGTACTTTGTCATCCACCTTATTCCTGCAACACTCAAGTAGCAAGTTAGATCAACAAGAATGAAATGTTTGTCATCATCGAAACAAAGGGATTTATCATAATGTCAATTTATCCAACAGTACATATCATATACATGCTATATCCCACAATGAAAACAAATAATAAATGAAAGTGGTGGTTGAGTCTAGCCTAATGTAATTCATTGGAACCACAAGGAATTATGTCATCCTAGGTCCACATCACATGTAGAAACATGTTGTTGATGAAGACCTATTCTTTCCAATGTGGGTTGACCGGTTCAACCCTTAAAATGATCGACCAGTCTCTTGGCCGGTCATTTGATCATCTCACCAGTTGGTTGGTTCTGTCGATATCTGTTGGCTCCTCCAGCTGATCCGTCGGTTCCACTTACGGTCAGTTCAGATCTTCCTTCTAGTCCAGCTTAGTCCTTTAGGAGGTTGGCTCATCTTCAGGATGTCATCATCTTTGTCATAATAGAAAAGTAAACTATCCTACTTTTACATAACTATTAAAAAACATGGAGTTACATTCGAGGAGAGCAAGGGCAGAAAGAATAATACTTTTACGTTGGGAGGATAAGATAGATGATCGGTATGTAAACCAATTTAAAAGAATAAACCAAGCACACAACCAAGCACAAATAATAGGGTTTTATTGTCCATAACCATGCTACACATCCACCATCAAAATCTCTTTTAGGGAGACACATGTATATTATATACATATCTATATATATATATATATATATATATATATATATATATTAGTTTGGGGTTAGCATGTTATTTGATTTGACAAATATTATTCGCATCACATGTATTAATAAAATGAAAAAACCAGAATCCGATCATATTGGTTATCCCATAATATAGTAAATTGACAGTGGCTCTAATACCAGAGAAGTGAAATATGGCTATAGAATAGGCAGTGGAAATAAAAAATTTATCTATCATATTCCCCTTAATCAACATATCACATAAATTACTATAACACAAGAAGGATGGTGATGACGATATACCTAGACCTAGAGCAAGTCCAATGACATCTCCTTGTCGTTGTAAATGCACAACTATCTTCTAGTTGCATTGGGACTCATCAGACTACTATGATTCATGGTCTACACCATAGACTGCAGCCTCAAATGTTGTCATATGCAGCAGATGCTCTCGCATCAGACTATTGGTTGAACTTGTAGTACTAGAGGAAGAAAATGGCCTCCCACCTCTAGAGAAGTCCACACTGACCGCCTAGACTCCTGTCTTCCTGCTAGAATAGACTGGAGGATTCGTCCCTTCTGTTGACGTACTAGTCACCAAATTGCTCACTCACAATAATGATCTCAGTTGTTCTCTCCCTTGCCAACCCTCCTTAATGGATAGGATTTTCTTGGGCTCTATTGGTTACCACAACCAGAGAGGACAACAATTGTCAGAGAAACTGATTCTCAATTGTATGTGTTGAGCTCTGGTAAGCCCCTAGTACCCCTCTAGTTATAGGTGGGGTTTGGGCTAGGGTTTGTAGTCCATGCGGGAGTGGAAGGGACTGGAATATCTTGAAACTTTGCAACTTGCGACCACCCAAATGACCATTTGGTGCCCCAGACGGTCGTCTGGCTTTTGTGAGATGGCCATTTTACAGTTTCCCAATAGCATACGAAATTGGCAATTTGTTTCCCATTAATGTGAAACATTAATTCCTTGCACTCCAAGTAATGTGCAATCCAAATGAATCTAGGAAAGTATCTAAAACCTTCCTATGGCTGAATTGGGCAGTCTCGCCCATGTAAGATGGGCATCTCACTCAGCCATACAGTCGTCTGGTGAGCCAAGTCAAGTAGGTCGATTTAACCCATAGCTAATTTCAACTCGAATCATCCCAATTCTCCAAACGCCCATCTCAATCCTTGAAAAGACCATTTGGCACTCCAAATGGTCATCTCAACCTGTGAGATGGGTGTCCTAAGTGTAGCTAGCTGATATGCTTTGTGAATCAATTACCTAAATTCTTTAGTAATTAATTCAAACATCATTCAATATTAAACTCCTCTTCAAGGTTGAGACATATATATATATATGTGTATATATATATATATATGTATATATATATATACTCTTTAACATAATTGAGTAATATTATTCTCTAGACATTTATAGTGATACATCAAATCATTTACAAATAATGACATTGCAATCATGACAATATTGGCTCTCTAGGTATATATACCAATAGTCCCAACAAAAATCCTACAGGCTTTAATGTCTTATTCTATAGAGAAAACTAGATGCAACTCAAGGATGATCTTATCAATGATGTCACATGGATATTTGAAGTTGGTAACATGGTTCGTCTAATAAACCATGTTTTTCTTGCTCTTATACCAAAGAAGGACGTGATTGCATCACTGGAAGACCCATTTCATTATGCTTCTTACTTTATAAAATTATCACTAGAATTATCACTCGAAGGATTTCTTCTATTTTTCCCAAACTAATATCTCCAAATGAGGATGCATTCATTCAAGGCTAAAGCATCAAAGACTGCTCTCAACTGGCTACAAAATTCACTCTCATATTCAACATGAAGAATAGCCCACCTACAACTTGCATAAAGCTTGACATTACTGAAACCTTTGATTTTGTCCATTGGTCTTACTTATAGCAATATCTGGTACTTATGTTGAAGATGAATTGATGTAGTTAAGCAGTGTGTTTGCACCTGCTCTGGTACTTATGTTGACTTTTTCAAGAGTACCAATGGATTAAGGAAAGATGTTCCTTTATCACCACTTCTCTTCTCTATTGCAATGGAGGGTCTTAGTAGGAAAACTGAAGATGAGCATGACAAATGTCTACTAAGACTCTTTAATGTCAGATGAAAGAATATAATTAGTCATCTACTGTCCTTTGTTGACGTTCTCATATTTGTAGAAGGAATAAAATGCAACCACAATTTACTCAAATCTTCTCCTTGACTTTGGTAATGTTTCAAGCATGAAGTGAAATACAACCAAAACCCATATTTATCTATCCCCTTCATGCAAAGAAAAAAATACCCTGATCAAGTCCTTGGGTATTCAAGGAGGAGTCTGGCCTACTAAATACTTAGTCTTTCCTAAGGTTGGGGGAAACTGTTATAACCCCAAATTTTGGGTTCTTTTGGTGAGAAATGTAAAAGATATTTGAACAAATAATGATATAATTTGCTTCAAATAAATGGATTTCGTACCTTGATGATTTTGTTGTGGGCTTTATTGTCTATTGGGCCCAATAACAAGGAAATAACAAAGAAAATTCAATTAGTAAATGAATAATTGAATAATTGAGAAAAGAAATATGTAGAAACCTCTAGAAGGAAAATACAAAGAGGGATTTCTTGCCTCTTGGGTTCCTTGGGTTCCAAGGAGTCCAAAGTTGTAAAAAGAAATCAATAAGACAAGAAAAGATTAATTATGTCTTTCTTTATTAAGAAATAAATTGAATATAATGACAAAGTGTGGAAAACGAGTGGAAAGAGGCATAAATGAGATTTCTTGGGGAAATTTCGTATCCATGAGGTTGCTACTATTAAAAGGAATACCAATAAGGAAAATAAAAGAGAAATAAAGAGAAATTCTCAAAAAGAGATATTTTAATAAGAAATACACTTGATAATGGGAAATAATGCATCTAGAAGGATAATAATTATCCTTGGAAAGGGAATCTCGAAATAATGATATATCTTGGGACCCAAGGAGTCCCAATAAAGAGGAAAGAAGGAGAAAATACCAAAACTTGCAGAATAAGAGATAATGTGATACATTAATAATGAATTTTGTGTTGTTTTTAAAAAGATGGTATTTTCTGTTAAAAGAAACCAAGATTTCGGGACAAATAACTAAAAGGCAAGAGAGTAAGGATTTTCGTATTCCAACATATTCACGAAATAAGGTATATCAAAGAGATGATTAGTAGAGAGAGAAAAGAGGAACTTGCTTGGTAATGAAGAAATAATTTCCTTTTTAGAAAAGAGTTGCGTTTTTTCGTGGGCAAGCCATCCAGAGGGCTTCTTTACCCTCCCTATATAAGGGGAAGGCCGTGGACAGAGCCCAGAAGATCCCAAACCTAGTGTTATTCTCTTCTTCCACGATTTTGTACAACAACCCTAACCTTGGGGATAGTTCTATCTTTGGATCAACGATGAGTTGTGGAACCATCTTGTTGGAGGCGAGAAGTTTCTACATCGAGCCTGGATCGATCGGCTACACTCTCTCATGCCCACGACTTCATGCAGCATCTCCGAAGTTCTGCAGCAGGGCTGCGTTGTGCAGGCCCAAGCGGCCGCATGTCCGGCCATCCTATTCGACGGTCAGGGCCTGGTTGGGGCCGTCGTTGGCGAGGGAGTCCTCCCCGGTGGCCGACGAGTTCGAGAGAAGAAGGGGGAGCCACCCCCGCGCGGCTAGGGAAGCTGCAGCTGGGCTGCGTTCGCGCTGTATCGCATCGGGAGGAAGAAGAAGAAGGAAAGTGTCGTTGGACACTTTTGCCCCTCCGCGGGCTGTAGAAGTCGGTAACTTAACGAAGGGCATTTGCGTCTTTTCGTTATAACTGAAGTCAAGCGGGCTGCTTCGTTGCATGGGAGCGCATACGTGGCTCCATCTGATTGGTCCAAAAGTAAGTATTTTTACAAATTTGTAACTAATCAACTATAGCTCCGATCGAGACAAATTATATATGTATTTTGATCAGAAAAATGCAAGGAACCCATTAAAAATAGTTTTATAGCCTGAATCTGATCATAGTTCTAAATATAGTGTAAACCATCATATTTAATGAATTAAAGATTAAGAAACACTATTTTGATATGATTAATGAGTTTAATACTTTTTATGGATCATTAGAGTTGATGTTAACCTGTTAAATGTAAAAAGGTACATAATGTTCAAAAAGGAAAAACTTTGCACATGATTAGTCTAATTTAGAGTTTAAATGCTTGAAATTGGAAAAGTACATAAAGTTATCATCTTTAGTGTTTTAATTAAAGAAAAACCCTTAGATTTGATGATAGATGGTCTTAATGATATTATTTGGATAATTGAAGCTGATATTAACCTATTGTTAATAAAAGTGAAAATAGGATGATCTTTTTATATAATTGGCTTAATTTAGGGTCTAGTACATGAGTATGCATTAATGAGTTTGAAAACCCTAATTTAGGAGAATATGTCTTTTAATTGTTTAAATGTTCAAATCCATGAATAATTAGGGATGTGATGATCCTAAGTTAATAAAAGACTATTAAAATGGATAGTTGAGAAATTAAGGTTCATAAATATGGAAAAGGATATTTTAGGGTTTGTTGACCTAAAATGGATAAAGTTTGGGAAATTGATCTAAGAAACCCTAATGCATCCTAATGAGACTTAGAAACCTTAGAAAGGTGTCCCAAGTCAATAAGGAGTTGTTTGGGATATGCTTGTGACAATTAGACATTATACATGTTTTTAGGATTAATGTTTGCTTGATTGATTGATTGGCTTGCTTGATTGGACATCTAGTTGGATTTGGATAAATTGTTGCTTGAGATCTCCAAGACAGGTATGTGGTTAATTATGAATAACCGATTTAGTTTCCCGATGGATTCCCAGATGTTTAATCGCATTGAATGCAACTAAACTGTTTGGATGTTCATATTGCAATTATAAAGTGACTATGACTATCACATAATGTATATGCCTACAAACTCAAATCCTGGTTCTCTCTGTGGCATTATAGCTAACCTAGTACATGGCTGCCTATGGGTAGGTCCATCAGGTTAGAGAAAGGCCTAGTACATGGCTACCTATTGTGTAGGTCCATCAGGTATATGGATGACATAGTACATGGCTACCTATTGGGTAGGTCCATCAGGTCTATGGATGACCTAGTACATGGCTACCTATTGGGTAGGTCCATCAGGTCTATGGATGACTTAGTACATGGCTACCATTGAGGTAGGACCATCAAGTCATAGTGAGTTAGATATTGGGATATCTTCGGGTAGTGCCATGCGACTCCATTACCTAAAAGAGAGGTGATATCCATGTCCACTGTAGGGACAGCCCAAAGTTTGAGAATATGTATGGATTGAGTTGTATGGTTTAAAATGTAATCTTGATTGTTAAATGATTAATTGAGTGATTATATTGTTAAAATAGTTGAACATTATTTGTTTCCCCCACATACCAGCTTCGGCTGGCCGACGTTTTGTTTGTCGGCGTTTGAGGTACAATGAAAAGAACAAACAGTAAAGTGGCACATGTGGTACTAAACGAGAAGTAAACTACAAAGGAGGATTAGATAAATTAGTATCTATGTGGATAGCAGTTTAGAGATCCAAGTTTTCAAAAAGGTATGCAAAGTAAAATTTTATTACTATTTTTCAATATAGTCTGTTAGAATTTAATAATTGTTTATGGTTATATGTCAAACTTTTGATCCGGAATTTATGGGTGCGGCTTCAACCTCTTGGTCTCCCTTAATTGGGGGTTACTGAAGGGTGAGGTCGTAAAATTTGGTATCAGAGCCTAGGTTCTTCATGTAACCATTAGTAATTATTAAATTTTACAAACTCCATAGAACCCAAGGGAGTTATTAGAGGAGTATCCGAAAGACGGAGGTGTCTAGAAAGGGATCACGACCAGGGGCTGGAAAGATTTTCCTCCGCACCGCTAGTCAGAATACGAGGACTCCCGGACCCGTGTGACCGCATGGCCAAAGTCTTAGGGTATGAATCGAAATAAGATACCTTTAGGACTTCTCATCTTATTCATCCCTTCTCATCACAAAATTCTGAAAAGGACCTAAAGGATTAGGGTTTTCTTTCTTCTCCTCACCCTCTTGAGGTATGGGTAAGGTTAATAAGGTTTAAGAAATCCTCCACCAAATTAATTAAAGGCATGTAAATAAGATGTCATGGACATAAGCTTAATAGATTAAGCGCAAACTAAAGAATAGATACATGCTTAGGTCGTATGACATAAGTTGTCATGTCCTCAGAAGAGACCAAAGGCTAGACCTTCTTGTCAGGAGGATAAGTTAGTCTTGGAGATAGAGATCTCCATTGCAAGTAGAGACCTGGCACATCCTCTGAGGATGATGCTAGCCCTAACCCTAAGTGAAGGTTAGAGAGAGATGAGTTGGACCAGGTGTTTGAAAGGACATGCCTTTGGGATGCCATAGGACTTTGGCAACCCAACCCTTGGAAGGGTCGTGCATGTCAGGGTAAGGGATGACACCTTAGATGATGATGTTAGTGAAGGACCTTAGAAACCCTATGGGCTTGTGCAAGTAGGGTATAGCTGGCACCTAGGGCACGTCATAGTGCTGACAGTAGGATGAAACCCTAGATAAGGAATTATGATGGAGCATAAAGGGTTATGGATGATCTTGAGCAAACATAGGTTCAAACCTAGGCTTCACCTATGTAGGGCATGCTTTTGAGGTTGATCCTTCATGAAGTGAGGACCCGTAATGGTGAGGTTGGATGTAGGGTTAGCTCTAGAGAGAGTGCTGGAAACCCATCAAGAAGGTTGGAAGCCTAAAACCCGGAACAATGGATGATAGTGGTTGCCTCATGATCGATCCCTGAAAGTTGATGATACCATGGTTGCCTTTAGAGGGACCAAAGCCTAGAGAGAGAAGATGAAGATTCTGGTACATGTGTGCCTACGGCATGGGTGTTTACCTTTTGAGGTAGGAAGAAGAGTTCCTTAGACCTAGAGAGGTTTAGTGAACAGGTTCCGAGGCCTTGTACCTTGTTGGTTGTCCTTAAGGAGGACCCAACCCTAAGTGTTGTTCGAGTTGAAGGATGACAAGAAGTGCATGTCATGCCTTTTTCATTCTTGGTTCGTAGTTAAGAGATAGAGCATGCAGTTGGACACCTACAAGTGAACCCAGGGTTCCTAGGTATAAGAGGGGAAGTGGTATACCTAATGCTCATGATGAGAATTAAGTTGCTATAGTTTTGAGCATGGTACTCCTCATGTATAGAGGAAAAGGGAAGCCCCTTAAGTTTAAGGTGTGTTTGATGGACCCCTCACAGCTAGGATGATGATAAAGGAAGGTATGATCTTGATCCAGTATGAAGGAAAGAGGACAAGTATGACCTAGCATGGTTCAGTAGGTGATCTGCTTGTGCCTTAATATCTTGCTAGGATTAAGTAAGCTCATGTGGATGTAAACCCTATACCTAAGAGCTTTTGTGACCTTGTTGTCAAGAGATAGTTTTCCTCCCATCTTGGGAGAAGGACCCCTTTGGTAGGGTGTATATTAGTTTTGTTGGTTCAAGGTAACCTAAAGAGGTCTCATAGGATCTTGAGAAGCTAAGTGAAAAGTACATGGTATGAAAATGAACCTGTAAGACCCATAGATATCCATCTCTAAATGCATATGAATGTGTTACCATGGAGGTAACCAGTATGGGGCTTGACCAAGGTAGGCAGGTTGCCATGATCCCTATGAAAGGATGGGAGCCAGCCCATGAATGCAGAAAGAGAGATGATGAAGACTTGGGTAAGGTTCTAAGTGGACATGTACTATAATGGTGAATCCTAAGTCTATCCTAGGGTCAGGTAGGGATAAGACCGATGAAAGTAGGAGTTTCCTAATTCCCCAGTTGCACATGACCATAGGGTTGAGAGGTAACAACTATCATTGTCTAAGGGCCATGGGTTAGGAGATTGATCACCTTCATGAACTCATGGGACCCAAAGGATAGATGAGTGGGGCACTCTCTTGATGCATGAGGGAAGAGGGATGACCCCAAAAGAGCTGTTACCCTATAGACCTAGAGGAGATGACCAAGGATATAAACCTCAGTAGGTTCAAGACTAGTTCGATATCATGATGTCTGTAACGTAGAGACATATGTGGCATGTTGCAACTTAGATGTAAAGGTGTATTGGCAAGGTGGGATGTACCATATCTACTCTTGGAATAGGAAGAACTCTGTATTTGGACTACAGCCAAATGCTTATTTCCTCTTGTTATGGGGGTGAGAGATAGGACATTATGTATGCCATACACCAAGGATAAGAGATGATGTAGGTTGGAACGTTGCCATGAGGAATGGGGATAGAGAAGATAATCTACCCTGGTAAAGTGAATGATACATGGATGGTTTGTAAACACTGAGAGGAATGAGGTAGTCCCCTCACGAGGATGTTTTTATTGTGAGATATGTAGAACTTACAAGTTATACGAGGTTGAGTTTGATCACCATGATGATGGAATCATAGAGTGTTCTTAATTGAAGATGGACATAGAGTTTGAGGGGAGATGATAAGTGAAATACATGGAAGTGTATGTCTTCAACGTTACCTAATACCTAAGGATGTGAAGGAGTATTGGATGCTCTGGTTGAGATACATATGACTTGAAACTAGAAGAGGTTGTTTGGATAACCCTAAGTTTGGAAAGGAGAGGTGTTTGGACAACACTCAGATGTAACAAGATACATTGAAAAGTTAAGAGTTGTTTGGTTAGCCAGTCTAGTCCTTGATGCAATAAAAGGATGGTGGCAAAACCTCAGATGCACTTCTTTGAAAAAAAAAGGTGATGAAACCCCGACTAGAGTGGTTTAGGGTTTCGGAGGAATCGATCTTCAAGAATCATGACATATAGGAAATCATGATTAAAGATCACTATACACTGTGGTAATGGCAATAGAATTTTGGATGCTTAAGATAAAGTTGCATGTGGTTTATGGCCATGCAAGCCAAGAGGTAAAGGATGAACCCTAGTAACCCAGTGTATCTATATAGAGGACAAAAGAGTCCCTGAGAGGGAATGGGAGCTCAACACTATGGATGTTGTGATATGTCTTCCCTGGGCCAAAGAAGGTCAAGATACAATATGGGTTATGGTAGGTCGCCTTACCTAGATAATATGAGAAAGGAAGAGTTCGGTTAAGGGACAGATCTAGTTGAACTACGCATGAGAGGGGTGGTTCAACTATACCATGAAGCGAGTTCAAAGGTTCTTGAGTTTGACCTAAAGGTTCACTTCCATAAAGTGGAAGTAGGTACATGTAGAACTCAATGTTAGTATAGTTTTTTCACCCCTAAATATGGTTAGTATGATCCAGACTAAAGGGTCTGATGAGGGCATGTGTGCTCGTTCAGGGTGATACCTAGAGACAGCTCTTGTCCTATGAAAGATGTGACAATGACCACCATAGCCAGTATTGGGTTTTATAAGAAGCTCTGTAAGGGAGTTTGTGTCGGTCACCACTTGAGTAAGGTGATGTTGGTGAATGGGACCACATGATGGTTAAAAAAGGGCCATAGTGTGAGTAGATGAAGTCACTTTGATCATGTAATGGCTGAAAGGAGCCTAGAGATGATGAAAGTCATGAGCAGACGCAAAGTAGACTAACATGCAGCCCACTGTGGGAGAAAATGTGACATGAAAATCCGACCCCTCTAAGTTATAGCTAAGAGAGCTGAGTCCCCGATGCATGGGTTCTTTTGATATAGTTTGGTGGAGAAGGTTAAGATTGACCTTACCCCTCAGGATAAAGTAATGTGTGATGAGTTCCATGTGTCCAATTTAGAGCACTATGTGAGGTATCCGACCATGTGCTGAGCAATGAACCTAGTGAGCCCAAGGGAGGCTGACATGGCCTGAGTCACCTGTGCAGTTTATAGACGCCAGGATGAAAGAACTCAGAGAAAAGAATATGTGATGATAAAGGTTCTTTCGAAATTCCATGAGTACGACAAAGCCACATAGAGCTCAATGATGGACATGGAAAGTTTTATCCTGAATTGATTGTTTGTTTGCTTGTTTGAATTTTGAGGACAAAATTCCTATAAGAGGGGACGGATGTTATAACCCCAAATTTTGGGTTCTTTTGGTGAGAAATGTAAAATATATTTGAACAAATAATGATATAATTTGCTTCAAATAAATGGATTTCGTTTACAATAGCCTTGATGATTTTGTTGTGGGCTTTATTGGCTATTGGGCCCAATAACAAGGAAATAACAAAGAAAATTCAATTAGTAAATGAATAATTGAATAATTGAGAAAAGAAATATGTAGAAACCTCTAGAAGGCAAATCCAAAGAGGGATTTCGTGCCTCTTGGGTTCCTTGGGTTCCAAGGAATCCAAAGTTGTAAAAAGAAAGCAATAAGAAAAGAAAATATTAATTATGTCTTTCTTTATTAAGAAATAAATTGAATATAATGATAAAGTGTGGAAAATGAGTGGAAAGTGGCATAAATGAGATTTCTTGGGGAAATTTCGTATCCATGAGGTTGCTAATATTAAAAGGAATACCAATAAGGAAAATAAAAGAGAAATAAAGAGAAATTCTCAAAAAGAGATATTTTAATAAGAAATACACTTGATAATGGGAAATAATGCATCTAGAAGGATAATAATTATCCTGGGGAAGGGAATCTCGAAATAATGGAATATATTGGGACCCAAGGAGTCCCAATAAAGAGGAAAGAAGGAGAAAATACCAAAACTTGTAGAATAAGAGATAATGTGATACATTAATAATGAATTTTGTGTTGTTTTTCAAAAGATGGTATTTTCTATTAAAAGAAACCAAGATTTCGGGACAAATAACTAAAAGGCAAGAGAGTAAGGATTTTCGTATTCCAACATATTCACTAAATAAGGTATATCAAAGAGATGATTAGTAGAGAGAGAAAAGAGGAACTTGCTTGGTAATGAAGAAATAATTTCCATTTTAGAAAAGAGCTGTGTTTCTTCATGGGCAAGCCATCCTGAGGGCTTCTTTAGCCTCCCTATATAAGGGGAAGGCCGTGGACAGAGCCCAGAAGATCCCAAACCTAGTGTTATTCTCTTCTTCCACGATTTTGTACAACAACCCTAACCTTGGGGATAGTTCTATCTTTGGATCAACGACGAGTTGTGGAACCGTCTTGTTGGAGGCCAGAAGTTTCTACATCGAGCCTGGATCGATCGGCTACACTCTCTCATACCCACAACTTCACGCAGCATCCCCGAAGTTCTGTAGCAGGGCTGCGTTGTGCAGGCCCAAGCGGTCGCACATCCGGCCATTCTGGCCGACGGTCAGGGCCTGGTTGGGGCTGTCGGAGGCGAGGGAGTCCTCCCCGGTGGCCGACGAGGTCAAGAGAAGAAGGGGGAGACACCCCCGCATGGCTAGGGCAGTCGCAGCTGGGCTGCGTTCACGCTGTATCGCATCGGGAGGAAGAAGAAGGAAAGTGTCGTTGGACACTTTTGTCCCTCCGCGGGCTGCAGAAGCCGCTAACTTAACGAAGGGCATTTGCGTCTTTTCATTATAACTGAAGTCAAGCGGGCCGCTTCGTTGCATGGGAGCGCATACGTGGCACCATCTGATTGGTCCAAAAGTAAGTATTTTTACAAATTCGTAACTAATGAACTGTAGCTCCGATCGAGACAAATTATATATGTATTTTGATCAGAAAAATGCAAGGAACCCATTAAAAATATTTTTATAGCCTGAATCTGATCATAGTTCGAAATATAGTGTAAATCATCATCTTTAATGAATTAAAGATTAAGAAACACTATTTTGATATGATTAATGAGTTTAATAGGGTTTAATGGATCATTAGAGTTGATGTTAACCTGTTAAATGTAAAAAGGTACATAATGTTCAAAAAGGAAGAACTTTGCACATGATTAGTCTAATTTAGAGTTTAAATGCTTGAAATTGGAAAAGTACATTAAGTTATCATCTTTAGTGTTTTAATTAAGGAAAAACCCTTAGATTTGATGATAGATGGTCTTAATGATATTATTTGGATAATTCAAGCTGATATTAACCTATTGTTAATAAAAGTGAAAATAGGATGATCTTTTTATATAATTGGCTTAATTTAGGGTTTAGTACATGAGTATGCATTAATGAGTTTGAAAACCCTAATTTAGGAGAATATGTCTTTTAATTGTTTAAATGTTCAAATCCATGAATAATTAGGGATGTGATGATCCTAAGTTAATAAAAGACTATTAAAATGGATAGTTGAGAAATTAAGGTTCATAAATATGGAAAAGGATATTTTAGGGTTTGTTGACCTAAAATGGATAAAGTTTGGGAAATTGATCTAAGAAACCCTAATGCATCCTAATGAGACTTAGAGACCTTAGAAAGGTGTCCCAAGTCAATAAGGAGTTGTTTGGGATATGCTTGTGACAATTAGACAGTATACATGTTTTTAGGATTAATGTTTGCTTGATTGATTGATTGGCTTGCTTGATTGGACATCTAGTTGGATTTGGATAAATTGTTGCTTGAGATCTCCAAGACAGGTATGTGGTTAATTATGAATAATCGGTTTAGTTTCCCGATGGATTCCCAGATGTTTAATCGCATTGAATGCAAGTAAACCGTTTGGATGTTCATATTGCAATTATAAAGTGACTATGACTATCACATAATGTATATGCCTACAAACTCAGATCCTGGTTCTCTCTGTGGCATTATAGCTAACCTAGTACATGGCTACCTATGGGTAGGTCCATCAGGTTAGAGAAAGGCCTAGTACATGGCTACCTATTGGGTAGGTCCATCAGGTCTATGGATGACCTAGTACATGGATACCTATTGGGTAGGTCCATCAGGTCTATGGATGACCTAGTACATGGCTACCTATTGGGTAGGTCCATCAGGTCTATGGATGACTTAGTACATGGCTACCATTGAGGTAGGACCATCAAGTCATAGTGAGTTAGATATTGGGCTATCTTCGGGTAGTGCCATGTGACTCCATTACCTAAAAGAGAGGTGATATCCATGTCCACTACAGGGACAACCCAGAGTTCGAGAATATGTATGGATTGAGTTGTATGGTTTAAAATGTAATCTTGATTGTTAAATGATTAATTGAGTGATTATATTGTTAACATAGTTGAAAATTATTTGTTTCCCCCACATACCAGCTTCTGCTGACCGACGTTTTGTTTGTCGACGTTTTAGGTACAATGAAAAGAACAAACAGTAAAGTGGCCCATGTGGTACTAAATGAGAATTAAACTGCAAAGGAGGATTAGATAAATTAGTATTTGTGTGGATAGCAGTTTAGAGATCCAAGTTTTCAAAAAGGTATGCAAAGAAAAATTTTATTACTATTTTTCAGTATAGTCTGTTAGAATTTAATAATTGTTTATGGTTATATGTCGAACCTTTGATCCAGAATTTATGGGTGCGGCTTCAACCTCTTGGTCTCCCTTAATTGGGGGTTACTGAAAGGTGAGGTCATAACAGAAACTTAAAAAGGAAACACATTAATGAGCGTTTGGATCATCACAGAGAAATGATTAGCAGGTGGCAAGGGTCGAAGATTTCAATATTCGGACGGATTGTTTTGGTTAAACAATGTGATATGGGCCTTATTAAGTATTGTATGAGACAAGGATACATTCCTTCCTCAGCCTTGTCAAGAATGGAGATCCTCCTATCTGACTTCATATGGGATAGCCCTAAACACCTTGCTAGTTGGGCTAAAATAGCTTATCATTCTGATAAAGGAGGATCAAATCTATGCCTCTCAGAAGCTTGTGATTTAGTTTTATGCCACAAGTGGAGGAAAACATTTTTTTAATTGTTGGTACCAAAAATAAAGAATCTGACTTGAATAAATGACCATAACAGATGTCGTCTCAATCTGAAGGAAATTATACTGAAGCTTTATAGAATATTATGAATGAATTGGCAGATTTCTATACACTTAAAAGAATCAACAAACTACATTAGACTTTCCTATGGAGTACCTGGATGATAAGAAGATAAAGAAGCGACCTTACTTCCTATCATAATGGTTTCATATCTTCTAGTTGGTGTAGGATGGGCAACCTATGGCCTTCATTCATTCACACCGATGATGATAGATTATGGCTCAAATGTAGATAAAAGAAACCTAAAGAAAAAGCATTCTTCAATCTTTGGGTCAGCATGGATCAACCTCATTGGAGCCTTACTACTTTTAGATCTCTCAACAACTTTCTACCTATGATGGAGAGGATAAACAGATGGAATTTGGCTGTTAATCTCCTATGCATTCTTTATCAAAATGACACAGAATCAATCAATCACCTATTTGGGAACCATTGGTTCTAGAAATACTTATGGGGATGAGCTCAACTAAAGATGAACATAAGGAGTTCCTATACTCTTCAAAATTTTCTTAGGAACATAGGTTGTCTTAGCAATAACTGGTTACGTTCATGATATCTAGATGGAGAGAAATTGAAGGCTTCATGGTGGAGATCACAAAGACACCTTGGGTATCTTTGATAGACTATAAAAAGTGATGAGTCTTCTCTTTGTTACATACAAGCTCAAGCTTATAGAGTCAGTAGTATTATTTTTGTAAATTGGGACATTATGTAATATAATTTCCTTATGATTCAACTATGAAGAGCCTTCATCATGTTTTGTAAACTACATGCTCATATGCAGTTAGTAATTTTGGCCCATTTTTTATGGGTTGGGAAATATATTTACCATAATTTTCCAAAAAAAATATATAAGATTCAAAATGCATTAAGTCAAGATTCAACTATGGTTGGCCACTCAAAATGTAATTATCAAGATAGATAACAATTACCCATTGCATCATATGTTGTTCTTGGATATATATGGTTGCACAACTCCATATCAATAAATCAACATATGAAATATATGTCATATTATGCATCTAGATTCTTAATTCTTCAAAGATAACCTAGTCTAGTCTAGACCAAGGCAAATACAATAAGATATACACCATGTTTGATAGACCAATAATGCATGTGTTCCTTTGTCTCTACTTTATCTAGGTGGTTGAGGGATAACATGGTGCACCACCTGGTAGATTCCAGATTACATTTGTAGTGAAGTTCAAAACAATATAAGAAAAAATAGGTGTCTACATACACATTATTGCCACACAAGTAGTAGAAGTGAGTGGGAGAACAACTGCAACCTTTAATATGACCAATGTACCCATAATGTATAATCACTATGTAAAAAATATCTAGATTGAAATTGAGGCATGAAATATCATACTCTTAACACTCAATTTATCTTCCTTAAACTAGAGAAGACTATTGGAGATATTGTGAGCTCAATATAATATATTGACTCACATGATCATGACCATTAACTTCATAGTATCTCTTATCAGGTGGTCCGGATATCTCTATAAAGGAGGGATAAATTCCATCTAAATTACTTGTTATATTCCCAACATTTCATAGTGTACAAGATAACCATCATTCTGTAAACTCTTATTTTGGAGCACATTGAGCTAGTGTCAAAGTACATACAACAACATGTGTTATTGTAGTGACTTCATGTGTAAGGATCACAGTCACCAGTGTAACATTCAGATATGACTCTGACATGTCTTACATGACTTCCATGTGTCAATCTCAAGTCGGTTCTTCCAGTATAACTTGTTCTTTAACAAGTACCCATGTATCTGAGTGGATATCCAATATCATTTCTAAAGAAACATACCATCACCCACCATACATGCTATATTTGTGTATTATTTTTATCCAACAATATCCAAAATAATAACTTACTACATACATAACAAAAGAAATGCTCTGATTATACATACAATCTGGTGTTTAGGTCATTAACCTAAACCATATGTCATTTAAACATTTTTATTATTAGGTGTATTCATTATCTCAAAAATGAAACAAACAAAATAAGTGGAATTGCTTTTTATTAATCAATTACAAAATATCCCTTTTAAAATCATCACACGATGCATGTCAAGGCATGTAACCAACAATTAAGCACGAAACGTCACCATATGGCCTCATATTAACGGAGTCGTAGAAGTTACCAACAAAAATGTGATAATGGTTCTCAAGAATATGATTACCTCCCATGTCAACTGACATTAACATATTCCAGTAGCTCTTTGCGCTTACCAAACTATTAGGACTTCCACCTAATATATGCCATATTCACATATATGGAACGGGGATAGTCTTATCAGTCAAGGTCCAAATCCCATATATTAGCATACTACAAGGAAGTAGAGATTCCTGAGTCAGAGTGGGTTCAAGATATAGTTTATTTCCTCAACAAACTAGAAGAATGGAGAACAAGATCTCTACATCTTGGACAATGTTGTCAAGCAAGAACAGCTCAAGTATTCAACAAGTAGGTATGTCCCCACAATTTGAAAATGGCAATCCGGTGCTCTTCATCATCAAAAGTGCTTATTCTAGGGGTATGTTTAATCTTGAATCTTAAAAAATTTATATCATCCATGACATCACAATTGGGGAGGCTTACTCTTGAAAGACATGGATGGAGATTCATTTTCATCACATAAATTTCATCCTCATTAAGCACTACTATTATTAACAAGAAACATTCAACGACTACAATCCTCGACAAAGAGCCATGTTACGGAAAAAAATTCACCTCCTTAAAACACATAAAAAATCTACTTTCATACCTCGATGTGTCTCATATTCCCCTGAAGGAAAGAGGTCAAAGTAGAATTATAGGGCTTAGGAGGGAATGAGAACAATCATCATCCTGAGGCCCCAATGGTTCAACCTAAATTATCTTAATAAAACAGGTCAACCTTAATAACATACTTGAAAGTGTTCATAATTGCAGCAAAGGAAAGGTGAACTCCCATATCATTATCACACCAATCAAAGAGGTTTTCTAGAACAATGAGTCCTTAAAAGAGAGTTAGATCAAATCCTCACGGTCAAATGGTTCCTAACACCTATACCGTGATGGGACTAACATAACCCTAAATTTGAAATCCACTTGAGTCAACCTAGAGAGGAAGAACCACTAGAGGGTTGAAGTAGAATTTGAAAATTCTAGTCACTATTCATGCCTCATATCTTGAAAAGGGGTAGGACTAATCATTGAATGGACTAACCCAAGAGAGAAAAGAATGGAAAACTTCACTAAGAAAGCCCCATTCATTCCTCAAGAAACCCATAGTTATCATACTATGATCCTAAGCATTAATGTACATCCAAAAAGATAATTCAAAAGATCCACAAAAGTGGACATCTCCCCAAAAGAACAAATCCAATCATCTAGACATATGCTTGTGATGGATCTTTACACTAAAATATCTTAAGTGGAAATCCAATCAGGGAGTCTTTGAAACATGTCACATTGGCCCAACTGGTGAGAGAGTTGTCGATATTACACCTATTACCTAGGTGACTTTAGTACCTATCATGACATCAAGGTCTAGCAAAACTCTACTCTATTTTATCCCAAGAATGAAGAGTCCATGTGATGGAAAAATGGGTCATGTACATTTGAATTGAGGAATTACCTACAAGTAGAAGGTTGAAGTGTCTGAAAGCTTAAAAATGGTTGTCATTCCAACCTTCAAACTTCAGTATGGGAAAAGGATGAGGAATAGGTGATCCCAACAAATGTTATTTTTCCTAAAATACTTAAACTCATAACCATCCTTGACACAATGGACACAAACAAAAAAATCTAGATTGATCCTAGTCGCATAATTCGTCAAAGGAGCTCATAGTGACAACTACCTTGAAATTAACTAGAAACTAAATCCAAGTGCATAATTGAAAAAACATAGAGGGAGTGCCTAAATTCTATGCAACATATCATAAAAATAATAATAATCATCTATTATAAAATAAAACTCTTACAAAGGTTGGTACCACATGCCAACAAAAATAAACATATAATTTAACACTCTAAATAGGTTAAACAACATGCCAATTGTGATGCCCGTTGCCACACAAAGTGAGATTACTCAAAACAAAATGTGGAAAAAATACAAAGAAAGCAGATTACTGAAAAAAACTAAAAATTAAAATCGATTACACAAGGCACCAACGTCAGAAATCTTGTGACAAAAAGATCCATATCCTAGAATCTTTATCATTTATCTCATAAAATGCTGACATGGCTTTTACTAAACTAACAAATCCACCTAGGGCTGAAATCCCTAACTTTTTACCAAAACCTTGTGCAATAGTACCACCCACACGAAGATGGGTCTTATCGCAGTATAGTTAATGATCGAATCCCAAGGGACAACATTTTTAAGTATCTTTCTAGTCAAATCTGAATCAACTAAGACTAATATTTAGAACACGACTTGGTTTGGGTTTAGTTAAATTAATTTTAAGGAAAATAAAAGAGCAAGATTAAAATTGAGTTTAGATTAATGATGGGAATCACTGGGGTGGAATCAGGTTTCATGACCACTACACATGCAAACACATCCAAAACACATCCAAACAAGATACAACTACCCAAATAGAGTAGAAACCCATCTGTTAGGAAAGAGAGTTTGCGTAAGAATCTCTGTAGGTTCGATGTCTCATTACCCAGAGATCACACACTTACTACTATGGAGATATCCCTTCAGAAGTTCTCATCTTGGCATCAACCATGTTAATCGATATTCAAATCCTAAGTATTGAATTTCTCACAACAAAGGAATATAATTGATCATGCAAGGTAGGTGATCAATCCACAAAGCATGAATTAAATGACTAACAAAGAAATGGAGAAGTTATATACAAGCCATGGAATTTTATAAGGTGAACATGTAAGCATGGGCAGCGGTGCTAGTCCCCACACCCCAGCGAAATGGACTACTCACTCCTCATGATAGAAATAAGAAGAATAAGAGAGAGGGAAGATGCCTCCATGGTCATGGTGAAGAAGATGATCATGGCTCGTTAGAGAAATGGTCTTCTATAGGATGGTGGGGAAGATCTAGAAGAGGAGGGGAAAAACATCAAGATGACAAGGATGATCTTATCTTTCCTTCTTCCTTCTCTGTCTCATGTTGTCACTCACCTAAGATGGAGCGGTAGATGGCTGATGGAGGAGGGTGTTGTAGATCTTAAATCCCACCACATCCGTGGCTAGGAGATAGATCTTGATGGAGCAGAGATGGTGGGGTAGAAATGAGACTACATAGGCTGTCTTTGACAGCAAAGATCACCTTCTTTGGTAGGGCACAGAGCAGCAGCCTCTTGGCATCCTGGAACAGAAGCGATCCCTCAAATGAAGGAGGGGGTCATCTAGATATAGGTGCAGATTCGGAGAGGACAGACTTAGATACCGCTGTCATAGTACTCCTCGAAATGACAATGTCGAGGTGTGCCTGATTATGTCGAGGCATTTCCCACGGTCGAGGTCTTTGCTACGGTCAAGGCATTTGTCGTTGTCAAGGTATTTACCACAGTCAAAATGGTTGTATCGGTCACGATGAGTGTAGTGAGTGCTACACCTAGGCCTCGACCCAACCATGCTGAGCTAGGCCAGGTCGTGTCGAGTGTTGTGGTTGAGGCATCCTTCTTGTTCACAGTCGTGACCCTCATGGAACAAACTCACTCCCACGAGTGGGGGAGGGTGGCTATAGCAATTGGTCGATGGGCCTACATTGATGAATACACTAGCTGATGAGGATTCTTTCTAATGAAGGGACTGCCATTGAAAATAGTGGGACCACCATCTCCTATACTTGTGCACATAGATTGATACTTAATCCTACAATGGAGATGATTGGATTTGATCAAAACACTAAATAATCATATGAAACTGAGTAAAATTGTATATGAGAAAATCTAGGGGGTATATGAGATCTTTTAGTGCAAAACTGGGCCAAAAATGGCAACTAAAATGAAGATGAATACGCATTCATCAAATGTCATGCTTACAACATGCTCCATAGACATACCTATCACTCATGATATCTGTTTCACTTGCATATACATGTATATTTGCCAAATATATACAAAAAATGGCACATAAGCCAAAATTAGTATCGATGGAACAACCACAAAACATATTGAACTGTCCCTCAAGCATGAGCATATAGGGCGACTCTTGGACTCTAACACTAAAAGATCAACAAGTAGTACACTTGACCTTGTCAACTACTAGTGTCACTACTTCTCCTCTTCAGTTGCATGACTCTACCTCCTCGTGCACGGCCACCAAAAGGATTTGGAAACCCATGGAGTGAGACCAAACATCTAGTGAGAGATATAACTCTCTGCTAATACTATTAAAGAACATCTACAGATAAATTAAAAACAAATGTGAAACTATATCTACATTAAGAAGATTCATTTACTGATGTAAACATGGCAATTATTATCATATAAGCAGATCAAGTAGCTATAACAGAGCAGTAGAACATTTTATAACTAAGGATAAATATGAAGAACATGTATATTTTCTACCAACCAAGATATACAAACACAAAGCAATGCCTCATCCATTGTTTTTATATTTGATCCCAAGCAAGCATGTTGCATGACTGATTACATATTTTAATTACTACCCTGAGGATTTGAGTCGTACCACCCAAATTCAACCGACCCCTACTAAGTGAAAATTTGTCCCATATAAGATCAATGGAAGAGTCAGAATCGACGACCTCTCCCACACCTCTCGATCAACATGAGAGTAACACTACAAGGACATGTCAGTCAACTACAAAAGTGACTTATAGTCAGCAGAAGGATCGTCTCACACATGGACGTCCACATATATCAACACCTAGTCCACCTTGGTATAGGTAACAAAGCAAGAAGAATGGACTCACACATGACCATTTTAATAGGAAGGAGTGGCTCATGCATGGACATCCAAATCACAACAAGATCGGCTTATGCATGGCCATCTCACCCATCATTTAATTAGGGATACACAGCGACACCCAACCTGTACCCTCGCATATTCAAAAATATGCGCTCCGAGTAAAACTCATTTCACCAATCCAACAGTTAAAGCTGACACTGGAAAGGATCTATAACACAGGGCAAACTGTAGGGATTACATTTCACTTATTTAGTTATGCCAATTAAGTATCTTCAAGCATCAATCAAGTTATAATGTACAAACCATTGCAAGCACTACAAAGGTAAGGGCATTGTACACCTTCAAGGATATAAACATGTAAGGTGTGAACTTGTCACACTATTCCTACATAATGTCTGTATAGTGCCATTCACAAGACCATCATCTCTGTTGCACATCCACTTGAGGCTATCACTAATGTTACATCATTGTCGGATATCAATCCCTTAATCATAACACTAGGGGGTATCACATCACAATAGACATCAAGCCACCACCAGGTCATATGACCCATTCACATCATTCTTGTATCTCAAGTATTTCAACATGCCTCATAAAGGCTCATTCAACTTGTGTCACATCATACCCATCATAACATGCACTAGCTATGATTTTGAAACTCATATCACCTATATGGTTAGAAATTGATGAACAAGAAAGAGGAAGAATCCTAAATCCATGTGTCACATCATTATCTCCACATGCCTCAAAAATTTATAACCATCACCATAGCATACCAAGCAATGGCATGCATCCAACCTGCAAGGTTAGGGGTTATAATCAATATGATTGATTGAGTACAAGCAACTCAGAATTGGATCTTTACTTTGATGATATAGTCAAAGGGTTTGACTGATATTTCACAGATAAAGAAGGGATCTGTGATTTAGTGGGAGCGTGTTCACATTCCACATGTTGATGTGAAATGGAAATGTTCTAAAATGGAAATCCAAAAAGTGGAAATTATCTTTAAGGAAGATAGAGATGTTTCCTATGTGATAGGAATAGAGATCTATAGAGATAGTTCTCGAAAACCTCTTGAACTAAAAAGAGAAAGCATACATTGGCAATTTGTACTGAAGGGTTCAGTAAGCACATATTCAGTGGGAGAAAACTTGTCCATATTATGTGGAGTTAATATCCCAAGGCCAAATGTCCAATTCTTATGAAGAATGGGAACACTAAGAATAGATGTGGATCTATCATATATGTAATCATCCCATTATCTTGCATGTATCGACATGGCAAGAATAAAATGCATTCATCATCTTGTATGTATGACATGGCAATATGATGTGCTCATCCTCATAACTCGTATGTGAGACATGACGAGTGGATGTCTGTCTGCTTCCAGTAAGAGTTACTGGAATACCATGAGAACTTGATAAGTACTTGGGAAGTACTAGTTCTATGGAGATAAGGGAGAGTTCAATGTAAAGAGTTACATTAATGCGAACTTCCGAAAGGATAGAAAATTAATCACAAAATATATATAGGATATATAAAAGTGAAAGTTTGTTGATAATTGGAAGTGTTCCAATGAAACCATTTAAAAAGGAAATGCCAAGTATCTGTGTGTTAGAGAACAACAGTGGATACTATATGGATCTGGAAGTTCATGAGATGAACTTATAAATATTCCGCTCATTGATGACAAGTATGGAATCCTTGATCATGCAATGTGGCTAAAGGTTAGCAAAGGAATACTGGATCGCATATTACGGCGACTCCATCTCATACGTATGACGTACAGTGAAGAGATGTGAGACATGCAATTTATACCTACTTTGGCAAGGTGTTTACATAACTCACTATGTTGGCACAAGAGCACAATAACATGTGGGACATGTTTGAAGATCACTATCAATATGATTCAAGGGTGATTGGCTCGCAGTGCAAGTGGGAGTTTGTTGGTATGTATGCCCTGAGAGCCAATCATGAGATGATTGGTGGGATACATTACGATTGATTTGATAAACATCAAAGGCAAGCTTCCAATTCTTTCTGGTTGAATCATATGAGATAGTGATAGAACATATTGAATGTCTAGAGAATTATAGTATTCAATGACATATGCTTTCAGGTTAAGGACCTGGATGATGAGATCGTATGGATGCTAAGAGTTTGTACATTCTTGTTATGTCCCTAGTCGGATGTCATTATGGAAGGTAGATAGACATCAATGACACACAAGACTAGATTGTGGTGTTGGTTGATGACAGAATCTCATTAGTCATGATATAGAGATATCAAACCAAACACATAGGTACTTGTTAGAGAACAAGTGTACCAGACAGACCCACCGTGAGTTTGACACATGGAACCATGACATGGTAGTCACAGTCAGTACTCATAGTGGTGGTGGTGAGTGTGATTCTTTGACCTGAAATCACTACAATCAACACATGTCATTGGGCACACTTTGACATCATCAAACGCAGTCTTGAAACATGGGTTGTTATAAAGGTGATGATTGGGTGGCTTTAACACATGGGGCTTTTGAGGGGTGAGTGATAGATATGGGATTTGTCCCTCCTGAGGGAGTTTGATATCCACAGCCACTTGATGAGTACGGTTGAAATAGGCGTGCGCACGCTTGTGTGAATCAGTATGTGATATTGATGTCATACATATCTCTTCCAATATGCTCTAAGATCAAGAAAGTGAATGAACGTTGACAGGATGACTGTTCGATGCCTCGAGTTCATTCGAGATATCAGTGACAAAGGAATTATACATTCTCTATAACACCATTCACGGATAGTAGGATTAAAAGTTGTTCTCCAACTTTCTACTTTCACTTGGGTAGCACTGATGTGTGACTAGGCACCGCTCTTTTCTTGTGAAGTCATAAGTGTTATGGACTTTTACTGGCAACGCGAAATGGACCTGCAGGGTCATACACATAGGATTTAACCTGGAAGAGGAGTTTTGTCCACAAACAAGGTTTAGATTGATTACTAAAGGAGTTTAGTAGTTCAATTAAACACTCAATCAATTGATAGCTCAATGTCATAATGTTCAAGGTGTTGGACACATTGATTGGAGTATCGGATTGATTGAAATCGCAATTGACTAATTTTGCCAATCTGCACTCCCAACCGATCAGCTCATGTGATGAATCGATCGGCTTAGCGTGGTAAACTGATCGGCTCAGGTTGTGAGTCAATCGGCTCATGGAAAGGGTGAACGATTGCTTCAAGTGTTGAAATGATCGGTTCAACTGTTGCAACCGGGCAAGTTGGGAAAGTAGGATTGGTGAGAATTTTCTTTTCGTTTCACTTGCCAAATTTGATTGGAACAAGGATTGGTATTTGATACCAATTAGAAACAAAAGCTGGAAAGTCAATCGGGAACTTAGCAGGACCACGAACCGACCGGTTCAGAAGTGAACCGATCTGCTCATGGGTCCCAACCGATTGGTTGAGGTGTCAACCGACCGGTTCAGGTCCCCAACCAACCATTTCAGTTGTGAAACGATTGGTTCAGGTTGTGAGTTGGTTGTTTTTGTGGAAAATCTCAAACCCTTCTACTCCTGCTTTTAGTCCTGCATTGCCCGGGATGGAGAACCCTGTCCCATGACCCTCCTATATATATAGGGGTATTGGGGACATCTCAAAGTACAACTCAGTGCAAAGCAGTTGCTCTGCAAAGTTGTCGTTCTCTCTAGTTTTGGTGACCGAGAGAGCCCAATCAAGTGCTACCCGATAAGGGAGGCACAGTAAGGGAAAGACAACTACAGTTGTGACTGGTGGCAGGAGAGTGTGTTGGCGACTAGTACGCTAACAGGAGGGTGAGAATCCTTCCAATTTCTTGTGGGACAAGGAGATTGGAGTTCCAGGTGGTCCGTGTGGACTACTTCATAGGCGGGAGGTTTATGCCACTCAGAGGACAACTGTCAATCCCGACAGTCCCGGTGAGACCAGGAGTCGTAAGTCTCGGTGTGACCAGGAGCTGCACAGACACCGTCCAAGATAGGAGGTCAAGACCGTGCAAGGCGCGAGGTATTGTCGCCGAGCAAGCCTCGGGACAAGGTATGATTCCACAAGCCATCCCTTTCCTATTGTATAGACGTTGACACGTTTCCTTGTTCCGGGTTTGGGGGAGAAAATTTTTGTTTCCGCTGCCTTCTCTGCCTCCCCTAAAACCCAACAGTGGTATCAGAGCCACGTCAACTGCTCTATACTTTAGGAATATCGATATGATCGATTTTGGTTTGTCGCCTTTATTTATTGCATACGATGTGAATAATATTGGCTTTATGTATGTCCAATCCTAAATCCACAAATCCCAATTTAAATATATGATATGTATTATTAATGCACTCGATACGTGTCGCCCTTAAATGAGTTTTGTTGTAGATGTATAGCGTGGTTATGTCCAATAAACCCTATCTATGTATGGTTGTATGTGGTTGCTTGCATCTCGATCTGCACACCGATCTTCCTTCTCCTATTTCTGATGTAACTCAAAATAATTCGAGATTTATTTCCTACCTTTGCTCCCCTCGAATGTAACTCGAGGTTTCTCTTTTTACAATGTAAAATAGGATAGAATTTTATTTCCTGTTATGTCAAAGAACGGCGGACATCTGACGACAGCTGAGACGATCAGTTCAAGGCGTGAACTGATCGGTTGACGTTCCAGACGATCGGTTCAAGGAGTGAGCCGATCGGTTGATGACCAGTTCTAGGAGCGAGATGAGTGGGTGGCGGCCATGAAGAGATGCACGATGACCAGGAGAACCGATCGGTTGGAGGAGCCAACCGATCGGCTGGTGGCACCCCGACGACTGACTAGATCGAGTAGGCCACTCATGTGATGAGTTAATCTACTCGGAAGGCAAAGCACAAAGTTCATCTTGTATAGGTTGCATGTGATGTAGACCTAGATGACCATGATTCCTCTTAGCTTGAGGAATCACATTAGGATGGCCATAATCATCGCTTTTATCATTTTGCAGGTTTTCTGTGGGATATAGCATGTATATGATACATACTATGTATTCTGGTGATTGGATATGTATATGTATATAAAACAAAATCCCTCATTAAATATTAAGTTTTAGATGCCTTCTAAATGTGACACACATGAAAAGCTTGATCGACCAAGTGTGGGCACACCCAAGGGTGGTGCACCGTCTATCTCGTGGAAGCGTGAAGGATGGATATGTGGGTCTGCCCAAGTAGGGTGCATATTCATCGTGTTTGCTTTGGGTCGGACATAACAAGGTGACCTAGCTAGGATCTAGCACCTTGAGGCATGGAGATGATCATGGCAAGGAGTTTCATATGACATCTTATCAAGAGTTGCATATATGCAATTGGCAAGAGTTGCATATATGCAATTGGCAAGAGTTGCCTACCTGAGAGATCTATGTTGTGGGTGACAGCCCTAGCTGGTCCATGACCTATAGGATTTCAGGATCTTTCCCACTAGAAGGTTTTACGTTGCAATCTTCCAAATTGATGGTGAGGGCTATCAATTTGAACTAAAATAGTGGGAGCGATAATCAATTAAAGGCCTATTTTATCGTCAACTTTTCAAATCAATCAAATAAGTCAAAAATGAGTTTTTGGACTAAAATTGCATATTTCCTTTTGTAGTACAATGGCGAAAAACAACAATCACTTTTCTTTGCGATCGGTCCTTGAAAAGGACAAGCTAAATGGGACAAACTTGCACGACCGGTATAGGACATTGAGAATTGTTCTCACTCAAGAGCGAAAGCTCTATGTCCTGGATACTCCAATTCCAGAGGAACTGACTCCTAATGCACCAAAGACAGAAAGGGATGATTATAAGAAGCATTCTGATGATGCCATTGATGCAAAGTGCTTGATGTTGTGCTCTATGAACCATGAGTTGCAGAGACAACATGAGAACATGGGTGTCATTAAGATGATTCAGCATCTCAGGAACATGTATGAAGATCAGGCACGACAAGAGAGATACAATGTCTCAAGGGAACTGTTCAAGTGCGTCATGACAGAAGGAGATCCAGTTGGTCCTCACACACTCAAGATGATTGGGTATGTGGAGAACCTACAAAGACTGGGATTTCCACTAAGCCAAGAGTTGGCTACTGACGTGATACTGCAATCGTTGCCAGAATCTTACAGTCAGTTTGTGATGAACTACAACATGAATAACTTTGATAGGCCACTTTCAGAGTTGTTGGGCATGTTGAGGACAGACGAGATACATATGAAGAAGGACAAGCCTAAGTCTGTGATGGTGATCACGAGCAAGAAAGGCAAGTCCAAGCGCAAGGGCAAGGGAAAAGCTAAGAAAGGTTCTGATGCTAGCCAGGAGCCAAAGTCATCTTCAGCTCTCAAGGCCAAGGGAGGCATGACCAAGAAAGGAAATTACCACCATTGTCAAAAGCCAGGACATTGGAAAAGGAATTGTTCTCTCTATCTGGAAGAACAAAAGAAGAAGGAGGCGACGGACGTCTCTACTTAAAGGTGTCATGAATGTAAACTTGTAACACTTTTTGAGGTATATGATACCAATATGTAAAGTGTAAAGCACTCAATAAATGGGGCAAGTGTTGCCGCCATAGATAGGAGTACTTTAGTTTATTTTTAGCCTAAAAGGCATGTAATACAATTATGAACTGCTATTTCATATTTTCCAATATATAGAAACACTTTATTTTTTCATATTGTATGACAATGAAGGCAATCAATAAAGTTGATGTTTCAATCTTTTAAAGATATGATCTTTGTGGCAATGCCTTGTTTATCTTGTGGTATTTGATATGCATAAGATAAAATGATACCTAAAAGTTATAGATAACTCAAACAATCAAATTAGCATCAATCATGAGAAATTCATTTCTAGTTTCCATGTGATGGATAAATCTAGACTCTTTTGGTTAGAGAACCAGTAACAAACATGAATATCTTGGACATGATTAATCAATATTCACTAATGGTTGTAAGAGAATGATTATCCTATTAGGTATGATACATGTGATGTATTTACATACTTATTGGAAAAAATGCTAATACTTCAAATGGTGTTTAGAGAAATACTAATATGAATATCTTGAAGTGTTCAAGATTATCATAAATGAAGTGCAAATTTGGTAAGGTGTTAATTCTTGATGAGATCAATGAATGAAATACTTGGACCAAATGTTTGAGATCCTTTTGAGTAATTATGATAGTGTATCATAGTGAACTCATGATTAAGGCATGGTGATGTCTAAATCAAGAAGGAATCATACTCTAAGGAGTTAGAGAATGATTATCAAATAACTGAATTCTTCTTAATAAAAGAATACCCCACACTAATAAAAGAAATTAAGAATCACAAGGGTTGTGAATTCTTATATCCTTACACCTCAATTATCTATGGGATGAGTTGTTCATGTGATGAGTCAACTATCTAGATGAATATGAGGAACCAAATTTTGAGTTATGGTTTATGACCATTACATCCTAAATGACTTTCATGTGAACCATAAGGTATGACCTTGATGGTAGCACCCATTGGAATAAAATCCATAAGTGCGGATAAGTCTTAAGTGTTAAGACACATGGATAACATTTTGAGAAGGATGATTCTTGTTGATTGCAATTTAATGACTAAGACATTCGGCATATGGATACTAAAACCACATTCCTATGAGGAATAAAACAAGGATCTGTATGTGACACAACCTATAAGGTTTATGAATCCACTAATGCAAATGAAGTCTATAAGTTACAATGGACTAATCAATGTGATTGATTGAGTACAAGCAACTCAGAATTGGATCTTTACTTTGATGATATAGTCAAAGGGTTTGACTGATATGTCAAAGATAAAGAAGGGATCTGTGATTTAGTGGGAGCGTGTTCACATTCCACATGTTGATGTGAAATGGAAATGTTCTAAAATGGAAATCCAAAAAGTGGAAATTATCTTTAAGGAAGATAGAGATGTTTCCTATGTGATAGGAATAGAGATCTATAGAGATAGTTCTCGAAAACCTCTTGACCTGAAAAGTGAAAGTATACATTGGCAATCTGTACTGAAGGGTTCAGTATTCACAAATTCAGTGGCAGAAAACTTGTCCATATTACATGGAGTTAATATCCCAAGGCCAAATGTCCAATTCTTATGAAGAATGGAAACACTAAGAATAGATGTGGATCTATCATGTATGTAATCATCCCATTATCTTGCATGTATCGACATGGCAAGAATAAAATGCATTCATCATCTTGTATGTATGACATGGAAATATGATGTGCTCATCCTGATAACTCATATGTGAGACATGATGAGTGGATGTTTGTCTGCTTCCAGTAAGAGTTACTGGAATACCATGAGAACTTGATAAGTACTTGGGAAGTACTAGTTCTATAGAGATAAGGGAGAGTTCAATGTAAAGAGTTACATTGATGTGAACTTCCGAAAGGACAGAAATTAATCACAAAATATATATAGGATATATAAAAGTGAAAGTTTGTTGATAATTGGAAGTGTTCCAATGAAACCATTTAAAAAGGAAATGTCGAGTATCCGTGTGTTAGAGAACAGCAGTGGATACTATATGGATCTGGAAGTTCATGAGATGAACTTATAAATATTCCGCTCATTGATGACAAGTATGGAATCCTTGATTATGCAATGCGGCTAAAGGTTAGCAAAGGAATACTGGATCACATATTACAACGACTCCATCTCATACGTATGACGTACAACGAAGAGATGTGAGACATGCAATTTATACCGACTTTGGCAAGGTGTTGCCATAACTCACTATGTTGGCACAAGAGCGCAATAACACGTGGGACATGTTTAAAGATCACTATGAATATGATTCAAGGGTGATTGGCTCACAGTGCAAGTGGGAGTTTGTTGGTATGTATGCCCTGAGAGCCAATCATGAGATGATTGGTGGGATACATTAAGATTGATTTGATAAACATCAAAGGCAAGCTTCCAATTCTTTCTAGTTCAGTCATATGAGATAGTGAT
Source organism: Alisma plantago-aquatica (assembly GCA_963693085.1). Taxonomy (NCBI): domain Eukaryota; kingdom Viridiplantae; phylum Streptophyta; class Magnoliopsida; order Alismatales; family Alismataceae; genus Alisma; species Alisma plantago-aquatica. The sequence continues at coordinate 5,210,211 of OY856409.1, read as the reverse complement.
AGAACAGATTGAATGTCTAGAGAATGACAGTACTCAATGACGTATGCTTTCAGGTTAAGGACCTGGACGATGAGATCATATGGATGCTAAGAGTTTGTACATTCTTGTTATGTCCCTAGTCAGATGTCATTGTGGAAGGTAGATAGACAACAATGACACACAAGACTAGATTGTGGTGTTGGTTGATGAAAGAATCTCATTAGTCATGATATAAAGATATCAAACCAAACACATAGGTACTTGTTAGAGAAAAAGTGTACCAGACAGACCCACCGTTAGTTTGACACATGGAACCATGACATGGTAGTCATGGTCAGTACTCACAGTGATGGTGGTGAGTGTGATTCTTTGACCTGAAATCACTACACTCAACACATGTCGTTGGGCACACTTTGACTTCACCAAACGCAGTCGTAAAACATGGGTTGTTATAAAGGTGATGATTGGGTGGCTTTGACACATGGGGCTTTTGAGGGGTGAGTGATAGATATGGGATTAGTCCCTCCTGAGGGAGTTTGATATCCAAGGCCACTTGATGAGTAGGATTGAAATAGGCATGCGCACGCATGTGTGAATCAGTATGTGATATTGATGTCATACATATCTCTTCCAATCTGCTCTGAGATCAAGAAAGTGAATGAACGTTGACAGGATGACTGTTCCATGCATCGAGTTCATTTGGGATATCAGTGACAAAGGAATTATACATTCGCTGTAACACCATTCATGGATTGTAGGATTGAAAGTTGTTCTCCAACTTTCTACTTTCACTTGGGTAGCACTGATGTGTGACTAGGCATCACTCTTCGCTTGTGAAGTCATAAGTGTTATGGACTTTCCAACGTGAAATGGACCTGTAGGGTCACACACATAGGATTTAACCTTGAAGAGGAGTTTTGTCCACAAACAAGGTTTATATTGATTACTAAAGGAGTTTAGTAGTTCAATTAAACACTCAATCAATTGATAGCTAAATGTCATAATGTTCAAGGTGTTGGACACATTGATTGGAGTATCAGATTGATTGAAATTGCAATTGACTAATTCTGCACAATCTGCACTCCCAACCGATCGGCTCACGTGATGAACCGATCGGTTCAGCTTGGTGAACCAATCGGCTCAGGTTGTGAGTCGATCGGCTCATGGACAGGGTGAACGATTACTTTAAGGGTTGAAACGATCGATTCAACTGTTGCAACCGGGCAAGTTGGAAAAGTAGGATTGGTGAGAATTTTCTTTTCATTTCACTTGCCCAATTTGATTGGAACAAGGATTGGTATATGATACCAATTAGAAACAAAAGATGGAAAGTCAATCGGGAACTGACCAGGACCACGAACTGACTGGTTCAGAAGTGAACCGATCGGCTCATGGGTCCCAACCGATCGGTTGAGGTGTCAACCGACCGGTTCAGGTCCCCAACCAACCGTTTCAGTTGTGAAACGATCGGTTCAGGTTGCGAGTTGGTTGTTTTTGTGGAAAATCTATAACCCTTCTACTCCTGCTTTTAGTCCCGCATTGCCCGGGATGGAAAACCCTGTCCCATGACCCTCCTATATATATAGGGGTATTGGGGGCTTCTCAAAGTACAACTCAGTGCAAACCAGTTGCTCTACAAAGTTGTCGTTCTCCCTGGTTTTGGTAACCGAGAGAGCTCGAGCAAGTGCTACCCGATAAGGGAGGCACATCAAGGGAAAGACAACTACAGTTGTGACTGGTGGCAGGAGAGTGTATTGGGGACTTGTACGCTAACATGAGGGTGCAACTCCTTGCAATTCCTTGTGGGACAAGGAGATTGGAGTTCTAGGTGGTCCGTGTGGACTACTTCAGAGGCGGGAGGTTTCTGCCGCTCAGAGGACAACTGTCAATCTCGACAGTCCCGGTGAGACCAGGAGTCATCAGTCCCGATGCGACCAGGAGCTGCACAGACACCGTCCAAGATAGGCGGTGAAGACTGTGCAAGGAGCGAGGTATTGTCTTCGGGCAAGCCTCGGGACAAGGTATGATTCCACAAACCATCCCTTTCCTATTGTATAGACGTTGACGCGTTTCCTTGTTCCGGGTTTGGGGGAGAAAATTTTTGTTTCCGCTGCCTTCTCTGCCTCCCCTAAAACCCAACAGTCTTAACTACCCCAAGGTTTGATATATCAACCCTGTGATATGTCAACCACAACAGAAAAGACAAGGCCAAAGAAAACCAGCATGAACATGGAGGAGAAAACTCAAGCAAAATGGTCACAAAGAACCCTAGTTCATGCATCATGGATTCTTCATGAAAGGATCTCATGCAAGATAGGTAAAACTATGTTTAAGGCACCCAAAATAGAACCTAAACTCCTCATAACATCTAGATACTCAAACATCATGCATGTGAGAAAGTTTAATGGCAAACCGTAGTGAAAAACCTCCATAACACATCATTTACTAAATAAGGTACACACAGATTAGGGTTTCATATTTCATCCAAACCAAGAAAGATAATCACCACAAAAAAAGTTCTCTACAAGAATGGTAGGGGAACATTTAGAGAGAGAACATAGTAGTTTGCATGTATGAAATAGTGTAAGTAATAGAGAGGCCAAAGAGTTATATAACCTGCCTTAAGATGATCACCACCAAGAGCTCGAAGCACATTATCCAGGGGTTGAATAAGCTTCACCAAAAGCTCCACACTCGGCTACAAGACCATCTCAAGAAGGAGAAGACACCAAGGTCAAAAATATCCCATGGAGAGAAGCAAAGAAACTCTTGGTCAAACAAAAAGAGAAAGGGAGAAAGAGAGGATAAATCCTCTTCACACTTGGGTCTACCTTGTTAAAACATGACCTATGACCCTTGTGATGATGAGTTTCTCTCCCAAAATGACCACCATGGAAGAAATATGTTATAGGATGAGAAAAGGGAAGGATATGGAGGTAGGAGATCAAAAGAAACATCAACATAGAAGTCAAACACCTACCAAGTATGGAAGATGAGCTCAGATGACCACCTCCAACAAATGCAAGAGGAGATTGATCATCCAAGCTCTAAGGACAAACCTCCTTTCTCCACCACACTCCAAGAATAAGCAAAGAAGGAGTAAGAAGATAGATGGCCTAAAAGGGTTGAAAACAAGAAGAGATAAGGGGTTATATAGATGGAAGATCATAGAGAAGGTAAGAGATGATGTGTCCACACTCCAAGTTACCAAAGGGATACTTGTCCACCCAATAAACACACACACAACCACATGCCACAACCTAAGCATGACATGCAAGACATGGTGATACAGTCTAGGTAGTGTCTCCACCACGATGTCAACCCACATGGTCATGGTCGTGACCAATCCATGGGGCACCATCTATGGTCGTGACACCACCAACCAACATCACCTCTTGGTCACGACAAGGCACCTCCACAACCCTAGGTGGAAACAACCCATTCTAGGGCAACCATCTTTACCCAACACCATCCTAGACTACCTAGGTCGCTAACCCCAACACCTATAGGAGGCGTTTGGATCATGACACCCTCCAAAACTAACCTTGGTCGCGATCCAAGGTCAAGACAACACAACCAACTCGCATGGTCAAGACACTCAACACTCACATAAATCCTAATCACCACCATGGTGATACTCCTCAACCAAGTCTCAAAAAAGGTGTCCTCCTCTTTCTCTTTCCTCTATATGATGTCAAGAAAGAGATGAAACACTCTAGAGGAGAAAAATTGCACATAAACCCCCTACATAGGGTAAATTTCAATTTGCACAAAAACTAACATATAAAGCTCAATCTTCATCCAAACTAGCTCAAACTTGAAACTTAAGCTCTCCACAAGCTCTAATCACATCAAAAGATTAGAGCAAGGTTACAAGAACATGATTAAGGGTTATCTCACAACTCAAGTCAGGGGTCTTACACCAATCCTTGTAATGGTTCATAGGTCATTACCACCAAACATTTTGATGAAATTCATAATAGTTAGTTGAGGGAACAATCACTTCTGGTAGGAACCAAGTAATGAGTCATCCAATTCTAATCCAAAACTATCTTTCCTACTACCTTGTGAACCTTTTGAGAGTTAGTCTAAAATTTTATTAAAGAAGGATGGAAGGTCTTTGATCTTATATGCACTACCAATGGTTGAACTATCACAACACTGATATTGTATAGTACACCACACATCGCTCCAACTCCAAAAAAATGTTCAACCATTGAAAACTAGGCATCCTACAATCTAGATTAGAAATATGGAACTTCATCCATCTGAAGAAGACATCTGCATACATTTTACTAGAGAGACATAAAAAAAACATCAAGAAGCATAAGAGGTTTGTTATAGTGAATATGCTTCAACAAGTACCCATTTGTGATAATGTAGCGGATATTGGAATATTAGAGAAATCTAGTAGGGCCTATGGGCATCCCCAAATAAATCTACAAACATTGAAGAGTCCTCACATATTTTTGATCAATTGTGCTTCATCCAAGCACTCAAAAACCTCCCTTCATATCAATGGTACAACAATATCTTCATACCAAATCACAACATCACTTGGCCAATGGTTTCCCTAAAGAACAACTATGTTGTGATAATTAAGGTATACACCCACAAACATGACACATATAGAAATATGACATTAGAAAGTGCTTTTCTCTTTCACAAATCCTACAAGGAACCATCTAAATAAAGGAAGCCACCATTGGACAACCATTGAGCAGATAGGGCCTTCTTCAAGCCTAATCGACTAGACATCTCTACAAGCCAACTCGACTTCCTTATAATTAAAGGACAATGTTCATGTAGGGGAAGTTGAGTGATTGTATCTACATCCTTAAGAGTAGGAGTTTGAATGGCATCACCAAAGCCGAAGGACGGATCTAAGAGGGTCCCAGAAATGGTTCACTACTGACATCAATTTTCATGCAATATGAACATAACCAAGATAGCATATGTGACAAGTAATGCTAAAGATCACCAGTTCAACTTCCTCCATATCAAAGAAATTTATAATCCAATACCCCATTAAGGAAATATTTAGGGAAGGATGCCTCAGTAGTAGAATTGAACTTATCACTCTATCCCCACGGATCTAATTCTCAAAGACCAAGATGTGTTTAATAAACAAAGCTATGTTATTTTATTAATAGGTTTCATCAGGTGTAGTGAAGATAGAATTGTTTCCTTGTAAAATTACAAATGCAGGTCCTTTTATCTCACTGAATGGTGAAATCTGACACAATATCAATGGGGTCAATGGAGGCTCATTTCCCTAGAATAAGGGGAATCCTAGTTCTTTTCCCTCACAAAATGGTGCAATCCCCCACAATAGTTAGAAACATGGATTGAGGAAATCCACAAGAAAGACACAGATCTTCCAAGACTCATCTCAATAAATCCAATTTTGAAATTAAAATTACAAACTTCACAATAAGATTGAACTCAGACTTGCTTTTCAATTTAAAACTTCAAATTTTGACTGTCTTACAAATGCTAAAATTATACTAATATTTGATTTTTTTTGCAAAAAAGAAAATACAACATGCTGGATAAATATACTTCTTCATTTACTTCTTAATCTACTTCTTTTGCCATATGGACAGATGCTTGGAGAAATGATCATAATAAGATCCTAAAGAAAAGTTATCGTTGCTTGCATTTGAAAGAAAATCAATACTAAACAACCTATGCCCAGAAGAATAGTTATTAGACAATATCTCAACAACTAAAATTAGTGTCTTGACAATGAGAGGCAACCACTCCAACACTAGTTGATGATGGATCCACTTATTGGATAGAATCCTCCATGGGGTAATCACACATTCATGTGCCCCCTGGTAATGGTGACTGTGTCCATAACTGGAGGGACACTTGAATTGAAGAGTCCCTCCACTGCTCTCGTATTTGCATCATCATTAGAAGGATAAAGTCTATCTAAAATAACATCAGGAATGACACAAGTGACCAATGCAAAATCACAATGAGATCATAGCCTGAGAAAGTCACCAAAACTCTGAGGAACTACCAACAGAGTAGGAAGAGCTTCAGGAGAATGGACTTTCTTAGGGAGATGTGAATGACAAAACTCATATCTAGAATCATCTTTTTGTTCATTAGAATTGTAATCAACCACCTATGGAAAAATGTTTCAAACAATGACAATCAAATGAGACAAGTCAAGTACACCCTCACAATAGAAGCACATGGAAACTAATCATAAGCCACCTACATAAATAATGATGGTTGACCATGTGATTAATACCGTCCAAGATACTCAACATACACTATTTGACATCCAATTATCTCCCACATAGACTTATTAATCCCATTAATAGAGGAAATAAATCATGGAAGAGGGTCGAAGGGAATATGAAACCACCAACTGACTGATGAACAACCACTCATCCATATGCCAAACAGTACTTGAATGTGACTCAAATTTGATTTTACAAACATCTGTAGACTAGGCACTGAAGTGTGCAACATACTATGCACTGGTCTCACCAAGATGAAACCTAGATGAGACCTTAAATCTTACTTGAGAAATTATATACAAATTTGAAGTCAGCTAAAGCACATAATATAATCATATAATATTATAGTACTAAACATACCTCTCCATAACTCATCATCTCCATAACACCTCTGTAGTGATCATATGGCACCCTACTATAGTTCCCAACTCAGTGGTGACAAGTAGGAAGCGAAGCATATAGATTTCCCTCAGGACCACTGAAACTGACATGTCTATTGTGATGGAAGATACAAAATGAAGATCAAAGAAGTCTGACACTTCAAACATTTCAAACTAAATAGGAAGTGAGGAACAATTTACCTCGATTAGACACAAAAAGCTGTCACAAATCTTAGTTGTCCTAATAGTCACCTTCATCGACAAATCACCAACACGAAACCTCCTCCAACACATCAATAGGTAGGCATACACACCTCCATTATATTTAGAATAAAAAATATAGGAGAACCAACTGATATCTTATCTATTCTTAGCATAGTAACCAAAAAGGCAACGAATTATCTGCATCAAAAGAACAACATGACCCTCAGTGCGACAGACAAAATTGCACACCATTCTCTCTCTCTTATAAAAGAATGTTGCATGATGCTAGGTGTATCATATTTCATACCTTGAAGTCATCTCAATCTCATATGGGTAGACTCTCAACAAGTCATGATTACCTCCACCATCGTCGAATTGTCAAACTAACAATGTGAGTCTTGCCAAAACCTTACTCAGTGATTTTAATAGACTCACTAAGAGTGTTGGATATCTTCTCTAAAGAAAAATGAAAGTTGATGGTCTTTAGGAGGGAGTTCCCAATCAATAAGATGGCATAACACCTATTTAAAATCTCATACTGGAAAACAATCCCAAAAATCAATCTCCTTGAGAAATGCAAACTTTTCAACAACCAACCCATAATTGAATATCCCCAACTCAGTCCAATGAGTCCTCTAAAAACATTTGAGACATTTAGACCTTAAAATTTGAATTTAAAAGATGAAGTCAAATCCATCACTCCACATGGAACACCTACTCAAGTATGACAAAACAAAGGAAAATGACAAGGAGTAATGCTTCCAAGATATACCTCATCTCTCGCTTGAATTTATCGATAGTGAACATTCATACACTACATGACAGGATGAGCAATGGATTTTTTTATCCAGGTAGCACTCTCCCACAATCCAAATCGCGTCTCCATGACGACTGCCTAGATAAAAACAAAGATAAGAAATTTTATATCTAAATATGAAGTTAGTGAGTAAAGGCAACATAAAGTACCATGAGTATGCCTCAGTCCCAGCATCATCACCCACATGTATCTCATCCATGACCAGATTCTCCTAGGGAATTTTGACATTCTCATGCCAATTGCAAGCTGCCATTTGAAAATCCAAAGTAGCAGTAAGGTCAAATTCTCACAACAATTTATATCAGCACAATTAGACACCAAATTCTCAAAAAAATGCAAAACGATTAAAAACAAAAGAATCAAGAGTGAGAATGAGAATGAGCATTTAGTCATCTTCAACCTACACACCATAGAGAACATCAAGAAAGGTAAAATCTAGATTTTACCACCAAAGGCCAAAATGGAAAAACTACAACTAAAAGATGAAAGCTATAACTCCTAAAACTCCCCAGAGATGAATTAAGTTGAAAATCACCAAAAACACCACTAAAATTGATTATAAGAAGATCTACCACCGCTATGTGTTTCTTCTTGTCACACTATCCAAAAATGGCTGCCTTGATGTCTAGCGATGATCAACAGTGGATCGTTGCTATGTGCCATAGTTTCTCTCTCCTCCAGTCACAGTTGGTGATACTTTTTGCCTGGTTAAGCACTTTTAGTCACTATTGCTACTCAAAAATGGAGGAAATGAGAGGGGTTTCTGACCTCTCCTTGTTCTGCCCCTTTTAAAACAAGTTTTTGCAAAATTACTAAGAGTCCCTTGATTTTTGGGAATTTCAAGAATCTTGTACAAATCATAAAAGAACAAAGATAATTATAAAATCACAAATAAAATGCAAAAACTTTTGTAGATTATTGATGATTTCAAATCGTGTTCCATAATGTAAGAAATATCCCAATGTTCCAATGAAAAATAATTCTTGATTATCTTCAGAATCAAATTTTAATACTCTATAGTCCTTGATCATGACCGTAAATTGGACCAACAATATGTGTTATCTTCTAATCTATAGTTTTGCACCAATGACATAAAAATGGGCCATTATCCTAGTTCTACTTTAATACCTATATAGTTTTGGAAAAAGACCTAAACTTGAACCCATTCTCTATTTTAATTATACATATCTCCACGGTCCCAGACTACAACCTTAAACTAGGAAAACCACTATTCTAAATTATTTTGGTCTTGGATCATGACCTAAAAATTAAACAAAACTTGTATTAAATTTCCATTATATTTTTTGGGTCCTAATTATGACCTTAAACTAGAACAAATTCAAAATTTGCAATTTTTTTGTGCCAAGATCATGACCAAAAATACATTGGTCGTGTCCTGATTATATTTCTAATCCCTACATCTAGTTTGAATGCTCAGTAATCACATATGTCCTAATCAACTGAGAATGTGAAATTTGAGGATATCGCTTGTCGAAAGTCTAGTGAAACAAGGACAAATGAATAGGGAAGACATCCTATGGACTGTCTTATCACTAGATGATAACCTAGTACAATATTAACTTTATTAAAACAATACTTTTATGAACTTTACCCTACAAGATAACAAATGCTCTAGGGAGAAGGTGATTGACCAGCATGATCACAGGTTGTGAAGGTCACCTTATAAATGGGAACATGTGTGATGACTAATCTTCTATTTTTAGTGACCAAAGTCATGTCCCAAATAGGAAAACTTTCAATATTTTACCATCTTAGGGTTGTGATCCTACCCCTGAATTGGTCCACTCCACCAGATTTCATAATTGACCTAACACACTCAAATATCTAATAAAATAGGAAGTAAATAGTTGGAAAAGGAGAGAGACAATGACTCTTCAAATATCATTTCAGACATGATTTTTTAAGATCAACACTATCAATTTTAATGACTTATGACAAAGTTCTATTTTGTTTGCTTTTTACATGCTCCTTTTCTAACTTGTTCATGAGTTGGTGATTGAATCAGACATATACTTATGTAAAAATTGGAGCAATGGCGTGTTTAACTTTTGTGAAAATAAACCTCAATTTACATATCAACACTCTTGGGAATGAATTATTGGTTAGAAATAGGTAAATGCCTTGGTCGTAGGATACACTTGTTCTAGAGATATCATTTACACCACAACTTATACATGTTATGAATTTTTATTTTATTAATTCATCCTTATAAGGACAGGACAACACCTACATTTTCCACCCATCCTAAGGTTCATTAGAACACTCATGACACGTTTCACCTTTTTGGCTTTTTGTGCCAAACAAATGGGGATTAAATTTGGCTCAAGCCTATAGTTCTCACTCTTATATCGATCATTGTCCTGAGAGGGGAAATTGTTAGCACCCCATTTTTACTCACTCGGCAGAACATACTCTGGCTAGTGATGGATTTCATCCCTTTTCCTACCTTTTTTACTATTTTCCATACTTTTCACCTAATTAATCCATTCATTTTCATCCATCTATCCAATTTGGGGCTTCCTTATGGAAAATATTCTTTTGCGCTCTCAAGTGCAATGTGGTCAACATTTTTTCTGTTTATAATCCTTTCTTATTAATTGTTCATTTGCATTATCTGAAAGAAAGTATTAGCCTTTTTCCAACAGATATTCAATTGCCTATTTTATCACAAAAATAAATATATGAAGTATAGTCATGAGTTAATGACTTTTTCTCTCTCCTTTAATTACTTTATTGAGTTTTATTCACAATGAAAAATTTCCACCAATCTTGTCTGATTTTCTCTAGAATGTTGATGAAATATCCATAAAACAGGGAAATATTCTTTTTCCTTTGCGGGCTATTTGCAACAGACATTTGTTGTGTTACACGTGGAATAGTTTTTCGGTCTGAACATTGTTCCTTCGTTGTGTATTACCAAGTTCTTCAACTAATTCTTGAGTCTTCTATAAAAAGACCACAATCTTCAAATTATCCTATAAATACCCCCATATATGGCATAGTTGGGGCCCCTTACGATCCTTCTGAAGCAAGAGGATGAACTGTGTCCCCCTTTTTTTCTGCATTTCTTGTGTTGAAAAGATCCTTCCTCTAAGAACACTTAGGTTTTGAGTGATGTTAGGGTACACAATCGTAGTCCTACATATGTGAACTGCTAATATCCTATTGTTCCAAATTATCTTTCTTGTGATTAGAATTAATCATTCATAATTGCATATTTGTTGTTTGTATGAATCATACTACCATCATGTGATTTATTTATATAGCTTTATCTAATTATTCAATTAAATATTCTATCTTTCTTCTAAATCATATTTCTTTACGTCATCTTCTCTTCTGTCCTACCATTGGTCTAAACCTCCTGAGAAGGATTTTGTCATGGTATATCTAAAGGAGATTGGGACCCCTACACCTAAAGTTTTGGACCTTTACGGTAATGATGGTAATTTCATAGACATCTTCAACCCCAAAGGTCCAAAAACATAAAAGTGACTTCTTTATCATTTTCTGTGATTTCCTTTCTTTTTTTAATCAACCTGAAATCATCATATCTTGAAATTGTTAAGGAAAATGTTCAATACCAGTTCACTAGGAGAGATGGAGGTTCCACTCATTCTATACTCATAATAAGATATTCAAATCCGATTTCTTCTTACGCTTTATAACTTTCTTATTTACCAGAAATTTGGATGCTAGAGTCAATTGACATTCTATCATGGATTCAGAAAATTTATCTTCTATATTGTACAAATAAAACATAGTGGAGACTCCAATCTCATCTTGTTTTATTATTTTCCTACGTGATCATCAGATTTTTTTTCTTCAACTAAGATACTACACACACACACACACACACACACACACACACATATATATATATATATATATATATATATATATATATATATATATATATATATATATATATATATATATATATAACTCATCTTTAATACCCGCGCGGGTAGCTACCCACCCCCTATTTTGGTTACTTTTTTTCAAGTTTCTTACTTTCAACATGTACATGGTTACTTTACCTTGCAAACTGTTACTTTTCATGCGTAGATAGTTCCATTTGCAACAATAGATTTTAAAATACAATTATATATATATTTCATGGGTATTCTGCCAGGTTTTAATTTTTTAGTCATGTACTTACTTTGTTATCAACATAGTTACTTTTTGGTCCTTCCAGTTACTTTGTTTGCCATATGGTTACATTTAGGACTAACGGGTAGTGAAAATCGAGGATACCCACCTGGGTAACCTGGAGTTCGCTACTCGACAGCCAAGAAAGTAACTCTTCTGTTCATAAAAGTAATCCTTCTATCAAAAAAGTAACTATTTTTTTTGCACTATCAGGCTAAACCGGTTATAAGGTGGCCCGATGGGCTAAATTAGAAACAGGAACAATCATAAACAAGTTTGCATGACTAATCCTATCCTCTTCGTAAGACTCAGCAAGAAAGGATGGGCAAGCTTGGAAATTGCTTGTAAGGTCAGCTGGTTGTTTAAGACACTGATTTGCCAGTTGATCTGTGAGGTTATTCCATTTCCTCTTCACATGGATTAACAAACCACCGGACATCTATGACCATAGGTGTTGTATAGCTTGAACAATCAACTTGTATTTTGTTGGCGGATGTTGGGTCCCCTTGATCCATATGACAGCCAGCTGGAAATCGCTTGTCATAGTAAAATTGAGGATGTTCCTTGTTCGGATGTGCCGGAGACCATCCATGATTGCATAGAGCTCGCCCCTCCTGGGGTTTGTACCCCGCATGGATTTTGTGCCCCCAGAGTTCCAGTTCCCTTCTGCATTCCAGAGGATCATGCTAGTGGACATGCATTCATTTTTAATATCAGTTGTTGTGTTGACGTTCATAAACACTGAGTAATGGGCAATCTCAATCAGACAGGTGGGGTCCTTAGTTCGATTGTTACAGGTTATGTTGGAATGTAGAAAGGCTTTAGTAGTAGTAGCTGCTTCCCCTCGACAAGAAATGGCTAGAGACTGCGGAGGCTTTGCAACTTGCTCAAAATTTTTATGATTTTTGTTCTTCCATATAAGCCAACATGATATGGAGAAAAGGACAGGCCATCCTTCCACTGGTTTCAGATATTTGAGGTTGTAACCAAGCCAATCCTCAGTTGTGTCAATGTTGAAGAAATTTGTGGCTTCTTGGGGGATAAGGAGCAACCAGGTGCTACGGGATATGTAGCATTCTCTAACGGCATGAAGGGTGGATTCTGGGGCATTTCTACAAATAGAGCATACGTTGGAGTCCGTCATCTTCCTTCAGTATCTGAGGACGTTAGTGGGAATTCAGTCTCTGTGAATAAGCCATAGGTTTGCTTTGTCGTAATGCGTAATGGGAAGAGACCATAGAGAAGCAAAGTGACCAGTTGGCAAGGGAAGATTTGTGCCACTGAGGGCACCATATGTTGTATTGTCTAAGTAATTACCATCCTTAGATAGGGTTCAAGCGAGATTGTCAAGACCATATTGAGGGGGGGGCAACATCCTTAAGATATCTTGTGTAGTTTGGTCAGTGAACCAATATTGTAGGAACTCAAAATCCCAGGAGCCATCATCTTTGACCAGGCTCGCTACTTTCAGGTCCTTGATATCTTTGGGTACGATGAGTGGTGTGTGGAGTACCGGTGTATAACATTCTTCAACCCAAGAATCAGTCCACACATTTGTGCCCTCGCCTGAAACACCTACATGTTTTGAATGTGTGAGGAGAAAGGAGAGAGAGCCCTTAATACTTCTCCATTGATGGGAACCAGAGCTATTACGCACTGATTGAGATGAGTATTTGGCCTTCATAAGCTGAACCCATGGGAGTGGTTCAATCCTCAAGTATTGCCAAGCTTTCTTCATCAACAAAGACATGTTGAAATCTTTCTTCTTTCTGATGTCTAACCCTCCAGCATGGTAGGCTAGTGTGATTTTCTCCCAGGTGACAAGGTGTAGCTTCCTAGTCTGGACTGAGCCACTCCAACTAAAGTTCCAGATCAACTGGTCTATCTTATTGCAACATGCCACCGGCAACTGTGTCATCTGCATTGTATAACACGGTTGGGCAAGTAAGGTAGACTTCGCCAATGTGACCCTCCCTTCCATAGATAGGAAATTGTTTTTCCATTTATCTATCTGACCGTGAAGTTTCTCAATTAACAATTGGTAGTGATTTTTGCTTTTCCTGGTATGAATTATCGGTACGCCCAAGTGCCGACCCAAGTCAGTAGTCTCCTTTATGTGGAGTTTCCTGTAAATGGATGAGCGCGTGGCTCTAGGAGTGTTGACAGAGAAGAAGATAGAAGATTTCTCATGAGAAATAAACTGTCCAGATGCCTTGCTAAACAGTTTGAGGCATCGCAAGATGGATTTTGCTTGAGATATAGAAGCCTCCCCGTAGAGCAGAATGTCATCGGCGAAGCTTAAATGTGTGAAAGGTAACTTTTGCCTGGTGAGCATAATAGGTTTCCATCGTCCATCATTTGTTTCTGCAACAATCAACTAGCTAAAGCGCTCTAGACAGATCATGAAGATGTATGGAGATAATAGATCCCTCTATTTAACACCATAGGAGGGGTTGAAGGACCTAATAGCTACTCCATTCCACATGATGGTGGTCTGTCCGAATGAGATTATCTGCATGATAATTCTGGTGAGCTCGCTCGGGATAGAAGTTCTTCGTAGTGTATCTTCAATGAAAGGCCAACTCATCTTATTAAAGGCTTTAATAAGGTCCAGCTTGATGGCTAGGTGATGTTTCCAACTACTTTTCCTCTCCATTGAGTGGATGATCTCCTGGACCAAAGCTATATTGTCTCCGGTCTACCTTCTTGGAACAAAGCTAGATTGCATAGGCGATATCCACTCATTCAAATAGGGTTTGATGCGTGTTGCAATAATCTTGGAGAGGATTTTAGTGCACACATTGTTGAGGGATATGGGACGCAGCTGAGAGCATCACTCTAGGCTGGGGACTTTAGGAATGAGAACCAGCGTGGAGGCGGTGGCTGCTGGCGGGACCTGTACGCCTCCGAAGGGATCGGTGAGGAATTTCTTCAATTGAGTCTTGATAGTTGGCCAATTCTCTTGAAAAAATTCAGCAGCTATCCCATCTAGGCCAGGGGCCTTGAGAGGGGGTGTCGAGCGGACAACATCCTAGATCTCAGCATCCGAAGGAATTGCGGCAAGGTGTCTTCTACTGGATTCTATGAGTGGTGTGAAGTGCCCAATAAATGAGTTGCTGGTGATGGCTCTGGCCTGAGATTCACCCTCCAAATAGACATTAGAGAAAAAAGTAAGAATCAAGTTTTTCACCTGGGTCGGGTCTTCAATCCAGTTCCCCTAATCGTCCTTGAGCCTGAGAATTTTGCTATGCCATCTCCTCTTCTTCACTAGGTTTTGGAAATACCTTGTGTTGTTATCTCCTCGCTTGAGCCAGTCACAGTGTGCTTTCTATTGCCACTCCTTTTCGTCCCTACGTAGCATGTCATCCAATCTACCTTGTAGGTCGATCAACTCCGCCTCAACCAGGGGGTTGGAGTGGAAGGTAAGATGGGCCTGGTACCACTTAATCTTGTTACTGAGGCGATGCTGGTCTCATCATTCATCTTTCTTTGAACTGAACTCCCAATCCTTTGCGGCCTCGAGGAAGTTAGGGGCTGCTTGTTGAAATGGTCCCTCACCATCCCATTGATTCTTCAGCAGCTGTTTAAACCCTATCATGCTCGACCAACTGATGGAGGTATGAGGATGTCTTTTCTTGTAGTTTGGCGGAGATGGGGAGGAGATGAGGAGTGGTGCATGTTCAGTGTGAGCCCTCTCCAGAACTTGCGCCCGGTCAGACACAAAGGCCTTGATCCATAGGTAATTTCCTAGTGCACGATCAACACTCTCGTGAAAGAGTCCTCATCAGAAAGTGGTGCGTGCACCATTAGCTTGAAGGTCATGGAGCTGACAGCGGCTCATGGCCTGAATGAAGTCCCTACTGTTGGCTGTATCAAAGGATGGACTACTGAACTTTTCCGTCTGGAACATGACGACGTTGAAGTCACTGAGTACTATCCAAGGGACAGAGATGGAGTGGAACATCAATTCCAGGTGATCCCAGAGGAACTTCCTACAACTTCTCGTCATCGCGGCATAGACAAAGGTGAATAGACGGACGGTAACTCTGCAATGGACAAACTTCTTATGGGAACAAATGATTTCCAGGGGGATGTGGTGGCCCCATAACACCCAAATCCCACCTGCAAATCCAACCGCTTCCACCCAATGCGATTGGGGAAAACCTAGGTTCTTGATTATTCACTCTACCTTCCTACCGCTGCATCGGGTCTCAAGCAAAGCCACAATCAAGATGTTATACTTCAGAACTAATGCCTGAACTGCGGACTGGGTATGCTTGTCGCAGATACCATGTACACTCCATGTCATGACTTTCATGCGGATGGGTCGTCTGAGGTGGATGATCCCATCTCCTTCGCTTCTGCTTCCAAATCCTGCAATAGTGATTGTTTCCCACGTTTCCTTGTAGCTGCCCTGGCTGGGTCGCTAGCTGTTTGGATGACCTTCCTATTACGGAGGTGAATACCTACTCACGGTTTGGAGGGGCTCCTATAGCGTATGTGATTTGGCATCTCGACAATGGAGTTTCCCACCACAAAGTTGGTGGACAGGAACGGATGTAAGGAGGCATCTCTTCCTAGTATGACAACATCGCCCGAGGGGGTGGCAACTGTGTGCTTGCCGACTTGGCCATTAGTGTTGTGAAGCTGCGCTCGTTCCTGGGGAGGCCTCGCCATCTCCGACTGGGGTTGGGAATCTTTCTTCCTGTGTTCCTTGTTCAAAGTTTTCCTTTGTTTCCAATCAATCCCTTCTGTAACCCGTTCAGCAGTGCCATCTATTGATGGGATTTCTCAGACCTCCTCCTCTTCGTCCTGGTGCGCCAAATTCTGGAAACGATTCACGGTGGCCTTGGAGTGCTTGGGTGGGTTTGTTTCCGTTTCTTTCTGTGGTTTCCTTGGTGTAGGTTGCGCATGGATTGCTTCCGAGAAGCCCTCCTTCCTTGGTGGAGGCTCATGTACTATAGAACCTGTAGCTAGGACTGCTTCTCTAGCCTGGTTTTCTGCTTCCAACCTGGCTTTGCAGTCCTTCTCTAGATGACCTGCGTGTCCGCAATGCAAACTCCGCCTATGTTTTCATTTTTTGTGTGTAAATGTAGCCGGTCCCAAGCCCGGGTAAAGGAGGAGGGTTGGTGGTAGGTTGACAGCCAGCCTATAAAAACTTTGTCACTCTTTCTATGACATGGATCCTTATAAGAATATCATTGGAGCGTCCCTACCTAGCGATGCGCTGCACCGGCACCCGGGTGCAGTGATAAATATGCAAGGGGTTTCGACACAACGACGCCCGGTTGTGTTGAAGGATAAACAAGGGTTTCCACATCTTGGACGGGTGTGGGTAAAGAAGCTAGTCCCGCTGCATCATCGCCCGGATGTAGTGAAAAATGTGCAAGGGTTTCCACATCTTGGATGGGTGTGGGTAAAGAAGCTAGTCCCGCCGCATCATTGCCCAGATGCAGTGAAAAATGTGCAGGGGAAACATTTTCGAAGAAGGCAAGTAAAGAAGCAAGTTCAACAAAAAAGGTTTGGAGTTGGATCTTGGAATATTGGCTCCTTAACAGGGAAATCTTTGGAGATAGTGGATACCATGATGAGAAGAAAAGTCAATATAGCTTGCTTGCAGGAAACCAAGTGGACAGGAGAACGCTGTAGAGAGATTGGAGACACAGGATACAAAATATGGTATACAGGTATTGATAAACATAGAAATGGTGTAGGTATTATCGTTGATAAGATGTTGAAGGATGACGTCGTCAAGATTACAAGGATGGGTGATAGAATCATAGCTATCAAGGTTGTTCTTGGGGGAAATATTTTTAACATTATTAGCGCTTATGCCCCCCAAGTTGGCCTTAACGAGGATGCGAAGAAGGATTTTTGGGATGACATGGATGAATTGATGCAAGGAATACCGATCGAGGAGAAGATTATTATTGGGAGTGATTTAAATGGCCATGTGGGGAGTGGTAATGCTGGATTTGAGAGAGTTCATGGTGGTTTTGGATATGGCAACAGGAACGGAGAAGGAGAGAGGATATTAGATTTTGCAGTTGCATATGATATGATTTTGGCAAACACCCATTTCAAGAAAAGAGAATCTCATAAGATTACTTTTAAGAGTGGGCACAACTGTAGCCAAATTGATTACCTCCTTACAAGGCGGGTGGATCGTAACATATGCAAGGATTGTAAAGTGATTCCTGGCGAAGAACTCACGACCCAACATAGGTTGGTAGTTTTGGATATTAACATGAAGATCAATAAAGGCAAACATAACGGAAACCAAGATAGCAGGATCAAGTGGTGGAATCTTAAAGGAGAAAAGAAATTGACTTTTCATGATAAACTCATCAAGGAGGCGACTTGGAACTTGGAGTCTGATGTTAACACTATGTGGCATAATATGAGCTCCTGCATAACAAAAATTTCCAAAGAGGTTTTGGGGGAGTCTAAAGGTTGTGGACCTCCACAGAAGGAGACTTGGTGGTGGAATGATGAAGTACAAAAGGCTATTAAACTGAAAAGGGAGATCTATAGGAGCTTGCCCAAATCTGGAGATGATGCAACGTTCCAAAGATACAAGCAAGAAAAGAAAGAAGCTAAAAAGGTGGTTCGGGAGGCAAGGTCTAGATACTTTGATGATATGTATAAGAAGCTGGACACTAGAGAAGGGGAAAAAGATATATATAAAATGGCTCGTATAAGAGAAAGGAAAGGAAGAGACTTGAGTCAAGTAAAATGCATAAAGAATGAAGATGGTACAGTATTGGTGAAGGACGATGATATCAAAAACCAGTGGAGAAATTACTTCCATAAGCTTTTCAATGGAGATACTGCATATAATGTTAGCGACTCGCGTGACATGAATACGAGAGATATCATTTACACATGACGAGTTTCACCATTTGAGGTCAAGAATGCTTTGAAAAAGATGAAAATGAGAAAGGCATGCGGACCAGACAATATTCCCATTGATGTATGGAAGAGTATGGGGGATGAGGGAGTTACATGGTTAACAAATTTCTTTAACAAGATTATGAAGACCAAGAAGATGCCGGATGAGTGGAGAAATAGTATTATAGTCCCAATCTACAAGAACAAAGGTGACGTTCAGAGTTGTACAAACTATAGAGGTATCAAGCTGATGAGTCACACGATGAAGCTTTGGGAGAGGATTATTGAGCAGAGGTTAAGATCTATAACACAGGTATCAAACAACCAATTTGGTTTCATGCCTGGAAGATCAACAACAGAGGCTATTTTTCTGATAAGAAGGCTTATGGAGAAGTATAGACAAAGCAAAAGAGATCTTCATATGGTGTTTATCGATCTAGAGAAGGCTTATGATCGAGTACCCAGAGAAGTGTTATGGATGGTTTTGAAGAAAAAGGGTGTGCCTATCCAATACATTGACTTGATCAAAGACATGTATGATAGCTCTACTGCAAGTGTCAAGACTCCTGGAGGAGAGACACCAACTTTTCCTATTACAGTTGGGGTACACCAAGGATCCACACTCAGCCCATATCTATTCGTTTTGGTTATGGATGAGTTAACAAAGAATGTTCAGGATGATATTCCTTGGTGTATGTTATTTGCTGATGATATTGTTTTGATTGACGAAACAAAAGATGGATTGAATGATAAAGTTGAATGTTGGAGAAAGGCATTGGAATCAAATGGATTGATGATTAGCAGGAGCAAAACTGAGTATGTGCATTGCAATTTCAGCCAATCTCGCAGTGTGAATGATGGAGCCAAGTTGGACGGAGTAGATATACCAAAATGTGACAAATTTCGTTACTTAGGTTCTATTATTCAAATAGACGGGGATGTCCAAAATGATGTTTGTCATCAGATTACTGCAGGATGGTTGAAATGGAGGAGTGCAACTGGAGTTTTATGCGATCAGAAGATCCCTCTCAGGTTAAAAAGTAAGTTTTATAGAACAACTATACGACCAGCCATGCTCTATGGGAGTGAATGTTGGGCGGTGAAGAAACAAGGTCTCAACAAGATGAACGTGGCTGAAATGCGTATGCTGAGATGGATGTGTGGGAAGACAAGAAAAGATCGTTTGAGAAATGACTATATCAGGAATAAAGTGGGGGTGGCGAGCATTGAGGACAAGTTGCGTGAGGGCCGACTCAGATGGTACGGACATGTGCAACGCAGACCTACTAGTGCGCCTATACGAAGCAATGCTATTGAGCCAAACACTATAAATAGAAGAAGAGGAAGGCCTAAATTAACATGGGATGAGCTTATAAAGAGAGATTTTGAATCTCTACATCTCAATCAGAATATGAACCATGATAGAGCTGAATGGAAACGAAGGATCCATGTAGCCGACCCCAACATAGTTGGGATTGAGGCTTAGATGATGATGAATCACTATGGAAGGTATCAGCGGGCGGGACATATCCAGTTCCACCGTGATCCTCGCAAAACGGCCCCTACATTGAAGTTTCGTGTTCATGTCCACCTTGATCGTAATCCCAAGGTGATTACCTACTTTCGTTAGTAGGGTTTCGTGGTAGAGATAGATTCGATGTTTCAGAATATGTACCCAAGAAACCAATCTTGGTGGCGTGGCCACGTGGGGAAGGAATATCGGTGACCATCGTTGTATTGCGAGGTAGGAGCCGAAGATTGGCCATGGGCCACCGTAAGTGCTTTAATGTAATCTTCTTCGGTCTGTAGCTGGACAATGAATAAACCGTTGTCCACATCTATCGTATTTAAAGGTAACGACTGACTTCCATAGAAGTTGAGTTTTATCCCTTAACGTTAAGAAGCCAATGTCTCGAGACAACAATTTCATGATCAACGTGAACTTCTAAGGTTGTAGAAGATGCTCCAGCGCCTCCTTTCTGATGTCCAACATTGGGGTCTCCCCTTCTTTAGAAATGATTATGTCTTCTTTTAACAGATTGACTCCGACATCTTCTGCGTCGATCATGATAAAGGTGTGGTTTTCATTTGTGGTTTTCCCGTGATTCACTAAGTCTCTATAAGACAACTTTTGTGCGGTTGTCTCGCCAGGGTTACCGGTTGCGGAAGGGTTGCTCGGTAGGTTCGGAAAGTGTGCGTCTATGTCCCCTCGATCAATTTCCATGGCGGCTTGCGTGGGAGGGGCGTTCTGCGCCGCCGACTTCACCCCAAAGTTAAGGTGGATGCCTATGGAACCCAGCGGAATAAGGAGTTGATTGGTGGGGGTCTCCATCCCCTTCCTCGGCCACAATGTTCGATTCTGGCAGGTGGCCGCCGCCGTTGCTGGTCGCCACCAAAACCCTAGCGGACGACATGTGCATTTCTTGATTATTTTGATATAGAAGTAACTATGCGACTAAAAGAGTAAATTCGTTAAAAATACACAACAGATATGTATATTACTGTGTTTTTGAATCTGCTGTTGCAAACCTAACTATATATTCATAAAACTTTACAGTTTTCAAGGTAAAGTAACCCTCTACATGACAAAAGTAAAAAAATAAAAAAAAAACCAAAATATGGCACGGATAGCTACCCACGCAGGTATTAAAGAAGGACCCTATATATATATATATATATATATATATATATATATATATATATATATATTATACTAGTAAAAAGCACGTGCTTTGCACGTCCAATTTTTTCATGATAATATAAATCAAGAAAACATTTACATGAAAGTAGATATGATGAGTTTTATGTATGATGTGGACAATTCTTCTAATAGCTTAAATTAAATAGTCAATAATTTATAATAGCATATTAGTGAATTTTCAATGAGATTGTTGTCCATTTTAGTGCGCTTCACCAATTTGATTGACATGTAGATACTCATGGTTCTTGAATAATTCAGAAATATGTATAGGAAATATCATTTTATATACTTAACCTCACTCATTATATAATCATATTGTTTTTCAATTTAAATGTGTTGGGTTCCTTTTTGTAGGTTATATGAATGTTATTCTTTTGGATGTTGACCTTTGTAATTAGAGTTGCCTTAGTTATATCTAGTTATCATTTTGATATAATGTAGGGGTAAATATATGTGAGCATGTTTAATATTTGGGAAAGGCTTTGTTGTATTTCAAGAATTATCAATCATTGTTTTAGTGAAGTTTATGTATATTCTTTAACCCTACACACTTACTAACAACATTTTTAATGTATTAGAGAATATTTTATTTAAGATTGAACTTTTTTTTATAAAAATGTATCATGTATTTTTTTCAATCAACTTAAGTTTGTCTTCAAATATTTTGTTGATACCAATAATATCTAGGTTATCTATAATAAAAGCTCCATTATGACTATTCATGGGCGAATTTACAAAATATAACATATCTCACTTCTCTATACGAGATGATGTATTATATTCCATCATTTAGAAGAAGAGTCAATTATTAAGTACACAATAAAACATTTTCTTAGTGCTTCAAAGTATTTTTGCATAATAAGGAGATAAATAGTATTTATATTGTTGGAATATAAAATAATGATAACCATACTATATTTAAGGATAAATTTTAGGAAATATAAGTATGAATAGGTTGAAATTGATGGTGTTAAAATTAAAAATTGTAAATATTCCTATCATCTATAATCTAATCTTGTTTGAAGTGTCACTCTTATTTTGGAAATACATTAATGTTAAACCAAAATAATTTATAAATAGATATACTAATTAGTGATGAAATATTGAGTTTAAATTAAAGTGAGGTTGTGTAACCGAATATGATAACTATAAATTCAAAGTGTACATTATACATTTTGTGAAACTTTCTAGGAATTTTTTTGTTCTAGTCTAAAAAAAGATCATATTGTGTTAAATCAATAGGAGAATAAGAAAATTTCTCAATAACTTTCCAATAAATATTTGTGTTACCAAATTATGAGACACACACTTTACATGCATATATAAATAACTATCTATTATAATATAAATGCAATATTAATTTGTAGAATTACTGCAATGGATGTTCAATTTTTACTTGTCAAGTATAGACGAATAATGGATAGTTAATGAGAAATTATATTTTATTAAAAAATTATTTATAAAATGAGGAAGCTCTAATTGTGACCTCTACGCGTGAGATAAATAGGAAAGATATGATGCATAAAAATAAATTTAGATAAGATAAATAACCAATTAAAACATTTTTTCAATCTTGTTAGTGATGTCACATGTACTTATTTTTCATTTTTTTTATTTTATAAAGTAAATAGTACCACACGTAGAAAAATATATATATGGAATTCATTAATTCATTGTTTGGTTATATAAAGATATGCTATCATGTTTAAGAAATGAAATCAACATTATCAAGTTATTGTGTTCCAACAAATTGATAAATAATCGTTTAACAACAACTATTGTATAGTTTAATGCTATGTATAATACATATACGTAACTTTACCAGTGTAAAATCATCATTTTCTGCTTAATAATAAATGCATGACTTAACTCATACAAAAGTATTTACAAATGTTCTACCTTTTTTACGGTATAAAATGGTTGGTAGTCAATATTTATTAAATATTTTAGATAAAAATATTGTATGACCTAAACTAAATTTATAAAATCTATAGAATTTTATGTTACATTACTTTAAATAAATTGAGATATGAGAGATACCGTAATGTAGTTCGTGTATAGCGGACTATTGGAAATTTACATAGCATGATATTGCTTATTTATATTTGGAAATACCTTTCGTAGACCTTTAGTTGCAATTTATAGTTTTCATATGATTTATTTTTTTAACTCCCTAGAACTACAAGAAACTAATGTGATTTATTCAAACTCATAGCACATATTTTTCTTTGGCAACAACAACCACGTCAGACCGCGAGAGCTACAACTTGCGTGTAAGGTTTTATGCACCTTAATACCACATTAAAAATGTTTTACATCTAAGAAATGTATATGAAGTGAATAATTATTATAAGTTTTTCGAGAGGCATGATCGACACACAAAAAATGATTTTGTTTGTAAGTAGAATGCATCCATGGATCAGATCATAGCTTAGTATATTAAGTAAAAATAGACCTATATCCTTCATGAATCATGAGTTGTTTTGGTTTCAATATCTTTATGATGTAGGACATGCATTGATCACTTTTTATAGATAGAGAATAAGAAAAGATATTATGCCAAATGCTTTAAAAAAGTTCTACAAATATTCTATGGTGAAGCTTATGGACAAATATATAATAAAAAAAATGCTTCACAACCAACATACTCATAAATTTCTGATTGATAATACATATATGAATACCTATTATTTTTATAATTTAAAATGATATATGAATTATGCATGCCTTTATAAAAACATACCCTGGCGTGCACATTATTGACTGTTATTCAGATGCAAAAAGTAAAGGTGGAAATAACTCAAATAAATAAGAAAGTTATATTCAAAAAATTATCTATTTAGTGTTTATAATTCTCAGTAGGAATGATAGACATAGGATACTAAAATCCGAAGAGTGTAGTAAGATTGACAAAGAATTTATTAAAAAAGTTAATTATAACAGAGTTGCAAAAAACACATCTTGTACGTAAGAATTTTACTTTTTCATGGATTTGTAGTTCATAAGAACAATATACATATCATACCATGATTGATGGGTCAACGCTTCCTCTCCGTGGGTAATGTCCTTACTGATCCCGTCTCATCATGACTTCATGAGGTTTCTCGGTGGTTCGTCCACGCCATAAAATCTTTTCCTTTAATGTAAGCACGTCTTCATACTATTTCTTCATCTGATTAAAATGTATTTCATCGCACAACTCATTCGATGCTTAAGAAGTTGCTAAATGATCTATTCATAGTAAAAGAAAGGAGCATATTTTTTAGAGAATAGGCCACCATGTTAGAGTTTTGACTGAATTGATGATGTTTCTTACAGGGTGGTTTCTTCTCAGTGGCAGTTGCACCGCCCTGTGGGATGATGAATACCTACTGTGACATTTAGGTAACGTATAGATATAAATAGAAAAGGTAAGAGCTCCTCAAGTTGTGAATTTAATTGCTTTGATATATTCGTTAGTAACCCAAATGTATCTTGCCTTGTTAGTTTAACTTATTACCCCATCTGCTTCGTCTTTGTTGGTTCAATGTTGGATGCTGACTTTCTGGGGATTAAAGCGTAACGACTTGGAAACATTTTGGGCTTTAGTGGATGACGTTGAAACGTTGGACTGTTTACATATACACAACATACTCGAGCGCTAGACCTTCGACGATGTGGGCATGATCACGTTTGACGTGGACAATGCTTGCCTAGAGTATCTGATGGTGGCCATGGGTTGTTATGGTGATGCGACCATAGAAGTGCACATGGCCTCCCCCATGCTTTCTCGGACACGACCAACCTGAAGTAGCTTGGTGACCCCCAAAAGCGATTCATCAACGCAACGAAACATCGTGGTGGTCATTGGTGAGGATGATATGTATGTAGAAATCCTCTGCACACAAGTCAAGATGATCCACCACAGCACCGTCCGTGGCCGGGAGCCAAGAAAACGGAAAGCCTCAATCGCCAAGAGTTCCATGTATATAAGGCTGAAACCAACTGGCACAAGTAGTAACCCAATCACGCAAAACAATTAAGGAGTCCTAATGCAAGAGAATGCCGTTGCTGTTAGGATTAAAATAATAATGAAAAGAAGATATAATTATCGGAACATATGGCTTTATGATCATTTGATTTTGGTTTAAGATTTGTTGCTCACGTGAAGAACACGTGTAAGGACGGAGACGAGTTGGAAATCTGGCCGTGCTTAGTATGGTAGTATGGCGTTCAATCATTGCCCGGGAGGGCAGCTACCCGCTCCAAAAGTGGTATCTTTTATAGAGTTTTTTACTTTACACATGTACAATGTTACTTTACCTTCCAAACTGTTAGTTTTCACGCCTAGATAGTTACGTTTGTAACAAATGTACAATAAGATAATTATTCTAGAAATTTTACTGTGTATTTTTCTAGTTTTATATTTTTAGTCGAATAGTTACTTTTTGATCAACAAAGTTACTTTTTTGTCCAGAGAGGTACTTTTTGATCAAATAGTTACTTTTTGGATGGCACGAGTAGTGAATTCTAAGTTACCCGTGTGGGTATTAAAGATAAGCCCATATATATATATATATATATATATATATATATATATATATATATATATATATATATATATATATGTATGTATGTATGTATATATATACATCTATATATGTATATATTGGTAGGATGTGAAAATGTCTTAGTTAAATATAAGTTGTATGTGTGTGATATTTTCCAGTGGATAAGAGGTTTGATTGAGAACTAAATTGGTCTTATCTGGAAGTTTGTTTCTGAATCATCAGCACTTGCCCTTAGTTTCTGACGAGCTTATTTGATTTTGCTTTTTACTAATTTCCTGATTTAGATCTATTTATAGTTCATAATAAAATCATTTATCTTCATATCCAAGTAGTTAATACAAAGTGATAATATTTAATGGATCTAGCTGAGATTCTAAGGATGATGATGATTACACTGCAACTAAACCTCATACACTTGTGAGTATTAAGCATTGTGGATTTGATGTATAAACTTAAAACTTTGCACCGACAAAATAGAGAGGAAGGACGCATTTGATGAGAATAGAAGCTCATATTCGAATGGATACAACCCTTTTTCTTTGATCCATAACACAACTGCATGCATCACTTAGTATCTTTGGTAATACTTACTTTCCTCAACCTGGTATACATTTTATAGGTACGTTGATCTACTATTGAGATAATTTGATGATAGCTTACAGATATGATATTGGATGGATACATAAATTTAGTGTATATGTGAAATGCTAAATATGTTAGTAACATTAGATGGAATTTTTATATAGGAAATATTTTGCAAATTGAGAAAATTTAAACAATATGCTAATGAAAACATTATAAGCTCTAGTTTGATAAACTCCTTGATGTTTCAAGTATTAATGGACCATTTTTCTGATGGTCAACAATCTGATAGAATGATAGAGAATACAAAAAAATATGATTTTTTAAGTCAATAATTAAGGAGATTTTTTAACATATTATTTTTCATATTATCTCTCCAATACTATTGCTATTAAAGGATACAAGTTAAAAGTAAATAACTATGTAAGATTATTCAAATAATGTTTCATTATGTGAAATATGATACGAATATATCTAATGTGAATGCAAAATAAATTTTTACCATAATTCATAATAGTATAATATCCAAGCACTACAAAAGTTTTTGGGTGTTTAGGACTCGTTGGAGGAAATAAGATTTCTTGCAATGACCTATGAATCGTGAGATATTTTCCAAAAATGTTTATCGTTGAATATACATGGCACACTAATAATCCTCATGGGGTGGGGTGCCCTTGGCTTCCTCAGATCACTTGTTATTGAGTGAGGACCTCAACTAGAGGTTTGATAGATCTGTAGCTATGAAGTCCGGGCCCCCAGCCCTAGGCTCTAGTAGAGTTTCAGAAATGATGACTGGCCCCACAGACCACCACTAGCCTTAACTGCGCACTTTGTCCTCACTGAGGCACAAGCCATGATCAACTTCCCGACTGGTCACCCATCCTAGTACTACTCCAAGCTGAGCACGCTTAACTATGGAGTTCTTTAGTGATGGGCTTTCGGAAAAGGAGGTGCACCTTGGTGATATGGGTAGTCCAATCATTCCTTTTAAGCGTGTTTTATCTGAGGCCTCAAATCCTGAGATGTTACAATCTCCCCCACTTAGACTCTTGACGTCCTCGTCAAGGCTCAACTATAAGGCCTCATAATCTCTTCCCCATTTCAGTGCAGACCCACAATGGCCCATGGACACCCAGCTCCCGATTACGGAATATCAGCGCAAGGGTGGCTACGTCAACCATGGACAACCCTTTTCCTACATGCCTGGACCGCACGGCTCAAGACTGGCATGCCATGCCCATGTGGGCCCCACCTACTGGAGGGGAATTGGCTCTGATACCATTTGTCACGCCCGGGTCCACTACCCTAGGCTCTAGTAGAGTTTCAGGAATGATGACAATGGCCCATGGACACCCAGCTCCCGATCACGGAATATCAGCGCAAGGGTGGCTACGTCAACCATGGACAACCCTTTTCCTACATGCCTGGACCGCACGGCTCAAGACTGGCATGCCATGCCCATGTGGGCCCCACCTACTGGAGGGGAATTGGCTCTGATACCATTTGTCACGCCCGGGTCCACTACCCTAGGCTCTAGTAGAGTTTCAGGAATGATGACTGACCCCATAGACCACCACTAGCCCGGGTCCACTACCCTAGGCTCTAGTAGAGTTTCAGGAATGATGACTGGCCCCATAGACCACCACTAGCCTTAACTGCGCACTTTGTCCTCACTGACGCGCAAGCCAGGATCAACTTCCCGACTGGTCACCCATCCTAGTACTACTCCAAGCTGAGCACGCTTAACTATGGAGTTCTTTAGTGATGGGCTCCCGGAAAAGGATGTGCACCTTGGTGATATGGGTAGTCCAATCATTCCTTTTAAGAGTGTTTTATCCGAGGCCTCAAATCCTGGGATGTTACAGTAGCTCTACATTAATACAAGATTTATAAATATGATGATAATGGGGAATGCAATGTTGAGAAATGCCCATTGGAGTTTGAGGACATTAAGTAATTTGGGCTCTAACATAACTAGAACTTTCTTTAATATGATATCGGGTGTCTATGCTTGATCATCTACAATTAGATTGTAAGATAAAAGTAGGCCACATGATGATGGACTAATATAATCAAATAGTCATATCGAAAGGTAAATGGAGAGACTATATTGTGAGAAGTAACTCAAGTGGATTCCATCATGAGCTAAATAGATATATCCATTAATCGTAACTTTGATGGTACAAGACAAGTTAAGTAGGGGAAAAGAAATAAGTAATTAAACAAAGTCATAAATAATGATAGCCAGTCATCATGTTTCTATATATGTTACATATATTTATCACCTAAACATAATAGTTTGTTATGTGGTTATTCATGTGGTATGATATGTTGCAAGATTTGATCTACTTCTAAATTTAAATTGACTATATTCTATTGTCATGAATATATTACATCTTCCCAAACTAATGTCTTATTTATATACCGATCCTAAAACACAAATGTGTCTTCCCATTTACATTAAATTTCCGATTATGCTATATATGTGTGTTATCTATAATAAGTGGGTTGGCTTCCATTCACTAGCTATCTATATATGCCTAGTTTTAGTTGTTTTATGTCTTTGAGATTTATGAAAACAAACAAATGCTCGAGCAGACTCAAAAGTTCAAAAGTATAACATTGAACATTCAAAATTGTCTATTTACTCCTACTTCTTAGTAGAGTTTTGGTGGTTGTTGATTTTATGTGATGTATCGTATGCCATTCACAAATATAAAGGGTTGTACTTCATGAAATCGTAATGCTTTTTGGAAAGGATATGACCCTTCAATAAACCTACTAAAAAGAGTAGAGTACAGTCTGATTACAGGAGTTAGACATAAGCACATTTAAGAGCTTCATTACAATTGAATCATAAATAGCTGAAGCACATAGTTTAACGTTACTTGAAAACATGTAGCCTTACTAATACTATGCTGTTACATATTAATACAATATGGATCATTTATTTCTGGAACTGTAATCTTGCAAGTTCCTCTGGGCGCCATTGACGAGTATGCTAATCTAGATCTTCATAGTACATGCTGCTACGGTCTGGAGATTACAAAGTGCGTCAGCAGTCATCTGTTTTCTGCTGGATTAATTACTAAATGTTCATATGAACTTGTCATAACTAAATCTGAATTTATGTCATTTCTAATAAATTATAGATCTCTGCAAGATTAGAAACTGACGACTCATCTGCAAGTCTCCGTGCATGACTTTTGGTATGATATGGTGCAGTCTTCATCTTGTCCAGATTTTTGCCCCGGATGGATTAGTTTCAACATGTTCCATGTTAGTGTACTTGATCAACATGTTATTATTAAGTTTGGCTCAATCTTTTCACATTTTCATCTAAAATTTGAAGATCATGTAGGCTATATAGCATGCATATTGTCTTTGAACTTCATGACCACATGATTGGTTATCCCTCTGGCTGGTCGGATACCACTAAACTGCCAATGGTCTATCAGAAATGAATAATGTAACCTGGTTTGGTGGTCAGTGCTATGTGATTTTTTTTGTTTAGGAGCTTTCTTAGGAAAATCTATTTTCGTTTTTTACCCTCTTCACATGAGGAGGTTTCTTGATTTACAATTTAAGAGAGGTTAGTTTGAGGGTTACTCTTGATATTTGAGCTGTATGGCTAAATCATAATGTCATCCCAATTAGAACATTGATTGGAAATATTTGTTTTATCAATTAGTTAGACATCTGACCTAGTATTTCAATATCATCAACCTCTCACATAGGATCCCTTGCATGTAATGGATATAATACCAACATGCGTCAACTTTGTAACAAAATGATTTTTTATTGAACCTACGGAATGAACCAAAAAAATTCCTTATGATATAATCATATGAATAAAAGGACAAGTTTGAAAAAAGAGTATTCAATCTTGCACTTTCTTATGATTGATGTAGAAAATAAATTATATATTTTTATAATAAATTTTATAATCTCTATTTCAAATAATAAATTAAATATGATAATATGCATATATATATATATATATATATTTATAAAGAGAGAGAAAGATAGAGTAGGTTCATTCTATTGTATAGAACAACAACGTCCAAAACATGCAGTCATTCTTTTTCTATTTTACCTTACACCTATTGCTATGTTCTTGTCATTTTGTTGTGGAAACTTACCTATATTACATTTGATTAAGTTTTTCATTGCTTTATGTTGCAAACGGGACCAGGTTCCACAATGTTAGGAAACTCATATCATTTTTTTGTAACCTTGATGTGGTTAAATTTTGTTATTAGGAATATGGCCAAATTTTGATACAAGGAAATTTGTCATGAAGACTATGATCATCCATCAAGTTTCCACCTATACACATTTTCAACTATGATCATTAAACAAGTTCCAACCTATAAACCTTTACTTGATTACATTTACCATACATATTATTTACATGGTTCTGAGTCATAATTAACCTATGTTTGCTCCAAAAATAGAAGAAGAAACAAAGTAGTTAATTTCTCTATAATAAACTAATTTCATGTGCATTTATTTTATATTTACTTATTTGCTATTTCAATAATGAAAGTGTCATAATAATATTTATTAAACATTTTTATTTCATAAATAATGACATGTTTGCATGACACAAAAATCTATAACATCAAGTGCAAGATAGTTGACAAGCGATTTTCAATCACTCAATTAATGATCATCATAAAATTATCTATTTAAGTGATGGTATAGTTCATCTTATATATACATATTTCCCATTGTTTTCCAACCTATTTATTCCACTTAATTTCCCATTTACCATTTGTTGAGGGTTCGTGGATAGAAAACACCATTCTCTAGACTGAAGGAACATTTCACCTTAATTGAACTTTTTATAAGACCTTTTCAATAAATTACCATGTGAATTCTCCATGAAGAAATTATGAAATTCGGGTCCCAATTGGATATTTAATTTTTTTATTTACTCTTTGAAAACCAACATCATTATTTTAGTGGAGAAGATAATCAAAACCATTATATTTTTATCAAAATGAAAGGGAAGACTTCTCCCACAAATTTTCATCCCTCAACATCTTCTCTCATTTTGATGAAAAATTTACTTCTCAAAAATGCACAATGAAAACTAAGAGAATAAATTTCTATCATAGATACCCAAAAACCTTCTAAAAGTTCAAAACATGGGTAGGAAATCCCACTTTTCCTACTCAAAAACATATGAAAGATTGTCTCATTCTTCTAGGAAACCACATTTTAGAATGTGGCATTAGAATAATGGTTCTCTCTATGGAATGAATCAATTCACAACTCGACTAAGGAACTAATCCTAATTATTTGTAAATACTCTTAATATGAACAAAATGTAGTTTATGAGATATGTTCTCAAGATAAACCCTCTGACCCTCCAAACAACAAAAAATATCCTCCTCCCGAAATACACAATCAATTGTCACCCTTTACAATTTTTTTTGAATCTAGAGAACAAATATTCTATCTTGATCATACTTCAAACAAATGCTTGTCAATAAGTCCCGGCTCATATAATGATTTATTATATATTCTAAGAGGCTATGGAGAAGATTAGCATGGCCCCTATGGAAGGATGACACACACATATCGATGAATAAAATAAAAAGGAGGCACCAATGACCTATAGATCTAGCTGAATTACTATTTTTTGTGTCTTACTAGATTTAGGTCAGTAGCATATGAACTCTGACTACAGATCAACTTGTCCATGACATATTTTCTCATCAATTTACTTTCTTCATGATGAAACAACATAATTACTTCATCTTGAGTTGAAATAAATTATTACTTGCCTATCTAGTCATGTATTGTATCTTGATTAGAGTTGCTCCAATGGAACTAGATCTTGCCTTTCTTATCTAGTCACATCATTCTTATTGATCTAGTTAAAACATATTTGCATGCTTCCTAGATCAAATTCTTTTTACTTATTGGCTTGATTGCTTAAAGATTACATCTTTCCCATGAAAGAACACAAATCTATTCATACATCTTAATTAAGCCAATTAAAGATTTGATAATAGTAAAAATGTAAAACCACACACATTTAAATCTCACCTGATATAACCAATCTTTTCCTATAACATCTCTCTCTATTCCCACATCTCATCCCAACCACTTGAGATGGATATCTATTGTGAGAGACCTTGAGGTAAAAATATTTTCTTGTTCAAATGATTGAATTTTTCATTATCATCTGAAGGTCCCGAAGACTAACTCACCTCTAACCATTTTTATCCTTTTATTTGTTTCCTTAACCCTTAAGCCAATCCAAATCAAATGCTATTCATGGGACTAAAAATTTCATGCACCATACAAGTTTTCAAGTGATAGGGCTGTCTAACATCTTCCATACTCATTATAGGATTGGTGATCCAAATCTCCATGGGAAAATGTTCCTCTTCTAACTCATGTAGAGTTATTTCTTGGTATTTTTCATATTTTCTCACCAATTTAAATGTACACCTACATTTTTCTTTGTTTTCCTACAAAATAATGAAATATTCACACTGACAAATGGATGGAGAGATCACAGTGGGAGTAGTAACTCCAACATGTTTTATCTTGGGGATAAATATATCTAATGCATTAATTTAACTTTTCTGGTGCAAGAGAAGTGATTAGGGTAAAGGAAATACATAACTCAATGATGTAATAAATTGGTATATACTCGTTATGTTTCCATGTATGAATTTTCTCCTAATCATTGTAAGTTATTATGTTGTAATTCCCAAAATATTATATGTTACATTATTTGATTTTACTTTTAATTTTGAGTTGACTTCCTTCTGAAGTAAGAAAAATATTACATCTTGCCAATTTGATGTCTTACTAGTACATTGATCCTAAAACTCTATCGATTCCTCCAGATTGCTTTAAATTTCCTATTATGCTATAGATACATGTTATCTACATTAAGTGGGTTTTCTTCCACTTAGTAGGTATCTATATCAGTATGATGTTAGCTAGTTTTATTTTTATAAGTTTAATGAAAACAAACAAATGGTTGAGATGCTAAAGAAAAACTAAAGTTTTCCTCAGAACAGTTTAAAGTTTCCATCTACTCTGACTTTATAAAAAAAATTAGGTGGTTTGTTGATCTTATGTTATGTGTCATATGTCCTTCACGTCTATGACGGGTTATGCTTTAACCACTTGTAAATTTTTATTTGAATACTTATTTACACATTAATATACTTGATTAATATGTTAATAATAGATTTGTCTCAAGTTTATCACATTTCCTATTAAATATGAAGAACTTGTTGCCCAAGTATAGCATATATATGTCTCTCTGAACTTTCCAACAACATGGTTGGTTCTTGGTCTGACTGGTGGAATATAACAAGAATGCCAATGATTTATTAGAATGGTATATTATAACATAGTTTATAGATTAAGGGCATATGATATTATAGTTTATGATATTACATAACTGAAAATCTACTTTTGTTTTTTAGCCTCTTCACATAAGATGATTTGATGCATTTTTAAGGTAATCTAGGTCAGTTTGAGGGTTAATCCTAATACTTGAGATTTGGGATGAAATCATAAGGTAGGTCTTCTCAATTAGAACAATGACTAAAAATGTTGTTATTTTGTCAATTTGTATATCAAGCCTAGTACTTGACTGTGGTCAACCTGCCACACATGATCCTTTTCAGTTAATGGGTATAATATCAACTTCATTTAAATTTATAAATGGATGATTTATTTTGATTGAACCTGCATAATGAACTAAAATTTTCTATGTGAAATAATCTTCTAAGACATAAGGATAAGTTTAATCAAAGAGTATTCTCTCTTGTGATTTCTCATAAGTTATTTATCAAATACTATTATACTACTTTGTTGATGATGAACTTGACAGTCTCTCTATAGATGATACAATAAAGATGATTATCAAATGCATATATACATAAATACATACATACATATTATATACACTTTTCTCTTAATAAAGGTGATATATAAAGATGATTATCAAATGCATATATATATGTAGTTATGTATATATATATATATATACATACATACATACATATTATATATATACAATTCGGCCTCCGCTGCTGGGGTGAGGGGGGGGGGATATTTCTCTATTAATCCCATATTATATATACACACACACACCACACACAAATATATATATATATATATATATATATATATATATATATATATATATATATATATATATATATATATATGAGATATAGATGTGGTTTCTTCATTTTCTTCACCATTCTGTTATACAACACAATTCCTTCCAAATAATGAAGATTTTCACTTTTTTTTCTTGCACATACTACTATAGTCTTGTCATTGTGTTGTTGGCAATTACCTATGTTACATTTAATTAAATTATTATTACTTAAAATAAAAACATAGATGATGTGAAACACGATCATTAAATTCATATCAAAAGGTCATACGTAACCTAGATGTGGTTTAATTTTGTTATTATGACTATAGCTATATTTTATTACAATGAAGTTTGTCTTCAAGACTATATCATACAAAAATAGACTTTTGCATGCTGTAATTCATTATGTATACTATTTACATGGTTTATAGTCATAGTAACTCATGTGTGCTTCAAAAATAAAAAAATGAAGTGTTTACTTTCCTTGTTCCTATACAGTTGTTATAAGTTTACTAAATTTCTAGTTCAATATGAAGGGGTATTATTATATCCATTCAATTTGTCTTTACGTGCATTTTATAAATAATGACAACTTTCCGTCATATGTAAAGTTGTAAATATAAGTGGAAGATGGTTGGCATCCAATTTTATGTCACTTGATCAATGATTGTGATCAAACTAGTGTATAATTTTTGATACGATTTATCTAATTTATTGTGAATTTACCATATTTTCACTTATTGAAATCAACTTATTTTCCCATTTTCACATGTTGATGGTATGTGGATAGGGAAAACCCTTCTCTAGAATAAAATTTTAACTTGACCACAACTAAGCTTTTCGTATAATTCAATATTTCAGATGCAATACAATTTTTGGGTGATACGAGGTGCCCAACATCTCCCTGGTCATAATAGGATTGTCATTTCCAGTCTCCTTGGGTATATTTTCTTCTTATTATTGTTTTCTTTTTTCTTTGTCACACTCTTTATGTAATGCACATTTTTCCTATTTTTATGAATATGTGAATTAGATATTTTAGTGATCACAATGAACTTATACAAAATCTTATGATAACGAATATTCTATCATATGTGTGTTTCGGTGCTTGCATATCAAGATGTACCTATATGTTGCTTTAATTAGATAAATATTGTACAACTTTGTAGGAATGATGTAATAATAAGTGATAATCAACTCAAAACTATCATAAACCTAGTTTTATACTTGTATACACCCTTTAGGATATATAGATAAGTTTTCAACATTTATTTGAGTCATTTTGCAAAATTTAGGACTTTTTGGGACATAGCATTTTTGGTCATATTTTCTTTCGACTGAAATGCATCCTTGAACTTTAGATTGGCAGATACACTAGAGTTAGAACACAATTGTTCTCGATAGTGTTTCAGTCAAACTCCTTTTTTTCAGATGTATCTGGGTTGAATTCTTTCTCGATCGATAACAATTCAGTAGAATTTTCAATTAGTCTGCAAATAGTCATTTTAATCCCACCCACCTATCCTTTAACGACTAGTTTTTAGTGAAATCTACTAAGCACTCCCAACAAGTATCTTATCTATTCCTAAGTGTTTCCTACATATAGAAGTACCTTATGGACACTTAGAGAACAATTGATCAAGCCAACCACATGCTATCCTTTAAAGCTTAGTATTTCACATTGTTATCTTCAACTATGTCAAATTTAGTCTAAGTTTTAGCTGAACCTTAGTTTCCTAATCCACCAAATATAGCCTTTCATAAACTTTTGTGGATTTGATCATCACTTGTTCATTAGTGCTTCTACTATGTAATCTTTGTGAGAATAATTGTACTTTCCTTCTTCCTTCTTGTTCCCAATTTGGTTCATTGCTTTGTGCTACTTCATACAAGAAGGTAGTGGTGGAGTTTCTTTAGAGTTACTTCTTATGAGAAGGTTGTGTCCAAAGGTTGTTGAGGTAGATTGAGATGTTATCCAAGAAGGTTGGTCTTCCAACATCCTAAAAAGAATACAATAGCTATCCTTGAACGGAAAAGGAGGTTAGTCTTGAGCCACAAAAGACATTGGTAATTTGTGTATCTTGTATCGATATAGAAAAGGTAATATACTGCATGTTGAATATGTTAGTTGGACATGACTATGTAGTGGAGCGACATCATTTAGGACATAACAACTCTACATATTGTGTCTTCTATGGTTGTTTCCGTTGTCTATTACTTGATTTACTCTGTCCGCTACAATATCTATTTAAGCAAGTTCTAATTAAAAAACCCTATGTTCTAAGTTGTATATAAAATTGGATTTTCTTTATTACCTATCCCTACTAGAGATTTCAATTGACAGCAGAGCAAGGTTTCAAGGAGATTTAATAAGTCTGAAGATGAAGGTAAATACCTTGGGCCAACACAACCTTGATGATGTGAATATTTTAACTGACCAAATATCTTTGATGGCTCCACTGACACATATTGAAAGAGATGCATGTAGTTCTTCATTCAAGATATTATCTTTGATCTTTGGAAGATGGTCATCCTACCTTACATGTGCCTCCTTGAGCAATGGGATGCAACTACGGTAAGAAATGCTACACCTAATGCTAAAGCTATAGGTATTTATATTCTTTCATGTCTTCTAGTGATTACAATAGAATATACTTTTATGAGACTACTAATAATATTTGGAGGAAACGTCCTATTTATCATGAAGGAATTAAGTATGTAAATGATAGTCAAATAAATATGCTAAACCATAAATTAGAGTTATTACACATCGAAAAATATGAAACTATTTTTGAAGATACTCTAGATTTACATATATTATAAATGCAATGAGATATGTTGGAAAAAATATTAATGAACATGAGCTTGTTATTAAGATTTTACATTCTCAAACCTCTATATATGAAAAGAGAGTTATTGTTATAAATGAACCTTTGCATCGTTCTACTTTACAGTTTGAATAACTTATAGATAACATAGAGACTTATGAAGTCAAACTCCAAGAAAATGAAATGGAAGATGAAGACTAAACCAATGTTGAGAAAAGGGGACATACATCAAAGTAAGGGTTTAAAAGAAACCACCTTCCTCATCAAGTATCTCATCTAGTAGTGAGAAAGAACAGAATTACAAACGTAAGAAGTAACAAATTTCTTCTAAAATATTGTAGATCATTCTCTACAAGGTTTCATTCATGGGAAGGATGAATATCCATAACTCCAAAAGGAAAAGAGAAGAATTCCAAGGACAAAAAGAAGAATTCATATCTTGCTTCTTAGGATTCCTCTTCAAATTCGAGATGAAATGATGAGGATGAAGTTTTCCACCATGTAGTTGAATGTCTAATTTCCGAACGTAGTGAAAATGGTGAACAATAAGAAGAGGTGTTCAAAGTGATGATAGTGAGGTATCTATCTCAATATTTTTCCAAATATGAACTTGTTTAAATTACATCTAAAAAGGATGAAAAACATAAGAAGAAGAGAAACAAATTGTCCACTATTATTTGTTCTCTAAATTAGTG
Source organism: Alisma plantago-aquatica (assembly GCA_963693085.1). Lineage (NCBI taxonomy): Eukaryota > Viridiplantae > Streptophyta > Magnoliopsida > Alismatales > Alismataceae > Alisma > Alisma plantago-aquatica. The sequence continues at coordinate 5,172,008 of OY856409.1, read as the reverse complement.
AGTGAAATTATCAATATGCTATTAAAAATAATAGATGAGATTGTTTCTCAAAATACTTACTTGCAAACTCAAGGCGCTACTATTTTAGATAAATTGAATAATATGGAGAAACAACCTATTTGTTGCTCATATTTTCATTATGATCTTATCTCTGAAGTGAATCTTGAGTTAAATGATAAAGTTGATATGCTTGAAGACAACAGTTCTAGTATTAGAACATGTTTAATTTCTTATAATCAAGTCTCACTAATGTTTTCCAAGTGAAATAAAATTGTTATGAGATGATTTGATAAATTTTTAAATAGTACATGTTGTTGAAGAGTATATTGCATTCTCAAGTATAAGTGGAATTGATTATATTTTGAGAAATAGAAATAAGAAGAACATAATGTTGGCTAAATTTGACATTATTAAACACTTTGTTTTGATGATGACAAACATTGCATTCTTGTGGATATAACTTGTTATTTGAGTATTTTAGGGATAAAATAAATAAGGAAGTTGATAGTTGAAGATCAATATAAATTGGAAGATCATCATGCTTGGATTACTTTTATTTTCATAGTTGTACTCAATGTTAAAAATGTGTACAAGTATATAATGTACAAGTACATAGATATCATGTAAATAAAGTGTTAGATATTCTCTATCCACTCACAACACTTAGATAGATCCTCCCCTAAGACAGAAGCACAATTACACATTGATACACACACTTAGCAGATGACTCAACACATTGAAAGAGGAACATTCTCGGTCGACAAAATTCTCGACCGAGACACCCTTGGTTGACAAAATTCTTGACTGAGAATCACCTTAGTCTAACACACGAGCATTGATTAATAACATGTACATGTAACCCTAAATCAAACCTCGGTCGATAACTTTCTCGACTGAGAATAGACCTTTCAGCAGGTTTTATAGACATTAGACGGAGTTGGAAAAGTGGTTGGAAGTTGGAAATGAACGTTCCAACACATTCACTCCAAACCCTCCCTCGGTAGAAGAAATGCTTGACCGAGACACACCCGATCGACAAACTTCTCGACCAAGATGGGTTCTGGACTGTACTTTTCATCACTAAACATCTAGCCATTGCAATGTAATTTGTGGATACCTAACGACTAGTTGAGTACTAAGAACACCCTAGAAAGTGTCTAGAATGTCCCTAGGCCATTATAAGCCATTTTTATAAATAGGAGCGTCCTTAGGACACCCAAAGAATCACTTGTTCATACAATCACACTTGAGATTCATTCTTAGTGAGCAACAAGCAAAGCTACACTTGCAATTTGTTTCTTTGAGCTCTACGTTAGTGTCCTATAGCCTAGTATCTCCTAGCCACCACACTACCACATTCATCTATAGTGGATAGGAGATCAATATGCTTGATATAGGATCAAATCGTTGTACTCATTGGTAACATTGTTTCTTTCTTCCAATCTTTTTCCTTTTATTGTATTTTGTTCTTCTTGACTACTCCTACGTTGGAGGCTGTTGAAAGGAGGTTCATGGAGCTAATTCTAGGTGGTGAAGGATGCTCTCGGTGACTTGGAGTTACTTCAGAAGGCTGCCTCAAGGATTGAAGCTACTTCAGGTGAAAAGGGTGGACTTGGAGTTACTTCAGAAGGATGCTTCTAGGAGGATTGAGGCTGCTTCAGGTGAAGGATACTTCAAGGGTGTAGGAAAGCAATTGTATTTTGTGTAACATCCTCGAGAAGTAATAAAATAAATTGCTTTCAAACTCCTTGTTGGAAACAATGAGGTAGTGGATTGACTACCTTAGATTTCTAAGATAGGAACCACTCTCCATCCTTGTGTCTTCCTTATTTCCTCCTACTTATTGTTCAAGTGTTTAATTGTTTAATTAACTTTAAAAACTCCAAAAGGCTATATTCACCCCCTCTCTAGATCTTTTGATTGGTATCATAGTAGGTCTTCATGGAGCTTTAACATGTCTTGAAGAGATGGGGGATGGTGTTTCCAGCAACCTCGACATGAGCTGGCCATCAACAAGTGATCAAGATTGTAGACGGTGTTTTGAATATGAAGTAAAAGGCCACTCGACATTAAGTTGTCCACAGAGGAAGAAAGGAGAAAAGTTCCACAAAGATAAAAGGGAAAAATCAAGTGAGAATAAAAAAGAAAGGGTAAGCTATTTAATTGCAACAATCGATGAAGAAGAAAATGAGGTAAGCCTACTTGATATATCTAAAGAAGAGTAAGTTGCTAGCATTAAAGAATTACATGATAAATATATTGATTGTAAAAAGAAACTAAAAAGAGTTACAAAAACTAATGAAGAATTATATGCTTAATTAAATGATCTTACTTTTGAAAAGGAAAATGTTTTTTTTGAAAATTCTACGTTGAAATCATCTTTTAATGATTGCAATATGAAGTTGCTTACTCTAGAAACAAACTATAATTTTCTTTCTCAAGAAATGGTTGAAATACTTACAAAATGGAATGATCTTCAAACTCAGCCTATGTTGTGTAATGATTTAGATTATGATTCTATTATCAAGGAAAGAGATAATTTGTTATCTAATCTAGATCAAGCAAAGTTAGACATTAAAAGGAGAATGGGTGAAATTGCTAAGTTACAAAAAGATATTAGCATCTTGAAAAATAAATATATTCTTGATAAAATTCTAAAAGACTCTTCTAGTCAAATTGGAAGGAGAGGACTAGGTTATGTTCCCAAAGAAAAATCCTATCAAAAACCTCTAATGAAAAGTATACAAGTACCCAAGACTAAAATCATGTATGTTCCTAAAATGAGAAATGAAATTGATTATATCTGTTGTCATTATTGTTTATGTCTTGGACATTATTCATTCTCTTGCCCATACAATAAAAAGAATGTTGATTTAGTTTGGGTTCCAAGACCTCAAACTTAGGAAACTTGAATATGATTAGTTGAGATTTGACCAAAAACTTTATTTTGATACTCATTATGTCTTATCTCAACTAAACTCACCATTATCTTGGATAACTAAAGTAATCTAAACTCTAATGGAAACTAATAAAATTTCTCAAAACAAAATAGAAACAATCTCAGTCGACAACAACTTCGACCGAGACAATCTTCGATCGAGAAAATAGACAACCAAGGTGTTTCTGTCTCAAACCTACACTTTCTGGACAAATAGTAAGTTGCTCGCTCGAGAAAAATGTCGACCGAGATGATTTCGGTCGAGAAAATTCTCAACTGAGAAAGTTACTATCTTAAGCCTACAAAAGCTTGAAAAACATCTGGCTGATAAATACTTTGACCGAACCTCACTTGGTCGAGAAAATTGTCGACCGAGGATGTTTTTGACGAGACTGTTTAATAAAACTGAATATTTCACTTCAGTAATAAACTCTACATGATACATTAACTAAATATTTGAAAGTCTTTAAGAATTATATATGTGCATCAAAACTGTATACCTTGTTAGATTAAAACTGTCCCAACTAGCATAAAATTGAAGAAATATTCACATATATGAGGAATAGATTGGTCTTATTAGAAGAAAGTCCTAATTTCAAATTTATTTGGAGAAAAGATCTTGTTCAATATTAACATAATTGAAAACAAAAGAATTGATCATACAAGGAACTTGGTTGAAAATATAATCATCACCATTTTCTGAGAAAATTTAAAGTTTGAGCATTCTAAGAATTAAATACAAGATATCTTCTCAAAATCTTGGTCACATAAATTAATTTATTAGAAGCAAAATCTCCAGTCACAAAAAGGTTTTATCTTAAGATTATCCAACATTCAAAATTTCATATATGAGTTGAATGAAGAACTTATAATTATCATACACAACAAGATCAAATCATATTCTAGAAGAAGTGGTTCATTGGATAACTTATGAAAATGCATATATTGGATATCTACAGAAATGCCTCTTGGTCGAAAAAGAGTTCGACCGAGGGGCGCCCCGGTTGAAGTCATGGTCGACCAAAAATAAGCATGACAAAATGCTTATTTGTGAAACCAAATCATTCACTAGCACTCATTCAGGGGAAGCAAATTGATTATGTGGCTATCGTTTTGAAATGACAAAGGGGGAGAAGTAATATAAAAAAAATGATTTTCATAATCTCTTGGCTTCACATAAATAATTGCTATATTCATGATCCATACCTCTTTGGGAATAACTAGAACACACTCCATGAATAAACAAGAGAATGTATACATAAGGTTAATCTCAGGTATTAAACTCATACTATTTAAATTCCCTTGATTTATATTAGAAATTTTTGTCATCTTCAAAAAGGGGAGATTGTTGGCTAAATTGGACATTATTAAGCCCTTTGTTTTGATGATGAAAAACATTTCATTCTTGTGGATCTAACTTGTTATTTGAGTGTTTCAGGGATAAAACAAATAAGGAAGTGGATTGTTGAAGATCAATACAAATTGGAAGATCAACATGCTTAGATTACTTTTATTTTCATAGTTGTACTAAATGTAAAAAACTTATACAAGTATATAATGTACAAGTACATAGATATCATGTAAATCAAGCGTTAGATCTTCCCTATCCACTCATAATACTTGGATAGATCCTCCCCTAAGATAGAAGCACAATTACACATTGATACACACACTTATTAGATGACTCAACACATTGAAACAGGGACATTCTCAGTCAACAAAGTTCTCAACCGAGACACCCTCGGTCGACTAAATGCTCGACTGAGAATCACCTTAGTCTAACACATAAGGATTGATTAATGACCTGCAGATGTAACTCTAAATCAAACCTCGGTCGACAACTTTCTCGACTGAGAATAAACCTTCCAGCAGACTCTATAGATGTTAGACTGAGTTGGAAAAGTGGTTGGAAGTTGGAAATGAATGTTGCAACACATTCACTCCAAATCCTCCCACGGTCGAAGAAATGCTCGACTGAGACACACTCGATTGACAAACTTCTCGACCGAGACAGGGTTTGGATTGCACTTTTCAACACTAAATAACTAGTCGTTGCAATGTAATTTATGGACACCTAAAGCTAGTTGAGCACTAAGAACACCCTAGAAAGTGTCTAGAACGTCCCTAGGCCCTTGTAAGCCATTCCTATAAATGGGAGAGGCCTTACGAGACCCAAAGCATCACTTGTGTATACACTTACACTTAAGATTCATTCTTAGTGAGCAACAAGCAAAGCTACACTTACAATTTGTTTCTTTGATCTCTATAATAGTATCCTATAGCCTAGTATCTCCTAGCCACCACACTACCACATTCATCTATAGTGGATAGGAGATCAATACGCTTGATATAGGATCAAAGCGTTGTACTCATTGGTAACATTGTTTCTTTCTTCCAATCTTGTTCCTTTTATTGTATTATGTTCTCCTTGACTACTCCAAGGATGGAGGATGTTGAAAGGAGGTTAATGGAGCTACTTCAAGGTGGTAAAGGCTTCTGCCGGTGACTTGGATTTACTTTAGAAGGCTGCCTCAAGGATTGAATCTACTTCAGGTGAGGGCTACTTTAAGGGTGGACTTGGAGTTACTTTAGAAGGCTACTTTGAGGAGGATTGAGGCTACTTCAGGTGAAGGCTACTTCAAGGGTGTAGGAAAGCAATTGTATTTTATGTAACATCCTCGAGAGGTAATAAAATAAATTACTTTCAAAATCTCAGTTGGAAACAATCGGGTAGTGGACTGACTACCTTAGATTTCTAAGATAGGAACCACTCTACATCCTTGTGTCTTCCTTGTTTGATCCTACTTATTGTTCAAGTGTTTAATTGTTTAATTAAATTTAAAAAATCTAAAAATTTCTATTCACCCCCCTCTAGATCTTTCAGACGCAAGCTTCCATATTTTTTAAATTAGATATCATTTCTTCTTTCTTCATTAAGCATGTTACATATTTTTCTTGTGGGGTATTTTCTCACTACGATCTCTTGTCCTTTTAAGAGAAAAAGTGACAATAACATAGTTTGGACACCCAAAAACTCTCTTTAGAGAAGAATTTGTGTGATCATGGACATTATTGGATATCTACTTGATCATAACATGCTACCATTGCATGTTAGTTTTTTCAATTGGTATATGATCATTTGGTAGAGGTCTGTATTTCTAGTGGATAATTTTTTTTCAGCAAAATGCCTCTCGATCGAAATGTAGTTGACTGAGGGGTAGTTTACACAAAAGTCAAACTACAATTAGACAAAGATTTATTTGGACATCTTGTAGTTGGTTTTTAGAATCAGTTTTCTACATGACCTATGTCTTTATGGACTAAAATAAAGTATTGTACATGTTGCAAGTGTGATTTTTGTCCTTTAGTGGATATATTTATCTTAATGATTAGTTTCTTTGTTTGAGCTCAATTTTTATGAGTATGAGATTAAGGGGGAGATTAGATCATGTGATTTATATTGCTGTTTCTTAGATTTTATTTTATTGACTCTCCTTGACAATCATTATCATTAGTATAGAAATTTTTGTTGATTTCTATTTGTGCTTAAAGGGAATTTTGATAACCTCCCATTTTCCGATGTTATCTTATTGTTTTTTTCTCAATTTTCCATACTCTTTCTTAGATAAATTAGATAAAATCTTTAACTTTCCAATTTATTGCAAATATACCATTAAAATAACTTTTCCTTTTATTTCTTACAGAAAAGCACAAAAAAATTACAAAAGCACCAAACGGTCCCAAGACCGAATGGACACCAAACGGTCCCAAGACCGGATGAAGCCAAATGGTCCCAAGACCAAATGGAGATCAACCCATCCCAAGACCGCATAAAGTTACACGGTCCCAAGACCGAATAAAGGCAAACGGTTTCAAGACCGCAAGGACTCAAACGGTTTCCAAATCGGGAGAGTCCAAATGGTTTTGAAACTGAGAGAGTCCAAACGGTCTCAGAACCCAAATGATTTTCAAGACCGTTTGGGCCCAAAACAGCCCAAACCGTTTGGAATTCACTCAAAGCCTATAAATAAGACCCCAAGGTTCCTCACAAAGTATCAAGTTTTTAGACATCCAAAGGGTGCCTCTGCTGTTCCAGAGTTGTTTCATCCTTCATCCACCGCCCTGAGGCTGTCGGTTTGAGATCCACACTCCATCCAGAAGTTGATTTCTCTCTCATCGCCCAAACCTATGCCCATGTTTTCATTTCATGCAATGTAATCCATAAGTTTGATAGATATATACTTTCTTTTCAGTTCAACATCAATCGTTTAATGAATGCTTGTTGCTTGATCACCAACTTGTGTTACCTTTTATCTTTTAGTATGAATTATCTACGTTTGTACTATTAGATTCGAATCTCGATTGAATGTTGGTTCTTGATGCATGTAGTCAGCATGCATCTGTTTCGGTATCTAGGAATGTCTTTCAAGAAGTGGAGTAAACTCACTTCCATCATCGTACTTTCATACTATGAAATGGAATCAGTTGACGTATGAAAGTACAACCTTGATAAGTCGAGGAACACACTTTGCGAAGGGAATGCTGCAAAGCAAGTGACCATTCGTTTGGGGATGGCTGGCATTGCAACATTCATGCACTTCTCGTAGTTAGTTCTCCGAAAGGAAGCTAAATCTACAAAGATACTAAGTGGTTAGACTCTTATTGCAGGTTATGTTTTTATGTTGCATGTTTTTTTGATCCATACGTAGTGGTGGTGAAAGCCGATCACATCCTAGTGATTTCTTAACATTGTTTACAACCTTAAATTTACTTTCTTGCTTTTGTTTTACTTGCACTTAGTTTAATCAATCAAATCAACTCTTTGATCTAAATACCAACTGCTAAGGAGCTAAATGAAATTCTAACGTTTTCTATCTTGTTGATCCTAATAAGACCGTTGTCTTGTAGATTCGACCCTTAACTATACTACGATAAGGCTTCCACGTATCCTAGCATACGTGGGTGGAGTTTTAATCTAGTATAAGCAAGACTAAACCTAAAGATTCACTATCTTTAAGATTTTTAGTGGTGCACGCAATTCCATGTGAGTGGTAGCTCCATTAAAAATTGGTGCTTGCTGAGGACAACAAAACGTTTTAATTTCATTTATAATCTTGCTAGTTGGTTAGGGTTTTACACTTTTTCTTTAAAAATTACTCCATATTTTCTTGATTTCATCACATCTCCCGCATCATCTGAAAAGTGTGTTTCTTCCTCTACTCAGGTAGAAGACGTGTATGCAACCATCACATAATCTAGGATTCTCCCCTGATCTAGAGTACGACTTTGAGGTAGAGAGAAGTTTCCATCGTCGCATCAGACTTAACCACCAAAGAGCCAGAGAAATGGCTGAAGATCAATGTAAAGCTACACTAGTAAGGGATAGGGTCAATGCCGCCATAGCCGCTCAGAGAGCACAACTCATTACTGACACTCATGCTCAGGTCCAAGTGGAAATCCGAACTGAAGAACAGGCCCGCATCCGATCTGAAAATGAAGCAACTAATGAAGTTGCCCAGTTAGAGCTAAGAAACAAGCAACTGGGGGACTATTCCGTCCCCAAGAACTATGAAGACAATCATCCAGTCCAACCACCAATCATCAACATACCTAATTTCGAAATTTGAACACAATGGATTCAAATCATGTAGGGTATCTCATTCTCCGGTGGTTCTGGAGACGACTGCATGGATCATTTGAAGAGATTCAAGACACTTTGCTAACTCGTCCCACAAGCTGGAGTTGCCTTTGATGCAATAATTCTACATCTCTTTCACTTCACTCTATCCGAAAGGGCTTTGAGTTGGTACAACTCACTTAATAGGGAGCCAATTATCACCACCCGGGCTCCCTTGGAAGAAAAGTTCCTAGAAAAGTTTTTCCCTCCTTCATTAACCTACAAAATTAGGGGGCAGATCAACCACTTTGCCCAACTTCCTGGAGAAACACTCGCAGAAGCATGGGAAAGATTCAAGGAGCTTCTAAAGAAGTTCCCTCATCATGGTATCTCCCAAAATCAATTAATAGAGACGTTCTATAGGGGGTGAGTGATGATATCAAGCAATTTCTGGATTCCTCATCTGGAGGAAATTTTATGAGGAAGAACTACGAGGATGCCTGGAATATTGTTACACTTGTAGCTGAGAACCAATCCAATTGGGGATGATCATCCACTAAGGGAGTCCTCAAAGTTTATAAGGCTGAGGAATCAATGGATATGAAAGATAACGCTGAAGCTTTAAAGACTATAGCTCACAAACATTAAGAACTTGAAACTTCATTTGGAGAATACGATAAGAAGAAAAACCCCCAAGTCCAATAAGTTAAAGCTTCCACAGGGACTTGTGAAGCCTGTCACGCATCTGATCACCCTTCACTGTCATGTGGATTACTTTATAATGTGATGATGGATATGCAACCACCACAATAGAAGTACGAACCGATCATCGAAAACCCTGATGATCAGATGCCCGAACAAGTCAATTCTATTCATTCCATACCAGGACAAGCTTACTATAATTCGAATCATCCAAGAAACCTCCCCGGGTTTCAATATGGGAATCCTGCGGGGACTGCTAACCCGCAACATCAAACATAACGTGGATCTTCCAATAGATTGCCACCTAGATTTCAAAGTAACTATAACCAAAATCAAGGGAATCTTAGAAATAATTTCCCAAGATCCAACTACCCAAGAAATCCCTCCGCCTACTATCAATATACCCATCCTCCTCTACACCCACAATTACATCCTCAGCTGCAACAATCACAACAACCTTAGTTAACACCATCTCCGCAACAACCACCTCAAGGGCAACAACAAATCACTCAGTTTCAATAGAAAAATGCTCCTTCCCAGCCAACAGATGAGATGACTATGATTCGACAGATGTTATAGTCGCAACAAACCATGCTTGTCAATCAACAAGCTCAACAGAAGGCTGTGGAGGCTCAACTAGCGCAAATTGCTGCCCAGTTGAAACCACCAGCAGGTACTTTTGTTGGTCAACCAGAGCCAAACCCAAGACACGATCAAAATAGACCAGAGCAATTGAATGCCGTCACTACAAGATCTAGTCGTGTCTTTCATGAAGCTACAAGAATCACTCATGATGTTGATGATACACATGTTTTTACTCCAAACGCAAGCTCAAATCTAGGAATTGAGAAATATGTGGAGACTGGAAAAGGTAAAGAAAAGGAACAAGCTCCCAAAGAGCTAGAAGTTCCGCAATATAAACCTAGGATACCATATCCAGGAAGATTGAGAGAGACTAAAATGGACACTAGATTCCAAAAATTTAAGGAGGCAATGAAGAAACTTTATATCGATATTTCGCTCCTCGATGCCCTCTCTGAAGTACCAGCTTGGGCTAAATATCTGAAAACCTTGCTATCAAGGAAATATATTACTAAAGAGTAAGAGACAGTCAAACTGGCTCATACCACCTCTGATATCATTCTCAATAAGATGCAAAAGAAAAAGAAGGGCCCTGGTTCTTTCGGTATTCAATGTTGTATTGGAAATGCTTCGAGCAAAAAGGGATTAGATGACTTAGGGGCTAGCATATCTATTATGCCCTACTCCATGTGTAAAAGATTGGGTTTTACTGACTTGCTACCCTGAACGATGATAATTCAGTTAGTTGATTCCACTATCACTGCACCCCTAGGAATTATTGAAGACATTCCAGTCTGGATAGGTAAGGATTCTTATGTCCCATGTGATTTTGTCATTATGGATATCAAGGAGGATCTAAGATACCCAATAATATTCAGTAGACCCTTCCTTGCCACAACCAGGGTGCTCATTGATGTTGAAGCTGGCACGATCATTCTGAGACTGGGAAAAGAAGCAATTCAGTTCTGGGTCCTCAACAGCATGAAAGGCCCCAACATTCAAGAAGAAGTTTTTCTCTTAGATGCAATACATCAAATGTCCCAATTGGAAATATCTGAACCATCTGATGATTTAGAAAATGTCTTAATAAATCTAGAAGTTGAATTCTCATCCAACGAATTAGTTCAACAATGCCTGCAACACTTAGAGAAAGCTGAAGAAGCACCAACAACCACTTTTCAGGAACTCAAATCTATCACTATTTTAGAAACAACAGAAGCACCTAAGGCTCCTGAGATGAAAACCCTACCAATGGGACTTAAGCAAATCTTCCTGGATGAAGAAAAACTATGTCCAGTAATCATCAGTTCCACTCTAATGAAAGACCAGGAAGAAAGGCTTCTCGTTAAGTTAAAGAAACATAAGAAAGCCATTGGGTACAAAATAACTGACCTGACAGGTATAAACCCAGCCCTATGCATGCATAGACTGCCCATGGTAGAAGAATTCAAGCCTTTAAGAGAGCACCAGAGAAAGCTGAACCCCAATATTAAAGAGGTGGTTCGCCTCGAGGTCCTCAAACATCTGAAAGCCGATATTATGTACCCAATTTCAGATTCCCAATGGGTTAGCCCTGTCCAAGTGGCCCCCAAAAAGGGAGGAACCACTATCGTGTTAAATGATAAAAATGAGCTAGTGCCCACGAGGACTGTCACGGGGTGGAGAATGTGTATCGACTACAGGACACTAAACAAAGCAACAAGAAAAGATCACTACCCTCTACCTTTTCTTGATGAAGTCCTCGAATGCCTAGCCCATCAAAAGTTCTTCTATTACCTCGATGGTTATTCTGGGTTCTATCAAATCCCTATACACCCAGAAGACCAAGAAAAAACAACTTTTACTTGTCCCTTTGGAACCTACACTTTCAGAAGAATGCCTTTCGGGCTGTGCAACACACCTGCTACCTTCCAAAGGTGCATGTCTGCTATTTTTGCAGGGTTAACCGAGTCCATAATGGAAGTATTCATGGATGACTTTTTAGTCTACGAAGATTCTTTTCACAACTGCCTACTCAACCTTGGACAAGTCTTAAAAAGATGTGAGGAAACGAACTTTATCATAAATTGGGAAAAATGCCACTTTATGGTAACTGAAGGTGTCATCCTCAGACATAGAGTGAGTGAAAGAGGGATTGAGGTAGACAAGGCAAAAATTGATGTCATCTCAAAACTTTCGCCACCAAATGACGTAAAAGGAGTATGAGCATTCTTGGGTCATGCAGGGTTTTATCGAAGATTCATTAAAGATTTCTCAAAAGTATCGAATCCCATGACCCACTTATTGACCAAGGACACCGAGTTCAATTTTGACCAAGAATGCTTACAAAGCTTCACAACCTTAAAGAACACTCTAGTATCTACGCCCATTCTGAGAGAACCTGACTAGTCACAACTATTCGAAATAATGTGTGACACTAGCGACTATGCTATAGGAGCGGTGTTAGGGCAAAGAATTGACAAAAAACCTTATGTAATATACTATACATCCAAGACACTTGATGAAGCGCAAAAGAACTACACCACTACAGAAAAGGAGTTCTTAGCTGTCATCTATGCATTCAAGAAATTCCGCTCCTACCTGATCGGATCAAAGGTCATAGTCTACACCGACCACTCTGCCATAAGATATCTAATTTAGAAGCAAGACGCGAAACCCAGGCTTATCCGCTGGGTATTGATGCTTTAGGAATTTTATTTGGAAATCAAAGACAAAAGCAGAGCGGACAACGTCGTTGCTGATCATTTCAACTACATTGAAGTCGAGGATGATGATAAAGTACCTATCCGATACTCCCTCCCTGAGGACCAACTTATGAAAATTATCACCAGATTCCCCTAGTATGCCGACATAGTGAACTATCTGGCCACAAGAATCATTCACCCCTCCATCTCTCACCATGACAAAAAGAAATTCCTCCATGATGTTAAGTAATACTTCTGGGACGAACCTTAACTCTTTCGTCTATGTGCAGACGGACTTTTCCGGTGCTGCATACCAGAAGAGGAAATTACTCCTGTCTTAGAACATTGTCATTTCGGCCCCACTGGGGGACACATGAGTTCGAAAAAGACTACTCTGAAAGTTCTACAATCAATTTCTTTTCACCAACAATAGCAAGAGATTCTCATGATTTTGTAAGAACATGCAATAAATGTCAACTTTCTGGCGGTATAACTAAAAGGAATGAAATGCCTCTCACTATGTGGCCAGAAATCGAACTTTTCAATGTTTGGGGAATAGACTACATGGGTCCCTTCCCCTTTTCATATGTATTTTCTTACATACTGGTCATTTTGGATTATGTCTCGAAATGGGTAGAAGCTATACTCAATAGTTTCCAGCAATTCAAAACATGTCATTAAGATGTTTAAAGACATCATTTCCCCCAGATTCAGAGTCCCCCGAACAGTCATATCCGATGCAGGGACCCATTTTTTGGAACGAAGCTTCAAATCCCTCCTAAAGAAATATGGAGTCAATCATAAGGTCGCCACACCTTATCATCTACAAACTAGCAGCCAAGTCAAAGTTTCGAACAAACAACTAAAAGCAATTTTAGAGAAAACTGTCAATAGACATCGTACAGACTGGTCCACAAAGCTTCACGATGCCTTCTAGGCCTACCACACAGCTTATAAAACACTGATTGGAACAACCCCATTCCATCTGGTATATGGAAAATCATGTCATCTTCAAGTTGAACTGGAACATAAGGCCTGATGGGCCATTAAACAACTGATTTTTGATTTTAAAAGCTCTGGAGAAAACAAACAACTCCAGTTGCAAGAACTAGAGGAGCTCATAATGACCGCATACCAAAGTGCTAGGATCTACAAAGAACAAACCAATATGTGGCATGATGGTCATCTCAAAAGAAAAGACATCGCTATTGGAGACAAAGTCCTTCTTTTCAACTACAGACTGAAAATGTTCCCCGGAAAACTTTGTACAAAGTGGTCCGGGCCTTTTACCATAAAGCACATATATCCGACTGGAGCCATCATAATTGTTGACGACAATGGAGGAGAGAGGACAGTCAATGGTCATAGAGTGAAGAAATACTATACTCCAGCTGACCAAATTCCGAGACAAACTATTGAGATCCTAGATCCCACAACATCACCATAACAAAATCAAAACTTCGTCGAGCCAGCAACGTAAAACTCAGGCGCTACTTGGGAGGCAACCCAAGATCTGAGTATCACCATTTTTTTATATTTTTTGCTTCTTTGTTTGATTTAGGTTTATCATTTTTAATCTGAAAAATATAAAATTCACATAAACAACCAAAACAAACATAAAAATATAAAAATCAAAAACCTAAACCATCTTAAATGATTTTGAAACCGTTTGGAGCCAAACAGTCTTAAAACCATTTGGAGCCAAACGATCCTGAGACCGTTTGGAGCCAAACGGTCCTGAGACCGTTTGGAGCCAAACGGTCCTGAAACCGTTTGGAGCCAAAACGGTTTCGAAACCGTTTGGAGCCAAAACAGTCCCGAAACCGTTTGTCGTTTGACTTTGGGAATTTGTAACGACACCCCCAAATCCTATAAATATAAACCCACCCCCTCCCCTTTTCCTTCTTTCGAATCTCGAACTCTCTAAACCCTCACGCGAGCACTGTTTCATTTCCTCCGATTCTCACTCCCGCGCAGCTCGCGACGCCAGTCCATTCCGCCACCATCACCGACATCACCTTGGCTTCTGAGTGTCTTCACAACATCCGCACCATCTCTACCGCCATTCGTTGCCTCGCTATTGTCATCGTCACCTGCAGAAGTAAGGTAGACCAACACCACCGCCATCGTCGGCACCTCCGTCATCATGCCACACTTCGTTTTTACCATCACCGACGCCTACGTCGCCGATGATGTTCTCTTTTATGACCACGCGTGCGTTGTCGTCATCGTTCACCTTTTCCAGTGATCCTGACATTCTACCTTCCTCGTGGTGTCGACCGTTTGGAGCCAAACGGTCTCGCAATCGTTTGAAGCCAAACTGTCTCGAAACTGTTTGGAACCAAATGGTCCCGAAACCGTTTGGCCTTTCAAACCTCTTGAAATTAAAAACATTAACACCTACATAATGCAACCTTCCTCCTTCTAATACACTTGTTATCTATACAAATTCAAAATTTTTTTCTAATACATGATTTTTTCTGATTACTTTCCAGAAATGGCCTCACCAGCAAAACAAGCCACTGGAACCGCCAACGCTCCGTTCTGGACAATGGAGAAACTGCTAGAGGATCGCACCAAGCTCCAGAAAATTGTAGACATCTACAATATGAAAGGACATGTCCCCCCAAAAGTCAATCTGCTCGCGGTCATGCATGAAATTGACCACCTCAACAAGTTTTTATCTGAGGAGCTAGAGCAAGAAGTAGAAGAAATCTCCTCCAATGATGAAGGATCGGAATACAAGCCAAACTCCGAGGATGAATCCCCAACTACAAAGTCCAAGGGGAAAAGGAAGGCCCAACAAGCTTCCAAACAACAACCTACGAAGAAATGGGCAAGGAAGCAGGTCCACCCCACCACTGGTAGGGAACAAACCCTGACCTGATACATCCCATCAACCGCTACCACCACCCCCACTACCATTCCCACTACCACCAATGCTCCTGTCTTCCCCACCATAACCACTACCACACCACCACCAGAAAACCTATTCATCCACACTCTCCCTTCCATAGACAAAACATTAAAGCCAACAAAGTACGTCTGTTCCAGTATACTAAAAAAGTTGGGGATATATGATAGAATCTTCATCCTGCTTGATAACATAAATATCTCAAGACTGTGTTTTATCCCTGAGATCTCATACATTGAGTCCACAATAGAATTCTTTACACATCTCAACAAAGAATATGTGGACATTATGGATAGAGCAAGGGATGGGGGTGACCGCAGGCTGGTCACCAAACCTTTTGGTAACAATGTTGTTGGTGCACTCCCACTAGAGGCTTGCAACAAGTGCAATCCATGAGGTCGGGAGGCACGGGAGAGATGGGATCTTTGCTTTCGATATTTGTATGGTCCCAAATCGTGTCTATCACTAAAAATAAAACAATTCGCCCACAAGCGTACGAGGTACTGTTGTAGTATAGATCAAAGGCAAGATACGGGGTCGAACCATGGAGATAGAGGGGGCACTAGAGTTAGAAGGTGTGAGCTACGTTCCTATTGCGGAGAGTAAGGTTTTTAGGGTTTTAAGGTTGATTGGTTGATTACACTAATGAGCAAGTAAGAGATGCGAGAAGTAAACTAAATTATGGAAGAGCAAGCAAATTAGTAAACTAAGCTATCAAACTAACTAAGCAAGAGCAAGGAGGGCTACACTACTCTAGCAAGGCAAGAAGCAATTAAGAACTAAACTAACCACTAGCAAGAGCAAGAGCAAGAGCCTAAGTTAACACTGAAGAGTAAAACTAAGCAATTGACTAAGTTAGACTAAAGCAATTGAACTAAGCTAGCATTAGCGAGCAAACTAAGCGATTAGGGTTTTAAGCAAGGTGATTAAGGTGGGTGGGATATTTGGGTAATGTCACTTTGATTTTAGTTGGGGGAGTTCATTAAACATGCATGGTGCTCAATTCATATCTAGATTACCAAACCAAACAACAAGGGCAATGCCATTAGAACATACCCTATACTACTAGTAGAAGACTAGGGTTAGGTGTAGTTCTAGTGAGATTGGCCAAATCTAGGTTTCTAGGGTAGGTGATAGTGGAAAATTGAGGGTTGAGGGTAGAGATGGGAGTGGAGATGAAGGGGTTTAACCTCATGCCACTAGCCACTCTAGCCTTTAGAAGGCCCTAGGCAATTGCATCACTCTCACTTACACTAGCCACTTAAATCTCACACTCATTTGTAGGGGGAGGGATGTGTATGTAGGAACAAAGGGGGCTAGCTAGGGATCCACTAACTGGACCTAGGAGCCATTCCTAAGGTTGCCACATACACCCCAATTCCTCCTGGAAATGAAGTGTCATCAAAAACCTCAAAACAAGCAATTCATACAAGAAGCACAAACCACATGCAATAAGATAGGAAAAGAGATGGAAGCAAGAAGTAATCATCATAAATATGAATCAAGTTCATTACAAGAATTTATTCCCCAACATGGTATCAAAGTAACATTTTAATCCCAAACAACCCACCACAAGGGGGCTTAGCTATACATGATCATGAAAACAGGAAAAGAAAGGGGTAGAAGAGGAAGAAACTCCATGAAGCTTGATGAAGTGGCCTTCTTCTTCACCTCCAAGCAGCTGTAGACGTCCTCCCTCCTCCAATGGTGTAGGGGTGCATGAAAATGGTGGAATGGATGGATAGAAACCTAGAGAAACTAGGTTTCTATGGTGGAAATGAGTGGAAAGTGGGTGGAAATGGGATTAGATGCAAGGGAGTAGGTGGATGGGAGTAACAGAGGTAGGGGAGCAGCTAGGTTGCGGCTGGGGCGTGCTCTCTCCCGAGCCTTAGAAGCAACTAGTGCTTATATAGGAGCTAGGGCTAAGTGGAGGCAAAAAAGGAAAAACAGTGGAAAGTTATATAGGGTAGGTGATCACCACGGTCGTGGTGGGTATACCACGGTTGTGGTGAGGGTAGTGGGGGACGACCGTGGGGTGGTGAACACAGTCGTGGGGTGAAGGAAGTGGTGAGATGGTGGTGGCCACAGCCGTGGTGGAATGCCACGGTCGTGGTGGGTAGCATGCACCACGGCCGTGTTGGGTAACACGGCCGTTTTGGAGAGGTTGGAGCTGACCGTGGGGAAGGGCCACGGTCGTCTTGATCAGCATCGACCACGGTCGTGGTCAGTGAGGCCAATTCCCTATTGCAACCTGACTTCTTGCTAATTAATTCCCACGACTGTGGTAGGGTTCCACAGCCGTGTTGTCTTCAGTGGCCACGGTCGTGGGTGATCTATGGATTTCCCTGTTGCAACCTGTTGGTTTGGCACAAAAAAGCCACGACCGTGGCATTGTGGCCACGGCCGTGGTGAGGTTCGACTTCTTGATTTCTCTTCTAACTTTTTCATTTTTAGATGTCTTTGCTCGGGGGTGATTCTTGTCCACTGGAGGTAGGTTGAGAGAGACTTTGTGGACTTCTTTGGGTCCCTCCTTCTCTCTCTTCCATCTAAGCATGGTCCAAGTACCTGAAAAACAGTGCAAAGAACATCCATAAGCAGATTTGCAATGATAATCATATTGGGGAGAATAACATGTAATTCTAATGCATTTGAATGTGATAAAGGTACACAATGACATGAGATACAACCCTAGAATAGGGTTGGATCACCACCCCAAACTTGAAACATACTTGTCCTCAAGTATGCTCCAACTCAATCTGTTTTCCATTTTCCACAATCAAAGGATATGACAAATACAATATGATGGGCGACAAATGCTAAATGGGATCAAAGGTGACTAGGTACATGCAAATCACTTCCCTCCTCTTCTACTTTCACAAACCAACCATGAAGAGAGCACATAGAACATGAACTTCGCATATAATGCATGGATTGCACAAGTCATCAATATCTCATTCATAAGGTTCCGAGTAGACCGTTTCATGATGATGTTAATCGCCGATGACTAGGAGTGTTGTTTCACCTTCATGCGTTCAACCTTATGCTTCGAGTTATGCCAAATGACCCACATGGCTGCGGAAAGGGATAAAGTGAGCTAGGTTTAATGTTTCCTAGATCCATAGGTATGAAAGAAGAAGAAAGGGTTGAGGTAAGATTTGGAGTGCTTTTACACACTCATCTTTTCTTTATTTGAATGCTCTTAAACAGGAGCATCCTTTTATTTTATTTTGTTTTTCTTTTTCTTTTCTTTTTCTTGCCCTTGGTGTAGATAGGGCATATGGTGGATAGAGTGAAGCGGGGAGATAAAGATGTGGTCACCCCAAACTTTTGGAGGTGGCCACAACTAATATGTGCACTTTGGCATCTTTTCATGAGGCAATGAGGTATGAAGATGATGAAAGAGTGGTCGAGTCAAAGAGGGGTCACTTGGCATAATCTTCCACATAAGGTCTCCTGCATGAAAACTAGTCCAACACTTCACCATAGATATCACATCACATGAATGAACCAAAAGAAATCCATATATCAATCAAGTAACTCCACAAACATTAAACATTCTATGCTTGCTCGGATCATAATTCAATCAAACCAACACATTCCCAAGGGAGGTGATGAGCATGTAAGAAGTCACTCGTTGATACCACATAGCACTTCATCATAGCATATCATCTTGTATTTGTCAAAGATAAGCAATTTCATTCAATATGGTAAAGATTGAGTCAAAACACGCTTTTTGGACAAGAAACATCAAATCTGGGCAAAATTGGCCAAAAAGGTGTCAAATTGCACTAAATCACATTCAAACACAATTTTAGGTAGAAAGCAAGTAAATCCTAGATAAAACTTGCAAAATTTAGCAGAAAACTACATGAGGTGCAATGCATGGCTGAAAAAGCAAAAATTTTGAAAAATTACTCAAAACTGCAGAAATCAACTACATGCCATGTAAAGATGCAAAAATAGTAAAACTAACTAGATGGCAGAGGTGATATCAAAATGACAAAAAGAGAGAAAGAGCGGTGCATACCACCGTACCCACCCCAAACTTTAGAATCATGTTGTCCTCAGCATGAAACTATAGTTTAGGGGAGATAGGGGAAGAATCAAGGCTGCGGTGGGTGGTCTGACATCTGCGGAGGATCTGGAGGAGGAGCTGAGCTTGACAGAGGATGTTGGTAATAGTGCCCCCAGTAGTCATCCTGGGGTGGAGGATACGCCTGTGGATGTCCAGCTATGCCACCCCAAAAGTCTGCACCCCATTCGGGGTTTCGTGCTGCTTGGGCATGTTGGTATTGGTACAAGTGGTTGATCTGATAGTGCATATGCTGTTGATCTTGCCACATGTACTGCTGGACAAGCTGCATGTCGCCTTGAGTCTTCTGAATACTCTCAAGGTGCGCCTGGATGGTAGCCATGTCATAGGCATTCCCTGAGGGCGGCTGCAGCTGGGATGTCCCCTCATCCCTCCTTCTAATTCTTCAGGGCTTCCGTTCTTCTTCTGCTTCATGCTCCTGCCCTTGTACATTAGATTCAGTGATCTCTTCATGTACGGTAGTGGCTCCCCTTATATACGTCTCTCGTGGGTGTTCTTGCTGCCATTTGAAAAGTTTTTCTTTCAAATTGAAATTAATTCCCAACGCGGAAAGAAGAGGCACCGCGTGGTATGGCAACTCGAGCTCGAAGTCCGGCACACTAGTAGTAAGATAGATCATCTTCTTTTCCTTTATCTTTATAGTGTGTGAGCGCACCAAGTAGTTGATGTCCACAAACTCTACCTCATGTGCGTCCTGTAACCCCGAGAGATCGTATCCCAGCGCTAGTGCAATCGAAGTCACAAACCCACCCATGACAAAGGGTTTTGTGCTCTTGTAGGGTATGGACTTCATATGATCAATCAATAGAACACCAAGGTCGAGGTGCTTCTTGAGGTACATTGATATCACGAAAAACATATCTTTTTGTGAGATGGAGCCTTGATTATCATACCTCCCTATAATTGTGTTTTCCACGACCTTTTGCACATAGCGCATCATTGGATTGCTTATGACGGCTGTCTTTGATCTTCCTGCATCGTACACGCCGCTGCATGTGATTGTCTCCCATAAATAGGCATAATCCAATTCTTTCACCTTCTCTAGCAAGTCGTCATCCATCTTGACGGCCTCTTCAGGACTTGCAGCAAATATCCCATTTAGCTCAGTGGAAGTGAGGGTGTGCACATTGCCCATTATGGCAAATTTGATTGCGTCACAGCCCCTCACATTAGTCCTTTCGAGAGTAGTGAAGAATTCTTGGGTCAAGGTGACATAGGTTGGCTGCGGTGTGAAAAGGATATCCCACAACCCTATTCTCTTTAAGTTCCTTTCCACTGCCTCCTTGATCCCTAGATCCTCGATCACTTTCTGAGACCCATACTTGGTGGCGACGACTCGCCTCGTCATGCACTCGGGGTAGATAAGATCAACCTTCTTTTTCCTGTGCCCTCTACCATAGGACACCCCCGCCGGTGCTTTACCCAGGGTCTTTTCTCTATCTGCCTCCAAAAATGTCATAACATCTTCTCCTTCCGGCTCCAACTCCACCTCTTCCTCCTCGCTATCTTGTTCTTCCTAAATCACATAGGATTGCGACCCCGAACTGGTGTCAAAATTGTACCAGTGGGCCGTCTGCTCCTCGTCTTGCTGCAATTGTCGGGAGGGTTGCGTCTGCACACCACGCCTCGCTGTCACCTGAGACGTCGAGTGGCGGGGTGGTGTGGGCTTTGGAGGCAACCTGGATGATGACGGCACCGCTTTAGATTTTGGATTTCTTCTTGCGGCCGCCGGCTCGATTTCATCTATGAGGTTGTCCATGTCGACCCCCATGGACTCCTTCTCTTCTTCGTCCTCCCCCTCATAGGTGGCGTCTATGATGAGGTGGCTATCGGATGAGCGGGAGTGTGATCCACTCACCGATTGCGACCGGCGGAGGGAGTGGTGGGCGGAAGCGGTAGGTGATGGGGTGTGGGATGGAACAGACACATCGGAGGAGGCATTTTTAGAACGTCGTTTCCCCCAGTGAGGATGTTCGTCCCCTTTGTGATAGCCTTCCCAATCTTCTTCATTTCGGAAATGGAGGTGAAAGTGGTGTAGGATGGAGATTTTCAGATTTGGTGGAGAAGGTGGTGTGGATGTGGTTTTATGGGTGGAATGGAAGGATAGTGATGTACGGATGGTGGTTATATGATTAGTGGTGGATTTGGGCAAGAATGGAGGGGTTTTTGTGGAGGTTTTGTGTAGGGGAGTTGCTGGGCGGAATGGAGATGGAAAAGGAGATTGAGATGCAATTGGGAGAGATTGGACGGTGGGAATGGGAGAGGGAAGGTTGGGGATCGATTTGGGATGGATTGGGGATCAAAAGGGGGTGGATTGTGGTGGATTTGGTGGTGAATGGGGGAGCACATAACTGTTTTCCGCCGCTGACGTGTATTTTACTACGCGCTTAAACGCAAGTATACGCGTCGAGTAATATAGGCCTTGTGAGGCCCGAGTCGAACTCAGGGATACGTGAATTATTGGAGACTTCTACTAACTAATCGCAATCAGCTAGACCGATTAACAAAGTAAGGTTGTGTTGTTCAAATTAAAAGAAAATAAAAATCAAACAAAGAAAACAATCGATTAAAGGGTAATTTAATCAATTAAAAGGATATCTTTAGGATGGCGGTTTCACCACGGGTCAACATTGTATTAGATTTCATGTAATTCCTCACACTTCTCTCTCTATCCGGGTAGTGGCCTGAAATGAGAATTACCCACTGTCGTGGTGTAATCCACTACTTAGATTTAGGTTGATTCCATCATCATAGTAATCATTCCCCTAAACTAAGCGCATTAAGATCGATCCCTCAGTTCCCACCATTAATTTTACAACTCCTTTGTCAAGGGTTTTATTAATTAATGTAGAATTCGTCTCTTTTCAACCGTTAATCCTTCTGTCGAAGTGATTAAGGGCATTAATTTATTATTATGGTGATCAAACATAACAATAGCAATAGAGAAAACGAATTTATACCACGGATATGAGAGAAAAATATGAATTATCAATCTAAAATCATCATACAATGTATCCCCTGGCTACTCCCGATCCTAAAGATTGAGGGTTTTAGCCTCTCATGTTCATCTTACACGAATACATGGTAGAAATTGGGGAATTCATAAGAAAAACGTGAAATAGATGGGAAAAACCCCTGAACGGAGAAGAACCGGTGGATCCTTGGCGTAGAACACAAACTTTCCCTGCCTGTCGGTGGTGGAAATTGTCTTCGGCAGCGTCCGAATCAACCGGGATGAGCTTCTCGGCCTCCGTTCTCCTTTCTCTCCTCCTCGGCACTCGTGCAATCCAAAAATGAGATGATGATCACGTCTGGGCGGCCGTCATTAGGTATAAGTCCCTAATTAGGTCGTCAAATAACAACAGCCGTCCGATCGAAATCAAAACAAATCCAACGCACATCTGCCGGCGTCGATACCATCGACGCGGGTCGATGGTATCGACCCAGCGGATTAGCGGCAGCTTTCCTTTCTTTTATTCTGGGCGCCTGTGGTGATCTCGATACCATCGACTTGGGTGTCGATGGTATCGACTCCTTTAGCGTCGGTTGTTGTCATTTAGCGACGTTGTAGCTCTCCTTGTGTCGATGGCATCGACTTGCGTCGATGGTATCGACTTCATCCTCACCAGCAGCCTGGAGACATCTCGATGCCATCGACATGGGTGTCGATGGTATCGACTCTGTATTGCTCTTCTCGGCTGACAACCTGTGGCTTGGTCGATGGTATCGACATCCGTCGATGGTATCGACGGATGCATATACTTGTTCTTCCTGAAATTGCACAACAAGACCAAGTAAATCCACACGATTTATGATAAGATGATCAATAATGCTTAAAATAGTGAAACAAAGGGGAGTTGATATAAAATGATGGCAAAGACCAAATAAAGTGAATTATGCAATAATATCCATGAAAATGAGTAATTAAGGCACAAAACACATATGAAATCGGTCTATAAATGCGACTCAAAATCATCGCATCAAACTCCCCTAAGCTTAAACATTGCTCGCCCTCGAGCAACTAATCCTTAGAATAGAATTGCAGATGTCAACTAACAATCAACACATCACCCCACATCCCACATGACTCCCACTGAACGTTCTCAAACCGGCCTACCCTAATCACAGAACAGTAATTACCCTATAGGCGACAATAACCATCAATAAAAGAAATTATCCTTCAAACCGATGAACACTATCACATAGGGCAGTTAACATAATAAAGTTCGCCGATTCAGCCATGGTGCATCTTGTGATCACCTAAACTACGTTGCTCGCCCTAACTACCATCTACATGGAAGCCGTCCTCCTTATACACATGAGTGAGGAGAATATCACGGTGGACTACCAATCCGAGCAACGGGTGGATGGAATGGGTGGTTAATGGGAGAATTTGGAAGTATTACATAGTTTCAAAATGCATATAACAAAATGCCCTAAATGATGCAAATGCACATTGAAAATGCCCTAATGCTTAAAATTGGGTGGAATGATGCATGCACTAACCTGCCACCTCAAAAAGAGATAGAATTCTAATTAAGCCACATCATGTACTCAGTTTCCTTGTTATGCAAGTGATATCATGTTCCTTTCTCCCTCTTATTCCATTTCCTTCTAAATTCTTTGTTTTTTCAAATTTTTTTTTTCTTTCAGATTTTTTTTTTCTTTTCCTCTTAGCCCACATATCCATACTTGCTTAGAGATACATGTGTTAGGCTATTTTCTTCATGATTGGAAATCTTTGTACTAATGCGAGGGTATGGAACAATTTAGATCACTTTTCAGGTCAACTGAGATACATGGTGTACTTATGCATGAAAATCATGAAAGTATGAGTGCAACTACATGACATGCACCTAAAGGTAATGTGCATGAATCACTATACATTTTTTTTCGTTTTATGCAAAAGTATGAAAATAACAATGCAAATTCTATCTACATGCTATGCACACAAAAGAAATTGAAACTGCACTTTACTTCCAATTCTTAGGTGGATGATAGAAAATGGGGTGGAATGATCACAAGATTAAGTGACTGAACCTTAGAAGAAAATTATGTGTCCCTCCTTACTGACATGCGTAGTAGTTTAAAGGGTTCTTTCTCTTACATCTGATTAAGGTCTCATTACCATTTGATTAGGTTAGGCTCAAACAACCGTTACTATCCACTTTTCATGAGTCGATGGGGGTGTGAGTATGACATATTGCTTCAAAGTTGACATAATCAATCATTTTCATAGAACAAGTTCCCCAAGGACAACCAAGTAAAGCTATCCAAATGACACAGAAAAATTTTAAATTCCCTTAATTTCCCCATGAAAACAGCAAGATGACAATTTTTGACAATTTTTAAGACATCCACGATTACACTAGATAGATGTGGATCCTAAATAAAAACTTAAAATTGCAAAAACAAATAACAAAGCAGAAACTAAAAACAACTAAAGAAAAGATAAAAGATAGAGCTGTTCCAGCCACCCCCCTAAGCTTGAATCCGACTATGGCCTCATAGTCAAAAACCAACTTAAGGGTGGAACAGTGATACCCTGATCAATCTTGCGGAGGCGGTGGTGGGTATTGTGGTGCCGTAGGATCCCAAGACGGCTACTCCCCCTGGAAGCTTGGATCATATTGGGTCCTCGGCGGAGGCTGTGGATAACCTCCAAAGTAGTCTCGACTCCAGTAGTGGTCGAAGAAGGGCTCCTGCTGCGTCTCTATCCGCTGCAACCGGTTGTGCATTTGTTCTTGGTTGGCGAGGATGAGCCGCTCGTTCTCGAACATAGCCCTTTGATTATCAAGCAACCGGCCCGTTGTCTCATGGATGCCGGTATACAAAGTCATATGCTGGTGCTGCGTCTGCTGGATCGAGAAACCCGGATCGCTGACGGGTCGATACCATCGACATAAGTCGATGGTATCGACGCAGCACCCGGATCGCTGACGTGGCTGTTGCGATCGTCGTCGATGTCTTCATGCGGATCGGTGACATGTCTGTCGATGGTATCGACTTGCTTTTATTGCGACACCTCCGTTTATTGCATTCAACCTGTGATGATGTCGATACCATCGACGAGGCCGTCGATGGTATCGAGTTGACTGAGCAAAATTCGTCTGAATATCTCCAGAGATCTCGATGGTATCGACTGAGGTGTCGATACCATCAACACTTTTATTGCGACCTGCCTGTGACCATGTCGATGCCATCGACGGGGCCGTCGATGGTATCGACGCAGTGCGATTTCTGCTGGTGTCAACCTGAACCCATGTCGATACCATCGACTGATGTGTCGATGGTATCGACCCTGCCTGTTCCTGCACATTTAACAAACGGATCAAGGTATCATTTTTAAACTAAAAAGTAAACAAAATAAAAGCAAACTACACCTAACATTAAACTATCCTAATGTACCAATGGTTGGGTTGCCTCCCAACAAGCGCCCTTCTTTAGCGTCATAGGCTAGACGGTGTGACAATCATCATCTTTTCACCTTGGGAACTGGGCTTAGAGGATCATTCGGTAATTTGAATTCGACTCGATCTCCTCCAATACCCAAGGACAAAGTACCTCTCCCTAAAGCAGTCACAACGTCTGCCGTTGCTTGAAACGGTCTTCCAAGGAGAATTTCACAACTTTGGAGTGGTGGCATATCCATGACGACAAAGTCCACAGGGAATATGAATTTATCCACTTTGACGAGAACATCTTCACATACTCCATAGGGTCTCACTGTAGACCCATCTGCTAATTCAATTGTTGCAGCCAACTTCTTTATCTCTTTTAACCCCAACTTTTGAAATGTAGCCAAAGGCATGAGATTTATACTAGCGCCGGAATCACATTGCGCTTTAGAAACATGTTGACCACCTATTGAACACGGTATGTAAAAACCTCCTGGGTCCTTTCTCTTCTTTGGTGAACTCCCGTGAATCATAGAGCTCACTGTCTCATTCATCCAATAAATTTCATCGTCTTTTATCCGCCTCTTCTTATTGATGATTTCCTTGATAAACCTCCCATAGGCGGGTACTTTCTCGATCATCTCCACTAATGGAATATTGATGTGGAGTTTTCGGAATATCTCCAGAAATTTCTTAAAGTGACGATGCTCTTTCTTTGACTTAGGATTAACCACATTTGAAACATCTGCTGCCTCAACACGCCTATGAGGTGGCACATAAGAGCTTTTCGGGGGTACCTCCCCTAAGCTTGCTTCAATTATTCCCTCAAACGTGGGCTTTGGCGAGACATCATCAATAGTGGCAGCTTGTTGTGGTTCCTCTCTCGCCTCAGATGTCTCCACATGTGCACAAACAACCTGCACCTGCTCATCTTGCCTAGATGGAGATACCATACTCACAACTCTCTCTGATTTCCGGAAGAAATGGTTTCCGCCCGGCAATCTATTGTACGTGCGTGGATATGGTATCGCCGTTGTTGCATTCACATTGAAAGTCATTTTTCTTTCTTCTACAATTTCTTGCACCTGATATTCCTCATTTCTTACCACCAACATGTACTTAACCTGATGATGTGCTTGATCCACGTTCGCATTCTCAGCTGGTTTCTATTGATTGGCGTGCTTGATGGCCGCCACTTCATTTGAAATCTGTGTCACGGTGGTCTCTAATGCCCGCATTTGCGCTCCATGGCTTTGCAGCGTCTGCCCAAACTTGGTTAGAATATCACCTTGAGATTGCAATTGTTTTCCAAACATGGCCATCATCTCTTGGTTTTGCTGGACCATTTGAGTTAGTAATTCAGTGTTCTTATCCTCAGTTCTTTGCTGTGGTTTGGCATCCAAATCCTGCAAAAAATTATTCGGATCCTTCCATGAAAACTTTTTATCCTTTCTCCATGCATAGTCATTGTTTCTATAGCCCTGTTGTTGCATGAACTTCACTTGGGCTTCCTCATCCTCAGATGCATCCTCCTTAGTTAGCACCTTCTTGGCTAGAAGATCTAACTTGGCATTCAGCTCCCTCACTATTCTGGATTCACCAACAGCCTTGACATGTTCCACGGCACCTCTGTCACCCCATGACTGCTTCCTAGCCATGTTTTTCAGTATCTCCCAACATATGGTATCGGTGTTATTCAGAAAAAATCCGGATCCAGCCGAGTCCAGGTTGCTTCTATCATGTTCAGATAGAGCAAAGTAGAAGATTTTCACTTGGGTTTCCTTGTCCAGTCCATGGTGTGGACATCTCCTCAACATGACTTGAAATCGCTCCCAAGTCTCAGAATAGGTTTCACCCGCCTGTTGGGTGAAATTGTGGATCTTCCAGATCATATCATTGGTCTTCTCAGGAGGAAAGAACCTCTCGAAGAAAACCTCCACCATGTGATCCCATGATTCAACAAACTCGTCGTCGAGGTTATGAAGCCACTCTCTTGCTACTCCAGCCAAGGAACTTGGGAACAACTTGAGATACAACGCATCTTGCGGGAACCTGTCGATTTTCACCATATCGCAATTCTCCACGAACTGGCTGATGTGGGCCACAGGATCTTCATTTTTTAATCCGTGAAATGCGTTTGATTTAACCAGGTTAATCAGTGCTGGATCGATCTTGTATGTCGGTATGTTGATCGCCTGCTTCTTTATGGGCCCCTTTGATGCTGAGGAAGAAGACGCCTTGATCTTCTCCCATATTGTCTGTGTTTCAGCCATTTCTTATGCTTGTTCTTGCTCTGATTCAGAATTTATATCACTTTGGTATTCCTGCTCGTAGTAGTCCTCGTCCTCTGGTCCCGTAGATGGAACCTCAGGTGTGCGATTCACGTAGTCTCGACTACGTGTGTGCACCATGCAAAGTACCTGAAATATGGAAATAGGGGTTCAGTACAATGCTTTGAACGAGTTAACACAATTATGGAGAAATAAAGGAATTTTTAAAATTGTTTTAAAATTAATAAAAAAAAAATGTGGCCTAGAATGGCCGCTCTTAGCACTCAAAGTGCCAATAATTCGCCGTATCCCCGGCAACGGCGCCAAAAACTTGACGTGTATTTTACTACGCGCTTAAACGCAAGTATACGCGTCGAGTAATATAGGCCTTGTGAGGCCCGAGTCGAACTCAGGGATACGTGAATTATTGGAGACTTCTACTAACTAATCGCAATCAGCTAGACCGATTAACAAAGTAAGGTTTTGTTGTTCAAATTAAAAGAAAATAAAAATCAAACAAAGAAAACAATCGATTAAAGGGTAATTTAATCAATTAAAATGATATCTTTAGGATGGCGGTTTCACCACGGGTCAACATTGTATTAGATTTCATGTAATTCCTCACACTTCTCTCTCTATCCGGGTAGTGGCCTGAAATGAGAATTACCCACTGTCGTGGTGTAATCCACTACTTAGATTTAGGTTGATTCCATCATCATAGTAATCATTCCCCTAAACTAAGCGCATTAAGATCGATCCCTCAGTTCCCACCATTAATTTTACAACTCCTTTGTCAAGGGTTTTATTAATTAATGTAGAATTCGTCTCTTTTCAACTGTTAATCCTTCTGTCGAAGTGATTAAGGGCATTAATTTATTATTATGGTGATCAAACATAACAATAGAAATAGAGAAAACGAATTTATACCACGGATATGAGAGAAAAATATGAATTATCAATCTAAAATCATCATACAATGTATCCCCGGGCTACTCCCGGTCCTAAAGATTGAGGGTTTTAGCCTCTCATGTTCATCTTACACGAATACATGGTAGAAATTGGGGAATTCATAAGAAAAACGTGAAATAGATGGGAAAAACCCCTGAACGGAGAAGAACCGGTGGATCCTTGGCGTAGAACACAAACTTTCCCCGCCTGTCGGTGGTGGAAATTGTCTTCGGCAGCGTCCAAATCAACCGGGATGAGCTTCTCGGCCTCCGTTCTCCTTTCTCTCCTCCTCGGCACTCGTGCAATCCAAAAATGAGATGATGATCACGTCTGGGCGGCCGTCATTAGGTATAAGTCCCTAATTAGGTCGTCAAATAACAACAGCCGTCCGATCGAAATCAAAACAAATCCAACGCATATCTGCCGGCGTCGATACCATCGACGCGGGTCGATGGTATCGACCCAGCGGATTAGCGGCAGCTTTCCTTTCTTTTATTCTGGGCGCCTGTGGTGATCTCGATACCATCGACTTGGGTGTCGATGGTATCGACTCCTTTAGCGTCGGTTGTTGTCGTTTAGCGACGCTGTAGCTCTCCTTGTGTCGATGGCATCGACTTGTGTCGATGGTATCGACTTCATCCTCACCAGCAGCCTGGAGACATCTCGATGCCATCGACATGGGTGTCGATGGTATCGACTCTGTATTGCTCTTCTCGGCTGACAACCTGTGGCTTGGTCGATGGTATCGACATCCGTCGATGGTATCGACGGATGCATATACTTGTTCTTCCTGAAATTGCACAACAAGACCAAGTAAATCCACACGATTTATGATAAGATGATCAATAATGCTTAAAATAGTGAAACAAAGGGGATTTGATATAAAATGATGGCAAAGACCAAATAAAGTGAATTATGCAATAATATCCATGAAAATGAGTAATTAAGGCACAAAACACATATGAAATCGGTCTATAAATGCGACTCAAAATCATCGCATCAAACTCCCCTAAGCTTAAACATTGTTCGCCCTCGAGCAACTAATCCTTAGAATAGAATTGCAGATGTCAACTAACAATCAACACATCACCCCACATCCCACATGACTCCCACTGAACGTTCTCAAACCGGCCTACCCTAATCACAGAACAGTAATTACCCTATAGGCGACAATAACCATCAATAAAAGAAATTATCCTTCAAACCGATGAACACTATCACATAGGGCAGTTAACATAATAAAGTTCGCCGATTCAGCCATGGTGCATCTTGTGATCACCTAAACTACGTTGCTCGCCCTAACTACCATCTACATGGAAGCCGTCCTCCTTATACACATGAGTGAGGAGAATATCACGGTGGACCACCAATCCGAGCAACGGGTGGATGGAATGGGTGGTTCATGGGAGAATTTGGAAGTATTACACAGTTTCAAAATGCATATAACAAAATGCCCTAAATGATGCAAATGCACATTGAAAATGCCCTAATGCTTAAAATTGGGTGGAATGATGCATGCACTAACCTTCCACCTCAAAAAGAGATAGAAATCTAATTAAGCCACATCATGTACTCAGTTTCCTTGTTATGCAAGTGATATCATGTTCCTTTCTCCCTCTTATTCCATTTCCTTCTAAATTCTTTTTTTTTTCCTTTTTTTTTCAAATTTTTTTTTTTCTTTCAGATTTTTTTTTCTTTTCCTCTTAGCCCACATATCCATACT
Organism: Alisma plantago-aquatica; assembly: GCA_963693085.1. Classification (NCBI taxonomy): domain Eukaryota; kingdom Viridiplantae; phylum Streptophyta; class Magnoliopsida; order Alismatales; family Alismataceae; genus Alisma; species Alisma plantago-aquatica. The sequence goes on along the minus strand of OY856409.1, from coordinate 5,141,139 downwards.
TGCTTAGAGATACATGTGTTAGGCTATTTTCTTCATGATTGGAAATCTTTGTACTAATGCGAGGGTATGGAACAATTTAGATCACTTTTCAGGTCAACTGAGATACATGGTGTACTTATGCATGAAAATCATGAAAGTATGAGTGCAACTACATGACATGCACCTAAAGGTAATGTGCATGAATCACTATACATTTTTTTTCGTTTTATGCAAAAGTATGAAAATAACAATGCAAATTCTATCTACATGCTATGCACACAAAAGAAATTGAAACTGCACTTTACTTCCAATTCTTAGGTGGATGATAGAAAATGGGGTGGAATGATCACAAGATTAAGTGACTGAACCTTAGAAGAAAATTATGTGTCCCTCCTTACTGACATGCGTAGTAGTTTAAAGGGTTCTTTCTCTTACATCTGATTAAGGTCTCATTACCATTTGATTAGGTTAGGCTCAAACAACCGTTACTATCCACTTTTCATGAGTCGATGGGGGTGTGAGTATGACATATTGCTTCAAAGTTGACATAATCAATCATTTTCATAGAACAAGTTCCCCAAGGACAATATCGAAATCTTGGTTGGCCTTGTCTGGGCTGACCTCAACAACAAATTTTAGCCTTTGCCCATTAACAATGAATTCCTTAGCTCCTTCTTTTGCACAAATGATCACTGCCCCGGATGGGTACACCTTCTTGACAAGGTAAGGACCTTCCCATCTAGAACGAAGCTTCCCGGGGAAGAACTTCATCTTTGAATTGTATAGCCATACCCATTTGCCGGGCTCAAACTCTTTCTTCTTTATGATCTTGTCATGTAGAAACTTGGTTCTTTCCTTATAGCTCTTTGACATTTCATATGCCTCATGCCGCATTTCCTCTAGTTCATGCAATTGAAACTTTCTTTTCATTCCGGCTTTCTCTTCATCGAAGTCTGTCATCTTCAAGGCCCACAATGCCTTGTGCTGCATCTCAATCGGCAAATGGCAACTCTTACCGTAGACAAGCTTGAACAGTGTAGTGCCAATCGGGGCTTTGTATGCAGTCATATATGCCCATAAAGCTTCATTGAGGCGAAGTGACCAATCCTTGCAGTCCAGTCACACCGTCTTCTCCAAAATGAGCTTTATCTCCTGATTTGCCAACTCAACTTGACCACTCGTTTGAGGGTGGTAAGGAGTAGCTACACGATGGTTAACTCCATGTCTCTTTAGCAGCCCTTCGAAGGTGCAGTGGATGAAATGACTCCCACCATCGCTAATCATAGCCCTTGGAACACCAAAACGGCTAAAGATGTTGGATTTCACAAAATCACACACCACCTTATGATCATTTCTCCTTGTTGCCACAACCTCAATCCATTTTGATACATAGTCTACGACAACCAAGATGTAGACATACCCGAAAGAAGGAGGGAAAGGACCCATAAAGTCAATCCCCCAAACATCAAACACTTCTACCACAAGAATAGGTGATAGAGGCATCATGTCCCTCTTTGAGATGGTGCCCACTTTTTGGCACTTGAAGCAACCCTTGCAAAAGTCATGAGCATCTTTGAACAATGTCGGCCAGTAGAATCCACATTGAAGAACTTTGGCGGCCGTGCGTTTCCCTCCAAAATGGCCTCCGCACACTCCAGTATGGCACATAGATAAGACTTCTTGCTGCTCGATCTCCAGAATGCACCTTCTAATGAGTTGGTCCAGGAAATACTGAAAGAGGTTAGGGTCATCCCAAATGTAGTTCTTTACCATAGCAAAAAATCTCTTGCTTTCCTCTCTTGTCCACATGCTCGGTATCCTCCCACTGGCTAGGAAATTCACTATGTGCTTGTACCATGGCTTTTGGACAGATGAGACTAAGAGGAGTTGTTCATGTGGCATTGTCTCTTTGATTGGACTTGTCACATCAAAAGGTCCATCAAGGCGGGAGAGATGATCTGCAGCACCATTTTCTATTCCTTTCTTATCCACAATTTCTATGTCAAATTCTTGGAGCAAAAAAATCCATCGGATCAATCTTGGCTTTGAGTCTTTCTTGGACATGAGATACTTGAACGCAGCATGGTCCGTGTAGATTGTCACTTTGTTTTGCAAGAGATACGGCCAGAACTTGTCAAGAGCAAAGATCACCGCAAGCAACTCCTTCTAGGTAGTCGTATAGTTTCTTTGAGCATCGTCTAATGTTTTGCTTGCATAATAGATGACATGAGGAATTCGGCCAATGCGTTGACCCAGCACAGCCCCCACCGCCATATCGGATGCATCTGTCATGATCTCAAACGGCAAAGAGAAGTTTGGGGGTTGCATGATCGGAGCAGAAATAAGCCTCTCTTTCAAATGATTGAAGGCCTCAACACATTTGTCATCAAATTGAAATTTGACATCTTTCTCAAGTAATCGACAAAGTGGCCTTGAGATTTTGCTAAAGTCCTTGATAAAGTGACGGTAGAAACCTGCATGTCCCAAGAAAGATCGAACATGTCTTATGGTGGAAGGAAGGTCGAGTGTAGAAATAAGGCCCACCTTGGCCTTGTCAACTTCAATCCCATCTTTCGAAACTCGGTGTCCCAGAACTATACCCTCAGGTACCATGAAATGGATCTTTTCCCAAGATAGAACTAAGCGAACTTTCACACATCTTTCCAGTACCGCAGCTAGATGTAGCAAGCACTCATCAAAGGTTTTCCCGAAAACTGAAAAATCATCGATGAAAACTTCAAGTGACGAATCAAGCATGTCAACAAAGATTGAGGTTACACATCTCTAGAAAGTGGAATGGGCATTGCACAATCCAAATGGCATTCTCCAATAGGCAAATGTACCACTTGGACAAGTGAATGTCGTCCTTTCCTGGTCCGCTGGATGCACAACAATCTGAAAATATCCTGAGTACCCATCAAGAAAACAGCAGAAGCTTTGTCCAGCCAATCTCTCTAAAATCTGATCAAGAAAAGGGAGTGGGTAGTGATCCTTCTTTGTCTTTTCGTTGAGTTTCCGGTAATCTATGCACATTCTCCACTTCGATTGCTCTCTCACCAGCATAAGCTCACCATCGGCATTTTCTGCAATCGTAATCCCGCCCTTCTTGGGCACAACTTGGATGGGACTCACCCACGTACTGTCAGAAATGGGATAGATGATCCCTGCATCGAGCAACTTAACAACCTCTTGAGTTACAACGTCCTTCAAATTTGGATTTAGCCTTCTTTGCATTTGTCGGGTCGGTCTCGCATCTTCTTCTAAGTATATCTGATGCACACAAATGGAGGGGTCAATCCCTCTCAAGTCAGCAATAAACCATCCAATGGCTTGGATGTTCTTCCTCAAGACTTCCATCAAGGCATCTTCTTGCTCAGGAGAGAGAATGGAGGAAATGATCATTGGGAGGGTGTCATTTGAGCCAAGGAAAGCGTACTTCAATCCTTCAGGAAGTTTCTTCAACTCAAGAGCGGGGGGTGCTTCAAGGGAGTTCTTCAAAGGTGCAGAAATAGAAGGAAGGTCCTCACTTGCAGCCACTAGGGCTAGCTCATCCACTTCACTTTCTTCATCATCGTCATCAGGGAACTCAACAATTAGTTCAAGACCTCTACCTTGAGTGGCAGTCTCAATCCACGTAGGTAGGAACTCCTCAACAATCTCATCTAGGCATTCCACCAAATAACAATCTTCTTCGGTGGCCCCTATCACTTCAGCTGTAGTAGAAGACTTGAAGATGTTCAACCGGATCTTCATGTGCATGAATGTAACATACATGGTCCCTGTCCTCACATGGATCATGACATCAGCTGTGGCTAAGAAAGGTCTCCCCAAGATGATTGGCACCTTTCTAGCTTCCTTTTCCATATCAAGAATGATAAAATCAGCTGGGAAGAAGGCAGAAGTATCCTCATCAAGACGGACCAGCACATCATCCAGACGCCCTCTAGGTGTCTTCACAGATCGGTCGGCCAACTGTAGAGTGCAATGGGCTGGCCTCAACTCCCCCATTTGGAGCTCAGCAAACAGATCATACGGCATCAAGTTTATGCTAGACCCCAAGTCAAGAAGAGCCTGGTCTATGCGATGTGCCCCTATGTAGCATGAGATGATGGGAGCACCGAGGTCTTTTCTTTTCTGGGGGATGGTGTGTTGGAGGATGGAGCTCACTTTCTTAGTGAGCTTGATCTTCTTAGGCGTCCTCCCTGTTGTCTTTCTTTTGAAGGTGCACAATTCTTTAAGGAACTTTGCATAGGACGAAATTTGCTTGACTGCATCTAGAAGAGGTATGTTGATTTTCACTTGCTTGAAGATCTCCAAAATATCATCCACATGCTTCTTTTTCTTTGCAACCGAAGGCTCCTCGAGTGCATCAGGATAAGGAGGGAGTTGGGAACCCAATCGGTCCAAATCAACAGTATCATCCACTGGTGTCACTGGAATCACGGTATCACGGCTCGGTATCACAGTATCACTACTCGGCGTCACGGTATCAACACTGCCTCTTATCACAGTATCATCAATCTGCATCTCAGTATCAACCTGCTCTGCCTCAGTGTCATCTCTGCCAACAACTATACCATGGGGCCTCTCCAAGGTCCTGCCACTCCTCAACGTAGTCACAACCTTCACATGCTGATGTAGGGAGAAGCCCCAAGAGTGCCGGCGGGATGGAGAACTATTGACCAGGCATCAGGTCAACTAGAGTGGCGATGGGGGAGTTGTAGTTCCCCGGCATGAAGTACTCATGAAGCGGGCGATGTGGCGGTGGAACCTCTGGTGGAGGGTCGTTATGTACCATCTCGGCCTCTCGGTGTAGGTTGTGGCGAGCTTGACGCCTTCTTCTTCCAATCTCGGGGTCGTAAACCACCAAGTCGGTGCAAGTCAAACGCGTGCTACGCATGCACATCTATCACATGTGCAAGTCACAAACAAACAACAAGGAGCCAAGTTAGAGAACCAATATGCAAGAGTAACACAAAGAATAAATAATAGCAATGGTGAGGGCAAAAGGAAAGGCTAAGCTACACTATCTAACTAGGTCGAGCGCCTCTCTCCCCGGAAACGGTGCGAGAAAGCTTGGTGCGCTCCCGCTAGAGGCTTGCAACAAGTGCAATCCACGAGGTCGGGAGGCACGGGAGAGATGGGATCTTTGCTTTAGATATTTGTATGGTCCCAAATCGTGTCTATCACTAAAACTAAAACAATTTGCCTGCAAGCGTACGGGGTACTGTTGTAGTATAGATCAAAGGCAAGATGCGGGGTCGAACCACGGAGATAGAGGGGGCACTAGAGTTAGAAGGTGTGAGCTACATTCCTATTGCGGAGAGTAAGGTTTTTAGGGTTTTAAGGTTGATTGGTTGATTACACTAATGATCAAGTAAGAGATGCGAGAAGTAAACTAAATTATGGAAGAGCAAGAAAATTAGTAAACTAAGCTATCAAACTAACTAAGCAAGAGCAATGAGGGCTACACTACTCTATCAAGGCAAGAAGCAATTAAGAACTAAAATAACCACTAGCAAGAGCAAGAGCCTAAGTTAACACTGAAGAGTAAAACTAAGCAATTGACTAAGTTAGACTAAAGCAATTGAACTAAGCTAGCATTAGCGAGCAAACTAAGCGATTAGGGTTTTAAGCAAGGTGATTAAGGTGGGTGGGCCATTTGGGGAATGCCACTTTGATTTTAGTTGGGGGAGTTCATTAAACATGCATGGTGCTCAATTCATATCTAGATTACGAAACCAAACAACAAGGGCAATGCCATTAGAACATACCCTATACTACTAGTAGAAGACTAGGGTTAGGTGTAGTTCTAGTGAGATTGGCCAAATCTAGGTTTCTAGGGTAGGTGATAGTTGACAATTGAGGGTTGAGGGTAGAGATGGGAGTGGAGATGAAGGGGTTTAACCTCATGCCACTAGCCACTCTAACCTTTAGAAAGCCCTAGGCAATTGCATCACTCTCACTTACACTAGCCACTTAAATCTCACACTCATTTGTAGGGGGAGGGATGTGTATGTAGGAACAAAGGGGGCTAGCTAGGGATCCACTAATTGGACCTAGGAGCCATTCCTATGGTTGCCACATACACCCCAATTCCTCCTAGAAATGAAGTGTCATCAAAAACCTCAAAACAAGAAATTCATACAAGAAGCACAAACCACATGCAATAAGATAGGAAAAGAGATGGAAGCAAGAAGTAATCATCATAAATATGAGTCAAGTTCATTACAAGAATTTATTCCCCAACATGGTATCAAAGTAACATTTTAATCCCAAACAGCCCACCATAAGGGGGCTTAGCTATACATGATCATGAAAACAGGAAAAGAAAGGGGTAGAAGAGGAAGAAACTCCATGAAGCTTGATGAAGTGGCCTTCTTCTTCACCTCAAAGAAGCTGCAGACGTCCTCCCTCCTCCAATGGTGCAGGGGTGCATGAAAATGGTGGAATGGATGGATAGAAACCTAGAGAAACTAGGTTTCTATGGTGGAAATGAGTGGAAAGTGGGTGGAAATGGGATTAGATGCAAGGGAGTAGGTGGATGGGAGTAATGGAGGTAGGGGAGCAGCTAGGTTGCGGCTGGGGCGTGCTCTCTCCCGAGCCCTAGAAGCAACTAGTGCTTATATAGGAGCTAGGGCTAAGTGGGGGGCAAAATAGGAAAAATAGTGGAAAGTTATATAGGGTAGGTGATCACCATGGTCATGGTGGGTATACCACGGCCGTGGTGAGGGTAGTGGGGGACGACCGTGGGGTGGTGAACACGGTCGTGGGGTGAAGGAAGTGGTGAGATGGTGGTGGCCATGGTTGTGGTGGAGTGCCATGGTCGTGGTGGGTAGCATGCACCACGACCGTGTTGGGTAACATGGCCGTTTTGGAGGGGTTGGAGCTGACCGTGGGGAGGGGCCACGGGTGTCTTGATCAGCATCGGCCACGGCCGTGGTCAGTGAGGCCAATTCCCTGTTGCAACCTGACTTCTTGCAAATTAATTCCCACGACCGTGGCAGGGTGCCATGGCCGTGTTGTCTTCAGTGGCCACGGTCGTGGCTGGGAGGCCACGGTCGTGGGCGATCTATGGATTTCCCTGTTGCAACCTGTTGGTTTGGCACAAAAAAGCCATGACTGTGGCATTGTGGCCACGGCCGTGGTGAGGTTCGACTTCTTGATTTCTCTTCTAACTTTGTCATTTTCGGATGTCTTTTCTCGGGGGTGATTCTTGGCCACTAGAGGTAGGTTGAGGGAGACTTTGGGTCCCTCCTTCTCTCTCTTCCATCTAAGCATGGTCCAAGTACCTGAAAAACAGTGCAAAGAACATCCATAAGAAGATTTGCAATGATAATCATATTGGGGAGAATAACATGTAATTCTAATGCGTTTGAATGTGATAAAGGTACAAAATGACATGAGATACATCCCTAGAATAGGGTTGGATCAGTTGTCATAACAGAAAATGTATTGAATGAAATCTTCATAGACAACCAGGACTAGCTAAAAAAGGCCAAAGCTGTTAGCACGGAGAGATCCCAATTCAACAGATACAACTTCTAGAAATCCCTAACAGGGACCCCAAATTATGAGGGGAAGACCTGCAAGGCCTCCAATATTCATTCTGGGTTGGTACGCACGCTTCACAAAATTCTCACCGGTGCGCTCTTTCCCAGAACAGAGGGAGGGAATGTTATCACCTCTGATCTTTTTATTCTCTGGTCTGTCCTACATGGGACGCTAGTCAACATTGGACGACACATGATACAAAAGTTTTTAGCATATGCCCTAGGGAAAGAAATCTTCATGGGCGGACACATAAGTTCTATTCTTAAATATCTGAAGATGGAAAGATTACGCCCCATGTGCACACAGATCAAGGGTGACATCCTTACCAACAAGCAAACCTTGAAGAACTCTTACATTATCAAAGAAAAGGATGCACAATTGCACTACATTTTCTTCCCTACAGTAAAATATTCCAAAACTCTGCTACCGCTTCTGGAGCTCGCAGATTATGACAAGGAAAAGCTACTCTTCACTGACGAAGAGCTTACCAAAATCCTAGCTTCAGTCAAAGTACAAGAGAAGAAAACCAAAGCGGGCCAGACAGAACTCAGTATCACTGCCCCGACAACTAGGGTAACAAAAATACCGGTAAAACGACCATCTAAGGCACGTTTACCATTACAACAGTTGTCGAGGATGCCAACATCAAAGCTAAATCCTGAGACAGAACGCCCTCATCTTGAGGAACATATCGGTACCTCCTCATTAGACTCATTTATCATGAGCCTAAATGTTGATCCCACCACACTACCATCCACCACCATCCCACCTTTCTCCACAACAATCCTAAAAACAATTCCTTTCCCCACATCCACACCTCCACCCACATCTTCCACCTCAACCTTTTTCTCTTCAGGCATCCCATTCTCCACTCCAACACCCACCTTCACCTCCTCCGCCCCCATCTCCACCCTTTTCCCCTCAACATTCTCAGTCCCACCATTCTCACCAGGAATGGCACCATATTTTTCATCCGCCACCACCCCGACACCGCTGGTGACTCCATCTACAGTCACCATGCAGTTTATGTGACCGTCAATAGTGTCTCTTTTGCAAGGCACTACCACCTTTCCACCCCGACCCCAACCATCCCACCCTTCCACATATGGGGTCCCTTTTACAAACGTCGGTGAGGAATTCAGACGTCAATTTGACGCTATCCGAAACCTCCTCACCAACCCTTCTAATATATTACAATCTATTTTTTCTTGTATGCAGGGTCTAACTACACAGGTCGCCAAGATTGACGAGCGAAACCGTGCCTTGCCAGGCATCATCTCCAGCATCCACCAACAGAAGGAAGCAGCGGCCATGAAAGTCAAACACATCGACGACCGCCTGCAACAACTGCCACAGTTGGTTCTTGGGGTGAAAAGCCAGTAAAGCGATCTGGCCAAGCAAGTTGACAGGATTTCTGTGCAAAATCAACCATTGTCAGACACCTTGCGTGAGCTTAAGCAACAAAAAACTGCTTTAAGCATGCGCTTGGATGACATCAACACCACCCTCACACAACTCAATAAGAACCAAGAGGAGTCATACAAAAATGAAATCAACCAATTAAGAGCTCAAGTGACGGACCTCTCTACATGACTCCTCTCTGTTGAGGCTCGTTATTCAGATCTCAATGAAACCCACGATGCACTGCTTGAAACACATGAGCATGTGGAAGTGGCTTTCGACGAACTACAAGCACTCCACCGGCAGTGCAAGAAGCCTCCACCAAAGAAGACCACAGATAAGGCGGCAGACGAAGAAGATGATGAAGAAGAAGATGAAGATGACGATTCTGACTCCTCGGCTGACTCCAACAATAGCACCTCCTCAGACGATACATCTGATGACCCAGACAATGCTGGGGAGGGCCCTAGCTGAGGAGCTACACTAAAGCAACCGAAAGATCACCAAGAAAGTGATAAAGATCCCAAATCCCCTACTCACAATCACAACGTTAACATGTCATATGGGGATCATTTTCTTGACTATTTTGCATTGGGACCTCTGGGGGAAACTGTCAAAGAAGCAACTTTTACTGAGTTCCAACAATGTTTATTCGGAACCAACACGAGTCAACCACAACCACAACACACCGCCCCAGAGCAATCTTCACCCCTTCCCCCAGAACAGGAAGAATTAGAAAGAGTCAGTTTAGATACAGATGAAGATCTTGACTCTGCTTCTGATTCAGAGAAAGACAAAGATCTGCAGCACTACATAGAAGATTTGGAGCAGACTTCTTCCCACCCTCCGCAAGAGTTTCCCCCGCCGCCACCTCTACCTCACAAGATGCACGATTTAGACATGGCAGCCATCTCTACCCTAGACTCTCAAGAAATCTTCATCCTAAACACTATCGTAGATGATGCCAAAGAAGAGGGAGATATTATATACCAAAATACAAAGACTCAACGCAAGTTGACACGTGAAGACTTTTGCACCATCCTTCAACCACAGTCAGCGGTGAAGATGGCAATCTTCCGTGTCCTCCTTGCCAATTCTATCGAAATCTACATAAGCTCTAAACGGAAGCAACTAGTACTTAACGCTTCACCTGCTCTGGCCATGAGTCTATTATATAAAGATTTACAAAACAAATCTATCGAGCAGTTGCAGAGGGGGATTTCCAGAAATACATGCTATATTACCATACCCTTTCAAGTTTCGAGCCACTGGTTGCTAATGATCGTGGACACCGCGGCTCGAGACGCCAAGGTGTACAATTTTTGCGCCAATGAACTAAAGGCTGGTATAATTAATTTTGCTGGTATTGAATCTAGGGAGGCCAGATGCATCCCTTTCCGGCTTCTATAACTAATCTGGGTTGCATGCCCATCCCTTTGAAATGGTTGGAACCAACCCTGGTTCCAAATCATAAACCCACAAGTCTAAACACAAGAAGGATCTAGGGATTGTGATTTCTACACTATACGCCACATCCAAGTGCTCAATCAACAAATCCCTTTCAATGAGCTGGCCACAAAGGATTTTCATTCTCTACGAGGACGTTATGCCATGGAGCTAATATGCTACAAAAGGTTCTTCAAGGACCCAACTATGGCACCTGATGACATCCCTCACTACCTCTATTCGGCCATCCAATGTCCTCAAAAACATCCATTCCGGCAAACAATAAAGGAGTTGGAGAAACAACAACCCGCCAAGGTCCCCGAGAAGAAACAATGGGACCCTTACTCTTTTGATCTGGCGGAGGATAAAGTGGACATCGAATTGCTCACAGGGGCTACCATCAACAAACCATCTTCACAAAAGGTGCCCCTATCTGCCATTGAACCGACATTCCCTAATTTTGACCTCACAGCCTGTAAAAGTCTTTTCGACAATGAACTTCGACTCATCATGTCTAGGCTTTACGCCGAGAAAGATGATCTTGTTTTTCTAGATGGATATATTCTGGTTATGGCAGATGCACTACAAGAAACTGTACAGTTCAAAGGGTCTCTATCTGTGAGTGTGATGGCCGCCTATCAATATCTCCTCGGACGGAATCACCCTACGATCTATATGGCATCAGCATATATGAAGGATGATCTCCTAAAGATAAAGAACTTCGGAACAACTGAGGCACTCATTTCTTTCCTCCAACATACGACTCTAAAATTTATCATGCTTCCTTTCCTTCATTCAGAGCACTGGATGTTACTGGAAACAAATCTTCATGACGGAACAACAATCATATATAACAATTCCGACAGCCAGTACAATCCAGATTAGCAACAGTATGCTACAACACCATGAACGCCCACGGAGGAGGTGGTGAAGGAGTTTACTGACCAACTACATGAACTTCTCAACAAGCACACACAAGCATACAGTAAAGAACACTTTCATCAGCCTGCCTTCAGCCACAGATGTCCCCAACAGCTCCAAGAGTCAAACGACTGCGGCTTCCACGTCCTCTACTGGATGTACACTGTCATCGTCCTTGGAAGACTAGTAGAGGACATGACAAACGTGGATTATCATGCTCTACCTGGAAAGTTCACAACTAATCTTCTCCGAATTCCTTGAGCTAACAAAGGACTAACAGAAGCCTAACGCCCTTATCCATATACTTCTCAACCTACCACTTTGACACTTTGAGGACAGAGTGAGTGATAAGTTAGGGGGGGAGTACACTGGACAAGGGTGAGGTATCATTTTTAAAACCCTTCCCTCTCTAGCTTCCCTTTCAATTATGTATAAAATCTTTAGCCTTCTTTGCACATTTAGATTTTGTTTTAAGTAATTCCCCTGTTAAAATAAATCTTGCACATAAGAATAACATCCCTCTTAGAAAAACTCATCTCCAGTGAAATTTAGAATCCAGTCAATCCCTCTTAGGCATGTAATGGAGAATTAATAATTTACCTTCACACTAGATTTTCATGCCTTTGCTTCAATTCTACATCTGACTCTCTACAGGTCAACTTTAGGGCCGAAACAAGCCAAACTCTCTCAAGGACGGGAGGGATATCAGGTGACATCCAAATCAAGAAACCTAGCAAGTGGACCACCAAGTAGAAACCAAATAAGTGCATGTTGAGAAACACTAAGAACAACTTTCTTCTCTTCAATTAAAGAGGCTTGGCCGCCCAATCAAAACCCCTAAAATCTCGAATCCTATGCCTATGAGTTTATGAATAAAAGCAAGAGTGTTGAATAAAAATATGAGAGTTGTGCCACACATAAGGATCTATATGAAGAGCCAATAAAGGTCTCTCCCGGTCGGTATATTCCACTTCCCTCACAAAGGCAGATGTGTCGTGCCCGGTAGTGAGACCCTAGGGTATCCAAATATATGAAAAGGCTAATAACAGATCCAGCTGGCCGGTACATTCAGCTGCCCTCTCAAAGGCAGATGTATCGTGCCCGGTAGTGAGATCCTAAATGCATAGACAAACCCTCCCCCACTTGAAGGGGGAATTACACAACAACCTTTATCCAACCTTCATACCCACTCTAGCTTCCAACATGATTTTCAGAGAAGTATAAAATTGATTAGAGTCGACGACATGCACAGAATAAAACTAAAAGGTGGTCCCAATGTGAGCTATGTGATATGGAAGAAACCTGAGATCCAAGAAACTCTCAACACCTGAAAGAGTTAGGGCAAGCAAAAGCTCTGATACGACCTTAGGAGATCTCTGGTTTAGAATTGAAGCAAGAGTATGGAAATCTTAACTAAATAAAATCGCCTCGCCACAACGTGCCTTAGCTCTATCTAGCTTGAGGACAAGCTAGACTCTAAGTTGGGGGGGTGATAACCTCCCATTTTGCGATGTTATCTTATTGTTTTTTTTCTCAATTTTCCATACTCTTTCTTAGATAAATTAGATAAAATCTTTAACTATCCACTTTATTGCAAATATACCATTAAAATAACTTTTCATTTTATTTCTTACAGAAAAGCACAAAAAATTACAAAAGCACCAAACAGTCCCAAGACCGAATGGACACCAAACGGTCCCAATACCGAATGGACACCAAACGGTCCCAAGACCGGATGAAGCCAAACGATCCCAATACCGAATGGAGATCAACCGGTCCCAAGACCGCATAAAGTTACATGGTCCCAAGACCAAATAAAGGCAAACAGTTTCAAGACCATAAGGACTCAAACAGTTTCCAAACCGGGAGAGTCCAAATGGTTTCGAAACTAAGAGAGTCCAAACGGTCTCAAAACCTAAACGGTTTTCAAGACCGTTTGGGCCCAAAACTGCCCAAATCATTTGGACTTCACTCAAAGCCTATAAATAAGACCCCAAGGGTCCTCACAAAGTATCAAGTTTTCAGACGTCCAAAGACTGCCTCTGCTGTTCCAGAGTTGTTCTGTCCTTCATTCACTTCCCTGAGGCTGCCGGTCTGAGATCCACACTCCATCCAGAAGCTACTTTCTCTCTCATTGCCAAAGAAGGTGGGAAGAGGAGGATTCATCATCAAGCAACCAACAAAGTGTGAAGATCGTTGCTCTCTCTCGTCAATGGGTCGACCTTCCTCCCTCCTTCGTGGAGATGACGTTCTCTCTCTCTCTTCTCGCCTCCTTTGTCCTTGCCATGAGCGAGTAGTCTTATACACTAGGGTGCGGGGAGTAGCCCCACTACCCATGTTTTCATTTCATACAATGTAATCCATAAGTTTGCAATATAGATATACTTTCTTTTCAGTTCAACATAATCGTTTAATGAATGCTTATTGCTTGATCACCAACTTGTGTTACCTTTTATCTTTTAGTATGAATTGTCTACATTTGTACTATTAGATTCAAATCTTGATTGAATGTTGGTTCTTGATGCATGTAGTCGCCATGCATCTGTTTCGGTATCTAGGAGTGTCTTTCAAGAAGTGGAGTAAACTCACTTCTATCGTCGTACTTTCATACTATGAAATGGAATCAGTTGACGTATGAAAGTACAACCTTGATAGGTCGAGGAACACACTTTGTGAAGAGAATGCTGCAAAGCAAGTGACCATTTATTTGGGGATGGCTGGCATTGCAACATTCCCACACTTCTCGTAGTTAGTTCTCTGAAAGGAACCTAAATCTACAAAGATACTAACTGGTTAGACTCTTATTGCATGTTATATTTTTATGTTGCATGTTTTGATCCATGCGTAGTGGTGGTAAAAACCGATCACATCCTAGTGGTTTCTTAACATTGTTTACAACCTTACATTTACTTTCTTGCTTTTGTTTTACTTGCACTTAGTTTAATCAATCAAATCAACTCTTTGATCTAATTACCAACTGTTAAGGAGCTAAATGAAATTCTAACATTTTCTATCTTGTTGATCCTAACAAGATCGTTGTCATGTAGATTTGACCCTTAACTATACTACGATAAGGCTTCCACATATCCTAGCATACGTGGGTGGAGTTTTAATCTAGTATAAGCAAGGCTAAACCTAAAGATTCACTATCTTTAGGATTTTTAGTGGTGCACGCAATTCCACGCGAGTGGAAGTTCCATCAAATTTCTTTTTCATGAAAGACTTAACATTCCTCTCATTAGTATTGTGACATATCTACAGAAAAACTCATAAGGCAGTTGCTCACAAATACAATGAATTTCTTTTATGCATATGAAGCATGAATATGTGCATATTGGCTATCAGAACCACCCAATCGATGAAGATATCATAGATGGACAAAATATCATCACTATGAAGTAAATCCTGGAGGAGACATATGAGAACCATGAGTCTTTTTTTTTAGATCATCCAATTATTGATTTAACTGATAATGAATATTGGATTTCCAGGATATCTTTATGATATGCTCCACTGTCAAATTGTATTTTCTCGGGCATGAGTTGAGATTGTTGATTAGACTTCTTATTGTGCTTGAATCCCTGATTATTATATAGGATTTGGAAAAATGCTTGATTTGGATATGCCGGGCTTGTATAAGGAGTACCCTCACATTTGACTTCTGAACTCACTTCTAGTTTTATCACGGATGTGTTGGTAGGCACCTTTGGTGACTAACTATCAGCATATGATATTATATATATGCTACTACCGTCTATATGTGATTGCAGAGATGTTATTCAATATATCTTGAATGGTTATAAAACAAGCTCTATGGCTCTTTTTCGTCTTATTTGTTTTTTTTTTTTTTGAATATATTTATTTATAAATCTGCCGAGCTAGGCATGTCTACGTGTTAACTCCTATCTGGTACACATGTTTATAAACCCTTCTCAGATTGGGCCAGTGCTTTAATACCTTCGGTCGAAAAAGAAGACTTGCTGCATTGGCGTGAGTCAGGTGTACATGTTTTGCATCCATATTCTTCAAGTTACATTATCTACAAGTAGCTCGCAGATTTCCTTCAAACTTAAATATCACTTTCTTATGAGATTGTTTAACGTAAAGTAAAAACTACATCCCATCTTTCCTTTATAGGAAATATAAGGGATTACCAACTGCAGTCGAATTGGGTATAGTTTATTTTCCTGTTTCTTTACTTGTGTCACACTCTAATTTTCACTAAAAAGTTATCTTTCCTCCACCCAATCCGTTAGACCATTACATATGGTTTGTAGCGGTATAATTATGAAGAATCCAATCAGCAAGAAACATACTTCATTATGCCGGTCTTAGATGAATATAATAAAGATCAATGGTAAACAAGAGGAGTGTGCATCGTCTCAAGGGTTAAAAGTGATTGAAACCACAATCACTTTGGCAGAACAATTCTGGATCCCGTAACGAGTATAGTAACAGTTCAGACAAGACAATAGGTGCTTGTGTGGGAAAAGCGAGGCAATTTCGTGAGTTCCAATCTGTCCTCGTATGAGCAAGGCTGGCCATGGAAATGAGAATTGAGACAAGCATATTCACTTATTCCCCACAAAGTGAGATGGTGAGTCACTGTACTGGAGATAATACTAACAAATGATGCTCCTTGTAGTCTTACAAGTTAGAAATCTTGGGATGCGGTGACACGGACTGCTGGAGGATCTGATGCTGTCCACAATTCACTACTACTAGCTAATCACCCTGACAAAGAATCATGCCAACGTGCAATTACCAGCTATGTCCAGGCTATCCATTTCATAGTGTTCTTCCTGTTCTTGTGAATCATCCAACCAAGGAGTTAAACAGTTTATGGTTCAACTTTTTGTGGTTACCAACACGCTTTCTCTTTCTCAGACATGTTCTTGTCGTCAACACTTCTAATTTCCCCCAGTGGCAATTGTTTCGGTGCATACTCCAAACTAATGTCATGCAAATCGCATCATAAAATGTCAGAAAGGAAAGCACATGTTCTGATTCCTCCAGTATATGGCAATTGTATAACGATGGCCACCAAATTCTTTCCCAACTCTGCAATAGTTGTGGATGCCCCGCAGAATACCATGTTGGAGTATCCCAACACTTTATATGTCCACAGCACATGCTCAAATAGTTCCAGAATAATCCGAGTCAGGAAACCAACTAAGCTGCTGAATGAGGACGGAATGGACCTTGATTTTATCAAATCTGCATTACGATGATTAGGAGAGGAACTTATTCCATCGCACTCAGCAGTGAAAGGACAGGAAAGAATATGGCTTCCTGGAGCCTTCGTCTTTAATGTTGTTTTTGAATACCCTTCTGAAGTTAACTTTATATCAAGAAACCCTCTATCTTATCTATAATTAGGGTTGTAGATGGTAGGGTAAAGTACGGCAAAGGCTTATTCTTATCTTTATCCGCGTCGAAATTGCGGGTAGAGTAGAGTAATTATCATTTTTTTTAAATCTATCCTATTTTTATCCGCACCATTTTACCTGTAGAGTAAATGGGTAGGGTAACATGTGAAATAGATAAAGCAATATGAGTTAAATATACGACATTCAACAACAATCTCATGTGACATTCACTACACCAAATACAAGACATTTTTAAAACTAGCTTTAGATAAGAATATTTATACTTGTAGTGATTTACAACAATAATACTTATAGTTAACTCAATATTTTTCTAAAATCAAGACTCAATGATTTTAATATATTATTTATTATTGATGAATTATTTTCTCCTTAATAGATGATTATAAAATGTGTGACATGCTATCAATTATTTATTAAAATTTTGAAAATCATAATAGTACAAATTCAGAAAGTACTGGTATTTCTTGTTGGGGATTTTAGTACGCATTAATTTTTTTTAATAACTGAGAGAATTCATTCTGGGAGAGTCTTCCATGGTAAACTCTCGAGACATGAAGAGGCATGGCCTGGTCACCCGCCTCCCGCATTAAATCAGCATGGATTGTCGTTCGTAAAGTACATTCGGTGAGATTCGAACCCGGGTCCTTCATTGGACTTATCGAGCTCTTACCATCTGGACTACTTTGGTTGGACTAATAGACATTAATACATATATTAGAATCTGAAGTTATTAATTCAAACTTATACTAGTGGATAAATGGGTAAAGAAGGTAAGGTAATATTTTTCCCTTATCCTACCCTCTTTAGATGTGGATAAAGCAAATAAAAGATATACATATGGGAGGTAAAAATTACACTTACCCTTACCTCTACAAGGTACGAATGGTGGATAAATAGATGATACCTACCTATTTCTTTCCCTATCTATAATTCCACAATCTTCCACTCAGTTGTCTTCTAGAAAGTTGTTGTGAACCCATCAGTCTTTCGCCAATGTATGTTGAGAAAAAAATCAATTTTGCATTCTATTTTCTTACTCATAGGAAGTCACACGCCCTTCCATTATAGATAATATATGTTTTTCCTATAATATTACATTCATTCATAAAAGATACAAAGTTCACAACTGCAAAATCTGTCAAAAGTACACAAAAAGAGGTAAAGTAGCCACAAAAAGTACTAATCATTTGTCAAGAGTTCGAGATGGTCATAGAGAAATTGAGTAGAACTTGAATGGGGGAGGCACCCTGTATGACAAGTTGCTAAACGAATGTCCTAGATATGGCTATGGTCATCTCTTCTCAGATGCATCAAGAAGCACCCAGAAAGAAAAATGTCCCTTAGTCGAGTAGTTGAGCTCTTCAGATATGAGACATTAATACATAAGTCGTTGGTCCTGATCCTAGTGTAATGAACATTATATATATAGTGATATTAATCATCATCATCTAAGTATGAGTCCCAATTATGTTGGGGTCAGCTAAATGGATTTTTTTCCCAATCAGTTTTATTATAGGCCATTGTTATAACCTATATTTTCCTAATTCAGAATTGAAATGTAATTTCTCCTTTTAAGGATATATGAACAAATAATTATATGATTTGATTTAAATGAGTGGGTTTCCTTGCTAATAGCCTTGCTGTTTGATTTCATGGGCTTTGTTGGCTATTGGGCACAATAACAAGAAAAGGAAATAAAAGGAAAAAGAAATTCAGTTAATAAAAGAATAATTAAGAAAAGGAGAAAAGCAAGAGGTAGAAGCCTCTAGAAGGCAAGGAGGTAGCCTCCAAAGGTAGATTTCATGTCTTTGGGATTTCTTGAGTTCCAAGGAGCCCAAGTTGCCAAGATAAAAGAAAGGAAAGAGAAAATACTAATTAAATTAGCTTTATTAAAAGATAACTTGCTTATGAAGGAAATACCCTTTTCCTTCGGAATTTGGTACTCAAATTTGATACACGAGTAGATAATACCAATCCAGAGTTTCCTTTAAAATTTGGATGAAAAGGATAAACGAGGAGAGAGTTATGGATTTTGCAAGTTTTCAATTCATTGAATTAAATATTACAAGTTTTTCTCAATTTAAAGGAAAAGGAATATCAGGAGCAATGACAGCCATCAGTTCCCCGTGTGGTCTAGCTAGAAGACCATGAATCTGACAACAGATGTGCATTGTCAACCTCGAGTCACAGAAGGAAAGGGAGAGAGGAAAGTTAGGATTTCAAATCCAATTTTCTCGCATCTCTTGACTCCAAACCAGAATTCAAGACCACGAGGGTCTTTGGGAGGGGATTCCGTACGCATCAAGCCTGGGTTTTGGGTGGTTTCAAAGGCTCTAGAGGAAACACCCAATTCACCCGAAGGTTTGGGTGGCGGTGGGTTTGGGGAAACCCTAGATGGACCCCTAATCCTATAAATAGGACCCCCTCTCGACTCCTCACAACCTCACGAACCAAACTAGCTACCTCGCGACCTCTAACTCCCTATATCTCTCTCAATAGGTTGCACTCCGGTGAGGATGCCACCGCGGCACCACCGCGGGCTGAGAACTGATGAAGAAGGAGGAAGAACAACAGTAGCTGTCCGATTCAGGTCTAGCGAGGACTCACGATGAGATTCAATGGCTCGATGATTTGTCAGCGTACACAAGCGAGTTAGTGGAGGCACGCGTCATGGATCATCTGATCCTGTGTGGTCCAGCAGACCACTGATCGATCAACAGAGCTTTTTGGCGATTTCCTAGTTTCCGGTAAATAACTCCTCTCTGCCAGAAAATTCAGCAAAACACTTTTCATTGCATAAATCATAACTAATGCTAGGATGGTCGAATTAAAGTGAAGTTTATATGGAAATTGATTAGAAAATTCAGTAGAAGCCATTAAAAATAGATTCAAGGCCTTAAACTTCTTGCAATTCGAAACGTATGAAAAGTAATCATCTTTAATGAATTTATCAATACAAAATCCTAAAGCTTAATGATAAATGAATGTAATGATGCTTTTTTGAATACTTAAAGTTGGAAATGAACTACCTATTAATAAAAGAGTAGTTAGGTCAAAAAGCGTGATCTTTATGATTAATTGGCTTGGTTCAGGGCCCCATATATATGAAAGTACTTTAATGGATCTAAAAGCTCTAATTTTAGTAAAAATCATTGAAAGTTATAGGAAGTTTGTATGAGGAAACTTTATATTTGAAAGTTGATCAGAAAATCAGGGGGTGTCTATTAAAAATGTTAGTAAAGCCTGATTTTGTTTCTAAATTGAAAAGTTCTTAAATATTGATCATATGATGCATTAAGCTAGGATTAGAAGCCCTAATTTAAGGTAGAAAGGGTGATTAGCATGATTAATTCGAGATTCCATGGAATAATGTAATTATGAGTTTATCCTAAGCCTATTAGGAGGAATATAACATGCTAATTAGGGTTTATACTTAGATTTTCTGATTTAGGGATTATAGTATGAATGATGAGGATGAACCCCAATGAAACCCTAAAAGGAAGTAGGAAACCCTAGGAAGCGAGTTCAAATGAGTATAATCCGAGAATGTGAATAGTAATTAAATTATATGATTGTTTCAGGATCATTGCTTATCTGAACTACCTACTTACCTGGATATTTCTTTGCTTGGATTATTGTTAGCTGGTTGAATCGACTGAACATGTATGTTGTTATTTCTGAATAATCAAATTAGTTTCACGATGTTTCCCAAACATCTAATCGATTTAATGCAACCTAGACTGTTGGATGTTTAATTCTGTAATCCTATAAAGTGCCTATGATTATCACAATTAAGTATATATGTGTATTCTCAAACCTACATGCCACCCTAATGTATGTTGCATGACCAAGCCCTAGAGGGTTGGTGTATTAGGTCAAGCCCCAGAGGGAAGACCACTGGGAACCTCGAGTGGTGACCCCAGGCACCAAGCTTAGGATGGATAAGGTGGCCTTATGTCCCATGCAAGGACAAAATCCCAAGAGAGGGTAATCCAGGGTTTAGGGCAAAAGCGGTTGAGAATGTCACATTAAAAATGTAATTTGGATTGTGAATAACTTATTTGTGATATTTAGGTTGTTAGAAACTATTTGTGAAAATTTTGATTGTTTCCCACATACCAGTATAGAAATATATTGATCGACATTTTTCTTTTTGGCATTTTAGGTACAATTCTAAAAATGGAAAAATAGTAAATTGAAATATTGTGAAGATACAATTAACTTGTGCAAGGAGGATTAGTTAGTTTAGACTATCTCTATGGATAGATGTCTAGATCTGAATTTTACAAGGTATGCAAAAAGATTTGCTTTATTCCATCTTTTCAGTTTAGTAACAGTATAATTTGATAATTATTTTTGATTAAATGTCAAACCTTGGATCCTGAAGTATTGGGATAACGTCTCTAACCTTTTAGTTTCCCTTGATTGGGGGTTACCGGGAGGTGGGGTCGTTACATTTGGTATCAGAGTTGTGGTTTCTCATTTAATCCTTAGTAATTATTAAATTTTACAAACCCCATAGAACCTGAGGGAGTTATTAGAGGATTTTCCAAAGACGGAGGTGTCTAGAAAATGATCACGGTATGCGGGTTGGCAATATTTTCCTCCACCCCGCTAGTCAGTCATGAGGTCTCTCAGATGCAGTGTGACTGCCTAGCCAATGTCTGAGGTTCTTCTTTAAATAAGATACCTTTTGGACTCTCTCATCTATTTCATCCATTCTCAACCCTAATTCAATTAAGGAATCTAGAATTTAGGGTTTTTCTCTCTCTTCCCCACCCTCTTGAGGTCAGGATAAGTATGATAAGGATTAAGGGATCCTCCACCAAATTAATAAAAGATACATAATAATATGTTATCGACATAAGTATAACTAGTTTAAATGTAAACTAAATTTTGATTGTATGCTTATGTAGATGGCTCGTGTGAAGACAGTAGCTACTCCTATTGAGTCCACCGAGAACCCAACTAGGGGTGGTTGGCCTCCCCGTTAGAGGAGGGGATCTTTTGAGAAGAGGAAGAGGGACCGGGGTGATGAGTCCTCAAAGAAGAGAAAGAGACCTGAGGGAGCCTCAGAAGAAGGCCCAGATCCCAAGCCAATTCCCTTCGACAACCCTAAGGTGGACCAGAAATAGGAATGCATGTCTGAGGACGAGTTCAAGTTTGAGGAGAACTAGACTGGTGGTCCAGGATCGGCAATGGTGGTTCACACCCCTTATGCCCTATGGATGGAACAACATAAAAGGATAACTGAGGCCATTAGTGCCCCGAACCTTAGGGATATAGCAAGAGATGAAAATGGTGAGTCTCTTTCTATTCGTCTCCGACTTGGATTCACCATTCTGGACTTCGTCAAGTTGAACATAGAGAGATTCTGGGGAGAGAATAATACTGAAGTGGTCGACAAAGTGAATGCTTGACTGATAAGACTGAAGTGGTCGACAAAGCGGATGCTTGACTGTTGGCAGTCGAGAACAGTTTTCACATGCTAGAGGTACAACTAAACAAGAAGGTTCTTTTTTGTACTCATCTCTTGGAAGGAGCAACTAAGATCTAGTGGGAAAAACACATTATGGGATGAGATCTAAGTCAGGATCCAATGGCATGGACTGACTTTAGGACTATCTTTACTGCCAGATTCATCCCCACCTCACCTAAGAAGGAGAAGGAAAGAGAGTTCACCAACATGATCCAGGGTAACCTATCCGTTGTGGACTTTGTCCGCAAGTTTCACACATGATGGATGAGGAAATATGAGTGGACCATTTTGTGGAGCATCTTCACCCCACAATTAAACAACATGTGATGGTGAGTAAACCAACAACTTTCTCTAAAGCCTAAAACACCACCTTAGATATCGAGAGGATAGTGATGCTTACTAAGATGCCACCCAAAGGATATTTGGGTTTTACTGAAGGTAATCAAGGATAGAAGAATGAGAACAAGAAAGGACAAGGGCATAACCACACCAAGGGCAAGCATGGACACAAAGGGTGTGATACCATTTCAGAAGTGTCGTACCTATGGACAGACACATCCTGGGAAGTGCCACTTTGAGAAGAGGGTGTGATACCATTGCTAGCAGGAGGGACACTTCATCACCAACTGTCCTCTACCTAATCCGAAAGGTCCACTAGCTGCACAACCAATGGCAACAACACCCCCAACAGGAGGAGGAGTACCAGCTGGAGGTCCACCTATTGGAGAGAGAAGGCAAGCCAGAGTGTTCTCCATCGACAATGAAGAAGCTCATGTGAATGCTAATAGGTTGATAGAGGGTAATAATCCATAGAGTTTTCCTTTCAGTTAGTTTGATCATGTTATAGTAGTCTGATATAGTATGAAACTATGTAGGCATTCTTGAAGTCATGGGAAAAAATGTAAAAGCTCTTTTTGATTCTAGTTCTACTAATACTTTTATTTTGAGAAATATATCAACTATGTGTTTTTTGGACATCAAGGATTTAGGCTATGTTTTGGATGTCACAACCCCGAGAGGTCGAATATATACATCTCTTTTAAAAACCCCTATCTTGCCAGTTAATTACCTGAGTAATGAGATTCCTACTGACTTCATCCTCCTCGATATGAATGATTTTGATGTAATCATTGGTATTGATTGGCTTTACACCTATAAAGCATAGATTGACTGTAGAGAAAAGAAGATCCTCATTAGGAAACTTGGTCATCCACACTTTACCATTTGAGGAAGAAAAGAAGATGCAACTACCAGCCTTTATGTGTCAGCTTTGAAGGCTGAGCAGATGATATCCAAAGGATGCCGAGCATACCTAGACATAGTCACTGAGCCTGAGGCCAAGGTACAACCCTTAGAGGAGATAGAGGTTGTTCGGGAGTATGCGGACGTGTTTCTAGGTGATCTACCAGAGATTACCCCTGAGAGGGAGGTAGATTTCTCCATTGAGTTAGCTCCCGGGACTAGCCCTATATCCAAGGCACCCTATAGAATGGCCCCAGCTGAGTTGCTTGAGTTGAAAATTCAGTTGTAGGAGTTCCTAGATAAAGGTTTTATCCGACCTAGTACGTCACCATGGGGAGCACCAGTCCTTTTTGTGAAGAAGAAGAAGGATGGATCACTCCATATGTGTATTGATTACCGAATGATCAACTAGGCGACCATCAAGAACAAGTACCCCTTACCCAGGATAGATGACCTTTTTGATCAGCTCAAATCATCCTGAGTCTTTTCCAAGATTGATTTGAGGTCAGGATACCATCAAGTGAGAGTGAGAAGTGAGGATATACCTAAGACCTGATATGGCCATTATGAGTTTGTGGTCATATCTTTTGGGTTGTCCAATGCACCCAATGTCTTTATGAACCTTATGGACAATGTGTTCCAACCCTTCCTTGACTCCTTTGTGATCGTGTTCATAGACAACATCTTGGTGTACTCCGATGAACTAGCTCAACACCACGACCATCTAGGTAGAGTCATTAATATCCTAAAAAAGAAGAAGTTCTACGAAAAGTTCACGAAATGTGAGTTTTGGATAGACCGAGTCATGTTTCTCGGACACATTATCTTAGGAGGAATGATCACTGTAGATCTAGCTAAAGTGTCGGTAGTTTGAGACTGGCCTACACCGAAGAACCCCTCTGAGGTTGGTCGGATACTATAGACACTTCATCAAGGATTTCTCAAAGACCGCCTTGCCGCTTACCATGTTGACTCAGAAGGATGTGAAGTTTGTGTGGTCTGATATATGTCAGGCTCATTTTTAGGAGCTGAAGGATAAGCTGACCACCACTCTAATATTGACCCTACCTTCTGGCAATGAGGGTTTTGTGATATTCATCGTCGCTTCAAAGATGGGACTTGGTTGTGTGTTGGAACATAATTGTCATGTAGTTGCATATGCCTCCCGACAACTCAAGCACAATGAGGTGAACTACCTGATGCATGACTTAGAGCTGGCCTCTATCATCCATGCGTTGAAGATATGGCAACATTACATGCACGGTGCTACCTTCGAGATCCTCACCGACCATAAGAGCTTGAAGTACCTCCTAACATAGAGAGACCTGAACCTATGACAGTGATGATGGATGGAGTACATGAAGGATTACCACTTCACCATTTCCCATCATCCTGACAAGGCAAACATCATAGCTAATGCATTGAGTCAAAAACAACTCAGGTGTGCAGCTATTTTGTCTAGCCAGTGGAAGAGCTTAGAAGAGATTGTGGAGTGGACTATGTAGTCGTTAGAGGACCGAGTTTGATTGGCCAATATTCAAATTAAGTTAGAGTTGTTAAGCAAGATAGTGGCGGAACAATTGACCAATTCAGAACTCAGTAAGATGAAGCGCATGTTTTAGAAGCCACAGACCCGTCTCTCGGTGGGTGTAGATGGAGGGATCAGATTCGAGAACCGTATATGGGTTCCTAAAGATTCCTTGTTGAAGGGACATATCTTGCAAGAGGCTCATGGTTCTAAGTATATAGTATACTTGAGCACTACAAAGATGTTTAAGGTCCTACAAAGGTATTTTTCGTGGCCAGGAATGAAGAGAGACATTGTGGCATATGTGGCCAACTATCTTATGTGCCCGATGGTGAAGGCTGAACACCAACAACCCGACAGAATTTTAAATTCGATAGAGATTCCAGAGTGGAAATGGGAGCAGATAACCATGGATTTTGTGGTGGGTCTACCCCGGACCAAGAGAGGTCATGATGCGATATGGGTTGTGGTAGATCTCCTTACCAAGTCAGCACACTTCCTTGCCCTGAAGACCACTGCCAAGGTGTTAGATTTAGCCGAGTTGTATATTAGGGAGATAGTACATTTGCATGGCGTACCCGGTTCCATCATCTCTAATAGAGACCCGAAGTTCACTTCCAAGTTGTAGAAGTAGGTACAAGAAGAACTTGGTACAAGGTTGAAGTTCACTACCACTTATCACCCAGAGACAAATGGTCAGTCAGAGAGGATGATCCTGAGGCTAGAAGATCTGTTGAGGGCTTGTGTGCTCGATTGGGGTGGATCATGGTTGCAGTTCTTACCTTTAGTCGAGTTTGCCTACAACAACCACTAAAAAAAAGTATGCTTTAGCTACAATTATTCTAACGACATATATCATATTTGTAGTGAAAAATTTCTCTTTTTACAAATTTTTAATATGTAAATAAAACAAGTGTACCTGATTCTAATAGGTAAAAATGGACTACAATTCCCAATCCAATACATAGTAATCATCCTCCCCCATCTCTTCCCTCTCAAATAAGTAGCAGCTCTGAAAATTCAACTTTTCTCCGCCAAACTCCCTCTTTTCCCCTATTAGCACCCACTAATTCCTCTCTTCCCAAATCACACGCGGTAGACAAACTGCCCATCCTCCCCCAATCATGCATGGTATCTTATCCCTGGCCAGCCGCAACGCCGCAACATCGAGTACTCCGTCTACTCTGCACCCATCTCCTCTTCCCCACTGCACCCATCTCCTCTTCCCCAATAGCCCCCTTTTGCATTCACATTCTTTCCCTCTCACCCTCATATTCCCCCCTCACAAGTCATAACCCCGGAATATGATGACACTCTAAGCTTTGTCTTACCCACACTTCCATTTCCTCCCCTCCGCTAACGATTGACCTCGTAGATCGCCCTGGAGGAGGTTCAGAAGGACAAAGCGTTGTGAGGAAATAGAAAAGAGGATAGGCAAGGAGCAACATTGGAATCTTGAAGCACATCCACTCAAGCACACGGTTAGGATTCACTGATTTTCACATCTTCTTCCGCACTCGCAATGATCCTATTTTATACCCCTGTTTTACGTATATCATTTTTACCTAATTGATACCTATTTTGAACATTTTCAATATCGTAAATTGAAGCATATTTGTAGATTGAAGTACCATTAGGCCCAGTTGTTTAAACCTTGCATCTGATTTTGTTTTTGAGATATTTCAGAAACACCCAAGATTGCATTGATCTAGTTTGTTATGTTTGGTGTCTTAGACTACTCTCTTGTAAAGAGGTTAGCTAAGAAATTGTCCATCTACTGCATTTTACATCCATAAATCAATTGCAAAGTACTGCAGAAGCCTATATTTGCTATAGCAAGTCATGATTTTGGCATTGGAATAGTGGATTCCATACAAAGCAACCACTTGATAATTAGGTATATGTATAACACTGTCTTTCATTCTCATAGTATATTCTCTTCATTTCTTTCTATGGGGTTCAAAGAGTATTTCTCTACAATAAAATAATCATGGTCTCCTAGGTCCTTCCACTATTGGATTTCAGTACAGGTTGAAACTTTTACAGACTCATTGTCAATGTTGTATATTGGAATTTCAAAAGGCTAATTTCAGTCTGACGGGATAGTATGTTGTGCGCTCTTAACAGTAAGCACTTTTCTAGGAGGAACAACCTGCTTCAGATGGCTGTTGTAATGATGATATGTACCTTATAATGTTCTTACTACTTGTCAAGTCATTTTATTGCATTTCTGCATCATGACTTTTGGTTATGTTGACTTCCCCAATACCCAACTACAACTTAAGGATCTACACATACATGTACAACTTGTAATTTTCCAAATTAGTGTTTATGATCGAGTACTGGACATTCATTATTTTCATAGCATGTCTTCAAAATGTGTTGGAGATATTGGATGTCATAAGTACAACTTCAACTCAAAATAATAAAAAATTCTTAGAGTAGGTGCAACATGAATAAACCAAGGTTACCTATTAGAAGTTTAAAAGGACTATTGTTATTCTTCATCAATTTATTGTCATTTTCCAATTGTTATAAATGGCTTCTCAGTTCCACCATCATTTGTGGTGATGCTTTTCAGATAGTAATGGGAGTTCAACACAACAATCTTAAGGAAATTCTTGAGAACCCATTAGTTCATCATCAACTTCCTTTGCAGTTTCAACTATAAAATAAAGGCTTTAGAAAGTAGTTAGTATGTGTGAACAATCATGCAAGTATAGGTTATGTCTTTGGGGTTCTAGTTATCTTGATACTAGGGTTTGAAAAAAACTTGTGTGCAAAGCTAACTGTCCGACTGAGGTTGTGAAATCTAAACCAGATTAAGATTCTCTTTTGAGCAACGAAGGTGGTTTTAGAGGTTGATCTACCTAAGATTCTCTCACTTGACAAGGTTTTTCCTACTTTTCCATGTAGTATATTTTATATTTTATTTTAAAATCCTCAAAAGAAAAATTGATTAATTTTTAGCCTTGCACAAGTTGGCAAACAATATGTCTATGACATTCAAGTTGCCTATTAATAAGATACATGATTACATATGGTTTTTTGAAGAGCACATGAAAAAATGTCTCAACTATAAAATATTATCTATTTATTATGGCTCTACATGATTTAATAAGTAATTATAATAAGTCAATATATTCAAAAAAAGGCTGGCTTCCCATGAAGTGCTTATGAGCATGCTTGAGTGTTGATCCCATTTTAGGTATATAGAGAAACTAAACTATGTGACCCTACTCTTTCCATCAAAGCCACAATCTCTTCTAAGGTTCTCTGAAATAATATGGCCCTACTATTAAGAAAGCATTTAATTCCGTAATTCACTCTCATGTAAAATTTGAATAATTTGTTTCTTGAAAATAAGTTTCAATACTTTTCTAGAACTTAAATACCCCTATAGATTAGGTATTATATGAGTTCCTTGGTGATCAATCATTTATGCATAATCATATTGGAAAGGAGCATGGATGTTTTTGATAGTAGATTAAGGATGGTCTGTTTGTAACTGCATTTCCATGCAATGAAACTCAACTATGAGGACCTTTAATGTTTTTGGTTTTGAGTGACACTCCCTATATATTTGAGGCCTCTCTAATTCTCTCTTAAATTTGCATGACCAAATTCCACTCTGGTTTTTGATATGGTGATGAACATGTATAATTCGGTGTAGTTCTAGAGGCACTTTTTTTGCTTTGACTTTCTATTTAGTAACATATGAATATATGATGGCAATTGTTAATTTTATTTGAATTTATGCAATTTGGAATGGTTCTTCTTTTATACCTCTATAAATGATTTCTGAAGAGAACTTTATGATTATATTTCTCCTATAGACTACTAATGGCGTTATTTCTAGTTATTAATTGACAATGTATTTTCTGTGGATGAATGTCAATGGTCTCATATATTCTTTATGTTCTTAATGCAATGACATTTCCTTTGAGACAATATCATGGGAGTTTTTTTCTTGCTCCCATGGGTTATTTTAGGACTACATAGGAATAAAGGCTCCCAAACTAATACTTGAATTAGCATTGGGGAATAATGACAATGACAACCTATTAGATGTACCTTGCCTTCACCATTCAATTTGCAATTGCAATCGGTATTTTCTTTAAACAAATCATCAAGTTTCACCCTTCAACTGATATGTTTCTACCACTGATCTAAATTTATCTATGAGCTTGGAAAAGATCCACACTGACTGGACAATTAATTGATGTTGATCTGACCTAGTCCAACATCACAAAAAATGGAATGAAATACAATTTGTGTAATGTCCCGCCTCCTCTCATGTATCACATAACTCCATTTCCCATTGGATTCTAGACCTTGATTGATTTTCTATTCTTGGAGAATTTATGCTCATGTTCACATGTTCTCATTCATTGTTAGGTTGTATAGATAATATGGGGCTGTATTGTTTAACCTATTATAGCGGCTATGACTTTTGAGCATTGGTAGATGCTTAAAAATGTTTTGGTTACATAGTATAGCTAACATGGGGTCATTTTTTAAATATCATTCTTGTCATTGGATACATCTAAGTTTACTGTAGATATGTGACTTCATTCTCACACACAGTGACTTGCTTTATTTTAAAGCTTTATGCATACACACACTCCTAGACTTCATTGATATATTTGCATTTTTTCTAGATGTTTGATACCCAAACTTCATCTCACAAAGTTCCTAAGCCTACTAGGTAATATATATGTACTTCCAACAAAGCGTAAAACTACTCCTTATGTAATATATTCCCATAAAATCTGATAGATAATTGGAATTTGTAGCTAATAGAACAGTCAAATTTAAATGTGAATGGAAAAATAAAACCTCAATTACATATTGCAACTTAGAACCAACTCAATGTTGAAAATTGCTAAATGTTACACACAAATCAATAATTTCTACTGTAATACACTCAATAATTGATCCAACTAGGGGTGTCAATGTCTTGATATGAGCATGCTAATGGTGGATTGGTGTGAATAGGTACAATGACATGTTGATTGATGCCTTGAGTTAGTAGGTACAATGTTGGATATATACTCCCTTTGTCAAGTTGAATTTCTAAATTCTGAGTTCTGAATTTTGAATTTTGAATTCTATATTTCTAATAGTTAGGTAGGGAAAATGAATTCTGAATTTTAACTGGAACAAAAGAGCTTGCATGTGCACCTACTCAACGATAAATTTAATTAGTTTCCCTTGCCAACATCAAGAATTTCAGAAACAAAATCAGGGAATCTAGCAGCTTATATCTTTTTAAACTAATGTCATCAATTGACTTTTGAGAGACATGAAGCATGGGAAATTTGCAGAAGCTTCAGCCAATCCATAAATAAACCAGAAACAGAGCGGCTTCTTAAAAGCAAGCAAACTTAGGGAAGCATCTACAGCAACCCTATGCATTTAAAAAACATGCCGATCCATAAAATAAGAAAGGAGATTACTTTTATATGATTCAATGAATTCAATACATTTATAGTCCCCATGTTGAACATTTTGTGACATTTCATTGGAAGCTGACATCAGGTTGAACGTATTTGCATCTGATCTTTTCTAGTTCCCTTGTTGTTGAACATGTCTTCTGAAGCTACCATCTAATTGGAGTTTGAGGAGGATTGACCTCTTACTGGAGCTCCAAGATGAGTTTGAAATTAAGTTGGAGTTGCTTCCATGGAGCATAAGGGGGGTTTAAATGTTCTTGGTGATGCTGCTTCAGAATGCTGCTTTGATTTCTTTGCACCGAATGTTACTATTTGAGAAAACCTATCAATGAAGGAAGATGGTGTTCATGGCTTTTGTCTTGATGTTAAGGATCTATTCTTACAGGTTGAATGAGGATGTTGCATTAGTTTGAAATGAATTCTAGGTACTATCATGGAGCAAGGTATATTCATACTTTTTTGTTGACTCTGTGAGTTTCTATTAAAGTTGAAAGATGGTTTGCTGTTGCCTTTTGGTTTTAGACTAGAGAGTCCTTATGATTGTTGAATCCTTTCCTCCCTGTATCTATTTCGTTTGGGTTAGTAATTCACATTCTTATTGAATGTGTGTTTACTTTTTAGTGCAGATGGAGTCTTGTTGATGTCTGTCTATAGGGGGTTTTATTTTTTGGTTAGGTGTGGTTTGACAACCTCCAACTACTTTCATTTAATCTATTGGGTGGGAATGCATGCTTAGGAATTGAAACAAAAGTTGACTGATCATTTTCACATCTCTATGTTGCACAACCTTATCATCCAATGTAGGTTTTTGAGATCACCATGATTGATACCCCTATCCCTGGTAGGCAGTCTTCGTATGGCTTTTTAATTCTGCATTTTAGTGAATTCCACTTTAGCTCAAACTATTGAACATGAAAATTTAAACCCCTGCCACTATTTTGGCTTCTCTAGGATGAAGGGTGTCTGCACATGGGGGTGAGTTCCTAAAGAAAGAGCACTCAGGTTCAAATTCTCTTAAAATTTGCAAGTTGTTGGAAGATGATGTCCTCTTAGCAAGTTTGTTGTAACTTTCTAGTTTGTGGCAATTATTTTGACTCACTTTTAGTTGTTGCCTTCTTTAGCTTGTTTCTGAGGTGTTGTTAGTCTTGGATGGAAGACTTTGCTACAAGTTTGGGATTCATTTCCAGTGAGTGGAGGCCTCATTTTAAAACTTGATTCAGTCTTCTTGATTTTTTTAGAGTGTTTATAGTTCATGTTGTTATAAGACACCAATGCCAATTATGTAGGTGGCTGTGTGCAGAGATAATCTAGTTCATGCTGTTTTACCTTTGATTGATGTTTTCTAGCAATATTATCTTATAGGAAGGTGTCGAGAGGTATACTTTATTTTCCACATTCTATATGGTACCTTCTATGTTGACTTGGTTGATGCATATGGACTTATTAGTTGGCACTTTTTAAAATGACATGCCTATTCTTTTGCTCTGCCAAAAATATAAAAAATACCTATTGTATTTGCTATAATTATATATCTTATACTCTATACCTCTTGTCTTATACACTTTTGGGTTGCCATCATATGTTTCATTTTCCATATAATGTGGCTTGGTAGGCTATTTTGACTTTTTGTTTCAGCTTTATTCTATTTTGAGCTTTATACCACAGTTGTGATTCTCCATGAACTTTAATTGAGGTACCTCATATATGAAAAATGACCTCTATATCTTTTTATTACTTGTGCCATCCACCATATAAGTTTAAGTGCATGGTTATAGATGTGCATTAATCGTCTACATGTTATGATATTGGGACTATCCAGAAAATGGAGGACTGTATGCTTGGATGAGTTCATGAATGTAAAGGTTTGTGAACTATGTGGGAGGGCCCAACGCTTTCTATGGTTACAGAGATCAATATGTGAAATTAATTGACTATTTGCATGTATGCTTGGTAGGACCCATGTTGTTTTTGGTAAAATATGTGAGATATTTTCTTACCCAATTCATGTACATGATGAACTCTTCACTTGTACCTCCAACATTTGGGTTGATAATTGATACCATATTCATAGGAGCTAAGTGGCCAGTAATATGCTACATGACACCTGATTGTCACTATGTACCTCATGGATTACCATAACATGTCTCTAATGTCTTGAAATCTCTAGCTCTTGTAAGGTTATATGTTGTTTCCAGTTCAGATTCAACATGGCTGTTATGCCTTTGATGATTCGATTTCATTATCATCTAACTTCTCATTGAGCCATATGTTGTGATTTATCACCAATTTGTTTTCTTACAGAGGTTGAGTAGATGTGATCTAGAAAAAGATCAACTTAGCTTCAAATATGTGAATCACAAATGGCAATCATTTCCTTTAAATTTTGGGTATGCTTTCCCATGAGATGAAAATACAAAGGATGTCCACAAATGATGTACCATTCAATGCAAATAATAAGTTGAGAGTAGTGTTTTCTATATTTAATACATTTCTTTCTTTCACTAATGGGTGCATGCATTTTACTAAACATGGAGGAAGCCAGTGGTAGATCTATCAATGAACACACTATGACAAATGTTTTATCCCCCGTCTTGATTACTTGATGAGTTGTAAATGTAAAACCTCCATGTATTTATGCATACTAATTCGAATTCCATGTCTTAGGAGAAATGATGTAGTAAGGTTTTATTCTCCAGAATATGGAAGAAACTACCTTTCAACAGATCAGATGTATGCTATTTTCAATTGTATGCCTATGCTTACATAAGTGCATGTACTACTAATGATCTTTAATTTTCCAATCTTATACACCTCCTGAAGGAAATGCCTCAATGGCATTGCCATGATCCTCAAAGCATTACCTTACCAATGCCAAGAAGTTTCGATGGTGTCTAATGCTAGTTCCACCTTTTATGGAGAAGGATTCATTGATGATGGGAGCTTGATTCAAGACTAGATTTATTGTAAGTTCTCTCCCTACACCCATTTCCAGTTATTCTTTCCATATCCAGGCCAAGTTACTTCGCATGCTCATCATTAGCATATAGATTCAATATGAAACCAATGGTACAAAAATTGAGTTACATGTTTAGGGGACTAAATAGTAATTAAGATTCAATATTTGGGTTTTTGTACATGTATCTTTGATAAATCTGCATACCAGACCCACCACATATGTTCAACAAGTATGTTCCATATCCATTTTTCCTTACTAGGCGTCACAAATTAGCAAGGTATTTCAGGAATACAAGCATGCACTCAAGAACAGGTAGTTATGAAGTTAACTCAAATACAATGCATATTTAATACCATATTTGAACATATTGGTATAAGTTCAATAAGTGACATTTGATGCTAGGTCTGTTAGATTGTTTGTTTTCAGTCTAGCATAGACTAGTATTTTATATAGTGGATATCATACATTCATAAACATATTATATATAAGCATACCATAATACCCTGTGTGCATTTGGTAAAACGAACAAGTGAGCATAATTTTGCATATTTTCTATTTGCAAAATTATGCAAACATCTGACCTTGCTTGATTTACTAAATATGGTGTTGATTATTGAGAACTACACACCCAAATACTTCTTTTGAACTATGTTTTCTGTCCTCCAAAAAGAATTCAGGATTTTTGAAGTCTTGGACTATGAGATTATCTAATTATGTTACTTATATCATTCTTTTTGTTTCCTTATTTTTTGTATGTCCCAAACAAGTAATTGTAAACATGTCTCCATCTTATGGTTTCATTTTGATTACTGGTTTATAACTTGATGGGAATAACCTAAATTTGACTATAGATTTTGTTGCTATAGTTGAGTCATTTTATTCGATGCTCTTTCCATTGAGCACAACTATTGAGTATTAGTTTACTTTAGGACTTAGAGACTTTGTTGTAATTTGAAAAGACACAAATTATAGATGATCGTTCATGGCATAAGCTGTTTACATCACGCTGGGTATCATTCTAAAGCCTCAAACAGATTACTGTGGATATTTTAGTGGTTCTTTCCTTAATGGGGGTTGGTACACAAATGTGACACATCTTCTCTAGTTATAAACATTACGCTTCCTCCATCTCACATGTTTTGTTCAATTCAGGTGTACCTGGTGACTGGGAAGAATGTAGGGAATACTTCCATTTTCATTGCTTATCTTCCTTCCTATGAAATCATTGGCTTTCCTATCTTCCTTTCAATGAAATCATTGGCTTGCCTCTTCAGATTTTCATTGTCTTTTCCCTTGAAATGAAATCGTTTGACCATTTTTGCTGGTTCTTGGGTCTAGAGTGTGCACCCATTTTGATTTGATAGCTATCCTTGTTTTTTATCTATCTGTATTTTTTTTTGCTTGTGTGAATTGATGGGGAAGTTGTGAGTTTTTCTGAGAAAGTGAAACCATATTTTCTTCATGTGAACTCCTTTTGGCATATAATTCCTATATTTAGAGATTATGCCAGAATGAATTGGTTCAGTTGATTTGTAAACATATTGGTATAAGTTCAATAAGGGACATTTGATGCTAGGTCTGTTAGGTTGTTTGTTTTCAGTCTAGCATAGACTAGTATTTTATATAGTGGATATAATACATGCATAAATGTATTATATATAAGCATACCATAATACCATGTGTGCATTTGAGTCAGATAGATACTTCATGAGGCAGTGTTCAGATATATACAAGTGATCAGCTACGACCAGAAGAACTTTACCTTTATACTCTCTCAATCATGGATACCATATGCTAGGTTTTTTATTATTAAGAATCTTTGTCATGGTAGAAGTAGTTCTACTAACATTAGATTTGAGTGCTTTGGAGCAATGAATGTCATGGAGCTGAGATTTTCTATTCTTCTTCTGATGATGGGGATTTTGTAGTAGTTAATCTTTATGAAGAAAACATTTGAAGTTGCTATAGTATCTTTTAAAGTGATTAGCTAAGAAGCCCTTATGATACCACATATGCTTTGAAGCTATTTTTGATTCTTAAAAAATATGAAGAACTGCCAAACTCCAATTCTTGCTCAAATATCAAGATCAAGACATCTAAAGTAGATTGTCATTGTTCCTGTAGATGGCTGAGAATCATAATTTGATGTGCCTCTATTCAAGGTAGTATGAAATACTTTTGAGCTAAATATACATTTTCTTGGAATTATAAATTGAAACCTAAATAGTTTATCACTACCTACACTAGGGGGGTCGTCATCATCATAAATAGCATCCATGTTCCTTCACATATGTGATTTTGCAAGAGCATCACCTTGGACATTAAATTATATGCTAATGTGCCTCACCCAACCTCCCAGTTCTACTTTAGTAAACCACCAATCTTCTTTCATGTATGTCAACTAATGCCACTTATAATACCAATCATCTAGCTATTATTTGTCACGTTGACTTTCATTTATCCATTTTTCATTGTATCATATGCCATGTCTATTGGGGCCAGCTCAATCTCCATAATAGAATGCACATTCAACTTTGTATTATATTCCACTAGCTAGATACTACTGTTATCTCTCATGATTGCTGCAGCTACTACATTTTTCCTGAAATAGTAGCATCAACATTGCATTTAATAAGTACTTTCTCTCATGTTGTTGCCACACCTTCCAAAAACTCGGTGTAGACTTATGCATTGTCTCTACATGTTCTTTTAAATGTTGTGATTTATATTCAATTATGTTTACAATATAACCTAATCCATCAATAAGGTTACAAGCCTTGGAGTGCAGTGATAGAACAATAAAATGTTATAAGAGGCCTCTCATTTTTTTTTCCATTAGGTAATAGGAAGTCTAATTACTACTATAGATGAATGAGGTTATCTTATGTTCGTCCCACACCATTATCATCTTTGTAAAAGACAACTCCCATGTCAAACATTGATTCCATGACATGTTCCTTGAAAATTACTTCGAGTTGTGGATATATAGAATGGAATACCATCCTCCTTATGTGTTTCCTTAATCTGATTTATATCATACCTTCTAATTTATTTTTAGTTACTAAAACTGATGTAATCTTATAGGTCATTCTTGTTATTTCTAGAATACGAGATGGCCTGTAGGACATGCAATAAAATCATGCTCTTTGTTACATCATTGTTGTTGATCAAAGTTATCTTTAAAAGAAGTTAAGGGGCTGAATTTGTTTTGTTTGATGTTTAATAGTTGACTAAACTGAATCTGACCACATTCTTATGTCTTATTTACTCAAATTTGAACATATATAGTTACTAATTCTGTTTGTACAACAATTTCATAGTATAAAAATAAAGTGGAAAAGATTTCTGCTCAGATTTCGACCCTTATGTTGTTGATCTTTTGATTAGCTTTGTTGTAAATATTGATCTGGTTGGCATATTATCACCATATGCTCATTTTGGGATGTCTTCTGCATTAAAACCTTCAAGGGGTTATTGGATCAGATGTCCATGAATATGATGCTCTTCTTAGTAGGTATTGTACACTGGATTCTTTTCATTAATTGTCTTGGACTACCTACTAGATTGTATTATTCCTGGGTGGAAAATTATGTTTTGTCTTTCATGTTGGATGTTGACACTTAGCTAAGGTTGATGGATGATAGATTGGTAGAGTTGTATTGCACTTTGAGTAAGTAGGAGATGGAATCCAATGGGGTTTCTACTGTAATATTTGAGGTTTAGATAGAAAACACAATCAAGTACTTGATTCACTACTCTCGTTGCCTCCTTCTATGTATATACATTAACTTGACATTTTGTTAGACCAAAATATTATGTATCATGAAGGTTATGGATGATATGTTGTTGAGATACATGAGAGACATGGGTTAGGATCACCCACATTCAGAAGAGCCCCTTCTCCACAATGCTCGGAGTTTTCTGTGCAATGTGAATCATGACCAGCAAGGTATTTTTGACTTGTAGGTGTAACTAACTCTGGACTCAAATTTACTTCAGATGTAAACGTAGCAGTTCCATATGATTGTTGATCGTTCAGTGCTAGGTCATTCCTGTCTATTGTTGGACCTGAAGGATGCAACTCATCATTTATCAAATCAAGTGAGACTATAGAGCTTTCCTATATTTCTATTTTGTAGACTACATAATAAGAAGCATCTTTGTCTTCACTCACATGCCCACAAAGTTCTGCATTTAAAGTAGACTTTCGGCACCCTGGCACATCTGCATTTCTATCATTGGATGTGTTTTCATTGCAGTTTGAAATTACCATTTCAACTATGTGTCCAACATCACAGTTTGGACAACACAATCACTAAATAAAGAAGGAGCTTTCAGTGCATACAATAACACATATCTTCACTACTTCAAGAGCCTCTCTTTTCATCTACGTTCACACAGGTATCTACAATAACTAGTTGGTAAGATATATTAGTTAATTCAAAACATAACATTTAGTTAGTTCAAAACATATTAGTTAGTTCAAAACAAAACATAACATATTATAGTTGGTAAGTATTCTATGTCCAGAAAACGTTGCTTCTAATGATTCCTTGCTGAATGAGACCATTTTTCATCTATACGCGTCTTTGTTTTGTAGTAGCTAGGGAACTTCCCAGTCAGCAGCTTGACATCGATAATCTTCACATTATAACTAGGATGCATCATCCCAAGGTAAGCACCCTGTATTTACTGGAGTCAGGAATATATTCCTTGTTTTATGACTTGTCAGTTTTGCTATGGTGTATAAACTAGATATCACATGGCATGAGATATTCTTTTCTATTTGGTTCTAAGATATTATAAATGCATATACATTTGCATATAGTGGGTGTTTGAGTTTCTGATGTTGCATTTGATACTCAGGTTTTTGTTGCTGCAATTTCAAAGAGGAAGAAAATTTTCCCATCTAACATTGAAACACTTTGTGGGGGGCAACAGAATGCTCTGCATCTTGGTAACTCTGGTCAACATTCCAACATTATCAGGCACCTCCGCTACACAGACAAATTCAGGTAAAGAGCTTATTGAGAAGACAACATTAGTACACCGATGTCTTTGGCTAGACATAACATCTATTTTTACATGCATATGCTTGGACAAGGCTTGCATCAGAGTTCAAGATGACAACAACACGAAGGAGAGTCTAGAGACTATGCTCAGTAACCGAGGTCGAGCAAGTAAATTTGGTACTCTTAGTCATCCCAATCTTCACCTGCACCATCATCTTCAACACGATCCTAGCAAAACCCCAGACCTTCTCCGTCCAACAAGGCAGCGCCATTCCAACCCATCACATACATTATGCTCATCATCCTGTCCCACTCTATGAGACCTACTTCATCCCTCTCACATGAAGGATCACACGCCAAGAATCTGGCTTTCTGTAGCGCATCAGTGTCGACAATTTTTAGCTAAAATAATTGATTCTAAGAGAAGAGAATCAACATCTTCACAAGAGGGAAAACCTACTCAACCAAGTCAAGATTGTGTTGTTTATAATTTTTAATCCAACACATGCTCTTCTTCATTATGGTACAACAACAACAAGATCTCAAACAAAAGAATAAGACAATAAGGATGCTAAAACTGACCAAGAAAGACATAACTCTTTCGCAAAGATGTTAGTAGACCACTGAATCATTGATATATGCAGATACTTTTTTTGTACACATTGTGTAATAGGGGCAAGGTATACGTCCTCCCCATGTACATTCAATGCTTCATTATAAATGAAAGTAAGATTGTTGGCATAATGAGCATAAATTTCTCTAAATGCTACAATGTTGTTACTAAAAGAGCTTGTGTACTAACAAAATTACACTATATATATATATATATATATATATATATATATATATATATATATATATATATATATATATATATATATATATATATAGTCAAAATAAGCATATATGTATGTGTACTAAATGACACTACATATGTAGCTAGATGCATAATCAACTACATATATATGTATATAGTCACTACTGCCTTTCCCCACACATTAAATACATTTAAAATGTATAAACTTCATGGTTTTGCTACATACTCACTATATATGCAATTGTAATCATAAATTTAGCTATACTTATACTTATATTTAAATATGTAAGGGCAATATCTAACTACGCTTCCGCATACATATGAATTTGTAGCCAATGGATAATGTAACTACATATTTGAAAAATATAGCCAAAGGCTTTAGCTATACGAGCATATACTACAATTTGTATGTGTAATGAAATATGTAGTTAAAGCCTTTAGCTACAAAATATGGGGTTTTCACTACAATTTTTTTTTGTAGTTAAAGACCATTTTTTTAGTAGTGAACAACTACCAAGCTAATATTGGGATGCCTCTGTATGAAGCTCTTTATAGGAGACTGTGTCGGTCACCGCTTTATTGGGATGATGTCGGTGAGAGGACCTTGCTGAGGTCAGATGAGCTCCAAGTGTATGTAGATAAAGTCTTTTTGATCAAGTAGAGGCTAAAGAGAGCCCAGGATCGACATAATTCGTATGCTGATGCGAAGCAGACTGACGTGTAGTTCACCGTGGGAGAGCATGTATTCTTGAAAATCCGACTGCTCCGAGCTATAACCAAGAAAAGAGGGAAGCTGAGTCCCTGATATGTGGGCTCGTTGGAGGTGTTAGAACGGATTGGTGAAGCTGAATATCGTTTGGTGTTACCCCGTCAATATATTATGATGCATGATGTCTTTCACGTGTCCAATCTGAAGCGATATGTATAAGATGTGAGCCATGTGCTAAGCATTGAACCTATTGAGCTTCAAGGGAAGATGACCTATCCTGAGTCACCTTTGCGGATTCTAGATATCATGGTGAAAGAACTCAGATGTAAGAATATAGAGATGATAAAGGTTCTTTGGAAGCACCATGGAGAGGATGAGGCCACATGGGAGCTGAAGACAGACATGAAAGAAGCATATCCTGACTTGTTTGTTTGATTGTTGAACTTTTAGGGAAAAATTCTCATAAGGCGGGAAGGATGTTATAACCTCAATTTTCCTAATTCAGAATTGAAATGTAATTTCTCCTTTTAAGGATATACGAACAAATAATTGTATGATTTGATTTAAATGAGTGGATTTCCTTGCTAATAGCCTTGTTGTTTGATTGCGTGGGCTTTATTGGCTATTGGGCCCAATAACACGAAAAGGAAATAAAAGGAAAAATAAATTTAGTTAATAAAAGAATAATTAAGAGAAGGATAAAAGAAAGAGGTAGAAGCCTCTATAAGGTGAGGAGGTAGCCTCAAAAGGTAGATTTCATGTCTTTCATATTTCTTGAGTTCCAAGGAGCCCAAGTTGCCAATATAAAAGAAAGAAAAGAGAAATACCAATTAAATTAGCTTTATTAAAAGATAACTTTATTATGAAGGAAATACCCTTTTCCTTTGGAATTTGGGCCTCAAATAGGATACTTAAGTAGATAATACCAATCCAGAGTTTCTTTAAAAATTTGGGTGAAAAGGGATAAACGAGGAAACAGTTATGGATTTTGCAAGTTTTCAATGCATTGAATTTAATATTACCAGTTTTTCTTGATTTAAAGGAAAAGGGAATATCAAGAGTGATGACAGCCATCAGATCACCACATGGTCTATAAGACCACGGATCTGATGGCGGTTGTGCATCATCAACCCCGAGTCACAGAAGGAAAGGGAGAGGGGAAAATCTGGATTTCAAATCCAATTTTCTCACATCTCTTGACACCAAACCAGAATCCAGGACCATGAGGGGGCTTTTGGAGGGGATTCTATATGCATCAAGCCTGGGTTTTGGGTGGTTTTGAAGGCTCTAGAGGAAATAGTTAATTCACCTGAAGGTTTTGGCGGTGGTGGGTTTGGGGAAACCCTAGATTGCCCCCAACCCTATAAATAGGACCCCCTCTCGACTCCTCACAACCTCACAAACTGAACTGGCTACCTCACGACCTCTATCTCCCTAGATCTCTCTCAATTGGTTTCACTCTAGCGAGGATGCCACTGTGGTGCCACCACGGTCTGAGAAGTGAGGAAGAAGATCAACAGTCGTCCGATTGAGGTCTAGCGTGGAGTCACAAGGAGATTCAATGGTTCGACGATTTTTCAGCATGCACAAGCGAGTTAGTGGAGGCACACATCACAGATCGTCTGATCCTGTGTGGTCCAGCAGACCACTGATCGAGCGAACGAGCTTTTTGGTGATTTCCTAGTTTCTGGTAAATAACTCCTCTCTGCCAGAAAATTCAAGAAAACACTTTTCATTGCAAAAATCATAACTAATGCTAGGATGGTCGGATTAAAGTGAACTTTATATGGAAAATGATCAGAAAATTATGTAGAAGCCATTAAAAATAGAGTCAAGGCCTGAAACTTCTTAAAATTCGAAAAGGATGCAAAGTCATCATCTTTAATGAATTCATCAATACAAAACCCTAAAGCTTAATGATAAATGAATCAAATGATGATTTTTTGAATACTTTGAGATGGAAATGAACTTCCTATTAACAAAAGAGTA
Source organism: Alisma plantago-aquatica (assembly GCA_963693085.1). Lineage (NCBI taxonomy): Eukaryota > Viridiplantae > Streptophyta > Magnoliopsida > Alismatales > Alismataceae > Alisma > Alisma plantago-aquatica. The sequence goes on along the minus strand of OY856409.1, from coordinate 5,099,260 downwards.
GTTAGGTTGAAAAGTGTAGTCTTTATGTTTAATTGGATTGGTTCAGGGCCCCATATGTATTAAAGTACTTTAATGCATCTAAAAGCTCTTATTTTGGTAAAAAACATAGAAAGTTATAAGAAGTTTGTATGAGGAAACTTTATATATGAAAGTTGATTAGAAAATCATGGGGAATCGGTTAAAAATTTTAGTAAAGCCTAATTTTGTTTCTAAATTCAAAAGTGATTAAATATTGATCATATGATACATTAAGCTTGGATTAGAAACCCTAATTTAAGGTAGAAAGGGTGATTAGCATGATTAATTTGAGATTCCATTGAATATTGTAATTATGAGTTGATCCTAAGCCTATTAGGAGGAATATAACAATATAATTAGGGTTTAATTTAGATTTGCTGATTTAGGGTTTATAATATCAATGATGAGGATGAACCCCAGTGAAACCCTAAAAGGAAGAAGGAAACCCTAGGAAGTGAGTTCATATGAGTGTAATCTGAGAAATTGAATAGTAAATAAATTATATGATTGTTTTAGGATCATTGCTTCCCTGAACTTCCTGCTTGGATATTTTTTTGATTGGATTATTGTTAGCTGGTTGAATCGACTGAACATGTATGTGGTTATTTATGAATAATCGATTTAGTTTCACGACATTTCCCGAATGTTTAATCGATTGGATGCAACCTAAATTGTTGGATGTTTAATTCTACAATCCTATAAAGTCCATATGATTATCACAATTAAGTATATATGTGTATTTTTGAACCTACGTGCCACCCTAATGTATGTTGCATGAACAAGCCTCAGAGGGAAGGTTTATTAGGTCAAGCCCTAGAGGGAAGACCATTGGGCACCTCGAGAGGTTACCCATGGAACCAAGCTCAGGATGGATAAGGTGGCCTTATGTCCCTTGCATGGACAAAACCCTAAGAGAGGGTAATCCATGGTTTAGGGAAAAAGTGGTTGAGAATGTCACGTTGAAAATGTAATTTGGATTATTAATAACTTATTAGTGATAATTAGTGTGACGTCCCAGGATTTTCTAAAACTTAATCTAATGTGTGATGTCCAAATTGAAATGCTCACCTCAGTGAGAATCCCAAATTAAACACCCTGCACTATGCTATGAAGAAGAAAATCAAAGGAGTCGGAAGGAAACAATCAGTAGCACATGCACATGAACAATAATACAACCATATACACATGTTCACTATTCAACATATAATTACAACATGAATTGTTACATCATCTGATATTACATATTGAACAACAAACTTATACATATACATGTACTACCACTAAACTACAGGATCTAAAGACAACAGGTCCACATGTACCTCAGCTCGCCACACAACTCTCAACTATAATGGTTCTTCAAGAATAACCACAACCTAAACAAAGATTACCTGTGGTACACGTCAACACAATATTCAAGAATATTGTACTGATTATGCCTACGTGTCTTTTATATACCTCTCATCATATCTTGGAAATAAGATAAAACTAATACTTGGCAGTAACAAAATAAATATAAGAAAATCATATACTTTCACAAAGATGTTCATTAACAAAAGAGAACACATATTTTAAGAACATTTCCATGATATCATCCATGCATTAACCGCCGAAGGTAGAATGCATTAAGGCCTTATGCTCGACTGCCAAAGAGTTGGATCATTTCATAATGTGATCAGACTACCAAAGAGTTGGATCACTTTCAAGTACTTAACTACCAAAGAGTTGAAGTACTTTATCATCAACACTTGACTACCAAAGAGTTGAAGTGCTTAGATATAATGGAGCATATATATTATGCTTCATGTGTCCATATCTATAAGTATGGAAAATCATGCAACATATCATACAAGAACAATCATTTCATCCAATATCATATGCCAAGTATTTTACTACACATATAACACAAGCATATTGTATAATAAGCCAAGTAAGAGGTAATGGCATACCTTAGATCAAGATATCCTAATCACATTCCAGATGTCATCTATATCCTTGGTGAAACCTGATCAAGACAAGACCACATATCACCATTAGGTTGTCATCATCTTACATCTCATCTTAACCCTAATTATATGCATTTTAGGGTTTACCTTATCTCATTATGATATTCTCATTAGGATATGTACTTTATTACTTGTCTTATCATCTTGTTGTTATGTTTGTGACTTGGAAATTAGCTTACTGATCTCATATTCCATATTAGGATACATAATCTGAATATCAAGCTTTGTATCATCCTTTATGCATATTAAACCTAGGTTACATGTATTATACAAAATAGGGTTTCATCCCATGTATTAAGGTCATCTTAATGTAATATGAATTCTATGCATGTAACTAATATTCAAGTTACATCTTAGCTTCAGATTACTGATATGAACTTACTCTGTAAATTTCACTATTTATTGAGTATGTATGTATTTATTACATTTTATTTAGGGTTATTATCCCTAACTAGCCATACTAATCAAATTACATGATTTCATTCATTACCATGACTATATCTGAAATCATATGCATTATAAACATGGTTATGGACTTATTGACATTTTCCAATAATTTTATATCATCATTTAATATTTTTTACTCAAGAACTAAGCATTACATGTCTTACATGATATCACTAATATTAATGCATCAAAAGCCTGATATAAGGGTGCCATGTTATTCTACTCTTTTTTTTAGAATTTTGGTATACTATTTGTATTTTTATGATAAGCGGGCCATTTTCTACGATTTATCTAAGATCTGAGATTTCTAAAGAGTATTACCTTTTAGGCCAATCACTGTCTGCCACTTGGATACTAATAGGTGCTACTCTTTCTTTGGGCTGGCCAACCTGGTTCATTACGTTGCACGGTTCTCTGATTGGTTCACATATGGTCTAGCTGAACCCAACCTCTGTCGTTGACTGGTTCTCACTTCCTGGAGGCCTTGCACCCAGTGTGATTCATTCCCGATGGATGTCCACCGTCGTGAATACTCTGCCTCGGTGAGCATCAAACTCCAGATCTTACTGTTCCTCTGCATTTGCGAGTTTGAAGAGGTCTATCTATTTGGGTCCGCTGTAGATCCCCCCTTCTCTGTGAGGTCACTACCACCCATCACCGTTGCAGGCCTCCACACTCTCAAGCTCTGTCATGGCTGGGTCTGCTTCGGCAAGTGGTTGGAACAAAATCCTCCTTCTCAAACTCTACTCCACGCTGTTGGATAATTACCTCCCCGCTCAATGCCTTCATGCATCTGTGATATGCACCCAACCTCTCTGACTCGCGGACAGTGGTTCTCCTCTTCCATGATCTGTGTCTTCCTACTGTGTTCCTTCTCTACTTTGATTAGGCTGAAAGTGAATCCTTATCGGGCTCCATAGCGCCGCCATGGCCTTGTTCGTTTTCCATTGTTGTGAACCTCCATGCTACTGCCACATATGCATCTCATTAACACCATGCCTGTGTGTGTTACCTCCCCGACCCATTCTTCCGTCGTTCTCTATTCTGGGCATGCGTGAGCAATACCATATGTCTTCTCTCGGCGATGGTGTTCCTTGTTCCTTGACTAACCTATTGGTTGTGATGGAGCAAGAAAAGTAAGGAACATGTGTTCTCCCTCTACCAATATCCTCATGAGTCATGCCCCTAGGGAGGTGTCGAATCACAACTCTGGGTTAGTCAAGGAAAACTTCCTGAATAGTTATCCTCATTCACACACATTTCATGGTCATGACTTAGAGTATGGACCATAACTACTCCACGTTCATCCCCCTCTTGACTACAAGTTGAAGATGTGATGTTGGCCCTTAGACCCACCACAAAAGGGCTAGATTCAAACTAACATCAAGTCAATTTGTGGTATCCCCCTACATACAAATACTAGTCTATGCTACCACTCAATCATATATTTACATGTAAACTTGGTCTCAGTTATTAATTTCATCAAAACACACATAACTTCATCATATACTGACCTAAATATGTTTCTATAGGAGCCTTACTTGATCATGAAAATTAGGATGTTGCCTCTTCACAGTCACAACAAAATCCTATCAATCAAAAACCTCAAAAAGGCATAAAGTCGGGGATCTAAATTATAATATAAAAATCAAGTAATGTTTGCACTTTAATGAAGCACATGAAACTATTAAGATAATTCAAAGATATTAATTCACTTATGTCATTGAGAATTTAAGGATTCCAAAAAAGTCCACATCATATACATCTTAAAAGAAACTTTGTCCTCAAAATTAAGCCATACTCATACTCTAAGGAAAACTAATCAGTCTTCATCCATATGTGGGGCACCACTCTAGGTGAAAACATATCCAAAACAAAGCTCTAAAGCTATATATATGTCTTCAAGGGGATTTCAAAAGAGTCTAATGTTAACTGCACCCTTTGTATAAGGGTCAAGCATATGTTCATAAGCTTAGGTTTGGTCAATCCATATTCCTACTTTAGGATTTACATCCTTATCTTTACCCATGCATTAGGGTTCCCACAGTATATTACCATGTTATAAAGGAGTTAACTAAAGTTAGCCCATTATATCAAGGTGTCATCAACATTTTATTGAGCTAATTGTTAGAACATGTTCAACATTAACATATGTCTTTTAATAGGGAATTAACTATAGTTAACTCGCTTTATCCATCTAGATTATATTAAGGTGCCATCATCATTATGTTGTTCTAACTATCAAACTGTATTTTTCATCTTTATTAAGCATTAATATTAACACCTCATGTAACATGTTTCATTCATATGATCTTATTTCATTGCTCATAATAGATTTCAACATTTACTAGTGTTTTCATTACAAGATTAACCAACCATGTCACATTATCATCATTATTCATGTATATGGTTAACCATTTATACTTTGATATCTATTAAAACATTTCTAGATTCATTTCATGTCATGTCGATATGCACATCTCAAATCTCAAGATTATATCACATTCTTACATATATTATATCATGGTTGTGCTAAACAAACTTATATGAGTGGATTGTTAAACATATATCAAAACATCATCTAGTATGATTGAGGCTCTCATGACCCATATCATGAGGGTAGTGCCATGCTCAGTCTCTTTGGGCTAACTCAACTCTATGAGTATCTCATATGCATATACTTTATCTTTCCTCTCTTAGTCTAGGGTTCTTAGATTACCTCATTGGGACTACTGATAGCTTTACAAGCCATAGCCACTTAAGCACAAAACAAAGCATCATATGACATTCTCTTTATAGATCATCTACCCATGATACATGCTTACCCACAACTCTCTTTCATAAAAACCACTACATTCCTATAAGGTAACACCAACCCGAGCATGAGGCTTCACAGAAACTAAACCTCCTCCAGGGTCTTGGGACTCTCTCTCCCTCACCCAGATGATAGGTTCTCATATTTCCTTATTCACATATGCATATATAACCAGCCTCTCTCTGACTCTAGGGTTTGATCCTCCCAAGGACATCTAGGGTTCATGAATACTATAGGAATCATGCATAAAGCAACTCAACTCAATCACTTAGGAGTAGTTTAATTTAGGACGTATCATATCACATATTTCTCAAAATCCTCATATCCTGGAGTTTAGGTTCTCTGACCTTCTCCCTCTAGGTCTCACTCTCTCTAGATTTAACCCTATAACTGGTCCCAACACTAGGCCCCTGTTTGGGAACGAACTGGGATTTCGTCGTCTGGACTGGATTAGACAGGGTTAGTCAGGATTCTGTCTGATTCTATTTGGTAACCCAGTATGATTCTGTTTGGCATCCCAGTCTGATTCTGGTCAGCTGGTCTGATTTGAGTCTGATTGCAGTCTGATTCTGTTTGTCTACTAGGCTGGATTCAGTCTGATTTTGTTTGGCAACATAGTCAGTATGTGCTGATTCTGTCTTGATGTTGTAGAACTGTTTTAACAAGAGTAAGAAATATGTAGTTGTGCTGCCGCTTAAGCAGAAGGGCAATTTTTTTTAAATTAATCAACGTAGAGTTTGTGAATTTTGTGAATGTCATTTTTGTACTTCGGAAAACTAAACATAATATATGAGTATGGTCATAAGTACGTGATGATTTAAAATAAACCAAAATATATATTATCCATGGCCTTGAACTCAAAATCATATTGTTTAATCTTTGTGGACATAATCAAATTTTCTACTCTAGAAGAACTACTCTAATTTTCTAAATTTTAATCAATTCATTCTCTTTTAGATGTACATTAAATTAACATGAATATTAATATGAATGCAAATAAAATTGCGATATGTCAAGTAATGTGTGTAACACCTTGATATTGTTGTTGTTTCAATGAAAGATAACATTCAAAGATAATTGCATAAAGAATATATTATATACTAAATAACAAATAAATAATACATAAAATGCATCATTTATGCATTTAAATTCAATGGTAGAAAATGTGCATAGCATGTCTGTAGCAGAACTTAATACCACATAAAAAAACATATAATAATTTATTGGTTCCCGGACAAATACATCTGTAACACACAAACTAATGAGGGACACAAAGGAGAGGTCTGCCCTGGACCTTTACATAGACACCGCTACACAATCTAAGATGGTGAGCAAGCAACCACTGTGGGGGACAAGCTTTGATCCCAGGTAGGAACATCCTAGTTGGCCAACTTCATGGCCTCGTCGTACTCGTCCCATGACACATGACAGGCATCGTTCAATAACTGATTGGTTTCCTATTTGATGGCATCTTTTGGCCACTCGAACAACAATGGTAGATGGTGAATAGGAAGAGTAACACCCTTGTCATGTCTGTGGCTCCCATTTGGGCCCTCATAGCGTGTAGGCTCGCAACATTGTTTCTTGCAAACAAGGTTTTCTTCTACATATTTTTTAATCTTCGACGGAGACATGAATAATTTTTCAATCTTTGTCCTTGTCTTTGACCGTGACCGCAATGACGACATATATAGTTAATAAATTAATATAAGTATTAGAAAATATCAATAATAGTAAGATAATTGTGACAATATTGAATACAAATAAATGCTCCAAACGAACTTAGCTACAAACAAGTAAGAACGTGATGTATGCCTTCAATACATAACAATAAAGTAGAAGTTTTTCAAACAAAACAATGCAACACATAAGTTTTGTAACTAAATGTTGCGAAGTAATCACAAACAACTACAATGTCGTGGAAATATATTACAATGTCGTGGAAATATATTACAAGTACTCTAACGTGGTTGTTTCATTCACTCATCGGTGTTGATAACGTATTCAACAACCCCAGGTGGGTAAATGCGACGACTCATCACGAAGTTGCACTGCACAACCAATGGCGGGGGAGGCAATAAATCTCCCAAAATAAATATATTGTCTCTTATGAACTCTGTCCTTATGTGTTTCCATCTCTTCTGCAACTCAGTCAAAGATATGTAAGCCCCCCCCAGTTATGTTTCAGAAGTCACGTCATGCCTCCATCCAAGCCTGTGTAGTATATACTCCATTAGCACATCTCCCCAACTCATATTGGTTTCTCATCATACCTATGAGAACCATATCAAGCTCCGTACACCACATAAAATAAGGCATCCTTGGAGGCCCAACCATATTACAGATTATGTAAGTAATATATTTTAGACGTAAGGGTGTATGGCACAATTAAGGGAATATAATATGCATATTTAGTGCTAACTAAGATTCAGCAACATCATAATGAAAAAACATACACCCTCCATAAAACATACACCAACATTACGATAAATAACAAAAGCCTGTTAATGTCGGATGAATTAAGAAAAATTCAATGTTAAAAACATCAAATGGTAGAAAATGTAAATTGAGAAGACAAACTAAATGTAGCTCTGCCATTCAACATTATGGCGTCACCGTGGGTGAAGGAATGTCCAAAATAAGACTACAATCTTCCTCCAGACTGGCAACATAGCGTTCGAGAACCTCATGCTCATACTTTTTTGGGTGTATATATCATCGTAGTTGTGATGAATTTCAAGAAAGTCCTTCATGTTCATTGACTGGCCCCACAGTGAATTGCATTTGATATTTAGTAACATAATCTCAACTTTCAAAATGTCAATTGTTGGGGGGAGATCGAATGCACAACGGAAGTATCTACATTGGTCTTTTCCCTAAATTGCTCGTGATGTGAAGTCGTTGGCGAAGATATTGACACCTCTCCCGTAGAGTGGAAATATCATGTCCGAGCCTATCAGTGTCTGCTCTTATCGAACTGACAAAGTCACATTGTTCAGACCATAGCTTGCGTTTGTTGCGTGCATATGCAAGTTGTGTTAGCATAGCATCCCTAACTGCAGTAAGTGTGGCAATTGTGGGTGGTACACATTGCATGGGAAATCTCATCTGACATCTGTTCGAAACAAGACCCCTACCACATGTAAAATACAGTCTGTGGGGGTTGTTATTTTCAAAACATCCATTTTCCGCGTCCGCGGCATCCATATACGTACGTACAATGCATTGAAGGCCACATGTACAGCAAGGCATTCCATTCTCCATTTCAAGACAACCTACCGAATCATTATGTCATGTATATTATTAGGATCCAGTAAAAAGTTCGTAAAATAAACAACTAAAGGCTACAAAGTTATGTGGTGGATGATTTATCAAATAATGTCAAAGACTATTACACATACAATTGTACATCAATGGGCATCCCATAGCAAATTAGAAATGGATTCACGTAAACGATCGCCCTCCCTTGATTCGGCCTGACTTGTTTGTTGGGGGAAACTCAGGTCAACCTCAACAGGGGGAATGATAGATGTTGAAATTTCATCTTGGAGTTTTTCCATGATATTGTTGCCATCATGTTGGCGGCGTATGAAATTATTGAGGATACAACAAGCCATTACGAGGTGACACTGCGAATGTATGAGATATGTCGCCCCTTTTTAAGGTAGGCAGACTGCCACTTCAGCACCCCAAATGCTCTTTCTACAACATTACGTAATTGTGCATGGTGGTGGTTGAACATATCCTTCTTGCTGGTGTAGGCATGTATGTTTCCTCGGTACTCAGAAATATGGTATGCTGTGTTGCGATATGGTGCAAGGAATTTCCGAGTGTTGGCATACCCTGCATCAACTAGGTAAAACTTTTCCGGCAGAATTTTAAACCCGCGTGTGGTCGTCGTTCACTGTAGGACCCATTGGTCAGCAGTCGATCCCTCCCACCCAGTTAGGACATATGTAAACTCCATGGAGAAGTCAACTACAACCAAGACATTAAGAGAGACATTCCCTTTTCTATCTCGGTAGCGATTTTTCTTGTCTCATTTAACCAAGCTTGGGATGTGTGTTCCGTCAATTGCCCCGATGGAATTCTATAACACCAAAATAGGTTGTAAACATACTAAATATTTCCAAATGATTAAAGATTGTAGGGGCTAACTATTACCTTGAAGTACGGGTAGAACCTTGGGGTATCCAATATACGAGAATGTGTTACTGTGCATGTCACTACAGTTTGCATGACAATGTAGTCATTGGACAACGAACACACAACGTCCAAGACTTTGTTGAACTTTCTACTGATGGTCTCACCAGAGTGAATGTAGTCCTCAGCCAAAGCACGATTTGTATGTCCATGGCCAACCATTTGTAGGAAGTAGCATACAGCCTCAACGGAATTGACGCCTCTAGTACTTTGTAACAAGGCCCGACTCTCAAGCTTGTCCACGAGGGCCAATATAGAATGTGGTCTCATTCGGTATAGGTCATAAGCCCTTTGTTCATGACCATTTAAAATTTCTAAGACCTTCTGGTGGCCACTCCTAATGCTAACTGACCTAGGTATTGTAGGTGGTATGTCGGAAATGTCATCGATGATGGAGTTTGCTATGGACTCAACTATTGTATCATCAATGTGATTAGTTGGACTAGACAATGTATCTTAAATGTTCGTGAGGAGCTCAGGTGTTTCTGTTTGGTCAGTGGTTTACATGATTCCTACAAGTGGAATCGTAGCAAAGTTTTCATGGCAACGACAACGAAAAAATAACTACTCGACAATCATATGTAAATGTGGACATGTAAAATAATGGCTTGCAGGATACATAGCGAATTAGATTGAACACAAAATAAAAGCATGGCAGTGAAATAAATTATTACAATAGTTAATCAATTTAGTTTGTGCGATAAAATAATGTCTGGACGGGAATAAAAATATTTCAAAAATTCAGCAAATTAGATTATGGTGAAAGAAAATGTTTGGATGGGAAATAGATTATTACAACAATGAAAGAACTTTCTACTGATTTGCTGAGTGAAATGTCTGGCCGTTAATCAAACTGATGTTCCCCCTTATGATCCGGAAGGGCCAACATCATTGGACGAAGGAAAAAATGCACGGTGAGATGACATAAATGACGATGACATACTTGGTCTGTTGCTGAAGTTGGGTGTTGGGGATTGCGGGAAAAATGCATGGTGAGATGGAATAAATGAGGATGGCATTGAAGGTGTTGGTGTTGCATTGGAAGCTTGGGACCTTTCCCAAAGGTCTTGCAACCATATGGTTATCTTTTGAGGTGTGTCTATAAGGCTGAGGTAGATGCTGTGGTTTGTTGAGTCCTTGATGGCATTCATAAGTGTTGTAAACACAGTAGTGGGGGCATCTGGGTAAGTGTCATGGAAATGTTGTAAGATGGTTGTAAACTCTTTATTTTCAAAGGCTCTAGTTTCCACACCACTGCCTAACTCGTGAACCTTTTCATAAACCTATGCGAATTTAGATAACACTTCATTTGAAAGCCCACGTTGGTCTTGAGCCATTGATGGCCGCTTCTTGCGCCTAACGATAGGAGGCCTCCCGCCAACACTCGATGTATCTGTTCTGCCTCCCCCAGTGTCACTCTCATTTTGCATCCCATATGCGGCCATATTCGGTTCCCCTGATTGGCTTCTAGTGTTCATGGGTGTCTCTGACCCATCTAAGTCGACAGTGACATCATCCTCAAAGGCAATGTCAAAAGGGATTTGTGTGTCCGTTGAAGACATTGCATGATGTCCTATAGTAATGTTCCTCCCAGCCATCATCTCGATGTCATAGTAGTGGGGAAACAACTTGTTAAGAAACCTAGCAAGGTCCTTGTTTGCCTAAGTATACATAAAATTTGTATTAGGCAATTTAAGTGTAAATATAGGACATTACTTTTTTCGATTAAGGGACTGGTTATTGGATATACCGTAAGGCTCTCCCTCCATTCAGGGCTATCGGGCAACGTGGGCTTATGCCTAGTGTCGTCCCATCCAACGCCACTCTTATTCGTCACAAGCTTCAAAGCGGCATAGTCCCTCCTCAAGTTCTTCCACTGAGTTTTGAGCTGATATATATTGCAGGCCGTCTTCCCCGTCCTATTTTGCATTTCCACAGTTGCCTCCCTCCAAGCCTCCCTAGTGAAATGACCATCAACACACCTTCCTAGGTCATATTGTCTGCGCAATGCTGATACTAGAGTAGCATCAGACTCTCTTGCCCAAACAATACGAAACTTGGGGTCAGCGGAAGACATACCCCCGCAGGTGCTGCAATATATTATGATACACAAATCGTTATGCTATCAAGAAAATACTGTATTGTAGTACAGACAATAAACAGCCATCGTACTGTAGAGACTAGGTTGATATATATATGGTGAAGTTCATATATATATATATAATTACACTATGGTGATTTTTTTGCTTATCTTAGCCTTGCATTATATCTTTTATCTTTTCAGAGAAAAATATTTACTTAGATAGTGGTGTCTAAGCTACAATTACACTATGAAATAACCTTGTGCATCAGTTGCATATATTTTCTCTGTATATAGTAAAATCAATGTATGCATGTGAATATAAGTATGGTAGAAACAATAGAAAAGTAGTGACAACACACTATTTTCAGCACATGTGGTACATTTTACAATAAACAGACGAGTTCCCACTCAGTATATTTACTACAGTGGAATTTGATTCATGCCATCGGATTCATCTCAAATTGTACATGTTAGCTATATTTAAAGATGTGTTTTGTTTGCTGATAAGATCTCTGTCTTGCATTACTTGTTGTGCCAACAAAAGCATGTACTTGAATGGTGATGGCTGAGCTACAATTACACCAAAATTACTCTATACACCAGCTACTACTATGTTGGTGTGTCCTGGAAGTATTTTGTAACTAAACTTACTCTATACACCAAAATTGATTCCATTTTTTATAGACCTAGGTATATTGTAACAGAATCATTGCTAAATTGCACATGTCTATATAAAATTGTTCTTTTTAAGTGTAATGTACAGGTTTAGTGCATGGAAAGTCAACAACAAGCCATGATAGGATAATCCAAGCATATTTGTTTGATGACTTTCAAGCAAAAGAAATATTATGATATCATTTCAATGTTATAAATCATGACACATGGTAGGTATACCAAGAATACTACAAGTAATGTATAAATAAAGGTAGCTATTAGTACTCATTTTCGACCTATAATACTGCAATACTCATCAGTAGATTAAATTGATTCAATTTTTTACAGAGCTAGTTATTATGTAACATAAACACTGCTACATTGCGCATGTATCTAAAAAAAGTTGTTCTATTTTAGTGTAATCTATAGGTTCAGTGCATGGAAACTCAACAAGAACCCATGACAGGACAATCCAAACATATTTGTTAGATGAGTTTCAAGCAAAAGAAATATTATCATAGCATTTAAAAGTTATATTAGTCTATAGGTAGAAAGAGTATGATTATATATTAATATCACAAATGTAAAGAGATTTTAACTGCAAGTTGTTGAAATAGAGGAAGTTAGGTCACTGAAAACTATTACTAGCTATAATAATCAAATAGGTCGACAAAATGTTTATATTAATATCACAAATGTAAAGAGATTTTAACTGCAAGTTGTTGAAACTGAGGAAGTTGGGTCACTGAAAACTATTACTAGCTATAATAATCAAATAGGTCGACAAAATGTTTAATTTGGATTTAAGTAAAATGATGCTTAAACTGAGGAATTGCCTAATGTTGTATCATATTAATAGATTGAGTATTTCATATAATTTAGTAAAATGCCATTCTGAACCACAACATTGTATCTAAATAAGAAAATTCCTACTTTCACAAACTTATCTAGTTCAATCAAAGTAGACATCACATGAACTAGGCTTTTTTAGTGTACTCGTGAACCTATGCTTATGCAAGAAAATCATCCCAAGATTTGTCTTTCAAATACAAATCATATGTCAGAAATAAATTATGGTGATCAAATATACTCAATGTAATTCAATCATTGTGTAGAATCCAAAACAATAATCATTTATTTTAAAGATTATCTCTTCCTAGTCAAACTAATTCCATTTTGTACAGACCTAGGTATTCTATAATAGAAACACTGCTAAATTGCACATGTATGTATAAAATAGTTCTATTTCAGTGTAATGTACATGTTTAGTGCATGGAAAGTCAACAACAAGCCATGATAGGATAAACTAAGCATATTTGTTTGATGACTTTCAAGCAAAAGAAATATTATGATATCATTTCAATGTTATAAATCATGACACATGGCAGGTATACCAAGAATACTACAAGTAATGTATAAATAAAGGTAGTTATTAGTACTCATTTTCAACCTATAATACTGCAATACTAATCAATAGATTAAATTGATTCAATTTTTGATTGAGCTATTTATTATGCAACAAAAACACTACTAAATTGCACATGTATCTAAAAAAGTTGTTCTATTTCAGTGTAATCTACATGTTCAGTGCATGGAAGCTCAACAAGAACCCATCACATGACAATCCAAACATATTTGTTTTATGAGTTTCAAACAAAAGAAATATTATCATAGCATTTAAAAGATAAATAAATGTGCAAGTAGAAAGAGTATGATTATATATTAATATCACAAATGTAAAGAGATTTGAATTACAAGTTGTTGAAATAGAGGTAGTTGGGCCACTGAAAACTATTACTAGCTATAATAATCAAACTAGACATCACATGAACTAGGATTTTTTAGTTCACTTGTGAACCTATGCTTATGCAAGAAAATCATCAACAAAAGATTTGTCTTTCAATTAAAAACCAAATGGCAGAAATACATTATGGTGATCAAATAGATTCAATGTAATTCAATCATTGTGTAGAATCCAAAACAATAATCATTTATTATACAGATTATCTCTTCCTAGTCAAAACTGATTCCATTTTTTATAGACCTAGGTATTCTATAACAGAAACACTACTAAATTGCACATGTATGCAAAAAATTATTCTTTTTTAGTGTAATCTATAGGTTCAGTGCATGGAAACTCAACAAGAACCCATGATAGGATAATCCAAACATATTTCTTTGATGAGTTTCAAGCAACAAAAATATTATCATAGCATTTAAAAGTTATAAAGCATGAAACATGGTACATATACTAATAATACTACAGGTAATGTATAACTAAAGCTAGTTATAAGTACTCTTTATCATTTTATTATTTCGTAAATGCACATAATCATTTATTACAGTTATTTTTTTGACAATAAAATCATTTTGGGATACTTGTGGATACTAGATAAAGACTATCTCGTCCTAGTCCAAATTATGTTCATATAGCAAGGAACAGGAAATGAAAAAAAGCATAACAACGGGAGAGAAAGAAGGAACTTTGGGGTTGATATCAACCAAAAAGGTTGTATTATTCCATGGCATCCTCTCTGACCGTATACAAACATGAATAATGAGATGGATATATTTGCTCCTATCCATGACAAACATTGCTTAAACTATGCCATCGACTGATAAAATGTGACTGTCATACACAATGATTAACATGTTTGGAACCAATGTCGGCTGAATAAATACACAAATTAATGACCAATCCACCTTAGAAATCACCTCAGAAATGTATGCCCTAATCGACATCACAAACAAAGCGTCGGCTACCCTATTTCATAACCAACCTTAGTAGGAAGGGGCGATAAAGAAGAAGCACTGTGGAATCCTGGCTGTGTGTAGCACCACCGGAGCACCAGGGAGGAGAACTGCTAGATTTCAGCCAAGGACGACCAACATCCACGAACAACTGCTCCAACAGGCATATGTGGAAGTGAAGAACCTCACAACACAAGGAGAATACGAAGGAAGACAGACACTTTTCCTTGGATGCACTAGGGTTTCTTCTGTGCGTCGACAAGATGGGACAATGTCAGATTCAGATAGTCGAAGACCAGGGTAGGGTATGGGTTACCTTACTTTTGAGGGATGTAGCCACCCTAGTAGACCGGCAGTTGTAGACGGATGAATTAATTCTCCACACGGGCACTTCTCCCGACCATGACCTATGGCCTCCATCTGTGATTTGGTCGAGGTCGCAGACAACGCTTTACTTCTCTCACACACAGACCAACAGTATGCGCGTAGAGCCACAAAGCATCGGGAGGAAGAGCACTGAGAGGGAGAAGGCTAGGGTGAGAGGGAGGGGCGTGAGGGATCAGGGTCAGGGGGGTTGTGTTTGGGCAGAAACCGAACTGAGATTTGCAATCCTGCCTCGACCGGGACTGGGATTATGTGGATTATGGGATTCTGTTATTCCAAAATGGGGATCGAACTGGGTTGGCTTCCAAACACATTTTTCGACTAAATCAGACCAGATTAGGCCGTCGTGGTGCTACACGATGGGCTCTAATCCAAGCCCAGTCCGTTCCCAAACAGTGGCTAGAGGTCCTCCTTTGTAAAGGAGCTCGAGGCTCATGCTGACTCACAACCTTGTCTTAACTTAATATATCTTATCTCATAAAAAGCCTAGTGACTTGCATCATCAAAACTTATCTTTCATCCTCAAGACTGAACTTAAGTCCTCAAAGACAAACATATATCATCATAAACCATCTTATATCATCTATATAAGACCTACATCATATCATCAAAACATATTTCATCTATTCCAACTATCACATATTCTATCAAGGCTCTAGACATCTAATATAGAACTACTCTCTCTTCTAGACTGATGTCATTCACTTTCACTTAGGTTGCATGATCACCGCCTACTCGTACATGTGTGGGGACACATTTTTGTAATACTTACATCTATAATAAAATATTATATATTTTTTCTCCAATAAAACATGCGTCAGAGAAAACTATCAAGGTTCAATCCAACTGGAATTAAAAACCAAATCCAGAAACGAGTGTCCCACACATAGTAGAGAGTACAATGTCATGAAAACTAGTGAAAAGGGTGAGAAGAAGGAGTAGACTATTGTAGCTACCCAAAACATAGATGCATCTTATGTCAACGATTTCTCTTCCATTAATGCACATCATTTCCAAATAATACAACATCCCATACCGCTGCACCATAAGGAAGGAACAACATCTAATGACTTTCTATACAGCAAGAACCAATCTAGACCTAGTTCTCGGACATCTAGGTGCTAACCTAGAGGCTAGGTCATATCTAGTCTCTAAAAGATGACTAATCTAACCCTAAAAGATTATAAAGTTCAAGGTTCTTTAGTTTTGTGTTGCATAATGAGAAAATGTCAGGCTTTGCTATTGTTCATACTCTGATACCACCTATGACGTCCCCAAATTTTCTAAAACTTAATCTAATGTGTGATGTTCAAATCAAAACCCTCACCTCAACAAGAATCCCAATTTAAACACCCCACACTAGGCGAAGAAGAAGAAATTCAAGGGAGTCGAAAGGAAATAATCAGTAGCACATGCACATGAACAATAATAAAACCATATACACATGTTCACTATTCAACATATAATTACAACTTGAATTGTTACATCATTTGATATTGCATATTGAACAAAAAACTTATACATATACATGTACTACCACTAAACTATAGGATGTTAAGAAAATAGGCCCACCTGTACAACAACTCACCACACAACTCTCAACTATACCAGATCTTCAAGCATAACTACAACCTAAACTAAGATTACACGTGGTACACGTCAGCACAATATTCAAAAATATTGTACTAAGTACACCTACATGTCTTTTATATACCTCTCATCATATCTTTGATATAAGATAAAACTAATACTTGGCAGTAACAGAAGAAATATAAGAAAATCATATACTCGCACAAAGATGTTCATTAACAAAAGAGAACACATATTTCAAGCACATTTCCATTATATCATCCATGCATTGACCGCCGAAGGTTGAATGCATTAAGGCCTTATGATTGACTACCAAAGAGTTGGATCATTTGATAATATGATCAGATTACCAAAGAGTTGAATCACTTTTAAGTACTTAACTACCAACGAGTTGAAGTACTTTATTATCAACACTTGACTACCAAAGAGTTGAAGTGCTTAGATATAATGGAACAAATATATTATGTTTCATGTTTTCATATCAATAAGTATGAAAATCATGCAACATATCATACAAGAACAATCATTTCATTTAATATCATATGCCAAGTATTTTACTACCCATATAACACAAGCATATTGTATAATAAGACAAGTAAGAGGTAATGGCGTACCTTAGATCAAGATATCCTAATCACATTCTAGATGTCATCTATATGCTCGGTCAAACCTGATTAAGACAAGACCACATAACACCATCAGGTTCTCATCATCTTACATCTCATCTTAACCCAAATTATATCTATTTTAGGGTTTACCTTATCTCATTATGACATTCTCATTATGATATGTACTTTATTACTTGTCTTATCATCTTATTGTTATGTTCCTGACTTGGAAATTATCTTACTGATCTCATATTCCATATTAGGATACATAATCTGAATATCATGTTTTGTATCTTCCTTTATGCAACCTAGGTTACATGTATTATACAAAATAGGGTTTCATCCCATGTATTAAGGGTCATCTTCATGTAATATTAATTCTATGCATGTAACTGATATCCGAGTTACATCTTAGCTTCAGGTTACTGATATGAAATTACTATGTAAATTTCACTATTTATTGAGTATGTATGTATTTATCACATTTTATTTAGGGTTATTAGCCCTAACTAGCCATACTTATCAAATTACTTGATTTTGTTCATTAACATGACTATATCTGACATCATATGCATTATAAACATGGTTATGGACTTATTGACATTTTCTCATAATTTTATATCATCATTTAATATTTATTACTCAAGAACTAAGAATTACATGTCTTACATGATATCACTGATATTAATGTATCAAAAGCTCATATAAGGGTGCCACATCATTCTACTCATTTTTCTGAGAATTTCAGTATACCATTTGTATTTTTCTGATAAGTGGGCTATTTTGTACGATTTATCTAAGATCTGAGATTTCTAAAGAATATTACCTTTTAGGTCAATCACAATCTGCCACTTGGATACTAACATGCATTGTTCTTTCTTTGGGCCAACCAACCTGGTTCATTAGGTTGCATGATTCTCTGAGTGGTTCACATATGGTCTTGCTGAACCCAACCTCTGGCCTTGACTGGTTCTTGCTTCCTAGAGGCCTCACGCCTAGTGCGATTCTTTCCCAATGGATGGCCGCCACACGTGAAGGCTCTGCCCCGGTGAGCATCAAACTCTAGATCTTACTATTCCTCTACATTCACAAGTTTGAAAAGGTTTGTCTATGTGAGTCTGTTGTCGATCCCCCCCCTTCTCCGCGAGGTCACTTCCACCCATCGCCGCTATAGGCCTCCGCACTCTCAAGCTCCATCATGGCTGGGTCTGCTCCGATGATTGGTTAGCACGAGATCCTCCTCCTCAACCTCTGCTCCACACCGCTGGACAACTACCTCCCCGCTTGACACCTTCATGCATCTGCGATATGCACGCAACCTCTCCAGCTCATGGACGGTGGGTCTCCTCCTGCATGATCTGTGTCCGCCTGATATGTTCCTTCTCCACTTCGATTAGGTAGGAGGCAAATCCTTATCAGGCTCCATAGTGCCACCATGGACCTATTCGTTTTTCATCGTTGTCGACCTCCATGCTACTATCATGGTTGTGTCTCATTAACACCACACCTGCGTGCATCACCACCCCGACCCATGCCACCACCATTCTCTATTCTGGGTGTGTGTGATCACTGTTGTTTGTCTGCTCTCAGTGATGTCGTTCCTTGTTCCTTGGCTAACCTATTAGTTGCGGTGGAGCAAGCAAGGTAAGGAACATGTGTTCTCACTCTACCATCCTCGTCACAAGTCATGCCCCTAGAGAGGTGCCGAACCACAACTCTGAGTTAGTCGAGGAAAACTGCCCGAATAGTTATCCTCATTCACACATGTTTCATCGTCATGACTTAGAGTATGGAACATAAATGCTCCACATTCATCCGCCTCTCAACTACAAGTTGAAAATGTGATGTTGGCCCTTAGACCCACCACCAAAGGGCTAGATTCAAACTAACAACAAGTTATTCTGTGGTATCCTCCTACAGTTAAATACTAGTCTATGCTACCACTCAATCATATATTTACATGTAAACTTGTTCTCAGCTATTAATTTCATCAACATACACATAACTTCATCATATACCGACCTAAATATGTTTCTGTAGGATCCTTTCTTGATCATGAAAATTAGGAGGTTGCTTCATCACAGTCACAAAAAAATCCTATCAATCAAAAACCTCAAAAAGACATAAAGTCGGGGATCTAAATCATAATATAAACATCAAGTAATGTTTGCACTTTAACGAAGCACCTGAAACTATTAAGATAATTCAAAGATATCAATTCACTTATGTCATTGAGAATTTAAGGATTCCAAAAAAGTCCACTCCATCAAAATTAGGTTATAAGAAACTATTTCTGAAACTTTTGATTGTCCCCCACATACCAGTATAGAAATATACTGACCGATGTTTTTCTTGTCGGCATTTTAGGTACAGTTCTGAAAATGGACAAATAGTAAATTGAAATATTGTGAAGATACAATTAACCTGTGCAAGGAGGATTAGTTAGTTTATACTTTTACTATGGATAGAAGTCTAGATCTGAATTTTACGAGGTATGCAAAAAGATTTGTTTTATTCTAGCTTTTCAGTTTAGTAATAGTAGAATTTGATCATTATTTTTTATTAAATGGAAAACCATGGATCCTAAAATATTGGGATAACGTCTCTGACCTTTTGCTCTCCCTTGATTGAGGGTTACTGAGAGGCGGGTCCGTGACAACCATACACTGGTCAAGATGTAACAATTCAAAATCTTTCTTTATATAATTATATATGTACATCTAATATTTTTTACAATTATCCAAAAGAGAATGGCAACATCTGTTAAAAACGTTAGTTTATTTTATC
Source organism: Alisma plantago-aquatica (assembly GCA_963693085.1). Classification (NCBI taxonomy): domain Eukaryota; kingdom Viridiplantae; phylum Streptophyta; class Magnoliopsida; order Alismatales; family Alismataceae; genus Alisma; species Alisma plantago-aquatica. Next base: position 5,078,917 of record OY856409.1, on the reverse strand, counting down.
ACAAATCATTGCAAATGTAAACAAACAAGAATAAAATTATTATGAAATGAGTTGTGTTGAATATTTCCTTCGATAATTTATTGATGATTTCATATAACTATGTTTGAAAATGTATCCTCCATAACGATGAAGTAAACCCAAATCTATTTGGTAAAGGGATAAGTAAAGAATAGGTGTAAGTAGTCTTCTAAGTTGTGATGACACATATTGTAACACCCCCCCTGTTATCCCCTATTTAGGTGGACCAAAAGGACAAGGGCCATTACCTACATTACATGATCGAAGGTTTAGAAAAATAACTATAAATAATTAATAACTTTTCACTAAATAGGAATGGGTTTGCACAAGATTAACTTTCCACAAAGGGATTACATAAATTGATTTTCTAAAGTTTTACAACATGAAATAAAACAAAATAAATCCTCCAGATATTACATTACTTCTTGTTTTTTGGTGCCTTCTTCATGAGGGTCTGCTTTCCATTAAACTTGTAGCAATAATAGCAGACTATCCTAAAATGTCGACAAACAAAATTATCGGTCAGTATAACAAGTTATACTTGTATGTGGGGGAAATAAAAGATTGCATCTATGTGTAACAACATAATTAGAACAATTATTGTTACAAACTCAAAATTATTGTTTTCTTCATAACTTCTCAACCTATTTTTGGTGTACTATCTGTTAGGGTTTTGTCCCTATATCGGACTTTAGGCCATCTCTCAATCTGGATTTAGGTGCCATGTTGGCCACCTCTCAATTTGTAGTTAGGTGCCATGTTGGCCTTCCCAATCTGAGGCAAGACCTCATATGACCTTCCCCATCTAGGGTTTCGTCTGACCTTCCCAATCTGTGGTCTGGTCTTTGATAGTCATCATGACTTTACATTTCATTCCATTCACAAACTTCCAGGGTTGCTTAGGACAAATGTCATGAAACTAATGTGTTTATCCATAGGCATAACCACTTACCTTGATCAGGTGTACTTAATGTCCAAGCAAGAGCAATCATGAATAATCAAATAAGCAACTAAGTAATTCTCCTAAAAGTTAAATTAATATACTCATGTATCATTATTTTATCCAAATCATCATTAGGATTGACTTGGGTCTCAAGTTAGGGTTTCATTGGGTTTTTTTCTTCCTAAACCCTAGTTACCACTTCTCATGACTTTTGGTCAACAAACCTTAATATTATTATTAATTGCACCTTAATCTCATGGAAACCCTAATTATCCAATGATGGGTCCCTAAGTTCACATAAGATTCAAGTTGCTCTTTTTGTTCATAAAATACAATCGTTTATTATAAATATCAATTGAACACATTAGAATCATCATATCTTGGAACTTAGGGTTCTAGTTCATTAACTACATTAAAGAGAACATTTTTATGTACTTTTTGAACTAGAAGCAGATTTAGGCAGTGCACAAATTATTATTAGATTCCTTACATTTTTTTGAGCAAAAATCATATAGTATATGCCTTTATCCGATTATCCTACTAATTACTAGGATTTTTATAGAATAATTCATTTTAGGCCAATGAGGGTTTGCCATGTGGACAGAAAGCCCCAGGCACCACCCAACCAACTTGGTTGGTCAACCTATAGACTCTTGAATTTAGAAACCTGCTTGCATGGCTGACTAGCTAGCTAAGCAAGAAAAGAAGAGGAAAGAGATCAGATTGTGCTTACTTCCTCAACGCACACGTGAGGGAAGCGGTGTACTTTCTCTTTTAGTGGTTTTCTTCCTTCATTCATAGGCTTGTGAGTAGTGAGTCAACTCTCTAGTTGACTCTGTGATCTAGGGTAAGAGTAAGCAAATTAGGACCTCCTTCACCTTCATCTCACTTCCCAAAAGCTATAGTACCCTTCAATTGTTCGGGTAGTGGTCGAAGATGATGGGACAGAACCTGAGTACCTCCAGTGAGATGATGACATGCAAAATAGGTGAAGAACTAGACCAATAGAGAAATTGGGACTTGGGAAACAATAAAAATACTCATACAAAGCTCTGGGGACCAATTGTGATCATGTTGAGGGTCAGTGATCTGATATTTATATCCTCCCATGACAACAAGATTGTTTTTTGGAGGGAGATTTAGGAAAAATTCTAGAGTCCTCCAAACTAGGTGAACCTTAGGGTACATGAGTTTGCCCTATTATCATGAAGATAAAGATCAAATTTCCTGATCAACTCATGTATTAATTTGCGAGAAATTCAACTGTGAAGATCTCCAACATCATGTTTCAGTTTCCTTTCTGGGCTGAGGCAGGTGACGAGGGTGTCACTGTTGGATCACAAATCTAACAATCCACAATGCATGTGCCAAATAAAAGACCAAAATTAGGAATTCTAATATGAATGTAAATTGTGACATTTAATGACATTCCTAGTTAAAACATACACTTTAGGGATTTTTGTAAAATTCTTATCTCCCAATCCATCCATCCTTTGTTCTCAAATTTTAAAGGAGAGTATTAAATGACTTGATCTAGAGGTGTGCAAAGATTGTGACCAAAATTCATAAATAAAAGGGACTTTTCTTATTATGCTAGTCTTCCTCTAAATTCATTAATTGAAGGCATCAAAACTAATCCTTCTCTCTTTCTTCCTTTTCTATTTTCTTTATTATAGTGTCCATCCATGCCACTTTCTATATAATTCTACACAATTTTCTCAAGTATGCATCATAACCATCAATTTTCTTTTACTTTATGATTATTATGGGATTTTACTTTCTCCTTTTTTCTTTTATCCCTTATTGGTTTAATAAAATAGTAGAAATGACAAAATAATTCTTTCAAGGGAAATTCAAAATGAAAATCATTCTTTCAAAACAAAGCATACAAATTTCCAATATGTCTCTTTTACCAAAGTAATTGCATTCCAATTATACAAAATACAAGTGAAACTGAGGTTATAACATCCTTCCCCTCTTATAAGAATTTTTTCCTCAAAATTCCACTAATAAAACAAACAACTCAGGATAAGATTTTTCCATGTCCATCTAGCTCACATTGTACTTGCAAAGAACCTTTACTGTGACGTCCCCAGATTTTCTAAAACTTAATCCGATGTATGACGTCCAAATTGAAACCTCACCTCAACGAGAATCCCAATTTAAACACCCCACACTAGGTTAAGAAGAAGAACCCCCCGGTAACCCCCAATTAAGGGAAACCCGAAGGTCAGAGCCGTTTTCAATTAACAGGATCAAAGGTTCAACATATAATCGACAATAATTATAAAATTCTACTAACTAAACTGGAATTGAGTACAAAAATTAAAACTTTACTTACCTTTTAAAACTTGGGAATCTAACTATCCACAACTTGAATTACTCTATCTAATCCTCCTTGCACTTTATTTCTTAATTTCACGATGTGTCACTTTACTGTTTGTGTTTTCAGGATTTTACCTAAAACACCGATAAACAAAACATCGATCAGCAATTGTTGGTATGTGGAGGCAACCAAAATTTCAGAATTAAGTCTAACAATATAATTATTGCAATCAAGATAATTAGCAAGTCAATTTACATTTTCCATGTGACAATCCCCACCACTTTTGCCCTAACCCTGGATTTGACTTAAGGCCACCTTCTCAATCCTGAGCTTGGTGCCTGGGAGTCACCTCTCATGGTGCTCCTTAGTCATGCCTCATTGACCACCTTCTCATTCCCGAGCTTGGTGTTTAGGCTCACCTCTCATGGTGCCCATTGGTCTACTCTCTTGGGCCTGACCTTTATGGCATCTTCCATCAGGGTGACATGTAGGTGCGGGAATACACATTTAAATTAAATTGTGATAGTCATAGTCACATTATAGTTGCAATATGAACATCCAAACAATTGAATTACATTCGATGCGATTAAACATCCGGGAATCCATCGGGAAACTAAAGCGGTTATTCATAATTAACCACATACCTGATAGGCAGACTTGAATGTAGAAATAACCAATCAATCATAATTCAAGAAAGCACACACACAATTATTTCCTGAAAAAGGCATCCAATTTCCTATCATTAATTATGTCATCAAGATCTATCACTCCTAGTTATCTTCTAGGGTTATTACTTCTTGTTAGGGTTTTACCCATAATATAGGGTTTCACTTCCTTTTTATTACTTCTACCTTACTTTTATTAAGAAATCCATCAAACCCTAATTATCTTGTCTTATTTTCCATTAAGGCCCTAAAGATCAGATTTGGACCATATAAACCCTAATTTTCAGATTGCTATATCTTTTTCTTTTTCTCTAACTTAGGATTTCTAAACATACTAATCAACATATTAAATTAAAAACCCTAAACATGTAATTCTATCATAAAAATAGGTTAAAAACCATCCTAATCATTAATCAGGTTAAACATATTTGAATTAACCTAATTGCAAGACTAAATATATCCTTGATAATCAATTAGGGTTTTCTTTTTACAAATTAACTCTTTTTCCATCAAAATATGTACTTTTGCAAAAATATAAAGATTCATATATACAATCCATTTTTAACATATTCCTCATATTTTTTTGATCATTTTTCATGTATTGACTTTTTGCATACGAGTTTCCTATCACCAGATATGATTTTATCAAGATAATCCCTTTTTATCGATTTATTAACTAATTCAGAAAATCGAGAGTCGTTCGATCTATAGTCCGGTGAACCAGCGGCATCCCACGACCCAGGGATCGCGCGCCTAACTTAACGATTAGACAAAAGAAAAGATTGGATTGTCCTTACCCGTTCTGAAGGTGTGGCAGGGCATTTTAGTAATCCTTTAGTCCTTCTTCCTCAACCTCGCGCGAGAGAGGCAGACTCCGGTGGTCAACTTATGGGTTGACTTCGATTTCCTCTCCTCCTTTGCTCACGCCAGATGTCCAAGAAGCTTTGCCTTCCCTCCTCGAACACGATGAAGCCTCCAATTGCTTACCCAGGTCACGCCGCAACCGCCCTTATCTCTCCGGACTCCGGCGCCGCTTCCTAAGGTATGGAGGTCACAGGTCGCGAGCAACTGAGTGATTGATCCCACCAACACACTCCTCGCCTCCTTCCGCAGCGTTTGGGCTAGCTTTTTGGGATGCTGGCTCCCTCCATAGCCTTCCACTATATATAGGGTCAGGGCAATGTTCCTTCCCAGTTGGGCGTTTCTTGGATTGGCGACGAAACCCACTCGAACCAGGGATGTATCCCTCCGGCTTGCTTTCCTGAATTCAATGGAATCATCAGCAGACTTTCCAACCCAACGGATTGTGAGGAATCCAAGAGGGAAAGTCCCTCTGTTATTTCAGAGAAACATAATCCCAGTGGGACTCAGGAGAAGAGCGCCCAACGTTGGATCAGGATCCAACCGATAAGATTACTTGCGTTCAAAGCAAAGGAAAAGCCTTTTATTCTATTAATTCAGAATTAATTCTCAATTCGAATATAACTTGCAAAATTAATTCCTCCCAAACCATAACTCCTTTCTTTCTCAAATTTTAAGGGAACGTTCCATTTATTATTGCCTAGCTTTGTGCAAAATTTGGGAAATAAAAGCAATGGATGAGAAGGCTTCCTTCTCTCCCAAGTTTTCTCTCAATTAATCCAAATTAATTTATATTCCTTTTTCCTTTGTGATTATCTTGTTATTTTGGGTCCCTTGGATCTTAAGGAAACCCAAAGGCACAGATTCCCATCTTGGGGAATATTGGTTTGCCTTTATCCTATTTCAATTGTTAATTTCTCATATTTCCCATTTTATAAAACAATTTCTTTTCCTTATTAATTCCCTTTTCTTTTCAATTGGGCTCAATGGCCAACAAGGCCCACAATCAATCAATCAAAGCCATTTCTCACGAAATTTATCACAATTCAAAGAAAAGGATATCATTTATTCATTAAAAGAGAAATACACCTTACATTATATTTTCAAGAAAATGGGGTTGTAACATCCTACCCTCCTTATAGGAATTTTTCCCTCAAAATTCAAACAATCAAACAAACAATTCAGGGTATGTTTTCTCCATGTCTTCCTTCAGCTCCCATGTGGCCTCATCCTCTCAATGGTGCTTCCAAAGAACGTTTACCATCTCTATATTCTTGCATCTGAGTTCTTTCACCTTGGTATCTAGAATCCGCAAAGGTGACTCAGGATAAGTCAGCTTCCCTTGAAGCTCAATAGGTTCAATGCTCAACACATGGCTTGGATCTTGCACATATCGCTTCAGGTTAGACACGTGAAACACATCATGCATCATGCTATACTAAGGGGGTAACACCAAACGGTAAGCTGCTTCACCAATCCGTTCTAACACTTCAAATGGACCTATGTATCGGGGACTCAACTTTCCTCTGTTCTTAGCTATAGCTCGGAGCGGTCAGATTTTCAGAAACACATGATCTCCCCCAGTGAAATGCACATCAGTCCGCTTTGCATCAGCATACGACTTTTGTCGATCCTGGGCTCTCTTTAGCCTTTGCTTGATCAAAGCCACTTTATCAGCATACACTTGGAGCTCATCTGACCTCAATAAGGTCCTCTCACCCACATCATCCCAGTGAAGTGGTGACCGACACGGTCTCCCGTAAAAAGCTTCATACGGAGGCATCCCGATATTGTCTTGGTAGTTGTTGTTGTAGGCGAACGCTGCCAATGGTAAGTATTTCTCCCATGAGCCACCCCAATCGAGCACACAAGCTCTCAACAGATCTTCTAATGTTTGGATCGTCCTTTCTGACTGACCATCTATTTGGGGGTGATAAGCAGTACTAAACTTTAACCTTGTACCAAGTTCCTCTTGAACTTTCTTCCACAACTTGGAAGTAAACTTTGGGTCTCTATCTGAGATGATCAATTCTGGTACACCATCCAAACATACTATCTCTCTGATATATAGCTCAGCTAGGTCTGTCACCTTAGTAGTGGTCTTCAGGGCAAGGAAGTGTGCTGACTTGGTAAGACGATCTACCACGACCCATATCGCATCATGACCTCTCTTGGTCTGGGGTAGACCCACCACAAAATCCATGGTGATCTGCTCCCATTTCCATTCTGGAATGTCTATTGATTGTAAAAGTCTATCGGGTCGTTGGTGTTCAGCCTTCACCATTTGGCACGTCAGACAACTGGCCACCCATGACGCAATGTCTTTCTTCATTCCTGGCCACCAGAAAAACCACTATAGGTCCTTGTACATCTTAGTAGTTCCTGGGTGCACTGTGTACTTGGATCCATGAGCCTCTTGCAAGATACGTTCCTTTATTGATGAATCTGCTGGAACCCATACGCAATTCTCAAACCTGATTCCTCCGTCTACTCCCACGGAAAGACGAGTATGTGGCTTCATCATTAAACCTTTCATCTTGTCTAGCTCTCCACTGGTTAATTGTGCAGTTATGATCTCACTCAACAACTCAGATTGAATCTAGATATTAGCCAACCGAACTCAGTCCTCTAACGGTTGTGGTGTCCATTCCACAAGCTCCTCCAAACTCTTCCACTGACTGGACAAAACAGCTACACACTTAAGCTGTTTTCGACTCAACGCATCAGCTACTACATTTTCCTTACCAGGATGGTAGACGATGGTGAAGTCGTAATCCTTCATGTACTCCATCCATCGTCGTTGTCACAGATTCAGGTCTCTCTGTGTCAGCAGGTATTTGAAACTCTTATGGTTGGTGAAGATCTCGAAGGTAGCACCGTACAGATAGTGTCGCCATATCTTCAAGGCATGGATTGTAGCAGCTAACTCCAGGTCATGTGTCAGGTAGTTCACCTCATTTGGCTTGAGCTGTCGGGAAGCATATGCAACCACATGCCGATCTTGATCCAACACACAACCAAGTCCCATCTTGGATGCATCGGTGAATATCATGAAACCCTCATTGCCAGAAGGCAAAGTCAACACAGGAGCGGTGGTCAGCTTTTCCTTTAATTCCTAAAATCGAGCTTCACATACTTCAGACCACACGAACTTCACATCCTTCTGAGTCAACATGGTTAGCGGTAGAGCAGTCTTGGAGAAATCCTTGATGAAGCGACGGTAGTATCCGTCCAACCCCAAGAAGCTGCGAATCTCGAAGGGGTTCTTGGGTGCCGGCTAGTATCGAACTGCCGATACTTTGGCTGGATCTATGGCGATTGTTCCTCCTGAGATGACGTGTCCAAGAAACATGACTTGGTCCAACAAAAACTCACATTTTGATAACTTTCTGAAAATCTTATGCTTTCTCAGGATATCAAGGACTCTACCCAGGTGGTCACGGTGTTGGGCTAGGTCATCCGAATACACTAAGTTGTCATCTATGAACACTATCACAAAAGAGTCATGGAAAGGCTGGAACACACTGTTCACGAGGTTCATAAAGACACTAGGCACATTGGATAATCCAAACGGCATGACCAAAAACTCATAGTGGCCACAACGGGTTCTGAAAGCCGTTTTGGGTATATCCTCACCTCTCACTCTCACCTAGTGGTATCCTAACCTCAAATCGATCTTGGAAAAGACTCAAGCTGATTTGAGTTGGTCAAACAGGTCATCTATTCTAGGAAAAGGGTACTTATTCTTAATGGTTGCCTGGTTGATCATCCGATAATCAATACACATCTGAAGCGACCCATCCTTCTTTTTCACAAAGAGGACTGGTGCTCCCCATGGTGAGGTACTGGGTCGGATGAACCCCTTATCCAACAACTCTTGCAACTGGGTTTTCAACTCAAGCAACTCAACAGGGGCCATTCTATAGGGTGCCTTAGATATAGGGTTAGTCCCAGGAGCTAACTCAATCGAGAAGTCTACCTCCCTCTCAGGGGGAATCCCTGGTAGATCATCTAGAAACACATCTGCGTACTCCCAAAACACCTCTATGTCCTCTAAGGATTGCCCCTTAACCTCAGGTACGGTAACTATGGCTAGGTAGGCTCAACAACCCTTGGATAGCATCCGCTCAGCTTTCATGGCGGACACATAAAGGCTGGTTGTTGCATACTTACTTCCTCAAATGGTGAAGTGTGGATAGCCAGTTTTCCTAATGAAAATCTTTTTCTCTCTATAGTCAATCTGGGCCCTATAGGAGGACAGCCAATCCATACCAATGATTACATCAAAATCACTCATATCGAGGAGGATGAAGTCAGTGGGAAGCTCATGGTTCAGATACTTTGCTGGCAAGATAGGGGTTTTCAAAAGAGAGGTATAAATACGACCACTCGGGGTTGTGACATCCAAAACATAACCCAAATCTTTGATATCCAAATCAAGCATAGTCGCCAGATTTCTCGAAATAAAAGTATTAGTAGAACCAGAATCAAAGAGTGCTTTTGCATTTTGTCCCATGACTTCTAGCAAGCCTACATAGTTATTCCATATCAGAAAGCTAATACATGGTCTACTGAACTAAAATGAAAAACTCTATGGGTTATTACCCTCGATCAACTTATTAGCATTCGCCTCAACTTCTTCGTTGTTGATGGAGAACACTCTAGCTTGTCTCCTCTCTACAACTGGGGGTGCTCCAGCTGGTGGTGCTGCAGCTACTGGTTGTGCTGCCACCGGATGAGACCCCAAAGGTCCCCTTGGGTCAGGATGAGGGCAGTTGAAAATGAAGTGTCCCTCTTGTTGACATCTGAAACACACCTTCTTCTCAAAGAGACACTTCCCAGAATGTGCCCGTCCACAGGTGTGACACTGTTGGAGGCGACCACGGGGCTTGCCTTTGTGCCCATGCTTGTTTTTGTTGTGGTTGCATCCTTGTCCCTTCCTATGTTCATTCCTCTGCCCTTGAGCTCCTTCAGTGAAGCCCAAGTACCATATGGATTGGTTCTGTGTAGGCATCACTGTCCTTTCCATGTCTAAGGCGGTGTTGTAGGCTTCAGCGAAGGCCTTTGGCTTACTAGCCATCACATGGGGCTTGATGGAGGGGTGTAGTCTCTCTATGAAGTGGTCCACCCTCCTCTCTTCATCCAACATGTGTCCGAAGCATTCCAGGAGGCAGAACCTGCGACCAAAGTCCACCACTGAAGAACTTCCTTGAGTCATGCTCATGAACTCTCTTTCTTTCTCTTTCTTTGCTGAGATGGGGAGGAATCTGGCGGTGAAGATGGTCTTGATGTCAACCCATGCCATTGGTTCCTCACTTAGGTATCTTCCCGTGATATGGTTCTCCCACCATATCTTCGCTACACCTTTTAAAAGGTGAGTAGCAAACAGAACCTTTTTATTCAACTGCACCTCAAGCATACGGAACCCATTCTCGACTGCAAGCAGCCATGCTTCGGCCTTGTCGACCACTTCCGACTTGTCTTCTCCCCAGAACTTCTCGACGTTCAGCTTAACGAAGTCCAGAATGGTGGCTCCAAGTCGAGGACGAAAAGGAAGTGGCTCACCATCCTCGTCCCTAGCTATGTCCCTAAGGGCCAGGGCACAAATAGCTTCAGTCAATTGCTTTTGTTGTTCCATCCAAACTGCATCTGTTGTGTGAACCACCATGGCTGGTCCTGACCCACTGGGTTGGTCTTCTTCCATCCGGGCTTCCTCTTCGAACCCATGGGATTCTTCATATTCTGGTCCTTCCCCTTGCTCTTAGTTGATACCAGGCATTGGTTCGGGGTTGGGGGCCTCATGTATTGCCTCTTTCTCTTCTTAGAGGTCTCACCATCATGGTTCCGCTTCCGCTTCTCAAAAGACCCATTCTCCTTACGGGGTGGTCCACCATCACTGGTGGAAAAAGGAACAACCACCACTTTGGTACGAGCCATCTGCACACAAACATACTTTTAGTTTACCTTTAAACTAATTACACTTATGTCAATGACATCTTACTTACGTATCTTTTATTAATTTGGTGGAGGATCCCTTAGACACTATCAACCTTAACCCATACCACATGAGGATGAGGAAGAGAGAGAGGAAACCCTAATCCTTAAAATCCTTAAGAGACAAATTGAGATGAGAAGAGATGAGCAAGATGAGAGAGTCTTAAAGGTATCTTATTTTGAGTCATATCCTAAGACATCGGACAGGCAGTCACACAATCCAGGAGTCCTTGTATTCCGACTAGTGGTGCGGAGGAAAATCTTGCAAGCCCCTAGAAGTGATCCTTTTCTAGACACCTCAGTCATTCAGACACTCCTCTAATAACTCCCTCGGTTCTATGGAATTTGTAAAATTCAATAATTATTAATGATTAGATGGAGAACCTACGCTCTGATATCAATTGTAACAACCCCGCCCCCCGGTAACCCCCAATTAAGGGAAACCTGAAGGTCAGTGCCATTTTCAATTAATAGGATCAAAGGTTCAACATATAATCAACAATAATTATAAAATTCTACTAACTAATCTGGAATTGGGTACAAAAATTAAAACTTTACTTACCTTTTAAAACATGGGAATCTAACTATCCACAGCTTGAATTACTCTATCTAATCCTCCTTGCACTTTATTTCTTAATTTCACGATGTGTCACTTTACTGTTTGTGTTTTCAGGATTTTACCTAAAATGCCGACAAACAAAACATCGATCAGCAATTGCTGGTATGTGGAGGCAACCAAAATTTCACAATTAAGTATAACAATATAATTATTGCAATCAAGATAATTAGGAAGTCAATTTACATTTTCCATGTGACAATCCCCACCGCTTTTGCCCTAACCCTGGATTTGACTTAAGGCCACCTTCTCAATCCCGAGCTTGGTGCCTGGGAGTCACCTCTCATGGTGCACCTTAGTCATGCCTCATTGACCACCTTCTCATTCCCGAGCTTGGTGTCTAGGCTCACCTCTCATGGTGCCCATTGGTCTACTCTCCTGGGCCTGACCTTTATGGCATCTTCCATCAGGGTGACATGTAGGTGCGGGAATACACATTTAAATTAAATTGTGATAGTCATAGTCACATTATAGTTGCAATATGAACATCCAAACAGTTTAATTGCATTCAATGCGATTAAACATCTGGGAATCCATCGGGAAACTAAAGTAGTTATTCATAACTAACCACATACTTGTAAGGCAGACTTGAATGCAGAAATAACCAATCAATCAGGATTCAAGCAAGCAAACACACAATTATTTCCTGAAAAAGGCATCCAATTTCCTATGATTAATTATGTCATCATGATCTATCACTCCTAGTTATCTTCTAGGGTTATTACTTCTTTTTAGGGTTTTACCCATAATTTAGGGTTTCACTTCCTTTTTATTACTTCTACCTTACTTTTATCATGAAATCCATCAAACCCTAATTATCTTGTCTTATTTTCCATTAAGGTCCTAAAGATCAGATTTGGACCATATAAACCCTAATTTTTAGATTGCTATATCTTTTTCTTTTTCTCTAACTTAGGATTTCTAAACATATTAATCAACATATTGAATTAAAAACCCTAAACATGTAATTCTATCATCAAAACAGGTTAAAAACCATCTTAATCATTAATCAGGTTAAAGATATTCGAATTAACCTAATTGCAAGACTAAATATATCCTTGATAATCAATTCGGGTTTTCTTTTTACAAATTAACTCTTTTTCCATCAAAATATGTACTTTTGCACAAATATACTAATTCAGATATCCAAACCATTTTTATCATATTCCTCATATTTTTCTGATCATTTTTCATGTATTGACTTTTCACATCCGAGTTTCCTATCACCAGATATGATTTTATCAAGATAATCCCTTTTTATCGATTTATTAACTAATTCAGAAAATCGAGAGTCGTTCGATCTATAGTCCGGTGAACCAGCGGCATTCCACAGCCCAGGGATCGCACGCCTAACTTAACGATTAGACAAACGAAAAGATTGGACTGCCCTTACCCGTTCTGAAGGTGCTGCGGGGCATTTTAGTAATCCTTCAGTCCTTCTTCTACCTCAACCTCACGCGAGACAGGCAGACTCTGGTGGTCAACTTATGGGTTGACTTCGAGTTCCTCTCCTCCTTTGCTCACGCCATATGTCCAGGAAGTTTCTCCTTCCCTCCTAAAAAACGATGAAGCCTCCAATTGATTTCGCAAGTCGCGCCGCAACCGCCCTTTTATCGCCGGACTTCGGCGCCTCTTCCTGAGGTATGGAGGTCACAGGTCGCGAGCAACTGAGCGATTGATCCCACCAACACACTCCTTGCCTCCTTCTGCAACGTTTGGGCTAGCTTTTTGGGATGCTGGCTCCCTCCATAGCCTTCCCCTATATATAGGGTCGGGGCAAGGTTCCTGCCCAGTTGGGAATTTCTTGGATTGGCGACGAAACCCACGCGAACCAGGGATCTATCCCTCCGGCTTGCTTTCCCAAATTCAATGGAATCATCAGCAGACTTTCCAACCCAACGGATTGTGAGGAATCCAAGAGGGAAAGTCCCTCTGTTATTTCATAGAAACATAATCCCAGTGGGACTCAGGCGAAGAGCTCCCAACGTTGGATCATGATCCAACCAATCAGATTACTTGCGTTCAAAGCAAAGGAAAAGCCTTTTTTTTCTATTAATTTAGAATTAATTCTCAATTCGAATATAACTTGCAAAATTAATTCCTCCCAAACCATAACTCCTTTCTTTCTCAAATTTTAAGGGAACGTTCCTTTTATTATTGCCTAGCTTTGTGCAAAATTTGGGAAACAAAAGCAATGGATGAGAAGGCTTCCTTCTCTCCCAAGTTTTCTCATCAATTAATCCAAATTAATTTATATTCCTTTTTCCTTTGTAATTATCTTGTTATTTTGGGTCCCTTGGATCTCAAGGAAACCCAAAGGCATAGATTCACATCTTGGGGAATATTGGTTTGCCTTTATCCTATTTCAATTGTTAATTTCTCATATTTCCCCTTTTATAAAACAATTTCTTTTCCTTATTAATTCCCTTTTCTTTTCAATTGGGCTCAATGGCCAATAAGGCCCACAATCAATCAATCGAAGCCATTTCTCATGAAATTTATCACAATTCAAAGAAAAGGATATCATTTATTCATTAAAAGGGAAATACACCTTACATTATATTTTCAAGAAAATGGGGTTGTAACAAAAATCAGAGGAGGTCATAAGGAAACAATAGTAGCACATGCAAATGAACAATAATAAAACCATACAACACATGTTCACCATTCAACATATAATTACATAATGAATTGTTTCAACATTTGATATTACACATTTAACAAAAAACGTATACATATAAATGTACTACACTAAACAACATGATCTTAAGACTATAGGTCCACTTGTACATCAACTCGCCACACAACGCTCAACTATATTGGTTCTTCAAGATCATATATCCACAACCTAAAACAAACACTACTACAGAAACAACATTCAGTGTCGCTTTTCTGGGCGTCGGTTCTTTAGGAAAACCGATGCCTACAATATTAGACGTCGTTTATTTAGGCAAACCGACGTCTATATTCGAAGACCAGCCAGACATGGGTACCACTTTGAATATAGCGTCGGTTGTTAATAACAAACTGACGCTTAAAGTCGCCCGCAAAATCCAATTTTCGAGCAAAAACAATAGTGTCACTTTCAGCGTCGGTTATGTAGAAAGAAACCGACGCCTATGTGCGATGGAAATTTGCACGAAAAGTGTCACTTTCAGAGTCGGTTATCCTTTTATAACCGACGTTGAAAGTGGTTCCCGCCAAATAATTTCATGAAAATATCGTTCAATTGGACATCGGTTGTTTCAAACAACCGACGCGAAAGATGTTTATGCGTCGGTTGTTGGAAACAACCGACGCTATTTGGGAACTTAATATCCCACGATCGCCCGACTCTTCGCCCACACCTGTTTCATTGTCTTCATCACCCTCACCTATTTCATTTTCTTCATCGCCCGCCGCGCCGCTGCTGCTCGATCGCCTGCTGGTTCTCACCGTCGCCGACGCTGCCTGTGCTCCTCGCCTCACCGACGCTGCCGGTGTTGCTGCTGTGCGTCACCGCCCTAGCTTCTTCCTACTTCGTCCAGCGTCGCCCGCCGCCCTAACTCCTTCCTCCCTGCTCACGCCCGGTGCCGCCCGCTCCTTCCTCCCTGCTCACGCCCGGCGCCGCCCGCTCCTTCGTCCTTGCTCGCCACCACCCACCGACGCCGCTGCCGCCTGGAGCTCACCGGCCACCGCTGCACCTGCCTGCCCTGCCGCCTGGAGCTCGCCGGTCACCGCCACCACTGCTGGGAGCTCGCCTACTTGTCCGCCGCCGCTAACGAAAGGTATGTAAGCTGAAATAATTGGGTACTGCTGTAATGCATCGAAGTAAATATCCTATTGCTCTATTATACTAGTAATGCATGATTA
Organism: Alisma plantago-aquatica; assembly: GCA_963693085.1. Taxonomy (NCBI): domain Eukaryota; kingdom Viridiplantae; phylum Streptophyta; class Magnoliopsida; order Alismatales; family Alismataceae; genus Alisma; species Alisma plantago-aquatica. The sequence goes on along the minus strand of OY856409.1, from coordinate 5,063,642 downwards.
GTTTTACTGATTTCCTTGCTGCTTTCAGTGATTAATGATTGGTACTACTGGTTAGTATTACTTTAGTGATTACTTTAATTCAACAATTCGTAGTTTGTTATTTACAATTACTGATCTGCTTGCCGATTTTAATGATTAGAGATACTGATTAATAGTAAGCATTGATGAATACTTAGTTAATTACTGATTTGTTGATTAGATATGTATAGAAGTTCCTTATAAATATATTTTTTATATACACATACATGTAATTTTGTATAAAATACATGATGTAGTGTGATCTTAAATCCTAGAGTGTACCCCTTTTGTTCTATGATGATACCTATGACCCTAAATACACCCATAAGGGTCTACTGTATCCTAAAGAAGATTTATTTCTTCCTTCTACCCTAATTTTTATATGGATCTTAATCTTATATCGCTTACTCATAAATAAGGAAATATCCTCCCTTATGACCACCTTGATGTGTATGTCCCATATAATCCACATGTTGGACCCCAGAGTTGGTGAAAGATTTTCAATCGTGTGTATCACATGGGATTCTTATCTCAACATAATGGACTGCAATATATACATATAATGCCTTAAATGGAAGACTCGAATGTTATAAAATCCCATCAAAGTAGGTAGAAACAACTTATATATATTCAGATATTAATAATTCCATGAAGTGCACATTATCTTACTCAGGAAAAGTATGTGTGTAATGTAGGATTCGTTCCATATAATGGTTTGTTGCTTGCATATATTTTCATATATTTGTGCTTCTAATCGTAATGTTTGGCCTAATTCAGTAAATTTTGATGCATGTTGAAATAAGATTTAAACTTGTCAATTGTAGCATCCTAATTTGATTTGATTAAACCCTAACATCAATTGTGATGAAACCCTAACATTAATCGTGATGAAACCCTAACATGTACATATCTATTATTGTGTTTGTTGGCCTAGAAACCCGTCCAAGATTGACTCATTAGGAGTAAATCTTGGATAGTCCCCGGTTTGGGACTGTTCTTGAACACCTAATCTCACCTAGGATGTAAGTGTATAATGTGTATTGGGTTTTCGAGAAAATTTTGGTAGCATTTCCCCGTTTGTTCTCTAAGTACATATGTACTTAGAGAACAACGGGGAAATGCTGCCGAAATTTTCTTGAAAACCTAATACACATTATACACTTACTAGTGAGATTAGGTGTTCAAGGATGGGATAGGTGGTACACATTTATTATATATAAGAATGACATCAAATGTGTTTGTTGGCCTAGAAACCCATCCAAGATTGACTCATTAGGAGTAAATCTTGGATAGTCCCCAGTTTGGGACTGTTCTTGAACACCTAATCTCACTTAGGATGTAAGTGTATAATGTGTATTGGGTTTTCGAGAAAATTTCGGTAGCATTTCCCCGTTTGTTCTCTAAGTACATATGTACTTAGAGAACAGCGGGGAAATACTGCCGAAATTTTCTCGAAAACCCAATACACATTATACACTTACTAGTGAGATTAGGTGTTCAAGGATGGGATAGGTGGTACACATGTATTATATATAAGAATGACATCACATGTGTTTGTTGGCCTAGAAACCTGTCCAAGATTGACTCATTAGGAGTAAATCTTGGATAGTCCCCGGTTTGGGACTGTTCTTGAACACCTAATCTCACTTAGGATGTAAGTGTATAATGTGTATTGGGTTTTCGAGAAAATTTCGGTAGCATTTCCCCATTTGTTCTCTAAGTACATATGTACTTAGAGAACAACAGGGAAATGCTGCCGAAATTTTTTGGAAAACCCAATACACATTATACACTTACTAGTGAGATTAGGTGTTCAAGGATGGGATAGGTGGTACACATTTATTATATATAAGAATGACATCACATTATACACTTAGGATGTAAGTGTATACCCGAATCTTTTCCTAATAAATACTTGTTTCCTAATATATACTTGTTTTCTCTGATCATATAATGGATAGATCATGGATGTCCATTCATAATCGTTGCACCCCAGAGTTTATATCTGGTCTTGATCAGTTTATTAGATTTTTCGAGGAACATAGGAAAAAACCTACATATAGGTTCTACTGTCCATGTAGGCATTGCGGTAACAACTTGAAAGTCAACACTGGTGAGGAAATCAAAAGTCATGTCATGTGCAACGGGATTGTACAAGGCTATACATAATGGCACTGGCATGGAGAGATTTCAAAATCGAAACCAGTAGATGTCGATAGCAGTGCTTGGGTGGAAGAAGAAATTGCCTCCGATGACGTAAATGTGAACGAACCAGTTCCAGCAGACATCGTTGATGCGATGATGGATAGTTGTAGGGTAGAGCACACCGATCCACCTCCTATCTTTAGAAACATTGTGCATGATGATGAGATACCGTTATACACAGGCTGTGCTAAGTTTACGAAGCTTAGCGCTGTGTTGAGATTGTATAAGTTGAAAGCTAACAATAGATGGAGCAACAAAAGCTTCACTTCATTGTTGACTTTGTTGAAAGAAATGCTTCCTGAAGGAAACGAGCTGCCAGTCTCAACATACCAGGTAAAGAAAATGTTGTGCCGAATGGGAATGGAGGCCAAGAAGATACACGCATGCCCTAATGATTGTGTATTATTTCAAAAGGACTATGTAGATTTGAAAGATTGTCCAAAATGTGGTGCGTCAAGGTATAAATTGACGACTTCGGGGGAGTCCAAAACTGGTTCTCCTGCCAAGGTGTTGTGGTATCTACCTATAATATCATAGTTTCAACGCTTGTTTGCAAATCCGAAAGATGCGAAGAATTTGAGGTGGCCTGCAGATGTTAAGAAAAATAATGATGGGATCCTACGACATGCATCTGATTCCCCACAATGGAAGAAGATTGATCTATTGTACCCCAAATTTGGTGAATAAGATAGGAATCTAAGACTTGGGCTTTGTACAGATGGGATGAATCTGTATGGGACATTGAGCAGCCAACATAGCACTTGGCCAACCATGCTTGTTATATACAATCTTCCTCCCTGGATGTGTATGAAAAATAAGTATGTTATGTTTTCGTTGTTGATATCGGGCCCTAAACAACCCGGAAATGATATCGATGTTTATCTTGAACCTTTGATTGATGACTTAAAGAAACTTTGGGCTGAAGGTGTGATGACCTATGATGCTTCAGCAAGAGAGACATTTCGTTTGCACGCTATGTTGTTTTGCACTGTTAATGACTTTCCAGCATATGGGAATTTGTCTGGATATAGTGTCAAAGGAGCTAAAGCGTGTCCTATATGTGAAGAAAACACTGATTCAATAAGACTAAAACATGGCGGCAAGACTGTATATCTTGGTCATCGAAGGTTTCTTTCAAAATTCCATTCGTATCGTAGGAAGCGCAAAGCATTCAATTGATGGAATGATGAACGGAGTGCACCTAAACCTATACCAGGGGATGTTGTTTATGCAAGAGTAAAAGACATTCTCAATGAATTTGGTAAGAAATCACAATGTAGTATGGCCACACGGAGTGACAATTCTTCATTCAAGAAGAAGTCAATATTTTGGGATCTTCCTTATTGGAGTTCTTTGACAGTCAGGCATTGTATCGATGTAATGCACGTTGAGAAAAATGTTTGTGATAGCATCATTGGTACTCTGTTAAATATACCAGGTAAGACTAAAGATGGGATAAAATCTCGACTGGACCTACGTGAAATGGGAATAAGGTCAGAATTAATAGAATTACATGAAATGGGTAATAAAAGAACATACTTACCTCCCGCTTGTTACACGTTGTCTAGAAAGGAGAAGAAAACTTTTTGTGAATGCTTGGTAAATGTTAAGGTGCCACATGGTTACTCATCCAACATCTGTAGATTGGTATCAATGAAAGATCTGAAGTTGATAGGTCTTAAATCTCATGATTGTCACACTCTAATGCAACAAATATTGCCTGTGGCAATTCGATCTATATTGCCGAAGCATGTAAGGTTTGCAATTACCAGACTTGGTTTCTTTTTCAACAGTCTTTGCAGCAAAGTTATTGACCCTGATACTCTCGATAATTTGCAAAGAGAAGTGGTTGTTGTCCTATGTCAGCTTGAGATGTATTTCCCTCCTTCATTCTTTTATATCATGGTACATCTTGTTGTCCACTTGACTAGGGAAGTGAAAATGTTGGGACCAGTTTTCTTGCATTGGATGTATCCCTTTGAACGATACATGAGCATTTTTAAAGGTGATGTTCGAAACCGTTATCAGCCTGAAGGGAGTATTATTGAAGGTTATGTGGTGAGAGAGGTTATGGATTTTTGCAATGACTTTCTCAGTGGTAATGACACTCCTGATAATGACAAGAATATTTAGGAGGGCAAAGGAATTTAAGGATCACGGGTGAAAGTAATCAGCCATGAGCAGTTGGAACAAGCTCACTTGTATATTTTACACAATATGGACGAAGTGAGTGCTTATATCGAGGAACATACCAATTTCATAAAGAGACAACATCCTCGAGCAAGTTCAATGTGGCTTGCTAGAGAGCATAATAAGACTTTTACTAAGTGGTTTGAAGATAAAGTCTTATATCAACTATCTCAAACACCAAATGATATTACAGAAACTATCAACTGCCTCGCCTTTAAACCAAAACCGAATGTTATGTCTTATGAAGGGTTTGACATTAATGGATTCACATATTACATAAAGCGCCAAGATGATAAGAGTGTCGTCCAAAATAGTGGGGTCACTCTTCAAGCGTCGACTATGTACTTTGCAAGTGCAAAGGATAAGAGTCCACGTGAAGCTAAAATGTCATATTACGGTGTCATTGAAGACATTTGGGAGTTTGACTACATAGATTTCAAAATTCCGCTCTTTAAATGTAATTGGGTTGATAACACCAAAGGAGTTATAGTGGATGAATTGGGTTTCACTTTGGTGAACTTTGAAAAGATTGGCGAGAAGGGTGAACCATTCATATTGGCATCATAGGCGAAAAAAATATTCTATATCGATGATCCTGCAAATGATAAATGGTCGGTTGTTCTTCATGGTAAAAGAGAGTTAATTGAAGATCCTATAGATGAAGAAGAGTACTATGATAAGTATGATGACTCCAGTCCATTCTCAGTTGGGTTGCCAACTCCACAAAATATTGAAGCTAATGATGACTTATATGTGCGCGGATATCACAATGAAGGATTGTTAATTGATAAAAGATCACAATTTTAGAGACATGTATGTTTATACAAATGCTAAATGTTTGCCTTTTTCTAATTAATACAAATGCTAAATGTTTGCCTTTTTCTAGTTAATACAAATGCTAAATGTTTTCCTTTTTAATGACATTTTCAGATGGCTGACCATGATGAGCATGATGTCCATGATGAGCATGAAGTCCATGATGAGCATGCTGTCCATGACGAGCATGGCGAGGATACCAATGTAAGTTCTAAAAACATATCCTGTATTTCTATAAAATTCATTATCTTCTAGTTATGTCATATATCTTATATTTCTATATTGGGCTAATTCAGTGTGTTTATTTTTGTCAAATTTTAGGTTGATACTGCACATGTACCCACTGAACCACTGGAGCAACTTGATGCGCAACACCAAACACTTAACAAGAAAAGGGGCATCACTCTATTGAAAAAGTTAATAGCGCTTAGTGGCAGTGGATCCAAATTGGTTGTGGAGTTTGATAATGGAGGAAATGCAATTGGAGTGAACCGCAATAATTTTGTAAACTATCTTGGGTGTACCACTCGGAGCCATTGTGGTGTTAAGTATGATAACTGGCATAAAGTTCCTCAGGGGAAAAAAGACTTGATATGGAAGGATTTATGCATGAGTTATTATTATTTGCAATTCTATTTTGTAGATTACAAATTCTATTATTTGCAATTCTATTTTGGATACTAGTTAATAACATTTCTATTTTACAGAATCTGTTTGCATTGGATGAGAAGTTGCATCGTAAAAGTGTGATGCAACGTGCTGGAAAGATGCTTAGGAATTATAGGACAAATCTGAACAGAGAATACATAAAAGAGGGTGATAAGAAAAAGAAGTCAGCCCTTGAACAATGGAACTTCTTGGACAAAGAAGATTGGGACAATTTTGTTGCTTCAAGAAAATCTGAAAAATTCAAGGTATTAGGTGTCACTCCCAATTTAATTAATATACATTGTTTTCACCTATTCAAGATTAACATTTAGTGATACTAACCAAATCATTAATGTGCATACTAACTAGGCCCTCAGTGACGCACAAAAAGCAAGGCATGCACTGAATGTGCATGACCACACTATGGGTCCAAAAGGCTATGCAAGCGTTCGCCAAAGACTACATGCGGAGTCTGCGACTACTCAGGAGTCTGCTCCTACTCAGGAGTCTGCCACACCCATGCCTCGCCATGATATCTGGATAGCTGGGAGGCAAAACAAGAAGGGTGAAATAAAGAAGCCCGTAACTGCTGAGGTGGCTGCGAAAATGGTAAAATACAACTCTTAGAGCAATCATTTAAATATTGATTATTTGTGGTGTTAACTTACCAATTTCTATTGATGGTGATTAACGGGAGCTGCACGAGCAGAGGAAACAAGGCACATTCATCCCTAAGGGCACAAGGGATGAATTGACAGTTTCTCTGGGTAACCCAGAGCATCCTGGATGGGTTAGGGGTGCAGGCGCTGGTGTGGGAATCAAAGCATTCTTTGGGCCATCCCAGCACAAACCCAGAGCGGGACTTTCTCAAGAAGAGGTAACCTATTCTTTTTTTAGAATGTTACTGCAAAAGGAAATTCAATAATAAGAAGCTAATGTTTCTTTTATCCATGTATAGGAGAATAAGAGAGTCGAGGATATAGTTGCTAAGAAGGTCAACGATGTAGTTGCTGAGAAGGTCAAGGAAGAATTGCTGCGGTGGCAGGCATCTCAGGCTTCCAATCAGCCTATGGCGACCCACTCTTCTCCTGATGCACAGACTGCGAGTAATCCTGGAGACCCATCGCCTAACACGTCTGCTGTAAGTATTGTTTATGACATTGTAGCTAGTCTTTTCAAGATGATATGTTTTCAAGATGATATGTATATATGTATAACATTCTTTACGTAAATTTGTAGGAGTTGAAGCCATGCCGCTTAAGAATACAAGACTATGTTGTTGCAGAGGCGCAGGCTTACCCGTCCCTTCCTGGGGAAAGGTTTCACGGGACTCCAATGTCACATGGCTACGTTCGTGTGGGCCCATTACGTGTGTTACCCGATTGGAGGGAAGCTACATTGCCATATCCCCACCCGGATATTGATATACTTGCTGAGGCAGAAGGCGGGGTCATATTGTGGCCCAAAGCAGATGTCGTCTACACTACTGAAATTGTAAGATAAATTTACATTGATTTAGACTGTTAATGTGTATATATGAGGTCAACTGATATGAAATTATATATACAGGTTAAAAAGAAGACACCAGGAGCACCTAGTCCTCCACCTCCATTTCCCACATTACCAAGTTGGGTTCCAACTGACCTAACATACCCATTCGGTCCTGCTTGTAGGGGAATGGCATGTTGGCTACGGGCACATAATATACATTGCCCTATAATTGTTTCTTTAGATGCAGATTATGCAGGTCAATCATACGATAGCTCTTTATTTATACAAGATATTATTGAGTTGTTTATGTATGCTTGGCTGAATACATCAATGATAGAGACATGGATAAGGTGAGATCTTATTTATACATCTATATACCTTTTGTAAGATCCGGTGATCTGGTTTGTTATATATTAATGCATACGTAATACATATTTTGCAACTACTTAGTCGAAGATCAATGCAAACAATTTGCATTTGATCATGTGGGATTTTTGATTCCATCATTGATTAGTATGGTAGCTAAAGACCCCGATAGTGTTCAACAATACTGTATAGATGCTTTTACAATTTTTGGTCAGCAAAAGAAGACGATAATAATAGCTCCATTCAATGTCAAGTAAGTTTACTTTATTTATAATTTGGACTTAAGAAAATTCCATTTTTATTGTGCATTTTGAGTTATTAATTGTTAACTTTTTACCTCTAGTGGTAAACATTGGGAGTTACTAGTTATTGTCCCCGGGATGTTCACTGTTTATTATCTAGATCCCGTAGGAAGTACCTTAAACACTAAAATTGGACACGTAATGAGAATGTCATTATTCTGGTGAGAAATATTTCATTTTTGTATCCGTTAACATCTGTTATTACATTACTATTTACTTATGCAATTTACTGTGTTATATTAACATGTAGGGGTTTAGATGCATTCAAAAAGGCTGGAGGAACGGTCCCAAGGAAAAAGAACTAGCCAATAAATTGGCAGAACGTACAAGTAAGTTCCCGACTCCAATGTATATATTATTGATGTGAATTGTGCTTAGTTGTATTATTTTGTATGTTTCAATTTATAGTGCACTACACAAGACAATGGCTGGGCATGCGCATACTATGTGATGCGATTTATGCAGATGATTATCCGACATGCTGCATTGGACATCGATAACATACATGAGGTATTATATATAGTCTCATTAGTTAGTATGAAATATATCAATCTTATTTTTATATTATTACTTATATATATACATCATTCTCTTTCCAGGTGTTTAAAACTGACCACACTATAGGTAAACGCTTAAAAAATATACATGCTCCATATACGATGGAAGCATTAGATGAAATAAGAGAAGAATGGGCAAAAGCCATACAAGCAGTGGCAACTGTAAGATATAATTGGGATGTTGATAGCGATAATGAATGATACTTTGTAAATGAATATTTCTGAATGTTAATACATGTATTTGAATGTTTCTATATGTGTGAATGTGAGAATTGAATTGATGTCTGAATGTATCTACTTGTGTGAAATTTTCCTTGGGACTTTTGCAGGTTTGTGGCCTATTTGTAGGCTGATATCAATGGATGTCGTAAACCTGCAGTTCAGAAAACTGAACTGCAGGTTCTCATCCTGCTGACCAGCCACAGCAGGCCTGCAAACTGATATAAAAAAAAATAGATATAGGCGTCGGTTATTTACAGAAAACCGTCAGCAAAGACCTACAACGTTGGTTTTTTGAACCAAACCGACGCCTAATAGAACAAACAACTCGACCGTGCAGGATAGCACGACCGTTGTGGAACAGGCATCGGTTATTCATATAAAACCGACGCCTATAGTATTAAACACGGCCGTGCAGGGAAGCACGGCCGTGTCGTCTTGAAGTATGGCGTCAGTTTTTTATAGAAAAATGACGCCAAAAGGGTTCGCGCCACAGAAAACAATGTCATCTAGGACTCTTTCTGCGTCGGTTACCAAGTAAACACCGACGCTATAGTCCATATAGGCGTCGGTCTTTTAGTAGATAACCGACGCAGAATGTGTCCTAGATGATGTCGTTTTCTGTGGCGCGAACCCTTTTGGCATCAGTTATCTACTAAAAGACGGATGCCTATATGTTAAATAGGCGTCGGTTAAAAAACTGACGTCGAAGTGTTCGACCTTTAGCGGCACCCACATAGGCGTCGGTCAGAAACCGACGCCAAAGGGGGTTAAACAACTGACGCCAAAGGCTGTTTCTGTAGTAGTGAAAGACTACATGGGGTACACGTCAGCCTAATATTCAAGAATATTGTACTGATTACACCTATGTGTCTTTTTATATACCTCTCATTACTAAGCTTGGCAATAAGATAAAACTAATACTTGGCAGTAACAAAAGAATATAACAAAAGGCATATACTGAATAAGAATGTTTATTAACAAAAGAGAACACATGTTTTAAGCACATTTTCCATTATATATCTATGCATTGATCACCAAAGGTATTGATGCATTCTATTGACTCTCAAGGAGCTCTAGATTAAGGCCTTTATGATCGACTACCAAATATTTATATCATATGTACAATGTGACCAAATTCCAAAGAGTTAAGTGACTTCCAAGCACTATACTACCAAAGAGTTCAGTGACTTCCAAGCACTATACTAGCAAAGCGTTCAATTCTTTCATATAAGGTAACAAATATATTATGTTTCATGTGTTCATATCCATAAGTATGGAAAATCAAGCAACATATCATTCAAGAATAATCATTTCAACAAATACAGTAAGCCAAGTATTTGTACACATATAACACAACCATACTAAATAGTAGGCCAAGTAAGAGGTAAGGGTGTACCTTGAAGAAACACAAACGTAATCCACACATTCCTCATGCCGACTCTAACCTTAGTCAACCCTGATTAAGACAAGATCACATATCATCATCAGATTCTCACCATCTTAACCCTAGTTATGTCCATTTTAGGGTTTTCTTACTCATTGGGATATGTGCACCATTACTTGTCTTATCTTCTGATCATTACTTGTATTCTTGTCTTAAAATTATTTTATTAATCTTATCTTCTAATTATGATACATGATAGGGTTCATCATTTGAACATCAAGTTCCTTATCATTTTGTGTATTTATTAACCATAGATCATATTCATTAAGCATATCAGGGTTTATATCACTTTAAGAGTCATCATCATCATAACATGAACTATGTGTATCTAATTGATATCAAACTTACATATTAGGTTCCAGTTACTGATATGAGGGTGTTCCATAAATTCCATCATTTATTGAGCATGTAAGTATTTATTGAATTTTATTTAGGGTTATTAGCCCTAATTAGCCATATGAATCAATTACATGATTTCATGCACCAACATCATAATAACTGGCATTAAATGGATTATATAGATGAATATGAATCTACTGACATATTATCATAATTTTAGGCCATCGTTTGATATTTATTATCCATTAAACAAGCACATAACATTTTAAATTATATTACTAAGATTTAACTTCAAAAGACTGATATTATAGTCCCATGTTGTTCTATAAATTTTTCTGAGAATTTCAATAGTTTATTTGTATTTTTATGAGATCATATGTATTTATTATGAAATATACAAGATCTATATATTTTTTGGTATTTTGAGGCATAAAAACCTTTTGTAGCCAACCACAGGCTACCAAATGGCAACTAGGGTGTACAACTCTTAGGATTTGGTTAGGTCGGCCGATTTTCATCTTTTGAACTCAGTTCAGGTCCTCCCTCTTTCTTTCTCTTTAGCTCGATCTGTCTCCCATACGACGGTGGAAGCCCGACTGTACAGCTCCCATGTTCGTCGCTTCGCCTGGGCCCTTGGGTTTCCGGTGAGAGACCAACACCGCTCTGCCCGCGTCATCAGCCTCAGGGTGATCAGCTGTGGCTCCAGTCTCTCAAAAACCAACATTGTTTCACATGACCTGCATTCTCATTTGCTCCAATATGAGCCACACTTCTGGCCTCCGCAATGGACCTCCACGCCAGCGTGTAAGAGAAACACCTCCAGACGAGATCATCTACGAGTTTCATTTCTCCTCAAGCATCTCCCTTGGCCACCTGAGAAGACTAGAGTGGTGCCCCCTCTTCTTGAACAACCTCCTCTATGAGGTCTCCTATGAGGGGTAGCTCCTCTCATCTTACCCACACCCCCTGTGGTTTGTGGTGGAGGGATAATGGAGAGAGAGAGAGTGCTCAACTCATTGCACCTAGCTTTGTGAAGGGTCACATAGTGTATATATAGCACCGACTGTAACTTCCCGTCTCTTACTCTTTCCATCACACGATCACTGATCGTGGATGCATGGAACATGCCTGTTTCCCTACTCCATGATTGACTGAGCAGTTTCAAGGAGGAGATCCTATTGCTACTATATGATCATTCCCATCCAAGGCTATATCCACTTAATCTAGCCTAGACATACCACATTATCAAGAGAAGGGTGACTTGATATTATGTGGCCCTAAGTTATAAATCATATACCTTACTTCTAATTGATCCACTCCTCAAATATACACATTATGTTCTCATTTCATACCTCAACGCCTCTCTCTACGGTCATCCCAAAAAGATGAAACTTCAACCATGGATTTACAACCATGCCTTCTACATTTTATCCAATGTTTCCACCAAAAGTATACCATTTGATCACATAACCACATGTTCCAAAAAGGTATAAACTTAGGAAAATTGATGCCAATATCAACATCGACATATCTCAAACTTCATCAAAACTATTGGAACTCTCAAATAACTCAAACACGTGGTCCCAATTATCTCATTAGATATTCAAATACTTCAAAAGTTCATTTTATCACATTTACCATCTCAATCTTTTTATTCTTGAGCTCTTACACCTTGGTATCTAGTACCCTCACGTGTGACTTAAGGTATATAAGCCTCCCATGGAGTTAAATAGGTTCAATTCTCAGCACGTGGCTCAGATCCTTCACATAATGCTTTACATTATGGAATGCATCATGCATCATAATTAAGGGGTAAGACTAAATGATAAGAACCTTCTCCAATCCGTTTTAGGATTCAAAATGGACCCACATATTAGGGACTCAACTTTCTTCTATTATTAGCATTAGCTAGGAGAGGTCGGATTTTCAAAAACACATGTTCACCCACAGTGAAGTGCAAGTCAATCCACTTCGCATCATTATACAACTTCTATTGATCATGGGCTCTCTTTATCCTTTCCTTGATGAAAGCAACTTTATCAGCATACAACTATAGTTCTTTTAACCTTAGCAAGGTCCTTTCACTAACATCATCCCAGTGAAGTAGTGACCAACGCGACCTCCCATAAAGAGATTTGTATATAGGCATCCCAATGTTAGCTTGGTAACTATTATTATAAGCAAACTTGGCTAAGGGAAAGTACTGCTCCCATGATCCCCCCGATTGAGCACGCATGCTATTAATAGATCTTCCAAAGTCTAGATTGTTCTTTCTAACTATCTATCAATCTAGGGTGATAGGTTTTGTTGAATTTCAATCTAGTTTCAAGTTTTTCATGCACTTACTTCCTCAACTTAGAGGTGAAATTAGGGTCATGATAAAAAACAATTGAACTTGAAACACTATGCGGTTGAACTATCTCTCTAATAAATACAGTTCAACTAGGTTCGTCACCTTAGTAGTAATCTGCAATGTAAGGAAATGTGTTGACTTGGTTTGGCGATCCACCACAACCCATATTGCATCATGACCTTTCTTTGTCTTGGGGAGACCCACCACAAAGTCCGTAGTGATATGTTCCCATTCCAAGAATCTCAATGGATTGCAGTAATCCACCGGGTCACCGGTGTTCATCCTTCACCATTTGGCATGTGAGACAACTAGCCACATAAGTTGCTATGTCCTTCTTCAATTGAGACCACCAAAAGTACCATTGCAAGTCTTTAAATGTCTTGGTGGTTCTAGGATGTATTGTATACTTAGAACCAGGAGCTTCTTGCAAGATATTAGTCTTCAAGAGTAAATCCTCAAGAACTCAAATACAAATTTCATATCAGATTCCACCATTTACACTCATCGAGAGACGTGTTTGAGGCTTCTCCATCCAACCCTTTATCTCATCTATCTAACTGGAATATTAAATCTTGGTCAAAATGTCAGGATTGGTTTACCTTTATTTGGTACCTCAACCATTACGTCCATTATTTTGATCACCATATTCAATATTGCACCTATAGAATTCAAATTCCACTTGATACCTATATCCTCATTTGAAAATTTGAATTTGGTGATTACCGTGGTCACCTAGGTTTCCGAACCATTTATTCAATATTCTTCCCTAATGGTATGGTAGTACCGCAAATTCTTAATAATCCAAAATGGGTCTCAACTTAAGTGTTCATTCCTCATATAATTTCTATTTCTAATATGGCATGTGTTTGTTCCATCTCTCACACTCATTATAAGAGGAAATAAGCATTTGGTTGCAGTCTAAATGAAAAACTCATCCCATTCCAAGAGTAGAGACGATGCTTCACAGTTTACCATTTCAATTTCATATTTAGGTTGAATTCCTCCCAACATGAATTGAAACCATACATGATTTTCATTTCACAATATTCCAATATTTTCTTAAACCAAGAGCCTTCCTCACTGTAGTGTTGGTGTAATTTCATCATTACATGACTTTTTATATCCTTTCTCATTATACCTAGTCATCTCCTTGAAGTCTCTAGTATGTTGGTATTTTTGGAGTTATCACATCTACCCCTTGGGCCACATGAACTTATGAAGGTGGCCAACCTCCTAACCCATGGGCCTCGGGCAAACATAGTTGTTACCTCCTGACCATATGGTCATGTGCATTCCGAGAATATTCAACTCCTACTCTCATCGGTATCATCCCCTCTTGACCTTAAGATTAACTTAGGGCCCTATTAAGATGTCATAATTATATTTCATCCCACATTTTTCTTGCAGTTTCTCTAACAATTTCCAAGCAAATTATACCCCAGAGAATTCTTTCACTCGAATTTCCTTCATCTCTTAGGTCACACTATTTTCCTTATGCCCCTTCATGGGGATCATGACTACCATCCCATATGGACTTGGTCCCATTAAATCAGTCACTCCCCAATTGACTTCTCCTCATGCCCCTTTGGTATACATGATTGTAATGAATAATACTCAGTGTATGTTCTTTTATTCTTCTTCCAACTAATCTCTAAAGATTTCAACTGATCTTTAATGTTACCTCAAAGCTTAAACTAATTTATGAACTCACTCTTTTAGGAGGAGTCATATCCTAAGACAAGATTAAACTAATACTTATTAGTACCAAGGATCACAAAAACATACTTGAATCCAAAGTTTATATCATTATAAGAGGGCATGTCTCTTAGGAATTTTTTCTATTATTTAATCCATGCATTTTCTACTTGGGAGCTATATCATTATATCATGTGAGTTACCATTAAAAAATGGGATCACTATCAGATGCTTCATTTCTAAGTTGGTTACATAAAACCTAATACATCACACTTCACATGCTTAGATCTATATTATTTCATCAAAACATACATTTCTTAATACATTATGCACTACAACTTTTTATGATACTTCCTAGAAGTTGGTTTGCTTCGGCATGATCTTTCGTATCATCTGTGGAGAAATCTTGAACCTATCGACATTCTTCATATATAGGGACTGCCCCTTGGGGGTGATGCAGTCATTGTCTGAGTTACTTCTGGGCTTGGTCCTCGAGGGCCAAGGAGAGGACAGTTAGCCTGAAATTTTCCATCTTTCAAACAATGATAGCAAAACCTTTTCTCATAGCAACAATCACCATAAGGCCTCCTTCTGTAGGTACAATAGGAAGCTGTGGAACTCTTGCACTAGGGTTTTCCTTTTCGTACATCTCTTCCTTTGTCATGGTTGCGTCCTTGCCCTTTCTCATTACCAATTCTTAGGACCATAATGCCTTCTACAAATCCTATATGTCCTTCAGGTGGGTTTTGAATAGGCATAACATTTTCTCCATGTACCAGTCAAAGTAGGTGGAGAGGATGGTGCGGAAATCCTTCCAGGCCATTGGTTTTGTGACCAGATCTTAGTTGGTGATGTAATCCTCCCACCTAAGTTTTGTTGTTCCCTTGATCAGTTGAGAAGCAAAGAGAATCTTCATGTTGGGTTTCATCGCAAGAAAATGGAAACCATTTTTCACAACATGAAGTCAGGCTTTTACCTCTGAGTTAACTTAATTCCTAAACTTTTCTATACCCAACTTAATGAAGTCGAGGATAGTGACTTCATGACGAGGGAAGACAGGTAGGGGTTCACCATTCTCATCTCTAGAAACATTCTTGGGTGCAAAGGCACTAACAACCTCAATGAGTTCCTTTTATTGTCCTGGCCCGAGATGATTAGGGATATGAACCTTGAAGATTGTGAATTTAGGACTGGCAACATGACTCAAGTCATCTTTGGCTCATCTTCCATCATAGGTTTGCACCTTGGGTCAGAACTATCTTTAGGGTTCAACATGTCATAGGGGGCGAGTTTGGGCTTGAAACCTTCCTCAATGGTGACCTCCTTTGACCTCTTTTGTTTCTTGTAAATCATGTCTTCCATTCTCTTATGGTAGGAGGACCTTCCTTCTTGGCAGTAAAGGATGACAGTGATCTTAGTGTGGGTCATCTTGTTTCACATAAGATAACTTTATTAATGTTAGTTTCATACTTGACATATTAAAGTATCATCATATTATGTCAATGGCATCTTGTTTACATTGATTTTATTATTTGGCGGAGGATACCTTAATCTAATATCATAACCCTAGTACTCAGAAATGGATCAAGAGAGCAGGTGTGGGTACCTAGGTTGTGGTCAGTGAAGGAGGTAGATAAGTGATTAAATTAGATGAGAAATCCTAGAGGTGTGTTATTTTGACTAAAGTCCTCTGACTTTAGCCAGGCCAAAAACATGGGTCTCGGAGTCCTTGTAAGCCGACTAGTGGTGAGGAGGAAAATATTGCCAGCCCTAGGATCGTGGTCCTTTCTAGACACCATCGTCTTTGGGAAACACTAATAATTTCTTTGAGACTCTATATAACTTTCAAAATTTAATAATTATTAGAGGTTAAATGGTAAAGTGGCTCTAATACCAAATGTAACAACCCCTCCCCTTGTTGTCCCCTATTTAGGTAGACAGAGAGGGAAAGGGCCATTACCTTCATTACATGATTGAATGTTTATTAAATAACCAGAAATAATTAATAAATGTTCACTAAATATGAATAAGATTGTATAAGATTAACATTCCAATAACGAGTTACATAGTATGGTTTTTTAAAGTTTTGCAAAAAAAATAAAACTAACTAAATCCTCCAGAGATTATATTACTTACAATTTTTTTGGTGCCTTCTTCATGAGGGTCTTCTTTCCATTAATCTTGTAGCAACAACAATAGATTATCCTAAAAAGCTGACAAACAAATCAGTTAGTCATTATGACAAGTTATACTAGTATGTCGGGGAAACAAAAGATTGCATCTAGGTGTAACAACATAATCACAACAATTATTGTTACGACATCAAAATTATTATTTTCTTCATAACTTCTCAACCCATTTTTACTCAACCTCTGGTATACCCTCTCTTAGGGTTTTGTCCTTGTAGAAGACTTTGGGACACCTCTCAATATGGATTAGGTTCCATGTTGTCAACATCTCGATCTAGAGCTAGGTGCCATGTTGGCCTTCCCAATCTAGGTCAAGACCTCATATGATGTTCCCAATCTAGAGCTTGCTCTGACCTTCCCAATCTGAGGCCTTGTCTTTAATCATCACCATGACTTTACATTTCTTTCCATTCTCAAACTTCCTGAGTTGGTATGTGGGGTTCGAGCAAGTTATAAGCATAAATTTTGATATTCATAGTGACTTTATTGATTGCAGGAATTAAATAAACATGGAAGCATTTAATTTTCAACAATTTGGAAAGCCTCAAAAAATAGTGTGAAACTAATCTGGTTAGTCATAGGAATAACCACATACCTTGATCGGGAGTACTTCATGTCCAAGTAAGACCAATCACAAATAACCAAACAAGAAACCAGGTATTTATCCTGAACATTGAAGCAATAAACCCAGATATCATTATTTTATGCAAATCATCATTAAGACTGACTTGGGTCACAAGTTAGGGTATCATTAGGGTTTCAACTTTCTAAACCCTAGTTACCACTTTTCATTACTTTTGGGTCAATAGATCTTAATGTTATTATTAATTGCACCCTTAATCTCAAGGAAACCCTAATGATCAAATCATTGGTTTCTTAGTTCACATACATTTCAAGTTGCTCTTTTATTCAAAGAGATCTGTCTTTTATTATCAATATCAATTGAACACATTAGAATCATCAAATATTAGAACTTAGGGTTCTAGTTCATTAACTACATTAATGATAACAACTTTATGTAATTTTCAAACTAGAAGTAGATTTAGGAACTACACATATTTTTATTGGATTCCTTACATTTTTTGCGGAAAAATCATATTATTCTACTAATTACAAGGATTTTTACAAAATAATTCATTTGAGTCCAATAGGGCTTTCCATCTGGGCAGAGAGCCTTGAACCCCACCCTTCCAACTCGATTGGCCGGCCTATCAACTCTTGCCAAGTCAGCAACTCGCTATCATGGATGAATAGCTGACTAAGAGAGAAAAGAAGAGGAAAGATATAATATCACCCTTACCTCCTCAACACACGCGTTAGGGCATCGACGTACTTTCTCCTTCAACCATCTTCTTCCTTCATTCATAGGCTTACAAGTAGTGAGTCAACTCTCTAGTTGACTCAGCGATTTAGCACATGAGTGAGGAAAATAGGACCTCCTTCATCTTTGTCTCACTTCACCATAACCTAAAGTGCCCTTCATTGTTCAGGTAGCGGTCGGAGATGATGCGATAGAACCTGAGTAGATTTAGTGAGATGACGACATGGGGAAGAGGTGAATAATTGGGCCAACAAAGAAATTGGGACTTGGGCAACAATCGCAGGACTTGGCCAAAGCTCTGGGACCAATTGTGATCATACTAAGGATCAGTGATCGCCTATTTATATCTTCCCATGTCAGCAGGATTGCTTCATGGAGGGAGATTTGGGAAAAAAAACTCAAGAGTCCTCCAAAGCCAGTTAAACTTGGGGTAGGTGAGTTTGTCCTATTCTCACGAAGATAAAGATCCAATTTCTTGATCTGCACATGTATTAATTCACGAGGAATTTAGCTACGAAGATCACCAACAACATGTTTCAGTTTCCTTTTTGGGTTGAGGCAGGTGAGAGGGTGTCATCGTTGGAACATAGATCCAACGATCCACAATGTGCATGCAAAATAATAGGGAAAAATTAGGAATTCTAATATGAATGTAAATCATGACATTTAATGTCATTCCTAGTTAAAACATACACTTTAAGGATTTTTGTAAAATCCATATCTCTCCATCCATACATCATTTTATTCTCATTCTTTTAGGGAAAGTCTTAAATGAAATTGTTTAGACATGTGCAAAGATTGGGACTAAAATTCAAAAAGAAAAGGGACTTTTCTTCATATGCTAGTCTTCCTCGAAATGCATGAATTTAATGCATCAAAACTAATCCTTTTCTCTTTCTTCCTTATCTATTTTCTTTGTATTGGCTATTATTTCTATTAGAAACCATGTGCAGACTAAAACTAATTAATAGTGGCCAACCATGTCGCTTTCTACAGTATTGTACACAATTCTCTCAAGTACACATAATTGTCATCCATTATCTTTTACTTTACACTTATTATGTTATTTTCTTTTCTCCTTTTTCCCTTTTATCCATTATTCATTTAATAAAATAGTAGCAATCATGAAATCATTCTATCAAGCAAGATTTATAATGAAAACCATACTTTAAAAACAAAGCACACAAATTTCCAACATGTCTATAAATAAAGTAATTGCATTCCAATTATATAAAATACAAGTGAAACTGAGGTTATAACACATATTGCATAGAAAAGCTCCATTCAATCCCTTAGAATGCTAATTGTTACTTGTAAGTAGTTGATTATGTGCAATCAACCAAATAAGAATATGAATTTTGGTTGGACATCTAATATTATAGAATCTTTAATTAAACAATATCTATACTTGGATTTGGGAAGAATTTATGCACTAGAGTGACTGAGATGGTATCACCCCAAATGCATAAATATTTGTAGTTGTGTGATGGGGTGTAATATTTTATATGATCATTTTGATGTCCTTCGGGTTGAATTGAAATGAGGCATCTCTTAATGAATTGTTGCTTTTAAGAATTGAGGATAGATTTAGATTCAACAATTGTAATGAGTTTGATGGAATTTGGTATAGATATATGCAACATCCATCCATCCATGGGACAAACCTAAAATGAGTAATTTGATCATTAACAGAATAAATCTTGAAAGGTTTATGGATGATTTTTTGAATTTATTAATGTATTTCCATATTGGTGAAATATTCGTAGGTCAAGTTTTGTGCCACCAGTAGTGGTATTTGTAAATTCAAAATGTATTCTTTGAACAGTTGGCCTATTAAGACATAAACAAAAAATTACTTGTTGATGGGATAGTGCAAGTGGGTTTTATTGTTAATGATATCCCAATTACAATTGACTACGTGAAGTTTGGATATTTCCACTATATCTCCCTATACTTCTTATCTAATGTTATCGATTTGAGTAATAACTTTTGATGAAAGAGTAATATGAATAAGGATGTTTGTGACAAAGGGTGTGAGGGACAACTTTTGCGAGCTAATCAGACAAAAAATTAGTTACCAATTCCATAGTGTGAACTTATTTAAAGTTTTCTGAATGATAGGTTGCTACATAGATCTGTGAATAGTATGAGGTGAGAGAGGAAGCCCAATATACTTAATAAGGAAAATTTCCTCCTTGCTAACAAGAAAAAACTTGAATTATTCCACATTATAGAGGCTAATAAGAGTTCCATAGATGGTTGATATTTTCTTTATTTTGACTCGAGAAATATATGAAAAAATATCAAGAACACAAATAGTGTTGCTGACCATTTTATCATTTGATATAGAAAAGGAATAATATCTTAACTATATTGTATATGATTATCATTTCATTGTAATAAATGATGTTATCGTTAGTATCAAGTTTGACAATTTCAACCAAAATGGAAGTGACAATATTGAAAAGTTAAGGGGACTAGGGATCACCCTATATGAGCATCATAGAGCTAATTAAGTATTCAGATATTGATCCATTGACAATATTTGACAAGTGGGCCAAACTAAAGGCATTGTGAGTTCATGTAATCTATCATGAGGAAACACCATACCCATGAAGGTGTTCATTGATGAATTTCCAATTATTATCAAAGTCTTTCTCTAAGCCAAGCCTATAACGAGAAGAGGTGTGAGATTGGTGTAACAACTATAGATAGTCTCATTAACTATAAGGGAAGCATATTGAATGTATCAACCCTTGATGAAGTAGTTTTTTGAAGCCCACTTAGGTCATTGATAATGTGTTCCATTCTAGAAGTAAAGACTTTGTAGATAATTTTGTACAAAACGTTGATGAGATTGATTAGTAAAAATGTTTAACAATCATCTAGTATGTTAATCAAAGTAATGTGGGGTTGATTAAGAATGCAAATCTAAAGAGTGATTACATCATGGTGTAAAATATAATTGAAGAGATTATAGAAGCATGTTATTATGTTGCCCTATTGGTTGTCATAATAATCCATATCAAAACCATTCATTTATGGGGATTTTTTGGTACCAAAACTTTTCACCACAACTAAAATCTTATCATTAGAAACATAGGAGATGAGATCATCAAGTATATCAATTTTATAGAACTCAACACATTACAACGGATGTTTGACTTAATACGTGCGACCATGGTTAACTAAGGAAAGAAAATGGACACAAAAATGTTTGATAATGAGGTGCTTATTAGGGATCATATAATTTTGTATGAATATGTTATGAATACGTAACTGATGTTTACATTAGTTGGACATCTAATTGAAGAACTTAAAGTTATTTTCACATTTATAGACACAATAATTTTGGATCTTTACGTCAAAAATAAATCTTGTTTGTTTGTCTGTTGCATAGAGGAGTTCTAAATGAATGGATTTATTACATGAAGGATGAAAGAGTGGTGAGATCTCAATAATAAGAAGTTCATTCATATTACTTTACAAGGAATATTTTTGTCTCTAATACCTTTGAGATTTATGAATATTTAATTTAGGTTAAGTATAATAATTGTTGGTTGTCCATGTTGTACTCAAAATGTTTGCAAAGGTGGATGCTCCATCCAAAAAAGTTCAAAATGAAAAGGATTGGGTCCCTACACCATAGATTTGGTGTTGAGTATTAAGGGAAAGTGGTATGAGATAGAGAAATGGGGCCTTATAATAGGTGATTGAATAATGAGAGTATTAGGTTTGTGAGAAAAGGAATATGTCCATATGATCCATGAATAACCTCTATTCCATGTGAAATTGATAGTAAAGGTAGAGAGTTTAATCAATTGGTTACAAATAATTAACATATTGGGTCAATTGTTATTTTTGTTGTGGTTGTATCTAGAACCTTGAGTCAGGTAGTGTTCCATATTGTTTCGAGTGAGGATAAATCACAACCCACAATCCAATGTGTATTTGAAGAGTGCAGAGAGATCTAAGTATTCTTGAAAAAAGATACTTTTATCATGTCCCGCTTCATTGTCAATGCCAAATATAACCAATTGAGTTTCATTAATGTTACAAAAGGAAATGGTGATGGATTAAGAACGCCATAAGTAGAGGGATGTTGCAAAATATTTGGATTCTAACCCACAATGACACCTACAATAAGGCCTTCTGAAGAAATTTGAATTTAGCAATTTATTAAGAGGAAAGTCAGAGAGTGTCACTTTTATTCATGTATGATAATGAAGTTGATTTTATATTATCAAATTAAATGTTGAATTTTCCATCAGCTACTAGCATAGGCATCACCACAAGTGTTCCATGTTGTAAGCATAATGTCAAAAAGTAGATAAGGAAATAGAAAAAGAGTGATAAATAAGAATCATATGGATAGTTCGATCAACTAAACAAGCAAAACTATGATTGGTCTCTATTATGCAAACTAAGATTTTTTTTCTAATTGAGTTATAGAAAAGTTGGCATGAAGTGATTTTTTTTTTGAATAGGGTAAATATATTTCCAAAAAGTAGGTATAGCTAAGCTATACAACAAAGCAGGGCATCTCTAAAAACGAGACCCCAAAACCAAAGACAAAACTATACGAGGGAACTATACCAAAACCCCCAGTATACTTTCATAACAGAGCTTAGACTAAGTAACAACTCCTGTCTATGCTTTACATGCCATGTTAGATTAGTGGAAAAAAGCTCCAGCAGCTTGAGTTATTCACACCCATTAGATCCATGCTTCCTTTTATTTCTTTCATTCCAGATCATATAGATCAGTCCGGATATGCAGAGATTGGAAAAACTGCTAAGCGCTTTATTCTGCCTAAATTGATCTTTGACCCAAGTAAAAATCTCATAAGGGTTGTTTAGGCCATTGAGTTTCCAACCATTTCTAAGGTACATGATTTTGAGAAGTCGATTAGAAAATATGCAATTAAAGAAAACGTGATATGCAGACTCAGCTTCCTCTTTACACAGATAACAAATGGCGTCTAACTGGATGCCCCAATTGAGAAGCCTATCCTTCGTGGGTCGCTTGTTGAGGAGAGCCCTGTATAACAACGTGCTCCATTTGGGGCAATGAAATCTCCCCCAAATCATGTCAGTGAGCTATTCACATCTTGACCTACCTGTATTAGTGTAGGTTAATTGTGGGGGGGCTAGGATGGCCCACCTACCATTCACAACCACCCTATACAAGAAGGGTGAATTATTAATCTGATCACACATCACACGCTACACCCTGGAAGGATTACAATCAATATTACATATAGGGAGATTGATGTATCTTCTTTTCACCCATTTCAACCAGCAGTTGTCATCCTTGGTTATAAACCTTTCAACTCTCTTCTTTGTGCATAGCATCATCAGATAACCAGGATCCATTATCTGCAGCCCACCCTGTTTGAAGGGTTTCACAATAATGTGCCAAGCCACTCCATGGCTTTTTCCAGCCCAAATAAAATTAGTTGTTAAAGAACGAATGTTATTTAGAACAGGCTTTGGAATAACTCCCATAGTAGCCCAAAATCTCACTGTGGCTTGAACTACTGATCTAACCAACACCAGTCTACCCGCCATAGAAAGATTTAGTCCACTCCATATTTCAATCTTTGTCCTGAGGTTATCCATCTGCTTGTTAAAGTCTCTGGATTTGGTTATGCTTGAGGCCAGAGGAATCCCAAGGTATTTAGTGGGAAAAAACCCCTGATCCATCCCAGCAACACTTTTGAATCTGCCCATCCTGTTATCACACGATTTTGAGAGAAAAACCTATGATTTTATAGTGCTAATGTATAAGCCAGTTTGTTTCCCAAACACCTTTATAATTTTGGTAATTTCCTTCAGCCGTTTAGCATGGCCCACAGAAAAGAGAAGAACATCATTAGTGAAGATGAGAGTTGGTTTAACATTAATACCTTTGACTTTGAATGTCTTCACAAAGTTTTTAGTTTCTGCCGCTTTGATCATATGACTCCTTCCTTCCATGACCATTGTAAACAATAATGAAGATCGGGGGTCTTCTTATCTTAGACCATTTGCAGATCTGAATAGACCTTCAGGGGCACCATTAATGAGCACAGAAAAGGAACAAGTATCATAGCATTGTTTCATTAGATTGATCCACTGTTGACTGAAACCCAAAGATATATGATGAATGTATATTCATCATGAAATTCAATTATCACTTTGGGACAAATTCAACTCTATATATACATTTTCACTCATTAAATATCAAAATTGAATCATAATGTGCAAAACAACTTAATTGATTCGATTATCAAAGTTTTAACTAAATATTGTTCAATAGATCCAGGTTTTGACAAAGCATAACAAGCAGGCAGGGTCCGCCTTCATCTCTGGCTCTGGTCAAGAAATCTAACCAAGAAATTCCGTCCATGCGGTCCCAAGACCGTTTGGGTCCATGCGGTCCCAAGACCGTTTGGGTCCATGCGGTCCCTAGACCATTTGATTTCATACGGTTTCGAGACCGTTTGAGCAGTAGAGATCGTTTGAAGGAATCACTCAACCACAAGGGATCGAGCAGTGCATGAACTCAAAGATCACGAAACAGAGTCCTGACCACGGCCGTGGTGGTCCAAAACGGCCGTGGTTTTCCTCTATTACCACGACCGTGTGACGTGGCCATGACCATGGAAGACCTGAGCCCTCACTTGCCATGACTGTGGTCAGCAAGCCACGACCGTGGTCAACAAGCCACGACTGTGGTCAACGAGCCACAACCATGGCATCTTTCCTGCATCAACCCGCTCTCTTTCACGACGCTCGTGTGTGGCAGCACGGCCGTGTGGCTAGTACCTCACCACGACCGTGGTACTATGCCACGGCCGTGGCACGATTTCATTAGGGCCCGTTTTCTCGCCCACCACGCCCGTGCGAGGTGGCACTACTGTGGAGTAGTAGCTCCACCACGACCGTGGTGCCCAACCACGACCGTGGCATGTCGTCTTCAACCTCCGACTAGCACCTATTTGCAGCTCCTGTACGAGATCGATTGGAGGTGTTTCGCTTACCAAATAAGGTCGCCATGAGGTCGCCGCACCTACAGAATAAGGTCGGAGATCGCTTGATAGTTCAGAGAGCCGCTAAATTGATTTAACAAGAAAACCCTCTATTGCTTGTTTGTGGAGCATAGAGCGAAGAAGAACTGATTAGCTCGATGTCGATCCGAGATCGTTTTGGAGCGTTGATCGAAGCAACGACCATTTTCTTACAAATGATTTCCAAACTGTTTGATATCAAACGGTTTACATACCGTTTAGGCATTTGCTCCCAAGACCGTTTGCCAAAGTCAAAGATGAAGACCATTTGGTGATTAAACAGTTTGCAAATTGTTCGCTACTGCCAATCAGTGAAGACCGTTTGATCTCTGCACATGAAACTGTTTGCTCTCAAACGGTCTCCAGACCGTTTGGAGAAGATATTTCCATGACCGTTTGGTCTATTTCTACAGACCGTTTGGGGGTGTTTTAAATGAAACTATTTGATCTCTACTTACCCAAGACCGTTTGGTGTCAGTCCTGTGCATATAAATAGGACCCCAAAGGTCCTCACTTGGACATTGGATCCGGGATGCCGACAGGCTGCCCGAACACAATTCCGATCAAAATCCAGTCCAGTTTATGATAGTTCCATTTCACCTACTGCCCGTGCTACTGCAACCAAGGAGGCTGAGGAGAGAAGGAAGACAGAGCGAGGGAGACTGTCCAGTCTATCTTGGAAACTCCCGTTTGCGTCCAGATCTGCTCCGACTTGACGTAGAAGGCCGCATCTTCTTCACCGAGCTGCGACTACCATCTGCACCGAGTTCATGGCGGATTTCCCTCTCTTTCTCATTCTTCTTGTTTCTCGCATCATGAGCGAGTAGTACCTTTTCGCTGGGGTGCGGGGACGAGCCCCGCTGCCTATGCAAAACATGTTCTTTTTTTAAACTTTCCATGGCAATGTATATAACTCTTCATCTTATGGTGAACTGTTATGCTTGTAGTTTGATTATCTACTTGCTTTCATCTTGTTCTTTCCTATATTGCGAAATCTTCTATATGTGGGACGGAATGGCAGTTTACAAGGTTCGACTCTTTGACGAGAACTTCTGATAAGATTCCTTGAGGTCGTAAGTATATGATCTGTTAGGGGACGAGACATCTATCCTACGGTGACGCTTTTTTGGTCTAAACATCCCTCAGAGAGGACCACAACCTTAGTTGGATTTTGTATCTTCTTTGTTTATCGTCGATGTTAGTTTGTAGATCTATCACCTGCTTGCTCATCGATTAACGCGGTTGACTCCCAATCTAGAAATAGAATGGGATTTCTTCAGAGCCGTAAGTAAGGGATCCGGATGGTGATGAGACATTTGATGCCTAACGTGATGCTTACGCGAACCTAACGCCCTAACAGGGGGTTCTGCAGCAGCTCTATTTGGATTGATATATTTTGCCTGGTTTGTTTGTGATTGAATGTGTTTGCACGCGTAGCGGTGGTGAAACCCGGTACCATCCCAGCGATTCCATATCATTGATATAAACCAAACTTTAATTTAGCTTTTACTTTCTTGTAATTAGTTTAAGTAACCTCAAATCAACCGATCGTTTTAAATATTAGTTTTACTTGAGCTAGATTCGAATGACAAGGATTCTTAAAAAGGTTGTCCTTTGGGTTCGATCCTTAACTATACTACGATAAGACTTGTCCGCTTCCGGGTGGTATTTTTGCACTTGGGTTTTGGTAAAATCTCGAGGATTTCAACCTCAAGTGAGTTTGTTAGTGCGTTCAAAATACCACGTCGAATTCTGGTGCTATTACCGGTGATAACAGAATCAGTCAGACAAATCTAGTTCTTTTAAGACTAATCTATGATTTTGCTTTTTCTTTTGAGACAATCGATCATCCACTTGAATTTGACTCTACTTTGTGGATCTCATTTTCAAAAATTTTCTATTTTCAGGTACAACCCATGGCATAGTGTATGCACCGTTCGGACAGCCTCAGACTCACAGCGAACTTTGATCCCAAGATAGACAGAACTTTCCATCGTCAGATCAGAGAGAATCAAGCAAGGATGGCTCAAGAAGAAGAGGTAGCCCGAAGGGTGGCTCAAGCCATCAATGCACAAAGAGAGAGGCTCATGCAAGAAGCCATGGCTACGGTTCAGCAGGAAATCCTAGCAGCACAAGCAGCAGCGCAAGCAGCTGAACTACAAAAGGATCTTAGAGAGTTCTCCATCCTGAAAGCTGTGAATGTTCATCATCCAGTACAACCTCCTCCCATCAATGCTGCCAATTTTGAGATTAGGGCACATTGGATCACATTGATTCAAAACAACCCTTTCTATGGAAAACAAGCAGAGGACAGCCAAGGACATCTTTTGAGATTCATCGATCTATGTGCTATGACAAAGCAGAATGGAGTCACTGATGATGCCATTCGACTCTGTCTCTTCAAGTATTCCCTTACTGATAGAGCCATAAGTTGGTACAATTCATTGTAAAGTGAAATACCCATCACCGCCTGGGAACAACTCCAAAATGTGTTTCTGGAAAAATTCTATCCTCCATCTCTCACATATGAAATTAGGGGCCGAATAACAAATTTTACTCAAGTCCCTAGAGAAACTCTCGTTGAAGCATGGGATAGATAAAAAAAGCTTCTACGCAAATGTCCACACCATGCAATTCCCAAAAACCAACTCATTGAAATTTTCTATAGGGGTGTGGATGATGATATTAAGAGGTTTCTAGATTCCTTGTCTAGAGGAAACTTCATGCGTCAAAGTTATGATAGCGCATGGAGAGTTGTCATCCTGGGAGCAGAAAATCAAGCCAATTGGGGCAGATCTGTAGGTAAAGGAGTCGTGAAAGTAGCTATGGCCGAAGCTACTCCCGAGTACAAGTCTATCGTTGAAACCTTGAAAGTCTTAGTTGCCAAGCAAGACCATATTGAATGATCTCTAGCTGCTATTGGAAGAGGACGTTCACCCACTCGGCAACCGGAAGAGGTCAAGTCCACTTCCCTATTCTGTGAAGCATGTAAGAGCACCGATCATTCCACTTTATCATGCAATGTTCTCTATGACGTTGTACTGAGCAATGCATGTAGACAAGGAGATAATGGTCAGATGGAAAATGTTAATGCTATCAACACTATTCCTGGGCAAAGTTATTACAATCCGAATCAGAATAGGAATCACCCAGGTTTTCAATATGGAAACCCCTCTGGAGCAGCAAACTTGCATCAATTTGGTTCAAACAATCAATCAAGAGGCCTACCAGGATTCTAGTATAATCAACAACAGAATCTTGGGAATCAAGGAAATTTCAAGGGGAACTTTCAGAATAGGAACTACAACAATTATCAAAACAACTCTCAGTATCAGAATCTTAATCGACAGGAAGGACAACAAGTAGGACACATCTCTTCTGATGACAAGCTATCAGCCATTGAAAAGATGTTGCAAACTCAGCAAACCATGATAGCTAACCAACAAGCTCAGTAGAAGGATATTGAATCTCAATTAGCTCAACTTGCAGCTAGCATAAAGCCACCTGCTGGAGTCTTTGCTGGCCAACTCGAGAACAATCCCAAGCATCCTGAATAGTTGAAGGCAGTCACCACCAGGTCAGGAAAAGACTAATCGGATCCCCCAGTAGAGACACTTATGGTTATTACAGATGAAGATGAACCTATGATTGTCCAAAACTCAACAACACTAGAGTCTCAATCAAAAGAAGATAAGACAGATAAGGGAAGTCCTAAGAAATCTACTGATGAAGAAAATGAAACACCATAACCTA
Organism: Alisma plantago-aquatica; assembly: GCA_963693085.1. Taxonomy (NCBI): domain Eukaryota; kingdom Viridiplantae; phylum Streptophyta; class Magnoliopsida; order Alismatales; family Alismataceae; genus Alisma; species Alisma plantago-aquatica. Next base: position 5,034,682 of record OY856409.1, on the reverse strand, counting down.
ATATTCCTGTATATAAGCCTCGTATACCCTTCCCAGCCCGTCTAAGGCAAACCAAGCTCGATACTAGATTCAATAACTTTAAAGAGGCTATGAAGAAACTTCATGTTGATATACCCTTCTTAGATGCTCTGGCTGAGATACCAGCCTGGACTAAGTACCTAAAGTCACTCCTAACCAAGAAGTATATAACTGAGGAATATGAGACAGTAAAATTGGCAACAACTACATCGGATATCATATTGAGCAAGTTGCCAAAGAAACAAAAAGACCCGGGATCCTTTGGAATTTCATGTCACATTGGCGACTCATCATGCAAGAAAGGATTGGCAGATCTCGGTGCAAGCATCTCTATTATGCCACTTATCTTATGCAAAAGACTGGGGTTTGCAGAATTGCTTCCTACTGGTATGACTATACAGCTTGCAGACAATTCGATAAAACGTTTGTTAGGGATCCTCGAGGATGTCCCGGTCAAGGTGGGCAAGGACACATATGTTCCATGCGACTTTGTCATTATGGACATAAAAGAAGACGCCAGATATCCTCTCATTTTTGGTCATCCATTCCTCGCCACTGCAAGAGCCCTGATAGATGTTGAAGTCGGTACCTTACTGCTCATATTAGGCAAAGAAACTCTCAAATTCAAAGTTTTTGAAAGTATGAGAAGACCAAGTATGCAGGAAGAAGTCTATCTGATTGACTGCATTAAACAAATGTCACTCCTGACTCAAGATCATCATGAATCAAACGATCCCTTGGAAACTGCTCTAACAAACCCATCAGTGGATGAACAAATCGACGAACGGGTAAAGGATTGCATTGAATCCCTCGACTCTGCTAAAGAAGATGTTGAAGCCACTAGTGAAGAACTCAAAGTTACCGAAACTACAGAAGAAACATGCGAAAAACAAGAAGCTCCTGAAATGAAAACCCTGCCCGAAAGATTAAAGTACATGTTTTTAGACGATATCAAGGTTTGCCCAGTAATTATAAATTCCGATCTAACAGCTGAACAAGAAGAGAAACTTCTGAGGGAATTAAGGGAAAGAAAGAAAGCCATCGGGTATAAAATGAGTTACCTCACTCGAGTCAGTCAAGCACTATGCATGCACAAGATCCCTATGATGGAAGATCACAAACCTACTATTGAGAATCAACGGAAATTGAACCCAAATATGAAGGAAGTGGTCTGTAGCAAAGTCATTAAATTGCTCACAGCCGGAATAATCTATCCGATATCCGATTTGCCATGGGTGAGCCCACTACATGTAGTCCCAAAGAAAGGTGGAACAACTGTTATACGGAATGAAAACAATGAACTCATCCCCACTCGAACAATCACAGGGTGGAGGATGTGCATAGATTATAGAAAATTAAACAAGGCAACTCAAAAAGATCATTTTCCTATACCCTTCCTTGATCAAGTCCTAGAAAGGTTGGCTCATCAAGAATATTTCTGTTATCTTGACGGTTACTCTGGATTCTATCAAATACCCATACATCCACACGACCAAGAGAAAACTACTTTCACCTGCCCATTCAGAACATACACATTTAAAAGAATGCCGTTTGGTCTCTGTAATGCACCCACAACTTTTCAACGTTGCATGGCTGCCATTTTCGCGGGTCTTACTGAAACTATTATGGAGGTTTTCATGGATGATTTTTCTGTTTATGGATATTCATTCGATTCATGTCTAAAGCACATCTCCCTGGTCCTCAAATGTTGTGAAGAAGCACATCCCGTGCTAAATTGGGAAAAATGCCATTTTATGGTAAAAGAAGGCATTGTCCTGGGCCATAGGGTCAGCAATAGAGGAATTGAAGTAGATAAAGACAAGATTGAAGTGATTTCTAAACCGGCTATCCCCACTAATGTAAAAGGAGTTCGTGCTTTCCTAGGTCATGCAGGATTTTACAGAAGATTCATAAAGGATTTTTCCAAGATAACGAAACCAATGACGAACCTACTACTAAAGGATACCGATTTCAATTTCAATGAAGAATGTGTCAAAAGCTTCAACACACTGAAGCAGGCCCTTACAACCACCCCCATCATTAGAGCTCCCAAATGGGACCATCTTTTTGAAATTATGTGCGACGCCAGTGATTATGTTGTGGGCGCTGTTTTAGGGCAATATATAGAGAAGAAACACTATGTGATTAATTATGCATCAAAAACTCTCGATGAAGCCCAGAGGAATTACGCTACTATCGGGAAAGAACTTCTAGCAGTCGTGTATTCCTTTGACAAGTTCAGATCCTACCTAATTGGTTCAAAGGTCATTATCTACACAGACCACGCTGCCATTTGTTACCTTCTGGCAAAGAAAGATGCAAAACCCAAATTGATTAGATGGATCCTCCTATTACAAGAATTTGATTTGTAGATAAGAGATAAAAAGGGTACAGAGAATGTTGTAGCAGACCACCTCAGTCGCATCCACACTCTGGATACTGAGAAGATTCCGATCAATGATTCCCTGCCAGATGATCAACTAATGAAAGTCTCAGAAGTTGTACCATGGTACTCAGATTTTGTAAACTACCTTACTGTTGGGGTCATCCATCCCCAATGCACCGGGAATGCACTGAAGAAGTTCATGCATGATGTGAAGCAATATCACTGGGATGAACCATATCTTTTTAAACTATGTGTTGATGGTCTGTATAGATGATGTATCACCGAAGAAGAAGCTCAATTTATTTTGGAACAATGTCACTCAGGACCAGTGGGAGGACATATGAGATCTAAAAAGACTGCTTTAAAGGTTTTACAATGTGGATTCTTCTGGCCAGCCATATCCAAAGATTCCTATGATTTTGTCCTATCATGCGACAAATGTCAAAGAACATGTAATATAACAAAGAGAGATGAGATGTCGCTGAATCTATGGCAAGAAGTAGAGATATTCGATGTTTGGGGGGTAGACTACATGGGTCCATTCCCATCTTCTCATGGATTTTCATACATCCTAGTGGCGGTAGACTACGTCTCAAAATGGGTTAAAGCTATACCAACCATCACTAGTGATTCCAAACCTGTCATCAAATTATTCAAAGATATTATTTTTCCCCATTTTGGAGTACCACGAACCGTGATATCCGACGGAGGGTCCCACTTCCTTGAAAGAAGCTTTGAAGCTTTACTGAGAAAATACGGTGTAACACACAGGGTAGCCTCGCCTTACCATCCACAAACAAGTGGACAAGTAGAGGTTTCTAACCGTCAGCTAAAGAATATTCTGGAAAAAACTATAGGACGCAATCGAAAGGATTGGGCAACGAAAATCAATGATGCCTTATGGGCCTATCGAACTTCTTATAAAACTCCCATTGGGACTACACCTTTTTGATTAATATATGGAAAAGCTTGCCACCTTCCAGTCGAACTGGAACACAAGGCATGGTGGGAAATTAAACAATTGAACTTTGATATGAAAGAAGCAGACCAAGCTAGGATTCTGCAACTCCAAGAGTTGGATGAACTTAGGATGACAACTTATGAGAATGCATGAATCTACAAAGAACGTATAAAACTTTGGCATGATGGACATCTGAAAAGAAAAGACATACAAGTGGGAGACCAAGTTCTAGTATTCAACTCAAGATTGAAGTTATTCCCAGGAAAACTCCGCTCACGATGGTCTGGACCATACATCGTCAAGAGCATCTCTCCACATTGTGCCTTCTCATTATGGAGTGAAAAGTCAGGTGAATTTGTAACAAATGGTCACCGCTTAAAGAGATATTTCACCTCAATTGAAATAGGCACTAAAACAACACTGGAACTCACCAATCCAAAGGATCCACTGTGAAGCTGAAGGATACAGTCGAGCCATCGACATAAAACAAAGGCGCTTGTCGGGAGGCAACCCGATCAATAAATTTATTTTACTTTTCTTTTCAAAACAGAATATTTCTTCAATTTTGTTTTTACATTCTATTCAATTTTTCATTAAATAAAATTCGCATCACAAGATGCTATTTTAAGATATAATTACCCTTCATCTTTGAGATTTTCATATAAGAGGATGCGCGCGGATCGGAACGCAACCACACCTGGTGGTCAATCTGGCATGATTTTTCCCCTCCATCTTGGATTTAGGGTTTGCTCGAGATGAGAAAATCTCTAAGTTCAGGGTGGAGGGTGGGTGGTACGTACCTCACTTTCCACCTACACCCATCTATTTCATACTTAAGTTTTCACTATCACATTCTTGATAAAAAATTTCAAAATTTTCAAAATTCTTTAATGTTTATCAAAGAAATTGAACAGATACTTGATGAATTTTTGACGCTTCCTTTTTCATTAAAAGTCACTCTCTAACTTGCTATGCATTTTCAATCATTATATCCTCCCTAATCGTAGTAAATCCTCAAAAGGACCACTTTTTGAAACAAGCCTTCTGATTGAAATCATCTTGTGTAGATCACGATTCCTAACATTATGACACTTATGCAAAAATGACAAGTGTCTGTCGAACTGATTGGGATCAAATGCGTCGTGCTTCCTAACTGACTAGTGGAACAATAACATGGAATCTCCACTGGATCCTCATCAAGTCATTATTTGAGTAGAGTATGATAAAGAGAACGACCCGGTGCACTGAATTGTAAATCAAATTGTACCCCTCCATCCATCAAAAAGAAACAAAATAGCCGAATATGGTGCCAAACCCTAAGTTTGGGGTGGCACACCACTTCCCTTTTTATCCGCTTCTTCCATACCCCTGACGAATAAATAGGGGTGTACCACCAAAAATGCAATCTCGAGTTGAATAGAGGAGAGATTTGCAAACAAAAGATGCCAAAGTGCACACAAAAAGAAATGCAATCTCGAGTCGAATAGAGGACAAATTCGCACCCAAAAAAATGCAATAAATGAAATTGCATAGCAAATAAAAATCTCAAGTCGAATAGAGGAGAGATTTTCTTCTTCCTTCCATACCACCTTTCACTCCATTTTCTACCTAATGGAACAATGAATTCCCCCACTATCCTGAACCACACCAGTGTTAGATCGGATGCACACTTGTTGTTCTACGGGTAATTCTGGACTCTTACAAAGCTCTTTGACATGCTTGTTGTTGGAAAAAGTGAGGAGGAAGTGATATTGGAAAACGAACTCGGAAACGAAGATATGGTAAGATGTGTTTAGTGGACTCAGGAGGATGAGCTACTGAGTCATATTGAGCAGAAAGAGAACATTCGTGATGTGAAGATGAAGCAATCACATGAATTTAAAGTATTCATTTGGCGACTATTTTAGATTTTGTGTTACTCAAGGACGAGCAACGTTTAAGTTCGGGGTATTTTGATGAATGTATATTCATCATGAAATTCAATTATCACTTTGGGACAAATTCAACTATATATATACATTTTCACTCATTAAATATCAAAATGGAATCATAATGTGCAAAACAACTTAATTGATTCGATTATCAAAGTTTTAACTAAATATTGTTCAATTGATGCAGGTTTTGACAAAGCTTAACAAGCAGGCAGGGTCCACCTTCATCTCTGGCTCTAGTCAAGAAATCTAACCAAGACATTCCGTCCATGCGGTCCCAAGACCGTTTGGGTCGATGTGGTCCCAAGACCATTTGGGTCCATGCGGTCCCAAGACCGTTTAGGTCCATGCGGTCCCAAGACTGTTTGAGTTCATACGGTTTCGAGACCGTTTGAGCAGCAGAGACCGTTTGAAGGAATCACTCAACCACAAGGGATCAAGCAGTGCATGAACTCAAAGATCGCGAAGCAGAGTCCTGACCACGACCGTGGTGGTCCAAAACGGCCGTGGTTTTCTGCTATAACCATGACCGTGTGACGTGGCCATGACCATGGCAGACCTGAGCCCTCACTCGCCACGACCGTGGTCAGCAAGCCACGACTGTGGTCAACAAGCCACGACTGTGGTCAACGAGCCACGACCGTGTCATCTTTCCTGCATCAACCCGCTCTCTTTCACCACGCCCGTGTGTGGCAGCACGGTCGTGTGGCTACTACCTCACCACGACCGTGGTACTATTCCACAACTGTGGCACGATTTCATCAGGGCCCATTTTCTCGCCCACCACGCCCGTGCGAGGTGGCACGACCGTGGAGCAGCACCTCCACCACGACCGTGGTGCCTAACCACGACCGTGGCATGTCGTCTTCAACCTCTGACCAGCACCTATTTGTAGCTCCTATACGAGATTGATTGGAGGTGTTTCTCTTACCAAATAAGGTCGCCATGAGGCCGCCACACCTACAGAAGAAGGCCGGAGATCGCTTGATAATTCAGAGAGCCACTAAATCAATTTACCAAGAAAACCATCTACTGCTCGTTTGCGGAGCATAGAGCGACGCAGAACTAATTAGCTCGATGTCGATCCGAGATCGTTTGGGAGCGTTGACCTAAACAACAACCGTTTTCTTACAAACGATTTCCAAACCATTTGATATAAAACAGTTTACAGACCGTTTAGGCATCTGCTCCCAAGACCATTTGCCAAAGTCAAAGATGAAGACCGTTTGGTGATTAAACGGTTTGCAAACCGTTCGCTACTGCCAATCAGTGAAGACTGTTTGATCTCTGCACATGAAACCTTTTGCTCTCAAACGGTCTCCAGACCATTTTCTCTCAAATGGTCTCCAGACTGTTTGGTAGCAAACGGTCTCCAGACTGTTTGGAGAAGATATTTCCAGGACCGTTTGGTCTATTTCTACAGACCGTTTGGGGGTGTTTTAAATGAAACCATTTGATATCTTCTTTCCCAAGACCGTTTGGGGTCAGTCATGTGCCTATAAATAGGACCCCAAAGGTACTCACTTGGACATTGGATCCGGGACGCCGACAGGCTGCCCGAACACAGTTCCGATCAAAATCCAGTCCAGTTTACGCTAGTTCCGTTTCACCTACTGCCTATGCTGCAACCAAGGAAGCTGAGGAGAGAAGGAAGACAGAGCGAGGGAGACTGTCCGGTCTGTCTTGGCTACTCCCGTTCGCGTCCAGATCTGCTCTGACACAACGTAGAAGGCCGTATCTTCTTCACCGAGCTGCAACTACCTTCTGCACCGAGTTCATGGCAGATTTCCCTCTCTTTCTCATTCTTCTTGTTTCTCGCATCATGAGTGAGTAGTACCTTTTTGCTGGGGTGCGGGGACTAGCCCCGCTGCCCATGCAAACCATGTTCTTTTGTTAAACTTTCCATGGAAATGTATATAACTCTTCATCTCGTGGTTAACCGTTATACTTGCAGTTTGATTATCTACTTGCTTTCATCTCGTTCTTTCCTATATTGCAAAATCTTCTATATGTGGGATGGAATGGCAGTTTACAAGGTTCGACTCTTTAACGAGAACTTCTGATAAGATTCCTTGAGGTCATAAGTGTATGATCTGTTAGGGGACGAGACATCTAGCCTACGGTGACGCTTCTGTGGTCTAAACATCCCTCAGGGAGGCCCACAACCTTAGTTGGATTTTGTATCATCTTTGTTTATCGTCGATGTTAGTTTGTAGATCTATCACCTCCTTGCTCATCGATTAATGTGGTTGACTCCCAATCTAGAAATAGAATGGGATTTCTTCAGAGCCGTAAGTAAGGGATCTGGATGCTGACGATACATCTGATGCCTAAGGTGATGCTTACACGAACCTGACGCCCTAACGGGGGGTTTTGTATCAACTCTATTTGGATTGATATATCTTACTTGGTTTGTTTGTGATTGAATGTGTTTGTGCGCGTAGCGGTGGTGAAACCCGGTACCATCCCAACGATTCCATATCATTGATCTAAACCCAACTTTAATTCAAATTTTACTTTCTTTCAATTAGTTTAAGTAACCTCAAATCAACCAATTGTTTTAAATATTAGTTTTACTTGAGCTAGATTTGAATGACAAGGATTCTTAAAAAGGTTGTCCTTTGGGTTCGATCCTTAACTATACTGCGATAAGACTTGTCTGCTTGCGGGTGGTATTATTGCACATGGGTTTTGGTAAAAGCTCAAGGATTTCAACCTCGAGTGAGTTTGTTAGTGCGTTCAAAATACCAAGTCAATATCATAGTCTTGTTAAGAAAGGACCCACTGATGTGGTCATAAGCTTTGCTAATGTCAATTTTCATCATGGCTTTGGCAGTAGAATTCTTTTTATTGAAATCAATGAGATACTCGAAAGCAAGGAGGGAGAAGTCCTCTATTTTCCTGTTCTTGATAAAAGCATTCTGGTCATCTAAAATAATATGTGGTAGAACGTCTTTAAGTCTCTTGACAAGCAGCTTGGCTATAGTTTTGTACAACACATTGCAGCAAGCAATAGGCCGATAATCATTAATCGTTCTTGCATCTTTAGATTTGGGAATTAATTTGATAAACACATGGTTTGCAGCCAGAACCATGTTCCCCCCTTTTACAAACCATCTCACAACATCGCATAAATCATTTTTAATGATGGGCTAAGTGGCTTGGAAGAAATGGCTATTAAAGCCGTCGGGACCAGGAGCTTTTGAATAATGTATGAAGAACAAGGCGCTTCTGACTTCTTCTTCGTTAATGTCTTTGCACAGATCGGCATTCATAGCAGCATTGACTTTGTCCTTAGGGAGATTCAGCTCCCCCTCATAACTTCCATCACTTCTATTATAAAGGTTGCTAAAGTACTTAATTGTGTGGGCAGTAATCTCCTCATGGCTTTCGGCAGGATTGCCCTGTTCATCTATCAATTCATAAATGCTATCTCTCATCATCTTCTTTTTTGTTACAACATGATATATTCTGGTGTTACAGTCACCATCATTTATCCACTTCATTCTACTCCTCTGCCATATGTATTGTTCCTCCGCCTTATCAAGGTTTCTGACTCTGTCCTCAATGTGTTTTTCTTCTTTAATGAGCTCACTATTCAGTGTGTTGTCCCTCAAATTCATAGCAGCATGCTCGTATTTTTGTCTAGCATCCCTCAGGAGATTTTGAATGTTAATGTTTTCTTTTGTCCAGCCTTTGAGAATCCCTTTAGTTCTTTGAACATTCTTGAGAAATCTAAATAACTGATTCCCCTCCTGCCGTATGCTCGAAGCTTCTTTAATCTTCTCATTGAAGCCATCCCATTTACTCTAGAAATTAAGGTACCTAAACGGTTTGGGTTTTTATTTCTTCTCTGACAGATTCACCTTCAGCCAGGCATGATCACTGAAGTCATGGAACCCCATTCTAGTATCCACACAAGGAAGGATGTTGAGCCAAGCATTATTAACCAGACATCTATCCAGCTTACTAGCTATATGCTTCTTTTGTTTATTCGACCATGTTGTGTCACCGCCAATAGTGTTAAGCTCATGAAGTTCTACAGTGTCCAAACAGCTGTTAAATTTGTTGAGAATCCTCTCTGGAACTCTCCTTCCTCAACTCTTTTCAATTGCACTACGAATGTTGTTAAAATCACCTAAAACTAGCCAGGGGATCTGCTCTTGAGCAGTAGATGTCAGCATAGGCCATAGTCTGTCTCTATCAGCCTCCGTGTTCTCACCATAGACAACAGACATAATACAAGAGAAACCGCCAATATTAAAACAACTAACTGTAATGACTTGGTCGCTGACAGCAATTGGCTCAATTGTCCATATCTCTGGATTCCACCCCAGCACAATTCTGCCTCCATCCACCACCTCAAGGTTGGAAATGGACTCCCAATCTCTAGGAAAAATGGACTTAATGCGATCTGAGAAACACCTTTTAATCTTTGTTTCAAAACAACAAATAACTTCTGCCTTTATCCTCCTTAGAATCTTCCTTAACCTTGCTTGAGTCACTGGTAAGGAAGCTCCTCACACATTCCATGCGAGGAAAGTGATTTATCATTGGCTTTATGCCCTCCCCCTCCACCGGATTTGGGCATGTTCTTCGTCTTAGCAGTAGCACTTCTTGTAGAGTGAGGGCTTCTGCTTCTGCCACCCACTGAACTAGTGGGCATTTCCTCATTTTCCAATTGGTCTAGCACAGAGAAAGGATTAGTCTATGTGTTGGCCGCAGATGTCTCACCCACCTCAGTCGGCCTGGTTTCATTCATTGTCATTTCTTGAATTTCTCCATCTTCTAGATTAATGGTTTCAGTAACCATGTTCTCTGTATTCATCTCTGTGGCATTAGGAATAATGCTCTCTTGTCTAACCCCCTATTTGGTGCTGCTACGTCGAGGAGTTTAGAATGCGGTCTTCTCTTTTTCTATCTTCTAACATCAGGAGCAACAATGGGTGGTGACAACATTGGCACCGTCGACCTCTCACCTGGACAATCCCCAGTGCTATGCCCAAACACTTTGCACATTGAGCAACGGTCAGGGAGAGCTTCATAACACAGCTTGACCTCCCATTCGCCACCATTGGGTAACTCAACCATGATTTCCGGAGGAGGCTCCTCCTCAGCAGTGATGTCCATGCAGACCCGTGCACATCCCAGCATTGTTCCGTCCACCCTTCTGTCAATGGCTAGAGGTTCCCCTATGGCATTGGCGATTACATTAATGGCTCTGAAGGACCAATGCTTCCCCACGTCAGGTAGTGAGATCCACACGGGTGCCATCTTCAGAGCAGTCCTCCGGATGTCATCCTCTGGTGTCCAACGCCTGACCAACACAAGCTGTTCATCGAAGAACCAGGGGTCGTGATGGATAGCAGCTTTCAGATCACCTTCATTGGCAAATCTAGCAAGGATAAGTCTGTCAACAAGGGAGAAGACCTCCAGGTCCCCCCTGGGTTTCCAGGTTTGAAGCATCCATCCTCTAAGTTGGGCGACATTTATAGAGGTCCCCACAATTTGAACGATTGCCGAGAACCTGTGATAGTCATCCATTTCTTCCATGATGGGGTCAGTGAATCTCGTCCACCTCCGACCATCCCCTTCGTTGAAGAAGGGTTTCTTAGAGTCATCCGCCATAGTCCCCTAATGCGCATTGGGGGGCCTTCGACCACCTTAGCCTACTTTCTGGTGATCGTGACATCAGAAACTGGTTTTCTCGAGTTCTCCTTCTCCTTGCCTTTTGCACCAGATCCAGCAGCCTGGCTTTGTAAAGCCTATCCAGTGTCGGTGGCACCATCGGCCACTGGACCAATGCCCGCCATCGTAGACATCAGTAGATCGGCCACCTGCTCCTAGGACGAGGAGGACAGCAGCACCGCGGGGAAGATCAGGGCCACCGAGAGGCCTTACTACTGTGAGGGCAACAAGGTGGGAGAAGGAAGCACGAGGGGTGGAGCTTCACCCCCTAGGGGGAGAAACGAAGTGGAGACGGGAAGCGGAAACCTAGAGAGAAGCCGGAGCTCTCACGGCAGACCTGTTGCATTTGTTTGGCATGAAGTGATTTACAATATATAGAAAGAGGTAAAATTGGAGTTACAATCCCAAGTGGCAGTAGTTGTGATTGAGTCACATCATAATTTTTAGAATAAAAAAAATGTTAATCAAGGGAAGAGAAACACTTGAAACATGATTTGCAAATACATTATTTTGTCTTTACTGAGATTTAGAATGAAATTATCATATTACTGAATAGGTCCATTAAGCACTATTGTTTATTAATTCATACTTTTTTCCTCTTTCTTATTGTTGTTAACCTAATGGCTGCCAAAACTTCATATTAATTTTAGAGATCAACTTGTTTTTATTAATTGTATCATTTTGTAGAGTTTCAGTGTTTATAATCTTTCCTTCGAATAAGCCAACAATGCTAGTAATTGGAGAAGATAGATATTTTTCTAGTGTATTAGGGTTTTGACAATGTTCAAAGGAGGTTTATAATATTGTCCCTATTTATTATTGACATTCTTGGGCTTAATAGACTATTGGTTGTTATGTTTTTCACTATTATATACATGAGGATGTTGTTTGGGAATGTTGAAGTTCTTTGAGTGTTGTTGTTGTGTGTTTTCTAGTCCAAACATGACCTTTGTTAAATGTGTGGGGTAGAATTTTTTCCTTTTGGGTATGACTCTTGTTCTTCTCCTTAGGAATGTACCATGTAGTAGGGTGATTAGATACATAACAGAACAGAAAGGTAAGATCGAGAGGATCTTCACCTTTCAATTTAATAGTATAAAGTTGTTGTCCAAAGGAGTATTTTAGTTTACTAGGAAGATGGGTCTCTTTGAAAACTAAGGAGACACAAAAAATATTTGGTGTTGTTAGTTGGATTCATAGTGTCTAGATGAAGAAATTAGATAGTAGACCCTAGAGTTGATGAAATACTCTAGAAAATCTAAGCAATGCATAACTATGGAGGAAGGATGGTAATGTATATCCATCCAACACCATGATTCGGGGCCAGTCTAATGCAAGTATTATTGGAATATTTGGGGATAGTATCCTACATAAAAGTTTGTGCACAACGAATTGAGTTAATAAGGATAGACAAATGATCATCTTTGATGCCTTCATGTAAAGTGTATTGGAGTTGGTTGGTGCATAATATTTTTTGCCTAATTAGGGTGAATCTTAGAATGGGGGAACTGAAGGTACGTGTAGCATTCAACACATTGGTGATGTTATCATTGTTTACATTTTGAATATGGATAAGAAGTTTCTGACCAACATGAAATTTAATGTGTTTCAAGGAGTTTATTGGTAGGTCAAGGAAACATTCATCATGTGTTAGAAAATTTTTGAAGCCATGATGGGGTGGTTACTTTCACAAACCCTAGAAGGAGGTATGGTGTAAGTGAAGGGGGGGATTTGTCTATATGCCAGAACAAGTTATGTTGTTTAATATATCTTGTATGTGTATGATCATGTCAAATGGGTGAATTGGATTTAGAAATAGTCAACTTCATTTGGTCATCATGTAGAATTATTGTAGATGTTCACATATTAGAGAAAACATTAAGAGGTGTGAAATGTTGTGGAGTTTAATCGATGATGATCTATAAAAAAATTATTGTTGAGGATGTATATGTTTGAAGTTTTTCCATTCAAGTTAAGAAGAAAATGCTAGTCATCTTGAATGATGATTGCAGATGGTGTTGGATATGTATGCCCAGAGTGCCAATCATGTGATGATTGTAATGACATATCATGTACAAATGATTTGATTATTAATAAAAGCCAAGCTTCCCATTTATTATGATTAATTCAGTTATTAGACAGTGATGTAACATTATAAATTTCTAGAGAATTATATTACTCAATGATGTATGTGTTCATGTTACTATCTTTGTGGATGAGATCATACAGATGTTAAGAGTACATATACATATTCTCATTATGTCCCTGATTTGTTGTCATTGTGGAAGGTTGATAGACAATAATGACTCACAAGATTAGAGTGTGAGTTGGTTAGTAACTAAATATCATTAGTCATGATATGGCGATATCAAACCAAACACACAAATACATGTTAGAGAACAGTGTATTAGACAGACCCACATTGAGATGACACATAGAAGCCATCTTCATGAAAATGATAGTTATATCTGACATTGATGGTGGTGGTTGTGGTTCTTTGACCTGAAATCATTGCACTCATCACATGTTATTGGATACACCTTGACATCATCAAATGCAGTCCTAAAACATGGGTTTTTATAAAGGTGATGATTGGGTGGCTTTGACACATGGGGATAAACTGTGAATGATTATATGTGATTTGCCCCTCCTATTATAGTGTAATGTTCTAGACCTCTAGATTAGCCAGACTGAGGAAAGCATGGCCATATGCATGTAAGTCAATATGTGATATTGAGCTTACTTATATTTCAAAAAGTCTTCTCTTGGTTCACAAAACAAGATTGAATAATAATGAGGGTGACTGCTCCATGTCTCTAGTTCAATCTAGACATCAGTGATAAAGGAACTATACAAACACCTCAACACCATACACAGATTGTAGGTTGAAGTTGTTCTCCAGCTTTCCATTTACTTGGGTAGAATTGATGTGCGACAGGGCACCGCTCATTTCTTGTGAAGTCATAATTGTTATGGACATTCATTGTCAATGTAATATGTTACCTATAGGGTCACACACATAGGTCTCGATCTAAAAGAGGAATTCAAATCTCAACTGGTAATTGAATTAAGTACTGAAATGTTTAGGTATTTGATTCACGCTACATATAGGCTGACAAAACTGAAAAACACCCATCTCAAGTGTTGAGACATGTGTCTGGAGTGTCAAACGTCTATCTCAAGTGTTGAGACGGGCATCCGGGTGTCAGGCCTGGTTTTGAGTTAAAATTGCCAAAGGCATGAACCAACCCAACCAAACTGGCTTGACTCGGGTCATCAGACAACTGTTTGGGTGACCAAGATGGCTGTCTCACATGGGTGAGATGGTCGAATTCTGTTAGGAAAGGTTCAAGATTATTCCCTATTTGTTTCTCTTGAGAAATACTTGTTGCACAAGGAAATCAATGTCTAATATAGATGAGAATTGATCTGTAAAATTTGTGTACAACTAGAAAATTGCAAAATGACCATCTCACAGTGTGAGACGACCGTCTTTCCTATGAGACGACCATCACAGATTGCTAAATGGGTGTTTGGGTTGTCACAGTTTGCAAAATTTCCATAATTGTTGCAAAATTTTGAAATCTTACGGTCTTTTCCACTCTTGCACATTAATTCAGTGTAGTATAGCAACTAGGAACCCTAACCCTGGCCTCTAATATATATAGAGGAGTATTGGGGACTTCCCAAAGCGTAACATAGACAATTGAGAATCAATTTCTCTGACAAACATTATCCTCTCTAGTTGTGGTACCCACGAGAGGCTAGACAAGTCCAACCAGACAAGGGAGGGATAGCCAATGGGAGAGAAACAACTGAGTTCATTGCCGTGACAGAGCAGTCTGGTTACTTGTATGCTAGTGGGAGGGACAAATCCTTCATGTTCAGTCCAGCATAATAATAGGAGTTCTAGACGGTCCATGTAGACTTCTCTAGATGCAGGAGGTTGTTGTATGTCGCTAAGGAGGACATCATTAGTCTGTCATTTTTTATGAGAGGAGTTGTTGAAGAAGACAACGAGTGAGTCTAGTATCCTAGGAGGAGTAGTCAGACAAATCCTAGTGCAACTGGGATTCAAAGTTGTGCATCTACAATGACGACGATTGTCACTGGATCTTCTCTAGGACTAGGTATATCCTCATAAACCATCCTTGCTATCTTATAGTAATTGATGTGATCCATTGGATATGGAAATATGGTAGATAAAATTTTTGTTTCCTCTACCTATCTTATAGCCATATTTCCCTACAATGGTATTATAGCCAATGTTAATTTACTATATTATGGGATAATCGATATGATTGGATTTTGATTTTTTTCATGCTATTATTGCATGCGATGTGAATTATATCTTGTAAAATCCAAACACTACAATAATCACAAACTAATATATATGATATATATATATGCAATTTACACATGTCTCCCTAAAAGTGTTTTGATGGTGGATGTGTAGGATGGTTATGACCAATATTCCCTATATTATGTGCATGGTTGTATGGTTGGTTGATCTTGTTATCTCGGTCTACACACCGAGTCTCTATCTTATCTTCTTGATCTAAAATTGATTCTTTCCTACCCTTGCTCCACTCGAATATAACTCAAGGTTTCAAAAAAATTATGACGAAGATGAAAGATGGTCTGAAAAAGACGAGAAAACCGGTTGGAAGACCATGGAGGACTAGAAGTATGAGACAAACCTAATACCTGATGGCCCCGACTGATTAGATGGAGGAGCCAACAAATGGTGGAATGATGGAACTAGATGACCGGTGAGATAACCTAATGACCGGCCAAGAGCTGAGCCTTTTAGTTCAAGGGTTGAACCGATCAATCCAAGATTGGAAAGCATATATCTTCATCAAAAATAGGTTTCTACATGTGATGTAGACCTAGATGATGTGATTCCTTATGGCTCCAAGGGATTACATTACCCTGTCCATAGCAATCACTTTCATTTATTGCATGTTTTCATTGTGGGATATAACATGTATATGGTTTGTACTATATATGTGGTTTTTGGATAAAGTATATGTATATACTTATAAATACAAACTCCCTCAATTAAAATATTAAGTTTTAGATGCCTTCCATTAGCAATACACTTGAAAAGCTTGATCGAACAAGAATAGATTTGCACAAAGCATGGTGCGTCATCTATCTCGTGGAAGTGTGATGGTAGATATGTAGATTTGCACAAAGCATGGTGCGTATAGATTGTATTGGCTATTGGGTCAGGCTTAACTAGCGACAAGGAGAGCTCAAGCCCAGAGACATGGAGATGGTTATGGCAAAGAGTTGCACATATCATCTATCCAACAGTTTCAGGTGATGAAATTTGCATGATGGCCTAGCCAAATAGTCTGGTTGTGGGCGATCTGCAAAAGACAACTCATGACTTGATGAAATATGGGTCTTGGTCCACTAGAATAGTGTACGTTGTAATGTTTCAAATTGATATTGAGGGCTATCAATTCGAATAAAATAGTGGGAGTGATAATAATTAAAGACCTAATTATATCGTTGAATTTTGAAATCAAATCTAATCAAAAAAGGTTTTTGACAAATGAAAATTTTATCTCTTGTAGAATCAAATGGAAAACAAATCATCTTGTTCAGAAAAATTAAATGAGATCTATTTCCATAACTGGTTCAAGACCTTTATAAGTTCTCTGCATGATCTTCAAACACTAGACTAGTATCCACCCGAAATTCACCTCAAATTGACATGGAAGCTTATTTGAAGCATGCCAATGATGTTGTGAACATCAAGAAACTTATGTTGGGTTGTATGAACTATGGGTTGCATAAACAACATGATAAGCTTGAAAGGTATAATGTATCCAAGGTGCTATTTGAATGCAAACTAAAAGAGGGAGATCCAGTAGAGCCCCATGTGCTTAATATTATTAGGCATATTGAGCATCTTGAGAAATTGGGATTTTTTTGGGTCGAGAGTTGGCCACAGATATGATTTTGCAATAATTGCCTAAATCATATAGCCAGTTTATTGAGTGTTATCACTTGAGAAGCATGGCTGGACCACTGTTAGAGTTTCTTGACATCTTGATAAATGTCAAAGCCCATACGAAGATGGACAAATCTGTGATGGTGATGAGCCAAGTTGAGTCCAAGGACAAAGGCAAAGCCAACAAGTGATTTTTAGCTAAGGTAAAGTCCAAACCTTCTACACTCAAAGTTATGATAAGGATAAAGGAACCCAAGAAGATGAATCAAGGGATAGAGATCTCTACTTTTGGAGTATATGTTATTGATATTAACTTCACTACTTCTTCATCATGGGTACTTGATATCAGATGTGGATCACTTATTTGCTCAAATGTGAAGCATCTAAAAAGAAGTAGATATTTATAGAAAGGTGTGGCTGAACTGCGTGTTGGGAATGGCATAAGAGTTGCGACCAGCGCAGTTGCAACCTATGAGTTAACTCTACAAACTTGAATTATAATAGATTAAGAGAACTGCTATTACATACATGCCATTAATAGGAGCATCATATATGTATCTTGTTTAGACTGGAAAGGATTCAAATTTCTTATAAAGAATGGAATATGTTCTATTAGTAAATATGGGATCTTTTGTGGAAGTGCCTTAATGTCTTGTGGTCCATACTTTAGAGATCTAGAGATAGGATTATATAACATGAATACCAAAAGGCAAAAACTAAATGGCTCAAACAAAACATACATTTGGCATTGTCGTCTAGGGCACATAAATGAGAATTGCATATCGGGACTAAATAAAGATGGTTATTTGGGCTTTTTTGATTTCAAATCATTAGAGACATGTGAATCATGTTAGTTGATTAAGATGGCTAAGACCTCTTTCACTAGAAACAATGAGAGGGGTAGTGATTTATTGGGACTCATACATATCAATGTGTGTGGATCTTTCAGAACAAACACTAGAGGTGGGTATCAATACTTCATTACTTTCACTGATGACTTCAGTAGGTATGGCTATGCTTATTTGATGAAACATAAGTCATAAGATCTTGAAAAGTTCAAGGAGTTTATGAAAGAAGTACATAACCAACTTGGTAAAAGTATTAAGGCACTTCTTGTAATTGAGGTGGAGAATACTTAAACTAGGAGTTTGAGGACCTTTTAAGAGCCCATGCGATTGTATCCCAATGGACCCCTCTTGGAATACCTCAGCATAATATTGTGTCAGAAAGAATGAATCACACATTATTGGATATGGTGTGATCAATGATAAGTTTATATTAGCTTCAAATAACCTTCTGGGGGTATGGTCTAAAAATCGTTAGTCTTACACTAAATTGAGTACCATCTAAATTGGTTCGAAAGACACCATATGAGATATGGACTGGGAAGCGACCCAAAATGTCTTTTATGAGGATTTGGGGTTGTGAAGCTTATCTCAAGAAAATGTTTCCTAAAAAGCTTGGCCCAAGATCTGGTAAATTTTATTTTGTTGGATATCCCAAGGAAACTATGGGATATTACTTGTATAATCCGTCTGACAACAAAGTGTTTGTTGCCAGAGATATTACATTCTTAGAAAAGGAATTCATTTCTAAATGAATCAGTGGGAGACAAGTGGTACTCGAAGAGGTTTGAGACCAACAAGAAAACATTGAACTGTTAGATGCGCAAGAGGAACCAAAAGATTCACAAGAACCTCATAGATCTAGTATGACAGACCTTGAGCCTGAGAGATATGGATATCTTGTGACTCAGGAAGGAAGTGAATTGGTTACAACTGATGTGCCAATTACCTAGAGATTATATTGAGGGACCAAAATTTGAGAAATGGCTTGAGGCCACGAGATCTGAGATGGAATCTAAGTATACCAACAAAGCATGGACTTTGGTGGATCCACCTGAAGGGGTATAACCCATAGGGTGCAAGTGGGTCTTTAAGAAGAAGACCGACATGGATGGTAAGGTACAAACCTATAAGGGTAGATTGATTTCAAAGGGTTTTAGATAAGATCAAGGTGTTAACTATGATAAAACATTTTCTTTAGTGTCCATGGTTAAATCCATCAATATCATGCTTGCTATTGTAGCTTATCATGACTATGAGATTTGGTAAATGGATGTTAAAATCAAATTCCTTAACAAAAATCTTATAGAGGATGTGTATACAACACAATCTGAGGGGTTTATAGATCCAAAGTTTTCAAATAGAGTTTGTAAGCTACAAAGGTCAATATATGGATTGAATCAAGTATCTCAGATCTGTAATCTTCATTTTTGTGAGACAATCAAAGGGTTTGGCTTTGCTAAAAAATTAAGATGAACCTTGTATGAACAAGAAGGTTAATGGGAGTAGAGTGACATTCCTCATATTGTATGTATATGCCATACGATTGATGGGGAATGACATCCCTAATTCATAAAAGGAAAAGACATGTCTTGCAAAAACATTCTATAAGAATGACTAGGGAGAAGCATCGTACATATTCAGAATAAATATCTACAGAGATAGAAGGCTTCTTAGACTAGGTCAGCACACATACATTGACAAAGTGCAGAAGCGGGTCAACATGGAGAACTCAAAAAGAGGAAATGTGCCTCCATTGCATGGAGTGACCATCGCTATGAGTCGATGTCCCACTTCATATGAAGAAAGGGAATGCATGAATAAAGATTCCATATGCCTCGGTAATTGGATCAATCATGTACACAATATTGTGCACCCTTCCACACGTCTCTTATGCCTTGAGCGTGACGAGTAGATATTAGTGAGATCCAGGTGATGATAACTGGACATTCATGAAGAACATCCTCAAGTACTTGAGAAGAACTAAGGATCAATTCTTGGTCTATAGTGGAGAGGAAGAGTTGGTTGTAAAGGGTTACACTGATGCAAGCTTCCAGACTGATCAAAATGATTACAAATCACAATAATGATTCATGTTTTGCCTAAACAACAAAGCTATAAGCTAGAAGAGTTCCAAATAAGTGACAATTTTTTATTCTACAACAACGACCAAGTATATTGTTGCATCAAGTGCAGCAAAGGAGTTTGTACGGATCAAGAAGTTCGTCATAGAACTTGGGGTCGTTACAAGCATCAACAAGGCAATCAAGCTATATTGTGACAACAATGGAGCCATTACGAAAGCCAAGGAACCCATATCACATCAACGCTTAAAGAATATACAAAGGTGGTTCCATCTCACATCAAAGCTATAATTTCCTTGATTCTCACGATTCCATTGGTTGTTATAAATGTTGGGGAAGCCTGATGGGGGATGGGTGTTAGCATGAGGATGAGACTTTGCGGGCAGGGAAGTTGAGAGGAGTTTTCAGCACCTGAAGGGTTTCCATATTGAAATCTGAGATGATTTCTAGCTTGGTTAGGAGTGTAGTAAGCTTGACCCAGAATACTATGGATTGACTTTAAGTCTTCCACTGACTGACCAATTTTCTATTGCATAGGAGTGTTGTAGAGATATTGACATTGAAGGGTAGGATAATCATACTCTTGGAATATCCCACATAGAGATTCAAAATCTCTAACCTATTGAGGTTGCCTCTCAATGGAATTGAAGGAAGATTCTAGGAAATCTTGTTTCAAAGAAATCAGCTTAAGGGCTTCAACAATTATTTGAATGTCAGGATTTACATCCGCCATTGCTACCTTGAGGACCCCACCAGTTCCTCACCTTGCTTGAGTTTTAGAGGCACAGTTTAAAACATCCAAAGTGCTACTCAAGTTTTGGAACATGAAGTTTCCTCCAGATGAGGAGTCAAGAACTTTCTATGTGTCATCATCAACACAACGGTAGAATATCTCAATGAGTTGAGATTGGGAGATGTCATGATGGGCTCAGTGACATAGGAGTTCCCTAAATCTTTTTTCGTTGTGCGTCGTAGGAACAATTATATATATAATAATTGATTGTATAAAAAATGTACAACTCGAATGGAAACTTAGCAGAAAGATAAGTTAAAACTTCTAGAATTTTGCTTGGAAGGAACAAAAAATGAAAACAATTTGTCAACAATTTTTTAGGGTTTGAGAAATCAATTCGTTGCCCCTGGAAACGATGTCATTTTGACACGAGTCATTTTACACACCAAAAACTAGGTGGTTAATCCTATGGTTTAACCTTTTGTTTACTTTCCAATTAAGGCGTAGCATAGAAAGGTATCAAATCCCATAGGACAACTTATTTAAATTGATCCTTTAATCCTGATTGATTTTTGACTTATTATTTCTTTTTGGTATTTTTGAGTGATTGAACAAGAAATTAAATTTTGATTGAGAGATTGGTTTGATTACACTAATGCAAGAAATTAAAGTGAAAAGAAACTAAATGAAGAATTGAAAAGTTAAAGGAAGGTAAAATAATATACTTAGCATGAATGAAAATATTAAACTAAAGAAAGTTAAAGGAAAGAAAAGATTGATAGCACAAAGTAAAAGATTATCTAAAGACAAATATGACATTGCAAGAATTGAAAAGAGAGCAATGGGAAAAACAAGCATTAAAAGGAATGATTGAAATCAATGAAAGAAGGTATAGAGGTTTACGGGTTTTCACCGCCTTAGCCAAAGTGAAAATAAGATCCAAGATACATGAATATCAAGATAGAAGCAGGTATGTGAATTATTCATTAACAAAACAAAAGAGACAAACTCCATGTGAGCCTGTTGGTCCTAGTGCTCACGCTTCTCAGATCATCATCCTAAAGGGAAATTATCCAGAGTCCAATCAAAATCCCTATGTAATTGGTTTAGTCATTCTAAACACTAGTTTCAAAGGACATATCCACCAAAATTAACATGGAATAAAAATGATTAATTACTTTGTTAAAATCGTCAATTTTCTAAACTAAAAACCATCAATGTAGAAAGTTGTTTAAAATTCGATCTAATTAACACATAGGCTAAGGGGATATTCTCCTTGCCTCAATAAGCAGACTACTTGTAAGCCATAGTAAGGAATGGAGAAACATGGAGAAAGAGATAGAATGCCATAAACCACAAATCTAGAATTTCCGAAGAGACCAAGGTGGTGACAATAAAATAATTTTCTTTCTTTATCCCCAACACCAAGAGAAAGAATGAGAAGTGAGAAATAAAGACGACCAGATGTAGAAGAAAGAACTAATTTTTATTACTTGAATGAAATGATCACATTAAGAATGTAATTAGTAAAACTTTAACTAGTATGTAAGTGCAAAGTCTTGGATGCCTTTATAAGAGGAGCCCCTACTCCTTTTATAGGGAAAGGAGGGGTAGGAACCCTAAAAGAAGAGGAGAAGGAACTGGAAGAGGCGACTGATGTATGTCTTGGTCAACAAAATAATTTTCTTCTTTAATAGGCAATAAAGAAAATCATTGATTGCCTTCTTTTAACACTTCAAATTCTGACTCTCTATTTGCAAATTCTTCTTGTGATTCTTCAAATTCTAACTCTCTATCTGTAGATTCTTGTTTTTGAAGTTTCTTACTAAATTTTGACCAGCCACACGCTTTAAAGTGCATCAAAAAATATGTTTTTCTTGTAGGCCTTTGAATTTTCTTTCCAATGAGTACTTGTCCACTGAATTCCACCTTGGGATGTGATACTTATGTCTACATTTTATTGCAAGGTATACATTTAAATCAGGCATTATGGAAAAATGAATAGGCATGTTGACTGATTCGTTGGACAGTCTAATGTCTACCAAAGTTATTGAGAAATATATGTTTACTATAGAAATTGAATTTATATTTCTAAAACATATCTAAATTCTAAATTTGATATTTTTATGTCAGATTTTCGACTATTTTGGTGTAAAGTATATCAAAATCTGCGGAAAATCTAAAAGGTCTCATATCTTCATTTTTTCTTATCTTAATTTAAATGCTTCAATAATTGTTGAAAATTGAGAAAAATCTCATAAGAATTCAGAAAAGGAATGAAAGTGTAATTGATTTGAAAATTTAACTAAATTACCAAAAAGTCTTAATTAATTATCCTAAATGATGCAAAAATAAATGATGAATATGCATTCATCATTAGACATGCCCACTTTGATAATGACACATGGAATCAATAACATGGAAGTCATAGTCATATTTGTATGTGTTAGTGGTGACTATGATCTTTAGATCTAAATTCATTACAATGGTGACATCTTGTAATGTGTACTCAACACTACCCAACATGTCTGTGGATAAGGGTTTCCATATAGGTAGTTATTGGGTGCACTGTGACACTATTTGATTATTGTGAGTCATGTTGATGGAATTTCTTCCTCTACTAAAGTGACATTCTTTCCACTTGATAAGTGAGAATATGAAATATGTTTCCATGATTAGGTGAGTCAATATATGAAATCAAGATCCCACAATATTAATAGTTTTCTCCAGTATAAGAAACATAGATTGAAGGTTAAAGAATGACAATTCCATGCGTTGGTTTCAATCTGGTTATCCATGTCAAGGGGATTATACAATCATGGTAACATTGATCACTTATAGGTTAAAGTTGTTCTCAACTTATTCTAATTACATTAATGTCATTGACGTCTTTCTAGATAACACCCTTTATTTGTGAGAGTTTTGAAGCATGTTTGGTACATGTATTAAATGCAAGTGCATGTATCAAAGTAATATAGGCCAAAAGCATCCCATATATCGTACGTGGGGAAATGTGAATCCAAATACTACTACTAACTATGACTCAATTATCTAGACCTGATGAAAAATGTGATTGGTTGATTGATTAACTAATTGAATGAATTGAAACTAAATTGCTAAGGCTTTGATCACAAATGGAATGGATTCCTTAGGAATATAGTTTCACCATGGTTTATACTATAATTAGCATTATTTATCAATATTCAGAACTCCTGACCGTTGATCAAGGGACCTGTGGCAAGAATTACCCTCTGTAGCAACATAATTCACTACCGAATCTAATGAATCCCACTCTCAAAGTGATTTAGTTATTAGTTAGGTGCTTTAACAATTCCTATTGAACCTACGTTTCACATCTGTAAGCCTTCTGTTGAAGAGTGGTGTAAGCTATATAAATCTATTATATGTCCAACCCTTAATCCCTCTTTTAAAGAAATTAACATTCTAAGAAGTCATCTATGGTGATCAAGCATAGAAAATTCATGAAGCAATCATAGAGTTATGTCCCGAAATTAGGGAAACACAGTTGTTAACTCATAATTGTCAATTACAATACTTAACTGAGCTACTCCTGGTTCCTAAGGAATAAGGGGATTAGCCTCACATGATTTTAGTTGTCTTACAAATAGTGGAGATGAGAAAAACAAAGAGAATATCAAAGAATCAATGAAAAACCCTACAAAAGACGGTCCAATTGACTCCAACTGATGAACATGATGATTTGTTGTCTTTTGACTACAAATATGTCCACTGGTTGTGTTTGAATCAAACAAAACATAACTTCATCCTCTCCTTTCGCTTCTCATAACTCTCCTCTGTCGTTCAACGAAATACGACGTGATTCTTTAAGTCTGGCTGTAATCCTCCTTAGTCATAGGATTGACTTAGGGTGTCATTAAGTCACGGTCCTTGGATTAATCACCATATTTAATCTCGACTGATCGCAACACGTCAGTACCAATGATAGGGTGTTGGTGTCACTAAGACCTTCTCAGTACTACTAACTAAGGTGTCGACAACATCGAGTTGCTCTCTGACATCTCCTAACAATTTTCCAATTAGAAGTCGGTACCACCCAGTTCACATTGTGGCACCGAGATGCTTTAGATGAGTTACTATTGGTCAAGTTGGTAGAACCAATTCCTTTGTAAGTATCATCAAGTTTCTTTTACTCATTCATGCTATTTTCTTCAATTATTTCTACCACCGACAGAGTTTTCAGTAGTATCAAGCTGATCCAATACTTGTAAATTTTGCCTAAAATTTAATACGAAAGAACATAAGTCCCATAATTGATGATAAAAATAACAAATATTTGATGAAGATATATATCACAGGTTAATAATGATAAAGCATACACAAATAATATCAAAATGAACAATGTGCAAAAAATATATAACAAAATAGCCTATGAAAAAGGACTAATATTATGTGTATCAAAATCCCCTAAGCTTAAATGCTACTCATCCTCAAGCAACACACCCTTAGATCTATTTGAGAGAAGTTAGAAAAAGGGTAATTAATATGAATTTAAATTCTCAACTATCCCCACCTGGCGGTCCCAAACTGACCCTTACTGACCACTTAATAATTAAATACACTCAAGTGACTAGAATTATTCATTTAAGATGTCCATACTTAGATCTATGAAACATTGTCAATATAGAAGTAATATCATAGTCAATCAGGCATTCACTTGGTGTATCATGTGATTCCCTATCTACATTGCTCTTTTCCTAACTACCAAACTAATTGGAAGCAATTCTCCTTTTATGAATGAATGAGGAGATCAGCTATATATGGCCTACCAATAAGAACAATGAATGGAATGAAGTCGGTGGATAATGAAAAATCAAAAATAACTTTGAATCATTTATGCAAAAACAAACATGTTGAACCTGAAAATTGAAGTAAGAAATGCATGACTCATGATGCCTACAGTTTGGCTGGAATGATGCATGCACTAAAAGTCTCATCAGATGGAAGAGAGTGAAACAAAAGAATACATCATGTAGTTCTTTTTATCTATTTTTGAAGAAAGATTTAAAACTAATCTCAGGGAATCCTTTTCTTCCCCTTTATTTCATAATATATTTTTTCTTTTTTTCCATTGGCCCACTATTTTAGCATGAATGAAAAGTATGCTCGGGCTTCACTATAACATCGTATTCATTTGTTTTTAAATTCTATTTTGAGGGGTATGGATTTGTATCCCTACACATTATTTTCAAAGGAAAACAACATGAATACATGATAAAATAAGAAATAATGCAAAAGATATGTAATCTATGTGGTTATATTATGCAACTAATTGATATGCAAGAATATTTTTTTTTCTCATTTTCAATTTGTAACTAAAGAAATAAGAGAAAACTAACTATTAAGTCACCTATTATGTTATGCAATGAAATCAAGATGAAACAATTTGGGTTACTTGATCATCTTAAGGTGGTGGATCAGATGTATGAAAAATTGATGGAATTACAAGATTGAGAGACAATGCCTTTATTAACCACGATATGTCCCTGTACTATTAACTTATGTATAGGGCAACCATATGATTTATTTTTAAAACCTCCATTTAAGGAGTCATTAATTGTTTGGTCAGTTCAGGCTCAAACCCCATCGTCTTCCACAGTTCATGGATTATTAAGACTTCCATTCATATGAAATGTCCTTAAGCTGACAAACCCATGCACTTCCTGTAGGTTATGTTGCCTTTAGAACATGAAACTAAGCTTCCAAAAATATGAAAAAAATATTTTTTCACATTTTTGCTTTTTATTGCAAAGGCACATAAGAACACACTCTATTGTAAAGGCAGAAATCATGATAATATTGCTCCATAATTAGCCTTAATAGATGTGAATCCTACAAACTCAGAATAATAAATCTAAAAAGAAAATTAAAGATAGAGTTGTTTCATCACCCCCTTAAGCTTGAACTTTACTATTTCCTCATAGTGAGAATCCAATCAAAGAGGTGGAATAATGGTACCTAATCAGAACAACGGTGGTGGCATGTTTGAATCTGGAGGGTAGAAAGTTCTAGGGAATCTAGGGGGTTGTTGTGGCATCTGTGGATGTTGTGGTTAGTTACCAAACGACCCCTGACTCTAGTAATGATCATAGAGTGGTTGTTGGTAGTGCTTGATCCATTGTAGGTGAGTGTGCATGTTCTCCTCGTTGGCCAAGAGAAGATGCTCATCATCATAGACGGCATTTGTTGTTGGAGAAGCCATCCCTGAACGTTGTGGATTTATGCCAGCATTGTTGATTAATATTGCTGCCCTTGTTCAATTGACTGCATCATCACATACATACCAGTCATAGAGTATGGGTCTTCTTACTGAGAAGGTGGTGAATCTGAGGTGCTTGAAGCTCCATGTCTTTGTGAAAACTTGTAGATGACCCGCCGTTGTGTGAACGACATGGTTTCCTCTTCTTCTTCGTCATCATCCCCACCCTACTCTGGCTTAGCATTGTCTTGTTCTTCTTCTTCTTCCTTTGCATCCTCTCTTGGCCACCTCATGTGTTGCATCCCTCATATACAGAAGATAAGGTTAGGGAGAACCCTTTCCTTCCACTAGTCATCGACTATGCAACAAGCATACACCATTCCATATAACTCGTTGACAAGGTGTTCCCTCCTAAAGTGCTTGAAATCCAACTTTGAGGAGGTCCTCAATGGGTTGGAGGTGGAGAGGTCGAGGTTGAGGTGCATTTATATTGGTGTAATAAGCCTTCCAAAGTGGATTGGTGGCTTCCTTTTCACTTCATGCATTACCACCAGAATGTGTTGTAGAAAGAAAGAGCTGAGGTAGGCCTTCTCTAACCCTAAAGACAAGAATGCCCAAAGGATGTAAAGGTCAACCTACTACACCTTTCCCTTCCCTTGTGTAGACCTAGTGAAGATGATGTTAGTGACGTAGTGGTGCAAAATCTAAGCAAATGGATGCTCAATGACCATTATGGAGTTTTTATTTCAGTTGATTGTGAATCAATGTGGCAAGTCCATGAGTAGTCGAAGTTTCCAGTTGTGTAGTGCATGCCTCCGATTGGCCACCCATAGATGGCATTGAATTATGCCAATGTGAGATAGTGGGTGGTGTTGAAGAAGTGGAACTACAACCAACCTTCCTCCCATCCTTCCCCATTCTCGGGGATGCAACACACCTACAAGGATGCCAGGAACTCACAAATGATATCCTAGTAGGTGACCCAATAACCAAAGAAGGGGTGAATTCCCACCATACCCTAGCCAACACAGACTTGCTGGAGGCTCTCACTGAAGCATGATGTGATGAGGAAGGCATGGTCACCATATCGTGTAGATGTTAGCTCCCACTTCATCAGGTTGGCATAGATCTTCCTCTGATCATCATTGACATGAGCTATATGTGCCGGCTTGGGCATCGTCAGGGTGGCTCTTGCCGATAATGAACTTGACCTTGTCGCATATGGTTCAAAATGAGAAAAACAAGAAGGAAAGAGAGATTAGAGAAGAATCTAATGACCTGCAAGCTCTAGTACTTCTCTTCTTACAAGGAAGATGATGGGGGGGTTGGTTGAAGCATAACCCACACCCTAATTTTGTGAATTTGGTATCAGTTGTTGATATTGATGACTCATCTCCCTGACATGTTGTGATCAACCCTGACGTGTTGTGACTCATCTCCCCTAATTTCTGTGAACTTGGTATCATTCATTACTACCGATGACTCTCATCTGCTGATTTCACAAAGCACACATTCCTACCACATATGTTGTGTCGGTGGTACCGACATCTGAAATGTGTTTTCAGATCGGTAGCACTGACCATTGTATGGATATTATGTGGTTTGTTGATTTGTGCATCAACGGATTTTGTGCTTTAACATTTTAGTACTACTTACTAATATGTTAGGGATATCAAGATGATATTTGGTTGCCCCGATTGAAAGGTGTTGGTGCCATCGATTTGTTGGTCAGTGGTACCAACATGTTAATTTTCTCAGTACTCTCGAATGACTCCTCGATATCCCGAGCCTGGAGAGTCGTGCAATTGTCGATGCTACCAACTTGTGTTGGTGGTACCGAGCCTGTACTAAGAAATGTGGTCTCTCTTTGCAAGGAACTGGTGCCAATGATGAGAGAGTTAGTTCCACCGCGACAATTTTTGGTCGGCCCTATTGAAACCTTTGATGGTAATGAGTTGATAAATCTGTCCCCTGTTGAATTTGGCAATTTTTAATACCACTGACTAAATTGTCGATGGTATCAAGTCTTTCTCAAATTTAACCTATTGATCAACACCCATGGTGTTGTTTCCATCGACTGCCTTGTTGGTGGTACTGAATCTTCTACTGCTTGCACACCAAGAAAACTAGTCAACGTACCTTTTTAACTCTAGAAATTAAAATTCCAACTAGAACAATCAAAGCTCCAAAAATGACTGTAAAGGGCAATATCTAAAATATGACAATAGAAAATTGGTTTGCCTCCCAACAAGCACCCTTGTTTTAGGTCATAGGCTCGACAGTCAGATCAAAAAGACATCAATGAGCTCAAGGAGCTTCAAATTTGTCTACCACATGAATCAACTCCGCCCCCCCTAAAATAGTGTTTCAATCGTTGCCCACTAACAAGAAATGGTTCCCCACATCATCAAGATTGTAATTCAACTTCCTCAAAGCCCACATGGATTGTGTTCCAATTCTTCAAGTAGATGACATGCTCTCCCATATATCAGCCAAAATGGAGTAGTTCCTATTGGGGTTTTATAGGCTGTCCTATATACCCAAAGAGCATCATTTAATTGCATGATCCAACAAGTCATACTAGTTGAGACTATACTTTCCAATATATTCTTAATCTCTCTATTAGACACCTCGACTTGGCCCTGGGTTTGTGGGTCATACGGTGTTCCTACTATATGCCTCTCTCCATACTTTCTCAATAGAGCTCCAAACTTCTTATTAGTGAAGTGTGATCCCCCATCACATATCATTACTCTTGACACCCCAAACCTGTAGAAAATATGGTCCTTTACAAATCTGTAAACAACATGTGCATCATTGGTGTGAGATGGAATCACTTCCAACCACTTAGACACATAGTCAACAACAAGAAATATCTATAAATTAGAATTAGAGGACAAAGGGTCCCATAAAACATCAATATCCTAAAAACAATTTAGGGCCATTTCATGTCTATTATATATATTTCTTGCTCGTTGACATACATCACAATTACACACAAAATTATAAGCATCTTTAAAAAAGTGATGGACAACATAATGCACTTTCTAAAACCTTTATCACTGTCCTTGAGCATGCGTGGTGTCCCCCAGTAGGTAGGGAGTGACAATGTGCCAAGATACTCTCCATCTCACACTCAAGCACACACTTCCTAAAAAGCTCATCCCTACATTGTTTGAGTAATATGGGGTCATCACACCCATAGAATCTCAAGGAATGGAATTTTTTTTTTCTTATCTTGATACCCCCAATCTTATGGAATCTTACCAAACACCATGTAGTTCACAATATTTGCAAACCACAAGTCCTTATTTTTCATGGCAAACAACTTATCATCCGAGAACTCCTCATTTATGGGTATCTCTAGATCCTTCTCATCTACTCTCTCCATCCTAGACAAATGATATGCGACCACATTTTCCATCCATACTTTATCCTTGATTTCAATATCAAACTCCAGGAGTAGCAAAATCCATCTTATCAATCTAGGATTGGCATATTTCTTTTACAACAAATACCTTATCGATGCATGATCATTCCACACACTAACCCTTGACCAATCAAATAATGGAAAAACTTTTCAAAGGAAAAACTATCACTAAAAGCTCTTTTTAGTCATTTTGTAATGAAGTTGGGCATCAATAAGGGTTTTTGACGCATAATAGATCATGGTTGGGGTTTTATCCTTTTCTTGTCCTAGAACAAACCCTACCACATAATTTGATGTGTCACACATGAGCTCAAATTATTGGCTCCAATTTGGATCTTGTAGCACAAGTGCAGACACCAATTTCTCCTTCAACACCTCAAAAGCTTTCAAACAACACTCATCAAAATTAAGCTTCACATATTCTTCCATCTATTCAGAAATTGGTTTTGCAATCTTTGAAAAATCCTCTATGAAACATCGATAAAAACCGGTGAGTCCTACAAAACTCCTAACCCCCTTCACCAATGATGGTGGAGGTAGTTTAGATATGAATTCAAGTTTAACCAGATCGACATCCATTCCTCTATTAGACACCTTATGTCCCAACACTATCCCTTCACTCACTCTCATGTGACACTTCTCCCAATTCAACACTAAATGAGTGCCCTCACACCTTTGTAAAACTTTGTCGAGACTGTCAAGAAAGTCTTCAAAAGACTCTCCATACACCAAAAATTCATCCATAAAAACCTCAAGACAACACTCTACCATATCTGAAAAAATAGCAAGCATACATCTTTAAAGTAGATGGTGTATTACAAAGGCCAAAGGGAATCCAACAGTAAGGGAACATGCCATAAGGAAAACTAAAGGTAGTCTTCTCCTAGTCATGTGGCTTGATAGAAATCTGATTATACCCAGAATACCCCTTGAGAAAATAGAAATGAGAATGATTAGTGAGTTGCTCAAGGATTTGATCAATGCAGGAAAGTGGAAAATGATCCTTAAGCATGGTGACATTCAAATAGTGATAATTGATACATACATGCCACCCAACTACCGATCTAGTAGAAATTAGTTCATTAGTTGAATTTGTTGTGACAGTTGTTCCCCCTTTCTCAAGAATCATTTGGGTAAGACTAGCCCAATTTGAATCAGAACTAGCATAGATTATACCTGTCAATAGAATATTCACTACCTCTTTCTTTACTATCTTAGTCATGATTAGATTGAGACACCATTGAGGTTGTACTATCGGTTTGGCTCATATGCTGATAAAAGCTAGGGGATATCTCTTTTATGTTTGCAAAAGACCACCAAAATATTGTGCGTTGGTTCTTCAGTACAATAAGCAATTGCTCCTCCTCATGCACGCTCAATGAGGTTGAAATGATGACTGGAAGCTACTCATTTGTTTCCATAAAATGTATTTTAGATGCGGTGGGATTAGGTTCAACTCAAGTTCTAGAGTACTATGCAATAATGGGATCAATGGTGGCGGAGGTGGCCCTAAATCTTCGGAGTGCCTGGTATAAAAACATGGCAACTCCTTCAGAAACAGAACACATTACTCCAAAGAATGACATCAAGTGTACTCATCCACCAAATTCAGGATGCACGCCTCCAATGGTAGTTGTGGGTATGCTTGGGTGAGAGAGGAAGATGTTGCCTCTTCAACTATCATTGGGCATGCCTCCTCATCTTCATCATCAGGATATTGTACCACCTTTGTTAATGGCACCTCATTGGTATGCTCCATGATGTCCACTGCTAAAGTTCCTTTTGGCACCCTTGTCATGACATGATCTTTGTCCAAAAATGGATTCCCTAAAAATATAAACATCTCTCCTTGTAAGTGTTGCAACATGTGACATTGTGCCTTATCTCCAACTGAATGTGCAAAGTCCAACATCTTTATTTCAAACTGGTCATCCTAAATACCAAGTGTTTGTCTTCCTCTTCCCATCTCTAGAATCATGTCTAGTGTATCTTGGAATGGCCTCCCTAAGAGTATCTCATTGCCATGATCATCATGCTTCTCCTTAACTACAATGTTTGTTCAAAAAACAAATTTATCAACCTTGACTAACACATCTGCACAGATACCGTATGGCCTAACCACTAAATTGTCTACTAGTTGTTTGGTCATATAGCTCTTCCTGAATTCTTTCAATCCCAATTTCTTTAATGTGGTCAAGGGCAAGAGGTTAATGCATGCCCCTGAAATGAATAGAGACTCACCGAACTTGGTCCTACTGATGTAACATGGAATATTTAAACATCCTATATCTTGCTTCTTCTATGGGAATCTCCTCTGAATAAAAGCATTGACTTCCTCTTTCAACTCTACTACATCTTAACTAGCAATCCTCCTTTTTTGTGGATGATGTCCTTCAAAAATTGGCCATAGGAAGGGATTTCCTCTATTGCATCTATCTG
The DNA here is from genome assembly GCA_963693085.1 of Alisma plantago-aquatica. NCBI lineage: Eukaryota > Viridiplantae > Streptophyta > Magnoliopsida > Alismatales > Alismataceae > Alisma > Alisma plantago-aquatica. The sequence goes on along the minus strand of OY856409.1, from coordinate 5,001,961 downwards.
AGGGATGTTGACATGAAGCTTTCTAAATGTATCTAGAAACTTATGGAATTGTTGGACAACCTTCTTTGCTTTTAAGCTTTTTAGGAATGGCACTGGAGTTACCAACTTCCTTTTGTGAGGTGAAACATAAGCTTCTTTCCTAGTCTCCTTTGGTTGTTCAGCATTCTCTTCAGCTTTGTTCTCTCATGATATGGTGTCTGGCTCATGTGGATTAGTAGTCAACACTGGTCTCGTGTCACCTGCATTGTTGATTTATTCAGGGATGGTGTTTTATTCATTCAACAACTTGTTCCCATTGTGGATTTGTTGGGAAATATGACTATAGTGCAGATAGAAAAAATATTTACCATATTTCCATAACCAACAGATCATGTCAATTATTATAATGTAAGAAGGATGATTTTGAGGATATACTTGGTCTCAGAGAAAGTTCAGAGACAATTCCAATCATTGTAGATGTACAACTATGAATCATGGTTGCATTGGGACTCGTCAAACTATTGCGCCTCTTGGTCTGCACGACGCACTGCATCCACATACCTCATCTTCTTTAATAACTCCTCTTATCACTGACTGTTGGTTGACGTTGTCCTCCTAGAGGTAGACAATAGCCTCTGGCCTCTAGAGAAATCCACATGGACCACCTAGAACTCCTGTCATCCTACTACAAAAGACAGGAAGGAGTTTTCCCTTGCATTGGCATACTAGTCACCAACTTGTACTCCCACAACAATGATCTCAGTTGTTTTATCCCTCGCTATCCCTCCCTATTCGGGTAGGACTTGCTTGGGCTCTCTTAGTTACCACAACCAGAGATGGGAACATTTTTCAGATCCACTATTTCTCAATTGTCTGTGTTGTATTTAGGGAAGCCCCCAATACCCCTACAATTATAGGCGGGGTTTGGGCCACGGTTCCCAGTCAATGCAGGAGTGGAAGTGACCAAAAGACATCAAATTTTGGCAACTTGCGGCCACATAAATGGCCATTTGGCACACAAAATGGTCATCTAGCATGCAATACACTCTTATTGTATTGCAAGATGGCCATTTTGTAGTTTCCCAATTGCATACAAAATTGGAAATTTGATTCTTGATGCATGGGTTTTGAGTTGTTTTCACTGGCACATTTTCTTTGATTTCATGTGTTGATTTGTCATTTTTTTGATTAATTATGCATAAAATGCTATCAATGGATGGTTTTATCTAAATTCATCAAATTATATGATTTTACTGTTTAAAATGGTTTAATAGTCATCCTGCGTACTGATCCACGTTCTTGTGCATTTTTAGGCACAATTAAGCCTCAGAGACTTGGTATTACCGACACCAAAAGTCAGTGGTACCAACTTCACATCAGTACTAGACCAAAAGACTCGCCCATATTCGATACTATGGCCACTCAAAGTTGGTATTACCAAAACCACGATAGTAAAGAGAAAGAATGAATAAAAAAACTCAGTACTACCAAGATGGCATCAGCGAAGTAGTGCTCGAGCAACCTAAAGACTTGGTTCTATCAAGAAAAGTCAATAGTACTGACATTGTGATGAATCTCGGCTACCCTAGCAACTCGGTACTTCCGATTTTGCCCAATCAGGAAATCTGAAGATAGCACTCTAATCCAATGACTAGCATTATTTTGTACCTTAGTGATTCCTGTGACTTGAGGGGAGTTTGGCCAGACCTGTGGAGGTAGTCATTCCCGCTGCATGAGACCAGAGATAGATGAGAGAATAACAAGGAACTGAAGACTTCACCAGGGATAATTTGAGCACCTTCGGAAGGCGAATCTGTATCCAGAAGACAACATATTGCACACACGACGCAGGGGATCATCAGGATCATCCATTCTCCAAGTGTTACTTTAGTTTTTCTAATGTTTTCTACATTTTTCTCTTCCTCCACCATGTATTTGACAATGAAAACCATGCGGGGCTAACCTCCTTGATTCCTTAGGATCCGGAAGTAGCCCAGAAATGCATTGTAATTGATTTCCATGCATTAATATCATCTTCATCCCAATTCCTGTATATAAATCTTTGAAGTTGTCTTGTTCTGTTTATGCTTGATCACCATAGATAGATTATTAGACCCTTAATCATTTTGGGAGAGAGGTTAAGGGTTGGAAAATAATATATTTACTCATTTATTGCACCCCTTGGGAAAGGTGGAGCATAAATGGGAGGATAAACCTAGAGATTAATTGTAAGGCACCTAACTAATCAACCAATTACTATGGAAATGAGATTGGCATTAGAATAGGTAGTGAAATACGCTACGTGAGTGGGTAGTTCTGGATACAGGCTCTTTATCTAGGGATAAGGGTGATAGATATTAGTAAGTGGAGTAAATTGTAATGTTACTTGTGGTGAAATCATTGTTTTGAGGAATTCCCTTAAATCTGAGTAACTTAATCTTTAATATTGTTTTATTGCTGCAATTGTTTCTATTCAATCAAACCAATTCACTTTTACTAGCCTAGCTGATTAGATCATAGTTAGTAGTAGTATTCTAGAGAACATTTCATGTGTTTGACTCGGGCCTCAAAAAGGCCTATATTACTTTGATATGTTCACTTCAGTATAACGCACAGTGAACACGTGTCAAGTTTGTGGTGCCATTGTCAGGGAAACGGCAACATCCAACACAACGAGTGTTATGGTCAACCATCCTTTTTATTTTTAGTTCTATTTCACTTAAAACTGAATCATAACATCATTATTGTTTCTAGATACACTATCATGTTCTGATAATTATTTTGCTACTTTCATGTACTAGTGTACGGTGCATACTCGAGCCCACAATTAAGGAGAGCCGTCTTCACTGGGTTTTGGGAAAGCATAACTCCTTCATAGAGAAAGGGAATTTGGAAGATTTTTAGACATATTCAACTAAACTCCCCCACTGACACCTCTATCAGAAGGACCTGAAACACCAGAGGAACCTGAGTCAGTAGAAATGGGTGATGGATTGGAAGAGGAGACGATGCACGAGAGGATCAAAGCTTTTTCCTCAATATCTCAAAAATGACCAATTAAAAGGCAAGCCATCAATGTGGATAGCTACAAGATCGATCCAGAGTTGATCTCTTTAGTCAAATCCCACTCTTTTTACGGCCACAGTTCTAAAGACCCAATGGTGCAAATCAGTAACTTTGTTGAGAATTGTGATATAGTTAAAATAGATTTGTATCAGCATCTGTCATATATCTAAAACTATTCCCATCATCTCAGGAAAATAGTGTAAAGTCATGGTTTCACTATCTCGATGATGAGTGTATTAATACATGGGATCAGATGATTGATTCTTTCTATGAGTGTTACTTTCCTCCATAGAAAACAAACGACCTGGTGAAGAAGATCCATAATTTCATACAAGAGTTTGAATCCTATTTTGAAGCATGGGAGAGATTCCAAATTATGTTACTGAAGGTACCTCATCATGGTATTGATTTGTTGGGGGCAAGCAGAGATCTTCTACTAAATTCTACAAAAGGGAAAGAGAACCACGCACTAACAGTACAAGAGCAGGTTTCTTCCTCAACAACAAAACCACCCACTGTCAGGAGATATTAAAGAACTTGTCTAAGTGCCAATCATGGGGTGATGAGAGAGAGCTTGAGGAAACCATCAAAAGTGTCGGGGTGTCCAAGGTCATCTTTGCATTAAATGAGAAGCTTGACATAATTGCTAAAAAGTTGTGTGCTAACGACGGACCACCTTCAGAAGAAGAAGATGAACAGTGCAAGTTTGTGTGCCAACAATAGTAGTATAGGAGCAATGACTACGCATGGAGGAAGGATGCTAAGTTTTCATGGAAGGATCCTAACAAATTTCAACAAGATCCAACTCAGGCGCAACAACCCAAGCCGCAATAGTTCAGTGGCTAGGCACAATATCAACAAGAACAAAAGAAGATTGACCGTATTGAAGAAATGCTTAGAAAGTTGGTCCATCAGAATGAAGTGATTATAGGTCAAACTCAGAGAGAACTCCAGAACCAAGGGGCACAAATCAGCAACATAGAAACTCATATTTCTCAAATTGTAGTGGTTATGGGTACATTGAAGCAGCCAAACCAGTAGGGGTTCCCAGCAAATGCTAACGTGCCTTCTAGAAATTAACACATCAAGGAAATCCTACTCTACAGTGGCAAGACATTGTTGAATGATGCACCAGCAAGATCAGATGTTAATGAAGTTATAAGAACAACAACTCAGACTGTGACAACAAATGCGGCTAAACTGAACATGTTGGAACATGAAAAGAAAACTAAGGAGTACACTGATGAGGTGGAGGATTCAAAATCAAAAGCATGTGTCCCACCTCACCATACGACATCAGTGACACCAGTGCCTTTCCCAAATAGGTCAAAGGCAACCAAAGTAGACTGACAGTACAAAAAAATTCTAGATGGCTTTAAGAAATTATCTTTCAATATGCCACTCATTGATGGAATTGAGTAGATACCATCATACAGAAAGTTCTTGAAATACATAATCAATAAGAAGATAAGGACACCTGAGGCTTCTCTTGTGGTGTTAAAGGAACATGTGAGTGCTTCTATTTTTGAAACATTACCTCCTAAAAGACAAGATACAAGTTGTTTCAACATCATGTGCTTCATAGGAAAGACCAAGTATGGTGATGTTGTATGTAACACAGGGGCTAGCATCAACCTCATACCTTGGTCAACTTTCAAGAATCTAGGTCTTAAGGAGACTAGGAAAAGTAGTATGACTATTGAACTGGCAAAGAACTTTGTGGTTAGGCCATACATCGTTTGTGAAGATGTTCTAGTGAAAGTGGATAGATTTGTTTTTCCTGTTGATTTCATAGTAATGGAAATGCAGGAAGATAAAGGCAATAAACTCTTTCTAGGTAGGCCATTCCAAGACACTTATAATATGATTCTGGAAATGGGTAGATGACGTCTGAGCATGGGTACCCATGATGACCGATTTTAGATTAAGATGCCTGGGCACTCAAAAGAAAGAGGGGATACATCACAGTGCAACATGCCACAACACATGAAGGGCAAGATTTTTCTATGTCTGGGGAAGCCATTCCTTGATGTGGCCCATGGGATGACCAAGGTGGAAAAAGACACTCTAGTAGTTGATATAATGGAAAACACTAAGGTGATATCGTTAAAAGAAGCAATGTGTAACCCATATGATAGAGAAGAATACTATGAAACGACTACCATAGAGGAGGTCACTGTTGATTTCTTGATGCAGACATATCCAAAGTTACCATTGGAAGCATGCTTGATGAATAAAGCAGAGGATAAAACATGAAACCACTCTCAAGAGGAGTGTGTATTGCTCTGAAGGTGGTACCTTTCTATTATACAAGATATTTTGAACATTTGAGACCACCTCCCCAACTGTTGGTCCCATCTCTACTGAGCACACCTAAAATGGAATTGAAACCCTCTGCTGCCACATTTGAAGTATGTCTTCTTGGATATAGAAGAAAAGCTCCTGGTGATCATATCATCGTCTTTGAGTGGAGAAGAAGAGAAGCAGTTACTTGTTGTACTGAAGAACCACCAAGCTACTTTTAGGTGGTCTATAATAGACATTAAAGGAATCTCTCCAAGCTTGTGTCAGCATAAAATCTAATTGGAAGAAGAAGCCAAGGCGGTAGTTCAACCTCAGCGGTGACTTAATCTGATCATGACTGAGGAAGTGAAAAAACAACTGGGCAATCTCTTATCGACATGTATCATTTTTGCAATTTTGGATTCTATGTGGGTTAGCCCAACTCAAGTAGTTCCTAAGAACGGGGGATCATTGTCGCAACAAATGCTGCTAATGAGTTGCTTTCAACTAGGTTGGTGATGGGGTGGTGTGTTTTCATAGATTACCAATGCTTGAATGGTGTTACATTAAAAGATCATGTTCCTTTACCTTTCATTGATCATATTTTGGAACGATTTGCCAATCGCTCACACTTTTACTTCCTTGACAAGTATGCTGGTTATAATCAAATTTTGATTGAGCCAAAGGATCAGGAGAAATCTACTTTCACTTGTCGATGGGCCTACGTCGATGGGAATATTGCTGAGTCGATGGTTCTGTGTTGATGAATCCTCTGGCTGATGAGAATGCTTTCTGATGATGGAACTGTGCATCCAAAAAAAGGTCTAAATTATCAAAAGTTTCTTGGACTCGCTAGTCGATTAGTGGGACCACCATCTCCTACACTAGTGCATATATTGTGATGCTTAATGTTATTATGGAGATGAATGGATTTGATCAAAAATCTAAATAATCAACTTAAACTGAGGAAAATTATATATGAGCAGATTAAGGGGTCATATGAGAGCTTTCAGTGCAAAACTGGGCCAAAACTGGCGAAAAAAACTGAGATGAATATGCATTCATCATAATATCGAGTCTAAAAGTTGGTAGTACCAAATTTACATGAGAAAGTCATCCACACAAGAACGATAGACTCGGTACTACTGACTCTACCAGTCGATACTACTAAGTCACTATAGAATTTTGAGCACCTACCAGATAAGTACTTGATAGTATCATCATATGAGTCAGTACTATCGACTTTTTTATGCTCCTAGGTTCAAAATACTGAGTTGAAAATTCAAAAATATAGAGCAAGAATTACCAACTCGGTACTACTGACAGACTAGTCAAGAGTACCGAAACATGACATTAGCAATCCGTGGACACTCTTTTCAATGGCTTATGTGATCTTCATCGCGTAATCGGTAGCATTGATCCAAAACTCAAGTAGATACTACTGACTTGGGCTCGGTACTACCAACTCTGAACAATCCACACTCGGGACATCATCAAATGACAATGATTGATAATCTGAGCCATGGATGAGTTCTTGCAACTCGGTACTACCGAGTCAAAAGTTTGTAGTGTTGGTATGTATGCCCTGAGAGCCTATCATGGAATGATTGGTGGGATACATTAAGATTGATTTGATAAACATCAAAGGAAAGCTTCCAATTCTTTCTGGTTTAGTCATATGAGTTAATGATAGAACAAATTGAATGTCTAGAGAATAACAATACTTAATGACGTATGCTTTCAGGTTAAGGACTTGAACGATGAGATCATACAAATGCTAAGAGTTTGTACATTCTTATTATGTCCCTAGTCGGATGTCATTATGGAAGGTAGATAGACAACAATGACACATAAGACTAGATTATGGTGTTGGTTAATGACATAATCTCATTAGTCATGATATGCAGATATCAAACCAAACACATATGTATGTACTTGTTAGAGAACAAGTTTACCAGACAGACCCACCGTGAGTTTGACACATGGAACCATGACATGGTAGTCACAGTCAGTTCTCATAGAGATGGTGGTGAATGTGATTCTTTGACCTGAAATCACTACACTCAACACATGTCGTTGGGTACACTTTGACATCATCAAACGCAGTCCTGAAAAATGGGTTGTTATAAAGGTGATGATTGGGTGGCTTTGACACATGGGGCTTTTGAGGGGTGAGTGATAGATATGGGATTTGTCCCTCCTGAGGAAGTTTGATATCCATGGCCACTTGATGAGTAGGATTGAGATAGGTGTGTGCACGCATGTGTGAATCAATATGTGATATTGATATCATACATATCTCCTCCAATCTACTCTGAGATCAAGAAAGTGAATGAACGTTAAAAGGATGATTGTTCCATGCCTTGAGTTCATTCGGGATATCAGTGACAAAGGAATTATACATTTGTTGTAACACCATTCATAGATTGTAGGATTGAAAGTTGTTCTCCAACTTTCCTTTTCACTTGGGTAGCACTGATGTGCGACTGGGCACCGCTCTTTTCTTGTGAATTCATAAGTGTTATGGACTTTCACTGCCAACGTGAAATGGGCATGTAGGGTCACACACATAGGATTTAACTTGGAAGAGGAGTTTATCCACAAACTATGTTTAGATTGACTGCTAAAGGAGTTTAGTAGTTCAATTAAACACTCAGTTGATTGATAGCTCAAAATCATAGTGTTCAAGGTGTTGGACCAGATGATTAAGAGTATCAGATTGATTGAAACTGCAATTGACGGATTTGCACAGTCTACTGCCCCAACCGATCGGCTCAGGTTGATGAACCGATCGACTCAAGTGGTGATCGATTGACTCATGTGCCAATAAAATGATCAGCTCAATTATTGAACCGGTCAATTCGTGTGACCAACCGAGATCGTTTGGAAAGTCAGAAGACTCTTTTTGCAAATGCATATTTGTTTCACTTGTACATATTTGATTTGGACAAGGACTAATATTTGATTAGTTGGAAACAAACATGAAAGTCAGTTTGAGTTGGACCAGGACCACGAACCGATCGACTCATGCTTGAACTAATCGGCTCAGGTGTTCCATCCGATCGGTTCAGGTGTGAACCGATCGGCTCAGGTCCCCAACCAATCGGTTCATGCTTGAAACGATCGGTTTAGCTAGCGTAGTTGGTTGTTTTGTGGAAAATCTTGAACCCTTCTACTCCTGCTTTAATCTTGCATTTCCTGGGGTAGAGAACCATGTTCCATGACCCTCCTATATATATAGGGGTATTGGGGGCTTCTCAACAACAACTCAGAACACTAGTTGCTCTACAAAGTTGTCGTTCTCTCTATGTGTGGTAACCAGGAGAGCCCGAGCATGTGCTACCCGATAAGGGAGGTACAACAAGGGAAAGACAACTGCAGTAAGGCGACTAGTGGCATGGGAGTGTGTTAGTGACTAGTACACCGACAGGAGGGTACGACTCCTTCCAATTCCTTATACAATAAGGAGATTGGAGTTCTAGGTGGTCCGTGTGGACTACTGCAGAGGCGGGAGACTTCTGCCGCTCGGAGGACATTTGTCAATCCCGGCAGTCCCGGTGAGACCATGAGCTGCACAGACACCGTCCAAGACTGGAGGTGAAGACCATGCAAGCCGCAAGGTAACGTCACTGAGCAAGCCTCAGGATAAGGTACGACTCTACAAACCATCCTTCCTACTATATATACATTGGCACGATTCCTTTATTTAGAGTATGGGAGGAGAAATTTGTGTTTATGCTGCCTTCTCTGTCGCCCCTAAAACCCAACATGTAGTACCTACTATGTCTGACTCAACTATATAATGAGGGTCCCTAAATCCATTCTCTTAACATCACCTCCTCCACTCATCCTGAAACTCAGAGCAAAGCTACACCGGGTGCCAACGATCATCATCGATCCTCTCGTTCTCCATCCTCCTTCTTTCATCATCATCATGGCACCAACGAGAGGCCTTTCTACATTGGCGGAGCAAGGGGAGTTGGTCGCCAGACCAACACGAATTCAACATTCATCCCCAGAGGTCAGGAAGGTGTACGAATAGCTTTAGATGAGGACAATAGTGCCAATGTGATATGAAGATCATGCCTTGATCGAGTGAGAAAGATTCACTGACAACCTGAGGTAGGTTTGTCAATTCCAGCAAATGGTGGGGGATAACTCTATCTTTAGCAACTGGTAAACCTACCCGAACTCATCCTAGAGTTCCTAGCATTGCTAGAGGTTCTTGTTGCCCCCGAGCAACCACTAGGAGGTGAATGGTGGGAAGGAAAATCAGTTTTCACCTCTTCAACACCAACTACTCCATCACTCTGTGGGCATTCAACAATATCTACAACTGGGCTTACCTCTGAGAATGCTCAGCCACTTCAAATTTTGACTATGACCTGGCTTTTTGGGAGCAGCTAACTGAGGTGACAGAAGGCTTTCGCATCAGTTGGCATGTTAACTATATCACAGATATCAAGCATCCCTTTACTTGAATTCTTCACCTCCCCTGCACCAACATTATATTTGCTCGATTTGATCAATCCCAAGGGAAGGTCCAAAGGATGGACCTCTACTTCCTCTATAGGATATTTTAGGGAGAAACTATCAACATTGAGTCCTTCCTTCTCCTCCATTCGATCTCAGTTCGGTGCAATGTGAGAAGGAAAGTGCCAATTGTGTTTGCGGGGATGATTACCCCAATTGCGCTGCATCTCCACCTTGACTTGTCCACCCTCACGCCAATGGAATCTACAAAGAAACTGGATCTCCAATACTTTCCCAAGGCGAGCCTCCTCATCTTACACCACAACACAGTGTATGCAAGCTATACACGTCGAGGATGGTTCCGGGAGCGTAGCCTCCCCAACCCCATCTTCAACCTACGAGGAGTAGTGCATCTTTGGTGCCTGCTGGACAAGGGAGAGAAGGAAGACGAACCCATGGAAGCAGCCCATGATGACAATGAGAAACAAGGTGATGATGGCAACAACAATGAAGATGTTGAGGAGGTGGAGCCCACTGTCCCAATTACCCAGAGAGAGGTCCTACACAAATGGGCCCACACCTATGCTGCCTCAACTTTATTTGCCCCAACCCTTCCCATGAGGAGCATGACCAATACAACATGGTAGGTATTTATGGAATGTTGTAGGGGATCCATACATGACAACAATAGCATCAGGTGAGGTTGGCTGGTGTACATGAGATATAAGGACGGCTCTACCAAAATCAGTGGGTGATATATGAGAATGAACGCCTTCTCTTAGCCAACCAAGAGAATGTTCACATGTGCCTGCAACGTATGGAGCAACATCAATAGCCCTTCTTCGACCATTACTGGATCCAGGGGTACTTTGAAGGGTACTCGTAGCCACTGCCAATGACACCGTTAGACTTATCTTTTCAGGGGATGTTTCCTCCCCATGACCCCAACATGCCATAACCACCTCCTCTGTTTTGAGAAATGGTACCACTATTCCACCTCTTGAGTGTGAGTATTGACTATGTGGACATAGTCTTATTCAAAGTTAGGGGGGTGCTGGAACAACATTCTATCTTAGTTTTTATTGCATTTTTATCTTAGTTATTTTATTTTTATTTTGTTTTATGCAATTTTAGGATCCACACCTATCTAGGGTAATTGTGGAGAGATAAATGCAGGGTTTCACATATCTAATAGATTGTACACATAGGTGTCCTTGCATTGTTATGTTCGTCACTTTATAGATAAATTTTGCAAAATCTTTCTACAACACCACTTGAGGAAGTGTTTGGTTAAGTCAGCTTTAGGACATAGGATATGAATGAACATTTAAATCAACTGGGAATGTGAATGACGATGTGGGTGAGGCTAAGATGATCAAACCATTAATGACATCTTAAATGGAAATCTAAGAAAGAAACCTTCAGATTATCCTATACACATGTTAGTAAAGAGGTACATATCATAATCTTATGAATGACATTGTCTCCTAGTTATGTGATTCCATCCATCTTTTCCATCCAATTTGGACTCACCACCTCAAGATGAATGAGTCCTCCAAATTATTTTTTTATTGCATTGCATGGCATAATATGTGACATTTTAGATTATCTTATTCTTGCATGCATTCAGAAAAAAAAACAAGAAGAAAAAGTTGCATTTGTGTGCACGAACAACTTTAGTGCAAACCATCTTAGTTACATAGCAATTGCATGTAGATTACATACATTTCATAGCACTCATTTTTTATTTTTCATGTTGATCGTAGTCCCTATTTATGAATATTGAATCAAGGACATACCTCCACATCAAAAAAGGAAGAAAAAAAAGTATGAATTGAAAGCCCGAGCATAAACCCAATCATGCTGAAGATAAGGAAAATTATGGGCTAGAAAAAAAACCTATATCAAAATTTCATAGGGACAAAGTATGTCCTTGAGTCTTCCTAAGAGATGGATTAATCCACACGACACATTTTTTTATTTTCACAGTCTCAATTTTTTTTATGAGATAGCTTCATACATGCATCATGTGTTAAAAAGAAAATAATAGAGTAGGCATTAGGATTCATGCATGACATTCTTTTCACTCATGTAGGCCATCATTCTATTTGCATATATAAGATGGATGTACTTGTGATTCTTCAATTGACACCTATCTCATATCATTAATTTCTCTCATTGGTAGGCCACTCAAATAATTTATATACTCAACCATTTTTATAAGGAGATATACTTTCAATTAAATGGTAGTTAGGAGAGAGCAATTTAGAATAGGGAATCAAAAAGTGCACCAAGTGAATGCCTAAATTATTTTGATATTAACTGCTTTCTTGATACTATTCATTTATCAAAAGGTGGACATCTTCTATGGAGAATTTTGACCGCTTCATAGCAATTATCAATTTAGTGGTCATTGAAGGCCAGTTTAGGGATTGTTTGGTAGACGTGATTAAGAAAAGAGTTGATGTGTTATATCCTTTTGCTGAATTACATCAAACAGATCTAAGAGAGTGTTGCTCGAGGACGAGCAACATTTAAGCTTAGTGGAGTTTGATGCATGGGGTTTTAGTCATTTTCACAAACATATTTTGTTTGATTTCATATGTTGATTTGTAAGTACTTGATTAATTATACATGAAATGCTATCAATGGCCTATTCTATCTAAATGCATCAAATTATATGATTTCTATTATTAAAACTTGTTTAATAATCCTCCTGATCACTTATCCACGTTCTTGTACATTTTTAAGTACAATTGAGCCTCACAAACTCGGTACTACTGACACCAAAAGTCGGTGGTACCGACTTCACATCCGTACTCGACCAGAAGACTCACCCAGACTCAATACTATCAACACTCAAAGTTGGTAGTACTGAAACCATGTCAATAAAGTGCAAGAATGAATCAAGAAAACTCATTACTAAACCATGTCAATAAAGTGCAAGAATGAATCAAGAAAACTCATTACTACTGAGTCAACCAACTTGGTACTATAGAGATGGCATCAAGGAAGAAGTGCTCGAGCAACCTAAAGACTCAATGCTATTGAGACAAGTTTATAGTACTGACATTTGATGAATCGTGGCTACCCTAGCAACATGGTACTATCGACTATCCAGTCAGTACTACCAAGTCAGTCCGATCAGGCAATCTGAAGATAACACTCTAATCTAATGACTGGTGTTATTTCCTACATTAAGTTATTTCTATGACTTGAGGGGAGTTTGGCCAAACCTGAGGAGGTGATTGTTTCCCATTGCACGACATCAGAGAGAGAGGAAAGAAGTGCAAGGAACCAAAGGCTTCACTCGGGATGATCTGATCACCTCTAGATGGTGAATCTACAACCAAAAGATAACAAATTACACGCACGACATAGGGGATCATCCAGATTAGTAATTGTTTAGGGGTTACTTTAGTTCTTCTAATGTTTCCCATGTTTTTCTCTTCCTTTATCATGTATTTGTCAATGAAAACCATGTGGGGCTAAACCCCTTGATTCCTTAGGATCTGAGAGTAGCCCAGATATGTATTGTAATTGATTTTGATGCATTAATATCATCTTTATCCCTATTTTCTGGATATAATTCAATGAAGTTGTCTTGTATAGTTTATGCTTGATCACCATAGATAGATTATTACACCCTTAATCATTTTGGGAGAGAGGTTAAGGGTTGGAAAAGCATAGAGTTACCCATTTATTACACCCCTTGGGAAAGGTGGAGAATAAATGGGAGGAGAAACCCAGAGATTAATTGTAAGGAACCTAACTAATCAACCAATTACAATGGAAATTGGATTGTCATTAGAATAGGTAGTGAACTACACTGCAGGAGTGGGTAGTTCGATTCGGGCCTCAAAAAGTCCTATATTACTTTGATACATTCACTTGTATATAACACAATGTAAACACATGTCAATTTCCACTAATAGTAGACCTTAATTTTATTGCACAACAAGTAATGTTCAAGAAAAACAAACTTGGAAATACATAGAACCTTCCCTCGACTAGACTAGACCATCTCGCCCATGCAAGATGGTCATCTCAATCTCCCATACAGTCATCTGGTGACTTGATTTGAGCTAGTTGGTTGGGTCGGTTCATCGTTCAGCCAATTTTAACTTGAATTAGGCCTGGCTCCGCAAATGCCCATCTCTACACTTGAGATGACCATTTGGTGCTCCAGATGACCATATCTACACTTGAGATGGGTGTTTAGCAGTGCAGTCAGCCTATATGTTGATTGAATCAAACACCTAAACACTTTAGTACTTAATTCAATTGTCATTCAAGATTAAACTCCTATTCTAGGTCGAGACCTATGTGTGTGACCCTATAGGTCCCATAATACATTGGCAGTGAATGTCCATACAATCTTATGACACAAGAAGCAATGAGTGGTACCAAGTTGCACATCAATGCTACCCAGGTAAATGGAAAGTTGGGGAACAACTTCAACCTATAATCAATGTTTGGTATTGCAGTGCTTGTATAGTTCCTTCATCCCTGATGTCTAGATTGAACTCAAGGCATGGAGCAGTCACCCTCTTTATCATCCAATCTTGTATCTTGAACTAGAGAAGACTATTTGACATATATGTAATCTCAATATCACATATTGACTCACACATGCATGGCCATGCAATTTTTAGTCTATCTAAGCAAGAGGCCTAGGACATCATACTCCAGTGGGAGTAACAAATCCCATTTCTATCACTCATAGTCTATCCCCCAGTGTCAAAGTCACCCAATCATCACCGTTATAACAACCCATGCTTTGGGATTGTGTTTGATGATGTCAAAGTGTACCCAATGACAAGTGATGAGTGCAGTGATTTTAGGTCTAAGAACCACAACCACCACCATAATTGTGAGAGCTCACTATGACTTCCATGGAAAATGGCTTCCACGTGTCAGTATCATGGTGGGTCTATCAGATACACTATTCTCTAACATGTATATGTGTGTGCTTGGTTTCATATATCCATATCATGACTAGTGAGATTCTGTCATCAACCAACCCATACTCTGATCTTATGTGTTATTGTTGTCTATCAACCTTCCATAATAACAACCAATTAAGGACATAATGAGAATATGTATATGTAATCTAACATATGTATGATCTCATTTCCCCAAGGCTAATACTTGAATACATACTTCGTTGAGTAATATTATTCTCTAGACATTTATAATGTTACATCATTATCTAACAATTGAATTAAACAAAATAAATTGAAGCTTGCCTTTATTCATAATTCATTTTTTTTAAAAGTTGTGCATGATTGGCTATCTAGGCATGCATACCAAAAGGAGAAAAACTACCTTTAGCTATGGAATGTCACTATTGGCTAGGAATCCCTACTGGGATGGCTTCCTTAAGGATGCCACTTCTTCTTCTATCTATGAGATTTGGTTCTCTATGTTGTGGATCTATGCTCCTTAGTTTTGCAAGTCCCTTTGTGTTTGGCCAATGATCATCTCATTCTAACTAACCAACTTTCCTAGCATGTCTTCTATGTGGATTATCTTGTTGTGTCCCTTGTCTTGCTGATACTATTATTGTGCATTGCCTCATTGTGGCTTGGCATGTTGTGCTTGAGATGAGTCTTGCTGATAGTTTTCATGATCCTACTGTCAAAATTTTTGATCCTTCCTCTATGTATACTCAGTGCTTCCCCCGAAGTTCTACTATCGCACATACATGCATTTTTCTTATTTCCCTCCAGATGAATTTCCTGACTTCTGATCTAACTTCTTGGTGAGCTTGTCCAACTTTTCACTCAGTGTTATTATGACTTTAGACTCCTAAATGCTTTTAACTGATGCTAGGACTTCTCTTTCCTCACCCATGATTGATTTTTAGCCATTTTTTTACAATTTCATGAAACCTGGACGCTATATTGTTGAGGAAAAATCTTGATCCTACATTTTCCAATGAGGTTCTTTGTCCTTTATTTTGCTTTTAGTAGAAGGTCTTTGCTTTGGCATAAAGATCAATCCCATGATAATGGACCTTCCTCAACATGTCTGGGATCTCTCCCTTGCTTTTGAATAAGATCCCTCTGCATGCTGCTTGAAGTTTATAGATCTTTCCTAGCCCATTCATCTATTGGGGCAAAAAATAGCACTTAAAGAAGACATCAATCATCTGATCCTAGGTTTTTATTGACTTAGGAGGAAGGCTATGAAACTACAACTTTGCATTATCTAACAATGAGGACGGAAATGACTTTAAGTATATTACTATAGCTAGAATCCTATCAATCTTCACCATGTCACAACTTTTTACAAAGTTGTTGGTGTGCATCATTGGGTCCTCCATATTGTGTTCATGGAATGAGTGTGATTTAACCAGTGCCACCAGTGATGGCCTGCCTATTGATTGGCCCTAACTGAGTTGTGGAAGAAGATGCCTTTATTTTCTCCTAGAGAGTGATCACCCGTTTTGTGTTGTGTCACCTAGGGTGGTGGAGTTTTAGTCGGTGGGGCTTAGGGAAGTCCTCCAACAAAACTATTGTACCCATGTGCTCTACGTCAGAGTTTCTCAACACTAAAACTGGTAGGGGTTGTCTCTCTGTTGTAGACAGTCTTTGTCTGAACCATACACAAGTACCTAAAAATAGTAAGGTCGCTGTGAGAAATGACAACTAGAGATGGGATGATAATATGAATTTCTATATTAAAAATAATGAAAATTAAATTAAATTGTGGCCTAGTACTTGGAGTGTTGGATTCACCATTTCCTTAACAACAGAGCCAAAACCTTGATGTGTGTTTACTACACATATTAAACGCAAGTCCACATACCAAAGTAATATAGGCCAACAGAGGCCCAGATATCAAACACAGGGAAATGTGAATCCAAAGACTAATAGTAACTATGACACGATCAACTAGACTTAATGAAAAAGGTGATTGGTTGATTGATTAACTAATTGAAATAATTAAAACTAAATTATTGAGGTTGTGATACAAATGAAATGGATTCCTTAGGAATATAGTTTCCCCACAGTTTATACTACAATTAACTTTATTTATCAAATTTAATTATTCTAACTCTGAACCAAGGGACCCGTAGCAACAATTACGCGCTCCCACATCATAATTAACTACTAATCTAATATAAATTCCACTCTCATAGTGATTTAGTTATTAGTTAGGTACTTTAACTATTCCTCTGGGCTATAACCTTCAATCCTATAAGCCTTCTCTTGAAGTGCAGTCTAAAATATGTAAATCTACAACCTGTTCGACCCTTAATCCATTTTTTGAAGCAATTAATGGTCTAAGAAATCATATATAGTAATCAAGCCTAGAAATATTTTGAAATAATCATAGAGTTATGTCTATAAATTAGGTAAACATAAATATTGACCCATAGTTGTCAATTATAGTACATAATTGGGTTACTCCCAGTTCCTAAGGAATAAGGAGATTAGACCTGCATGATTTCAATTTCCATACAAATAGACAAAGGAATGAAAAATAGGGAAAACGTCAAAGAGTTATTGAAAACCCCTATAGAAGATGGTCTGGTTGACTCCGTCTGACAAACACAGAGATTTGCTATCTTTTGGCTGCAAATATGTCCAGTGGAAGTGCTTGATTCACCCATAATGTAGTTTTCTCCTCTTCTTTCTCTTCTTGCTTCTCTCCTTTGACATGCAACAGAATAAGAAGTGATTCATTAGGTCTAGTCAAAATCCCCCCTAATCATATGATTGACTTAGGGCATCACTAAGTCATGGTCGTTGGACTAATCACCTTCCTTAATCTCATTTGATTGTGACAAGTTGGTACCATCGATAGGGTGTTGGTGGCACGGAGATCTTCTCAGGATCACGATTCTTTGTGAAATGTCAATACTACCAACAAAGGTGTCCATAGCACTGAGTTTCTCTCCAACTTCTATTGACAATTTTCTGAATAGAAGTGGGTACCATCGAGTTGACGTCGATGGCATTGAGATGCTTCATATAAGTTACTATTGATCAAGTTGGTAGAACCAATTCCTCTGTCAATACCACTGAGTTTCTTCCACTCATCCCTGTCCTTTTCTTCAATTGTAGATACCATCGACAGAGCTGTCGGTAGCACCGAGCAAATCCATTACTTGACAATTTTGCATGAAATTTAATAAGTAAGAACATAAGTCCCATAAATGACAACAAATCAATATGAAATGATAAAAATAACAAATATTTGATGCAAATATATATGTATAGGATAATAATGATAAATAGTGCACAGATAACATCAAAATGAACAAATGTGCACAAAATATACAACAAAATAGGTTGTCAAAAGTGACTAATATTAAGTGCATCAAGTATGACATCCCAAAAAACATATTTAGGAGCCTATACGGTCATACACATAAGGATGTAGAAGACAATTGAATTTCATAGTCAAACATATGATTACAATGGTTTTGAATCATGTAAATGTTGATTTCCTACCCAATTGAGCAACTGAGTAGGACAATCAGTCGAATGGATAGTTTAGATCATTGGACCAATTGATTGTCAAATGATTCACTAGTCACCACTTTAGGAAACTGGACATTAATTTGATTGCATAACCCAGTTGTCCAATTGGATTTATGTCAAGGAACAACATTGAATAACTAAAATGTTTGACTTGGAATCAAACATGTCAATTGAATCAAACAAGGACTGGGATAGGGAAAGCCATTCTGCAAATTGGATGACCCAACTAATCCCAACCAGCCAAATGGATAAATGAATTGGTTGACTATGATGTTTGGTAGCTTTCCTAGTTTGAGTCTTGCAAAGAGAAATATTTATTATGAGTATCAGAGTTTACTGAGAGTCATATATAGCTTTGTCTCAAGGTATGTTGTATTAGAGAAATACATAACATAAACTAAACTAATACTAATGAGATGAGAAGAGTCAGTCCAATTAGTTAAGACAAGGGAAAATAAATAATTGAAAATACCATTAACACTCCTTGTCAAGCTGGAGACTATGCAATGTGTTTTCCCAATTTACCACACATATAGGAGAAGGATGAAGGTGGAAAAGGCTTGATGAAAATGTGAATCGTCTATTCTCTAGTCTTAACATATGGTGTAATGATATTTTTGACATGAGTTAGATGTCTCACGATGTGACAATTAACCTCACTGTCCTTAGTATGTCAATGAAAAATATATTTTTTGTTATAAGAATAATTCCCTTGATTATCTCACTTGATAGTTGCTGAAAAATAGAGAAAAGAACTTAGTTCTTAAAAAATAGATGTCATCAATTGAATTTCACAATAGGTATGTGCCATGGTAAGATATTCTTCCTCAGTACTAAAATAATCTACAAAAGACTTCTTCTTACTCCAACTAACGGGATAACCCTCCGAGAGAACACAAAATCCAAAAATATATCTCATGTCAATCACCTCTCCATCCCAGTCAACATTTGTATAGAAGCTTGGAGAGATATCTGGAGATTGTGGCTTCTTATAGAGGAGACCTCTACCAAGTGTACTTTCGATCATGTAGGCTGCATTGTACCTGACACCAGTGATGCACAAGATGTTTAGACATATGTTGACTAACAACACTAACATCTAAAGCAATGTTTGTCTAGGTAATTGAAAGATAAATGAGTTTTCTAACCGTGTGTTGGTATAATTCATGAGTAGGAATTGGCTCCCCGTTAGACAAATTTTTTTTGCCATGGTCAAAGAAAAAGACTTATAATTTATCATTTTAGAGTCCTTCAAGAGGTCAAGTACATACTTTGTTGTGATAGATTAGTGCCATTATAAGAATGTAGCATTTATATGTTCAAGAAATAACAAAAATATTGTTTGAGTGCATGTTCTGATGATGAAATTCTATGAGAATCACTATAGTAATAATGATATCACAAAACAGATAGTAAGTATGATGGTTCCATCTTGAGAAGAGTTTTAATATAGACTATGTTTACTAGATGATCTGGAAAAACTCATGCTAGCAAGAACACCATTGAGTATTGTAATGACCTATGGTGATTGCTTAAGACCATAAAAAGAGTGTTTGAGATGACAAACTCTTTTGGAATCTTGGTGAATACAAAAACCCAAGGGATGTTTCACATACACTTCCTCCTCTAAATCACCATGATGGGAGAAATTTTTAGTGCCAAGCTAGAACATAGGCCAGTCCATGTGAGTGGCAAGAGAAATTAGAATCCTAATAGAAGAATTGTGGGTGATTAATGATAAGGTCTCAACAAAATCCATGTCATACGTTTGTGTGAATCCTTTGAAATAAGATGAGATTCAAGTTGTTCCACCAATCCATCTTAAATAAATTTTATATAGAATACCCACAATCAATCAACAATAATTTCATCTGGAGGAGAAATAAGATTGCAGGTCCCATTCTTATGCAATGTTGTCATTTCCTAAATCTTCGGAATTTTCCAACCATGGTGTTGAAGGGCCTCATGAAAATTTTTGGGAATTAAGATAGAATCGAGTAGTTGTGACATGGATTTAGTAGTACAGGAAAGCATGGATAGGCAACATGTATGAGATACATGATGGAGAAGAGTGAAAGAGTGGATACCTTTCTAGAGAGCCATTAGGCATGCTAGATTCTCATATGTGAACATTGGTGTTGAATCATGTGTTGAAGGAGGAGGAATAACAGGAGGGTATGGGATGGGCTAATAACCACAAGGTCAGAAAGATCAAGCTTAATGAACTAGTTGGAGGTCGAGGTTGAGGCAGATACTGTGACAACCTCGATTTTCTCTCTCCTTCATTATAGTATTTCTCTCATTATTAGTAACTCAGATCACTCAACATGAGTTTAATTCCATGACGCGACTATCGGTGACCCATTTTGATTACTATATGCTTAATTTTCACCTTTGTGACATAATTTTCTCATGGACCTAAGTTTTTAGTTCTTAACATATCACCCTTTTACAAGCAATTTTTTAACCTATTCAATGTGATATACCTGCTCCCTATTATATGCCAAGTGTTAGATCTTTTGAATACAAATCTAATGACTCAAGCATCACATCAATTGGACCTTTGGAGTCCAAGTTATGATACCTTGAAATATGGTAATTTATGTCTTGTGTTAGCTCAACACCATGCCTTTTTCTCTATTGGGCCAGCCTACATAGAGCCAAATTCTACTTTGTGGCCCAAGTGCTTGTTCTATCCTCCCTTTCCTCTTCTGGGAACTAGCAAGGCAGCTAGGGAAAAGGTTCCCCGCCTCCACAGAGTTTGTGTAACAGAAGGGGAATGAGGATCCCAAACCATAGCCTTCCTTATTACTTTATAAACCCCGCCCATCTGACCCTTGCTCCTCTTCTTGTATTTTCCTTTGCTTTTCCATCTAAGAACCTCCTCTGTTCGCCATTAGACCTTCTACCATCGACGAAAGGCAGAAGCTCTGCCCCTTCGTGACCCTAGCAGGATCACCACCTCTTCATGGCTCCAAGGCACGGCCCTGGCAGGGGCACCGCCTCTTCACAGCTCCAAGGAACCTTTAGCCCCAGCCGCAAGCCAGCTTCTCCTGCCTTCTTCTTACTCTTGTGTCAGCGTCCCCTGCCTTCTTGCTGCTTCTGCCCAGAACCACCTTGGGGAGATTCCAGTAGGCATCCATGAGCCCTCGGTGCCAAAGTCTCATCTAGCAGTCGCAGAGCCCCCACCAACCTCCGACCCACTTCTTTGCGGTCTTCCATGGGCGCAGAAGCCACTCAGAAGGTTAAGTGCCATCCTGTAGGTCTCCCCTGTTCCCGTTCGGGAAACAGAGGATTAGTGACCAAGAATCGTGAGGAAGGGGGAGATGCCCGCTTGGGCTTGGACCAGCAAGTTCAGACCCAACCAATAGATTGCTTGGGCTTGTACCAGCCAGTCTAGAGGCCCAACACCCATGGGCGGCCAAGGCCCAGTCAAGGAACATACCAAATTCTAGCTAAAATAAGGTATTGTTCCCCTTTTCAAGATCAATTCTTTGAAATATGATAACTCTTGGACCCTAAGTCCAAAATGCATGAACCTATATATCAAATCGATCAACCCAAAAAGATCTACAACATCAGAATGGTTTCAGATCCTGAATCTTCTTCTAAATATCTGATAACGCTAGATATGTGATCTTTGACTTCTTTGACCATGCTTAATGCATAATTGTGATGAATCTTGAATACTTGATGTATACCTACCCTCCTAACCTTGAAGTTAATAACTTTTGTACATATTGAGTTTAAAGGGAGTCATCATCATCCCTATTTCTTATACATTACTCTAGTTGTAGATATATACTAGTGTTGCGATTCTAATGATGTACCCTACCTAAATTGATAATCTAGCCACTTAATGATGAAATAATGTCTAATAAACCCCAAATAAGTAATATATGTCTCTACTTGACCTTAATATCAGCCCCTAGCATCCTCCTTGCTATGGTTGTTTCTTTTGACATCTAATGCATGTATATGCCCCTATTATGTGAATGTTTAATTATACTTTGAACCAATGTTGGGTTGACCTAACCTATGCATGTCTCTATGTCTTTATGTTGCTGATCTGGACCATCATTGATGCTTGGTCCCCTTGAATTGATAATCTTTGACCTTGATTACTCTATTATGAGTCTTTGATCCTTTAATGTACTAAGGAACTTGAACCTTGAAATGGTCATATGCAATCCGTGGAACCTTATAATGATATGAAACTAGAACCACACCATCATGATGACCTCTAGATCAGTACAATATCATATAATGAACCAATAAGCAACTTGGAACCCACCTTGGCCAAAACCCTAAACTGTACCTAATTAGGGTAATGATAAGAATCTAATGTGTATATGCAATCTTGTTCTTAATCAGGTTTGGCATATGGCTAGATGGTGAAGGATATGTTAGTTTATGGAATCTCTGAATCAGGTATGGGCCTTATCTAGTTATATGACTATCCCTTTCTTTCTTGAAAAGACATATATAGTATGCTTGTTTGTTTACTTGCTCAAATATTGCCATGTTGTATTGCTATGTCTTACTCGATGTTTGCCTTATCATTTTTCTAACTTGAACATATATATATATATATATATATATATATATATATATATATATATATATATATATATATATATAATATAGAAGTCCATTATAATATTTTTGATAAAGGGTTAACTCTTGGTTACGTCCTTGAGGTCCCTCTCATATAAAAGGGTTAGCTAAGCTTGAGCACCCTTACAGACCCTTCCGACAGGAAGATGGTCAAAGGCCTTAAACATGCTTGATATTGTTGGTATAATGGAGTGAAATGACATAAAATATGGTTTCACATTTGTCAAACAATTAAAATGTTTATTCTTATTTGTTTAGTGTTGAAATATTTTCAAAATTATGCAAAGCTTATACATATATGTATCTTTCTACCCCATACTCAACACCTCATGTGTTGACCCATTTCTTGTATTTTGTTTTTAGGTTCAGGGATGGCTAGAAGGTTGATGTGCTCGGTGAGCTATGTTAGGTGTACTTATTGTAAGATCCAGATTTAGTGCACATGAATGACTTGTACCTTGACTATGGAAATATGTAATTGAATTCATGACTATAATGCATTTTGTATAATTTATACTTGTTGAATGTTGAGACTATGTTGGTGCCTTTCTCTTCTTACTTGTTCATGTGTGCTAAGCTTTACGCTTTCGCATGCTGCCTTTGATATTTGTTTGGTTCATGGGACTATGATGTGGTATTTTAAACGCACTAACAAACTCACTCGAGGTTGAAATCCTCAATCTTTTACCAAAACCAAAGTGCAATAATACCACCCGCAAGCGGATGAGTCTTATCCCAGTATAGCTATGGATCGAACCCAAAGGACAACATTTTAAAGAATCTTTGTCAGTCTAGTCTAGTTCGAGTTAAGGCTAATATTTAAAACGATTGGTTGTTTTGAGGTTAATTTAAACTAATTGCAAGAAAGTAAAAGCTAAATTAAAGTTGGGTTTAGATGAATGATATGGAATCGCTTGGATGGTATCGGGTTTCACCACCGCTACGCATGCAAACACATTCAATCACAAACAATCTAGGTAAGATATAACAATCCAAATAGAGTTGCTACATAACCCCCCATACGGGCATTAGGTTCACGTAAACATCACCTTAGGCATCAGATGCCTCGTCACCAACTGGATCACTTACTTATGACTCCGAAGATGCAACATACAACTAAGGTTATGGGCCCCCTATACAGGCGTTAGGCACACAGAAGTGTCACCGAAGGCTAGATGGCTCGTCCCCTCGCGGAACATACGCTTACGACCTCAAGGAACCCCATTCTATTTCTAGTTTGGGAGTCAACCGCGTTAATCGATAAGCAAGCAGCCGATTTATATACGAGAAAACATCGACGATTAACAAGAAGATAAAAATTCCAACTAAGGTTGTGAACCCCCTATACAGGCATTAGGTACACAGAAGCATCACCGAAGGCTAGATGGCTCGTCCCCTCGCGGATCATACACTTATGACCTCAAGGAATCCCATTCTATATCTAGTTTCGGAGTCAACCTGTTAAACGACATTCAAACCTACATAAAGATATTCTCACAACATAGGAAGAACAAGGATGAAAGCAAGCAATTAATCGAACTACAAACATAACAATTAACAATGAAATTAAAAGTCATATACATTGCCATGGACGGTTAATAATATGACATGTTTGCATGGGCAGCGGGGATAGTCCCCGCACCCCAGCGAAAAGGTACTACTCGCTCATGATGCGAGAAACAAGAAGAATGATAAAGAGAGAGAAATCCACCATGGACTCAGTGCAGGAGGTAGTCACAGCTCGATGAAGTAGATATGGCCTCCTACGTTGTGTCAGAGTAGATCTGGATGCGAACGGGATTTGCCAAGATAGACCAGACAGTCTCCCTTGCTCCGTCTTTCTGCTCTCCTCAGCCTCCTTGGTTGCAATACGGGCAGTAGGTGAAATGACACTGGTGCAGACTGGACTGGTTTCAGATCGGATCTGTATACAGGAAGCCTGTCGGCGTCCTGGGACGGATCCAAGTAAGGACCCTTGGGGTCCTATTTATAGGCACAAGACTGACCCCAAACGGTCTTGGATAAAAACAGACCAAATGATCTGCTACTGTTATGGGCAAAAGGTCTGGCCAAAAAAAATCTTCTCCAAACGGTCCTTGCTTCTTTGACTTTTTCATGCGGTTTTCTCCAAACGGTCTGGGCAAATGATCCTGGATAGAGGCAAATGGTCTAGAAAGTGTGACTGCGCATGCGGTTTCCTCCAAACGGTCTGTGATGTTTTCTCCAAACGGTCTTCAGGTCTGAGGCCAAACGGTCTGTGATGTTTCCTCCAAACGGTCTTCAGATCAGTTTGTAGACCGTTTGCCTGACCATGCGGTCTTCACGGAAAGGGGCAAACAATTTGTGTACCCATCATGTCCAAACGGTCTTTAGGCAGCAACCATTCAGTATCAATTGCTTGCTTAATCTAAACAGTTTCCAAGATGTGGCCAAACGGTCTAAGATCAAAATCAAACAATCGGTCCTGCATCGGTCAACGCCCCGCAAACGACCAGTAGATAGTCCATTGGTAAATCGATCCAGTAGCTATCCAATCTATCAAATGATCTTCAGCCTTCTTCTGTAGGTGCGACGGCCTCGGGGCGACCCCATTTGGTCTACGAATCACCCCCAAACGACCTTGCTCAGGAGCTGCAAATGTGTGTTGGTCGGAGGTTGAAGACGACACACCACAACCGTGGTTAGACTCCACGGTCATGGTAAAGCTGCTATTCCATGGTCGTGCCACCTTGCACGGGCGTGTTGGGTGAGAAAATATGCTCTGATGGCATTGTGCCATGGCCGTGGCGTGTCACCACGGTCGTGGTGAGGTAGCTACCAGACGGTCGTGCTACCTTGCATGGGCATGGCGAGTTAGAGCTCAGTCATTGGGGATGATCCACCACGGTCGTGGCCCCACCACATGTTCGTGGTGATGGCAGCAGACCACGTCCGTTTTGGACCACCACGGCCGTGGTTACGACTCTGCTACAAGGCCTTGAATCCATGCTCTAATCGATCCTCTGCGGCTGGATTATGCTTCCAATCGATCTCTGCTGGTCATACGGTCTTGAGACTGCATGGGCTCAAACGGTCTTGAGACCGCATGGGCTCAAACGGTCTTGGAACCGCATGGGCTTAAATGGTCTTAAGACCGCATGGGCTCAAATGGTCTTGAGACCGCATGGGCTCAAACGGTCTTGAGACCGCATGGGAACAAACAGTCTTGAGACCGCGTGGCCTCAAACGGTCTGGAGACTAAATGGGTGGAATTTCTTGGTTAGATATCTTGATCGGAGCCAGGGATGAAGGTGGACCTTGACTACTTGTTCAGTTTTGTCTAAACCTACATTAAATGAACAATGTTTAGTTAAAACCTTGATAATTGAATCAACTAAGTAGTTTTGCACATTATGATTCATATTGAGTGAAATAGCATCTATAGAGTTGAATTGGTCCCGAAGTGATAATTGAATTTCATGATGAATATACACTCATCAAAATACCCCGAACTTAAACATTGCTTGTCCTCGAGTAACACACAATCTGAAACAATCGCCAAATGAATACTTTCAATTTGTGTGATTGCTTCATCTTCACATCACAAATGTTTTCTTTTTTCTCCACATGACTCAGTATCCCAACCTCCTGAGACCACAAAACACATCTTACCATATCTTCGTTCCTGAGTTTGTTTTCCAAAATCACTTCCTCCTCACCTTTTCCAGAAACAAGCACGTCAGAGAGTTTTGTAAGAGTTCAGAGACACCCGCAGAACAACAAGTGTGCATTTGATCTGACACTGGTGTTTTCCAGGGTAGGGTAGGCAATCATTGTGCCATTAGGTAGAAAAGGGAGTGAAAGGTGGTATGGAAGGAAGAAGTAAATCTCTCCTCTATTCGAATCGAGATTTTTGTTTGCTTTGCAATTTCATTTATTGCATTTTTTTTCGAATCTCTCCTCTATTCGACTCGAGATTGCATTTCTTTTTGTGTGCACTTTGGCATCTTTTTGTTTGCAAATCTCTCCTCTATTTGACTCGAGATTGCATTTTTAGTGGTACGCCCCTATTTATTTGCGAGGGGTATGGAAGAAGCAGATAAAGAGGGAAGTGGTGTGCCACCCCAAACTTAGGGTTTGGCACTTTTTTGGCTATTTTGTTTCTTTTTGATGAATGGAGGGGTACGAAGATGATAGAAGAGGTGTAGAAGAGAGTTCAGATCAGACTGCAGCTTGATTTACAATTCAATGCATCAGGTTGTTCTCTTTATCAAACTCTGCTCAAATAATGACTTGATGAGGATCCGGTTTGGATTCCATGCTATTGTTCCACAAATCAGTTAGGAAGCATGACATGTTTGATCTCTATCAGTTTGACAGACACCTATCATCTTTTGTAAAAAGTATCATGATGTTAGGAATCATAGGCTTCACAAGATGATTTCAATCAAAGGGCTTATTTCAAAAAGTGGTCCTTTTGAGGATTTACTTCGAATAAGGGGGATATAATGATTCAGAATGCATAGCAGGTTAGTTAGTGACTTTTAATGAAACCAGGAAGTGTCAAAAATTCATCAAGTATCTGTTCAATTTCTTTGAAAAACATTAAAGAATTTTGAAAATTTTTATCAAAAATATCAAAAATGTGATAGTGAAAACTTAAGTATGAAAAGGATGGGTGTAGGTGGAAAGTGTGGAACGTACCACCCACCCTTCACCCCGAACTTAGAGATATGCTCGTCTTGAGAAAATCCTAAATCCAAGATGGAGGGGAAAAATCATGCCAGAATGACCACCAGATGTGGTTATGTTCCAATCAACGAACATCCTTTTATCTGAAAATCTCAAAGGTAAAGAGCAATTCGATCTTAAAATAGCATCTTGCGATGCTAATTTTATTTAATGAAAATTTAACTAGAAGTTAAAAACAAAATTGAAGAAACATTCTAATTTGAAAAGGGAAGTAAAATGGTTTATTGATCGGGTTGCCTCCCGACAAGTGCCTTTGTTTTATGTCGATGGCTCGACTGAATCCTTCAGCTTCACGGTGGATCTTTTGGAATGGTGAGTTCCAGCGTTGCTTTAGTGCCTATGTCATTTGAGATGAAATATCTCTTTAAGCGGTGACCATTTGTTACAAATTCACCTGACGTTTCACTCCATAATGAGAAGGCACCATGTGGAGAGATTCTCTTGACGATGTATGGTCCAAACCAGCATGAGCGGATTTTTCATGGGAATAACTTCAATCTTGAGTTGAATAGCAGAACTTCGTCTCCCACTTGTGTGTATTTTCTTTTCAGATGTCCATCGTGCCAAAGTTTTGTACGTTCTTTGTAGATTTGTGCATTCTCATAAGCTGTCATCCTGAGTTCATCCAGCTCTTGGAGTTGTAGAATCCTGGCTTGGCCTGCTTCTTTCATATCAAAGTTCAGTTGTTTAATTGCCCACCATGCCTTGTGTTCCAGTTCGACTGGCTGGTGGCAAGCTTTTCCATATATTAATCGAAAAGGTGTAGTCCCAATGGGAGTTTTATAAGCAGTTCGATAGGCCCATAAGGCATCGTTGACTTTCATTGACCAATCCTTTCGATTGCGCCCTACAATTTTTTCCAAAATAGCCTTTAGTTGACAGTTAGAGACCTCTACCTGTCCACTTGTTTGTGGATGGTAAGGCGAGGCTACCTTATGTGTTACACTGTATTTTCTCAGTAAAGATTCAAAGCTTCTTTCAAGGAAGTGGGATCCTCCGTCAGATATCACGATTCATGGCACTCCAAAACGGGGGAAGATAATGTCTTTGAATAATTTGATGACGAGTTTGGAATCACTAGTGACGATTGGTATAACCTCAACCCATTTTGAAATGTAGTCTACCGCCACTAGGATGTATGAAAATCCATGAGAAGATGGGAATGGACCCATGTAGTCCACCCCTCAAACATTGAATATCTCTACTTCTTGCCACAGATTCAGCGTCATCTCATCTCTCTTTGTTATACTACATGTTCTTTGACATTTGTTGCATGATAGGACAAAATCATAGGAATCTTTGGATATGGTTGGCCAGAAGAATCCACATTGCAAAACCTTTAAAGCAATCTTTTTAGAGCTCATATATCCTCCCACTGGTCCTTAGTGACACTGTTCCAAAATAAGTTGAGCTTCTTATTCAGCAATACATCGTCTATACAGACCATCGACACCTAGTTGAAAAAGATATGGCTCATCCCAGTGATATTGCTTCACATCATGCATGAACTTCTTCAGGGCATTCCCAGTGCATTGAGAATAGATAACCCCAGCAGCAAGGTAGTTCACAAAATCTGAGTACCACGGTACAACTTTTGAGACCTTCATTAGTTGATCATCTGGCAGGGAATCATTGATTGGAATCTTCTCAGTATGCAGAGTGTGGATGCGACTGAGGTGGTCTGCCACAACTTTCTATGTACCATTTTTATCTCTTATTTCCAAATAAAATTCTTGTAATAGGAGGATCCATCTAATCAACCTAGGTTTTGCATCTTTCTTTGCCAGAAGGTAACGAATGGCAGCGTGGTCTGTGTAGACAATGAACTTTGAACCAATTAGGTAGGATCTGAACTTGTCAAAGGAATACAGGGCTGCTAGAAGTTCTTTCTCGGTAGTTGCATAATTCCTTTGAGCTTCATTGAGAGTTGTTGATGCATAATAGATCACATAGTGTTTCTTCTCTATACATTGCCCTAAAATTGTGCCCACGGCATAATCACTAACATCACACATGATTTTGAATGGGTGGTCCCAATCAGGAGCTCTAATGATGGGAGTGGTTGTGAGGGTCTATTTCAGTGTGTTGAAGCTTTTGACACATTCTTCATTGAAATTGAAACCAGTATCCTTTAGTAATAGGTTCATGATTGGCTTTGTTATCTTGAAAAAGTCCTTTATAAATCTTCTGTAAAATCCTGCATGGCCTAGAAAAGCACGAACTTCTTTTACGTTTGTTGGAATAGCCAGTTTATAAATCACTTCAATCTTGGATTTATCTACTTCAATTCCTCTATTGCTGACCCTATGGACTAGGACAATGCCTTCTCTTACCATAAAATGGCACTTTTCCCAATTTAGCACAAGATGCGCTTCTTTACAACATTTGAGGACTAGGGAGAGGTGCTTCAGACATGAATCGAATGAATCTCCGTAAACAGAAAAATCATCCATGAAAACCTCCATGATTGTTTCAGTAAGACCAACGAATATGGCAGCCATGCAACATTGGAAAGTTGCGGGCGCATTACAGAGACCAAACGACATTGTTTTAAACGCATATGTTCTGAATGGGTAGGTAAAGGTTGTTTTCTCTTGGTCATCTGGATGTATGGGTATTTGATAGAATCTAGAGTAACCATCAAGATAATAAAAATATTCTTCATGATCCAATCTTTCTAGGACTTGATCAAGAAAGGGCATTGGAAAATGATCTTTTCAAGTTGCCTTGTTCAATTTTCTATAATCTATGCACATCCTCCACCATGTGACTGTTCGAGTGGGGATGAGTTCATTGTTTTCATTTCATATAACAGTTGTTCCACCTTTCTTCGGGACAACATGCACTGGGCTCACCCATGGCGAATCGGATATCAGATAGATTACTCCAGCTGTGAGAAATTTATGATCTCGCTACAGACTACTTCCTTCATATTTGGGTTCAATTTCCATTGATGCTCAATAGTAGGTTTGTGATCTTCCATCATAGGGATCTTGTGCATACACATCGCTTGACTAACCCCAGTGAGGTCACTCATTTTATAACTGATGGCTTTCTTTCTTTCCCGTAATTCCTTCAGGAGTTTCTCTTCTTGTTCTGCTGTTAGATTGGAATTTATAATAACTGGGCAAACCTTGAGATCGTCTAAAAACATGTACTTCAGTCCTTTGGGCAGGGGCTTCATTTTGAGAGCCTCTGGTTTATCGCATGGTTCTTCTATAGTTTCCATAGCTTTGAGTTCTTCACTAGTGGCTTCAAAGTCTTCTTTAGCAGAGTTGAGGGACTCGATGCAATATTTTACTTGTTCGTCAGTTGGTTCATCAATTGATGGGTTAGTTAGAGAAACTTCAAAAGGATCATCTGATTCATGATGTTCTTGGGTCAGAAGTGACATTTGCTCAATGCAATCAATCAAATATACTTCTTCTTGCATACTTGGTCTTCTCATCCTTTCGAAAACTTTAAATTAGAGAGTTTCTTTTCCCAATCTGAGTAGTAAGGTACCAGCTTCAACATCAATCAGGGATCTTGCAGTGGCGAGGAACTAACGACCAAAGATGAGAGGATATCTGGTATCTTCTTTAATGTCCATAATGACAAAGTCACATGGAACATATGTGTCCTTGCCTACCTTGACCGGGACATCCTCAAGGATTCCTAACAGACATTTTATCGAATTGTCTTCAAGTTGTATAGTCATTCTATTAGGAAGCAATTTTGCGAACCCTAGTCTCTTGCAAAGGCTAAGTGGCATAATAGAGATGCTTGCACCTAGATCTTCCAATCCTTTCTTGCATGATGAATCGCCAATATGACATGAGATTCTAAAGGATCCCGAGTCTTTTTGTTTAGTGGGCATCTTTCTCAATATGATATCCGATGTAGTTGTTGCTAGTTTTATTGTCTCATATTCCTCAGTTATATACTTCCTGGTGAGGAGTGACTTTAAGTACTTTGTCCATGTCTGTATCTCGGCCAGTGCATCTAAGAAGGGTATATCAACATGAAGTTTCTTCATAGCCTCTTTAATCTTATTGAATCGGGTATCAGGCTTGGTCTGCCTCATACGAGCTGGGAAAGGCATACGAGGCTTATATATAGGAATATTAGGTCCTGGTGTTTCAGTTTCTTCATCAATTGGTTCCTCAGGATTTCCCTTATCTATCTTATCGACTTTTGAATGAGACTCTTGTGTTGTTGAGTCTTGGGAAATCACAGGCTCACCCTCGTCTGTAATAATAACATGTGTCTTTTTAGGGGGATTTGAATAATCTTTCCCTGGCCTAGTGGTGACTGCCTTCAACTGTTCAGGATGCTTATGATTGTTCTCGGGTTGGCCAACAAAGACTCCAGCAGGTGGCTTTATGCTAGCAACGAGTTGAGCTAGTTGAGATTCAATAGCCTTCTGTTGAGCTTGTTGGTTGGCTATCATAGTTTGTTGAGTTTGTAACATTTTTTCAATAGCTGATAGCTTGTCATCAGAAGAGACGGGTCCTTCTTGCTATCCTTGTTGTTGATTAAGATTCTGATATTGAGGGTTGTTTTGATAATTATTGTAGTTCCTATTCTGAAAGTTCCCCTTGAAATTTCCTTGATTCCCAAAATTCTATTGTTGATTATACTGGAATTGTGGTGGGCCTCTTGATTGATTGTTTGAACCAAATTGATGCGAGTTTATTGCTCCAGAGAGGTTCCCATATTGAAAACCTGGGTGATTCCTATTCTGATTCGGATTGTAATAACTTTGCCCAGGAATAGTGTTGATAGCATTAAGATTTTCCATCTGACCATTATCTCCTTGTCCACATACATTGCTCAGTACAATGTCATAGAGAACATTGCATGATAAAGTGGAATGATCGGTGCTCTTAAATGCTTCACAGAATAGGGAAGTGGACTTGACCTGTTCTGGTTGCCGAGTGGGTGAACGTCCTCTTCCAATAGCAGCTAGAGATGATTCAATATGGTCTTGCTTGGCGACTAAGACCTTCAAGGTTTTAGCGATAGACTTGTACTCGGGAGTAGCTTCGGCCATAGCTACTTTTAAAACTCCTTTACCTACAGATCTACCCCAATTAGCTTGATTTTTTGCTCGTAGGGTGACGACTCATCATGCACTGTCATAACTTTGACGCATGAAGTTTCCTCCATACGAGGAATCTAGAAACCTCTTAATATCATCATCCACACCCCTATAGAAAATTTTGATGAGTTGATTCTTAGGAATTCCGTGGTGTGGACACTTGCGTAGAAGCTCTTTGTACCTATCCCATGCTTCAGCGAGAGTTTCTCCAGGGACTGGAGTGAAATTTGTTATCCGACCCCTAATTTCATATGTAAGAGATGGAAGATAGAACTTTTCCAGAAATGCATTTTGGAGTTTTCCCAGGTGGTGATGGGTATTTCACTTTGCAATGAATTGTACCAACTTATGGCTCTATCAATAAGGGAATACATGAATAGACAGAGTCAAATGGCGTCAGTAGTGACTCCATTTTGCTTTGTCATAGCACATAGATTGATGAATCTCAAAAGATGTTCTTGGTTGTCCTCTGCTTGTTTGCCATAGAAAGGGTTGTTTTGAAGCAATGTGATCCAATGTGCCCTAATCTCAAAATTGGCAGCATTGATGGGAGGAGGTTGTACTGGATGATGAACATTCACAGCTCTCGAGATTGAGAACTCTCTAAGAACCTTTTGTAGTTCAG
The DNA here is from genome assembly GCA_963693085.1 of Alisma plantago-aquatica. Lineage (NCBI taxonomy): Eukaryota > Viridiplantae > Streptophyta > Magnoliopsida > Alismatales > Alismataceae > Alisma > Alisma plantago-aquatica. The sequence continues at coordinate 4,968,609 of OY856409.1, read as the reverse complement.
CTGCTTGCGCTGTGATGAATGCATATTCATCTCTTATTTTTTCTTCATTTAGAATAATTAATTAGGACTTTTTTGTTAATTTTAGATAATTCAAAAATAAATAGCACTTTCATCTTCTTTATATACTTTTCCTGAATTCTTATGATATTTTTCTTAATTTTCAGGAATTATCTAAGTAATTAAATCGAGAAAAGAAGAGATGAAGGTAGGAGGCAATTCAGTTTCCCGCAATGCTGACTTAAATGCATACCTTGCACCAAAATTAGCATAACTCTCACATCCTAAGGCAGAATTTAATGTTCAAATATGATTTGGAAAGGGAATTCAAAGGCCTACAGGAAAATCTTATTTTCGGGCGCACTTTAAATTCTCAGGACAACGGAAATTCGCTCGAAATTGCTGCTGCGAGAATCTACATTAAAGAAAGACAATCAAGAGTTTGTTGACTAGATCTGAAAATTTAAAAGGATGGCTCCCTCTCTTTTTTCCCCCTCTTTTTTAGAAAGCCTACCCCTACTTCTCCTATAAAAGGAAGGACACTTCCTCCTCCCAAAGATCATCTTTTGTATCATCTTGGATCTTTTGTACCGGAATTCTGAGCATTTGTTCTCCTATCATTCAAGCAATAGAATTTCTTCTTAGTGTTTTTTAATTCTTGCAATTTATATTCTTGCAATAGATCTAGTTGTTCTTCCTTTCTTCTTCTTTCTCTTCCATGGACTGGAGCAAGGGTTGAAGATATTGGCCATTTTATTGTCTCTAGCAAAAGGATTGACTCCTAATTTTGGGCTAGACTATGGCTATTTCGCTTCTATCCTCCGCCTCCATGTTTCCCACAAGCATGTGTGAGTAGACTTCTATCGAGGCAAGGGGAATAACCCCTTAGCCATGTGATGACTAGATTGAAGATTTATATGATTTTTTAGATAAATGGATTTTGATTTGGATCTCGACGATTTTAACAAAGTGATCTCTCATTTTTATCGCTTGTTAATCTTGGCGGATGCGACCGTGAAACCCAAGATTCAGAACAACCAAATTGATTTTATGGGAATTTGGATGAGACCTCAGAAAAGTCCCCATTAGGATGATTAAACTAGGAGCCATGAATGCCAGGACCAATGGGTTCACGGGGAGTTCATCTTTTGTGAATCATTTATAAATGTTTCACATGCCTTCTTTTATCTTTCTTATCATTTCTTTGATCTCGTTCACATCGACTAGGGTGGTAAAATCCCTTAGCTTCGGAATTTCTTTTTCTTGATAGTTAAATTTTATTTCAGCACTTTTATTTTTTTGTTCTTAATTTTAAACAACCTTCTCATCAGAATTTATTTTCTTATTTTTGCAATCAGATTTGGATTTCAACTTTTCTTTTCCGCCGTCCCTTGGATCGATACCTATCTATACTAAGTTGACTTGTTGTTCACAACAAGTTGACAACCGGGTTAGAAGGTTAAACTCTAGGACTTTTCCTAGTGATTGTTGCGTGTACAACGACGCACATCAATTTGGCACCGTTGCCGGGGACGGCACAGTTGTTTTTCAGATCTGGTTGTCTGTATTACTTGTATAATCCTTGTTCATATTCTCTAACTTTCATAACTTTAGTCTTTTTTATAATTTATTTTTCCTTCCAAGCACAATTCCGGAAGTGTATCTCCTCTTTCTGCTGAGTTTCCATTCCAGCAGTACTGCTTTCTAGTTTTTTTTTTTGTAATTTTTGTTATTTCATAAATTCTTAGATTTATAATTTTTTTTTTGTAATTTGGACTAATTTTTTATCTCACAATCTTTCTTCTCTCATTCGTTGATTGACATATCTTTCAGGAACCTTTCTTTTCAAATGGAGTGTACATCCCAATATTCCCCACAATGTTATTATTGTGGTTTTTACCACCATGCATCTCTTGCATGTCCGACTCTACCCCATGATTATAATAACACCCCTTTTAATTGCGAGCCCGTTCATCCTGGTGGATACAATGTGAATCCACATTTTTCTGAGAACCATTATGGGGAACCTTGCTATCCATATTCTAATGGGGGATATGATCAACAAAATTTTGTGGTGTGTAACCAACAAAACCTTGGGGGTTATGAACATGTTTCTGAAACCCAATGTAATCCTCAACAAGAAGAGAAACTTAAGTCCCTAGAGAATATGGCAGCAAAGCTCCTAACTAGCCAAACCTTATTGGCCACCTTAGTAGAAGCCCAAACCCAAAATATAGATTGTTCAAATATGTTTCCTCATGAATTGGTGACACATTATAATATTGAATCTTCCTACCAAGATGGACGCAATGGAAATTACAATCCACCATCTTCTGGAGATTATTATGAGGAGCAATGCCACCCAAAACAATATGAGGAGTACTATGGCCAAGGACACTATGGGGAGTGTGGCGAGGATGACCAAAATTTTGGGGTGTATAAATCCTATGGTGAAATGCAAATTGATCTTGAACTGGAAGAGAGACTTAAGGACATAGAAAAGAGGGTAGCAGAAGCACAAGCAAAACTTGAATCCAGTCAAGACATGTTAGCTACCTTTCTAGAGGATCAATCAAAAACTCCCCCTATAGAGCTTGAGCAACCCAAGATGGTTCTTCCTGATGATGATGATGATGATCCTTATTTTCTGTCATATATGTCAGATCCTGAAGAAATAGAACAAACCATGGAGACATATTTTGTGTGTGATGAGGACGTTGGTATCCCTATCTTTCCTTTAGAGACTCTATTATTTGAATATGAAATGTCAAAGCAGGAGAGTCATTCTAAAGATCCAACAACTCCTCCCATCCTCAACATAAATCTGAATGATACCATAGACCAATACCCTTCTTTTGAGTCTATTTTGGATAATGAGAATCTAACCCCCTTTATGATTCTTCCCGAGCCGTCACAGCCAATTTCCATCCCACACATGGCTGATCTAGAAGGGGAGATACCACCGTTGGAAGAAGCTCACACACCCCATTCTATTGTTTGTAAGGAAGTCGTCCTCATCCCTCCTGAATCCTTGGGGACCCCTTGTACAAAAGAATTAGAGCCATATGTTATATCAACAATGAAACTTACCAAACCCAATGTTGATGACATTATTTTTGAGGAGAAGCAAAACAATTTTTTAAATAATTTGAAATCTTTTTCATCAACATCAATTCTCCCATATACAAGTCATCATGATGGTGGAAAACCTGAACCAGATCCTCCACCCAACTCATTTCATCCTGCTCTACTAGAATCACTAGCCGGGTACCCACCAACCTCTCCAAATCCACATCCATCTTCAACACTTCCCCTTCTATTGATGCAAGATCTTTGGATCCTATTGGAGGGAATGCGAGGTGAAAGAAAATATGAGCACCCCACTGAGCTTCTACAATTACCCTATCATAGGGTACACTATGAGGCTCCTCAGATAAAGGTCCCAGCCCTCATCGACATTCCCTTCAGATGGACATATTTTGAGCTACCAGGACCTCCTGGTGCACCCAACAAATTTCTTCCCTCCATCTCGGGTTTGGGTTTTGCTCAGGACGAGCAAAAATCTAAGTCTGGGGTGGAGGTGGGTGGTATGATTCTATTCCACCCCCTTATCTTTTTATTCTTGCATTATTTCTACTTTTTTTTTGGTTTTGCATATAATTGCTTTGTTTATGGCCATTATCTAGTCGGCCATATTTTTATTCTTTTATTACAAAATGGCCTTTATCTAGCCGGCCTTGATATGATCATTTGTCAAAATACTCCCCTTAATGATGTAACTTCCTTACAACTAAAATTTTGAAACTTTCATGACTAGAAATCCTCCTGTCACTTAGGAACTCAAATAATAATCACTCCTTGGAAAAGATGGCAAGCCATAGAGGACTGATAGGATTCAAGAGTGATGCTTTCTTATCATGTACAACTTGTATAAATTTTCGTGATTTTTCGCATGATTCGGTAATAGTTGAACCAATGCATGGTACTCCTAAAAAAAAGATGAAAAAAAAGTTGCACGAGAACAGCCTCTTCTACTCTTCTTCTACCACTTCCAAATCTTTCCATTCGTCAAAAAGAAAAAAAAGCCAATAATGCCCAAAAGGCTAAGTTTGGGTGGCACCCCTTCCCCCTCTTTTGCTTCTTCCATACCCACGCAATTGGGTGTATCACCAAAAATCAATGAAAAAAAATGCGGTCAATGTAACTGCATGTCCACTAAATAAAAAGGTCTCGAGTCGAATAGAGGAGAGACTGTCCTTCTTCCATACCTCCTTCACTCCAATTTTCTACCCAGGGGAAAACTACAAAAACCCCAACCATCCAAATCAACCATGTTCTTGTGTAAAACTTCAAAAAAAAATTGGAGTACCAAATGCAAAGGTGAAATGAAAATCTGTTTTATTGCAGGTCTTGAATAAATGCAAGTTTGTGAAGTAGGAAATATAAAAGTCACTTTTTGTGAATTCAGGAAGTCAGGGTCGCTTGGCCATATTTTGGTGGAAGGAATCCAGTGATTGTTAGGAGAGTGAGGATGATAGATTGAGAGTATGTCTTAAAAGTATTTCATAATTTTAATGTTGCTCGGGACGAGCAAAGTTTAAGTTTGGGGTATTTTGATGAATGCATATTCATCTCTTATTTTTGCTTCATTTAGAATAATTAATTAGGACTTTTTTGTTAATTTTAGCTAATTCAAAAATAAATAGCACTTTCATCTTCTTTATATACTTTTCCTGAATTCTTATGATATTTTTCTTAATTTTCAGGAATTATCTAAGTAATTAAATCGAGAAAAGAAGACATGAAGGTAGGAGGCAATTCAGTTTCCCGCAATGCTGACTTAAATGCATACCTTGCACCAAACTTAGCATAACTCTCACATCCTAAGGCGGAATTTAATGTTCAAATATGATTTGGAAAGAGAATTCAAAGGCCTACAGGAAAATCATATTTTCGGGTGCACTTTAAATTCTCTGAACAACGAAAATTCGCTCGAAATTGCTGCTTCTAGAATCTATATTAAAGAAAGACAATCAAGAGTTTGTTGACTAGATCTGAAAATTTAAAAGGATGGCTCCCTCTCTTTTTTCCCCCTCTGTTTGAGATAGCCTACCCCTCCTTCTCCTATAAAAGGAAGGGCACTTCCTCCTCGCAAAGATCATCTTTTGTATCATCTTTTGTATCATCTTGGATCTTTTGTACCGGAATTCTGAGCATTTGTTCTCCTATCATTCAAGCAATAGAATTTCTTCTTAGTGTTTTTTAATTCTTGCAATTTATATTCTTGCAATAGATCTAGTTGTTCTTACTTTCTTCTTCTTTATCTTCTGTGGATAGGAGCAAGGGTTGAAGAGATTGGCCATTTTATTGTCTCTAGCAAAAGGATTGACTCCTAATTTTGGGCTAGACTATGGCTATTTCGCTTCTCCCCTCTGCCTCCATGTTTCCCACAAGCATGTGTGAGTAGACTTCTATCGAGGCAAGGGGAATAACCCCTTAGCCATGTGATGACTAGATTGAAGATTTATATGATTTTTTAGATAAATGGATTTTGATTTGGATCTCGACGATTTTAACGAAGTGATCTCTCTTTTTTATCGCTTGTTAATCTTGGCGGATGCGACCGTGGAACCCAAGATTTAGAACAACCAAATTGATTTCATGGGAATTTGGATGAGACCTCGGAAAAGTCCCCATTAGGATGATTAAACTAGGATCCGTGAACGCTAGGACCAATGGGTTCACAGGGAGTTCATCTTTTGTGAATCATTTACAAATGTTTCACATGCCTTCTTTTATCTTTCTTATCATTTCTTTGATCTCGTTCACATCGACTAGGGTGGTAAAATCCCTTAGCTTCGGTATTTCTTTTTCTTGATAGTTAAATTTTATTTCAGCACTTTTATTTTTTTGTTCTTAGTTTTAAACAACCTTCTCATCGGAATTTATTTTCTTATTTTTGCAATCGGATTTGGATTTCAACTTTTCTTTTCCGCCGTCCCTTGGATTGATACCTATCTATACTAAGTTGACTTGTTGTTCACAACAAGTTGACAGCCGGGTTAGAAGGTTAAACTCTAAGACTTTTCCTAGTGATTGTTGCGTGTACAACGGCGCGCATCACGCTGTTGCTTGTACTGTTAGGATTTCCTACTGAACCGCCACCCTGGCTTCTTGCATGAGCCTCTCTCTTTGTGCATTGATGGCTTGAGCCACTCTTTGTGCTACCTTTTCTTCTTGAGCCATCCTTGCTTGATTCTCTCTGATCTGACGATGAAGGTTCTGTCTATCTTGGGATCAAAGCTCGCTGTGAGTTCGGGGTTGTCCGAATGGTGCATACACTATGCCTTGGTTTGTACCTAAAAAATAGAAAGATTTTAAAAATGAGATCCACAAAGTAGAGTTAAATTCAAGTATATAATCGATTGTTTCAAATAAAAAGAAAAATCCTAGATTAGTCTTAAAAGAACTAGATTTGACTGACTGATTCCGTTGTCCCCGGCAACGGCGCCAGAATTTGACGTGGTATTTTAAACGCACTAACAAACTCACTCGAGGTTGAAATCCTCGAGCTTTTACCAAAACCAAAGTACGATAATACCAACCACAAGCGGACGAGTCTTATCATAGTATAGCTAAGGATCGAACCCAAAGGACAACATTTTTAAGAATCTTTGTCAGTCTAGTCTAGTTCAAGTTAAGGCTAATATTTAAAATGATTGGTTGTTTTGAGGTTAATTTAAACTAATGGCAAGAAAGTAAAAGATGAATTAAAGTTGGGTTTATATCAATGATAAGGAATCGCTGGGATGGTATCGGGTTTCACCACCGCTACGCATGCAAACACATTCAATTGCAAACAATCTAGGAAAGATATAACAATCCAAATAGAGCTGCTGCAAAACCCCCCATACGGGCATTAGGTTCCCGTAAGCATCACCTTAGGCATTAGATGTCTCGTCACCAACCGGATCACTTACTTACTGCTCCAAAGATACAACATCCAACTAAGGTTATGGTCCCCCTATACAAGCGTTAGGCACACAAAAGCGTCACCGAAGGCTAGATGGCTCGTCCCCTCGCGGATCATACACTTACGACCTCAAGGAACCCCATTCTATTTCTAGTTTGGGAGTCAACCACATTAATCGATAAGCAAGCAGCCGATTTATATACGAGCAAACATCGATGATTAACAAGAAGATACAAAATCCAACTAAGGCTGTGAACCCACTATACAGACGTTAGGTACACAGAAGCATCACTGAAGGCTAGATGGCTCCTCCCCTCGTGGATCATACACTTATGACCTCAAGGAATCCCATTCTATTTCTAGTTTGGGAGACAACCTGTTAAACGACATTCAAACCTACATAAAGATATTCTCACAACATAGGAAGAACAAGGATGAAAGCAAGAAATTAATCAAATTATGAACATACCGATTAACAACGAAATGAAAAGTTATACACATTTCCATGGACAGTTAATAATATGACATGTTTGCATGGGCAGCGGGGCTAGTCCCCACACCCCAGCGAAAAGGTACTACTCGCTCATGATGTGAAAAACAAGAAGAATGAGAAAAAGAGAGAAATCCGCCATGGACTCGGTGCAGGAGGTAGTCGTAGCTCGGTGAAGTAGATACAGCCTCCTACGTCGTATCAGAGCAGATCTGGACGCAAACGAGAGTTGCCAAGACAGACCAGATAGTCTCCATTACTCCGTATTTCTTCTCTCCTCAACCTCCTTGGTTGCAACATGAGTAGTAGGTGAAATGAAACTGGCACAGACTGGACTGGTTTCAGATCGGATTTGTATACAGGCAGCCTGTCGACGTCCCAGGACCGATCCAAGTAAGGACCCTTGGGGTCCTATTTATAGGAATAAGACTGACCCCAAACGGTCTTGGATAAAAAGAGACCAAACAGTCTGCTGCTTTTATGGGAAAACGGTCTGGCCAAAAAAATCTTCTCCAAACGGTCCTTGTTGTTTTGACTTTTTCATGTGGTTTGCTCCAAACAGTCTGGGCAAACGATCCTGGACAGAGGCAAATGGTTTGTAAACCATTTTCTAGAAAATGGTCTAGAAAGCGTGACTGCCCATGTGGTTTCCTCCAAACGGTCTTCAGATCTGAGGCCAAACTATATGTGATGTTTTCTCCAAACGGTCTTCAGGTCTGAGGCCAAACGGTCAGCGATGTTTCCTCCAAACAGTCTTTAGATCGGTATGTAGACCGTTTGTCTGACCATGCGGTCTTCACGGAAAGGGGAAAATGGTCTGTGTACCCATCATGCCCAAACGGTCTTTAGGCAGCAGCCATTCGGTCTCGATTGCTTGCTTAATCTGAATGGCTTCCAAGTTGCGGCCAAATGGTCTGAGATCAAAATCAAGCAATTGATCCTACTTCGGTCAATGCCCCGCAAACGAGCAGTAGACAGTCCATTGGTAAATCGATCCAGTAGCCGTCCAATCTATCAAATGATCTTCATCCGTCTTCTGTAGGTGTGACAGCCTCAGGGTGATCCCATTTGGTCTGCGAATCACCCCCAAATGACCTTGCTCAGGAGCTGCAAATGTGTGCTGGTCGGAGGTTGAAGACGACGCACCACGACCATGGTTGGACACCACGGTCGTGGTAAAGCTATTGCTCCACGGCCGTGCCGCCTTGCATGGGCGTGCTGGGTGAGAAAATGGGCTCTGATGGCATTGTGCCATGGCTGTGGCGTGACACCACAGTCGTGGTGAGGTAGCTGCCACACAGTCGTGCTACCTTGCAGGGGCGTGGTGAGTTAGAGCTCAGGAAGTAGGGATGATCCACCACGGTCGTGGCCCCACCACACGATCGTGGTGATGGCAGTAGACCATGACCATTTTGGACCACCACGGTCGTGGTTAGGACTCTACTACGAGGTCTTGAATCCATGCACTGTTCGATCCTCTACGGCTGGATTATGCTTCCAATCGATCTCTTTTGGTCATACGGTCTTGAGACCGCATGGGCTCAAATGGTCTTGAGACTGAATGGGCTCAAACGGTCTTGGGACCGCATGGGCTCAAATGGTCTTGAGGCCACATGGGCTGAAACTGTCTTGAGACTGCATGGGCTCAAACGGTCTTGAGACTGAATGGGTGGAATTGCTTGGTTAGATATCTTGATCGGAGCCAGGGATGAAGGTGGACCTTGACTACTTGTTCAGTTTTGTCGAAACCTGCATTAAATGAACGATGTTTATTTAAAACCTTGATAATCGAATCAACTAAGTAGTTTTGCACATTATGATTCATATTGAGTGAAATAGTATGTATAGAGTTGAATTGGTCCTGAAGTGATAATTGAATTTCATGATGAATATACATTCATCAGACTGGGATTCTGGTACAGTGACAGAAACATACTTATTGGAAGAGGATGTTGATGAACAATCAAAGAACATCTAAGTTCATGAAAAGTAACATCCCTCAAGACATAAATGTGATGGTTGCTTGGACAATACCCTTCAAAAAGGTAGAATACACAAGGAAAACCATCTTGATAGAGCGAGGATCAAGTTTAACTATTTTGGGTCAAAGTTATGTACAAAAGAAGTGCATTGAAGAACATGAAGAGGAAGATGGCAAATGATTTGCAAAGGAAAAATAACCGAAAAAGGGATCTTGTTGTAAAAATTAGAAGATGGTTGTCGTTTGATAAGGTAACATGTTGGGGAATAGTTTCAGACCAATAAGTCTTGGGTAATTTTCCCTAAAATAGAAGAGCATGAGAGATATCAAGTAGATGGTGAATTCTTTTATCTTTCACCCCATTTTCTAGTGGGGTGTGAGTGCAGAAATATTGATGGATAGTTTTAGTTCTATATCAAAAATAATATACATGAGTTAGAAATATTCTAAATTATTTTCGATATGGAAACTTTAATGGATTAATTAAATTGTGTTGAAATAATTTTATGAAAATTATAAGGAACACCAATCATTTCATTAAGGGATTTCAACAAATATAAGAATGTCATATGAGAGAAATCATCAATAAAGGTAATGAAATAACAGAACCCAGTAAAATTGGTGGTGCGAAAGGGATTGCATGTCACTATGAATAACTCAAAGGTATATTTATAACATAGACTATTTTTTTAGGCTAAGAACTCCTATGATTCTTTCCAAACTCACAAGAGTAACATGGGAGATTTTTTACCTAGATAAAGAGGTACCATGTGCTTTCACTTATGAAGACAAGGATGTCGATAATGTTGATGAATCTGAAGTGGTGTGCTCACAAAAAGAATAGAAGATGGAACATCATCAACAAAGTAATAAAGCTCATTGAATCTATAACTCAAACTAATACTATAAAAAGTTTGAGAATTCTACATCACAAAAATATGAAAAATAAAGGTGATTTTGCAAGTAAAGGCATCAATTAACTTAGCTACATATATAAAATTAAAGGGGAAATGAGGAATATGGTGAACAATTTGAAGTTTTAGACTAGGTGAGACATTAACACTACCACATTATTGTATATTTCTAATGGACTCATCTGCCAAGATGACATATGAGCTAGGAATATGAGGTTCAACGGAGGAAAGAAAGCATCTTAAGCAAGTCATATGTTAGAGGGACCTAGAATAAAAAATCTTAGAAGAGCTAGTTGCCAGCATGAGCACCTGACATTACCTTGGTTGGAGGCCAGATGCACCGATGATGTCATAGTGGATTGCATGGTCACGAAATCCCCAGATCCTATGGACTAGCAGATCCTATTGAGAGGCCTATAGGATTTATCATACTCTATTTAGGAGATGGTAACATACTAACTTTCTAATCCATTAACAACATGGACAATTCCAGTATTATGACCTCTCCCATAGGAATGCCAATGCTTCTAAAAGAATTTTTCCTTCATATGGTGTAACTTGTTGCACAAAGTGCATTGTTCCCTAGTAGGGTCTCACATCCTAGATTTTAAATAAAATAAAATTATGGTCATAGTTGCATATTTCCAACCATAAATTTATTTATTGGACTTTAAATGCAAGTTATCAGAATATTGAGTCCTTTACATGTACTTTGGTATGATTAAATGAGTCCTTTATACATAAAAGTAAAACTAGCATTAACCTCTCACTTTCTCTCTCCCCTATTCTTGAAGAATGCTTAAAAGGAATTAAAGGGGAAAGAGAAAAGGCTTTTAAAAAAAGGAGTATTTGGCTTGAGTAAGAAGATTTCCTCCTACTTTTATGACTTCAATATAAGACTAAAGTAGGTATGAATTATCTTTCCTCCATGAAGTATCTCAAAAAGGCATAAAGGGAACATGATATGAATTATTAGTAGACAATTATTTTTTAACTCGATTTTGGATTCAAGTCTCACAAAGGAAGGTGATTGTCACTTATTTAATCAATTAAATGCATTAAAACATTGAGTTTAATGACCTATATGGAAACTATGGATAAAACTTGTGCAAACCCTAAATCTAATCATATACGAAGAATCTAGACCCTTTGATTAACTTATGGTTAAACTTTGAAGCCAATAGGACTTTGTTTGACCACCTAAATTAATTAGAGAAGAATCATATAGTTTTAATTTGAAACTTTGGTTTTAATCATCATAACCTAGTTTCCAATTGATTTATGTGTATTTTCTTTCCTTTCTTTGATCGAATAGTCATTTTTAAGTTTTAATGTTTGTGGACGTATCTGATGGTTGAGCCACGTCTCCCCTTCCTGAGTTCTAGTCGCATTGGAATCTCCAATCACGTAAGCTTTTCTCGGTCTTGACCTCTGTCTCTCTCAACTTTCCCAGTCCAAGAAAATCATGTCCCTGCAATCCTCACTCCCTTTTAATTCTATAGAACCCTAATTCAGTAGGTTTCATCTACTAGGTTTCAAATGGCGAGACACACCCCTATTTACCCGAATTCAACCTCCTTTCATTGTCCTAACCATACGGAATAGAAACATATATATAATACTTTCCCCAAAGCTTGCAGAAACTATCAGAAATCCTTCCATGTCATCACCTTTCCCTCATTTTTCCTCCAACATAATCCTTCATGAAGTTCAATGTTGTCTTGGACCTTAGATCTCCAGGACGACCGCCAACGCTCATGAGAGTTGAGGGACACTGTGAAAAGCCTCGCTTGGACACGAAGATCGATCTTCAAGTTTCTAAAACTACCAATCATGACCCAAGATGAGGTAATTGCTGACCCCCAATTATGTCGTCTATGTATTGTTCTTCATCATGATCTATTTCTTAGTGATTCCGGTGTCTTTTAACTCGTGTCTTAGCCTCCTTCACCTTTGCTAAGGGGCACTGAGTGTGCACAGACTCTTCTTCTTGCGAGTGGGTTATTTTCCATTTTTCTTCTTCTTTCCTTTGTTTGTTGCCATGGCCAGAGGTGGTGTTCCCCGAACTGGCCGTTGCAATCCACAAGCCCTAGCTGGCCTGGTCCAACAGACGACAATGAAGGTGTAGGTCACCACAATTTCTAACAATGTGAGCTTTGGGTTGGAGGTTTTTCTACATTCTTCATGGTTTCGATAAAGATGAATCTTACTGATGATTTTCATTTGTTGAACAAGGTAGTCTGATGGCTTGATTTTGCATGCATGGACAGACTGGTACTTTTACACCAGGGTAATTCCCTACCCACATGATTGGATCTAAGGGAGTGTGCTGACACCTTGCCAATCTCTGGTTGGGCCAGCTTGGTAGGGCCCCATGAGTAGTGTTTCCTTTACTTTAATTATCGATTTCTCAAGACTCTGATTGACTAACTCTAGAAAATTTACAGTAAATAATTGATTTGTCAGAAAAATACACATAAATAGTCTTTGGAAATGAATTTTTGAGTAGAATCTAATTTTAGTATTTCCAATTCCTAATTCCTTCGCCTCTGACCATGTTTCCTTAAAGACCCAAATTAGGGTTTATGATGGTGTTTAATTAGATAAATAATAAAAATCATGTTAATTTTAGGAAACCTAGGACTGACTCAAGATCAGAGAGGCCATCTAAGGATCAACTTTTGTCCAGGTAAGCTGGTCATGCCACTATGCATATGTATATTGGTTGAATTGTATGTTATGTATAATTTATTTATTATGCTTTCAATTTCAAGTTAAATGCTCAAATCATGTTCACAAATAAATTGCTTGATGGTTTCTATATTCTATGTTATATTTTTATCATACTCATTAAGATTAAAGATTATAAGTGATGATCAAAGATTAATGGATTTAAGTTCAAGTTTCAAGAGGGAGAAATCCCATCATGTTAAAGATTAAAGTTCATGATTAAATTCATGTTTATGGTAATTTTAAGATAAATGGAATTGAATCATTTTTATATACTTCTCAATTCATGAACCTCAAGTGTTTGTTATGGTCATTCATGCCAATTATGGACTTTTATAACCAAATTATGGGCATTCCTACCGTTATGGGCCTTTTTATTGATGAATGCATATTCATCCATCTTTTTGTATATTCTTGTTAGTCATTTTCATTAAATCTTATCTTTGTTAGTAACTTTGGGACCAAATTGCAATTTACTCAATTCTTTATTAACTTTTGCAAATACTTATCCACTTTCTCAATTTTGTAAGGTTTTTCTCCAAACTGGATTCTGACCCATTGAGCCAGTGAGATGGCTATCTCATTGGGCCCAAACGGTCGGCTCAGTCCCTGAGACTCCCACATTCCACAGCAAAATGACCACCTTAGCCTCGACTCAATCATCCAACTCTACATGCCAAACGGGCATCTCACTCTCACGAGACGAGCATATCACTTCCACGAGACGAGAACCAATCAAGCCCAGAAGGCTAGGTTGACTTCACCTAGAATCACATCGATGTGCAAGTGCGCCTCCACTTGATTAGGGTTCCAACCCCTTGTTTATGTGCACCGCGGAGCGAGACGGGCATCTCAATTTACCCAAATGACCATTTTGAGGTTTTACTTCAAGACCAAGAAACGAAATCAATGGCGCCACCATTCAGACAATTAGTGTGACGACCCCAATTTCCATATATGTTCCTTAGTGACATGCACAGATATGCGTGCACTCATATCTATGAATGTCAAAAGGGAAAATATAGGAAATCAAGATAGTCATATAAAATCATAGATAAGCCAAGGTTTTGTCCTCATCATCAGTAATAGCCACACAACAATTCATTCATTGATAAAGATAAAGTCATACATATTAATACTTGAGAAAGGAGAAGAATAAGTCTATGAAAAAGGAAATGTGATTATTACATAGGATCTATAGTATCCTATTACATCATCTAGAAGAATAAAGACTATCTAACTGAAAAGACTATGATGAGAAGTGGAAATCTATCTCATATCCTCCATGATCATTATTTAGTGGCTTTAGGTACTTTAGAGTCCTTCATCCATTATCAATTGTTCCTTGTACCTAGAAAATATGAGAAACAAAAACATCAACAATAGTTGGTACGTGGAATTAAAAGCTATACTATGCTGGTATATAAAATACTCAAATTGGAGAAAGAGAAAGAAAACATTATTTAAAGGAAGAAAATCAAGAAATCTCAACTTATTAGCCTCATTTATAGTGAACTTGGCACATAATCACATAAATAGTGGGCCCTTCCCCGTGTACCTTGTACTCTAGGGATCTCCCCGTATACCATGTACTCTAGGGAGGTGCTAGTCAACATTAAAGCTTTCCCTCTCTAATAGGGAGTTTAATGAGCACCACTAGTAACTACATTTCACTTATATTCAATTATGTTCTTTTATGTTCAAGGTGGTAAATCATCAATTATGCATAAATATACACATCCATCAATGTATGTCAATTTCATGCAAACAAGTACATATATTTAGCATCCAGAAAAATCTAATCATATAATTATATCCACGTACCTTTAATTCTCAGATCTAAATTTCCACAAGTCCTAGGTTATGAGAAAGATAGTAGATCACCCTGAAATATAGTAAAACCCTAAAGTCACCATGGTTTCTCATCAAACAACATTAATTATTATTATAGTTAGGGTTTAGGTTATTTGGGATGTCACATTAGGATACATAGGTTTCAGAGTTGGGGTCTGAGATCAGGGTCATCTAGGTTATTCAAGGACATTTTAGTTATTAGGGTTTTTCATAAATTGTACATAGTATTCATGATAAGGTGAGAAAAACTAGAAATTAGGGTTCTTCTCATTTGTTGAATCAACTATCTTTCCTAGATAGGTTTTCGAGTAACATGATGATCATAATCCTAATTAGGGTTTAAAATGTTCCCAAGGTAGAATTAAAATCAGTTATAACCATTATTTCACAAAACAATGTATTAAAAGATCATTAGTGAGTGTAGGCCATATTTTTCAGAAAGTGCTCAGATCCAGGTCATGGTTATATTTTAATTAGATAGATTGGATTTTTATGATGAAAATGGTATATTTATTCGATAGTTTCTGATAACCCTACCATTTTCTAGGGTTTTCACAAGTTCTAACCAATCAGGAATTTTAAAGAAATTAAACGAAAAATAAATAAAAAAAGATTTGCGAGTCTGCCTCGCGGATCATGCGAGGGATCCGACTAACCGGACCCTCTCACTGACCCGCGAGCAAGTGCTCGTTCAAGACGGTCAGGCTTTAGGTGAAAGGTCAAGAGTGCCCCTGAGGGTCACCTGTTCATCGTGACCGGGCATGGGTAAAAGGGAAGGTCACCCCTTTGATTGTTGCTTGTACCATGGCTGCAGCGGGGCAACGAGGAAGAGTTGGCTCGATCGAAGATGATTCCTAGGAGGAGATGAGTTTTGTTGGCCATTTGGTTGAGTTCGTAGACTCACGGCGGTTGTGGGGAGGTCGAGCTCATTGGAAAGGGTGGTCTGGCGTCGCATTCCGATCCAAAATAGGCTAACAAAGGGTCGAAGAGTGAAGTCGAGTTTTACCTACCCTCGGGTTGTATTGAGGGAGTCTAAAGCTTCACAGAGGTCTTATGAGGTGTTTGCGATCCTCCTTCAGTTCCTAACAGGCTCCAACCTCACCGGTGGTGAAGCTCTTAGAGCTTGGTTACACAACTTGTCGACCCGAGGCTCTGGGCCTCCGCGACACCCACTGACGACGCTCCTCGACTCGCCGGGGTCCCTAGATGGTGTTGTCGTGCTCAATTGGATGGAGGAAGCTTCTAGAGTGAGGGGAAGTCGAGACAGCTGAGGCGGAGCTCGCTTGAGGTTGGGGAAAGAGGGCATGTCTCGGTGGAAATTGGTGGTGCAAAGAGATAAAAGGAAGGTCGGGGAAGCTTTTGGGGGTCTTAAATAGACGCGAGGGGGTGTAGAGGGCTAAGCCCTAATCTGTGTGCTGCCACCAGTGAGAGGTGTGGAAAAGTGGGGGGATTATTCTCCCTAATCCGAGGGAGTTAGGTGACGTGGTCACCACTATTGAGCTCACCCGGGTGAGAGGGAGTTGTCCTCTAAAAATATCACATGATCGTTGTGGAAGCTGAGCGTGTGAGGTAGCTTTGGGGTCGGCGTACTGTTGGAGTCCAGACCGAAGATGGCAGAAGGTAGGAGATGAGGTCCTTGACCCTTGGATCCTCAGCGGATCATTGTCCACCTGATCGGATGGCTAGGATCAAGTCCCAGTGAGGGGACCGCGTCAAGGCAAGAAAAATGGGCCGCATGACAAAAATTTGATCAATTAAATCCAAAACTTTAGGTCCTAGAGCTACTAGATGGTATTACACACAAGCTTTTTAAATGTAAACCACTCTCAAATGGTAAATCCGATTGTAATGAGATTTTAGGCATAGTTTTATAATGCTATGATGTAGCTATGGTGCAATATTGGGGTCAAAATTCGATTAATTACTATGTCAATTGACTAAATGTCATAATACTTGTATTATTGACTTTATGTACCATTATGGATGCTCTTAAGTGAAATTGATAATCCATTTAATCAAATTAGTGAGAGAGATGATTGAGAGCATAATTGGAATAATTAAAATTGTAAGAGAGAGGAACTAAATAATATATATGTAAAAACTCACTCTGTCACAATTAGGGTTCAACCGCTGATCCAAAGCCACACCATGTCACAACTTACGTCGGCATCCCACAAACCCCAGATGACCATCTAGGACTTTTCTTCGAGCCCATGTATTCTCTCCAACGACACCTCCAAGACCGTCTCTGGGATTTCAAACCAAACATTCTAGAAATGTGACAACTAATCGCCATACGACGGTCTTGCTTAGATAGATAGCCATTTTGTGACACCCAGACAATGCATTTCAACAGTCACCGCTCCTTTTTTTTATCACCCATCTTTTAGGGTTTTCCATCCCTCCTTCCCCTATAAAAGTAGTGGGGACTCCACTAAGAAAAGGACACTGTGTACTCATTTTGTAGTGAAACTCTATCAATTTCCATTCTAGTGAAATTTTTACATTCAAGCAATAAAGTTTGTTCCTTTCTTCTGCATCTGGATCTCTTTTATTCTCATTCTTTCTTCTCACTTTTCTTCTTGAAGTGGGAGTTAAAGCAATTAAGCCATTTAATTATCACCACCTTGGTCTCTTTAGAGATTCCGAATTTGTGGTCTATGGCTTTCTTTCTTTCTCTCCTCATTTCTCCCTTCCTTGCTATCAGTAGTGAGTAGTCTCCTTATCGAGGCAAGGGGAATAGCCCCTTGGTCTTTGTGTTGATCAAATTTATTTTATGTGATTTTCTTTTATGGATGGATTTTGGTTTAGAAAATAGCCAATTTAAACAAAGTGATCTCTCATTTTTTTTGTGAGTTGTTTCTGGTGGATGGAAATGCGGAACACATAATTTAGAATGACTAAACCATTTTCATGGGGATTTTGATGTGACCATGGGAAAATCTCCATTGGCATGATGAACTATGAAGCGTAAACGCCAGGACCAATGGGTTCACATGGAGTTTTCCATTTGCATTTGGTTCACAAATAATTTACATGCCTGCTTCTACCTTTAATTATCATATATACTATTATCTTGTCTTTAGTTTGGCTAAGGTGATGAAAACCCCTAAAGCCTCGATATTTCCCTCATTTGATTTCAACTGTTTCTTCCAACGTTTATTTCAAAGCACTTCCTTTTTAATTCTTGTAATATTGTTCTCATTCTTAGAAAATCTTTTATTTTGTGCTAACCATATTCTTCCTTTATTCTTCTTTCTTAGTTTAATTGTTCCATTTCCTTTCTTAGTGTAATCTTTTATTTCCTTGCACTTTAATTTCTTGCATTAGTTTTATCAATGCCCCTAAAAATCAGACTTTACTTTTTGTCAATCTTTCAAAAATACCAAAAGGAAATAATTTCAAAAGTAGTTGGTATAAAAATGAAAACAAATCTTATAAACATTTTCATGTGGGATTGACCCTTTTATATTAGCCTTAACTATAAAGTAAAAAAGGATTAAACTCTAGGATAATTATTATAGTGAATTGTTGTGCGAACGACGCTTCTAACCTAGCATTATGGCCTTTCCTTGCAATCATTTGCTCTTAAGTGGGTGTTATAAAGAGATGCATATATTTACTGCTCAATCATTTATGTTATGAGAATGATGTAATCAAGAATGCTTAATTTTAATTCATGTCAAGATTTTCTTTGAAGTCAAGTAAATATGCTTATTTATCAAGTTCTTATAAAATGTATAGTGTTGCATACCGATGTGTGTCTTTGTTTTGGCATGGTCATGGGACAAGATGTCCCTGGATCAAGGAGAAAAGGTATTTGATGTGAGTTCTTCAAAATAGAAGATCCCATGAGTTATCTTTGTGGGGTGCCATCCACACCTTTGAATATCCAATATTGAGTCTCCAAAGAATATTTATGCCCCTAGTTTTGGCTTACCTTTCATGTATTAGATTTTAGTTCAAGAATGAGATAGTTGATGTTATTAGTTTTATCCACCAAGGCATAATGTATACATCTATATTTCCATAACATGCATGGTGTTTCATATATCTCTTTGTTATTTGATGAATGCATATTCATCATGATTTCCAGTCACCATTTTGGGACCAATTCGACTCGATACTTTCGATTTCATCTCCTAAATCTCACAAAATGCAAGATTTCTTAAAAAATTCAATTATCAAGATTATTAACTAGATTTATATCGATTTTGTGCATGTCTTGACTAGGTTCAACCATCGTATGGAATTCGCTCAAGATCTTCTCAACTTTGGTCTTGACCAAACAGTTTTCCCTAACGGTCAACCCATGCCGTTTTGACCTATTGGTCTCCGACATTCACCTACACGGTCCTCCCCTCACTACTCTACCTAAACATTCTCAAAACTGTTTGAGCCCATACGGTCTCAAGACTGCTTGAGCGCAAATGGTCTTAAGACTGTATGACGCTAAATGGTTTCAAGACCGTTTCGACCAAGGACCATTTGGACGATGAAGACCGATCAAAAGCCATCAGTCCTCAAGACCATTTGGACGACGAAGATCCAAGACCATTTGGATGAAGACCGTTTGGATACTCAAGTAAAGACCAATGAAGAGCAAACCCGTTTGGTCCCGAGACCGTTGGAGGCCATCGGTCCTTAAGACCGTTTAGTCATCAAACGGTCTCCAAGACCCTTTGACCAGCAAACAGTTTCCAAGACCGGTTGGAGGATATTAATCAAGACCGTTTGAATAAAGACTCAAGTCCGATCAAGAGAAAATGGTCTTCAAGACTGATCAAAGCCCAGCAGACTATTTTGTCAGCTTCCCCTGAAGATCATTTGAAGCCAGCACACTTGAAGACCAATTAGCACCTATCGGTTTCAAACCATTTGAAGGAAAAGTACCATGACCATGTGGGTAGTTCCTCCACAAGACCATTTGGTCATTTGTTTGGTCTCCAAGACCGTATGGTCATATATCCCAAGACTGGTTGGATTTGTTCGGTCTCCAAGACTGTATGGTCATATATTCTCAAGACCATTAGGATGTCAAATGGTCTCCAAGACCGTTTTCTCCAAAATGTTCAAGCAAATCAGTTGCTCTAAACTGTTTGGAGCAAACTCATAGCTAAAACGTGAGGACCCCATCCAAGCCTATAAATAGGACCACAAGGGTCTTCATTTGGGCATCGATCTAGGGACACCGACATGCTACTTAAGTGCAAGGTTCGATCAAATTTCATCCTCCACACTGTCGTCCTCCTTCCATGCCATTATCACACTGCCCACACCTCCTCCTACTGCAAGCAAGGAGGCTGAGAAGAGAAAGAAGGTGGAGAAGAAGGTCTTCCCAACCCGCCATGGTGGTTCTTCCTCCTCGTCTAGATCTGCCCCGATGCGATGTAGAAGACCGCATCATCTTCACCGAGCTACAACTACGATCTACATCATGCTCATGGTGGGACCTTTCTTCTCTCTTATTCTTCTTATTTCTTACATCATGAGCGAGTAGTCACTTTTCACTGGGGTGTGGGGACTAACCCCGCTGCCCATGCTTTCATGTCTTTTCATTTAACATTCTAAGACAATGTATATAACTTTCCATTTCATTGTTAATTGATAATGTTTGTAACTTGTTTACTTAATTGCTTTCATCTTGTTCTTCCGTATGTTATGAGAACTTCAGTATGTAGGGTGGAATGTCGATTAATGAGGTAGACTCTCAAACTAGAAATATAATGAGATTCCTTGAGATTGTAAGTGTATGATCTGTGAGGGGACGATCCATGTAGCCTACAGTGAAGCTTCTGTGGCCTAAACTTCCCTTAGGGAGGGCCACAGCCTTAGTTGGATTTTGTATCTTCTTTATTAATCATCGATGTTTGCTTGTAGATTAATCACCTGCTCACTTGTCGATTAGTGTGGTTGGCTCCTTGACTAGAAATAGAATGGGATTCCTTGAGTTCGTAAGTGTATGATCCGTGAGGGGACGAGCCATCTAGCCCACGGTGATGCTTCTATGGTCTAAACATCCCTTAGGGAGGACCTCATCCTTAGTTGGATGTTCTATCTTCGGAACTGTGAGTGCACGATCTGGATGGCGATGAGAAATTTGATGCCTAAGGGGATGTTTATGCTTGCCTAAACATCCCTTAGGGAGGGTTCGCAGCAGTTCCATTTGGATAGTTATACTCTTTCCTGGATGTTATGTGTTTGGATGTGTTTGCATGTGCAGTGGTGGTGAAACCTGGTACCATCCCAGCGATTCCATGTCATTTATCTACAACAAACTTTAATTCTTCTCTTTACTTTATTGCAATTAGTTTAATCACCCACAACCCAATCAATCGCTCTAAATATTAGTCTTACTTGTGCTAGATTCGACTAATAAAGACTCTTAAAAACGTTGTCCCTTGGGATTCAATCCTAAACTATACTGCGATAAGACCCGTCCGCTTGTGGGTGGTATTATTGCACGAGGTTTTAGTAAAAGCTCGGGGGTTTCAACCCCGAGTGAGTTTGTAGTGTGATAATATTCCACGTCAAATTATGGCACTGTTGTCAGGGACAACGGAATCAGTTAGTCAAATCTAGTTCTTTTAAGGCTAATCTAGGATTTTATTTTTCTTTTGATACAATCGATCATCTACTTGAATTTCACTCTAGTCCATCAATCTTACTTCATATCTTTTCATTTCAGGTACCCACAAGACTGGTGTATGCAACGTTTGAACAGTCCCGGACTCATCACCAGCTTCGGTCCAGAGATAGATAGAACCTTTCATCGTCAAAACAAAGAGAATCAAGCAAGAATGGCTCAAGAAGAGGAAATAGCCAGAAGGGTGGCTCAAGCCATTAATGCATAAAGAGATAGGCTCATGCAAGAAGCTAGGGCTTCAGTTCAAGAGGAAATCTTAGCAGCACAAGCTGCATAACTACAAAAGGATCTTAGGGAATTTTCAATCCCTAAGGCTGTTGATGTTCATCACCCACTCCAACCTCCTCCTATCCATGCTCCCAACTTTGAGATACGAGCACATTGGATTACTTTTCTTCAAAACAACCCATTCTATGGTAAACAAGGAGAAGATAGTCAAGAACATCTTCTGAGATTCACCGATCTATGTTCTATGATGAAGCAAAATGGAGTGTATGATGATGCTATTCGACTCCGACTCTTCAAGTATTCGCTTGCTAATAGAGCCATAAGTTGGTACAACTCCCTGCAATGTGAACCCATCAATACTTGGGAACAACTTCAAAATGTTTTTCTAGAAAACGTCTACCCTCCTTCTCTCACCTATGAAATTAGGGGTCATATAACAATGTTCACTCAATCCCCTGGAGAAACCCTTGCTGAAGCATGGTAAAGATATAAAGAGCTTCTACGCAAATGTCCACACCATGGAATCCCTAAGAATTAGCTTATCGAGATCTTCTATAGAGGTGTGGATGATGTCAAGATATTCTTAGATTCCTCATCTGGAGGAAACTTCATACGACAAAGTTATGATAGCGCATGGAGGGTTGTCACCCTCAGAGCTGAAAATCAAGCTAATTGGGGTAGATCTGTAGGCAAGGGAGTTATGAAGGTAGCTATGGCTAAAGTTATTCCAGAATATAAGTCAAGTGTTGAAACCCTCAAACTCTTAGTTGCCAAGAAAGGTCATATTGAATCATCTCTTACTGCATTTGGAAGAGGACGTTGACCCCCTCAACAACAAGAACAGATCAAGTTAGCTTCATTGTTATGTGAAGCATGCAAAAGTACTGATCATTCCATTTTAGCATGCAATGTTCTTTACGATGTTGTTCTAAGAAACACATGTGGACAAGGATATAATAGTCTATTAGAAAATCTTAATTTCGTCAACACCATTCCTAGTCAAGGATACTACAATCTGAATCGAAATAGGAACCATCCTGGTTTTCAATATGGAAATCCTTCAGGAGCGGAAAACTCGCGACAACTTGGTTCAACTAACCAACAAAGAGCCCCACTAGGATTTTAGTATAACCAACAACAAAACTTTGGAAATCAAGGGAATTTCAAGGGAAACTTTCAGAATAAGAACTTCAACAATTATCTGAACAATTCTCAATTTCAGACCCGCAACCAAGTCCCTTACCAGAACCAACAACAAGGGCAACAAGCTAGCCCCAACTCTTCTGATGACAAGCCATCGACCATTGAAAAGATGTTACAATCGCAACAAACATTGATAGCTAGCCAGAAAACTATGATAGCTAACCAACAAGCCCATCAGAAAGCTATTGAATCTCAACTAGCACAACTAGCAGCTAGTATGAAACCACCTGCTGGAGCCTTTACTGGCCAACCAAATAACAATCCCAAGCATCTGGAACAATTGAAGGTTGTCACCACCAGTTCAGGAAATGGCTATTTTGATCCTCCTATCAAGACACTTGTGGTTATTACAGATGAGAATGAACCTGTGATCGTCCAAGACTCAACAAAGCCTGAGCCTCAACTGAAAGAACCAGTGATTGTTGATAAGACAGCCAAGCAAAGATCCAAAAACCCTATTAATGAAGAGGAAGAAATAACATGAGAACCAGAGGTACCAATATACAAGCCTCATCAACCTTTCCCAGCTCGTTTGAAGCAAACCAAACTCAAAACTCATTTCAATAAGTTCAAGGAAGCTATGATAAAGCTTCATGTGGATATACCCTTCCTAGATGCGCTGGTTGAAATACCAACTTGGAAAAAATAACTGAAATCAATTCTGATAAGGAAATACATAACTGAAGAGCATGAGATAGTCAAGTTGGCTATGACTACTTCAGATATCATCCTGAGTAAGATGCCCAAGAAGTAGAAAGATCCAAGATCTTTTGAGATTTCTTGCCATATCGATTCTTCCTGTAAGAAATGATTGGCTGATCTTGGTGCTAGCATTTCCATCATGCCACTTAGCCTTTGCAAGAGGCTAGGGTTTGCTGAACTTCTCCCTACTGGAATGACCATGTAACTTGCAGATAACACTATGACTCTACCTTTAGGAATCATTGAGGATGTCCCTGTTAAGGTAGGAAAAGATTCCTATGTTCTGTGTGACTTTGTCATCATGGACATAAAGGAAGACTCCAGATACCCTCTCATGTTTAGATGTCCATTCCTCGCCACCGCAAGAGCTCTGATCGACGTTGAAGCAGGAACTTTGTTACTCCGATTAGGTAAAGAAACTCTCAAATTCAAGGTTTTTGAAAGCATGTGAAGACCGAGCATTCTAGGGGAAGTCTACTTGATTGAGTGCATAGCGTAGATGTCACTCCTCACGCAAGAGGATTATGAATAAGAAGATCCTCTAGGGATGACTGTTACTAATCCAAATGCAGAACGTTCAGATGACGAACAAGTGAAAAGTTGTGTTTTCCACCTCAATCCTGCTAAAGAAGATCCTAAAGCCAAGGTTGAGGAACGAAAAGCAGTGGATGTTACTGAAGAAGCATGTGAAAAGCCACAAGCTCCGAAAATGAAGCCCCTACCAGAAGGATTGAAATACAAATTTCTAGATGAACTTGAGGTTTGTCCCATCCTCATAAATTCAGATCTAACGGCAGAACAAGAAGACAAACTTTTGAAGGAATTGTAGGAAAGAAGAAAAGCAATCAGCTACAAGATGAGTGACCTCACTGGGGTTAGTCAAGCGCTATGCATGGACAAAATCCCCATGATGGAAGATCACAAGCCAACTATCGAACATCAACACAAATTGAATCCAAATATGAAGGAAGCAGTCTGTCGTGAAGTCATTAAACTGCTCACTGCTGGGATAATCTATCTGATATTAGATTCACCATGGGTGGGCCCCGTGCATGTGGTCCCCAAGAAAGGTGGAACTACTATGATACAAAATGAAAATGATGAACTCATCCCCACTCGAACGGTTACACGGTGGAGGATGTGCATTGATGACAGGAAGTTAAACAAGGCAACTTGAAAGGATCATTTCCCAATGCCTTTTCTTGATCAAGTATTAGAACGATAGGCTTATCAAGAATATTTCTGTTATCTCGATGGTTACTCTGGATTCTATCAAATACCCATACATCCAGATGACCAAGAGAAAACTACTTTCACCTACCCATTCAGAACATACACATTTAGAAGAATGTCGTTCAGCCTCTGTAATGCACCAACAACCTTGCAGCATTGCATGGCTACCATATTCGCTCGTCTCACTGAAATGATTATGGAAGCTTTTATGGATGATTTTGCTATATATGGAGATTCATTTGAATCTTGCCTAAAGCACCTCTCCCTTATCCTCAAATGGTGTGAAGAAGCACATCTTGTGTTAAATTGGGAGAAGTGTCACTTTATGGTAAAGGAAGGCATTGTCCTCGGCCATAGGGTTAGTAATCGAGGAATTGAAGTAGACAAGGCCAAGATTGAAGTGATTTCCAAGCTCTTTATCCCTATCAATGTAAGGGAGTTTCGTGCATTCCTAGGTCATGTGGGCTTTAAACGACGGTTTATAAAGGATTTATCAAAGATAACCAAGCCGATGACAATTTTTCTACTAAAGGATGTTGAATTCAATTTTGATGAAGAATGTGTCAAAAGTTTCAACCATCTAAAGCATGCTCTTACAACAAAACCCATCATCAGAGCCCCTGATTAGGATCACCCTTTTGAAATTATGTGTGATGCCAGTGATTATGTTGTGGGTGATGTCTTGGGACAATGTATAGAAAAGAAACATTATGTGATCTACTATGCATCGAAAACCCTTGATGAAGCTTAGAGGAATTATGCAACTACCGAGAAAGAATTTCTTGCGGTCGTGTATGCCTTTAACAAGTTCAAATCCTACCTCATTGGTTCAAAAGTCATTTTCTACACAGATCATGTCGCTATCAATAACGTCCTGGCAAAGAAAAATGCTAAACTAAGGTTAATTAGATGGATTCTCCTCTTATAAGAGTTTGATTTGGAGATAAGAGACAAGAAAGGTATAGATAATGTCGTGGAAAACCACCTCAGTCATATCCACGCCCTAGAAACTAAGAAGATCCCGATCAACGATTCTCTTCTAAATGACCATCTTATGAAAGTTTCTGATGCTATCCCTTGGTACGCGGACATTGTGAACTACCTGGATGCGGGTGTCATTCACCCTGAATGCACCGTAAATGCACTGAAGAAATTCCTACATGATGTGAAGAAATATCACTGGTATGAGTTGTACCTCTTCGAGCTCTATGTTGATGGCCTATATAGATGATGTACCATCGAAGAAGAAGCTCAACTTATTTTGGAACAATGTCATACGAGCCTAGTTGGAGGCCACATGAGTTCCAAGAAAACAGCCTTAAAGGTTTTGCAATGTGGATTCTTTTTTCCAACCATATCTAAAGATTCATATGACTTTGTTGTATCATGTGACAAATGTCAAAGAACAGGTAACATAACAAAGAGATATGAGATGCCACTGAACTTGTGGCAAGAAGTCAAGATATTTGATGTTTGGGGGGTGGACTACATGGGTCCATTCCCATCTTCTCATGGATTTTCCTACATCCTTGTGGCAGTGGATTACGTCTCAAAATGGGTTGAAGCCATACATACCATCACTAGTGATTCCAAACCTGTTATCAAAATGTTCAAAGATATCATTTTCCCCTGATTCAGAGTCCCACACACTGTGATTTCCGACGGAGGTTCTCATTTCCTAGAAAGAAGCTTTGAAGCATGGCTGAGGAAATATGGTGTAACTCACAAGGTACCCTCACCCTACCATCCACAAACTAGTGGATAAGTAGAGGTTTCCAACCGTTAACTCAAGGCTATTTTGGAAAAGGATGTAGGCCGCAATCAGAAAGATTGGTCAGTAAAAACCAATGACGCCTTGTGGGCCTACCAAATTGCTTTTAAAACTCCCCTTAGGACTGCACCTTTTCACCTAATCTATGGAAAGTCATGCCACCTGCCAGTAGAATTAGAACACAACGCATGGTGGGCAATGAAACAACTAAATTTTGATATGAAAGAAGCAGGCCAAGCCAGGATTCTGCAACTCCAGGAGTTGGAAGAACTCTGAATGACAACTTATGAGAATGCTAGAATCTATAAAGAACACACAGAGTTGTGGCACGATGGCCATCTCAAGAGAGAGGACATTCAAGTGGGAAACCAAGTTCTTCTGTGAAACTCAGGAGTAAGGTTATTCCCAGGAGAACTCCATTCCTACTGGTCAGGACCTTACATCGTCAAGAGCATCTCCCCACATGATGTTTTTTCTTTATGGAGTGAAACATCAGGCAAATTCGTGGCAAATGGTCAACAAATGAAGAGATATTTCACCTTAGCCAACACAGGCACTGAAGCAATACGTGAACTCACCAATCCAACATATTCACAATGAAAGTTGAAGAAACCTAGTCGAGCAATCAATATAAAACAAAGGCGCTTGTCGGGAGGCAACCCGATCAATAAATTTGTATATAGTTTCAATTTTGAATTAGAAATTTTTCTAAATTTTGCACCAAATAAAATTGCATCACGAGATGCTATCTTGAGTTCTGAATGGTCTTTATGTTTGAGATTTACAGATGGAGGATGCACGTTGATTGGAACTCAACCACATCTATTGGTCCAGCCAGCATAAAATTTCCCCTCCATCTTGGATTTAGAGTTTACTCAGGATGAAAATTTCTAATTTTGGAGTGGAGGGTGGGTGGTACGTATCTTACTTTCCACCTTCACCCATCTAATTCAGACTTAAGATTTCATCGTTGCATTTTTTTACCAAAATTTTCAAAACTTTTAAAGTTTTCCAAAGGAATTGCACAAAAACTTGATGAAGTTTTGACACTTTTGGTTTCAAACTCTATGCATTTTGAATCATTATACCCGCCTTATTCGAAGCAGATCCTCAAAAGGACCTTCTTCTAAAAACTAGCCTTTTGATTGAAATCATCTTGTGAAGCTTATGAATCCTAACATCATGATATTTTTGCAAAACTGGCAAGTATTTGCCAAACTGATAGGGATCAAATATGTTGTTCTTCCTAACTGACTAGTGCAACAATAACATGGAATCCCCATTGGATCCTCATCAAGTCATTATTTGAGAAGAGAACGATAAAGAGAACAACCTAGTGCATGGAATTCTTAATCAAGTTGCATTCTGATCTGAACTCTCTTCTACAATTCTTTTATCATCTTCGTACCCCTCCATCCATCAAAAAGAAACAAAAGTAGCCAAAATAGTGCCAAACCCTATGTTTGGGGTGGCACACCACTTCCCTCTATATCTGATACTTCCATACCCCTCAAAAACTAATAGGGGCGTACCACCAAGAAAAGATGCCAAAGCGCACGCAAAAAATGCAATCTCGAGTCGAATAGAGGAGAGATTCATACAAAAAAATGCAATAAATGAAATTGAAAATAATATAATAAAAATCTCAAGCCAAATAGAGGAGAGATTTACTTCTTCCTTTCATACCAACCTCACTCCCTTTTCTACCTAATGGTACAATAAATGCCTCCACTACCCTGAAATACACCAGTGTCAGATCATATGCACACTTGTTGTTCTGCGGATATCTCTAGACTCTTACGAAACTCTTTGACATGCTTGATGTTGGAAAAAAGTGAGGAGAAAGTGAAGTTGGAAAGAAAATTCAGGAACGAAGATATGGTAATATGTGTTCAATGGTCTTAGGAAGTTTAGATTCTTAGTCATATTAAGTAGAAAGGAAACAATCATGATGTGAAGAGGAAGCAATCACATGACCAGAAAGTATTCATTTGGCGATTGTTTAAGATTTTGTTTTACTCGAGGACGAGCAACATTTAAGTTCGGGGTGTTTTGATGAATGCATATTCATCATGATTTCCAATCACCTTTTTGGGACCAATTCGACTTGATACTTTCGATTCCATCTCCTAAATCTCACAAAATGCAAGATTTCTTAACAAATTCAATTATCAAGATTATTAACTAGATTTATATCAATTTTGTGCAGGTCTTGACTAGGTTCAACCATCGTATGGAATTCACTCGAGATCTTCTCAACTTTAGTCTTGACCAAACGGTTTGTCCTAACAGTATACCCATGTAGTTTTGACCTATCAATCTCTGACATTCACCTACACAGTCCTCTGATGCACGTCGTTTAGCACACCAATCACTAGGAAAAATTATCCTAGAGTTTATCCTTTTCTACTTTCCGATAAAGGCTAGTATAGAAGGGTTGATCCACAGAGACGACGATGAAGATGGTTCAGTTTCAAATCTGATTACGAGAACAAGAATGTAAAATCTATTTTAAGAGTTTGTTAAAACTAAAACAAAAAGATGAAGTTACTAAATTAAAGATTAACAATCAAAATAAGGAAATACAGAAGCTAAGGGATTTTACCACCCTAGTCGATGTGAAACGAGATCAAAGAAATGATAAGAAAGATAAAAGAAGGCATGTGAAACATTTGTAAATGATTCACAAAAGATAAACTCCCCATGAACCCAATGGTTCTGGCGTTCACGGATCCTAGTTCAATCATCCTTATGGGGACTTTTCTGAGGTCTCATCCAAATTCCCATGAAATCAATTTGGTTGTTCTAAATCTTGGGTTCCACGGTCGCATCCGCCAAGATTAACAAGCAATGAAAACGAGAGATCACTTCGTTAAAATCGTCGAGATCCAAATCAAAATCCATTTATCAAAAAAAATCGTATAATCTTCAATCTAGTCATCACATGGCTAAGGGGTTTTCCCCTTACCTCGATAGAGAACTACTCACTCATGCTTGTGGAGAAAAGGGAGACGGAGAGAAGAAGAGTTCTAGCCATAGTCTAGTCTTACTAAAGGATAGTTCCTTCGGCTAGAGTCTATGAAATGGCCGATGCTTAATCCCTTGCTCCAGTCCACAGAAGAATAATAGGAAGAAGAAACTAGATCTAAACGAGCAAAGTAAAAGAACAACAATTGAAGGAAACACTTAGCTTGCGAAAACTAATCTTTATTGATGGAAAGAACAATAACATAAGAACACAAGAAGATTGCTCAGAAATACCGTACAAAGATGATACAAAAGAAGATCCTTGGGAGGAGGAAGTGCTCTTCCTTTTATAGGAGAAGGAGAGGTAGGCTATCTAAAAGAGGGGGAAAAAAGAGAGGGAGCCATCCTTTTGAATTTTCAGATCTAGTCAACAAACTCTTGATTGTCTTTCTTTAATGCAGATTCTCGCAGCAGCAATTTCGAGCGAATTTCCGTTGTCCAGAAAATTTAAAGTGCACCGAAAAATATGATTTTCCTGTAAGTCTTTGAATTCCTTTTCCAAATCATATTTGAACATTAAATTCCGCATTAGGATGTGAGAGTTATGCTAATGTTGGTGCAAGGTATGCATTTAAGTCACCATTGCGGGAAACTGAATTGCCTCCTACCTTCATCTCTTCTTTTCTCGATTTAATGACTTAGATAATTCCTGAAAATTAAGAAAAATATCATAAGAATTCAGAAAAAGTATATCAAGAAGATGAAAGTGTTATTTATTTTTGAATTAGCTAAAATTAACAAAAAAAAGTCCTAATTAATTATTCTAAATGAAGCAAAAATAAGAGATGAATATGCATTCATCAAAATACCCCAAACTTAAACTTTGCTCGTCCCGAGCAACATTAAAATCAAGAAATACTTTCAAGACATACTCTCAACCTATCATCCTCACTCTCCTAACAATCACTGGATTCCTTCCACAAAAATATGGCCAAGCGACCCTGACTTCCTGAATTCACAAAAAGTGACTTTTATATTTCCTACTTCACAAACTTGTATTTATTCAAGACCTGCAATAAAATAGATTTTCATTTCACCTTTGCATTTGGTACTCCAAATTTTTTTTAAAATTTTACACAAGAACATGGCTGATTTGGATGGTTGGGGTTTTTGTAGTTTTCCCCTGGGTAGAAAATTGGAGTGACAGAGGTATGGAAGAAGGACAATCTCTCCTCTATTTGACTCGAGACCTTTTTATTTAGTGGACATGCAGTTACATTGACCGCATTTTTTTTCTTTGATTTTTGATGATACACCCAATTGCGTGGGTATGGAAGAAGCGAAAGAGGGGGAAGGGGTGCCACCCCAAACTTAGCCTTTTGGGCATTATTGGCTTTTTTTTCTTTTTGACGAATGGAAAGATTTGGAAGTGGTAGAAGAAGAGTAGAAGAGGCTATTCTTGTGCAACTTTTTTTCATCTTTTTTTTAGGAGTACCATGCATTGGTTCAACTATTACCTAATCATGCGAAAAATCAAGAAAATTTATACATGCTGTACATGATAAGAAAGCATCACTCTTGAATCCTATCAGTCCTCTATGGCTTGCCATCTTTTCCAAGGAGTGATTATTATTTGAGGTCCTAAGTGATAGGAGGATTTCTAGTCATGAAAGTTTCAAAATTTTAGTTGCAAGGAAGTTACATCATTAAGGGGAGTATTTTGACAAATGATCATATCAAGGCTGACTAGATAAAGGCCATTTTGTAACAAAAGAAATAAAAATATGGCCGACTAGATAATGGCCATAAACAAAGCAACTATATGCAAAACCAAAAAAAAAGTAGAAATAATGCAAGAATAAAAAGATAAGGGGGTGGAATAGAATCATACCACCCACGTCCACCCCAGACTTAGATTTTTGCTCGTCCCGAGCAAAACCCAAACCCGAGATGGAGGGAAGAAATTTGTTGGGTTCACCAGGAGGTCCTGGTAGCTCAAAATATGTCCATCTGAAGGGAATGTCAATGAGGGCTGGGACCTTTATCTGAGGAGCCTCATAGTGTACCCTATGATAGGGTAATTTTAGAAGCTCAGTGGGGTTCTCATATTTTCTTTCACCTCACATTCCCTCCAGTAGGATCCAAAGATCTTCCATCAATAGAAGGGGAAGTGTTGAAGATGGATGTGGATTTAGGGAGGATGGTGGGTACCCGACTAGTGATTCTAGTAGAGCAGGATGAAATGAGTTGGGTGGAGGATCTGGTTCAGGTTTTCCACCATTATGATGACCTGTATATGGGAGAATTGATGTTGATGAAAAAGATTTCAAATTACTTACAAAATTGTTTTGCTTCTCCTCAAAAATAATGTCATCAACATTGGGTTTGGTAAGTTTCATTGTTGATATAACATATGGCTCTAATTCTTTTGTACAAGGGGTCCACAAGGATTCAGGAGGGATGAGGACGACTTCCTTACAAACAATAGAACGGGGTGTGTGATCTTCTTCCAACGGTGGTATTTCCCCTTCTAGTTCAGCCATGTGTGGGATGGAAATTGGCTGTGACGGCTCGGGAAGAATCATATAGGGGGTTAGATTATCATTATCCAAAATAGACTCAAAAGAAGGGTATTGGTCTATGGTATCATTCAGATTTATGTTGAGGATGGGAGGAGTTGTTGGATCTTTAGAATGAGTCTCCTGCTTTGACATTTCATATTCAAGTAATAGAGTCTCTAAAGGAAAGATAGGGATACCAAAAATATGTCTCCATGGTTTGTTCTATTTCTTCAGGATCTGACATATATGACACAAAATAAGGATCATCATCATCATTGTCAGGAAGAACCATCTTGGGTTGCTCCAGCTCTATAGGGGGAGTTTGTGATTGATCCTCTAGAAAGGTAGCTAACATGGCTTGACTGGATTCAAGTTTTTCTTGTTCTTCTGCTACCCTCTTTTCTAGGTCCTTAAGTCTCTCTTCCAGTTCAAGATCAATTTGCATTTCACCATAGGATTTATACACCCCAAAATTTTGGTCATCCTCGCCACACTCCCGATAGTGTCCTTGGCCATAGTACTCCTCATATTGTTTTGGGTTGCATTGCTCCTCATAATAATATCCAGAAGATGGTGGATTGTAATTTCCATTGCGTCCATCTTGGTAGGAAGATTCAATATTATAAGGTGCCACCAATTCATGAGGAAACCTATTTGAACAATCTATATTTTGGGTTTGGGCTTCTACTAAGGTGGCCAATAAGGTTTGGCTAGTTAGGAGTTTTGCTACCATATTCTCTAGGGACTTAAGTTTCTCTTCTTGTTGAGGATTACATTGGGTTTCATAAACATATTCATAACCCCCAAGGTTTTGTTGGTTACACCCCACAAAATTTTGTTGATCATATCCCTCATTAGAATATGGATAGCAAGGTTCCCCATAATGGTTCTCAGAAAAATGTAGATTCACATTGTATCCACCAGGATGAACGGGCTCACAATTAAAAGGGGTGCTATTATAATCATGGGGTAGAGTCAGACAGGCAAGAGATGCATGGTGGTAAAAACCACAATAATAACATTGTGGGGGATATTTGGATGTCCACTCCATTTGAAAAGAAAGGTTCCTGAAAGATATGTCAATCAATGAATGAGAGAAGAAAGATTGCGAGATAAAAAAATTAGTCAAAATTACAAAAAAAACTAAAAATTATAAATCTAAGAAATTATGAAATAACAAAAATCACAAAAAAAAGTAACTAGAAAGCAGTACTGCTGGAATGGAAACTCAGCAGAAAGAGGAGATACACTTCCGGAATTGTGCTCGAAAGGCAAAAAGAAATTATAAAAATATAAAAGAAATTATAAAAAAGACAAAAGTTATGAAAGTTAGAGAATATGAACAAGGATTATACAAGATATACAAACAACCAGATCTGAAAAACAACTGTGTCGTCCCCGGCAACGGCGCCAAATTGATGCACGTCATTTAGCACACCAATCACTAGGAAAAATTATCCTAGAGTTTATCCTTTTCTACTTTCCGATAAAGGCTAGTATAGAAGGGTCGATCCACAGAGACGACGATGAAGTTGCTTCAGTTTCAAATCTGATTACGAGAACAAGAATGTAAAATCTATTTTAAGAGTTTGTTAAAACTAAAACAAAAAGATGAAGTTACTAAATTAAAGATTAACAATCAAAATAAGGAAATACCGAAGCTAAGGGATTTTACCACCCTAGTCGATGTGAAACGAGATCAAAGAAATGATAAGAAAGATAAAAGAAGGCATGTGAAACATTTGTAAATGATTCACAAAAGATAAACTCCCCGTGAACCCATTGGTCCTGGCGTTCACGGATCCTAGTTCAATCATCCTAATGGGGACTTTTCCGAGGTCTCATCCAAATTCCCATGAAATCAATTTGGTTGTTCTAAATCTTGGGTTCCACGGTCGCATCCGCCAAGATTAACAAGCGATGAAAACGAGAGATCACTTCGTTAAAATCATCAAGATCCAAATCAAAATCCATTTATCAAAAAAAATTGTATAATCTTCAATCTAGTCATCACATGGCTAAGGGGTTTTCCCCTTGCCTCGATAGAGAACTACTCACTCATGCTTGTGGAGAAAAGGGAGACGGAGAGAAGAAGAGTTCTAGCCATAGTCTAGTCTTACTAAAGGATAGTTCCTTCGGCTAGAGTCTATGAAATGGCCGACGCTTAATCCCTTGCTCCAGTCCACAGAAGAATAATAGGAAGAAGAAACTAGATCTAAACGAGCAAAGTAAAAGAACAACAATTGAAGGAAACACTTAGCTTGCGAAAACTAATCTTTATTGATGGAAAGAACAATAACATAAGAACACAAGAAGATTGCTCAGAAATCCCGTACAAAGATGATACAAAAGATGATACAAAAGATGATCCTTGGGAGGAGGAAGTGCTCTTCCTTTTATAGGAGAAGGAGGGGTAGGCTATCGAAAAGAGGGGGAAAAAAGAGAGGGAGCCATCCTTTTGAATTTTCAGATCTAGTCAACAAACTCTTGATTGTCTTTCTTTAATGCAGATTCTCGCAGCAGTACTTTCGAGCGAATTTCCGTTATCCAGAGAATCTAAAGTGCGCCCAAAGCTATGATTTTCCTGTAGTCCTTTGAATTCCCTTTCCAAATCATATTTGAACATTAAATTCCGCCTTAGGATGTGAGAGTTATGCTAATTTTGGTGCAAGATATGCATATAAGTCAGCATTGCGGGAAACTGAATTGTCTCCTACCTTCATCTCTTCTTTTCTCGATTTAATTACTTAGATAATTCCTGAAAATTAAGAAAAATATCATAAGAATTCAGAAAAAGTATATCAAGAAGATGAAAGTGTTATTTATTGTTGAATTAGCTAAAATTAACAAAAAAAGTCCTAATTAATTATTCTAAATGAAGCAAAAATAAGAGATGAATATGCATTCATCATCCTCCCCTCACTACTCTACCTAAATAGTCTCCAAACTGGTTGAGATCATACGGTCTCAAGACTTCTTGAGCCCAAACGGTCTCAAGACCATATGAGGCTTAACGATTTCAAGACCGTTTAGACCAAGGACTGTTTGGACGACGAAGACTAATCAGAGGACATCGGTCCTCAAGAGCGTTTGAACGACGAAGATCCAAGACCATTTGGATGAAG
Source organism: Alisma plantago-aquatica (assembly GCA_963693085.1). Taxonomy (NCBI): domain Eukaryota; kingdom Viridiplantae; phylum Streptophyta; class Magnoliopsida; order Alismatales; family Alismataceae; genus Alisma; species Alisma plantago-aquatica. The sequence continues at coordinate 4,933,234 of OY856409.1, read as the reverse complement.
ACCGTTTGGACACTCAAGCAAAGACCGATGAAGAGAAAAACCATTTGGTCCTGAGATCGTTAGAGGCCATCGGTCCTCAAGACCATTTAGTCATCAAATGGTCTCCAAGACCCTTTGGCCATGAAACGGTTTCCAAGACCGATTGGAGGATATTAATCAAGACTGTTTGAACAAAGACTCAAGTCCGATCAAGTGCAAATGGTCTTCAAGACCGATCAAAGCCCAATGTACCATTTTTTCAGATTCCATAGAATATCATTTGAAGCCAGCGCACGTGAAGACCGATTAGCGCCTATCAGTTTCAAACCGTTTGAAGGCAAAGTTCCAGGACCGTATGGGCAATTCCTCCACAAGACCGTTTGGTCATCTATTCAGTCTCCAAGACCGTATGGTCATATATCCTAAGACCGGTTGGATCTGTCGGTCTCCAAGACCGTACAGTCATATATTCTCAAGACCGTTTTGATGTCAAACAGTCTCCAAGACCGTTTGTTCCAAACTATTCAAGCAAACTGGTTGCTCTAAACCATTTGGAGCAACCTCGCAGCAAAAACGTGAGGACCCCATCCAAGCCTATAAATAGGACCACAAGGATCCTCATTTGGGCATCAATCTGGGGATGCCAACAGGCTGCCTAAGTGCAAGGTTCAATCAAGATTCATCCTCCACACCGCCGTCCTCCTTCCATGCCATTAGCAAGGAGGCTAAGAAGAGAAAGAAGGTGGATAAGAAGGTCTGCCCAACCCACCTTGGTGGTTCTTCCTTCTCATCTAGATCTGCCCCGACGCGATGTAGAAGACCGCATCATCTTCACCGAGCTACAACTACCATCTACAACATGCTCATGGTAGGACCTTTCTTCTCTCTTATTCTTCTTGTTTCATACATCATGAGCGAGTAGTCACTTTTCACTGGGGTGTGGGGACTAGCCCCGCTTCCCATGCTTTCATGTCTTTTCATTTATCATTCCAAGGAAATGTGTATAACTTTCCATTTCATTGTTAATTGATAATGTTTGTAGCTTGTTTACCTGCTTGCATTCATCTTGTTCTTCCCTATATTATGATAACTTTTGTATGTAGGGTGGAATGTTGATTAATGAGGTAGACTCTCAAACTAGAAATAGAATGAGATTCCTTGAGGTCGTAAGTGTATGATCTGTGAGGGGATGAGCCATCTAGCCTACAGTGACGCTTCTGTGGTCTAAACATCTCTTAGGGAGGGCCACAGCCTTAGTTGTATTTTATATCTTCTTTGTTAATCATCAATGTTTTCTTGTTGATTAATCACATGCTCGCTTGTCGATTATCGCAGTTGGCTACCTGACTAGAAATAGAATGGGATTCCTTGAGGTCGTAAGTGTATGATCCATGAGGGGATGAGCCTTCTAGCTCGCGGTGATGCTTCTATGGTCTAAACATCCCTTAGGGAGGACCTCACCCTCAGTTGGATGTTGTATCTACGGAACCGTGAGTGCATGATCCGGATGGCGATGAGAAATATGATGCCTAAGGGATGCTTATGCGTGCCTAAGCATCCCTTAGGGAGGGTTCACAGCAGTTCCATTTGGATAGTTAGATTCTTGCATGAATGTTATTTGTTTGGTTGTGTTTGCATGTACAGTGGTGGTGAAACCCGAAGCCATCTCAACAATTCCATATCATTTATCTAGAACAAACTTGAATTCTGCTCTTTACTTTCTGGCAATTAGTTTAATCAACCAGAACCCAATCAATCATTCTAAATATTAGTCTTACTTGTGCTAGATTGGGCTAACAAAGATTCTTAAAAACGTTGTCCCTTGGGATTCGATCCTTGACTATACTATGAGAAAACCCGTCCGCTTGCGGGTGGTATTATTGCACGAGGTTTTCATAAAAGCTCGGGGGTTTCAACCCCGAGTGAGTATGTAGTGCGATAATATTCCACATCATTATTGAATATCATATTTTGTAATGTTCCTCCATACTGAGTGACCCATGTTATGGACAACATAGGGTTTGCTTTCGCTGTCATGTATGTGCTTGGAGGGGTGTTACAATATGGTATCATAGCAATGAGTAGATGGCCACTAAGCTAAAAAATGATATGTTATAAAACTAGGTATATAATAAGTATGTGAAAAATATTAGAAACTAAAGTATAGGTCTATATAACAGACATGAGTTCAGATGAGGATTAGGGTTATGTGCCTAGATGTTTTGAACTTTTATGTTACTGTAGAATTGTATATAGCCTGCCCTCTCTTTTCCCCACGTATTTGTGGTATGGAACAGTGGCTCATGGGATTTTGCAGAGAGAACATTATATGCATAAGCAAGCTTGTCTTGTCCTTTCATGTGTGTGGGTCTATTATTGCACTAACAAATTCACCCGGAGTTGAAATCCCAAAGTTTTTAACCAAAACCTTGTGCAATAATACCACCGGCAAGTGGACGAGTCTTATCGCAGTATAGTTAAGGATCAAATCTCAAGGGACAACATTTTTAAGAACTGTTTCTAGTCTAGTCTAGCTCAAGTAAGACTAATATTTAGAATAAAGGTTGATTTGAGGTTAATTAAACTAAGTGCAGGAAAGTAAAGAGCAGAATTAAAGTTGATCTAGATTAATGATATGCAATCACTGGGTTGGTCTCAAGTTTCACCACCACTACTCATACAAACACAACCATCACGAAACATCCAGGAAAGATCTAACTATCTAAATAGAACTGCTGCTAACCCTCCCCGAGGTATGTTTAGGTTCGCGTAAGCATCACCTTAGGCATCAGATGTCTCGCCGCCATCCGGATCATGCACTTACAATTATGAAGATACAGATATCCAGCTGAAGTTGTGGTCCTCCCTGAGGGATGTTTAGGCACATAGAAGCGTCACCATGAGCTAGATGGCTCGTCCCCTCATGAATCATACACTTACGACCTCAAGGAATCCCTTTCTATTTCTAGTCAGGGAGTCAACCACGTTAATCGACATTCTATCCTACATATTGAAGTTCTCGCAACATAGGAAAGAACAAGATAAAAGCAAGCAGGTGATCAATCTACAAGCAAACATCAATTATTAACAACAAAATGAAAAGTTATATACATGCCATGGAATGTTTAAATGAAAAGACATGAAAACTTGGGTAGCGGGGCTAGTCCCCGCACCCTAGTGAAAAGTAACTACTCACTCATGATGTGAGGAACAAGAAAAACAAGAGAGAGTGAAGATTCAACCATGAGCATGATCCAGAAGATGGTCATAGCTCGGTGAAGATACAACCTTCTACACCACGTCAGAGCAGATCTAGATGAGGAGCAAGTGACACCATGGCAGACGGGGCAGACTTTCTCTCTCCTCCTTCCTTCTCTTCTCGTCATTCTTGCTAGCAGTAAGAAGAGCAGACTTGGGATGCGTATGTGGCATGGATGCAGGTAGATGGATCTGGATAGAGGAGTGATGGATCGGGACAGAACCTACGTTCAGGCATCCTATTGGCATCCTGGATCCCCTCCCCCCAAATAAGGACCCATGTGGTTCTATTTATAGTTACTAATTATGTCTTCACATTTTTGGTGTGAGTCCTTTGCATGATTTGGACTCATCATATTTGCTTCACAGTTTGGACTTTTTAATAACCCCTCATGGTTTGGAAATCAATATCTTCTCAATGGTTTGAGGACCGCTAGGGCTCCTTACGGTTTGGGAGACTTCACGATCCTTGTATTCCATCCAACGGGTCTTAAGTTCACACATCTTTGCGGTCTGGGGTCCTTGCGGTTTGGGAAATGTGATTTCTTCCTGGTCTTCACGGTATGTAGTGATTCAGTTTCTCAGTTGCCTATCGGTCTTGAGTTCTCGGTCTCGTTCCTTAGACTCGATCTCGCGGTCTCAGGCTTGGGCACTGCTCTTGGTTTTAGAAACCACGAGATGTCAAGATCGTGAGGGCCTCCATGGTCTCACATTCACATGTCCTCACGGTCTGGTGTCATCGCGGTCTTCATTACCTCCTCACAGTTTTGGAGAGTCACTATATTGCGCCCTAGCGGTCTTGACAACGATCGAGGAATGATACTGGTGCCGGTCATCGTGGTCTTCATTGCCTCGTCGCAGTTTCGGAGAGTCACTGTCTTGCGCCCTAGCGGTCTTAACGATGATCGAGGAATGATATTGGTGCCAGTCCTCACAGTTTCAAGGTCGTGAGGGCGCTTGCGGTCTAGAGACCGTGAGGGGGGGTTGAGGTGTGAAGACCGAATAAAGGAAAATGATAGCCCAAGGTAGATTTTGTGGTTGGATGGATAGGTATCGTTGATCTATGGTCTTGTGGTGAGGAGAAGGACCAAGACCGAGTGAGATCAAAACTGACTGGAGTCAAGATCAATTTAGCAGATTGAATAGGCAAACTGCTTGGTCAAGACTGATTGATCAACACCAAGGCTGAGAGGATATTGAGTGAAAGTGGGTCTGCAATTGATTTTTCCATTAAATCTGCATAAAACAACAGATATAATCACAAGTTAATAACAATCCATCGAATTGAGCAAAATTGAATATTATTGGGTTTCAAATGATAAAAGTGAATGTGTTGAGTTGAATTCGACCCAAAATGGTGACTTGAAATCATGATGAATATGCATTCATCAAGTGAGTATATCATCCCGTTCTTTAATTTGATCCTCATAAGAGATGGATTGAAAATGGTCAAGATCTTGAGACAAAAATGATAATAGAATCAAAATATATATCAAGGATCCTATCATCCTGATTTTCAGCAAATAATTTATCCTAAATTTTATAGATTCTCAAATCATTATTTTCCTACATACAATGTACAAGGATAGTGTCCCACACTCCTTATATAGTTTTATAAAACATATACTTGGATACAAGAATAGGTTCCATGTTGTTCTATTGCTAGTTGTTGACTTAGTTATTGTCCCATTTCCATTCAGAGTTTTCCTTAGCATGTTTTTTAAATAACACCTTATTTATGGAATCCAAGATTGTTTGGATATAATTCATCTAGAAAAGGAAATAATCTCCATTCAACTTGATTATTAAGAGAGGATCATTGTCATTATCGACAATGGTTTGAGGTGAATCTTTTTTGTCTGTCATTCCTTCAGACAAAATGAAAAAGTCACATAAATAGGACATTGGTGGAGAAAGATATCAAAGTTTCCACACCAATAGAACAATAGTGGAGACAGATATCCCAATAGCACACCTCCAGAGCAGCTGTGGACATCAGCAATCACTGGTAAGATGCAGAATGAGTGAAAAGAAGGTAAAAAAGAAGCAAGGTTGTAGATGAATAGAAGCACTACTATACCCTATATTATAGGAATGAATCATTATGATAGTAAGAAAATACTAGATTCCTAACAATTATTGGCACTCACTCATGTATGTTGGAAAAATAGATGATGAGGAAACAAAAATAAAAGGAAGAAATCTATATTTTTGCTACCTTGTTTTTATAAAAGAATCTTTATCGTGCCAAGATTAACACACCACAAGTCAGATCTAACCAGTGATGGAGAATAGGAGGATTACCACTCATAATTCTATGAAGGTTTCTATGCTAGAGATCACCCAATCAAGGGTCCATGGGTGCAACACCAAAGGGGATGGTAACCTACAACTCCCCTGTCAAAGGTAAGGAAAATGGGAATTGATACCCCCTGGAGACAATGATAACAAAGACAGGCCACTGCAAATTATCACCTGACTAGAGAACCACAATGATGGATGACATGGGCAATTTTCTCATGGTCTGCAATGGTGTGGAAGTGTGCTTACACATGTCTGCCAACCAAGCAGCTAGAAGGGGCGGCAGATGCACACCACAAGTGTCGTGGCCAACTGAGCGTCATGTGCAGGCAATGGGTAGAGATGGGGAGGGCACAGTGATGTGTTGTTTGATCATTGGGGAGGCACACAAAAAGAAGAATAATAGGAAAGATGGTGTTGGAAAGAAAGGAGGCTCATTTTTGGAATCTAGCCAGTTTCTCTTGATAATATGTAAAGAGAAATCTTTATTATGGGTATTAATATTTACAGGGAGTTATGTATATAGCCTTGTATCAAGTTGTGATATACCAGAAACATAACATAAAATAATCTAAAATAATTCTAATGGGATTAAGGATAGCAAGCACAGTTCACAAATATAAGGGAAAATACATAACAGAAAATACTGTCAACAATTATGTCTTGAGTTTTAAGGGTCCAGAGATGCCCGCAGAACAACAAGTGTGTACCTGATCTAACACTGTTGTTTTTTAGGATAGGGGAGGCATTCATTATTCCTTTAGGTAGAAAAAGGACTGAAGGGTGGTATGGAGGGAAGAAATAAATCTCTCCTCTATTCGAATTGAGAATTTTATTATATATATTTGCAATTTAATTGATTGCATTTTTTTGGTGCGAATCTCTTCTCTATTCGACTCAAGATTGCATTTTTTGTGTGCACATTGACATCTTTTCTTGGTGGTACTCCCCTATTAAAGCAGATATAAAAAAAGGTGGTGTGCTAGCTCAAACTTAGGGTTTGGCACTATTTTGGCCATTTTTGTTTCTTTTTGATGGGCAAAGGGGTAAGAAGATGATAGAAGAAGCGTAGAAGAGAGTTCAGATCGGAATGCAACTTAATTTACAATTCAATGCACCAGGTTGTTCTCCTTATCATACTCTGCTCAAATAATGACTTGATGTGGATCTAGTGGAGATTACATGCTATTGTTCTACTAGTCAATTAGGAAGCACAATGTGTTTGATTCCTTTCAGTTTGACAGAGACTTGCCATTTTTATAGAATGATCATGATGTTAGGATTCATAAGCTTCATAAGATGATTTCAGTTAATAGGCTAGTTTTAGAAAATGGCCCTCTTGAGGATCGACTTCGAATAAGGAGCATATAATGATTCAAAATGCATAGAATGAGAAACTAGCCAGCTGGGTGATGGTGTTTATTGAAACAAAAAGTGTCACAACTTCATCAAGTTTCTATACAAATGCTTTGAAAAACGTTTACAAATTTTGAAATTTTTGATAAAAAATGCAAGGATGAAATCTTAAGTCTGAAATGGATGGGTGTAGGTGGAAAGTGAAATACGTACCACCCACCCTCCACCCTAAACTTAGAAATTTTCTTGTCTCGAGCAAACTCTAAATCTGAGATGGAGGGGAAAATTCATGCCGGTTGGACCACCAGATGTGGTTGCATTCCAATCAACATGTGCCCTCCATCAGAAAATCTCAAAAATGAAGACTAATCAGAACTTAAGATAGAATCATGTGATGCGATCTTTATTTTGTGAATTTTTTTCTAAAAAGGTAAAAATAAAATGAAAGTAACATTACAATTTGAAATTAAATGTAAAAATGAATTTATTGATCGAGTTGCCTCTCGACAAGCGCCTTTGTTTTATGTCGATGGATCGACTTGATTCCTTCAATTTTCTGGTGGATATGTTGGATTGGTGAGATCCATCATTGATTTGGTGCCTATGTTGGTTGAGGTGAAATATCTCTTTAAGCATTGACCATTGGGCACAAATTCACCCAACTATTCACTCCATAAAGAGAAAGCACCATGTGGGTACATGCTCTTGATAATGTAAGGTCCAGACCAGCAAGAATGGAGTTTCCCTGGGAATAACTTCAGTCTTGAGTTGAAAAACATAACTTGTTCTCCTACTTGTATGTCCTTTCTTTTCATATGACCGTCGTGCCAAAGTTTCATGTGTTCTTTGTAGATCCATGCATTCTCATAAGATGTCATCCGGAGTTCATCTATCTCTTGAAGTAGCAGAATCCTGGCTAGGCCAGCTTTCTTCATGTCAAAATTTAGCTGTCTGATTGCCCACCATGCTTTGTGTTTGAGTTCTACAGGAAGATGGCATGACTTTGCATAGATCAATCGAAATGGTGTGGTTTCAAGGGGAGTTTTAAAAGCATTTCGGTAGGCCCACAATGCATCATTGATTTTTATTGTCTAATCTTTTAGGTTGCGGCCTACTATCTTTTCCAAAATAGCCTTGAGTTTACGATTAGAAACCTCTACCCGTCCACTTATTTGTGGATGGTAGGGGGAGGCCACTTTGTGTGTTACACCATATTTCCTCAACAATGCTTCAAAACTTCTTTCTAGAAAATGAGAGCCTCCGTCAGATATCACGGTGTGTGGCACTCCGAAATGGGGAAAAATAATATCCTTAAAATTTTGACGACATGTTTTGAATTTCTAGTGACGGTTGGTATGGCTTCTACCCATTTTGATACATAATCCACCACGACTAGGATGTAGGAAAATCCATGTGAAGATGGGAATGGACCCATGTAGTCCACTCCCCAAACATCAAATATCTCGACTTCTTGCCACAACATGAGTGGCGTCGCATCTCTTTTCGTAATGTTACCAGTTCTCTGACATTTGTCACATGATATAACAAAGTTGTAGGAGTCTGTGGATATGGTCAGCCAAAAGAAACCACATTGCAAGACCTTCAAAGTAGTTTTCTTTGAACTCATATGGCCACCAACTAAGCCTGAGTGACATTGCTCTAAAATGAGTTTAGCTTCTTCCTCAGTGATACAACGTCTGTAAAGACCATCAACACAGAGCTTGAATAGGTATGAATCATCCCAGTGGTACTACTTCACATCATGCATGAATTTCTTCAGTGCATTACCGGTGCATTCAGGGTGGATGATACTGGTGGCAAGGTAGTTCACATAATTCTAGTACCAAGGGGTAGTTTCTAAAACTTACACGAGTTGGTCATCTGAAAGAGAATCGTTATTTGGGATCTTCTCGGTTTCCAGAGTGTGGATGCGACGGAGGTGGTCTGCTAAAACATTCTTTGTACCTTTGTTATCCCTTATCTCCGGATCAAATTCTTGCAATAGGAGAATCCATCTGATTAACCTAGTTTTAGCATCTTTCTTCACTAGGAGGTAACAAATAGCGGCATGATCTGTGTAGACAATGACTTTAGAACCAATGAGGTAAGATCTGAATTTTTCAAAGGCATATACGACTACAAGGAGTTCTTTTTCAATAGTTGCATAGTTCCTCTGAGCTTTTTCGACGGTTTTCGATGCATAGTAGATCACATAATGTTTCATTTCTATACATTGACCTAAAACAACACCCACAATGTAATCACTGACATCACACATAATTTCAATTGGGTGATTCCAATCTGGAGCTCTAATGACGGGTGTTGTTGGAAGAGCATGCTTTAGGTTTTTGAAACTCTTCACACATTCTTTGTCAAAATACAAATCAACATCCTTTAGAAACAAATTTGTCATCGTCTTTGTTATCTTGGAGTAATCCTTTATAAACTGTCTGTAAAATCCAGCATGACCAAGGAACGCGTGAACTTCTCTTACATTAGTCGGGATAGCGAGTTTGAAAATCACTTCCATTTTTTCTCTATCTACTTCAATACCTCAGCTGCTAACTCTATGACTAAGGACAATGCCTTCCTTTACCATAAAGTGACACTTCTCATCATATAACACAAGATGTGCTTCTTCACACCATTTAAAGACAAGGGAGAGATGTTTCAAGCATGAGTCATATGAATCTCTGTATACAGAAAAATCATCCATAAAAATTTCCATGATAGTTTCAGTGAGACCATCGAATATAGCTGCCATGCAATGCTGGAAGGCTGCAGGCGCATTACAGAGGCCAAACGACATCCTTCTGAAGGCGTATGTTCCAAATGGGCAAGTAAAATTTGTTTTCTCTTGGTCATCTAGATGTATAGGTATTTGATAGAATCCAGAGTAACCATCGAGATAGCAGAAATATTCTTGGTGAGCCAACTACTCTAAGACTTGATCAAGAAAAGGCATTGGGAAATGATCCTTTCGTGTCACCTTGTTCAACCTCCTGTAATCGATACACATCCTCCACCTGGTGATTGTTTGAGTGGGGATGAGATCATTATCTTCATTATGTATCACTGTAGTAACTCCTTTCTTAGGGACAACATGTACACGACTTACCCATGGTGAATCGGAGATCGGATAGATAATACATGTTTTGAGCAACTTTGTAACTTCAAGGCAAACAAATTCTTTCATATTCAGATTAAGATTCCTTTGATGTTCAACAGTCGACTTGTGGTCTTCCATCATGGGGATTTTGTGCATGCACAGTACTTGACTAACCCCAGTGGGATCACTCATCTTGTAGCTGATAGCTTTTGTTCTTTCCCTTAATTCCTTCAGGAGTTTATCTTCTTGTTCTGCTATTAGATCTGAATTTATGATAACTGGGCAGACCTTGAGATCATCTAGAAAGACATACTTCAGTCCTACGGGTAGGGGTTTCATTTCAGGAGCTTCTGGTTTCTCGCACAGTTCTTCAATAACATTCATAGCCTTGAGTTTCCCAAATTTGGTTTTAGGATCTTCTCTAGCAGTGTCGAGGTAGAGAACATAATCATTTATTTGTTCATCAATGGAGTCATCATCAGATGGGTTTGTTAGAGCCACTTCTAACAGATTGTCTTGTTGATAATCCTCTTGCGTAAGTAGTGACATTTTCTCTATACAATCAACCAAATAGACTTCTTCTTGAATGCTCGGTCTTCGTATGCTTTCGAAAACTTTGAACTCGAGAGTTTCTTTACCTAGTCTGAGCAATAAGGTTCCTGATGCAACATCAATCAGAGCTCTTACAATGGATAGGAATGGATGGCCAAATATGAGAGGGTATTTGGCTTCTTCATTTATATCCATGATGTTAAAGTCACACGGAACGTAGGAATATTTGCCTACCTTGATAGGTACATCATCAATAATTCCCAAGGGGAGAGCCACAGAGTTGTCTGCAAGCTGTATAGTCATGCCAGTTGGAAGTAGTTCTACAAACCCTAGCCTTTTTCAAAGGCTAAGTGGCATGATAGAGATGCTAGCACCAAGATCGGACAATCCTTTCTTCCATGAAGAGTCACCAATATGACATGAAATCCCAAAGGATCCTAGATCTTTTTTCTTCTTTGGCATCTTGCTCTGAATAATGTCAGAAGTGGTCATTGCTAACTTTACTATCTCATATTCTTCAATTATGTATTTCCTTGTTAGGAGAGACTTTAAGTACTTTGTCCATGCTAGTATTTCAGCCAACGCATCAAGAAAGGGTATATCAACGTGGAGTTTCTTCATAGCTTCTTTGAACTTGTTGAATTGAGTGTCAAGCTTTGACTATATCAAACGAGCTGGGAAAGGGGGAAGAGGCTTGTACACTGGCACATCTAGCTCTGGTGTTTCTTTTTCAGTATCAATTGGTTTTTCAGGACTTTCCTCGTCTGTCTTATCAGCAATTATGTCCCCTTTGTGTTGAGACTCAGGTGTTGTAGAGTCTTGGACAATCATAGAGTCATCCTCGTCTGTAATAGCCACAGGTGTCTTGACAGGAGGATCAAAATATTCTTTTCCAGACCTGGTGGTGACAGCCTTCTGTTGCTCTGGGTTCTTAGGATTGTTCTCTGGTTGGCCAGTAAAGGCTCCAGCAGGTAGCTTCATGCTAGCTGCAAGTTGAGCTAGTTGAGATTCAATATCCTTCTGATGGGCTTATTGGTTAGCTATCATAGTCTGTTGTGACTGCAACATCATCTTAATGGTTGTCAGCTTGTCATCAGGAGAGATGGGACTGGCTTGCAATCCTTGTTGTTTATAAGGGACTTGATTTGGATTCTGGAATTGAGATTTGTTCTAATACTGGTCGTATTTTCTGTTCTAAAAGTTAACCCTAAAGTTTCCTTGATTCCTAAAATTTTGTCGTTGGTTATACTAGAATCCTCATGGGCCTCGTAGTTGATTATTCAAACCAAGTTGTCGGGAGTTTTCTACTCTTGATGGATTTCCATATTGAAAACTAGGATGGTTCCTATTCTGATTCAGATTGTAATATCCTTGGCCAGGGATGGTGTTGATAGCGTTAAGATTTTCCATTTGACCACTACCTCCTTGGCCATAAACGTTGCTCAGAACAACATCATATAGGACATTGCATGCTAGCATAAAATGATCAGTGTCTTTACATGCTTCACAGAAAAGTGTAGCTGACGTGATCTGTTCTGGTTGTTGAGGGGGTTAGCATTTTCTTTCGTAGGTAGAAAGGGACGATTCGATATGGTCTTGCTTGGCAGCTAAGAGTTTGAGGGTTTCAACGATAGACTTGTACTCAAGAATAGCTTCAGCCATAGCTACCTTCAACACTCCTTTACCTACTGATCTACCCCAATTAGCTTGATTTTTAGCTCCAAGGGTGACAACCTTCCATGCGCTTGCATAACTCTGACGCATGAAGTTTCTCCCAGATGAGGAGTCTAAGAACCTCTTGATGTTTGCATCCACACCCCTATAGAAGATCTCAATGAGTTGATACTTAGGAATTCCATGGTGTGGACACTTACATAGAAGCTCTTTGTATGTTTCCCATGCTTCAGCTAGGGATTCTCTAGGGATCTGAGTGAATTGAGTTATACATCCCCTGATTTCATAGGTGAGAGAAGGAGGATAGAACTTCTCTAGAAAGACATTTTGAAGTTGTTCCCAAGTGGTGATGGGTTCACATTGCAAGGAATTATACCAACTTATAGCTCTATCAGCAAGAGAATACTTGAAAAGATAGAGTCAGATGAGAATACTTGAAAAGACAGAGTCGGATGGCATCGTTAGATACTCCATTTTGCTTTGTCATAGCACATAGATCAATAAACCTCAGAAGGTGTTCCTGACTATCTTCTCCTTGCTTACCATAGAATGGGCTGTTTTGAAGCAAGGTGATCCAATGTGCCCTTATCTCAAAATTGGCAATATTGATGGGAGGAGGTTGCACTAGGTGATGAATGTCAGCGGACATAGGGATTGAGAACTCCCTAAGGTCCTTCTATAGTTCTGTTGCTTGCACTGTTGCTTGTGTTGTTTGGATTTCTTCTTGAACTATAGCTCGGGCTTCTTGCATAAGCCTTTCTCTTTGTCCATTAAGGGCTTGAGCTACCCTTTAGGCTATTTCCTCCTCTTGAGACATCCTTGCTTGGTTCTCTCTATTCTGATGACGAAAAGTTCTGTCTATCTCAGGATCAAAGCTAGCAGTGACTCTGAAACTGTTTGAGTAGGGCATGCACTAGTCATTGGGGGCACTTGGGATGAAAAGATCTTTCAGAAGTAAGATTGACAGAGTAGAACCGAATTCAAGTGAATGATCAATAATATCAATAGAAAAAAGCAAAAATATAGATTAACCTTAATAGAACTAGATTTGACTAACTGATTTTGTTGTCCCCGACAATGGTGCCAGAATTTAACGTGGTCTATTATCACACTAACAAAGTCTCTCGAGGTTGAAATCCCCATATTTTTTAACCAAACCCTTGTGCAATAATACCAATCGCAAGTGGACGGGTCTTATCAAAGTATAGTTAAGGATAGAATCCAAAGGGACAATGTTTTTAAGAATGGTTTCTAGTCTTGTCTAGCTCAAGTAAGACTAATATTTAGAGGAAAGGTTGATTTGAGGTTAATTAAACTAAGTGCAGGAAAGTAAATAGAAGAATTAAAGTTGATCTAGATTAATGATATGGAATCACTGGGGTGGTCCCGGGTTTCACCACCACTACTCATGAAACACATCCATCATAAAACATCCATGCAAGATCTAACTATCCAAATAGAACTATTGGGAACCCTCCATGGAGGATGTTTAGGTTTGCGTAAGCATCACCTTAGGCATCATATTTCTCATCACCATCTGGATCATGCACTTACAGTTCCGAAGATACATATATCCAACTGAAGCATCGCCTTCACTGAGGTATGTTAAAGCACACAGAAGCGTCACCGTGGGCTAGATGGATCATCCCCTCACAGATAATACACTTACGACCTCAAGGAATCCCTTTCTATTTCTAGTCAGGGAGTCAACCACATTAATCGACATTCTATCCTACATATTGAAGTTCTCGCAACATAGGAAAGAACAAGATAAAAGCAAGAAGGTGATAAATCTAAAATCAAACATCGACGATTAACAATGAAATGAGAAGTTATATACATTCCATGGAATGTTTAAATGAAAAGACATGAAAACATGGGTGATGAATGCATACTCGTTCGGGTTCAGTCGCCATGTTGGGCCCAATTTTTCTTAGTATTTTTGCATTTACTGGCTTTATCTTCTAATATGCGCATTGACTGGGCTTAATCAAATTTATCCCTATTTTAACACAAATTTTTGCACTTATTTGTAGGTCAATTTGAGCACAAACGACCAATCTCTTAAGCCCATCCACTACATCTTCTATTCTAACCCCTTCTTTCCCTACACCCACGGGCTAGATTTTCCTCTACAGCCACCCTCTCGGTCAACTATATCTTCGAACAACCATAATTTCATCCCTTCCCATGCCGCGACTTCCGCTTCTTCTCGAACCACGATCGTAGTTTTCTCAACCCCACACCGCGACCTCCACCTTCCATAACTGCGACAAAGCGTCCTCCTTCTACACCGTGATCTGCCCTACACCGCGGTCGGGATGCCCTTCGTCATCAATCACGACCCTCTGTTTCCTACTACCAGCAAACCGCGACCACTCTGCCATGATCATGACCTGTCCCAGAATCACAAATGTGCCTCCGCCCATGGTGAATAGCGACGCCAATACACCTCGACCTGCTGCAACCTAGCTGCTCACCACATGACATCTACATGGCATCCCGCGATCATCCAGAACCACGACCTGGGCTCCCTCCATGCATAATTGTGACCCCAAGACCTTGATCACTTCGTTCCACAACCGCAACTATCTGTGATCACCTCAACCGTGGTTAAGCCTAGCAACGACCATCCCTCTCTTCCACCTCATGTGCCTTCACTAACCCTGGCGGCATCAATGTGACTTCATCACCCAGCAGATCTAGCCCCACTACCACACTTCTGTCACTCCACCACACAACAAAAGTGTTGCCCGCCATGCATAACCACGACCTGGGTGCATGTTTAAAAAAAGTGAACCACAGTCTACTGGCCAAGATAGCGAAGAATCGTGACCTACAATCACGATCAAAGAATGACGACCTACTGCAAACAACCAAGGTCATGAAAGTAAGTCGGTGCCTAGCTTGCCTATAAATAGAATGCGACCCCCAACCATTTGGACACCCTCTCCAGACGTCGTTATGTTGTAGGTCCGTCCTCAACCTAAGGAGACTGTCTCCTCCATATCCAGGATGCACCCAAGAAGCATTTGAACCCTAGTGCAAGCCACTCCATCCAGATCTAGATCTAGATCTAGATCTGTTGCATCCACGTTGTGCCTACACCGCCATCATGTCCATGAGCTGCTCCTCCTACTGCGAGCAAGGACTATGAGAAGAGAGAGAAGGTAGAGAGAGAAGATCTACCCTTTATGTTGTGGTGTTCTTCCCTCCTCGTCTGGGTCTTTCCTGACGTTGTGTAGAAGATTGTTTCTCCACTGAGCTACAATCATCGTCATCCCCATGCTCATGGTGGAATCTTCTCTCTCTCTCTTGTTCTTCTTATTTCTCTCTCCATGAGTGAGTAGTCCTTTCTCACTGTGGTGTGGGGACTAGCCCTTCTTCCCATGCTTATATGTCTTTTCATTAAACATTCCATGGCATGTATATAACTTTTCATTTAGTTGTTAATCAACAATGTTTGCTTGTAGATTGATCACCTGCTTGCTTTTATCTTATTCTTTCCTATGTTGTGAGAACTTCAATATGTAGGATTTGAATGTTGATTAATGCGGTTGACTCCCTGATGAGAAATCAGATGGGATTCCCTGAGGTCGTAAGTGTGTGATCCGTGAGGGGACGAGCCATCTAGCCCACAGTGACGCTTCTATGTGCCTAAACATCCTAATGGAGGGCCACAACTTCAGTTGGATATTTGTATCTTCAGAAATGTAAGTGCATGATCTGGATGGCGACGAGAAATCTGATGCCTAAGGTGATGCTTATGCGAACCTAAGTATCCTTCCGGGAGGGTTTGTAGCAGTTCTATTTGGACAATTAGATCTTTCCTAGATGTTTGTGTTTGGATGTGTTTGCATGTGTAGCAGTGGTGAAACCCGATACCACCCTAGTAATTCCCATTATTAATCTTTAATCAACATTTAATCCTACTCTTTACTTTTCTCACATTTAGTTTAATTAACCTCAAATCAACCTTTGTTCTAAATATTAGTCTTGATTCAACTAGATTTGACTAGTAAAAGATTCTTAAAAACTTTGTACCTTGGGATTTGATCCTCGCCTATACTGCGATAAGATCCGTCCACTTGCGGGTGGTATTATTGCACAAGGTTTTGGTAAAAACTCAGGGATCTCAGCCCTGGGTGAGTTTGTTAGTGCGATATTAGACCACGTCAAATTCTGGGGTCGTTGCCGGGGACAACAGAATCATGTAGTTAAATCTAGTTCTATTAAGGCTAATTTAGGATTTTGCTTTTAATTTTGATACAATCAAGCATCTACTTGAATTCGACTCTACTCCATCCACCTTACTTTCAAAAGATCTTTCCATCCTAGGTACCCTCAAAGACTAGTGTATGCATCGCTCGAACAGTCCCAGACTCTCTGCTAGATTTGACCCTGAGATAGACAAAACTTTTCTTTGTCAAAACAGAGAGAACCAAGCTAGAATAGCACAAGAGGAGGAAATTTTCCGAGGGGTAGCTCAAGCCCTTAATGCACAAAGAGAAAGGCTCATGCAAGAAGCCCAAGCTGCAGTTCAAAAAGAAATCCAAGCAACTCAAGCAGCAGCTCAACAAGCTGAGTTACAAAAAGACCTTCGAGAATTCTCAATCCCTTAAGCTACTGATGTTCACCATCCTATGCAACCTCCTCCCATCTATTCTCCTAACTTTGAAATCTGAGCACATTGGATCACCTTGCTACAAAATATCCCATTCTATGGGAAGCAAGGCGAGGATAGTCAAGAACATCTTCTAAGGTTAATAGATCTATGTGCTGTGACAAAGCAAAATAGAGTCATAAATGATTCCATCAGACTCCGTCTCTTCAAATACTCCCTTGATGATAGAGCCATGAGTTGGTATAATTCTTTGCAATGTGAACCCATCACCACTTGGGAACAACTTCAAAATGTCTTCCTAGAAAAATTATCTCCTTCTTCTCTCACCTATGAAATTAGGGGCCAAATAACACAGCTCACTCAAGTCCCTGGTGAAACCCTTACAGAAGAATGGTAAAGATACAAAGAGCTCCTACGCAAGTATCCACACCATGGCATTCCTAAGAATCAACTCATCAACATATTTTATAGGGGTGTGGATGATGATATCAAGAAGTTTTTGGGCTCCTCATCTTGGGGAAACTTCATGCATCAAAGCTATGATAGAGCATGGAAGGTTGTCACCCTTGGAGCTAAAAATCAAGACAACTAGGGTAGACCCGTAAGTAAAGGAGTGTTGAAGGTTGCTATGGAATAAGCTACTCCTAAGTACAAGTCTATCGCCGAGTCTATTAAGCTTCTAGTTGCCAAGAAAGACCAACTTGAATCATCTTTTACCGCCTATGAAAGAAAACATTCACCCTCTCGACAAAAAGAACAAGTCAGGTTAGCTTCATTGTTCTTTGAAGCATGTAAAGGCACTGATCATTCTACGCTAGCCTGTAATATCCTCTATGACGTTGTTCTGGGCAATACTTGTGCCCAAGGAGATAATGGTCAAATGGAAAACCTGAATGTTCTCAACACTATCCCTGGACAAGGTTATTACAATGCATGTCAGAACAGGAACCATCCCAGTTTTCAATATGGAAATCCTTCAGGAGCGGTAAACTCACATCAACTTGGTTCAAACAACCAACAACAGAACTTCGAAAATCAAGGGAACTTTAGAGGTCGCTTCCAGAATATAACAACCCTCATTTGCAAGACCCCAATCAAGTCCCTTATCAACAACAAGGATAGCAAGCCAGTCCCATCTCTCCTAATGACAAACTCTCAGCCATTGCGAAGATATTGCAGTCACAACAGACCATGATAGCTCAACTTTCAGCTAGTCTGGAGCCACCTGCTGGAGTTTTGGCTGGCCAACCAGAAGAAAATTCGAGACACATGGAACAACTTAAGGCTGTGGCAACCCATTCTGGCTTTGTCTTACTAGAACCCACAACTCCTGTCACTGTAACAAATGTCCAAGGTGGTGAACATAGTGCAGTTGCGACTCAAAATGAAGAGACAACACAACCAGAAGATTCCCATTCTACCCCTTCACAACCCAAAATTCCAGTACATAAACCTCGTGTGTTGTTTCCAAATTGACTAAATTTTACCCAGCTTGATACTAGGTTCAACAAGTTCAAGGAAGTTATACGGAAGTAGCATGTCAATGTCCCACTCCTGGATGTCATGGATGAGATGCCCCAATGGAATACGTTCTTCAAACTCCTGCTCAGTCGAAAGTACAAAATTGAAGCGCATCACACAGTAAAACTGGAAAGAACATCATCATATTTAGTTATGGATAGGGTGCCCCACAAACGTAAGGATCCTGGCTCTTTCGGAATTTCCTGCTAAATAAGCGATTCCATCAACCGACCGGGTCTAGATGATCTTGGAGCTAGCATTTCTATCATTACTCTTAGCCTATGCAACAGACTGGGCCTTACTAACTTCTTACCAACTAGAATTTCCATCGAGCTTGCTGACTCCTCAATAACTAGGCCAGTTGGCATGATAGAGGATATCCCCATAAGGCTTGGGAATCTATATGTCCCGTGTCATTTCATAGTTATGGACACCAAGGAGAATCCATGCTACCCCATCATTTTTGGAAGGCCTTTCTGTCACGGGTTAACAACCTAACTCCACTGTACACCTCAGGCGCCAACTTAAGGCGTACAATAGAGTTAAAATTGCCCGTCCCTGAGTGGATCAAACACACGAATATATAAATGCACCGAATAAAAAGCTTCCATACATAAACCAAATTGTTCATTACATAGGGGCCCGAAGGCATAGGAGTACTACAGAAGAAACTTAATACATGAGAAACTAATTACAGAAGAAAAGGAACATAAACTAAGAGTCCCATTTAGCTTTAGCATCCCCATGATAGATCTGATTTTTGTGAGTCGGCATATAGAGTATCAACATCAGCTTCCTTTCATCATGAGCATCATAAGCAGGAAGTACCTATAAAACATATGCAAAAAGGTACGCGTCAGCACAATATATAAATATATTGTACTGAGTACGCCTCTGCGTCATCTAATTTACCTCTTTTATACTTGGCAATAAGGATAAAAGTAAACTTGGCAATATAAGCAACTACAACAATATATCCATATTAAGGAAGAGTTTATTAACAACACCAACATGTATCTTTTAAGCATGTTTCCCCATTATGTCTACCATGCATTTGCCACCAAAGGGAATAATGCATCATCTCAGCTGCCAAAGAGTATGAGATGTAAGGCCTTATGATCTACTACTCAAGAGTGAGATCATTGTACAAACGTGATCTGCTACCAAAGAGAATGATCACTTTCCAAGCACTATGCTACCAAAGAGAATTAGTGCTTTCACACGATGGGGCATATACATTATGTTTGCAGGTATTATAAGCTTACATATACAAAATTCAGATAATTCATTAAAACCATACAATAACAAGTCATTTAAGCATCATACAAGACATTCATTTCATTCAATATCTTATGCCAAGTGCCCTACATATTCATATATCTCAAGCATTAAGTATAGTAGGCCAAAAAGAGGTAATGGCGTACCTTCTACTCAGAAGTGGGGAGTCCAGAGATGCTCCTCACTGGTACCTTTGATTTCCTGAAATTATTGGAGATTTGGTATTTATTAGATATATTGTTCAAGTTACCCATATTCTAAAGAGTATATAAAAGGCCCTTTATAGATTTGGAGTCATGAGAGTGGAGTACGGATCTTAGAGTATGGAGCTGAGTCCAAGATTATTATTGTCACATCAGAGTAGGATCATAAAGTCAGAATCATGGTCTAAAGATCATATTAATTAATTATGCACATATTGGTAGGTCCAAATAGGGAAAGGAGTGATAAATAGGTTTTATTGGTAGTTGAGCCATAATAAAAGGATCTGATCATTTCATGATGATATAGATGCAAAAAGATGATGATCATAGGTTTTTGGTAATTTAAACAGATTCGAGTATTTTCTAATTAATAAATCAAGATATGAACATATTTAAACATAATAATTTACTCGAGTCATATTTAGGGTCAACAAATGTCAAAATCGTGATCCTCGTATTTTTCTGATCAAAATAGAGTACTTATTCATATTTTTCTGACACTCCTACTAATTTTTACGAATTTCCCAATATTAACCCATAAACTGAATTTTGAGTTGATAAAAGAAAAAAAGAAAAGCGTGGACCGTTGGATGTTCAGATCCAACGGTCGAGATCTCGCGCATATGCGTTTAAGACGGCTGTGGTGGGTCAAAGGTTGCTTACTTGGCGAACTGTGGTTCGTCCACTTGGATCTGAGTCAGCTTGACGTGGACTCGCGCGATTGGTCCAACTAAGCCAAGCGGGTCCTCCTCCTTCTTGCTCCACTCACGAACAGCAGGTAGGGGAGGTGGACTCCGGCGAGCTCGGGCGGAGGCTGTGCTCGTCCTTGTGCGAGAAGGGGGTCGGGTTCACCTTCGGGAGGCGGATCCGAACCCGGGCGGCTAGCTTGCAGGTCGCAGCTCCCCGCGAGATGTTGGGTCGACCAAGAATCCGGCGAGTTGTAGAGATCGCGGCGGAGGGTGAAGCTAGAGGGAGGAGCAGACGATGAAGCTTCAAGGTGAGGGGCCGCTAAGGTGGGTGAAGGTGCCTCGGAGCTTAGGGAGTACCTAATTGGGGACGAGCAGGCCGGTAGGAGCCTCGTCCAGCAGCTCGACGGCGGCGGATAGACTGGAAGGGGGAAAGCTTGAGGGTGGAGCGATGCCGGTTTGCTTCGGGCGAATTGGAGGCAAGGGTGAACTAAAGAGGTGCCGGCGGAGCTACGAGGGGGTTTAAGTAGGCACGAGATTGGTTGAGGAGTATATGCCCAATTGGGCTCAGCCGCGGTTGGAGACGGGGTCTCGCTGGCGAGGTCGTGCGCGGAGTTGTTCTCGCTTCTGGAGGTCGTGCGAGGGATCAGAGAGTTCATGGAGGTGAGGGGAGTCCATTTCCTCAGTCAGTTTCGCGCTAAGTGGATTAGAACGAGGGGGAGTTGTCGGTGTAGTGGGCTCGTGGATGTGGCCACGACATCCCGGGTCAGGCGGAGGTTAGGGACGACTCCACAGCCGTCAGATCCATCTTGGACGCTGTTGGATGGTCAGGATGACCCCATGTGATCGATCCGTGGATTGCTGACCTAGGCTCCGCGTGACAGGGTGAAAATACCCTTAAAACGATCAAAACTTTGGTTTACATAATGATGTGATTTAAAAGGATAAGAAAACTTTGAGAAATCTTTGAAAAAGCATAGAGAGGGCTAGGAACGTCCAATTGACATGAAATTTGGACCATAGCTCCAAAACAGCATACCCCACATTGTGGTAAAGTTTGGGATCGAGATTCCTATCATTGAGTGATCCATTAATCTTTAGGTGAATTAGGGTTTTGAAAAAGGTTAGAGAATAAAGGAACCAAGCATAAAAGAATTAGAGAACTCACTTTATCACATCCTACTAACCTTAAAAGAAATTTTGTCCTCAAAAATTAAACTGGATGAAAGAGGTGAGGAAAACGTTGCTCCATATCTGCTCATAGCTCCCAGGTAGCGTCTTCTGCACCGTGATGGTTACACCATCGGAATCTGCTTGTTCCTGAGCTCCTTTACCCTAGAGTCGAGAATCTTTATAGGTTGTTCTGGATAAGAGAGATTCTCCCGTAACTCAAGAGGCTCGTGATTCAGCACATGACTATCATCCTTCACATACTATTTCAAGTTGGATACATGAAAGACATTATGCATCATGCTGTACTGCGGAGGAAGAGCAAGTCGATAAGCACATTCGCCAATGCGCTCCAGAACTTCAAAAGGACCCACATATCTCGGACTAAGCTTCCCCTTCTTCTTGGCTATGGCACGGATAGGTCTGATCTTCAAGAATACATAGTCGCCATCATTAAACTGTCTGTCCGATCTGTGTGCATCCGCATATGACTTCTGACGATCCTGGGCCCGTTTCAACTCTGTTTGATCAAAGACACCTTATCAGCATATAATTGTAACTCCTCAGACTTTAGCATCTTCCTTTCCCCAACTTCATCCCAATGGAGAGGGGATCTACATGGCCTACCATAGAGAGCTTCATAGGGTGGCATATCAATACTAGATTGATAGCTATTATTGTAAGCGAACTCTGCTAATGGAAGGTAGTAATCCCAAGATCCTCCCCAATCTAAGACACATGCTCTGAGAAGATCTTCTAAGATTTGGATAGTACGTTCTGACTGGCCATCAGTTTGGGGATGATATGATGTGCTGAAGTTCAACTGTGTGCCCAGCTCATTCTGCACCTGCTTCCATAAATGTGATGTGAACTTTGGATCTCGATCTGAAACTATCGAAACTGGTACTCCATGCAGTCGTACAATCTCCTTTATATACAACTCAGCAAGCTCAGGAACCTTGTTCGTAGTCCGCATAGGTAAGAAATGTGCAGACTTGGTCAACCGGTCTACTATGACCCAAACCGCATCATGACCCCTCATGGTCCTGGGTAGTCCCACCGCGAAATCCATGGTGATATTTTCCCATTTCCATTCAGGAATTGGTAAGGGTTGCAATAGACCACCGGGACGTTGGTGCTCGGCCTTAATCTGCTGGCAAGTGAGACACTTAGAGATAAACTCAGCGATATCATTCTTCATACCCCTCCACCAAAAGTGTCTCTGCAGGTCCTTATACATCTTAGTAGATCCAGGATGTATGGAATACTTAGACCCATGTGCCTCTTGCAGGATACACTTCTTAATCTCTGACTCTTCAGGTACCCACATCCTATGCTTGTACCTTAGTCCACCGTCCATACCAACAGATAGATGTGTCTGGGGTTTTGCCACAAGAGCTGTCATCTCCTCCAAACTAGGGCTGTTCTTTTGAGAAATCAGGAGTTCAGAAAGAAGACTAGGAATAATATTGATATTCGCCAAAATAATTGAGCTAGATTCTGCTTGAGATAACCCAGAAGATGAAGGTTCCAGATGCATTGATGCACAAATCGACTTCTTACGACTAAGAGCATCAGCTACAACATTGGCTTTGCCTGGATGATATGCAATAGTGAAATCATAATCTTTAAGATACTCCAACCATCTCCTCTGTCGAAGATTGAGATCTTTCTGAGACAAGAGGTATTTGAGACTTTTGTGGTCTGTGAATATATCAAAAGTGGCACCATACAGATAATGTCTCCAGATTTTGAGAGCAAAGACAATGGCAGCTAATTCCAAATCGTGAGTTGGATAATTGACCTCATTAGGTTTCAACTGTCTAGAGGCATAGGCAACAACTTTACCGTCTTGCATGAGGACACAACCCAGACCCATTTTAGAAGCATCAGAATAAATTACAAAGCCATCATTCCCAGAAGGTAGGGTCAAAACAGGAGCAGAAGTCAAGAGAGATTTCAATTCTTGGAAACTAGCTTCACACTCAGGAGTCCAAACGAATTTGGCATCTTTTCTGGTAAGTTTAGTCATGGGTAGGGCTATTTTACTGAAATTAAGGATGAAGCGACGGTAATAGCCAGCTAGGCCAAGAAAGCTACGAATTTCAGAAGCATTGGTAGGGGCTTTCCAATCAAGGACAGCTAGAACTTTGGTAGGGTCAACAGAAATTTTCCCGCCCGAAATGACATGGCCAAGAAACATGACTTGGTCAATCCAAAACTCACATTTAGATAATTTAGCATACAATTTCTGGGCTCTCAAAACATCAAGGACTTTTTGGAGATGTTCACGATGTTGATCAACAGAATTTGAATATATAAGAATGTCATCAATGAAGACCACAACAAAGCTGTCAAGGAATGGCTGGAAGACAGTGTTCATCAGATTCATAAACACTCCAGGAGCATTAGTCAAGCCAAATGGCATCACCATGAATTCATAATGTCCATATCTAGTTCTGAAAGCTGTCTTTGGAATATCACAATCTTTTACTCGTAATTGATGATAACCTGATCTAAGGTCAATCTTGGAGAACACAGTGGCAGTACGAAGCTGGTCAAACAAGTCATCAATTCTGGGAAGGGGATATTTATTTTTAATGGTGGCTTGGTTGATCATGCGATAATCAATACACATTCGCATTGACCCATCTTTCTTTTTGACAAAGAGAACAGGAGCACCCCATGGAGAAGTACTAGGACGGATGAAGCCTTTATCAAGGAGTTCCTCTAGTTGTTTCTTGAGCTCTACAAGTTCGGCAGGTGCCATCCTATAAGGTGCCTTAGAAACTGGTGCGTTGCCCGGTGCTAACTCAATTGAGAACTCAATCTCACGATCTGGAGGCAGCCCTGGAAGCTCCTCAGGAAAAACGTCTGGGTAATCTCTCACCACATCCAAGCTCTCTATAGGTCTCACCTTAGGATCAGGCATGGATACAACAGCAAGATAGGCTCTACATCCTTTGGCAATCAAAGTTTCGGCTTTTAGAGAAGAAATAATCATATTTCGGTTTCTTTCTTTTCTCCCAGAAATAGTCAAAGGTTTAAAATTAGGTGCACAAAAGACTACTTTCTTGCCTCGGCAATCAAGCATAGCAAAGTTGGAAAAGAGCCAATCCATCCCCAAAATTAGATCAAAATCTTCCATATCAAGAAGGATAAAAGCAGATTGAAATTTATGACCACCAAAAGAAAAAGGTAAAGTTTTAGTTTTCTGAAGAGAAGTATAAATTCTGCCACTGGGAGTTGTCACATCCAAGATATAACCTAGATCATTAATCTCTAACTTGAGCATAGAAGCAAGATTTCTAGATATGAAGGTATGTGTTGATCCTGAATCGAATAGGGCCACAACAGGATGATCTTGGAGACATATCATACCTACATTATGATTTTATATGAGATCATGGTTTCAAAGATTTATTACAATAAAGAAATTTTAACATTATTACCTTCAATCAGACGGTTATCATTGGCTTTAGCTTCCTCTGCATCAATTGCAAAGACTCGGCCCTGACGATGTTCTGGCTGAGCCTGAGCTATCGGGACAGCTGGTTGAGCAGGTGGAGCTCCAGGCTGAGGTAATGGGGCAGGACGATTCTGAGGTGCCCCCTGGACCAGATTTGGACAATTATACCTCATATGCCCTTCATTCTTGCAGTAGTAACACACTGGTTTCTCAAACCTGCATTTTCCTGGGTGTACTCCTCCACAGTTTCTGCAACGGAAATGATTTGATGATATTCCCTTAGTTGGTCCTCCTCGGCCTCGACCTCCCCTGTTTGGTCCTCCTCGGTGTGATTGACCTCGATGGTGATTTCCTCCTCCTCTGCCCATGCCATGGCTGTTAGGCTTCTTCTTATCATTTTCCTTCTCCTTGCCCTTGGTGACGGATGCATCGGTTAGACCCAGGTATCCCAAGCTTGGTGTTTTGCTCTTCCCTAAGGTTCTTTCTTGGGTGAGGGCATTGTTGATGGCAGCTTCAAAGGTAGGATGGGTGGAGGTGCAAAGGTGAACTTTGATTTCTTGGTTAAGGCCATCTATGAAGTGTTCAATCTTTTCATCTTCATCCAGGTTGCGAGCATGACGCTCTAGGAGTCTAAAGGCCCTAACATAGTCAGCAACAGATAGGTTTCCTTGGGTGAGGTTATTGAACTGTTTCTTCTTCTCCTTCCTAGCTGATATGGGCATGAAACGGTTGGTAAAGATCCCCTTAAACTCCTCCCAACCTATGGGGGCATCTGGAAGTTCTCGTGTATGGTAATAATTTTCCCACCACAACTTCGCGGACCCCCTAAGTTGGTAGGTAGCAAAGGTGACCTTATCTTCCTCAGGATACTTAAGGGCTCTAAAGGCATTTTCAACAGATATGATCCATGCATCGGCCTTATCTAGGACTTCACCTAAGTCTTCTCCATGAAAGGTTTCGGGTTTGAGCTTAAGGAAGTCACTAATGGTGGTTTCATGGTTGGTCCTAGAGGATGAGGCACTATTGCTGGTTTCTTTTAGGGCTAGGGCATGCATGCATTCCAACATCACCTTCTTTTGTTCTTCCCAATTGCCTACAGCCTTGGTCTTATTAGGGCGTGATTGAGATTCATCACCAGAGTCATCACTAGACCTTGTTCTCTTGGACCTAGTTTTTGGAGGCATCTGCAAGTTCGTATAAAAGGCAGTTTAGAGATTTATTTGAGATAGATCATAAAAAAAGTGTTAATGATTTAGCAGTCATGGCATATATTTTTCCAGTTTTTTCATGTCTTTTAGTTGTTCCTATCTTCCTAATCTACCCACATAATAGAGAGAGTATATCATCGATCATGGTCATGAGAGAGAACGTAGATGAGAAACCTAGTGTATATTATTCACTAAATAGGTTGGTTGGGGGGTAGTCCTTAATTGAGAAAAGATGAGAGGAAGGATTTTTCTAAGGTAAGGGTGCCCACTTTAACAATAATTGCGTTAGCCAGGAAGATAGCTTGCGACGGGAACCCTCGCACCGTGAAAACGGATGGGGAGAGTATTATGTCAGAACCTTCCGCAAGGTACCCTTCTAGACACCTCGGCAATTTACTGCTAAATATGTGTTACCCTAGGTCTAGGTAAGGTTACTAATTATTTGATACATCTATATTGATCCATGTGCCGGCTCTGATACCATCTGTCACGGGTTAACAACCTAACTCCACTGTACACCTCAGGCGCCAACTTAAGGCGTACAATAGAGTTAAAATTGCCCGTCCCTGAGTGGATCAAACACACGAATATATAAATGCACCGAATAAAAAGCTTCCATACATAAACCAAATTGTTCATTACATAGGGGCCCGAAGGCATAGGAGTACTACAGAAGAAACTTAATACATGAGAAACTAATTACAGAAGAAAAGGAACATAAACTAAGAGTCCCATTTAGCTTTAGCATCCCCATGATAGATCTGATTTTTGTGAGCCGGCATATAGAGTATCAACATCAACTTCCTTTCATCATGAGCATCATAAGCAGGAAGTACCTATAAAACATATGCAAAAAGGTACGCGTCAGCACAATATATAAATATATTGTACTGAGTACGCCTCCGCGTCATCTAATTTACCTCTTTTATACTTGGCAATAAGGATAAAAGTAAACTTGGCAATATAAGCAACTACAACAATATATCCATATTAAGGAAGAGTTTATTAACAACACCAACATGTATCTTTTAAGCATGTTTCCCCATTATGTCTACCATGCATTTGCCACCAAAGGGAATAATGCATCATCTCAGCTGCCAAAGAGTATGAGATGTAAGGCCTTATGATCTACTACTCAAGAGTGAGATCATTGTACAAACGTGATCTGCTACCAAAGAGAATGATCACATTCCAAGCACTATGCTACCAAAGAGAATTAGTGCTTTCACACGATGGGGCATATACATTATGTTTGCAGGTATTATAAGCTTACATATACAAAATTCAGATAATTCATTAAAACCATACAATAACAAGTCATTTAAGCATCATACAAGACATTCATTTCATTCAATATCTTATGCCAAGTGCCCTACATATTCATATATCTCAAGCATTAAGTATAGTAGGCCAAAAAGAGGTAATGGCGTACCTTCTACTCAGAAGTGGGGAGTCCAGAGATGCTCCTCACTGGTACCTTTGATTTCCTGAAATTATTGGAGATTTGGTATTTATTAGATATATTGTTCAAGTTACCCATATTCTAAAGAGTATATAAAAGGCCCTTTATAGATTTGGAGTCATGAGAGTGGAGTACGGATCTTAGAGTATGGAGTTGAGTCCAAGATTATTATTGTCACATCAGAGTAGGATCATAAAGTCAGAATCATGGTCTAAAGATCATATTAATTAATTATGCACATATTGGTAGGTCCAAATAGGGAAAGGAGTGATAAATAGGTTTTATTGGTAGTTGAGCCATAATAAAAGGATCTGATCATTTCATGATGATATAGATGCAAAAAGATGATGATCACAGGTTTTTGGTAATTTAAACAGATTCGAGTATTTTCTAATTAATAAATCAAGATATGAACATATTTAAACATGAGAATTTACTCGAGTCATATTTAGGGTCAAAAGATGTCAAAATCGTGATCCTCGTATTTTTCTGATCAAAATAGAGTACTTATTCATATTTTTCTGACACTCCTACTAATTTTTACAAATTTCCCAATATTAACCCATAAACTGAATTTCGAGTTGATAAAAGAAAAAAAGAAAAGCGTGGACCGTTGGATGTTCAGATCCAACGGTCGAGATCTCGCGCATATGCATTTAAGACGGCTGTGGTGGGTCAAAGGTTGCTTACTTGGCGAACTGTGGTTCGTCCACTTGGATCTGAGTCAGCTTGACGTGGACTCGCGCGATTGGTCCAACTAAGCCAAGCGGGTCCTCCTCCTTCTTGCTCCACTCACGAACAGCAGGTAGGGGAGGTGGACTCCGGCGAGCTCGGGCGGAGGCTGTGCTCGTCCTTGCGCGAGAAGGGGGTCGGGTTCACCTTCGGGAGGCGGATCCGAACCCGGGCGGCTAGCTTGCAGGTCGCAGCTCCCCGCGAGATGTTGGGTCGACCAAGAATCCGGCGAGTTGTAGAGCTCGCGGCGGAGGGTGAAGCTAGAGGGAGGAGCAGACGATGAAGCTTCAAGGTGAGGGGCCGCTAAGGTGGGTGAAGGTGCCTCGGAGCTTAGGGAGTACCTAATTGGGGACGAGCAGGCCGGTAGGAGCCTCGTCCAGCAGCTCGACGGCGGTAGATAGACTGGAAGGGGGAAAGCTTGAGGGTGGAGCGATGCCGGTTTGCTTCGGGAGAATTGGAGGCAAGGGTGAACTAAAGAGGTGCCGGCGGAGCTACGAGGGGGTTTAAGTAGGCACGAGATTGGTTGAGGAGTATATGCCCAATTGGGCTCAGCCGCGGTTGGAGACGGGGTCTCGCTGGCGAGGTCGTGCGCGGAGTTGTTCTCGCTTCTAGAGGTCGTGCGAGGGATCAGAGAGTTCGTGGAGGCGAGGGGAGTCCATTTCCTCGGTCAGTTTCGCGCTAAGTGGATTAGAACGAGGGGGAGTTGTCGGTGTAGTGGGCTCGTGGCTGTGGCCACGACATCCCGGGTCAGGCGGAGGTTAGGGACGACTCCACAGCCGTCAGATCCATCTTGGACGCTGTTGGATGGTCAGGATGACCCCATGTGATCGATCCGCGGATTGCTGACCTAGGCTCCACGTGACAGGGCGAAAATACCCTTAAAACGATCAAAACTTTGGTTTACATAATGATGTGATTTAAAAGGGAAAGAAAACTTTGAGAAATCTTTGAAAAAGCATAGAGAGGGCTAGGAACGTCCAATTGACATGAAATTTGGACCATAGCTCCAAAACAGCATACCCCACATTGTGGTAAAGTTTGGGATCGAGATTCCTATAATTGAGTGATCCATTAATCTTTAGGTGAATTAGGGTTTTGAAAAAGGTTAGAGAATAAAGGAACCAAGCATAAAAGAATTAGAGAACTCACTTTATCACACTTTCCTCTCCACTTCGAGAGTTCTAATTGATGTTGAAGCTAGGGTTTTGACCCAAATTGTGGGAAACCAATCTTTTGATTTCTATGCATCCAAAAGTGCAAAGGAATGCACTGTAGAAGAAGAGGCATATTTCGTTGATTGTGTTAATCAATTTACTAAAATGCAGCAGCGAGTCGTTTCCTCTAATTCTGACATTCCCTCAAAAGAAGACAATGATGAAAAGAAGACTGAGAGTGAACTAGTCTATGTAGAGACAAAAGGAACACCACCAACTGTGGAAGAGACACCTCCCAGCCCTATTGTTATACATACTGAACCTTTTGTAGGTGTCCATGAGCCTCCTCATCTAGAAACAACTTTTCTATGGAATGAACTGGTATCCCAACAAGCGGAGATAACTGATTTCATCTTTCCTCCACAACAAGATTTGGATTCTGGTTTTTACCCAAAACATCCACCAAATCCATATCTGACGGGCATTTGTGACCATAATGTTTATGAAGAAGGGATAGTGCATCAACAAATGAACTTCTCCTCTGATCCTCAACAACACTACTTTATCAGTGATGTCATTCAGATTCCCTACAACTATTTTCTGCCTCAAATTGAGCAACAAAGAACGATTCAACAAAACTCAAGTTGTTTCCCTATGTGTTCTGGCACTGCCCGCTCTGTATGTGGAAGAATACGAGAGACTAGAATCAAAGAAAGGATAAATGAATGGTTGAGAAAGAAACCACAAAGAGAATATGTCAATCCAGCTCAAGCTCCTCTTAGAGTCCACCATGGTGATAGTATCCACGTCTAGCCATCGATATAAAACAAAGGCGCTTGTCGGGAGGCAACATGATCAATAATTTCACTCTTGCTTTTAAATCTTGAAAAAGAAAATTTCTTTATTTTTTTTTTACTTTTTAGAAAATTATGCACTGAACAGATATCTCATCACGAGATGCTATCTTAAGTTTGGATTAGTCTTCATTTTTGAGATTTTTAGATGGAGGATGCGTGCTGATTGGAATGCAACCACATCTGGTGGATCAACTGGTGCATATTTTCCCCTCCATCTCGGATTTAGAGTTTTCTGGGGACGAGCAAATTTCTATGTTTGAGGTGGAGGGTGGGTGGTACGTACTTTACTTTCCACCCACCCCTATATGTTTCAAACTTAAGATTTCATCATTGCAATTTTGAGCAATAATTTTCAAAAATTTCAAAAAATTTCAAATTTTCAAAGTAGTTTTATATGAAACTTGATGATGTTTTGACACTTTTGTTTCCATCAAAGCTTTTATCTAGTCGGCTATCCCATTTTTCCATGAAATTTTGAATCATTATACCCTCCTTATTCATAGCAAAGCCTCACGGGGGACAATTTTTGAAACTAGCCAATGGTTAGAAATCACTGTGTGAAGCTTATGAATCCTAACCTCATGATCAGTTAAAATGGCAAGTATCTGTCAAACTGAGAGGGATCAAACACATTGTGCTTCCTTACTGACCAGTGGAACAATAACATGGAATCTCCACCGGATCCTCATCAAGTCATTATTTGAGCAGAGTATGACAAGGAGAACGACCTGATGCACTGAATCGTAAATCAAGTTGCATTCAGATCTGAACTCTCTTCTACACTTCTTCTATTATCTTCTTACCCCTCCATCCATCAAAAAGAAACAAAAATAGACAAAATAGTTCCAAACCCTATGTTCGGGGTGGCACACCTCCTCCCTCTTTATTCACTTCTTCCATACCCCTCACTGTGTACTAGGGGTATACCACCAAGAAAAGATGCAAATGTGCACACACAAAATGCAATCTCAAGTCAAATAGAGGAGAGATTCACACACAAAATAATGCAATCAATTAAATTGCAATCATATAATAAAAATCTCAAGTCAAATAGAGGAGAGATTTATTTGTTCCTTCCATACCCCCTTCACTCCCTTTTCCACCTAAAGGCACAATGAATACCTCCCCTATCCTGAAAAACACCAGTGTCAGATCAGGTGCACACTTGTTGTTCTACATGTATCTCTGGACTCTTATTAAACTCTTAGACATGATTGATGTTACAAAATGTAGGGAGGAAGTGATGTTTGAAAACAAACTCAAGAATGAAGATATTATGAGATGTGTTCAGTGGTCTCAGGAAGTTGAGATGCTTAGTCATACAGAGTAGAGAAGAAACAATTGTGATGTGAAGATGAGGCAATCACACGAGTGAAAATATTCATTTGGTGACTATTTCAGATTTTGTATTACTCAAGGATGAGCAATGTTTAAGTTCGGGGTATTTTGATGAATGCAGCATATTCATCTGGGTTCAGTCACCATGTTGGGCCCAATTTTGCTTAGTATTTTCACATTTATTGGCTTTATCTTCTAATATGCACATTGATTGGGCTTAATCAAATTTATCCCTATTTTAACTCGAATTTTTGCACCTATTTGTAGGTCAATTTGAGCACAAAGGCCGAATCTCTTAAGCCCATTCACTACATCTTCTAACCCCTTCTATGCCTACACCCGCGGGCTAGATTTTCCTCTACAACCACCCTCTCGGTCGACTATATCTTGGACCGACCACAATTTCATCCCTTCCCACACTGCGACTCCCACTTCTCCTCGAACCTCGATCATGATTTTATCAACCCCACATCATGACCTCCACTTTCCATAACCGTGACCAAGCATCCTCCTGCTACACCGCGATCTGCGCTACACCACAGTTGCGGTGCCCTTCATCATGAGTTGTGGTCTTCCGCTTCCCGCCACCTGCCAAACCGCGACCACTCCACCATGATCGTGATTTGTCCAAGAATCACAACCGCACCTCCGCCCGCAGTGGACAACGACACCAATATACCTCAACCTACTGCTACCTAGCTGCTCCCCACCACGACAGCTACATCGCGGCCCACGATCATCTGGAACCATGACTTGGGCTCCCTGCATAGATAATCACAATCACTTCCTTCCACAACTACGACCATCTGTGATCACCTCGACCGCGGTTAAGCCCAGCAGTGACCATCCCTCTCTTCTGCATGTTGCACCTTCACTAACCCTAGTGGCAGCAGTACGACTTCATCACCCAGCAGATCTAGCCCTGCTGCCACACTACCGTCACTCCACCACACATCAGTAGTGTCACCCACCACTCATACCTACAACCTGGGCGCATGTTTAACAGAAGAGAACCACGTTCTGCTGGCCAAGACAGATAAGAATCACAACCTACAAGTTCACAAAAGTAAGTCGGTGCCCAACCTGCCTATAAATAGAATGTGACCCCCAGCCATTTGGACACCCTCTCCAGATGTCATTAGGTTGCAGGTCCATCCTCAGCCTAAGGAAACAGTCTCCTCCACAGCCAGGCTGTGCCCAATAAGTGTTCGACCCCTGGTGATGGACACTCCATCTAGATCTAGATCTAGATCTAGATCCAAATCTAGATCTATTGCATCCACGTCGTACCTACATCGCCATCACATCCATGAGCTTCTCCTCCTACTGTGAGCAAGGACTACGAGAAGAGAGAGAAGGTGGATAGAGAAGATCTGCCCCGTCTGCCATGGTGTTCTTCCCTCCTCGTTCGAATCTACCCTGACGTTGTGTAGAAGATTGTTTCTCCACCGAGCTGCGATCATCTTCTCCACCATGCTCATGGAAAAATCTTCTCTCTCTTGTTCTTCTTGTTTCTCTCTCCATGAGAGAGTAGTCCTTTCTTGTTGGGGTGTAGGGACTAGCCCTGCTACCTATGCTTATATGTCTTTTAATTAAACATTCCATGGCATGTATATAACTTTTCATTTTGTTGTTAATCGTCGATGTTTGGTTGTAGATTGATCACTTTCTTGCTTTTATCTTGTTCTTTCCTATGTTGTGAGAACTTCAATATGTAGGATTTGAATGTTGATTGACGTAGTTGACTCCCTAATGAGAAATCAAGTGGGATTCCCTAAGGTCGTAAGTGTGTGATCCATGAGCAGACGAGCCATCTAGCCCACAATGACGCTTCTATGTGTCTAAACATTCTAACGAAGGGCCACAACTTCATTTGGATATATGTATCTTCGAAACCATAAGTGCATGATCCAGATGGCGGCGAGAAATCTGATGCCTAAGGTGATTCTTACACAAAACAAAACATCCTTTCGGGAGGGTTCGCAGCAGTTCTATTGGGACAGTTAGATCTTGCCTGGATGTTTGTGTTTGGATGTGTTCGCATTTGTAGCGGTGGTGAAATCCGATACCACCCCAGCGATTCCCATCATTAATATTTAATCAACTTTTAATCTTGCTCTTTACTTTTCTCGCATTTAGTTTAATTAAACTCAAATCAACCTTTGTTCTAAATATTAGTATTGATTCAACTAGATTCGACTAGTAAAAGATTCTTAAAAATGTTGTACCTCAGGATTCGATCCTCAACTATACTGCGATAACACTCATCTTCTTACAGGTTGTTTTATTGCACAAGGTTTTGGTAAAAGCTCAGGGATCTCAGCCCTAGGTGAGTTTGTTAGTATGATAATAGACCACGTCAATGGGAAGCGGGGCTAGTCCCCACACCCCAGTGAAAAGGAACTACTCGCTCATGATGCGAGGAACAAGAAAAATAAGAGAGAGGGAAGAATCCACCATGAGCATGATGAAGAAGATGGTCACAGCTCGATGAAGATACGGTCTTCTATGCCACAACGGAGCAGATCTAGACAAGGAGAAAGGGACACGACGACACACGGGGTAGACGTTCTCTCTCCTCCTTCCTTCTCTTCTCGTAATTCTTCCTCGTAGCAAGAAGAGCAGACTTGGGATGTGTATGTGGGATGGATGCATGTAGATGGATCTGGATAGAGGAGTGATGGATCAGGATCGAACCTGCATTTAGGCATCCTGTCATCATCTTGGATCCCTTCCCCTCAAATGAGGACCCTTGTGGTTCTATTTATAGACACTGGTCAGGTCTTCATGTTTTTGGTGTAATTCCTTTGCATGGTTTGGACTCATCATATTTGCTTCACGGTTTGGACATTTTAATAATCCCTCACGGTTTGGAAACTAGTATCTTCTTAACGGTTTGAGGATCTCTAGGGTTCCTCACGGTTTGGGAGACTTCATGATCCTCGTGTTCCATCCAAATGTTCTTGAGTTCACACATCTTTGCGGTCTGGGGTCCTTGTGGTTTAGGAAATGTAGTTTCTTCCTGGTCTTCATGAGATGTGGCAGCCCAATTTCTCAGTGGCCTATCGGTCTTGAGTTCTCGGTCTCGTGCCTCAGACTCAATCTCGTGTTCTCAAGCTTTGGCGCTGATATTGGTTTGGGAAACTATGAGACTTCCTCACGGTCATGAGACCGTGAGGGCCTCCACGGTCTCGCATTCACATGTCCTCATGGTATGGGGCCCTCGCGGTCTTCATTGCCTCCTCATAGTGTTGGAGAGTCATTGTCTCACACCCTAGCGGTCTTGACGACGATTGAGGAATGATATTGGTGTCGGTTATCGTGGTTTCAAGGTCATCAGGGCACTCACGGTGTTGGGACTGTGAGGGTGCTCCTCGCGATCTTGAGACTGTGAGGGCAGGTCGAGGTGTGAAGACTGAATAAAGGAAAATGATAGCCCAAGGCAGATTGTGTGGTGAGGAGAAGGCCCAAGATCGAATGAGATCAAAACCGAATGGAGTCAAGATCAATTAAGCAGACCGAATAGGCAAACCGCTTGGTCAAGACCGATTGATCAAGACCAAGGCTGAGAGGATCTTGATTGAAAGTGGGTCTGCAACCGATTGTTCCATTAAATCTACATAAAACAACATATTTAATCACAAGTTAATAACAATTCAGCGAATTGAATAAAATTGAATATTATAGGGTTTCAAATGATAAAAGTGAATGTGTTGAGTTGAATTGGGACCAAAATGGTTACTTGAAATCATGATGAATTAGCATTCATCAAGTGACTATATCATCCCGTTCCTTAATTTGATCCTCATAAGAGATGGTTTGAAAATAGTCAAGCTCTTGAGACAAAAATGACAATAGAATCAAAATATGCATCAAGGGTCCTATCATCTTAATTTTCACCAAATAATTTATCCTAAATTTTATAAATTCTCAAATGATTATTTTCCTATGTTCAATGTACAAGGATAGTGTCCCAAACTCCTTATACAGTTTTGTAAAACATGTACTTGGACACAAGCATAGGTTCCATGTTGTTCTATATCCAACTTTTGACTTAGTTATTGTCCCATTTCCATTCATAGTTTTCCTTAGCATGTTTTTTAAATAACACTTTATTTATGGACTCCAATATTGTTTGGATATAATTCATCTAGAGAAGGTAATAATCTTCATTCAACTTGATTATTAAGAGAGTATCATGATCATTATCGACAATGGTTTGAGGTGAATCTTTTGTGTCTGTCATTCCTTCAGACAAAATGAAAAAGTCACACAAATAGGACATTGGTGCATAAAGATATCAAAGTTGTCGCACCGATAGAACAATAGTGGAGACATATATCACAATAGCACACCTCCAGAGTAATAGTGGATATCAGCAATCACTAGTATGATGCAGAATGAGTGAGAAGAAGGTAAAAGAGAATCAAGGTTGTAGATGAATAGAAGTACTACTATAACCTATATTTTAGGAATGAATCACTATGATAGTAAGAAAATACTAGATTTCTAACTATTATTGGAACTCACTCATGTATGTAGGAAAAATACATGATGAGGAAACAAAAATAAAAGGAAGACATTTAAATTTTTGCTACCTTGTTTTAACAAAAGAATCTTTATCGTGCCAAGATTAACACACCACCAGTCAGATATAACTAGTGATGGAGAACATGAGGAGTATCACTCATAATTCCCTAAAGGTTTCTATCCTAGATATCACCCAAACAAGGGGCCACAGGTGCAACACCAAAGGGGATGGTAACATACAACTCCCCCGTCAAAGTTAAGGAAAATGGGAATTGATACCCCCTTGAGACAATGACAATCAAGACATGCCACTGCAAATTATCACCTGATTAGAGAACCACAATGATGGATGACATGGGCAATTTCCGCATGGGATGCAATGGTGTGGCAGTGTACTTACAGATGTCTGCCAACCATGCAGCTAGCAGCTGTGGCGGATACACACCACATGTGTCATGGCCAACTGAGCATCATGTGCAGGCATTGGCTAGAGATGGGGAGGGCACAGTGAAGTGGTGTATGACCGTTGGGGGTAGACAAAAAGAAGAATAACAGGAAGAATGATGTTGGAAAAAAAAGAGGCTCATTTTTGGAATCTAGCCAGTTTCTATTGATAATATGTAAAGAGAAATCTTTATTATGAGTATCAGGATTTACAGAGAGTTATGTATATTGCCTTGTATCAAGGTGTGAATACCAGAACCATAACATAAAATAATATAAAATAATGCTAATGGGATTAAGAATAGAAAGCCCAATTAACTAATAGAAGGGAAAATACATAACATAAAATACCATCAACAATTATGTCTTGAGTTTTAATCAGGAATGAGATTTGATTTTTGTAAGATCCAGTCACATGACTCTTCTATATAAATGGGATGACGTACAAAGTGAAACATACACAAGGTGAGACAAGTTGTCTATGAGTTTTGTCTTTTCGAGAGAGAACAACTCATCCCAAGGACAATTTGGAATAGGAGGAGGAGGAGAGAGTAACACTAGCACATCAACAACACTAATTCTGCTTCTTGTATGCGGGCGATGGTAGTTCACCAAGAGTACCCACATCAGCATGGATGGAACAATATTTGGAATACTTCCGTGCAGGCTTAAGGACAATAAACTTATGAAAAGAGAAGACAAGGTCTTGCTTCAACGATAAGGCGGCTACAAAAAAAATGACTTTAAATCCAAATATCAAAGTGCATGTTGTACATGGACATAAGATGTGTCTAGTTGTTGGACAATGAGTGTGCACAAATGTATATTTTATTTCCATTTCATGTGTTTTATATATAGACATTTTATGGCTACCATAGATCCATTGGCCAAGAGTTTTTTTTTGGGAAAAGTTTGTATTTTTATTGCACCACTTTCCCTTAAACACCAAACTGGTATTAGAGTCAATGTTGTACACTTCTAGCACCACCTTGGGGTTTTAAATCCAAATTATTGATGACTAGATAACCATTTCAATGTGTATCTATGTTAACAAACAACCAACATATGTGATATGATATGTGTATAAGAACCAATGTGACCCCTTTGAATTTGTTGTTTTGTTGGATATGGATATGGAAACTAGGTCGTTGTGATGCTTGTGATATGAAAAATGTAAATTCTAGATTTTTTATGGAAATAAAAATATCTAACATGTATATTTCTTACATGACATAAGTTCTTCACGTAAAAATTAATTCTTACAACTAGATTTGGTTGATATATTGACATCACTATGAGCTATAGAGGAGAGAAGTATGTGATCAGAAGCCCACATGAGTAAGTAAGGCCCTTGAAGGGCTTATGAGGAAGATTGTAACATCCCAAAAATTTTACATGTATTTAAACCTTAAAATGAGGTATTCCTAAATAAAAATAATTTAGGGTCTTAATGCAAAACGACCATCAAATGGTATTTCGGATAACAAATTAAAGTAAGAAAAATAAAATTGGATTCTAAATGCATTCTTATCTTTTTATGTTCATGATGTGTTACAATTAACTTAAAGGCATAAATATTGGTCTTCCCTTTCCTATTTTGTCTCTCCTACCATTAAGAATATTTAAAAGAAATAAGGAGAAAGGGAAAAGAAGTGGAATCTAAAAATACAAATGTGAAATACATGGCTTGCACAAAATGTCGCCTTTTCTTTTTCTTCATATGGTTTTTATAAAACAAAAAGAAAGTAAATGATCTCTTTTCCCTCTCCTGCAATAAAGTGTTTCAAAAAGATATAAAATATACAAGACATGGCCTTGAGTAGGTAACAATTGATTATTTCAAATTTTACTCCAAGAAACACAAAGGAAAGTGTCATTCATTTATTTAATCCATTAATGCATTAAAAGTTATGTTAATGACCAAACATGTAAACTACGTACACAATATGATCAAAACATAAATATAAGTTCCTAGGAAGGATCTAGACCAATTAATTGGACATAGGTCCAATTTTAGTTAAATTTTTACTATGTTTGACCCCCCAATTTAATTTGGGAAGTTCTCCTAAAGTTAGACTAAGATTTGAATATGAATTTCATTAATGTAATATGTAATGTTAAGATTTCAGATTTTATTTTATCACACGTTACATTCATTTGCCTTCCTTTGCCTCTCACCATTCGAAGGCTTATATTTTATCTCCCTATGATCAAACAGATATAGCATCGTCACCTACCTTGGGGTTCTTTACGAAATAACAATGTGTGCACAACCTTTTTTTCAATGGTCTTGTTCTTCCACATTATGGGTCTGTTTCATGAAATTCTTTCACCATCATCTCTGACTCTCTCTCTCTCCAGCACCTAGAGACCTATTGTTCAACCTCTCATGTCCTATTTAGGAGACACCTAATTAGGGAAATTCCAACCTCTCCACCATCAAATCACAAACGCCACCTATGTGCCTCCCTTACACATCTTTTCATCCCAAAAGAACCCATGACCCAAGAGCATTCCTTCTCTACTGCCAATTGAACCCAAAAAGCCACAAGCTCCATGTCCTACTCATTCTTCATCTCCGGAAACCACTGCCTCATTTCCGTCACCTACAACCCCCATGGCTCAATTGAACGTGTAGTAAGCATATTTGGACCTTGTTGGTCCTTTTCTATTTTGCCATTTCTCCTATAATGGTCTCAATAATCATTATGTATAGACCAATTTTGAGGTACTCAATAATGCTCTCTTCCAGGCCACCTCCATGTCTCTCTGGTCAGGAAAACGCTTCCTTTGGGTAGGCCTTTCTACTCTGATGGACATAGAATCTTCAGTTCCAAGATTTATAGTTCAATTTTCTAAGTATGAACTCCAAGCTTCCTCCATCTATTTTGTGGTTTTCCAACATCCACCAGAGTCATGTTGGATGTTTCCACCATAGGATTGATCTTCCAACTCTGTTTAATCTCACAAACACAATCATGAGGTTTTCTTTCCTTAAAGGGAAACAACCATGGCCTTGGATCAAAGTAATGGACCCCAGTCAAGGTGCTTGTGCTATGGCCAGGGGGACCCTGGTTATGTAATGACCCTAGCACCCCTATAGTTTTAATCGAGC
This sequence comes from Alisma plantago-aquatica, assembly GCA_963693085.1. Lineage (NCBI taxonomy): Eukaryota > Viridiplantae > Streptophyta > Magnoliopsida > Alismatales > Alismataceae > Alisma > Alisma plantago-aquatica. The sequence goes on along the minus strand of OY856409.1, from coordinate 4,893,214 downwards.
TATTGCATTTGCAAGGGCATTTTAGACCTCTTACACATGATTTTGTTTTCCTCGATGCACAACTTTGACTCATGGTTGAATGACATTTTACCCCTACATGTTTGATTATTATATCACATGTGCCTTGGTCTCTTATGATATTTTGTGTTTTATTTGCATTAGATTAATTACTGATTTAAATGATGTCACACTATAGTTTTCCTAACTCTCATTGGTCCATCTTGCAAACTGCATAACTTTTACATATGACCTTATAAAATGATGGAAAAATATTCGTTGGAAAGCACTTTTGATTCTATATCGATATATCCTTTTTTAATTTTTTTGTTTTACACATTCAATTGCTTCAATAATTCAAAGTCCAATATTAGGGTTTTGATGATTATGAACCTATGTTCATATTACTATTTTAATCAAATTACAGGTTATTAAACACCAATAAAGTCAGAGGATTTGAACATACTGTGATTTTCTATAGGTAAGAATGCCATGCATATTTGGCATAAGTAATTTTGGTTTATTGGTTGTTTATTTATGATTATTAACATTAGTATGCTCCATGAAATTATGAACACTTTATCAAAAGACATCATGTATAGTTATCACTGTATGATTGGTTGATTATTTATAGTCAATGGTAAAACCCTAATAATGATTGTGGTTATGATTAATGAATCATGCAAGAAGGGGAAACCCTATTATGGTTTATGAGGAAAAATTTCCATTAACACATTAAGAGAGAGAAATCACATCTTGATTCTATGGGATAAATCCCATAATGTCATTAAAAGGGTGAAATACCATCATGTTAAAGTTTAAAAATCATGTTAACGTTAATGTTACTGTTACTGCTAAAATGATTGAATTGAATCAGTTTTTATATGCTTCTCCGATCATGCACCTCAATAGGTTGTTAAGGGATTTCATAGAATCAAGGGCTTTCCTTGCAATCGTGTGCTCTTATGTGGGCATCATAGAGAGATGCATATATTTACTATTTAGTTCTTCATGTTATTAATGACTCATGAATGCTTAAGATAATCCATGTTCAATTTCATGTCAATTAAATTTTATGTCAAGTTACTCCATGTCAATTTATTATTATTTTTAATCTTATAAAGTGCAAAATACTGCTTATTGATGTGATGTGAGTTCTACATAGTTGGGGACGTGATGTCCGTAGGACTTGGGAGCAAATGAAGGATAAAGAGTACAACGAAGACTAGGAGAACATCAAGATTATCCAAGTGAGGTGCCATTAACCAAGGTGATATAGAGTGTTAGACTTCTTTTTATGCTCAGTCATGTTGTCAAATAGGTAAGATTTCAAAAGATGAACATAACATAGTTTACTTTTGCTAAGAACTATGTATGGATCTATTTTCATTCAATGCAAAGTGTTTTATTTATTAGAGTTGCAAAGTTCAACACATTGTAAAATTCCGTCTCTTTTCAACCATTAATTCTTCTTTCAAAGCAATTAAGGGCATTAGATTATTATTATGGTGATCAAGCATAACAATATAATTGAGAAAATGAAATTATACCACGGATTTAAGAGATAATATATGAATTACTATGATAAAATTGTCATACAATGAATTCCCGGGCTACTCCCGGTCCTAAAGACAAAGGGGATTAGCCCCGCATGTTCATCTCAGAGCAAAACATGGAGTAGAAAAAGGGAAACATGGAGAAAAACGTGATTGAGTGGTAAAACCCCTGAATGGAGAAGATCCAAGCGATCCTTGGTGTGGAATACGCGTTCTCCTGGCTTTCGGTGGTGGAAATCGTCTTCTTCAGCGTTCGGATCAGCTGGGGCGTGCTTCTGGGCTCCGTTCTTCTCTCCACACCTTCTCGGGACGTGTGTAGCAGCTAATGACGTGATGATTCCCTCTTGGCCGCCGTCATTAGGTATATTTCCCAAGTTAGGTCGCCAATTAATCGCAGCCATCGGATTAAGATCAATCTGAAGCAAACTCATATCTGACGGTGTCGATACCATCGACGTGGGTCGATGGTATTGACCTAGCATGATATCGACAGTTCTTCTTTTCTTTTGTCTTTGCGCCTAATGTCATCTCAATACCATCGACGCGGGTCGATGGTATCAACATTCATAGGCGTCGTTTTTGTCCTTTTATCGTCGCTGTAGCTCCACTAGTCGATAGTATCGACCCACTTCTCGCCAGCTACCTGATGGTCTCTCGATACCATCGACATCCCTGTCGATAGTATCAACTTTCTTCTGGTCCTTGCAGCTGGCAACCTGTGGTCTGGTCGATGGTATCGACCACTGTCGATGGTATCGACACCTCGACAGTAGCAGATACTTGTTTTTCCTGAAATTAACACACGAAACCACATAAATCTACACAAAACATATTCTCTTGATAAATAATACTCAAAATGTTGAAATAAGGGAAATTTGACATAGAGAAGTAGAATAGACCAAAGTAGATGAATTATGCAACATTAACCATGAAAATGACTAATAAATGCATAAAACACATATCAAACAAGTCTATAAATGTGACTCAAAATCATGACATCAAACTCCCCTAAGCTTGGACATTGCTCGCCCTCGAGCAACTAAACCTTAGAATAGAATTGAAAAAGTCAACTAAAGAACAAAGCATCACAACAATCATCCCATATGACTCCCACCGGACATTCGCATTCTGGCCCTTGCTAACCACAGAATGATAATTACCCTAAAGGTGACAGTAATCATCCATAAATGATGTCTACCTCAAAAATGATCAACACTATCACATAAGCCAGTTAACATAATAGAATTCGCCGGTCCAGACTTAGTGCATCTTGTGATCTCCTATACTATGTTGCTCGCCATAACTACCATCTACATGGAAGCAGTTCTCCTGATATTCATAAGTGAGGAGAAAATCACGGTGGCCTACCAATTCGAGCAACGGGTGGATGGAATGGGTTGCTAATGGAAGAAGTGGAAGCATTATACGATTTAAACATGCATAAAACAAAAATGCCCTAAATGATGCAAATGCACATGAAAAATTCCCTAATGCCTAAGAATGGGTGGAATGATGCATGCACTAACATCCCATCTCAAAATGAAATGGATATCTAATTGAGCTACATCATGTACTCACTCATCTAAAAATGCAGGTGAGATTATGTTCCTTTCTCCTTCTTATTCTAGTTGCTTCTTAATGATTGTCTCTTTTTTTTCAATTTCATTTTTTTTTCAGATTTTTTTTTCAAGCCCTTATATCCATAATTGCCAATGAATACTTTATTGGACTTACTTTTTCTGCATAACTCGAATATTTGAACTATTTAGAAGGTATGGAACAATTTAATTCATCATTAAAGAAGAAATGAGGTACATGATATACTGTATGCATAAAAGTTATGAATGCAACTAAATGACATGCACCTAAGGGAAATGTGCATGTATAACTATTCTATTTTTTTTCATGAAAAACATATGAAAGTGGTTACAATGAAAGTCCTATCTACATGACATGCAATCAAAAAGGTTGAAATCGTACTTTACTTCCAAATCTTGTGGTGGATTGTAAAAAGCAATGAGGTGGACAGATCACAAGACTAATTGACTGAACCTTTGAAAAGTATTATGTGTCCCTCCTTACTGACCTACGTAGTAGTTAAGAGGTTTCTCTCTCTTACTTCAAATTAGAGTCTCATTATCATTTGGTTAGTTTAGGCTCAAACAACCAATTATGTCCACTTTCATGAATCATTAGGAACGTACAGTTGTGATTTTCTGTTATAAAGTTGACAAAACCAATCATTTTCTTAAGTTAAGTGCACAAAGTTGAACAACACTCACGCTTGCGAACACTAAAAAATGTTTAAGTTTCCCTTAATTCCTATATACATGCAACTGAGATGACACAAGACTTAAGACATCCATGATTACACTAGATAGAATGTGGATCCTACAAACAATTAAGATTGCAAGAAACAAATGACAAGAACAAAAGCAATAAAACTGAGATGAAACAAGACTGAAGACATCCATGATTACACTAGATAGAATGTGGATCCTACAAACAACTAAGATTGCAAGAAACAAATGACAAGAACAAAAGCAATAAAACTAAAAACAGAGAAAATAAAAGATAGAGTTGTTCCAACTACCCCCCTAAGCTTGAATTCGACTATGGCCTCATAGTCAAAAACAATCTTAAAGGTTGGAACAGAGATACCAATTTACTCTTCAGGCGGAGGCTGGTACTGTGGAGCCGTGGGGTCCCAAGATGGATACTCCCCCCGGAAGCTCGGATCAAACTGGGCCCTAGGTGGAGGTTGTGGATAGCCTCCAACGTAGTTCTGGCTCCAATAGTGATCGTAAAAGGGTTGCTGTTGCACCTCCATCCTATGCAACCAGTCATGAATCTGTTGTTTGTTGTCTAGGAGAAGACACTTGTTCTCAAAGATTGCCCTTTGATTGTCCAGTAACCGGTTCGTAGTTTCCTGAACACCGGTACACAACGTCGTGTGATGCTACTGCGTCTGCTGTATGTCTTGCATCATAGCATACATGCCCTACATCGAATAGACATCCTCGCTTGGCTGTGAGGGAGGTGGTGGTGGTGGAGGTTGTGAAGATGAAGATGCACCTGGATGCATGCGAGGACACTTCCGTGGTGCCACTCGTGCCCGAAGAGGGGTGTAGGCCTCCTATTCCTCTTCAGCCTCATCGTCATTGTTGTCATCGTCGCCGTTGCCGCCGTCTTCATCGGAGTCAACAATGGCTATGATAGCCCATCGGAAGTGTTGTGCCCCTTCGATGTTGAAGACCGGATCGGGAAGCGAGCATTCTTGGTAAGCATGATTGACGTGGCAGTGTGCATATGCCAAGCCATCTCAAAGAAGGATGAGGTTGGAGCGGTGCAGATGTTGCAAGTTCACCTTGCTCCTGTTGGAGAGAGGAGTAAGCTGCTGGAAATTCAACCCAAGGTAGGTGGCCAGCTGGGTAATAAGCCCGCCAAAGTGAATTGGAGCTTTCCGTGTACTTCTCTTCACCGCCAAAACCCGCTGCAAAAAGAAAGCTCCCCAGTTGCATTCTTGGCGCTTCAGGAGTTTATACAAGAAAAATAGGTCCGTCTCCTGAAACTTGCTGAGAGCCAGATCACCCCAAGCAAACAACGTAGAACTCAGCATCCAGTGGAGTATCCGAACAAATGGATGCTCAAAGTCGGATACCGCAGCATTGTGGTAACTCACTGACTTGCCCGGCGGCACCGTCACAAGCTCGGAAAAGATTGCATCGTAGTCGGTGCGGTTGTCCGGCCACCGGTAGTCAGACCGCGAATGATTCCAATTGAAGATCTTGTTGAACTGCCGGAGTGTAATGGTGTAGTCGTGGTTGTACAGCCGGAAAGACACCCGACCCTTGATCCACTCGCGGTCGGTGGCTATGACGCCATTGGGTACGATGCAGACGTCAAGCGACGCCATAAACTCAGCCACCAGCTCCTTGTACGTAGGCCACTCGCCGAAGAACGGCTGGCCATCTGCATGAAACTCCAGCTCGTCAGACAGTCTTCCCATGTGTCGGGCCTGCCCCTTCAGAACGTAGTTGAGGTTAGCTTCAAACCCCAAGTTGCGGATGGTTTCCCGTTCAACATAACGGGTCGGCTCAATCTTTCTCCTTAAGATCTCCTCATATAGCTTCTTGACCTCCGCAGATGGATGAATCAGCCGCGGGCGTGCACTCGACGTGGTAGGTGGTGGCATGAATTCTGGGATTTCCATCGGGTCGGCGTGTGACGACGATGCGCCAGCAACATGCACCATGATCACGACAGAAAGAGGAATAGAGAGGGAGCTCGGTGAAGATCGGAGAAATGAATCTCCGCTCAATGAAGAACGGGCTCGGTGTTGCTCGTCGTCAGGCTCGGATCACTCGGGAATACGCTCGGCACAAGTGGAGGAGGATTTCTCTGGAGTTGTGATGTCATCTGATGCAAATCCTTCTCATATATAGTCGTGGCCGGCGCTGCTGTATGCCCGTTGATACCATAGACACGAGTTGATGGTATCGACATGGGTAGCACAATCCGTACTGCTGCGAGTATTGACGGTCGTGGATGGATGGATCTGCGGGGTCCAGATTGCTGACACGTCGATACTATCGATGCGAGTCAATGGTCGTCCCCCGGATCGACTTCCTGGTTGCTGTGATCGCCATAGATCTTTCCTCGCGAATTGCTGACGTGGCGCGTCGATACTATCGACGCGAGTCAATACTATCGATGCTCTGATTAGGGAAAACCCTCGCGAGGCCCGGCCGCCGCCTTCTGTGTGTGAATGTGTCAATACCATCGACAGACCCTTCGATGGTATCGACTTTACTGAGACGATTTCTTCTGAATATCTCCAGAGATCTCGATGGTATCGACGAGCATGTCGATACTATCGACCTTGACTTGGCGATCAACCTGTTGGTGTGTCGATACTATCGACGAGGCCGTCGATAGTATCGACACAGTGCGATTTCTGCAGTCGCCGACCTGTATCACGGTCGATACCATCGACGCAAGGGTCGATGGTATGGACTCTTCCTCAGTCCTGCACAATGAGAAAATGATCACGGTATCTTTTTTATACTAAAAACTAAGTTAAAACAAATCAAACTATGAATGTAAAGGAACTAAACTAAAGTACTGATGGTTGGGTTGCCTCCCAACAAGCGCCCTTATTTAACGTCTTAGGCTAGACGACTTGAAGCACGTCATGCATCCGAAAGTGAAACGAGTTTGACCTCATTCACCTTCCTCGTGTAATCTTCACCAAAATACAACTTCAACCTCTATCCATTCACCAAAAATGTAGTCTCCCCATCGCGCATCATGATTGCGCCATGTGGTCTGACCTCTTCTACTGTGAATGGTCCACTCCATCGGGATTTTAGCTTCCTGGGATGCAACTTCAGCCTCGAATTGAACAAAAGCACACGATCTCCTTTCTTGAATGTGCGCATATGAATGTGGTGATCGTGGATCAACTTTGTGCGCTCCTTGTATATCTGTGAGTTCTCATATGCATTCATTCGCAGTTCATCCAGTTCATTTAATTCAAGTAATCTCTTCTTCACCGCTTCATCATAACTTAAGTTGAGCTTTCTCAGTGCCCAACGTGCTTTGTGCTCTAATTCCACCGGTAAGTGACAGGCCCGACCGTACGCCAACCTAAAAGGCATGGTTCCTATAGGTGTCTTGTATGTCGTCATGTATGCCCACAACGCATCCGGTAATAAGGCACTCCAATTCTTCCTCGTGGAAGCCACAGTACGCTCCAAGATCTTTTTAATTTCTCGATTGGAGACCTCCACTTGTCCTTGAGTTTGCGGGTGAGACGGGGTACCAATGTTATTTTTGACCCCGTATTTTCTCAATAATGCTGAGAACGTTTGATTCCAGAAGTGCGTACCCCCATCACTAATGATCATTTGGGGCACACCAAACCTATAGAAGATATTTTCCTTAACGAACCTGCACATTACAGTGGAATATTTAGTCCTCGTGGGTATTGCCTCCACCCACTTCGACACATAGTCAACAGCTAAAAGGATATACAAATTAGAATTTGAGGACACAAAGGGTCCCATAAAATCTATACCCCATAAATCAAATACCTCAACCTCCTGGAAAACATTTAGGGGCATCTCTTGTCTCTTTGAAATGTTACCCACCCTTTGGCAGGAATCACATTGCTGCACGAACTCATAAGCGTCCCGAAACAAGGTAGGCCAGTATAGGCCACTTTCTAGTACTTTGGCTGCCGTACGAGAGCTTGCATGGTGTCCGCCCGTCGGTAGTGTGTGGCAATGATGAAGAACACTCTCATATTCCACCTCAGGTACACACCTGCGTAGGACACCATCCATGCATTGCTTCAAGAGAATAGGGTCATCCCAAAAATAATATCGTAGAGAATGGAAGAATTTCTTCTTCTCTTGATACGTCCAATCATCCGGGATGATCCTGCAAGCAAGATAGTTCACAATATATGAAAACCAAAGATCTTTAGAATTCACTTTCAAAAGTTGTTCATCCGGAAATGTCTCGGTAATGGGTATGTGTAAATATTTTTCATCTACCCTCTCTAACCTAGACAAATGATCCGCTACAACATTTTCAATCCCCACCTTGTCTTTGATTTCGATATCAAATTCTTGTAAAAGCAAGATCCACCTAATCAATCTAGGTTTGTCATATTTTTTCTCCATCAAATACTTAATAGCGGTGTGGTCAATCCATACTACAACTTTCGATCCAACTAGATATTGCCGAAATTTTTCAAAAGCAAAAACAATGGCAAGCAATTCTGTTTCGGTAGTCGTGTAATTTAGTTGGGCATCGTTTAAAGTCTTAGAGGCATAAAAAATCATAGCGGGTTTATTGTCCACCCGCAGTCCCAACACAGCTCCAACAGTAAAATTGGATGCATCACACATGAGTTCAAACATCTTGGTCTAATCCGGTGTTTGCACAACCGGTGCAGAAATCAATTTTTCCTTCAGCATGTTGAACGAGTGTAAACATTTGTCATTGAAATAAAAAACAACATCCTTTTCTAGAAGCTCAGATAAAGGTTTGGTGATTTTTGAAAATTCTTTTATGAAACGACAATAGAAACCGACGTGACCTAAGAAACTTCTTACCCCTTTCACCGAATTTGGTGGGGGCAATTTGGAAATTACTTCAATTTTTACCGGAGCTACCTCCAAACCTTTGCTAGACACTTTATGTCCTAGCACTATCCCTTCGCTCACCATCATATGACATTTCTCCCAGTTGAGGACCAAATGTGTGTCCTCGCAACATTGTAACACCTTATCCAGATTGTAAAGGCATTCATCAAACGATGCACCATAAATCGAGAAATCATCCATAAAGACCTCTAGACAACATTCTACCATATCAGAAAAAATGGCGAGCATACAACGCTGAAAGGTCGCCGGTGCGTTACATAATCCAACGAGCATGCGGTGGTATGCAAACGTTCCATAGGGACAAGTGAAGGTGGACTTCTCTTGGTACTTAGGATCAATCAAAATCTGATTGTACCCCGAATACCCATCCAGAATACAGAAATGTGATCGGCAGGATAAGCGCTCTAGAATTTGATCAATAAACGGAAGAGGAAAGTGATCCTTTAGCGTAGCGACATTCAATCGTTGGTAATCTATACAAACTCGCCACCCGGTTACCAAGCCGGTGGTGATAGGTTCATTTAAGAGATTATGAGTAACAGTTATTCCCCCCTTTTTAGGGACTACCTGCGTGGGACACACCCATGTCGAGTCTGAAATTGCATAGATGATACCTGTAGAAAGAAGCTTAATCACCTCCTTCTTCACAACCTCCATCATGCTCGGATTCAGTCGACGTTGTCATTGAATCACCCGCTTGGCTCCCTCCTCGAGCCGAATCTTATGCTGGTACAAAGTAGGGGAAATCCCCTGGATATCTGCAACAGACCACCCAAATGCTCCCTGGTGGTTCTTCAACACTATCAGCAACTAGTCCTCCTCCTCAACACTCAGATAAGTAGAAATAATCACAGGCAACTTTTCTTCCTCAGCTAGAAAGGCGTACTTGAGGTGCGGTGGCGGCGGCTTCAACTCCAATTCCGGCAGGCTGATTAAGGATGATTGAAGCGGAAGTGGAAGTTCGCCTAAATCTTCATAGTACCTCACATAGAAGCACGGAAACATCTGAAGCATCTTGGCGCACTCCTTTAGTGATTTGCTTCTCATCCAATCATGAGTGATATTGACTAAACAGGCCTCGAATGGTAATTCTAGATATGCATCAAAAACTGAATTTGTTATAGCCTCATCTTCAGTAGAGGGAGGAATGTCCTCATCCTCATCATTCGGGAACCCTACAGCCTTGCAAAGGGATACCACTTTGGTCTGCTCCATGATGTCCACAGCCAAAGTCCCTTTTTCCACCTTGGTCATTACATGGGCCATATCTAAAAATGGCTTCCCTAGACAAAGTGAGATATTGTTATCAAAATGTTTTATCATGTGGCATTTCTCCTTAGATTTAGGTGAAGTGGCGCTGGAAGGCATGACCATCTCAAATCGGTCATCGGCTATACCTAAGGTCAAACAACCTCTCCCCATCTCAAGTATCATGTCGGTCGTAGCTTGGAAGGGTCGTCCGAGCAGTAGCTCATTGCCTTGTTCATCTTGCATCTCCATGATGACAAAATCTGCTGGAAATACAAATTGATCCACTTTCACTAGCACATCTTCACAAATCCCATATGACTTTACCACTGAATTGTCTGCCAACTGGATTGTCATGTTGCTCGGCCGTGACTCTTTTAATCCCAGCTTCTTGAATGTAGAGAGAGACATCAAGTTAATGCTCGCCCCTGAGTCACATAGTGCTTCACCAAACTTAACTTTCCCAATGTAACATGAGATTTTAAAACAGCCCAGATCTTGCCTCTTTGGTGGCAATGTGCCCATGATGAAGGCACTCACCTGCTCCTTAAGCACAACAACCTCTATGCCTGGGATTTTTCTCTTCTTGGTGATGATGTCTTTTAGAAATTTCCTGTAAGAAGGGATTTGCTCAATAGCTTCCAATAAAGGGATGTTGACTGAAAGCTTTCTAAAACTGTCTAGAAACTTTTTAAATTGAGCATCCACTTTCCTTGCCTTAGCATTGTTCGGGTATGGGACCGGGACAGCCTGTTCCCTTTGATGCGGTGGCACATAAGGTGTCCTTCTCTGAGGCTCCTCCTCCTCTGAAATAGGATTTTCAGTAGCATATGTTGCTATGTCCGCAACTGGTTCTGCGACCGGTATGGGTAGCTCCTCAGTGGCCTCACCTTCAAATTCTTCTTGGGGTTTGCTTGGTTCATCGGCTCTGGGGTTTAATAGTTTCTTGCCACTTCTTAGCAAGATGGCCTTTGCCTGCTGGTTTCCTCCTGGAACATTAGTATTACCCGAAAAACCTGGGAGCGCCGGCTTCTTCAAATTGGCTATCTCCACTGTCATTTGTGCCATGGACGTCTCTATTGTTCTCATTTTAGACCCATGGCTTTGTAGTGTCTGCCCAAATTGGTTCATAAACTCCCCTTGTTGCTTTATTTGCTGGCCGAAAGTAGTCATGAGTTCTTGATTTTGCTTTATCACTTGATTGAGAAGCTCTGTGCTCTTATCCTCCGCTATTGGCTGGGGTTTTGCATCTGGATCCTGCAAGAAGTTATTTAGATCCTTCCAAGAGAACTTCTTGTATTTCCTCCATGAATAGTCATTATTCCTGTAGCCTTGTTGCTGCCTCATGAATTTAACTTGAGCCTCATCCTCGGGCTCAGTATCCTCCTTTGCAAGCAGTTTCTTCACGAGAAGATCCATCTTCTCATTCAACTCTTTGATTGCTTTAGATTACCCTGCCACTCGAACATGCTCCACGACCTCTCTTTCGCCCCACGATTGCTTCTTGGCCATGTTCTTTAGGATTTCCCAACACCTGGTGTCTGTGTTGTTCAAGAAGAATCCTGAGCCGACTGAATTGAGGTTTCTTCTATCATGCTCGGAGAGAGCAAAATAGAAGATCTTGACCTGTGTCTCCTTGTCAAGCCCGTGATGTGGACACCGCCTGAGCATGATCTGAAACCTTTCCCAGGTCTCAGAGTAGGTCTCTCCTGCTTTTTGGGTGAAGTTGTGGATCTTCCTGATCATGTCATTGGTCTTCTCGGGCGGGATGAACCGTTCAAAGAAAACCTCAACCATGTGGTCCCAAGATTTCACATATTCATCGTCCAGGTTATGCAACCACTCTCGCGTGTTTCCCGCTAGAGAACTCGAGAAGAGCTTCGAGTAGAGCACATCTTGTGGAAATCTATCTATTTTTATCATATCATAATTCCCCACAAATTGACTTATATGCGTGACGGGGTCTTCATTCTTGATCCCATGGAAAGCATTCGACTTCCCCAAGTTGATTAAAGCCGGATCAATCTTGTATTTCAGAATATTAACCACCTGCTTCTTGATCGGCCCCTTGGAAGCCAATGAGGAAGAAGCCTTGATCTTATCCCATATTGTCTGTGGCTCTTCCATTTCTTCTTGTTCGGATTCTGAATATGTTTCTTCTAAATGGTCTTGATTGTGGCCTTCCTCATCGTTAGGTCCCATCAGTGGAACCTCTGGTGCTTGTTGTGTGTAGTCGGTACTACGCGTCTGCACCATGCACAATACCTGCAAATAGAAAAATTTAATTTCAGTACAGTGCTTGACGATTGCAAATATTTAGAAAATAGACTATGAATTTTTAAAATGATAAAAAAAATGTGGCCTAGAGTGGCCGCTTGCAGCACTCATACTGCCGACAACTTGTCGTATCCCCGGCAACGGCGCCAAAAACTTGACACGAATTTACCGTGCGTAGAAACACAAGTGTACGCGTCAATGTAATATAGGCCTTTGTGAGGCCCGAGTTGAACTCAGGGATACGTGAAATTGTCAGAGACTCCTACTAACTACTCGCGATCAGCTAGACCGATTAAATAGTTGAGAGTTGTTGTTAAAATTGAAAGAAAATAAAAATAAAACAAAATAAAGCAATCGATTAAATGTTTGGCTTAATCAATTCAAAATGAGATCTTTAGGATTGTGATTTCACCGCGGGTTTTCATTGTATTAAATTCTATGCAGTCACTCAATCTTATCTCTCTATATGGGTAGTGGCCTGAAATCAGAATTGCCCACTGTCGTGGTACAATTCACTACCTACGTCTAGGTCGGTTCCACCGTCGTAGTAACCTATACCCTAAACTAGGTGCATTAAAAATGATCTCTCGGTATCCACCATTAACCTTACACCACCTTGTTCAAGGGATTTGTCAATTAATGTAAATTCCGTCTCTTTTCAACCATTAATTCTTCTTTCAAAGCAATTAAGGGCATTAGATTATTATTATGGTGATCAAGCATAACAATATAATTGAGAAAACAAAATTATACCACGGATTTAAGAGATAAGATATGAATTACTATGATAAAATTGTCATACAATGAATTCCCGGGCTACTCCTGGTCCTAAAGACAAAGGGGATTAGCCCCGCATGTTCATCTCAGAGCAAAACGTGGAGTAGAAAAAGGGAAACATGGAGAAAAATGTGATTGAGTGGTAAAACCCCTGAACGGAGAAGATCCAAGCAATCCTTGGCGTTGAATACGCATTCTCCCACCTTTCAGTGGTGGAAATCGTCTTCTTCAGCGTCCGGATTGGCTGGGGCGTGCTTCTGGGCTCTGTTCTTCTCTCCACACCTTCTCGGGACGTGTGCAGCAGCTAATGACGTGATGATTCCCTCTTGGCCGCCGTCATTAGGTATATTTCCCAAGTTAGGTCGCCAATTAATCGCAGCCATCAGATTAAGATCAATCTGAAGCAAACTCATATCTGACGGTGTCGATACCATCGACGTGGGTCGATGGTATCGACCTAGCGTGATATCGACAGTTCTTATTTTCTTTTGACTTTGCGCCTGATGTCATCTCGATACCATCGACGCGGGTCGATGGTATCGACATTCATAGGCATCGGTTTTATCCTTTTACCGTCGTTGTAGCTCCACTAGTCGATAGTATCGACATATGTGTCAATAGTATCGACTCACTTCTCACCAGCAACCTGACGGTCTCTCGATACCATCGACATCCCTGTCGATACTATCGACTTTCTTTTGGTCCTTGCGGCTGGCAACCTGTGGTCTAGTCGATGGTATCGACCACTATCGATGGTATCGACAGTAGTAGATACTTGTTTTTCCTTAAATTAACACACAAAACCACATAAATCTACACAAAACATATTCTCTTGATAAATAATACTCAAAATGCTGAAATAAGGGAAATTTGACATAGAGAAGTAGCATAGACCAAAGTAGATGAGTTATGCAGCATTAACCATGAAAATGACTAATAAATGCATGAAACACATATCAAACAAGTCTATAAATGTGACTCAAAATCATCGCATCATTCCTCCTTACTCACTTTCCTTTTTCCCTATAGATCACTCCCAACCATCTGATCGAGATCCAACGGTTCCTCATGCGGTCTCGAACCCATGCGGTCTTGACCTCCATGCGGTCTCGACCTTCATGCGGTCTTGACCTACTGCCCGTGTTGCAACCAAGTTCATTTGTCGCATGATGTGTTTTGACAAAGCTAAACAAGTAGTCAAGGTCCACCTTCATCTCTAGCTCCGATCAAGAAATCTAACCAAGCAATTCCACCCATTCGGTCTAAAGACCGTTTGAGCCCATGTGGTCTCAAGACCATTTGAGCCCATGCAGTCTCAAGACCGTTTGCGCCCATGCGGTCCTAAGACTGTTTGAACCCATGCGGTCTCAAGACCGTTTGAGCCCAAACGGTCTCAAGACCATTTCATTTCAAATAGTCTCAAGACCCTTTGAGCCCATGCGGTCTCAAGACCGTATGATCCCATGCGGTCTCAAGACCATTTGCTGAGCAAAACCGAACGCGCGCCAAGACCGTTTCTTCGGCAAATAGTCTGTGAGATCAGGAAGAACGTGCAAGCGATGACCATTTACAGCCACCACTGGAGACCGTTTGGAAGTTCATCTTTGAAACTGTTTGATAAAGTGCATGAAGATCGAACGCTGCTGTTTGCTTTTTCTACAAGATCGTTTTCTTATTGGAATATGCAAACCGAATGAGTAATGTTTGAATGCATAAAGAATGTATGGATGGGCACCTGAATTCAAGACCGTTTGAGTGGGTGAGTACACATGCATGCAAACCATTTAGAGCCTTGGTTTGAGATCATTTGCTGCTGCTAAACACCAAACCGTTTGGAGTTCAAGAGTGCATGCATGCATGTGATCGTGAAGGAAAGATCGAGTGAACGCTGCAAACCAAATGGAGAACGGCAAACCAAATGGAACACTGCAAATGGAAAGCGCCTAGACCGTTTAAGTCCACATGAGGATGAAGAGTGCATGATCGATTGAATTCATGCACATCATGAAGACCGTTTGCCGGTGAGAGTTGATCGAATGAGGCCCTGCCCAACGCGAGACCGTTTGCCAATGACGAAGGACTCCAGACTGTTTGGTAAAGAGAAGCATGCAAACCGAACAAGCATGCATGAAAAGCAAAACCGAATGGCTGAGAAAAATATGAAGAAACTGAATGGAGTGCTACTTTCAAAACCGCATGAGCCAACCGCATGAAGCACTTGCGAGAGCAAACCGCATGATCAAACCGCATGGGACAAAAGGACACACACAAGGTGTGACTCCTTGGCCCATGATATTTTGGGCAATTTGCATATCTAACCCAACTCGTCCAAGACACATGGCAAGCCTATAAATAGAAGGGTTGAGGCATGGTCTTGGACATCTATCTCACTACAGCCCAAGGTTGCCGGATTGAGACCGGAGCCGGAAAGCCAGGAGGCTGCCTGTACACACGCTGGATCCAAAACCAGTCCCGTCTACGCAGAGTTCCATTCCACCGACTGACCATATTACAAGCAAGGAGACTGAGAAGAGAAGGAAGATGGAGTGAGAGAGACTGTCCGGACTGTCTTGGTGTCTCCCATTCCGTGTCCAGATCTGCTCCAACACGACGTAGAAGACTGCTTCATCTTCGCCGAGCTGCAACTGCCTTCTGCACCAAGTCCATGGCAAATTTCTCCCTCTTTCTCTTTCTTCTTGTTTCTCGCATGAGGAGCGAGTAGTTTCATCCACTGGGGCACGAGGACTAGCCCCGCTGCCCATGTTTTGTAATCTGTACTAAAAGATGTTATCTTTCCGATTCAATACTAAATCGTTTCATACATGCTTGAATGTTGGCTGCGTTCTTGTATGCATCTATTTTCTTTCATTGTGGTTTGTCTACGACTGCTCTTAGGACTTGAATACCAATTTAGTGTTGGTTTCTGGTGTGTGTATCCACCGCGCATCCATTTTGGTATCTAGGAACGCTTCCCGAGGGATGGAGTAAACTCACCTCCATCGTTGCACTTCCGCACTATGAAATGGAATCAGTTGATGTACGGAAGTGCAACCTTGCTGGGTCGAGGAACACATTCCGCGGAGAGAGTGGTGCAAGGTATTTGACCATTCGTTCGGGAATGGCTGACGTTGCAACACTCCCACATTTCTCGTAGCTATTTCCTCGAAAGAGGGATAGTCTATAAGGATACTAATCGAATTGGTAATTATCGCTCGCTTGTTAGTTTTTCGATACACGTTTCATGATGTTGAGTAAGGTTCTGTCTTCGGAGGTTGCATCTCTTCGTTGACACATTGATATGTACCAGATGAGGGTTACTCAACCCGTGAAAGCTGTGTGCATTACTCTTGTCCTATAAGACATCAGTATTGTACAAAATCCATGTATCTTGCTTACAAGTCTTGCTATGGTTGGTATAGGTACAATACATGTGTAGTGGTGGTGACTACCCACATCACCCCAATGATCCATCATCATTTGCTAAATCTTAGATTTTAATCCTTAAACTAGTTTTTATTCTTGCCTTTACTTTTGCATGTTTTAGGTTAAATAACTCGAATCAAACTTTTGGTCTTAGATGATTGACTTAGATCGGTATGAAACGAGAAAAAGACACTCAGATTCTTAACGTTGTCCTTTGGGTTCGATCCTATATATGTACTATGATAAGGCTTCCACACTCTTGTGGGGTTGGAGCATTTATCTAGCACCAGTTGTAGGTAAACCTAGAGAGAACATCAACTCCCTAGGATTTTTGGTGCATGTTAGGACTTCCATTGGAAGAGTAATCTTTTGGTGTAAGTTCTAGCTCCATCAGCTGCCAATCTCAACATACTGGTTAAAGAAATTGTTGTGCCCAATGGGAATGGAGGCCAAGAAGATACACGCATGCCTGAATGATTGTGTATTATTTTAAAAGGACTATGTGGATTTAAGAGATTGTCCCAAATTTAGTGCGTCAAGGTATAAATTGACGACTTTAGGGGAGTCCAAAACTAGTTCTCCTACCAAGGTGATGTGGTATTTACCTATAATACCACAGTTTCAATGCTTGTTCTCCTGCCAAGGTGATAAATGGTCAGTTGTTCTTCATGGTAAAAGATAGTTCATTGAAGATCCTATAGATGAATAACAGTACTATGATAAGTATGATGACTCCAGTCCATTCTCAGTTGGGTTGCCAACACCACAAAATATTGAAGCTAATGATGTCTTGTATGTGTGCGGAGATCACAATGAAGGTTTGTTAATTGATAAAAGATTGCAATATTAGAGGCATGCATGTTTATATTTTTTTATATGTTTTATTTTTCTAATTTTACAATGTGAATGTGAACTTTACAATTTGAATTACATTACAATGTGAATGTGAACTTTACAATGTGAACTTTACAATGTGAATTACTTTATAATGTGAAATTTACAATCTCAATGTGAACTTTTAGATGGTTGAGAATTCATATGATGACCGTGGTGATGATTACCGTGAGGGTGAGGATGTCAATGCACTGCCTCACAATGTAAGTTTTAAAAATATATCCCGCCTCACATTTATAGTTATATCATGTAAGTGTCTTTTTTTTCAATTTTTAGGTTGGTGATGTACCCCCTGAAGAAATTGGGGCACTTGATGAGCAACAAAAAAAAATTGAGAAAGTGAGGGGCATCACAATGATGAACAAGTTACTATAGCAAAGAGGAAATGGATCCAAAATGGTTGTGGATTTCGATCATGCAGAAAATCCAGTTGGAGTGAACCGCAACCCATTTATTTCGTATCTTGGGGTTCTTACTCGCAGCCATTGTAGTCCTATTTTTGAATCCTAGAATAAAGTTCCTAAGGGGAAGAAAGACTTAATTTGGAAGGAATTATGTGTTAGTTATCATTATTTGCAATTCTATTTTTGTAGATTACTAATTTTTAGGATACTAGTTAATATCAATTCTATTTTGTAGAGTATATTTGATCTGGATGAAAAGATGCATTGTAAATGCATGATTCAACGCTGTGGGAGGGTTGTAAGGAACTATAGGACAAATCTCACCCGAGATTGCATACGCGATGCTGAGAAGAGGTTCTTGATTGATTTCCAATTCTAGACATTGATCACTTTTTGATTAACTCTACACCAATAATTTTTGTTTGTATTCTCTTTAAAAAATAAATTTAGGAAGAAGGCAGCCCCTGATCAATGGAACTACCTGGACCCCAAAGACTGGGAGGAGTTTGTTACCCAAATAAAAATGGATGAATTCAAGGTATTAAGTACAACTCCCAATTTAATTAATATATGTTCTTATGTATTCACCTATTCAAGATTAACCTTTAGTGTTACTAACCAAATCAATGTGCTTACTAACAAGGCTATCAGCGATGCTCAAAGAGCAAGGCTTGCACTGAATGTGCATGACCACATAATGGGTCCAATAGGATATGCAGGCATTCACCAAAGACTACAGGATGAGTATACTTCTCAGTCTACTATTCGATCTATAGCTACTCAGGAGTCCTCTACTATTGGTCTTGCACCTCTACCTCTCCATGCTATGTGGATAGATGGGAGGAAAAAAAGAATGGATATATAACAAAGTCCGCAACTACTGAGGTGGCTACATAAATGGTGAAATCCAACTCTTAGAGAAATCGATCGATATTGATTATTGTTATGTTTACTTACCAATTTCTATGGATGGCAATTAGCGGCAGCTACACGAGCACAGGAAGGCAAGTTCATCCCTGAGGGCATAAGGGATGAATTGACAGTTTGTCTGGGTAACCCAGAGCATCCTAGACGTGTTAGGGGTGCAGGCGCTAGTGTGGGCATCAAAGTGTTCTTTGGGCCATCCCAGCGCAAACATGTCCCAAAAGAGGGACTTTCATAAGTTGAGGTAACCTATTCTTTTTTAGAATATTATTGCGAAAGGGAATTCAATAATTGATAGCTAGCATTTCTTTTATCCATGTATAGGTAGATGAATTATTTGAGAGGAAAGTCCAAGAAGCAATGGTGAAGTGGCATTCATCATAGATGACCAATCAAACGGTACATGTGACGTGTCACACTTCTATTACTCCTACTGCAGAGGTTGGGAGTAATCCTATAGACCCGTGACCTAGCACATCATCAGTAAGTATTTGTATGACATAGTAGCTAGTCTTTTCAAGATGATATGTTTGTGTATATATGCATATAACATTATTTACGTAAATTTGTAGGGGTTGAAGCCATGCCATCTAAAAAGTCAAGAATATGTCATTGCAAAGGCGTCGACTTATCCACCCCTTCAGGGGAAATGTTTCATGGGACTTCAATATCATATGGTGTGGTTCGTGTGAGCCTGATAAGTGTAGTCCCCAAATGGAGGGATCTTACATTGCCATATGCCCACCCAGATTCTAAAATGCTTGGTGAAGCAGAAGGCAGAGAGATATTGTGGCCCAAAGTGGATGTCTTCTATATTAATATTGTATGGTAAATTTACATTACGTTAATTTGTTAGTGTGTATGTATATATGATTCAATTGATCTGAAATTATATATAAAAGTCAAAAGGAAGACACCTGCTACATCTCGGCCTCGACCTCCACCTCCTGAAATACCAAGTTGGCTTCAAAGGGACCTACACGCCTTGTTAGGTCTTAATTGTAGGGGTATGGCAGATTGGATAGGCGAACATGATCCAAATTGCCCTATAAATGTTACTATTTTGGAGGAAGTTGTAGGTCAATCATACGATAACAAGCTATTTATACAATATATTTTGGATATGTTTCGTTATGCTTGGTTGAATACATTTGTAACGTCCCAGGATTTGAGGCCTCAGATAAAATGATCTTATAAGGAATGATTGGACTACCCATATCACCAAGGTGCACCTCCTATTTCGGGATCCCATCTCTCAAGAACTCCATAGTTAAGCATTCTCATCTTGGAGTAGTACTAGGATGGGTGACCAGTCGGGA
Source organism: Alisma plantago-aquatica (assembly GCA_963693085.1). Taxonomy (NCBI): domain Eukaryota; kingdom Viridiplantae; phylum Streptophyta; class Magnoliopsida; order Alismatales; family Alismataceae; genus Alisma; species Alisma plantago-aquatica. Next base: position 4,873,220 of record OY856409.1, on the reverse strand, counting down.
AGTTGATCCTGGCTTACGAGTCAGTGTGGACAAAGTGTGCAGTTAAGGCTAGTGGTGGTTTATGGGGCCATTCGTCATTCCTGAAAATCTACTAGAGCCTTGGGCAGTGGGCCCGAGCGTTACAAATAGTATTAGAGCCAATTTCCCTCTAGTAGGTGGGGCCCACATGGGCATGTGACATGCCAGTCTTGAGCCATGTGGTCCAGGCAAGTTGGAAAGGGCTATCCATAGAGACGAGATGGAGCCAACCTTGCGTTCGTAGCTGTGGATGGGAGTTGGGTGTCCATGGGCCATTCTGGGTCTGCACTGAAATGGGGAAGATATTATGAGGCTGTATAGTTGAGCCTTGATGAGGACGTCAAGAGTCTATGTGGGGGAGATTGTAACGTCCCATGATTTGAGGCCTCAAATAAAACGATCTTATAAGGAATGATTAGACTACACATATCACCAAGGTGCACCTCCTTTTCTGAGATCCCATCTCTAAATAACTCCATAGTTAAGCATGCTCAGCTTGGAGTAGTACTAGGATGGGTGACCAGTCGGGAAGTTGATCCTAGCTTGCGCGTTAGTGTGGACAATGTGCGTAGTTAAGGCTAGTGGTGGTTTGTGGGGCCAGTCGTCATTCCTGAAACTCTACTAGAGTCTTGGGTAGTGGGCCCGAGCGTTACAACATCTATGATAGAGCTATGGATATGGTGAGATCTTATTTATACATCCATATACCTTTTTTATATACGGTGATCTGGTTTATTATATATTAATGCATACATAATACATGTTTTGCAGCCACTTACACATGATATGTACAAATTTTTCATTTCTCCATGTGGGATTTTTGGTTCCATCTTTGATTAGTCTTGTAGGTAAAAACCTAGGTCAGTTACTTCATACTACTATGATGTTTTTAAATATTTTGGTAAAAACAAGAAGACGGTGATAATAGCTCCATTCAACGTCATGTAAGTTTACTTTGCTTATAATTTGGACTTAAGAAAATTACATTTTTATTGTGACGTTTGAGTTATTAATTTTTAACTTTCTTACCTCTAGTGGTAAGCATTGGGAGTTACTAGTTATTTTCCCCGAGATGTTCAATGTCTATTATCCAGATCCTACGGGGAAGGAATTGAATATATATGGACACACAATGAAAAGACCATTATTCCCGTGAGAAATATTTCATACTTTTATATCCGTTAACATCTATTATTACATTACTATTTAATTATGAAATTTAATGTGTTACATTAACATGTAGGGCTTTATAAGAGTACGCCAAAGCTGGAGGAAAGGTCCCCAAGAAAAAGAACCATCCACTAACAGGCTTGCACGTTAGTGTGGACAAAGTGCGCAGTTAAGGCTAGTGGTGGTTTGTGGGGCCAATCGTCATTCATGAAACTCTACTAGAGCCTTGGGCAGTGGGCCCGAGCATGACAACATCTATGATAGATCTATGGATATGGTGAGATCTTGTTTATACATCCATATACCTTTTTATATACGGTGATCTGGTTTCTTATATATTAATGCAAACATAATACATGTTTTGCAGCCACTTACACACGATATGTACAGATTTTTCATTTCTCCATGTGGGATTTTTGGTTCCATCTTTGATTAGTCTTGTAGGTAAAAACCCTAGGTCAGTTACTTCATACTGCTATGATATTTTTAAATATTTTGGTAAAAACAAGAAGACGGTGATAATAGCTCCATTCAATGTCAGGTAAGTTTACTTTGCTTATAATTTGAACTTAAGAAAATTACATTTTATTGTGACTTTTGAGTTATTAATTTTTAACTTTCTTACCTCTAGTGGTAAGCATTGGGAGTTACCAGTTATTGTCCCCGATACGTTCACTGTCTATTATCTAGACCCTATGGGGAAGGAATTGAATATATATGGACACACAATGAAAATGCCATTATTCCCGTGAGAAATATTTCATACTTTTATATCCGTTAACATCTGTTATTACATTACTATTTAATTATGAAATTTAATGTGTTACATTAACATGTAGGGCTTTCCAAGAGTACGCCAAAGCTGGAGGAAAGGTCCCCAAGAAAAAGAACCAGCCACTAACTTGGCAGAATGTGAAAGTAATTTCCTGACTCCAATGTATACATTATTTATGTGAATTGTTCTTATTTGTATTTTTGAATATTTTGTCTATTTCAATTTATAGTGTGTTACACAAGACAGCGGATGGGCACATGGATACTATGTGATGCGATTTATGAGCATAATTATCCAACATGCCACAATGGAATCGATACCATACATCAGGTATTATATGTAGTCTCATTAGATAATATGAAATATATCAATCTTATTATATATTATTAATTATATATATACATCATTCTCTTTGCAGGTGTTTAAAATTGACTTCACTACAAGTGAAAAGTTATTACATGTACATACTCCCTATTTGATGGATGAGATAAATGATGTAAGAGAACAATGGGCAGAAGCCCTATAAGTAGTGGGAATTTTTAAATATAATTGTGATAATGATGATGATGAATAAAGAATGATATTTCTAAACTTTGTTCTCATAATTATTTTTGTGTGAATGTGAATGACTTCTTATGAATTGTCATATGTGTGAATGTGAAGATGATCAATACATGAATGTTTCTACATGTGACTGAATGTGAAAATAGATGAAATGAATGGAACTGCAGGTGGCTAAATGTGTGTGAAAATGGAGGAAATTTGAAATGGAACTACTGTTTTCTACATGTGTGTGATGAAAACATATGAATTAAATGTTCTTATACATGTGTGTGAATCACTTGATAAATATATAATATTGTCCATCTTGTTAATTTTGCAGGTTTGTGCCTGTTGTTGGCTAATATCAATGGATGTTGTAAACTTATAGTTCAGAACTGAACTGTAGGTTCTGCATCTTGCTGATCAGCCATACAACAGGCCTACAAACTGATAAGAAAAAAAATTAGAACATAGGCATCATTTATTTGTGTAAAACTGAAAAGAAAACACATAGGCGTCAGTTGTTAGTGTAAAACTGACGTCTTTATCCCGTTCTATCGTCGGTTATCCGTAAAACCAACACCTATTACGGCTAGGTACCATGGCCATGCTGGGTAGCACGACCGTGGTGGCAGGGGATATGGCGTTAGTTATTAGTATAGAAACTGACGTCGTTGATGCCATTGCTAGCGCATTTTTGGTGGCGGGAAAGGGTATGGTGTCGGTTGTTAATTAATAACTGACATTTTTAATCAGGTTATAGTGTCAATTTTCTTTAAGAATTGACTCCTATAGTCCCCTTGCTGGTGCATTAGTGGAGGGAAGGTTTATGGCGTCAGTTGGGGGACCGACGCTGAAGGTGTTGACTTTTAGTGGCGCCCACTTGGGTGTCGCTTGGAAACCGACACCTTAGGCCTTAAATAACTGATGCCAAAGGCCATTTCTGTAGTAGTGAAAGGAAAGTATCTTCCACTTATTTAATCCATTAATGCATTAAATTTAAATTAATGACCATACATGTAAACTATGTACATAATGTGATCAAAATGGAAATCTAAGTTCCTAGGAAGGATCTAGACTACTTATTGGACGTATGGTCTAAATTTGGTGAATTTGTGACCATGTTTGACCCCACCCCCCACAATTTAATTTGGGAAGTTTCCCTAAAGTTTGACTAAGATTTGATTATGACATGGGGACGTGATGTCTACAGGTCTTAGAGAAAATTAAGGATAAAGAGGACAACCAAGACTAGGAGAAATTCAATCTTAGTCTGGTCGGGTGCCATTTACCAAGGTGATTTATAGTGTTAGACATTTTTTTATGCTCAGTCATGTTACTAAATTGGTTAGATTTCATATGACGAGCATGATGTATATTCCTTTTGCCGAGAACTATGTATGAATCTATTTTAATTCAATGCAAAGTGTTTCATTTATTCAAGTTGTAAAGATCATCATATTGTGACACCCTATGAGTAAGAATGCTTCAACTCATGTGATATGAAAAGTGGGGTGATACAAAGACTATGTGGTAACTCGACCAATAACCGAAAAAGTGCTCACACATGGAATCCAATTGGTCAACTGTTATAACCTCAATTTCTTCAAAATGTTGTAAAATGATGTAATTCTCTTTTCAAGAATAAAAGAAATTTATTTATTTGATTTGTGATGAATTTCGTGTTAAATGGCCTTGATTGATTGATATTGGGCTTTGTTGGCCATTGGGCCCAATTGAAAAGAAAAGAGGAATAAAAAGGAAAAGGATTTTATTGATACAAGAGAAATATGGGAAATAAATATTTAAAAGAGGATAAAGGCAAATAGATTTTTCCCAAGATGGGAATTTGTTATAACCTCAATTTTGTGAATATGTAAAGAAAGATGTGATTCTCTTTTAAAGAATAAATGAAATCTTTTTCTTTGATTTGCAATGGATTTTGTATGAAATGGCCTTGCTTGACTAATGGTGGGCTTTGTTGGCTATTGAGCCCATTTGAAAAGAAAAGAGAATTAAAAAGGAAAAGAAATGGATTAAAAAAAGGGGAAATATGAGTAATTGACAATTAAAAGAAGATAAAGGCAAATAGATATTCCCCAATATGGGAATCCGTGCCTTTGAGATTTCTTGAGGTCCAAGGGACCCAAAATAACAAGATAATGGCAAAGGGAAAGGAAATAACAATTAATTTTGAATTAATTAATGAATAACTTGGGAGAGAAGGAAGCCTTCTCATCCATTGCTTTTTGTTTCCCAAATTTCGTACAAAGCAAGATAATGCCAAGACAAACCTTACCTTAAATTTTGCGTTAAATAGCAGTCATGGTTTGGGAGATATCGATTTTCCAAGTTTTCTCCAATTTGGGAATTATTCTGAATTAAAGCAATAAATCTTTTCCCTTGTGTTTGATCGTTGGCGATGAGATCCGTTGGATCTTAATCCAACAATGGACAATCATCGTCTATGTCCCAAGCAGACTAGGACTCTGCAAGTTCCAAGGGAACTTTCCCACCTTGCTTTCTTGTTATCCCGTGGACATGCCAGCCTGGTATTGGTCCTATTAGATTCGGGAGAGAGAAATCAAGGGATTCATCCCTGGTTCGATTAGGATTGGCCGAGGTTTTGGGAAACGCCCAAATCTCGCATTGCCTGTCCCGACCCTATATATATGGGAGGGTGATTTATGGCACCAACATCCCTAATTGCTAGTTCAATTGTTGTGGAAGAGATCAAGGATCATCTTCGTGCCCTCAATTGCTCTGACCACCTCGACCTTCGCCTTTGTTCCAGTGAAGTACATCGCCGGAGTCTGGCGAGTAGGGGACAACATTGGCGCATGATCGGCGAGCAATTGAACCCCTAGGCAACTTCGACAAAGGGAGACAGAGCTCCCTGTTCAGTTAACTCGTTCGCAGGAGGGCTATATCCGAGAGTCAACCCTTCAGTTGACCACCTGGACCTGCTTGCTCGCCACAAGGAGGAAGACGAAGACCTGGTGGTCTTTTACACTCTTGAACCTCCATGCCTTCAGTCAAGGTAAGGGTGTCTTGGTATTTTAATTATTTTAATCACCTGAGGTGCATGGAATCCTAGTCGCTAGATCCTCAAGTGGACCAGCGGACCACGGATCCAACACTCCTTATTTTTCTGAATTAGTCAATAAAGCAATAAAAAGGAGTTTTCTTAATAAAATCATATATGTTGATAGGAAACTCAGATGAAGAAAGTTAATACATGAAAAATGATCAGAAAAATATGAGGAACACATTAAAAATAGTTTGGAAACCTAATTCGGTATCTTTTTGCAAAAGTATCTAATATGGATAGAAAAGGGTATTAATGTTTGGGTATTAACCCTAATTAATGATCGAAAATAGATTTAATGTTGCAAGTGTGTAAACTCGAGAATTATTAATTGGTTTAATGATTAAAGTAGATTGTAACCTATTTTGATGATGGAATTGCAAGTATTAGGGTTTTAAACCTAATATGTTGATTAAAACCCTTAGAAACCCTAAGTGAGGGAAAAAGGGAAGAAATGATATAATAATCTGAAAATTAGGGTTTTGTGGACCAAACCTGACATTAAGGATCTTAATGGAAAATTAGACAAGATAATTAGAGTTTGATGTATATTTTGGTAAAAGTTAAATAAAAGTGGTAAAAAGGGAATGAAACCCTAATTTTCAAGAAACCCCAAAATTAGAACAGAAACCCTAAGGAATAAGATGAAATTGGATAAATATTGATAAAAGGAAGTTGGAATGTTTATTTCAGGATTTCTGTACACTTTGCTTGCTTGATTGGATTTTCTCTCTCTACATAATTATGTCACCAAATCGGTAGTACATGTATGTGGTTACACCTATGAATATCCTGAATTAGTTTCCCGAGGATTTTCGAGGTTTTATCGGTGACTTGAATTAAACTATTGGTTGCATTTAATTCTTGCAAATTATAATGTGGATATGACTATCACCTAAGATATGTACCTACTAGCTCAGATCCTAGTCCCCTCTGTAGATTAATAGATTGACCTAGTACATGGCTACCGATGGGGTAGGCCCATCAGGTCATTGAACGACTTTGTACATGGCTACCAATGGGGTAGGGCCATCAAGTCATCATGAGTCAGAGATTAGCCTACCTTTGGGTAGGGCCATGCGACTCCATAACCCTTGGTATTGGCCACCTGTGTGGTAGGGCCATGGGGGTAATGATCTACCATATGAGAGAGGTAGTATCCATGTCCACTACAGGGACAACACAGAAATGGAGGATAGGAAAGGATTGAGTAGTATTGCTTAAAACATTATCGTGGATGTTAAATGATAATTGGATGTCTACATTGTTAATTATTGTTTCCCCCACATACCAGTTTTGGCTGATCGATGTTTTGTTTGTCGGCATTTTAGGTACAACCCTGAAATGAACAAACAGTAAAGTGACAATTGTGAAACTAAGCAATAAAGTGCAAGGAGGATTAGATAGATTAATTCAAACTCTGGATAGATAGATTTCCAAAGTTTTCCAAAGGTAAGTAAAGTTATAATTTTATACCCAATTCTAGTTTTGTTAGTAGAATTTCATAATTATAATTGATTATTGGTTGAACCTTTGATCCTGTTAATTGAATAATGGCTCTGTCCTTCGGGTCTCCCTTAATTGGGGGTTACCGGGAGGTGGGGTTGTTACAATTTGTATCAGAGTGTAGGTTCCTCATCTGATCATTAATAATTATTAAATTTTACAAATTCCATAGAACTAAGGGAGTTGTTAGAGGAATGTATGAGAGTCTGAGGTTTCTAGAAAAGGATCACTTATGGAGGCTAGCAATATTTTCCTCTGCACCGCTAGTCGGAATACAAGGACTCCTAGATTGTGTGACTGCCTGGCTGATGTTTTAAGATACGACTCGAAATAAGATACCTATAAGACTCTCTCCTTTTGTTCATCCCTTCTCAACTTAAATTTCTATTAAGGATTTCTCAGAATTAGGGTTTTCTCTCTCTTCCTCACCCTCTTAAGGTATGGGTTAAGGATGATAAGGAATAAGGGATCCTCCACCAAATTAATTAAAAGATACACAATTAAGATGTCATCGACATAAGTATAAGCGGTTAATTATAGACTAAAGATCTATTTGTGTACTTATGTAGATGGCTCGTACAAAGGTTGTGAAAATCCCTTTCTCCACCAGCGGAGGTGGACAACCCCGTAAAGAGAACGGGTCTTCTGAGAAGAGGAAGTGGAATCATGTTGGAGAGACCTCTAAGAAGAGAAAGAGGCCTGAAGAAGCTGTGCACGAGGCCCCCAACCCTGAACCAATGCCCGACATTAACCTAGAGCAAGGGGAAGAACTAGAATATGTGGAAAACCATGTGTGATGTCCCCGGATTTTGATTTCTCCAAACCCTATTGGGAATGAGATGTCAGAATCTGAAAACATCATCCAATCATATCAGAGAGCGATGTGGAAGCATAATTCGCATACATGAACAAACAACTATACATACACCATAACACAATCTCAGCATTCAACATGTACATTATTACAACATGAATTACAATTGTATATTGAAAGAGAATTTTACAAGTCTATGAACATGTATGCTAGCAGGATCTTAGATAATAGGTACAACCTGGACAACTTCTCACTTCCTATTCTTTTATCCCATTCTAGGTCTGGACCTATAAAATAAGAGAAACAAAATCATCAATAAAAGTTGGTACGTGGTAAAAGATACACTAGTAAGGTTGCGTAAAGGAAAATACTTGAAGAAGGAAGAAAGAGAGAAAAACAATTTCTTAAGGCGAAAATCAAGTAAACATCCTTTTTATTACATTTATTTGATGCAGCTGTACTACACTTATCTGCACTTGACTTACATCCAGTATGGGCAAAAATTATATCATCATACATCTAACATGTGCCGAAACATCATACATCCAAGTTAGGCAACATACATCCATATTGGGCTATGTGTACTAGTAGCCACAACCCATCCATGTCCTTTTATGTTATATTAGATTTTGGCGAAGTATAACTCATAATAGTTCAACCAAGAAATGAATATCCAAATAATAGCATTCATGATATTACAGATCATAAGCAACCAAGAAATCTAGTCTTATACTTATAAGACCACATACCTGAGTTTAGAGAATCCTAATCATCATGGATCATCTATAAGTAGTCCATGACTTGATTAAATATAATTGAGCATCATTAATATATGATCATTATTATTCTTAACATTTTAGGTCCAAATTAGGGTTTAGCTAAATTTGGGTTCAAACTGGTCTTAACTGATTTATGATATTTTTGTACTGATCTAGATGTCACTATTTAGGTCTGGTTTTGTTTTCATAATTTTCTGATGATTAGTCTATTTTATGGAATTAAAATGAAGTTATAAGCATCTAAATAGTCATTAATACAAAATAACCTACTATTTAGAATATTATTCAGATCGGAGTCAAAAACTAGATCTAAATCATCAGTAGGGTTATAGGAGATTTTTTTGAGAATTAATCTCAACTGGATATTATTTATTTCATTCAATAAACTGTTAAAAGAATCATTATACTCTAAATTAAATATCATCATTGAAAGTGGTTCAAGGGTATGATCTAGGAGTTTCATAAGAAAGAGGGCATTATTCTGAGTCCAGCAATATTTTTCAGGCATTTATAGGCCAATGAAGCTATTTTTAAATGTATTTCTAAGGTCCGATCTAAAAATAGTAAATTAGTAGGAATTTACCTTTCAAGATTAACAGTGATCGTTGGATCTCGCCCCTCGCGGCATGGATCTGTGCCACGTTGCCCTCAACCTTCTCTGGCTACCTGCTTCCATGGGTCTTGAGCTGCCAGTTTGGACTGGATGAACCGGACAACTAATTGGCCTAGCGATTTGAATCCCCCTTCCTCTCCTAGCACGTGACCCGTATTACACAAGGGAGTCTGATGCTTCATTCTTCCGTAAAGAAGACGCCGCCGCAACGACAGATCTCTAGTGAGAAAAGGAGTGAAAGCTTGGCCTCCACCTTGAGAACCCGAGCCTGCTAGAGCTTCTATGTCTTTACTTCCTACGATCAAGCACATCATCGAAGGTTGGCGAGGCTCCAAGCTCGGTCTCGGTGAGCTTGCTCCCCTCCTCCGTGAATAGGGTCCTCGGTGAGAAAAATCAGATGGCGACGCCCTACTTGCTGCCCGATGATGAAAGTGCAATATACAACGTTTGCTTAGGTGTTTCCATGTTTGGAAGGTGCTAAAGCTTATCAGCTGCATTCCTTTGAGGCGAAGGGGTAGCTGGAACACAAGATCAAAGAGTAACTAGCTCCCAGTACAGCCGTAGGAAGGTAGAAGGGGGAAAATTTGGTACAACTTCACATTGGGTCGGGGTGAACTGGTAGCCGCAGGGCCGGTTTCCCACTTACCCACTCATTCGCATCTGCCCGGTCGACCTTTCTTCGCTCGTCTTCCTTGACGCGTCAGCAGGGGGATCCCACCTGAGCATAGCCGCACAGGATGCCACCAGAGATCTCCGTCTTCTTCTCTGGCCCTGGGGTGAGAAAGTGATATGTTTCTTGACACCACAGTGAGGAAGGATTATGGCCAGTGGTTTCCCTGGATGGATCTGCTCTAACGTTCCACGGCGGGCACGAGGTGGTAGAGCAGAGGCAAGATGGGATTGGGGACCCTACCTTGTGATTGCCTCTCCCTACTGAAACCCCCAACAAGCATTCACTAGACTAGATGATGCTATTTAGAGGTGGTGGGAGAGAAAGGAGATGCTACCCCATTGTCTAGGACCTATTTTCAGAGATCCTCAGTCTTCGTTGCTACCTGTGAATTGTAGTAGAGAGGTGGAGAGAGTTGAGGGTGTGGGGGCTCATTCTCCCATGATATTTCTAGTGAAACACTTAATCCTTGGGGTCGATGGACTTCTCCTGGAATCACAAAGATGGTAGTTGCGCTATTATGGGCTCAGTCTTTCCGAGAGTGGTGGATCGAGCAATAGTTGTGGGGCAAGCTTAGTTATCCGCAAGGTGCAGAGCTTGAAGACGAAGTCAAGGGTATATATTTGTATCTTGTGGATACAGAGAGCCCACGTTTGTAGGCCAATGGTCACTCCCAATTGAAATTGTGCCCCTTTTATTAAGTGGGCTGGTTGCGTGACATCAGAGAAAATCAAACCTGGTTTTAAAATCAGTTGAAACCTTAGTTATTTAATTAGAGTTCAAACATCAAAACCTCTCAAACGGCTAGCCCAAAATTCATGAAATTTTAACCATGAGTTTATCATCATATAAAGCCTCATATTATCAAGTTCAAACTCAAAATTATAACATTTGGTCATACAACTAAATTCCTCAAATAACCTCATAAATAATTATACTGACCTCAAATACAAGTTAATTAATGATCAACCCTTTCCCAAACAAGTTCAACTTATATTAGTTGACCACATCACGCCTCAAAGTCCTTTGCTAAATTTTTTTTACTTAGGTATGCCTCCAGATACTATATTGGATATCAATCTCCTAAATTTAGGGTCAGCACATTCACCCCACCTTAAAGAGGAATTTCGTCCTCGAAATTCAACTAACGTCATACTGAATTTGGTATATCTAGGTTTCACTTCATATAGGTCACCATTTCTAGCTTCCAAAGTTCTCATACTTCAAGATGTACCCTAAACACTCATCTTAGGGTTTAAAACATCTAGGGTGCACCCACCAAAAAAAATTGGTTGAAACACAATTTTTTTTATAAAGGAATTTAAAACCATCACTTAACATCTCGTTCATAACATAACATTCTAGTATTTTAGGGTTTAGACCCCTCATTTCCTTAAGAGTTAGGGTTTTTTCATATTTTTGAAGTTTAAGAGGAATTCGTTTATATGCCATGGTATTCAGATCGTTCAAATCTAACATCATTAACATCTTACAATGATTTCAGCATTATAGGAGATTTATCTTCCCCCTTGATATTAGATTTTTTTTTACTTAAGAAGGGCTTACGTAACATGTTTGACCATTAGGGTTTCACCCTATGGTGTGATATTCATACTCATCTTAGAAGCATACATTGAGAAGGATCAAAGTTACAACTATATTTCTGATCATATATCGCATGATCCAAAAATATTGTTATATCAAGTTCATGAGTTCAACTTTTTATGTCTTACCTGTATTATGTGAAAGGAAAAAAGAGAATATACTAAGTTTATCCCATGATCTCAGTATCATATCTTTCATGTTTCATATGAAGGGGAAGAGAATATTTTGAAGTCAAACTAATCATGATTTCAATCTTGGGTACTACATGTACGATATAGCTGGGAATATAAAATAGGTCAAGCTTTATATAAATCATCTATATAGCTCAAGTGAGGTTTCTATCATCGTATATTAAGAAGGAGAAGAAGAAGGGAGAACATGTATGTTGAGTATCTTTTGCACAGAGCATCATACTCTCATAACTAGGGTTCATATATTGCCTCACTTGCAACTAATGATGATATTTACAAAATATGTCACTCCAGCTAGGACCTAACTCAGCCAAAGGATTAACTTTATTATATGGGTCATCTACCCATCCATTTATTTTACCCAATTATCACATATAGATTTGAATCATACATAAGGACTCAACTCAACACTCGAGAGTAATCGAGTGTAGGACATTTGTTTTTAACACATATCTCATATATTGGAGGCTAGGTCCTATGACCTTCTCCTTTTGGGTCTTACACTCTCTAGAGTTCACCACATATCTCATCCTACCACTAGATATCATACTTGTATAAGAGCTTGAGGCTCATGCACAGTCATCACTATCTTAACTTAGCTTATCTTAAGTAGGAAAAGGGTCTGTACTTTCATCATCAAGATTTTGCTTAAATTCTCCAAAATTGGATTCAACTAATATACAATTTAAACGTTTATAAGGAAACTTATACTATCAGAGATCAAACTTAGATAAAATTGCACATGCTTATTTCAACTATCATTCTATCATTGACTCCATGTATCACATATCTTAATAAGGCTCTAGACATCTAATCTAGACTACTCTCTCTTCTAGACTGATGTCACTCCCTTTCACTTAGGTTACATGAACACTAACTGCTCTCCAGTGTGAGGGACACATTCTATATTTACATATATTTAATAAAATATTATATAGTTTTTCTCTGAGAAAGAAGACGTCAGAGAAAACTATCGAGGCTCGAGCCGATTGGAAAAACAAAACTAAATCAGCAAAACGAGTGTCCCACAAAAAGTAGATAGTCTAGTGCTACACCACCTAGTGAAATGGTGAGAACGATATGTAGACTAGTGTAGCTACCCAATACATATGAGCTCTATATGGAAAGGGATTCAAACATTTGTCTAAACCTAGTTCTCGAACATCTAGGTTCTAACCTAGAGGCTAAGTCAAACATAGTTCTTATAGAACAACTTGCTATGTTTCTAGGGTTTGAAATGAAAGGTGAAATTTAGTTTTATGTTTCATGGTGAGAAATTATTAGGTGTAGCTATTGTTCATGATCTGATACCAACTTTGACGTCCCCATATTTTGATTTCTCCAAACCCTATTGGGAATGAGATGTCAGAATATGAAAACATCATCCAATCATATCAGAGAGCAATGTGGAAGCATAATTCGCATACATGAACAAACTACTATACATACACCATAACACAATCTCAACATTCAACATGTACAATATTACAACATGAATTACAATTGTATATTGAAAGAGAATTTGATAAGTCTATGAACATGTATGCTAGCAGGATCTTAGATAATTGGTACAACCTAGACAACTGCTCACTTCCTATTCTTTTATCCCATTCAAGCTCTGGACCTAGAAAATACGAGAAACAAAATCATCAACAAAAGTTGGTACGTGGTAAAAGATACACTAGTAAGATAGCATAAAAGAAAATACTTGAAGAAGGAAGAAAGAGATAAAAACCATTTCTTAAGGCAAAAATCAGGTAAACATCCTTTTTATTTCATTTATTTGATGTAGTTGTACTACACTTATCTGCACTTGACTTACATCCAGTATGGGAAACAATTATATCATCATACATCTAACATGGGCCAAAGCATCATACATCCATGTTAGGCAACATACATCCATATCGGGATATGTGCACTAGTAGCTAGAACCCATCCATATCCTTTTATGCTATATTAGATTTTGGCGAAGTATAACTCATAATAGTTCAACCAATAAATGAATATCTAAATAATGGCATTCATGATATTACATATCATAAGCAACCAAGAAATCTAGTCTTATACTTATAAGACCACGTACCTGAGTTCAGAGAATCCTAATCATCCTGGATCATCTATAACTTGTCCATGACCTGATTAAATATAATTGAGCATCATTAATATATGATCAATATTATTCTTAACATTTTTGGTCCAAATTAGGGTTTAGCTAAATTTGGGTTCAAACTTGTCTTAACTGATTTATGATATTTTTGTACTGATCTAGAGGTCATTATTTAGGTCTGGTTCAGTTTTCATAATTTTCTGATGATTAGTCTATTTTCTGGAATTAAAATGAAGTTATAAGCATCTAAATAGTCATTAATACAAAATAACCTACAATTTAGAATATTATTCAGATCAGAGTTGAACACTGGAGCCAACCCTAGTACGAGAGGACGGGTCATTGGCCCCGAAAGGGCACACAACCTGACGTTATGGCCGGGTGTGTGAAGTCGATTCTTGCTATCTAAATCATCAGTAGGGTTTTAGGATAATTTTCTGAGAATTAATCTCAACTGGAAATTATTTATTTCATTCAATAAATTTTTAAAAAGAGCATTCTACTCAAAATTAAATATCATCATTGAAAGTGGTTCAAGGGTCTGATCTAGGAGTTACATAATAAAGAGGGCATTATTATCAGTCTAGCAGTATTTTTCGGGCATTTATAGGCCAATGAAGCTATTTTTAAATGTATTTCTAAGGTCTGATCTAAAAATGGTAAATTAGTAGGAATTTTCCTTTCAAGATTAACGGTGAACGTTGGATCTTGCCCCTGGCGGCCTAGATCTGTGCCACGTTGCCCCCAGCCTTCTCTGGATGCATGCTTCCATGGGTCTTGAGCCACCAGTTTGGACTGGATGAACTGGACAACTAATTGGCCTAGCGATCTGACTCCCCCTTCCTCTCCTAGCACGTGACCCATATTACACAAGGGAGTCTGATGCTTCATTCATCTGTAAAGAAGATGCTGCCACAATGGCAGATCTCCAGTGAGCAAAGGAGTGAAGCTTGGCCTCCACCTTGAGAACCCCAGCCTGCTAGAGCTTCTATATCTTTACTTCCTACGATCAGGCACATCATCGAAGGTTGGTGAGGCTCCAAGCTCGGTCTCGGTGAGCTTGCTCCCCCCCTCCGTGAACAGGGTCCTCGGTGAGCAAAATCATATGGCGACGCGCTACTTTCTTCCTGATGATGAAAGTGCAATATACGTCATCTTCTTGGGTGTTTCCAAGTTTGGAAGGTGCTGAAGCTTCTCAGTTGCATTCCTTTGAGGCGAAGGGGTGGCTGGAAGACAAGACCGAAGAGTTAGAAGGGGGAAAATTTGGTACAACTTCACATTGGGTCGGGGTGAACTGGTAGCCGCTGTGTCGGTTGCCCACTCACCCACTCATTCTCATCTACCTGGTTGACCTTTCTGCGCTCGTCTTCCTCGACACGTCCGTAGGGGGATCCCTCGTGAGCATAGCCGCACAAGATGCCACCAGAGATCTCTGTCTTCTTCTCTGGCCCTGGGGTGAGAAAGTGATACCTTTCTTGGCACCGCAGTGAGGAAGGATTCCGACCAGTGGTTTCCCTTGATGGATCTTCTCTAAAGTTCCACAGCGGGCATGAGGTGGCAGTGTAGAGGCAAGATGGGATTGGGGACCCTACCTTGTGATTGCCTCGACCTACTGAAACCCCCAACGAGCATTCACTAGACTAGATGATGCTATTTAGAGGTGGTGGGAGAGAAAAGAGATGCTACCCCATTGTCTAGGACCTATTTTTAGAGATCCTCAGTCTTCGTTGCTACCTGTAAATTGCAGTGGAGAGGTGGAGAGAGTTGAGGGTGTGAGGGCTCATTCTCCCTCGATATTTCTAGTGAAACACTTAATCCTTGGGGTCGATGGACTTCTCTTGGCATCACAGAGATGGTAGTTGCACTATTGTGGGCTCAATCTTTCCGAGAGTAGTGGATCGAGCAATAGTTGTGGGGCAAGCTTAGTTATCCGCAAGGAGCAGAGCTTGAAGATGAAGTCAAGTGTATCTATTTGTATCTTGCGGATACAAAGAGTCCACGTTTGCAGGCCAATGGTCACTCCCAACTGAAATTGTGCCCCTTTTATTAAGTGGGTTGGTTGCTTGACATCAGAGAAAATCAAACCTGGTTTTAAAATCAGTTGAAACCTTAGTCATTTAATTAGAGTTCAAACATCAAAACCTCTCAAACTGCTAGCCCAAAAGTCATGAAACTTTAACCATGAGTTCATCATCATATAAAGCCTCATATTATCAAGTTCAAACTCAAAATTATATCATTTGGTCATACAACTAAATTCCTCAAATAACCTCATAAATAATTATACTGACCTCAAATACAAGTTAATTAATGATCAACCCTTGACCAAACAAGTTCAACTGATATTAGTTGACCACATCACGCCTCAAAGTCCTTTGCTAAATAATTTTTACTTAGGCGTGCCTCCAGATACTATATTGGATATCAAACTCCTAAATTTAGGGTCATCACATTCACCCCACCTTAAAAAGGAATTCCATCCTTGAAATTCAACTAACGTCATACTTAATTTGATATATCTAGGTTTCACTTCATATAGGTCACCATTTCTATCTTCCAAAGTTTTCATACTTCAAGATGTACCCTAAGCTCTCATGTTAGGGTTTAAAACATCTAGGGTGCACCCACCAAAAAAATTTGGTTGAAACATAATTTTTTTTATAAAGGAATTTAAAACCATCACTTAACATGTTGGTCATAACATAACATTCTAGTATTTTAGGGTTTAGATCCCTCATTCCCTTAAGAGTTAGGGTTTCTTCATATTTTTGAAGTTTAAGAGGAATTCGTTTATATGCCATGGTATTCAGATTGTTCAAATCTAACATCATTAACATCTTACAATGATTTCAGCATTAGAGAAGATTTATCTTCCCCCTTCATATTCGAATTTTTTTTTTACTTAAGAAGGGCTTACGTAACATGTTTTACCATTAGGGTTTCACCCTATGGTGTGATATTCATACTCAACTTAGAAGCATACATTGAGAAGGATCAAAGTTACAACTATATTTCTGATCATATATCCTATGATCCAAAAATATCATTATATCAAGTTCATGAGTTCAACTTTTTATGTCTTACATGTATTATGTTAAGGGAAAAAAGAGAATATACTAAGTTTATCCCATGATCTCAGTATCATATATTTCATGTTTCCTATGAAGGGGAAGAGAATATTTTGAAGTCAAACTAATCATGATTTCAATCTTGGGTACTACATGTATGATATAGATGGCAATATAGAATAGGTCAAGCTTATACGAGTGACTCCTCATATATAAATCATCTATATATCTCAAGTGAGGCTTTAACATCGTATATTAAGACGAAGAAGAAGAAGGCAGAACATGTATGTTGAGTATCTTTTTCACAGAGCATCATACTCTCATAACTAGGGTTCATATATTACCTCACTTGCAACTAATGATGAGATTTACAAAATATGTCACTCTAGCTAGGACCTAACTCAACAAAAGGATTGAATTTATCATATGGGTCATCTACCCATCCTTTTATTTTACCCAATTCTGACATATAGATTTGAATCATACATAAGGACTCAACTCAACACTCGAGAGTAATCTAGTGTAGGACATTTTTTTGACACATATCTCATATATTGGAGGCCAGGTCCTATGACCTTCTCCTTTTGGGTCTTACTCTCTCTAGAGTTCACCACATATCTCATCCTACCACTAGATATCCTACTTGTATAAGAGCTTGAGGCTCATGCATAATCATCTCTATCTTAACTTAGCTTATCTTAAGTAGGAAAAGGGTATGTACTTTCATCATCAAGATTTTGCTTAAATTCTACAAAATTGGATTCAACTAATATACAATTTAAACATTTATAAGGAAGCTTATACTATCAGAGATCAAACTTAGATAAGATTGCACATGCTTATTTCAACTATCATTCTATCATCCACTCCATGTATCACATATCTTGATAAGGCTCTAGACATCTAATCTAGACTACTCACTCTTCTAGACTGATGTCACTCCCTTTCACTTAGGTTACATGAACACTAACTTCTCTCCAGTGTGAGGGACACATTTTATATTTAAATATATTTAATAAAATATTATATAGTTTTTCTCCGAGAAAGAAGACGTCAGAGAAAATTGTCGAGGCTCGAGCCGATTGGAAAAACAAAACCAAATCAGCAAAACAAGTGTCCCGCACACAGTAGATAGTCTAGTGATATGCCACCTAGTGAAATGGTGAGAACAAGATGTAGACTAGTGTAGCTACCCAATACATATGAGCTCTATATGGAAAGGGTTTCAGACACTTGTCTAAACCTAGTTCTCGAACATCTAGGTTCTAACCTAGAGGCTAAGTCAAACATAGTTCTTATAGAACAACTTGCTATGTTTCTAGGGTTTGAAATGAAAGGTTCAATTTAGTTTTTTGTTTCATGGTGAGAAATTGTTAGGTGTAGCTATTGTTCATGCTCTGATACCAACTGTGACGTCCCCAGATTTTGATTTCTCCAAACCCTATTGGAAATGAGATGTCCAAATCCAAAAACATCATCCAATCATATCAGAGAGCGATGTGGAAGCATAATTCACATACATGAACAAACAACTATACATACACCATAACACAATCTCACCATTCAACATGTACATTATTACAACATGAATTACAATTGTATATTGAAAGAGAATTTTTCAAGTCTATGAACACGTATGATAGTAGGATCTTAGACAATAGGTACAACCTGGACAACTGCTCACTTCCTATTCTTTTATCCCATTCTAGATCTGGACCTAGAAAATACGAGAAACAAAATCATCAAAAAAAGTTGGTACGTGGTAAAAGATACACTAGTAAGGCTGCATAAAGGAAAATACTTGAAGAAGGAAGAAAGAGAGAAAAAACATTTCTTAAGGCAAAAATCAGGTAAACATCCTTTTTATTACATTTATTTGATGCAGTTGTACTACACTTATCTGCACTTCACTTACATCCAGTACGGGCAAAAATTATATCATCATACATCTAACATGGGCCAAAGCATCATACATCCATGTTAGGCAACATACATCCATTTTGGGCTATTTGCACTAGTAGCTACAACCCATCCATATCCTTTTATGTTATATTAGATTCTGGTCAAGTATAACTCATAATAGTTCAACCAAGAAATGAATATCGAAATAATAGCATTCATGATATTACATATCATAAGCAACTAAGAAATCTAGTCTTATACTTATAAGACCACGTACCTGAGTTCAGAGAATCCTAATCATCCTGGATCATATATAACTTGTCCATGACCTGATTAAATATAATTGAGCATCATTAATATATGATCATTATTATTCTTAACATTTTAGGTCCAAATTAAGGTTTAGCTAAATTTGGGTTCAAACTGGTCTTAACTAATTTATGATATTTTTGTACTGATCTAGAGGTCATTATTTAGGTCTGGTTCAATTTTCATAATTTTTTTATGATTAGTCTATTTTCTGGAATTAAAATGAATTTATATGCATCTAAATAGTCATTAATACAAAATAACCTACTATTTAGAATATTATTCAGATCAAAGCTGAAAACTAGATCTAAATCATCAGTACGATTTTAGGAGAATTTTTTGAGAATTAATATCAACTGGATATTATTTATTTTATTCAATAAACTGATAAAAGGAGCATTATACTCTAAATTAAATATCATCATTGAAAGTGTTTCAAGGGTCTGATCTAGGAGTTTCATAAGAAAGAGGGCATTATTTTGAGTCCAACAGTATTTTTTGGGCATTTATAGGCCAATGTAGCTATTTTTAAATGTATTTCTAAGGTCTGATCTAAAAATGGTAAATTAGTAGGAATTTACCTTTCAAGATTAACAATGATCGTTGGATCTCACCCCTCGTGGCCTGAATCTGTGCCACGTTGCCCTCAGCCTTCTCTAGTTTCCTACTTCCATGGGTCTTGAGCCGCCAGTTTGGACTGGATGAACTGGATAACTAATTAGCCTAGCGATCTGACTCCCCCTTCCTCTCCTAGCACGCGACCTGTATTACACAAGGGAGTCTGATGCTTCATTCTTCTGTAAAGAATACACCACCGCAACGGCATATCTCAAGTGGGCAAAGGAGTGAAAGCTTGGCCTCCACCTTGAGAACTTGAGCCTGCTAGAGCTTCTATGTCTTTACTTCCTACGATCAGGCACATCATCGAAGGTTGGCGAGGCTCCAAGATCAGTCTCAATGAGCTTGCTCCCCTCCTCCGTGAAAAGGGTCCTCGGTGAGAAAAATCAGATGGCGACACCCTACCTGCTGCCCAATGATGAAAGTGAAATATACGACATCTGCTTGGGTGTTTCCAAGTTTGGAAGGTGTTGAAGCTTCACAGCTGCATTCCTTTGAGGCAAAGGGGTGGCTGGAGCACAAAATAGAAGAGTAACTAGCTCCCAGTAAAGTCATAGGAAGGTAGAAGGGGGGAAATTTGGTACAACTTCATATTGGGTTAGGGTGAACTGGTAGCCGCTGGGCCAGTTGCCCACTCGCCCACTCATTCTCATCTGCCCGATCGACCTTTCTGCGCTCGTCTTCTTCGATGCGTCTGCAGGGGGATCCTGCCTGAGCATAGCCGCACAAGATTCCACCAGAGATCTCTGTCTTCTTCTCCGGCCTTGTGGTGAGAAAGTGATACCTTTCTTAGCACTATAGAGAGGAAGGATTCTGGCCAGTGGGTTTCCCTTGATGGATATTCTCTAAAGTTATACGGAGGGCATGATGTGGCAGAGCAGAGGCAAGATGGGATTGGGGACCCTACCTTGTGATTGCCTCACCCTACTAAAACCCCCAATGAGCATTCACTGGACTAGATGATGCTATTTAGAGGTGGTGGGAGCGAAAGGAGACCTTACCCCATTGGCTAGGACCTATTTTCAAAGATCCTCAGTCTTCGTTGCTACCTGTGAATTGCAGTGGAGAGGTGGAGAGAGTTGAGGGTGTGAGGGCTCATTCTCACTCGATATTTCCAGTGAAACACTTAATCCTTGGGGTCGATGGACTTCTCCTGGCATCACATAGATGGTAGTTGCGCTATTATGGGCTCAGTCTTTCTGAGAGTGGTGGATCGAGCAATAGTTGTGGGGCAAGCTTAGTTATCTACAAGGTGCAGAGATTGAAGACGAAGTCAAGGGTATCTATTTGTATCTTACGGATACAGAGAGTCCACGTTTGCAGGCCAATGGTCACTCCCAACTGAAATTGTGCCCCTTTTATTAAGTGGGTTGGTTGCATGACATCAGAGAAAATCAAACATGGTTTTAAAATTAGTTGAAACCTTAGTCATTTAATTAGAGTTCAAACATCAAAACCTCTCAAACGGCTAACCCAAAAGTCATGAAATTTTAACCATGAGTTCATCATCATATAAAGCCTCATATTATCAAGTTCAAACTCAAAATTATAATATTTGGTCATACAACTAACTTCCTCAAATAACCTCATAAATAATTATACTGACCTCTAATACAAGTTAATTAATGATCAACCCTTGACAAAACAAGTTCAACTTATATTAGTTGACCACATCACGCCTCAAAGTCCTTTGCTAAATAATTTTTACTTAGGTATGCCTCCAGATACTATATTGGATATCAAACTCCTAAATTTAGGGTCATCACATTCACCCCACCTTAAAAAGGAATTTCGTCCTCGAAATTCAACTAACATCATACTTAATTTGATATATCTAGGTTTCACTTCATATAGGTCACCATTTATAGCTTCCAAAGTTCTCATACTTCAAGATTTACCCTAAGCTCTCATCTTAGGGTTTAAAACATCTAGGATGCACCCACCAAAAAAAATTGGTTGATACATAATTTTTATTTTATAAAGGAATTTAAAACCATCACTTAACATCTCAGTCATAACATAACATTCTAGTATTTTAGTGTTTAGATCCCTCATTCCCTTAAGAGTTAGGGGTTGTTCACATTTTTGAAGTTTAAGAGGAATTCGTTTATATGCCATGGTATTCAGATCATTCAAATCTAACATCATTAACATCTTATAATGATTTCAGCATTAGAGGAGATTTATCTTCCCCCTTGATATTAGATTTTTTTTTACTTAAGAAGGGCTTACGTAACATGTTTGACCATTAGGGTTTCACCGTATGGTGTGATATTCATACTCATCTTAGAAGCATAAATTGAGAAGGATCAAAGTTACAACTATATTTCTGATCATATATCCTATGATCCAAAAATATCATTATATCAAGTTCATGAGTTCAACTTTTTATGTCTTGCCTATATTATGTGAAGGGAAAAAAGAGAATATACTAAGTTTATCCCATGATCTTAGTATCATATCTTTCATTTTTCATATGAAGGGGAAGAGAATATTTTGAAGTCAAACTAATCATGATTTCAATCTTGGGTACTACATGTATGATATAGGTGGGAATATAGAATAGGTCAAGATTATACGAGTGATTCCTCATATATAAATCATCTATATAGCTCAAGTGAGGTTTCTATCATCGTATATTAAGAAGGTGAAGAAGAAGGGAGAACATGTATGTTGAGTATCTTTTGCACAGAGCGTCATACTCTCATAACTAGGGTTCATATATTACCTCACTAGCAACTAATGATGAGATTTACAAAATATGTCACTCTAGCTAGGACCTAACTCAGCCAAAGGATTGACTTTATCATATGGGTCATCTACCCATCCTTTTATTTTACCCAATTCTCACATATAGATATGAATCATACATAAGGACTCAACTCAACACTCGAGAGTAATCTAGTGTAGGACATTTTTTTAACACATATCTCATATATTGGAGGCTAGGTCCTTCTCCTTTTGGGTCTTACTCTCTCTCGATTTCACCACATATCTCATCCTACCACTATATATCCTCCTTGTATAAGAGCTTGAGGCTCATGCACAATCATCTCTATCTTAACTTAACTTATCTTAAGTAGGAAAAGGGTATGTACTTTCATCATCAAGATATTGCTTAAATTCTCCAAAATTGGATTCCACTACTATACAATTTAAACGTTTATAAGGAAACTTATACTATCATAGATCAAACTTAGATAAGATTGTACATGCTTATTTCAACTATCATTCTATCATCCACTCCATGTATCACATATCTAGATAAGGCTCTAGACATCTAATCTAGACTACTCTCTCTTCTAGATTGATGTCACTCCCTTTCACTTAGGTTACATGAACACTAACTGCTCTCCAGTGTGAGGGACACATTTTATATTTACATATATTTAATAAAATATTATATAGATTTTCTTTGAGAAAGAAGACGTCATAGAAAGCTTTTGAGGCTCGCGCCGATTGGAAAAACAAAACCAAATCAGCAAAATGAGTGTCCCACACATAGTAGATAGTCTAGTGATATGCCACATAGTGAAATGATGAGAACGAGATGTAGACTAGTGTAGCTACCCAATACATATGAGCTCTATATGGAAAGGGTTTCAGACACTTGTCTAAACCTAGTTCTCGAACATCTAGGTTCTAACCTAGAGGCTAAATCAAACATAGTTCTTATAGAACAACTTGCTATGTTTCTAGGGTTTGAAATGAAAGGTGAAATTTAGTTTTATGTTTCATGGTGAGCAATTGTTAGGTGTAGCTATTGTTCATGCTCTGATACCAATTGTGACGTCCTCAGATTTTGATTTCTCCAAACCCTATTGGGAATGAGATGTCAGAATCTGAAAACATCATCGAATCATATCAGAGAGTGATGCGGAAGCATAATTCACATACATGAACAAACAACTATGCATACACCGTAACACAATCCCAACATTCAACATGCACATTATAACAACATGAATTACAATTGTATATTGAAAGAGAAATTTACAAGTCTATGAACATGTATGCTAGCAGGATCTTAGACAATAGGTACAAGCTAGACAACTGCTCACTTCCTATTCTTTTATCCCATTCTAGCTCTAGACCTAGAAAATACGAGAAACAAAATCATCAACAAAAGTTGGTACGTGGTAAAAGATACACTAGTAAGGTTGCATAAAGGAAAATACTTGAAGAAGGAAGAAAGATAGAAGAACCATTTCTTAAGGAAAAAATCTAGTAAACATCCTTTTTATTACATTTATTTGATGTAGTTGTACTACACTTATATGCACTTGACTTACATCGAGTATGGGAAAAAAATATAGTATCATACATCTAACATGGACCAAAGCATCATACATCCATGTTAGGAAACATACATCCATATCGGGCTATGTGCACTAGTAGCTACAACCCATCCATATCCTTTTATGTTATATTAGATTTTGGCGAAGTATAACTCATAATAGTTCAACCAAGCAATGAATATCCAAATAATAGCATTCATGATATTACATATCATAAGCAACCAAGAAATCTAGTGTTATAGTTATAAGACCACGTACCTGAGTTTAGAGAATCCTAATCATCCTAGATCATATATACCTTGTCCATGACGTGATTAAATATAATTGAGCATCATTAATATATGATCATTATTATTGTTAATGTTTTAGGTCCAAATTAGGGTTTAGCTAAATTTGGGTTCAAACTAGTCTTAACTGATTTATGATATTTTTGTACTGATCTAGAGGTCATTATTTAGGTCTGGTTTAGTTTTCATAATTTTTTGATGATTAGTCTATTTTCTGGAATTAAAATGAAGTTATAAGCATGTAAATAGTCATTAATACAAAATAACCTACTATTTAGAATATTATTCAGATCAGAGTTGAAAGCTAGATCTAAATCATCAGTAGGGTTTTAGGAGAATTTTCGGAGAATTAATCTCAACTGGATATTATTTATTTCATTCAATAAACTATTAAAAGGAGCATTATACTCTAAATTAAATATCATCATTGAAAGTGGTTCAAGGGTCTGATCTAGGAGTTTCATAAGAAAGAGGGAATTATTCTGAGTTCAACATTATTTTTCGGGCTATTATCGTCGAATGAAGCTATTTTTAAATGTATTTCTAAGGTATGATCTAAAACTGGTAAATTAGTAGGAATTTACCTTTCAAGATTAACAATGATTATTGGATCTCTCCCCTGGTGGCCTGGATTTGTGCCACGTTGCCCTCAGCCATCTCTAGCTGCCTGCTTCAATGGGTCTTGAGCCGCCGGTTTGGACTGGATGAACCAGACAACTAATTGGCCTAGCGATCTGACACCCCCTTCCTCTCCTAGCACACGACCTGTATTACACAAGGGATTCTGATGCTTCATTCTTCCATAAAGAAGACGCTGTCGCAATGACAACTCTCCAGTGAGAAAAGGAGTGAAATCTTGGCCTCCACCTTGAGAACCCGAGCCTTCTAGATCTTCTATGTCTTTACTTCCTACGATCAGGAACATCATCGAAGGTTGGCGAGGATCCAAGCTCGGTCTCGGTGAGCTTGCTCCCCTCTTCCGTGAACATGGTCCTCGGTGAGAAAAATCAGATGGCGACTCCCTACTTGCTGCCCGATGATGAAAGTGCAATATACAGTGTCTGCTTGGGTGTTTCTAACTTTGGAAGGTGCTGAAGCTTCTCAGCTGCATTCCTTTGAGGCGAACGGGTGGCTGGAACACAAGATCGAAGAGTAACTAGCTCCCAGTGTAGTCGTAGGAAGGTGGAAGGGGGAAAATTTGGTACAACTTCACATTGGGTCAGGGTGAACTGGTAGCCGTTGGGCCAGCTGCCCACTCGTCCACTCATTCTCATCTGCCTGGTCGACCTTTCTGCGCTCATCTTCCTCGACGCGTCCACAGGGGGATCCTGCCTGAGCATAGTCGCACAAGATGCCACCAGAGATCTCTGTCTTCTTCTTTGGCCCTGGGGTGAGAAAGTGATACCTTTCTTGGAACCGCAGTGAGGAAGGATTCCGGCTAGTGGTTTCCCTTGATGGATCTGCTCTAAAGTTCCACGACGGGCATGAGGTGGTAGAGCAGAGGCAAGATGGGATTGGGGACCCTACCTTATGATTGCCTTACCCTACTAAAACCCCCCAACGAGCATTCACTAGACTAGATGATGCTATTTAGAGGTGGTGGGAGAGAAAGGAGATGCTACCCCATTGTCTAGGACCTATTTCCAGAGATCCTCAATCTTCGTTGCTACCTGTGAATTGCAGTGGAGAGGTGGAGAGAGTTGAGGGTGTGAGGGCTCGTTCTCCCTAGATATTTCTAGTGAAACACTTAATCCATTGGGTCGATGGACTTCTCTTGGCATCACAGAGATGGTAGTTGAGCTATTATGGGCTAAGTCTTTCCGAGAGTGGTGGATCGAGCAATAGTTGTGGGGCAAGCTTAGTTATACACAAGGAGCGGAGCTTGAAGATGAAGTCAAGGGTATCTATTTGTATCTTGCAGATACAGAGAGTCCATGTTTGTAGTCCAATGGTCACTCCCAACTAAAAGTGTGCCCCTTTTATTAAGTGGGTTGGTTGCGTGACATCAGAGAAAATCAAACATGGTTTTATAATTAGTTGAATCCTTAGTCATTTAATTAGAGTTCAAACATCAAAACCTCTCAAATGGCTAGCCCAAAAGTCATGAAATTTTAACCATGAGTTCATAATCATATAAAGCCTCATATTATCAAGTTCAAACTCAAAATTATAACATTTGGTCATACAACAAAATTCATCAAATAACCTCATAAATAATTATACTTACGTCAAATACAAGTTAATTAATGATCAACCCTTGACCAAACAACTTCAACTTATATTAGTTGACCACATCACACCTCAAAGTCCTTTGATAAATAATTTTTACTTAGGTATGCCTCCAGATACTATATTGGATATCAAACTCCTAAATTTAGGGTCATCAGACCATGTGTATGAACAGGAAGCCTGAATGGAGGAGGACCAACCCAGTGGTGAAGAACCAACCATGGTGGTTCACATAATAGATGTAGTTTGGATGGAATAATAGAAACAACTGACTGAGGCTATATGTGCCCTGGCTCTTAGGGACATGTCTAGGAATGAGTATGGTGAGCCACTTCCTGTTCGACCTCGATTGGGATCCACCATCCTGGACTTTGTCAAGCTGAACATCGAGAAGTTCTGGGAGAAGATAAGACTGAACTGGTCGGCAAGGCAGAAGATTGGTTGCTTGCAGTCAAGAACGGATTCCGGATGCTTGAGGTACACTCGAATAAGAAGGTTCTATTTGCTACTCACCTTTTGGAAGGTGCAGCCAAGATATGGTGGGAGAACCATATCACAGGAAGAGACATAAGCGAGGAACCGATGGCATCGACTGACTTCAAAACCATCTTCACTGCCACATTCATCCCCGTTTCAGCCAAGAAGGAGAAGGAGCGAGAATTCACCAACATGACTCAAGGAAGTTCATCAGTTGCGAACTTTGGTCATAGGTTCCACATCTTGGAACACTTCAGACACATGATGGATGAAGAAAGAAGGGTGGAATACTTCATAGAGCATCTGCGCCCTGCCATCAAGCCACATGTTATGGCTAGTAAGCCAAAGACCTTCTCTGAAGCCTATAATACCGCCTTGGACATGGAAAGGACGGTGATGCCTACACAAAATCCCTCAAAAGGATACCTGGGTTTCACTGAAGGAGCTCAAGGTCAGAAAAACAATCACTAGAAAGGTCACGGGCGTCACTAGGCCAAAGGAAGACATGGAGGGAAAGGGAAACCCCATCAAGAGAACAATCGACCTCGATGCCGCACCTATGGGAGATGGCATACCAGTGAGTGCCGCCACAAGAAGATGCTCTTCTACCGATGTCAGCAAGAAGGACACTTCATCGCCAGTTTCCCTCAGCCTGAATCAAGAGGACCTTTGGGGTCTCATCCTGTTGCAGCACAACCAGTCACTGCAGCACCTCCAGCCGGAGCACTCCCAACTGGAGAGAGTAGACAAGCTAGAGTGTTCGCCATCGACAATGAAGAAGCTTAGGCAAATGCTAATAGGCTGATCGAGGGTAATAACCCTTAGATGTTTTTCCTTTAAGTTCAGTAGATCATGTAATAGCTTTCTGATATGGTACAAACTATGTAGGCTTGCTGGAAGTTGTGGGACAAAATGTAAAAGCACTTTTTTATTCTAGTTCTACTAATACTTTCATTTCAAGAAATTTGGCAACTATGCTTGGTCTGGATATCAAGGATTTGGGTTATGTTTTGGATGTCACAACCCCAAGTGGTCGTATTTATACCTCTCTTTTGAAAACCCCGGTTTTTCCAGTTAAGTATCTAAACCATGAGCTTCCCACTGACTTCATCCTTCTCGATATGAATGATTTTGATGTAATCATCGGTATGGATTGGCTTTCCACCTATAGGGCCCAGATTGACTGTAGAGAGAAGAAGATTCTCATTAGGAAAACTGGCCATCCACACTTCACCATTCGAGGAAGGAAGGATGTGACAACCAACCTTTATGTGTCTGCTTTGAAAGTTGAACGGATGATATCCAAGGGTTTTCGAGCCTACTTAGCCATAGTTATCGTACTGGTGGTTAAGGGACAATCCTTAGAGGAGATAGAGGTGGTTCGGGAGTATGCAGATGTGTTTCCAGATGATCTACCAGGGATTCCCCCTGAGAGGGGAGTAGATTTCTCTATTGAGCTAGCTCCTAGGACTAACCCTATATCTAAGGCACCCTATAGAATGGCCCCTACAGAGTTGCTTGAGCTAAAATCCCAGTTGCAAGAGTTGTTGGATAAAGGCTTCATCCAGACCAATACATCACCTTGGGGAGCGCCAGTCCTCTTTGTGAAAAAGAAGGATGGGTTACTTCGGATGTGTATTGACTATCAAATGATTAACCAAGCAACCATTAAGAATAAGTATCCTTTGCCTAGAACAGATGACCTGTTTGACCAACTCAAATCAGCTCGAGTCTTCTCCAAGATCGATTTGAGGTCAGGATACCACCATGTGCGAGTGATAAGTGAGGATATACCTAAAACGGATTTTCGAACCCGATATGGCCACTATAAGTTTGTGGTCATGCCGTTTGGATTATCTAATGCACCGAGTGTCTTCATGAACCTCATGAACAACGTGTTCGAACCTTTCCTTGACTCTTTTGTGATAGAATTCATAGATGACATCTTAGTGTATTCAGATGACCTAGCCCAACACCGTGAACACCTGGGTAGAGTCCTTGATATCCTGAGAAAGCATAAGTTTTTCCGAAAGTTCTCAAAATGTGAGTTTTGGTTAGACCAAGTCATGTTTCTTAGACACATCATCTCAGGAGGAACAATCTCCATAGATCCAGCCAAAGTATCAGAAGTTCGAGACTGGCCGGCACCAAAGAACCCCTCCGAGATTCGTAGATTCTTGGGGTTGGCCGGATACTACCGTCACTTCATCAAGGATTTCTCAAAGACTGCTTTTCCACTTATGATGTTAACCCAGAAGGATGTGATGTTCGTGTGGTCTGACATATGTGAAGCTCACTTCCAAGAATTGAAGGAGAAGCTGACCACCGCTCCTGTGTTGACTCTACCTTCTAGCATTGAGGGTTTCATGATATTCACCGATGCTTCCAAGATGGGACTTGGTTGTGTGTTGGAACAGAATTGACATGTCGTTTCATATGCTTCCAGACAGCTTAAGCCGAATGAGGTGAGTTACCCGACACATGACTTGGAGTTAGCTCCTATCATCCATGCATTTTAGATATGGCGGCATTACTTGTATGGTGCTACCTTTGAAATCTTCACCGACCATAAGAGTTTAAAATACCTGCTGACACAGAGCGACCTGAACCTATGAAAATGACAATGGATGGAGTACATGAAGGATTACGACTTCACCATCGCCTACCATCCTGGTAAGGAGAATGTCATGGCTGACGCTTTGAGTCGGAAACAACTTAAGTGTGCAGTTGTTCTATCTAGTCAATGGAAGAGTTTGGAGGAGCTTGTGGAATGGACTCCACAACCGTTAGAGGACCGAGTTCGGTTGGCTAATATCCAGATTCAATCTGAGTTGTTGAGTGAGATCATAGCAGCACAATTAACCAGTGAAGAGCTAGATAAGATGAAAGGTTTGATGATGAAGCCACAGACTCATTTATCCGTGGGAGTAGACGGAGGAATCAGGTTTGCGAATCATATATGGGTTCCAGTGGATTCATCAATAAAGAAACATATCCTATAAGAGGCTCATGGGTCCAAATACACCGTGTACCCAAGAACTACTAAGATGTTCAAGGACCTACAACGGTTTTTCTAGTGGCCAGGAATGAAGAAACACATTCTGGCATGGGTGGCCAGCTGTCTTACGTGCCAAATGGTGAAGGTTGAACACCAACGACCTGGCAGACTTTTACAGTCAATAGAAATTCCAGAGTGGAAATGGGAACATATTACCATAGATTTTGTGGTGGGTCTACCTCAGACGAAGAAGGGTCATGATGCGATATGGGTCGTGGTAGATCGTCTTACCAAGTCAACACACTTCCTTGCCTTGAAGACCAATGCTAAGGTGATGAACCTAGTTGAGTTGTATATCAGAGAGATAGTGTGATTGCATGGTGTACAGGTATCGATCATTTCAGATAGAGACCCAAAGTTCACTTCCAAGTTGTGGAAGCAAGTTCAAGAGGAACTTGGTACCAGGCTGAAGTTTAGTACAACTTATCATCCCCAAATAGATGGTCAATTTGGAAAGAACAATCCAGACATTAGAATATCTGTTGAGAGCTTGTGTGCTCGATTGGGGTGGCTCATGGGAGCAATACTTACTGTTAGCAGAGTTCGCCTACAACAACAGCTACCAAGCCAGTATCAGGATGCCTCTGTATGAAGCTTTGTACAGAAGACGGTGTCGGTCCCCACTTCACTGGGATGATGTGGGTGAGAAGACCCTATTGAGGTCAGATGAGCTCCAAGTATATGTTGATAAAGTGGCTTTGCTGAAGCAAAGGCCGAAGAGAGCCCAGGATTGACAGAAGTCATATGCTGATGCAAAGCGGACTGATGTGCATTTCACTATGGGAGAGCATGTTTTTTGAAAATCCGACCGCTTCGAGTATAGCTAAGAACATAGGAAACCTGAGTCCCCGATACGTGGGTCCGTTTGAGGGGTTAGAATGGATTAGTGAAGCTGCATACCGTTTGGCGTTACCCCCTCAGTATAACATGATGCATGATGTGTTTCATGTGTCCAACCTAAAGCGATATGTGCAAGATCCAAGCCATGTGCTGAGCATTGAACCTATTGAGCTTCAAGGGAAGCTAACTTATCCTGAGTCACCTTTGCGGATTCTAGATACCAAGGTGAAAGAGCTCATATGCAAGAGAAAAGAGATGGTAAAGGTTCTTTGGAAGAACCATGGAGAGGATGAGGCTGATGGGAGCTAAAGGAAGACATGGAGAAAGCATACCCTGATTTGTTTGTTTGATTGCTTGAATTTTGAGGGCAAAATTCCTATAAGGAGGGGAGGATGTTATAACCTCAATTTCTTGAATATGTAAAGAAAGATGTGATTCTCTTTTAATGAATAAATGAAATATTTTTCTTTGATTTGCAATGGATTTCGTATTAAATGGCCTTGATTGACAGATGGTGGGCTTTGTTGGCCATTGAGCCCAATTGAAAAGAAAAGAGAATTAAAAAGGAAAAGAAATTGATTAATAAAACAGGAAATATGAGTAGTTGACAATTAAAAGAAGATAAAGGCAAATAGATATTCCCCAATATGGGAATCCATGCCTTTGAGATTTCTGGAGGTCCAAGGGACCCAAAATAATAAGATAATGGAAAAGGGAAAGGAAATAACAATTCATTTTGAAATAATTAATGAATAAATTGGGAGAGAAGGAAGCCTTCTCATCCATTGCGTTTTGTTTCCCAAATTTCGTACAAAGCTAGATAATGCCAAGACAAACCTTCCCTTAAAATTTTGAGTTAAATAAGAGTTATGGTTTGGGAGATATCGGTTTTCCAAGTTTTATCCAATTTGGGAATTATTCTGAATTAAAGCAATAAATTTTTTTCCCTTGTGTTTGATCGCGGGCGATGAGATCCGTAGGATCTTAATCCAGCAATGGACAGTCATTGTCTAACTCCCAAGTGGACTAGGACTCTACAAGATCCAGGGGAACTTTCCCACCTTGTTTTCTCATTATCCAGTGGACATGCCAACCTGGTATTGGTCCTATTAGATTCGGGAGAGAGAAACAAAGGGATTCATCCCTGGTTCAATTAGGATTGGCTGAGGTTTTAGGAAACGCCCAAATCTCGCAATGCCTGTCCTGACCCTATATATAGGGGAGGGTGATCTAAGGCACCAACATCCCTAATTGCTAGTTCAATCGATGTGGAAGAGATCAATGATCGTCTTCATGCCCTCAATTGCTCCGACCACCTCCACCTTCGCCTCTGTTCCAGTGGTGTACATCACTGGAGTCCGACGAGTAGGGGATGACGTTGGCACGTGATCGGAGGGCAATTGAACCCCTGGGCAACTTCGACGAAAGGAGACAGAGCTCCCTGTTCAGTTAACTCATTCGCAGGAGGCCTATATCTGAGAGTCAACCCTTGAGTTCACCACCCGGACCGGCTTGCTCGTCGCAAGGAGGAAGACGAAGACCTGGTGGTCTTTTACACTCTTCTCCCTTCGTGCCTTCAGTCAAGGTAAGCTTGTCTTGGTCTTTTAATTATTTTAATCTCCTGAGGCGCATGGAATCCTAGTCACTGGATCCTCAAGTGGACCAGGGGACCACGGATCCAACGCTCCTCGTTTTTCTGAATTAGTCAATAAAGTAATAAAAGGAGTTTTCTTAATAAAATCATATATGTTGATAGGAAACTTAGATGAAGAAAGTTAATACATGAAAAATGATCATAAAAATATGAGGAACACATTAAAAATAGTTGGAAACCTAAATCAGTAATTTTTTGCAAAAGTATCTAATATGGATAGAAAAGGGTATTAATTTGTGGGTATTAACCATAATTGATGATCAAAAATAGATTTAATCTTGCAAGTGTGAACTCGAGCATTATTAATTGGTTTAATGATTAAGGTAGATTGTAACCTGTTTTGATGATTGAATTGCAAGGATTAGAGTTTTAAACCTAATATGTTGATTAAAACCATAAGAAACCCTAAGTGAGGAAAAAAGGGAAGAAAGGATAATAATCCTAAAATTAGGGTTTTGTGGACCAAACATGATATTAAGGATCTTAATGGAAAATGAGACAAGATAATTAGGGTTTGATGGATATTTCGATAAAAGTAAAATA
This sequence comes from Alisma plantago-aquatica, assembly GCA_963693085.1. Lineage (NCBI taxonomy): Eukaryota > Viridiplantae > Streptophyta > Magnoliopsida > Alismatales > Alismataceae > Alisma > Alisma plantago-aquatica. The sequence goes on along the minus strand of OY856409.1, from coordinate 4,840,055 downwards.
AAAGTTGTAAAAAGGGAACGAAACCCTAATTTTCAAGAAACCCTGAAATTAGAATAGAAATCCTAAGGAATAAGACGAAATTGGATAAATATTGATAAAAGGAAGTTGGAATGTTTATGTTAGGATTTCTGTGCACTTTGCTTGCTTGATTGAATTTTCTCTCTCTACATAATTCTGTCTCCAAATCTGCAGTACAGGTATGTGGTTACGCCTATGAATATCCTGAATTAGTTTCCCGAGGATTTTCGAGGTTTTATCGATGACTTGAATTAAACTGTTTTTTGCATTTAATTCTTGCAAATTATAATGTGGATATGACTATCACCTAAGATATGTGCCTACTAGCTCAGATCCTAGTCCCCTCTGTAGCTTAATAAATTGACCTAGTACATGGCTACCGATGGGGTAGGCCCATCAGGTCATTGAACAACTTAGTACATGGCTACCAATGGGGTAGGGCCATCAAGTCATCATGAGTCACAGATTGGCCTACCTTTGGGTAGGGCCATGTGACTCCATAACCCTTGGTATTGGCCACCTGTGTGGTAGGGCCATGGGGGTAATGATCTACCATATGAGAAAGGTAGTATCCATGTCCACTGCAGGGACAACACAAAGATGTGGGATAGGAAAGCATTGAGTAGTATTGTTTATAACGTAATCGTGGATGTTAAATGATAATTGGATGTCTACATTGTTAATTATTTTCCCTTACATACCAGCTTTGGTTGATCGACATTTTGTTTGTTGGCGTTTTAGGTACAACCCTGAAATGAACAAACAGTAAAATGACAATTGTGAAACTAAGCAATAAAGTGCAAGGAGGATTAGATAGATTAATTCAAACTCTGGATAGATAGATTTCCAAAGTTTTCCAAAGGTAAGTAAAGTTTTAATTTTATACCAAATTCCAGTTTAGTTAGTAGAATTTCATAATTATAATTGATTTTTTGTTGAACCTTTGATCCTGTTAATTGAATAATGGCTTTGTCCTTCAGGTATCCCTTAATTGGGGGTTATTAGGAGGTGGGGTCGTTACAGAATTCATGCCTTTGGCATTTCTTGAGCTCCAAGGGACCCAAAATAACAAGATAATGGTAAAAGGAATATGAATACTTATTAATTTTGATTAATTGGATAAGATAACTTGGGAGAGAAGGAAACCCTCTCACCCATTAAAATTTGTTTCCCAAATTTTATACAAAGCTATGAAATATTAAGAGGAACCTTCTCTTAAAATTTGAGTTAAAAAGGAGCAAGGGTTTGGGAGATACAAATTTCCTAAGAAATTGCTAAAAATTGGATTTATTCAGAGTTAGGAAAAGGATTTTCTTTTTTGATCAAATGTGGATAACACAGACCGTTGGATCATAATCCAATGGCAATCGGTCATCGTCTAAGTCCCACTGGGACTAGGAATCTACATGTTTACAGAGGATTTTCCTCTCCAAATTTTTTAAGATCCATAGAGAGTGGTCGTCTAATCATAGTCCCATTAGACTCAGGAGATGAAATCGTAGGGAATCATCCCTTGTTTGCACATGTTTGGCCTTCGTTTTGGGAAACCCCCAATTCCCACGAACCTGACCTTGATCCTATAAATAGGGGAGGGTTATGGAGGGAACCAACATCCCTTTTTACTAGTCCAATCACTGCGGAAGAAACCAAGGATCGTTTACGTGCGATCAATTGCCCACTTCACCCTGACCCTCGCTCCCATCACCGTAGCCAACCTTGCCGGAGTCTGGCAAGTAGGGGGAGATATTGGCAAGATCCGGGTAAGCAATTGAACCCCTAGATAGCTTCGAAGGAGGAAGACGAAGCTTCCTGGCTTGTTGGCAAGCTTGAAGGATGGTTAGATCGAACAATCAATGCTTGAGTTGACCACGGGCATGTTGCGCTCGACGGAAGGTTGAAGATGACGACCTCACAGTCTTTTACCAAATTGTCCCTCGCCTTCTCCTAGCGCATCAAGGTTAGTTTATTCATTCGATTGTTTTCTTAATCACCAATAGGCGCACACGATCATGGTCGTTGGATCCTAAGTGGACCAGCAGACCACAGATCAGACGATCCGTATTTTTCTGAAAATAGAAAGTAAATCAAGTTAAAGGAATTTTCTTAATAAAATTATATCTTCTAATAGAAAACTTGGATGAGGGAAGTTAATACATGAAAAATGATCAGAAAAATACAAGGAATGCATTAAATGGTTTGAAAGCCTAAATCAGTATCTTTTTGCAAAAGTATCAAATTTTGATGAAAAAGGTGTTAATTTGTGGTTAGAAACCCTAATTGTAGATCAAGGGTAGATTTCTTATTGCAATTAGGTTAATTCAAGCATGGTTAACTTGTTTAATGATAAAGTTAGTTTTTATTCTATTTTGATGATGGAATTGCAAGAATTAGGGTTTTAAACCTAATGTTGTAATAAATACTCTTAGAAAACCTAAGTGAGGAAAAAGGGAAAGAAAAGATATAATTAATTCGAAAATTAGGGTTTTGTGGTTCAAACCAGATCATAAGGATCTTAATGGAAAATGAGACAAGATAATTTGGGTTTGATGGATATTTTGACAAAATTGAAATAAAAGTGGTAAAAGGAAATGAAACCCTAATTATGGTCAAAACCCTAAAAAGGGGCTAGTAACCCTAGGACGATTAGGCCTATTAGATGTGTATACCATGAACCATGATAGACAGTATTGGATGAATATTTCAGGTTTGAATTGTGCTTGCTTGATTTACTCTGGGTTACTTGATTGTTTGGATTAATTCTGTACTCAAGACACCTTGACAAGTATGTGGTAAATTATGATTAATTGCATTAGTTTTTTCGAAGGTTTCTTGGATGGTTAACCGCATTGAATGCAATCTAAACAGTTTGGATGTTCATACTGCAATTATAAAGTCACTATGGCTATCAAAATTATATATACATGTGAATTCTCGCACCTACATGCCAACCTGATGGAAGATGCCATAAAGGTTAGGCCCAGGTGGGTAGACCCATGGGCACCATGAGAGGTGACCCCAAACACCAAGCTCGAGAATGAGAAGGTGGTCGATGATTCATGACTATGGAGCACCATGAGCGATGACTCCCAGGAACCAAGCTCGGGATTGAGAAGGTGGCCTTAAGTCAATGGCAAAAGAGAAACCCTAGAGGGTTATGCGAGGGTTAGGGCAAAAGCGGTGGAGAATGACACATTGAAAATGTAAATTGTCTTGTTAAATAATTTGATTGTGATTATTAAATTGATAGCCATATCTGTGAAATTTTGGATGTCCCCACATACCAGTATATTCCCGTATACTGATCGATGTTTTATTTGTCAGTGTTTTAGGTACAACCCTGAAATGAACAAATAGTAAAGTGACACATTGTCAAATTAAGAAATAAAGTGCAAGGAGGATTAAATAGACTAATTCAAGATCATGATAGATTGATTTCCAAAGTTTTTCAAAGGTAAGGAAAGTTTTAATTTTATACCCAATTCCAGTTTAGTTAGTAGAATTTCATAATTATTATTTATTATTTGTCGAACCTTTGATCCATTTTATTGGGATAACGACTCAGATCTCTTGGTCTTCCTTATGTGGGGGTTACCGGGAGACGGGGTCGTTACAATTCTTATCATAGCATAGGTTACTCATCTAATCATTAATAAATATGAAATTTTACAAATTCCATAGAACCAAGGGAGTTATTAGAGGAGTGTTCGAAAGACTGAGGTGTCTAGAAAAGGATCACTTCCGAGGGCTGGCAATATTTTCCGCCGCACCGCTAGTCAGAATACAAGGACTCCCAGATTGTGTGACTGTCTGGCCGAAGTCTTAGGATATGACTCGAAATAAGATACCTATAAGACTCTCTCCTCTTATTCATCCCTTCTCAACTTAAATTTCTGTTACGGATTTCTCAAGATTAGGGTGTTCTCTCTCTTCCTCACCCTCTTGAGGTATGGGTTAAGGATGATAAGGCATAAGGGATCCTCCACCAAATTAATTAAAAGATACATAATTAAGATGTCATCGACATAAGTATAAGCAGTTAATTATAGACTAAAGATCTGTCTGTGTACTTATGTAGATGGCTCGTACAAAGGTTGTGGCAATCCCTTTCTCCAGCAGCGGAGGTGGACCACCCTGTAAAGAGAATGGGTCTTCTAAGAAGAGGAAGCAGAATCATGGTGGTGAGACCTCCAAGAAGAGAAAGAAACCTGAGGAGGCTGTGCTTGAGCCCCCCAACCCTGAACCAATTCCCGTAAGTAACCTAGAGCAGAAGGAAGGAATGCGATATGAGGAACACCATGGGTACGAAGAGGAAGCCTGGATGGAAGAAGACCAACCCAGTGGTCAACAACCAGCCATGGTGGTTCACACAACAGATGCAGTTTGGATGGAACAACATAAACTATTGACTGAGGCTATCCGTGCCCTGTCTCTTAGGGACATGGCTAGGAATGAGTATGGTGAGCCACTTCCTGTTCGACCTCGACTGGGAGCCACCATCCTGGACTTCGTCAAGCTGAACGTCGAGAAGTTCTAGGGAGAAGACAAGTATGAAGTGGTTGACAAGGCTGAAGCTTGGCTGCTTGTAGTCGAGAATGGTTTCTGTATTCTCGAGGTGCAGCCAAATAAGAAGGTTTTGTTTGCTACTCATCTTTTGGAAGGTGCAGCAAAGATATGGTGGGAAATTCGTATCATGGGAAGAGACCTAAGCGAGGAACCGATGGCGTGGACCAATTTCTAGACCATCTTCACTGCCAGATTCATCCCTGTCTCATCCAAGAAGGAGAAGGAGTGAGAGATCACCAACATGACACAAGGAAGCTCGTCAGTTGCGGACTTTGGTCGTAGGTTCCGCATCTTGATGAAGAAAGAAGGGTGGACCACTTCATCGAGCATCTACACCCTGCCATCAAGCCACATGTGATGGCTAGTAAGCCAAAGACCTTCTCTAAAGCCTACAACACTTCCTTAGACATGGAAAGGATGGTGATGCCTGTACAGAATCATTCTAAAGGGTACTTGGGTTTCACTGAAGGAGCTCAAGGGCAGAAGAATGAACATAAGAAGAGACAAGGGCATAACCACAACAAATACAGACATGGGCACAAAGGCAAGCCCCATGGCTGTCTTCATCACTGTCACACCTGCAGACATACACATCCTGGGAAGTGCCACTTTGAGAAGAAGGTATACTTCAGATGTCAACAAGAAGGACACTTCATCGCCAACTATCCACATCCTGACCCAAGAGGACCTTTGGGGTCACATCTTGTGGCAACACAGCCCGTAGCTGCAACACCCCCAGCCAGAGTACCTCCAATTGGAGAGAGAAGGCAAGCCAGAGTTTTCGCCATTGACAATGAAGAAGCACAGGTAAATGCTAATAGGCTGATCGAGGGTAATAAACCTTAGATGTTTTTCCTTTTAGTTCAGTAGATCATGTAATAGCTTTCTGATATGGTGTAAACTATGTAGGCTTGCTGAAAGTCATTGGATAAAATGTAAAAGAACTTTTTGATTCTGGTTCTACTAATACTTTTATTTCGAGAAATCTAGAAACTATGCATCGTCTTGATATCAAGGATTTGGGTTATGTTTTGGATGTCACAACCCCGAGTGGTCGTATTTATACCTCTCTTTTGAAAACCCCTGTCTTGCCAGTAAAGTATCTGAACCATGATCTTCCCACTGACTTCATCCTTCTCGATATGAATGATTTAGATGTAATCATCGGTATGGATTGGATGTCCACCTATAGGGCCCAGATTGACTGTAGAGAGAAAAAGATTCTCATTAGTAAAACCAGCCATCCACTTTTCACCATTTGAGGAAGGAAGGATGCGACAACCAGCCTTTATGTAACCACTTTGAAAGTTGAACAGATGCTATCCAAGGGTTGTCGAGCCTACCTAGCTCTTGTCACCATGCCTGAGGTTAAAAAGCAATCCTTAGAAGAAATAGAGGTGGTCCGAGAGTATGCGGACGTGTTTCCAGATGACCTACCAGGGATTCCCCCTGAAAGGGGAATATATTTCTCTATTGAGCTATCTCCTGGGACTAACCCTATATCTAAGGCACCCTATAGAATGGCGCCTACAAAGTTGCTTGAGCTAAAAACCCAGTTGCAAGAGTTGTTGGATAAAGGCTTCATCCGGCCCACTACATCACCTTGGGGAGTGCCAGTCCTATTTGTGAAAAAGAAGGATGGGTCGCTTTGGATGTGTATTGACTATCAGATGATTAACCAGGCAACCATTAAGAATAAGTATCCTTTGCCTAGAATAGATGACCTATTTGACCAACTCAAATCAGCTCGAGTCTTCTCCAAGATCGATTTGAGGTCAGGATACCACCAGGTGAGAGTGAGAAGTGATGATATACCTAAAATGGCTTTTTCAACCCGATATGGTCACTATGAGTTTGTGGTCATGCCGTTTGGATTATCCAATGCACCTAGTGTCTTCATGAACCTCATGAACATTGTGTTCCAACCTTTCCTTGATTCTTTTGTGATTGTGTTCATAGATGACATTTTGGTGTACTCGGATGACCTAGCCCAACATCATGACCACCTGGGTAGAGTCCTTGATATCCTAAGGAAGCATAAGTTTTTCAGAAAGTTCTCAAAATGTGAGTTTTGGTTAGACCGAGTCATGTTTCTTGGACACATCATCTCAGGAGGAACGATCATCATAGATCTAGCCAAAGTATCGGCAGTTCGAGACTGGCCGGCACCGAAGAACCCCTGAGATATTCACATCTTCTTGGGGTTGGCCGGATACTACCTTCGCTTCATCAAGGATTTCTCAAAGACTACTTTACCGCTAACCATGTTGACCTGGAAGGATGTGAAGTTCATGTGGTCTGACATATGTGAAGCTCGCTTCCAAGAATTGAAGGAGAAACTTACCACCGCCCCTGTGTTGACTCTACCTTCTGGCAATGAGGGTTTCATGATATTCACCGATGCTTCCAAGATGGGACTTGGTTGTGTGTTGGAATAGAATCGGCAAGTGGTTGCATATGCTTCCAGACATCTTAAACCAAATGAGGTGAGTTATCTGACACATGACTTGGATTTAGCTGTTATCATCCATGCTTTGAAGATATGGAAGCATTACATGTACGGTGCTACCTTCGAAACCTTCACTGACCATAAGAGTTTAAAATACCTACTGACAAAGAGAGACCTAAACCTACGACAACGAAGATGGATGGAGTACATGAAGGATTAATACTTCACCATCGCCTACCATCCTGGTAAGGCAAATTTCATGGCTGATGCTTTCAGTCAGAAACAGCTTAAGTGTGTAGTTGTTCTATCTAGTCAGTGGAAGAGTTTGGAGGAGCTTGTTGAATGGACTCTACAACCGTTAGAGGACCGAGTTTGGTTTGCTAATATCCATATTCAATCTGAGTTGTTGAGTGAGATCATAGAAGCACAGTTGACCAGTGAAGAGCTAGACAAGATGAAAGGGTTAATGATGAAGACATAGACTCGTCTATCCGTAGGAGTAGATGGGGGAATCAGGTTTGAAAATCACATATGGGTTCCAGTGGATTCATCGATAAAGGAACATATCTTGCAAGAGGCTCATGGATCCAAATACACAGTACACCCAGGAACTACTAAGATGTTCAAGGACTTGCAGAGGTTTTTTCTAGTGGCCCAGAATGAAGATAGACATTGCGACATGTGTGGCCAGCTTGTCTTACATGCCAGATGGTGAAGGATGAGTACCAACGACTCGTCGGGCTTTTACATATCATAGAGATTCTAGAGTGGAAATGGGAGAAGATCACCATGGATTTCATGGTGGGACTACCATGTACCAAGAAAGGTCATGATGTGATATGGGTCGTGGTAGATCGTCTTACCAAGTCAGCACACTTCCTTGCCTTAAACACCGCTACTAAGGTTACAAACCTAGTTGAGTTATATATCAGAGAAATAGTGCGGTTGCATGGTGTACCACGATCGATCATCTCCGATAGAGATACCAAGTTTACTTCCAAGTTTTGGAAGCAATTTCAAGAGGAACTTGGTACCAGGTTGAAGTTTAGTATAGCTTATCACCCCCAGATGCACTACAAAAAAAGTATGAATTAACTACAATTATTCTAACTACATACATTGTATTTGTAGTAAAAGCTACCACTATTTACATAACAAAATATGTAAATGAAAGAAATATAGTTAATTCCAACAACTACAATTTGACTACATATTTCACTTGACTACAACTAATACTCTTTCTCGACTCTCCGCTCTCAAGTATCACATGCTCAAAAATTTCAAGTTTTTGGCGCCTACTCCACTTTTCCTGATTTGGAACGACTAGATCCCCCCAATCAAATCTGGAACTCCACCCCACATGTACCTCATCTCCTCCGCCCCGTCCACACCCAAAAGCCCCCTCCTCCATCCACTCGATAGCCCCCTCCATTGCATCCACTCTGATAGCCCCCTCTGCTGCATCCACCCCAATACCCCCCTCCACCGTCCACCCTGATAGCCCCCTCTGCCCCGATGATCATGCTCCCTCTCTCTCACCCTCTTCTCTTCCCCGCACACCCCCAATCACGACTTCATATTATTCTCCCCCCAGTTATCTTGAGAGCTCGTAGATCACCAGAAAGAAGGTGTTGGGAGCACGAGGAAACAAAATAGAGGAGAGGAGATGATCCAAATTGATGATCAACCGTTCAAGCCAAAGGTTTGTTAATTTCACGCCACTTTCTTTCACTCGTAGTAACTTAGGACATGTTCATAGGAAAAACTACAATTGTAAGTAATGTTAGAGCATATCAGAACCTTATACGTCAAGTCCTGAATACACTCTAATCTCCCGTCATGTAAACGTTCTGTTTTGATGTCGTGTGCAACTAGGCCATCCTAGGAATAGCGACGTTAGATTCTCAGAGATTCTTTTAAAATGATGAAACATTCTATCCCATCAAGGACAAGTGTCCAGGAACTTCCAGCCTCTTCTAGTCCAATAGCGATCGTCACCTCGTTGCTCCCACCCGTCTTCCACTGGCTATCATAACACACGTAGTGATCCGGTGGAGAGGAGATTGTAGCCTTGGTTGACCTGAAGGCAATCTACTGGCCTGGAAAATTGTTTCTTGACAGAGCTATCTATGCAGTTTTGGGATGGGAAAGGGTTTAGCTAGGAGATGGGCAGGGGATTTAGTTGATCGCAACCTCTACTTGTGGCAACAAATCCTCTCAGCTCCATTCGCTCTTCCCATGACCAAGATGATCCATGTGTAAAAGGCCAAAGAGAGGATACTGAGCCCTACTGGAAAGCAAAGAAATCAATTCTTCTTCCAAGAATTTGATGATGATGGGGTCATATTTTGGATGGCTGGAAGTCAATTCCATTAATTTTAGTATTGGCATCACATATTCTGCTCTGTGACCTATTGAGTGTAGGGCCATTATATGCTAATGACGTAACGGTCATTCTTGATCCTCATACTTAAATTAATGAATGCCAAGAACACAATCTAGATTGGCATTTTCAATAGGTTAATCTCTCCTTGCTTTTACAGTAGCTCTGTTTGAATATGGAAAAGTGTCCTCCAGCTATTTTTTGGCCTTAACTTTTTTTGGGTTAATTAGGGGATGTATAAAAGCTCTGTATTTGTTAAATATAACAGTGATTTTACAATGGAGTTTCAAGATGTGCCAATTAAGTTTCATGTTCCTCTGATCCTGCAATCATCTTAAATTATGTTGAAACCAAAGGACAACTGTGAAGTACCTGACAATATAGATAACTATGCGAATTTGGGTGATATGAAATACTATTGTAGATGATTTCTATTAATACATAGACGGATGAGTGTGATAACATCGGCATGTCAAGCATAAAAAAGGTAAGGGTTGTAAGCAAGAATAATTTCATAGGGTCACGAACACTTCTTGTCCTTGATAAGTTACTGGAATTGGTAATTTTAGAGAAGTCTTTGTGCTAATATTAAAGATAATTTTTATAAGATTCACATTGATTTATAAGAAAAGTCTCAGATTTATTATCAGATGGAGCTCATATGCACCATGGTATTCATTGTTTAAGGTATGTCTACTGAATTGTTTGTGGAAATTTGATTTATTTTATCAATAGCCATAATATGTATACCACCTAGTCCATCTTTTAATAATTAAACAATGGGGATCCTGAAGTTTTTAGTCTAGTTAAGGCCAGTTCTAAATTTGAATTCTGAAAATGTTGTACTGGTTTAAGTAGGAAATAGTAAAATGTTACACTGACCAAAAGAAGTTCACTCTTATTTCAATTGAGAGGAAATACCTTCTTTACCAATGCAAGTCAAATCTTTTATAGTTAGAAACAAAGCTAACACACCAGTAGTAACTCAAAACCAAATTTTTGTACTACAATACATGCTGAAACTGATTAAAAAAGACTAACCTGGTGGTCCAACTACCATTAGTGTAAACTGGTTCAAGTGGTGAACCTGTCAGACATAGATGTTATTAGCATTCTTGGCCCATTTAATTCTTCATACCATTGCCACTATCACCATTCATCCTTTTCATCACTACCAAGCCTCTTCCACCATTAAGCTCTTCCCTACAACCCACTGGATTCCTCAGCCCTGTATGTGAGGCACCTCCACATCTCCAACATTGAACAATTCCTCTCGATGCCATCTGTTAGTCCCCAACCCCATCTCCAACCTTGAATTATTCCCCTCAATGGTCAGCACAGGTTAGGACGAGTAAGAGTGAAGAAGGGTGAATAAAACTCTCCTAGGACAAGTTAGTTCTATAAATGTTCTACTATTTTACTACTAGTTCAACATCAACTTTTTATTCTTGTTCTCTTGTCCTACTCACAGAGCATGATATTTTTCCTAATGAAACTTTTCTAATCTGATTAATAATTTCAAGTAGATTTTTTTGTGTGAAGATGAGTATTCAAGCCTATATAACCACAAATTATGATTGCAGTAGTTGGGATTACCCCTTTTCCATTCTTTATTAGATGAACCAACTAGATCCAAGTAATTTTAAGTACTGTTATCATGAGCTTCTTGTGAATAAGGAGCCTATTGAATTATGTGAGCCAGCTAATGGTATTAAGCAACTAGATTCTCTGTATGCGTTCCTGTTTATGTCTTTTTTCCCCAATTGGGACCCTTGGAAAATATGGAATGTCATGACAACAATGAACATTGATTTATACAGTGCTCACATCGACTCTTGCTCACACTTGGGTCCCATCTTACAAACATGCATCCATGTATCTATATCAGTAATTTGAATTTTTCTTCTTCTATATATTTAATCTAATTTTGTAGTCAACGTTACATATTATACTCTAGCATCTCCAATATAACCTATCTCCTTATTGATCGACATTCCCATGCAAAATATTGCACTCTTCCTCAGAAAGACTATACAAGACAATGACTATATGTCTTAAATAATCGATAACAATTTGAATGATATTATATATTTGAGATCTTAAATTGATCACCAAGATTTTTCGTTTCTAGCTAGTAATTACAATTGGATGTTATACAAGTCACTGGCTTGAGGCTTGCCTGGTAACTTAAAAAATATCATGCATAACTACGACTTTATGTGTGTGTGGCCTTTTTCATGCAGTTTACACACGTAAGTATCTTGCACTATATAATTGTCATGCAGCCTACATGATCTGTTTCTCACTAGATTTTGTTCTCTTGGGAGTATCATTCAATACCTTTACATGGGGAACAACCTGCAAGGATCAAACTACTATCCTATACATATGCTCTTTCTCATTTATGTTGTTTGCGCTGCTTGTGTTGCAGCATGATCAGAATGGAGGTAGGACATAATAGTGCATGCTAAAGGCAATCTGGGTAAAACCTGTGATGACTAGCTGATGAACGTAAGTGTAATTTATTAAAATTTGTATGTTTGCCAAATACATAATACTCACCTTAAATATGCACATACGTTGGAAATGGATGAATATCTTTTATTGGCTATGAACAGAGTTTGATTTTAGTGGAACATGTTTGCGTGTATCAAATTATTTTGTAAGTGAATTCGGAATGACTTTGAGCGTGCCCTTGATCATGAAGGGCTTACTAAATTTATCCATATAGTGATCAATATATTCCAGATTTAATACTATGCCAATTCATCATAAATATGATGAGATGGCTATGTAAAGGTGATATTCCCTGCTCATTCAACTATGAAAAATAAGGCATCTGGACGACTTAAATCACTGCCACTTCCATTTAAGAGTCATCAATGAGTCATGAAGTTCTACTGATATTCAAGTATGTATCCTAGAATTGTCCAGAATTCCAAAATTTTCATGTTCATGCTACTAGCTTAAGTTAGTAGGCCATTCATTCAGAGTGATACATTGCATAGTGTGTTTGAGATCCCGTTTGGTTAAGTTGTCATCCAACACATTCCCTTTGACGTGCACGAGGTTGGTGCCATGTAAATCAGTTAATTGGCTTTGAATCATCTTATAAACAGAGTCTTGATGGAACAACTTCACAGGACATTCAGGTGCAGAAAGGTGATGCTCTCAAAGCATGCACATAGTTAATATTCTAGATGATCACTCCTTGGGCATTCTACAACTTTCCTTGCAAGTGCTCAAGGAGACTAGGCTCATGACTTTTTTTTGTAGTGGTGTTAATGAAATTTAGAGTAGTACGATATATTTCTGATTTATGATTTAAGTTTTTCACTTGTTGTATATGGTTAAAAATGAAGCAATAAGTTGATTGTAGTATAAACATTTAATGTATTAGTAGCATGTATTATATAATTGTTGAGTTTTATCTATTTTTGGCTCTTGTGATTCATCAATTGTGATGTTTTTTTTCTAGAATAACAGTAGACAGTGATCTCCTTGTTTCCTCATTGCTGCACAAACCCTGCAATGTTGTATGACATGCTTCGAGGGTTTGAACCTTGGTGCACCAGTGGGTTTGAGAGTCCCACTCAAGGTATGTGCGTTACCTATTAAGTAATATTTTTTCGGGTACATTCTGAATTCTTTCTCTCATAGAAAGTAAGTTTTTTGAGGATGAGAACTTCTATGCTATCAGGAACTGGCAGAGGATAACATAAGTGGCACTGTAAAGAGGTTAAACAACAGATGCATTCAATAATGGAAAACAGGAACTGAGCCCAAAAGTTGAAGGGAATGGTGGCGCAAACAGCAATAGCCTAAAGTAAGGGGAAAAGAGGAAGTGAACCACCCAAGGAATACATCCATGTCTGAGAAAGATGAGGCCAAGCCAATGACAACCATACTCTAGCACCTAAGAAGCACAGACACGAACACGGACACGAATACAGACACAGGATACGGCAATTTTCAAATATATAAGACACGGACACGACGTTGGACACGGCTATATATATATATATATATATATATATATATATATATATATATATATATATATATATATATATATATATATATATATATATATATATACATATATATACATACATATATTTACATTAATATAAGACACGGACACGGCGTTGGATACGGCTATATATATATATACATATATACATACATATATTTACATTAATATAAGACACAGACACAACGTCCTAGATGTGTCCACGCCGTGTCCAACTTGCAAATAAAAAAATATATGAAATTGGACACGCTGGAGGAGTGTCTGCCGCGTGTCCACGCGTGTCCAAGGCGTGTCTGAGTTGGACACGTGTTGGACACGGACACGGTAGCCTCCAGGAAGTGTATGTGCTTCCTAGTCTAGCACAGAGGGTGAGTGTGGAGAAAATTTCAATTTTATTTACATCATATGACCGATAAAAGAGAAATATAAAAATCCAAGGTAGAACCTAACTTAAAAGCTAGTTTTTTAGGGAGGAGAGCCCCAAGGTTATATTAGCCCACCCTCAACATCCCATACTATGGATATGGATGAACCTCAACATCCCGTACTATGGGGATTGATGAAACAGATCTAGTAACAAACTTGTGTTGAAGTTGTTTGATCCACGTCCCAATTTCCATATCGAGAATAGTGGAGGCACTACAAAGGCTTGTGTACATTTTAGCATAACTGATCCCACACCATGCCCCCCTAGAATGATTGGGATAAATTGACTTGGTGAGCCATACTCCTTGAGCAAGGACCCACAAATTTCTGTAAAAGCTCACTGATAGATTCCAGCTTCTAGTACAAGTCCCTACTTGGTCTTTGTGAAAGCCTTTCTTATAAACATTGATTTTCATGCCACATCCAATAATATGCCAAGATAACCTAGTTAATCAACTCAAAAACCTCTTTTCCTTAGTGCAAGGTGAAGCAAATGCTTCTTGTCACATGAATCACCTAGCGCCAACAGTGTTATTGATTAAGTATCAGTACCATATCGAAACACATATAATTCTGTCACTTCTTGTTTTCTCCTTGTTTCTCAAGCTTAGTGGTTCATTGTGTTCCACCACTTCTTGTTTTCTTTAGTGTTTCATTGGAGCTGGCCACTTCTTTTTTTCTCCTTATTTCACAAGATTGCAGTGACCGTCCTACTCAAGCCAGTACCTTGCTACCTATCAGATGTTCGTCCAGGGAGGGTATTCCTTCATAGTGTCATTTGAGCATTGAGTCTCTAATGAAACCTGGAGTAGGTTATTATCTATCCGAATATGCTATTGTAGAAGCTTAAAGCTTGGAAACCACTTGACGCGAGGAGGCTTCATACCCTCACATCTAGCTTTCGTAGCATCCATTCTCAGGTGAACTTGATATGTAAGAGCCAATTGTTGGGTTCCACATCACATTTGAGAAGCTATGACAGTTTGTCTGTAATGACTGTATTGAGAAGCTTGTTGTCGATGCTGATGTAGCCATCTTCTGATCCAATAGGCATAAGAAGAAAGGGGATTACTCGACACTTCATCATGAAGTGGACATTTGGGCCACTTTTATATACATGGGTGAACCTTATTAATCTTGCTTAAGAAACACCTTCAAGTGCACCTAGTACTTCTTTAAGTGTGGCTGGTCCAAAGAATGGTCTGAACAGATAAAAAGGGGAAAAACACCATGAAACCATGCATCTATTTCAATAGGAACATGCCATAGGATAATAAAACACTTCCAGGTTGGTCGTTGGTTCTCACAGGTACCACCGCTATATACATGAATAAGGGAGTGGTAAAAGAAATACATTTTTTGCATCTACAAACACACGTTAGGTTGTAAGACACCACATTAGGTCAAATGTAGACTAAAAGTAGGAAGAAGCTACTAGCAGATAGAATTTTAAACTGCATAGTAGGAAGAAAACAATGGGAGAACTGTTCAATCCATAACATTTGGGTGACGAACAAGAATCCCATCAAAATTAACAATATTACTTGTAACCACTTGCCAGAGAGGGTATAATGATAAAATGTAGGAACTAAGATTAGGAAACTTATCTTCTCAGCCCTGATTTCATTTCTTATTAGAGGCTTTGTCCCATATTTGTTGGGTAAATATATCATATGTTGGTAGCCCTCTTACGTTACTGGTTACTGCCCAAGTTTAAATTCAACACATTTACCTTTTCATTACACAAATTCCTGGGGTTCAGACTCCATCTCAGGGCCCATCCTTGTCTCATTCCCTCTAGATTTAAAGTCATTATTGCAAGCACGATATTTGATGAAACTTACATTGTCCTGCACTATGTTGCTACTTCACTTCAACTTGTCCTTTTAATCATGGATTACTCTATCATTCTAGGCATTACCCTACATTATCATTTTCCAAACAAAACGAACCCACTTTCTGAAACTCTCTCAACAAGCATCGACCAAGTCTAGTCGATGACTTACTCAAATTCCCAATCTAAGGGGTCACCTATCCCTATGCAGACCACTCAACAAATTGGCATGTTTACTCAACTTGCTCCTGCTACAGTAAATTTCCATTGCTCCTTGTCAATATAAGATGGTCGTCATACACCCATAGAATTTCAAATAAGCACATTTTCTCATCTTATTTCATCCCATATCTTAATAAATATGTAGTCAAATTGAGTCTACTGCATGGATCGATGTTTGTCATGCTTAAAAAGGACCAAAGCAATGTCTGATGTTTCTCATGCCACTTTGGCAGTTCTATCTACAGTTATATTTTACATGTCGTAGCTCATTTACAACCAGAGAAGCTGCATTTTGGAACTGATATAATGATGTTTTTACAATCCATTCCTAATGAGTTAACAACCAGAGAAGCTACATTTTGGAACTGATATAATGATGTTTTTACAATCCATTTCTAATGAGTTGCCTTACAAGAAAGACTTATAGGCATAACAATGTCTAGGTCCTAGAGGTTAGATAATCTTCTTCAGTAATTTCATCTTGCATCATTTTGCAGGTTGTACTGCATAAGATTCATATACATGAGTCTCTTTATATACAATCAAGTTGTTCCCTTTTGGAAGGCTTTTTCAAAGGCCATTATAATGCATTTTCAAATTCCATGAAAAGATGTATCAAACAATTCCATGAAAAGTTCAAAACAATCATATATTAATACAGGCTCCTCAGCTTTGTTAGGCACATTTTTTTTGGTTTAGATGAAATGGAAATGATATTGCTTTTGGAGGAAGGTTAAGGATTGAAGGCTTTAGCATTTGATTATTGTATATTGATGGTGGGTCTGATTACGATGTTTCATGTTCAAAACTCATGAGCAGCAAGAAGGATCCCTTGTGGTGTGCTTGGTGTAGGGTTAAGGTTTGGTTCTTTGTGGGTATGTCAATCTACTGCAATCACTTTGTAAGGATCTTATTGAGAAAGAACATGGTTGTGGGCTGGATCATTATGCATCATCAGGATAAGATGCATGGTGGACCCTTCTGTTGTAGATTTTCTTCTTAGTAAATGAACTATAAATTTAGTCTTTCCAATAGGAATATTTTATAGTTGAATATTGACATATGCTTCTTCAGGATTAGATGGATCGATTTCTTTCATCATTTGAAAGGGTTCATACTCTTGTGATGGCCATTGGTTATAGATTTTCTGTATATGTTGACTACGCCTATTGTGGATTTTGTAGGGAGCAATTTTTCTTACCCAAAGCTTCAAGGTATGACATTTCTTCACACAAGTATACAAGTGTTTATCAATTACAAAATATCATGTCTCTGCTCTTTTTTTTCATTGTAGCATGTACATCTACCCATTTATTTGAACGTAATATTACAGTATGCCTTTTTTCTAAACTAGTTCTTTTAGGGCATAGTTTCTTATATATTTTCTCCTACTACATTCCTAATACCAACCCATTTCGGCTCTCTACTTGCACAAAAATTTGATGGACATATCTGGGCAAAACATTTTTTTGATTTTGGATCCCATTCCTAATCATTGCACTAATATTACATATTCAACTTAGCACCGTTGTAGGTGATAGTTGCTAATTTGATTTTTTAAATATGCATTTAAGTGTAATCATATGTGATCAAATTTTGATTATTTTAGAATGTGATTACCACAAACTAGATTATTGGATTTTGTATGCTTCAACCTCTTTGATCCGGAAATGCAACTTTCACTGGACCTTTAATGTGTGTATCTGATTTTGCTCTACTCTAATATTCTTATTTTTTATGTTTCATCTGTGATTGCTTCCTAGGACGAGGATGATGCCTACAAGAAGTCTACTGAAAGCCATTCTAAGGTTTAGGTAAGGCTATGTGAGACCCATAGAAGGAGAGATGGTATGGTTTCATTAAACTTACTTTTATCTTGTTGTAGGTTAAAATTCATTGCAGTCACACTGTTGAAGGCATTCTCATTGACTCCATGAGTCATACGGTCAAAACAGAGTCTAAATAGTCTTCCTAACTCCCTTTTCTCTAGCCTACTAGTTGAAGTAGACTGAACGAAGGGACTGCTTCTTGTTTTAATTTATGTTGTACTTTTACCACAATAGATTAGATGGTGTTAATTGATCCATATATGGGTTGTGAATATTTAGAAATGATCAAAATCCATATAATATGTACTATTGCCTACTAGTCACAAACTTACACGATGGCATGACTCCTTAGTCTACCAATTTTAGAACACCTATCACGATGGAATCATGTCAATGCATGCTCAGTTCAAATATCTGCTCCTCTCCAATCACTAATGCTCACTTTTCTCCATATATTAATGTAATGGTATTTTTATCCAATTCATCTCAAGCATATAGTCCATCCTCACTTGGATATAGTCCCTCATCTAAGGTATTGACACCACCTCAAACATATTGATAAGGCAGGGCATGCATGTGAATCCACAATGTAATATCTTATATCAAAAGATAATGCTCGAGCCCAACCAGGGAAACTGGAGTCTCCTTGTGTTTCTTCTATTACCATGACATATTCATGTACAGGCATTTGCCACCTGATGATATTGACCCAATGAAGAGTTCATTGATATATGTAAAAAATTGAGCATTTGATAGATTGGTGTTCCACAGTAGAATATTCTACCCCATGCACCATATCGAATCAAGAAGAAGAATTTGAAGCAGCTAAAACATGGCTTCTACTTGTGAGAAAAATTGGGTTCATTATTATACCCCTTGAGCCACACTCATAAGTGTTAAAAGAGCTCATATATATATGTAAAAATTTTGTCGTCATAGGTTTCTTCCTATTTGAGCCTTGTTTTGCTAAGGCATTGTCCTTCTTGGATTAGAAAAAGTCTTTAAAGAAGTTTTTTTGTAGTTCAGTTGATATTGTTTTTGATTTACATCTCATTTTTTTATTCATTGTTCACTGCATACCAATGTAGAATCTTATTAAATATTGGTGTCCCAATGTATTTCAGTCATCTTTCACTGATGTTTATCTATTTGATGTTCTTATACATAATGTTTGTAGGTCCGAGATTGGTACCCCTCTATAATGTACAAGAATCTCGCTTATATTTGTCTTAGATATCATTATTTGTCTATTTCTAAAGTATTTCAAACTGCTACAAGCACGAAAATGGAGTTAAAAATTATTTTTGAAATAGTTGAGACCAAATCCATTTGAAGGTTAGAGGTCGTCAAATCCTCTCGAACAAGCTAGATTCATTTGAGCTTGTCATCTAGCTCTCTTGTCTCCTGCCAAACCTATACTAGATACATTGATGCATGAACAAATGTTTCAAATTGAGAAGTTCATCATTTTCCATATGCTTTCACATGACAAGGTTCTTTAGAAACAAACACATATATATGACCTGCAGTTGATTGGTGTATGTTAATGGTTCTTTTACTTGCCAGTTGGTATATTAGAAGGTTGAGCTATAGTTTGTACACTTCCCTCCTTATTTGTTAGGTCTCTATATAGCCTGGAATGCGCAGATTGGTTCTTATTATATAGTTGTGCATATTTCCATTTGGCATAACTTTTAGCTATTCGATTCTCCATGGTTTCAGAGATGGTTTCTTGTGTTTCTTGATGGAGGAGTCCTTTTGAAAAGGTTGGTTGAGACTTGCCTTATTGCATGCAGTTTGTTGTTTTTCTGGGAGTCAACTGCAATAGATCAAAGAGAATCAGAACAATTGCAAAATGGTTTAATTGGCCGGATTTCGGCATGCTAAAAGCGATCAGTCATCAGAAAATTCAGGTGTCAGGTCCATTGTCCAAATAATGTATGATTTATTTGAATATTCATTAAAAAAAACTTTAGTCTTGTCCCATTAAGAATGGGTGACAGTGGACTCAAGTCGTTTCCTGCCTTTCTGCATGATGTTTAT
The DNA here is from genome assembly GCA_963693085.1 of Alisma plantago-aquatica. Classification (NCBI taxonomy): domain Eukaryota; kingdom Viridiplantae; phylum Streptophyta; class Magnoliopsida; order Alismatales; family Alismataceae; genus Alisma; species Alisma plantago-aquatica. Next base: position 4,820,255 of record OY856409.1, on the reverse strand, counting down.
GATATGCATATATTTAAGGCATCTCACTCTTGCAAAAGGATTTAATGTTTGATATTTTTCCCTTATTGGTTAATGATTTGAGCTCTTTTTTATGTTAAGGCTCTATTTTATAATTATATGTAGGATCTTTAATGTTTTGCAGCTCCTATCTTCTGGTTTTCCACTAGTGAGGGGTTTATTTCTTTGCTTCATGAAAGAGAAGTTGTGTTTACTTTTCTTTTTCTTAAACTTGTCATGCATCTATTTAGGAACCAACTATTAGGAATGTACTTTTGATTTCCCTGATTTGAGTAATATGGGTTTGCTTTTTTTAGGAAAACCTATTGTTCCTATTGTAACCGAGTTAATAATCTACTCACACAACTGAGAGCAACCTATAACCATATAGCTAATGTGGAAGGTATAATTTCGGTGTAGTCAACCTTGCCAATAATTCTAGGTTCATCATTTTATTATGTCATTTTTATTGACTTCCTAAATGAAGAATTTTTTGTTTAAACAAAAAGGAATGTTTATATATGTCCTTCAAAATCAATTAATAGTTGTTTATGATTGTAAGTAGGACTGCAACAATTCAGTTGGACTAGAATCCTATTGAAAATAAGAAATATAGGCCTTCTACCTAGTATGCACACCAGAATAGAGAGTCTTCTGGAAAAAAATGTTACTTACTGGTGGAGGAACACCAATTACAAATGACTTTTTGTAGGGTATAGGATCTGAAAATGAACCATTTAAGTTGCATTTAGGAGGATACATGATTACTTATGGAATGCTGAAAATGGCATGAAAATGAAGATCTCCGTTGTGTAGTATCATATGTTGATTATGAATATACTTGTTCTATCTTTTAACAATATATTATAATCATGATAAAATCAATGAACTTGGACTCTACCCTTGTTCGTTAGTTCTTCTTGAGCTGCTCATATTGTCATTGATTTAAATGAACTAAACTCTTTGTAGGTTTCATGCTTCGACAAGCAATGCTACCTTATTTTCAAGCATTGGACAGTTTATTGACAATATGCTGATGTGCATAGTCTCTCATCAACTGCTCATCATTCCATCTTTCATCCACCATCTAGTACCTAAGATCAAAGAAAAGGATGTTCATCCCTGAGGGTTTAATCCTTATAGATACTGGTTTAGATGTTCTTTCCACTAAAGATGTGAATGAATTTGCAATGCATGTTAAGTCTGTTGAAGTTCTCTCTCTTGAAATCTTAGATGCACCTAATGAGCTAGAACTTTTCTTTTCCTGGGAAGTAATTGATGATGCTTTGTGGAGACCTGAAGGAAGTTGTTGCCAAACTGCAGTGGAAGTGAAACTATCCACATAGTCCCTTCCCTTGTCTCTACACATCACTTTGGTGAGAGGCTCCTGAGATGTTGGGGTTGCAGCACTGGTTGGGTTGTGGAAGATGCCAAGGATAAGCTAGCAAAACTCTAGGAGGAGTATGATAGTGCTGGTGATGTTCCAAAGCTTGCCAGTGCATTCATGATATAGTTATGCCATGATTCTATCATGAAGTTGTGAACAAGGCACTGCTTATGCATGAAGAAAAAGAATGAAAAGATTCTTGACTTATTACAGGAGATTTATGGGAAAGGCCTGATAACAACTAGCCAGATGACATGAGGTTCTTAAGGGTCTAGGACAACCTTGATCATCTATCAACTAACCATATTATGGGTCTGAGTTATACTTAAGAAAGATCTTTACCTAAAAAGATGAATGTATCTGTGAATGCCCCTGTTAGAATGCTGATAAGTTTTGTGGACATGCAATTATTATGATATTATCATTTTTGATAGCAAAACCTATTTTTTAGAAGATTTATGTTTATCCGTACCTTAGATAGTCTAATGATATCTTTTTTGGTTTGGCAGAATGGCCATGTAAGCTTTCTCCTACAGTGTTATTGATGGTGAGCTTAATTATTATTGGCACCTTGATACATTCGGTGCTTGCCTGCTAGGTATGTACATGCTTTGACCATTTTCATCTTGTCATCTTGACTAATCACAAATGACAAATCTATTTGGATATAAGCTTTAATCATACAACCTATTAACTACTAGCATCAATCTACACATCTAGATTTGTTGTGCTAGCAGACACATTATTGTATCGTTATTTTAGAGAGAACAAAGAGCAAAAAAGGAATTAGTAGTTAGTAACTGTAAGTAATGAGAGACCACTAATTGTATATTCTATGATTGTAGCAGCTTTGACATGTTTTAATATGTTACAGTAGCCTAGGGTTGGACAGTTTCAACCACTTGACAGTAGAGATATCATCCTAGATATTACATCCTACTTTGCAGTCTTAGCCCTGTGACTCTTATAAGTGTTTCCACATAAGTAAACCTTAGACCTTTGGATAATGTTGTGATCTTGGATTCATTTGTGATTTGCATTGCTAAAATCTTCTCCTTGTCCTTAATGATTTATTTATCTACATCAATTTGACGTCACAAGTACATACAGTCCAACCATTTCTTCTTCTTGGATGGATTTGAATATATGAAAATCACCAATTTTTGATGTAACTTGTCTCCTTCCTTACTCATTCACAGCTGTAGCAATAGCCACAAGAGGAACCACAGTCCCAACCCCAGCCTCATCCTATCAGTCAGTTTCAACTCCAACCTCAGACTCAGATCCCTCAAATGCTGGAACCACCAAATGTACAACAACAAATTCCTATATGAGCCCAACAAGCTCATGTGTAGGCTCAAAAGCAACCACTATCTAATCTTCCTCAGATGCAAATGGGAAACATGCCATTATGAATCTAACCTATTCAAACTGCATAGCATCCTCAACATCAGCTCCTAGCACAACACCCTCAGATGTCACAACCACAGATGCAAACTCATGTTAAACCACAACTTCCTCAACTACATGTACAACAACAACAACAACTGAATCCACTTCCCCATTCATAGTCACAAATAGTTACTCAGCCTCATCCTCAACCATGTAATTCTTCTGCTCATGTTGTGACAGGGCATTAGTCATATCCTCAGCATCAACGACACAAGCTCCAACTGTTGTTCCACAACAAAGGTCGTACATGAACCCTCAACAGTAGCTGCCTCACCATTCTACTTAGGTGCAAAATCAAGTTTCCCATCAAATGGCCCCAGTATGAACATCACAAACTCAGGTTCCCATGTAATCATAACAACCAAATATAGCTTTATCTCACCCAGGTCACAATCCTAATCAAACTACTGTTCATCAGCATTCTCAGTACTACCCATGAATGCAATCATCAACACAGATTAAAAACCTGCCACATCAGTAAGTATGTGGATTGGTTCCTCCTCAGTAAGGGACTTACCCATCACCACTTGTTGCTTCCCTACAACAAATATTTCGGCAACATACTATACCATATGGAAAACATCATCTTCCTCCCAATCAACCCTCTCAGCAATGTTCATAGCTACGTTGAAACTACAACCAAGGGCTCTATCTTGTTCAATTACTATATTGGCATGAACAAGCTTCTCTTGCATTTGTCCCAGGCTTATGTGACCCAAAAAGATACCTTGCAATATGAGTTGTCAGATTGTAATGCTGACAGTTCACATGGCTAAGATTTAGTATGTTTCTTCTTTTAATTTTTAATTTTAAACTCTCCAATATAATTTGAATTTTTCATCAATACTATGTTGATCCATTGAATATCTTGTTCTTTGTAGAACATGGCTTCTTGATTTTTTGGAGTTCACTCGTGGAATCCCACTCTGACCTTACAGTATGAGATAGTATGCAATCGCCCACATGTACAAAGCCTTTGCCAGCCTGCATAAGCAAGTAGAACATATGTTTTGTCCTTTAGTTTAGTTTCCTCAGATATAGTCTCCTTACTTCTGTTGCTTGACTATTCAGGGTGTAGTACACAGAGATGTTAAACCTGGAAATTTCCTCTTCTCTCAGGTTCTTAACAAAGGCTATCTTATTGATTTCAATCTAGCCATGGTTAGTCCTTTTTCTTCTTCAAAATTTTGATCCTTTTTTCCTGTTCATATTTCTGAAACTGATTTACATTAAAGTCTTATCATTTTTTTTCATGTACATGATCTCCATCACAAGCATCGTACAAGAAGTAAGTGCCAAAATCTCTATATATTTTTGGATGGTATCCAACTCAACACTCTAATAGACTTTTCTGTAAGACTTTGGTTAGTTCTAATGCTCACAGTTGGAGTTGGCTCTCCATCTATGATAAATTGATAATGACTGTTGTGCTTTTGTACCTATACAACTGTGGATACTACATGGTATTTTTGAATACGAGCTACTTATAAATAAGACAGGAATGGCTGGATAGTCCGGTTCTAGTGCGCATTTGCCCAGTTTAATTTAATATCTAATTGTCTGATGCATAACTAAACATTCATCTAGACAACCAACAGTGAATAGACAACTGAAATTGCTATTGGGCATAACATGTATTACCTATTTTGACTCTGTGTGCACGCTTTCTGTAATTATTAACACTGGTTTATCAATTTGGGTATGTTTTTAAATCAAATGATCTAAATGAATGACCTTATTGTGTAGGTTATAGATTGAAAATTCTGGACATGACAAGCCTCAATGGTGCAATTGAACTATCTTACAACTCTCCCATACAATGCTTGGGCTGCAGCAAAACATGGATGAGCTGCCTAGATACTTCTCGTCTCTTCACGGTACTAATTCTGTCATCTTATTCTCATAACAACCTTCATTTAAGCCATGTATGAATGCTTATACATCTTTATTAAACTATTTGGATGATCTTTATCTTATTTTAATGCCTCTCCATTTGTAAAACCTTATTTTCAGGATTAAGAGAAGTACACGCTTCACCATCGTAGCAACTTCCGTTACCTGAATTAGAGATTGAGCTTAACAACGTCAAGAATTCAGATACAGAGTATAAGAAGCATCTAAGACAGCCCTGGTGCAACAGGTGCTCTCCTGTGAAGCATGATGATGCATCTCCATTTGAAGCCCAGGCCCGCCCAGTCACAGCTGCAGCAACAGCCACATACACAACAAAGTATCATGATATGTTGCAATTTGATATGGCTCTTTGCTGCTATGAGAAGGCTGCATTTCATAGACCTATGTATATATTTGAACAACCACTGTCAGCATCTGCAAGCATAGAGACCAACTTCATAGGGACGATATTCCTTATATCTCTTCTTAGAAGGTTCTCTTCATATTCTTATCTCGGGTGCTTTTGGACGATGCTGGCCGAACAACAAGAGCTCGAACAAAAGAAGAAAATAAGGATGTTAAAACTGGCTGAGAAAGACAACTCTTTCGCCAAGATGTTAGTAGACCACGGAATCATTAATATATGTATATACTTTTCTTTGTACACATTGTGTAATAGGGGCAAGGTATATGTCCTCCCCATGTACATTCGACTTTTCGGTATAAATGAAAGTAAGTTTGTTGGCATAAAAATCATAACTTGGTCTAACTACTACAAGTTTGTTACTAAAAGAGCTTATGGACTAATTACACAATACATGAATAATCAAACTATACATATATGTATATGTGGCACTACATATGTAACTAGTGCATAATCCGACTACATATATATGCACTAGATGTTGCCTTTCCCTACACATTAACTACATATAATTTGTATTAACTTCATGTTTTTTCTACATATTGACTATATATACAATTGTAGGCATACATTTAGCTATAATTATACCTATATTTAAATATGTAAGGACAATATCTAGCTACACTTCTGGATACATATGAATTTGTAGCGAATGGATTATATAACTACATATTTGAAAAATATAGTTAAAGGCTTTAGCTATACGAGCATATATTACAATTTGTATGTGTAAAGGAATATGTAGTCAAAGCCTTTCACTACAAAATATGGGGTTTTCGCTACAATTGTTTTTTATAGTTAAAGACCTTTTTTTTAGTAGTAATGGATTGTGGCGATCGAATCGCCAAAACACGAGATATGAATGCAGAAGTGATTAACTAGCAGCGAAATTATTAAAAATCACTAAAAATTAAAACTTTTTGGAAAGATATCTTTAAACAACAAAACTTTTTCATAAAGAAACAAGATAAGTTGTTTACAACATGATCCATCATTACATCTCTATAAAATCACATCTCGAGTGATTACCACATCAATTGCTTTGTTATCTGTACAAAGGAAGATACAAAAATCTCAAGGCATTAAGCCAAAATATCAGATCTACTTTAAACATCTACTAACTCCTAGGACCTGAGAGTACAGACACGACACATAGGACATACTATCTACAAGACTTGACTGACAGTGTCTCCACCTGAGAATCACTGTTGTCCCTGATGATGCTGTTGTTGCTGCTGATGTTGCTCACCCTCAGATGGGTTCCTTCGTCCTCGGTGTCTACATAAAAAGTCGAATCCCACGGGGGTGAGACAATTGGAATAATTGTCGTAGCGAGAGTTATAACTCTCCGCCAGAAGCTTTGTTATTGTAATAAAGGAATAATAATAAGTAGTAAAACTATAAACATTTAACAACAGGTTTAATATTAAGTAAAGCAACATTCTCTTAGGCAATCATTTCAATTATAACTTAATTGAATATCAAGACATGTCTCAATAAGGAATATGAAGAACATGTATACTAGTTATTTAACTAGAATATTATAAACAATGTATTATCAATCATTTTTTATCGTAGTTCAACCTAAGCAGTTATGCTACACGGCTGATTATGTTTTTCAAACATTATTTTGCCCTGAGAAGATGAGTTACACCTCTCATACTCCAACCGACCATTATGAAATCGCAATCGGTACAATACATAGGTCATCAGAAGAGCCAGATTCCTATGACCTCATCTTCCTTAGTCAGTATGAGGATCAAAATGTAGGACATCTCGTGTCTCTGGTATAATAGCTTTCCAGGGTATTCTGGCAACTTTTCTAATAGAGTTACAGTGGCATTTTGTACTCTCTTTGCCATCGAGGGATTTCTTGTTTATCTCACACCGATGCGGAATTAACAACATCATCGGGAGATTAGTGATACATCATCCCAGCATAAACATATAATGAAGGATTGATGGATTAAAGGTACATCTCACATCACATCCTACATTAGGACGTAAGGATATTCACATCCATAACCCCAACATACTCAAAAGTATGCTCTCCAGGAGTTCCCTTAGGAAAACATGTTTCACCATCATTTAACTTCTGAGATTGATGGATCTATGGTCAGGGCTCTACATGATATCATTATACTTGATTATTTAAGTACATTATAGCATTTTCTCACATCAGATATGTTTTGAAACACAAACCATTAAAATAATTGCTATAAATAAAGAGTACTAATTATATCAAGTTCATTTCACATCCAGTTATCATTGGGATGTCAATGCCCAACCATTTCATCATTATGATTCAGGAACATGATTGTTCAAACCCTTAGATCATTGTAAGTCATTTAACAACATGACCTTGATTGTAACAATACCAATGGTCTTCATGGCTCATACAGCCTATCCATCTCAAAAGTTACCTTTTAATAGGCAACATAACATATCACTGTTTTCAAAGCTTAAAGAATACTTTCAATGAATGTGGCATCATAACCCTTACCTGGCTATGATTTCCTCTTGATAACAACCTGCATGACTAATACAATTGAAAACATGCACATTATATCTGTATCAACACAATACAAGTTCGTTTCAATTTAATCATAGAACACCACGGTCGTGCAAGAGTAAGCCACCACGACCGTGCTACCTTACACGATCGTGCTACGTAAGTTCACCACGACCGTGTCACATTACCACGGCTGGTTTCTAGGGTTAGGGTTTATTCAATTCAATTAGGGTTATTCAACCCCTTTAACTTTCAAATACATAATGATAATTCATTTCTTACTCAAACATAGAATATCATGCTTAAGAGCATAACCAAAAACTAGGGTTTACTGCTCACATCATCACATTACCCAAAATTAGGGTTTACTATTCACATTACATCTTATTACCCTAGATTAGGGTTTACTATTCACATTATTGTGAATTAAGATCATACCATCATCATGTATGAGGATCACTTCCATTAATTCCCTCAAATTAGGTTAAGATTCATTATCCATCATAATTAGGGTTTCCATGATCTCACTATGAAGGATCATACCCTAATTGGATACATTTATAGATATAGGAAGTTTATTGCTTGATTCCCTTTCATATTTGGAGTCTTCTCTCTCCTCTTACTATTAGGTGATGTTTACATCACTCTTGATTAGATTAAGTTAAATCAACCTTGACAATATAAGTCATGTCATCACCATTGTGATCATTAGGGTTTACTTGATCAAGGGGTATAAGTCATACTATCCCATCAAGGGTACTTTGGTAATGTTCACTATTGACCGTATCATGCATCAATCCACTATTTACTTTCGGTATCATTAAGGTTTAGGTTAATCAACCATTAAACCATCTTAACCTCTAAAGCATCAAACGTTGTTGACCTTTTTAAACCCCAAACGGTTTTGCACTTTCAACCCCAAATAGTTTTGAAACCATTTGGTGGTGTTGACCATTTGGTACCTTTGACTTTGGAAACCGTTTGATAAAGTACACATTCAAGACCGTTTTCCCAAGGTGAGGTGAAGACCGTTTGGTCTTGTTGACCGTTTGACCAATCTTTGACTTTGAAACTGTATGGGCAAATTGATCTTGAAACCGCATGGTCACCAAACGGTTTGGGATTGTTTGGTCCCAAACGGTCTTGAGAACATTTGGACCCAAACAGTCTTGAGACCGTTTGGTCCAAACACTCTCAAAACCGCATGGACCAAAAAGTGTTTCAATTGTTCCAATTGAGCTAGGGTTTCTAATGTTGAACCCCTCAAACGTTCATGCAAAGGTTAGCCACTCTTCAATTGAGTCAATTAGGTCAACCCTCAACTGATTTGACCCTCAATTGAACCTCAATTGATCACCAATTAGGGTTTGGATTGATTGGGTTAGGGTTTGGAATCGGTCACCCTTCAACATGCATTAACATGAGTCTAATTGATGTATAACCTATTGAACCATAATTTGATTGGGTCAGGACCTGACCCCAAACGGTCTTGGGATCATTTGGACGTCCTCCAAATGGTCTTGAGACCGTTTTCTCAAGTCAACACCAAAATCTAACTCAACTTATTAAGGTTTGGTTCATTGATTTGATCATTAGGTCACTAATCGATTATACTTCAACTTGTTGGCTTTCAATCTTCAACCACATAACCATGGTCAACCCTAGACCTCCAAACGGTCTTGGGTGACCCCCAAACGGTCTTGAGATCATTTGGACATCCTCAAAATGGTCTTGAGACCGTTTTCCCATTATTTCATCAAAACCCAAGTCATTCACTTAAGGGTTGAACCCTAGATTAGGTCACAAAATCAGCATTTAATTACTCAACAACTTGATATGATTGGACCCTCAATTGGTCAACCCCACTTAACCCTAGACCTCCAAAGGGTCTTGGGTGATCACCAAATGGTCTTGAGACTGTTTGGGTGATCCCAAAATGGTTTTGAAACCGTTTGGGCCACTCAACCCAAACTTCAACATGATTGTATTCTTGAAATCAGCAATAAACCTGATTAGGGTTTAGGTGACTAATGAGCCTTCAATTGGTGATTTACTTGGAATTAGATGATGATTTTTGGTGGGTGATTAGTCCATAATGTGTAAACCAGATATCCAAATGGTCAACGCCTGGTCACCCCATCCAAATTGTCTTGGACCGATTGCTTCCCAAATGTTCTTGTGAAACTGTTTGCTCTTCAAACGGTTTTGAAACCATTTGCTTTCAAACGGTTTGCAAACCATTTGTGCAAGAGGTGGGAGATCGTTTGCTAAAGAATGATTAAGATAAACTTTGGAAGTAACGTCATATTCTTCTACCTCAAGAACATGGACTGTTCTTCACAGATTTGCTAGCAAGAACACTTAGAAGTGTCTAAAGAAGTAGAATAAGCAATGTTTTCTTGAAAGGAAGATGCATAAGAAAAACTTAAGGGTTAGAGTTATAAAACCTGCCTCTAGGACTGATCTAGAGCTCCAAGCTTCATAGATTTAATGGTGTCTTGAGATACATAGGTCTTCCAAGGTCCGTTCTTCAAGATTTGGATGGAGAAGATAGCTAGAAAGAAGAGTTGTGTAAGGAAAACTAACAAACCAACCTTGTATTAGGATTTTCTCCATGAATTCGAGCTAGGTGATGGTCAAAACTTACCCAAACCAGCTTGGTCGTCTTCCTCTGCTCCTGAGATTCTCCTTAGTTGGCCAAAGCAAGAAGATAAGTGAAGGAATGAAGGGAAACGATCCCTTCCTTTGTGGAAAAAGAGTTACTTATATATTTTTGAGTATTTTCAAGGCAAGGAAGATTATTTCCTTTATTTGCCAACTATATCCACCAAGCCCTTCTCCACTTCTTGGCCACGTTTCTTCCTCCATATCACATGCAAAACCCCTCTCTCAACCAAGGTTAAAGGAAAGAGGAACCAAACACCTTACTAAGTTGCATATATAAAAGGGTCATTTTGCCTAAAACATGGTTATTTACATATTAATGTTATCTTTCTTATTTGATCATTCAAATGAGGCACCCTCCTCATTTTCTTTGCTCCACTTGGTGCCAAGAATCATGAAAGATACTCTAAATGGTATATTTTACATGTTGCACCCTATGTTTTGGGTAAATTGCATTTTACACCAAAACTATGTTTTTAAAGCACAAGGATTACTCTACAATCTATATCTTGGTGCCCAAGCTTGTAGAATCCTTTCCACCACATCATACTCATACTTATGATGTCTCAACATCATAGGAACATCTTAACATGTGCAATTTGCAAGTTAACCCCTTTAATTGGGTAATTTGCACATTAGTCCATATTTAACAAAACCATATTACAACATTGTTCAAAAAGGACTGAAATAGAAATATAAGTTCCTCAAAAGCTTTTATTACATAACAAAATATAAACACAATAATATAATCACATATTTAAGCAAAAACACCTAGGGTTAGTACATAACCCAAGTCAGGGATGTTACAAATTATCCACCCCTTACAAGGATTTTGGCCCCGAAATCAACAAAACATATTAAGAGAAAAGAGCAGGGTATTTCCTTCTCATCTCTTCCTCTAGTTCCCATGTGGCTTATTCAACACCACGGTGATTCCAGAGGACATTCACAAGACTTATATCTTTCTTTTTCAACTTTTTAATTCTTTTATCAAGGATTGACACTGGTCCTTCTTCATAAGATACATCATAGTTCAATTCTACCTCCATAGGTTGCAGAACTAATTCCGTATCAGGGTGACATTTCCTCAACATAGAAATGTGAAACACAGGGTGTAACCTCTGTAATTCTGGTGGTAACTCTAGCTTATAGGCTACTCTTCCAATCCGTTCAATGATTGGGTAAGGACCCATAAACCTAGGAGATAACTTCCCTTTCCTTCCAAATCTCAAAACTCCATTCCAAGGTGAGACTTTGAGGCACACTCTGTCTCCCACTAGAAATTATAAAGGTCTACGACGCTTATCAACATAAGATTTCTGCCTATCTTGTACAGTCTTTATCTGTTGTTGTATTACTTTAATCTTCTATGTGGTATGCTGCACAAGATCAGGACCTAACAGTTGGTATTCACCTATTTCATACCAACATAGGGGTGATCTACAACGTCTTCCATACAAAGCTTCATAAGGTGCCATGTCAATTCTATGTTGATAGCTATTGTTATAGGCAAACTCTATCAAGCTTAGATGCAGATCCCAACTCCCTATAAACTGGAGAACATATGCTCTAAGCAAGTCTTCTAAAGTCTGTATAGTCCCTTCTGACTGTCCATCAGTCTGAGGATAAAAGGTTGTACTAAACCTTAACTGTGTGCCTAAAGCTTTATGAAATCGCTCCCAAAAATGACCCATAAACTGGGGACCTCTGTCAGAAACAATGGTGACTAGGACTCCATGCAGTCATACTATCTCATCTACATACAACTGTGCCAGCTTCTCAGTAGAATAGGTTGTTTTGACAGGTAAGAAATGTGTTGTCTTTGTCAACCTATCATCTATTACCTAAATGGAATCATGCCCTTTGGTTGTCCTGGGTAGGCCAACAACAAAGTCCATGGTTACATGATCCCACTTCCACTGTGGTATGGGCAAAGGTTGCATTGTTCTTGCAGGCTTCTGGTGTTCAGCTTTAACTTTCTGACACACAGGACACCTCATAACAAACTCAACAACGTCCTTCTTCATTCCAGGCCACCAATACATATCTTTTAAGTTTCGATACATCCTGGTTCTTCCTGGATGCATAGCATACATCAAAGAATGAGCTTCTTCCAGGACTAACATTCTCAAGTTATCCACTTCCGGCACTATGATCCTACCATGATAATAGGCTACTTGATCATCTGAGTCATGGAAACCTTCTCATTTCTCATTACCATACTCCGATCTAATATGTCAACTTCAGCATCAACTTGTTGTGCCTCCTTGATTTGCTGTCTCAAAGTAGGTTTTATATGCATCTCAGCCAACAACCCGACTAACAATGATACTCTCAACAGTACATTGAGATAAGCATATCTCTCATTGAGCACACTAAGGAATTCAGTTGTGCTTTATCCAAGGCTGGTGTTGCTGATTTCCTACTCAAAGCATCAGCAACCACATTGGCCTTCCCTAGATGATAATCAATTGTACAATCGTAGTCCTTGATTAACTCCATCCAGCGGTGTTGCCTCATGTTAAGCTCATGCTGAGAAAAGATGTACTTAAGGTTCTTATGATCAGTGCAAAATCTGGAATGTCTCTCCATAGAGATAGCGTCTCCAGATCTTCAAGGCATGAACCACAATAGCTTGCTCTAAATCGTGTGTCGAATAATTCTCCTCATGTTTCTTAAGCTGTCGGGAAGCAAAAGAAATCACTTATTTATCCTGCATCAACACACATCCTGAAAAACCACTAGAGGGGGGGTGAATAGGGTTTTATGGATATTTTAATAATAATTTAAACAAAGCAAGAAACCACAAAAATATTGGATAAGGGGGCAAGGATTTAGAGTGGTTCTAACCTTAGCAAATACTAAGGCAGTCAATCCACTACCCGGTTGCTTACCCAATCGGGATTTTGAAAGTATTAAATTTTATTACCTCGCAAGGATATTACATAAAATTACAATACTTTCACCAAACCCTTCGGACAACCTTCACCTAGAAGTAGTCTCACCAACCTCAAAGCAGCCTTCCTTGAAGTAGCCTTCCTCTTGAAGTAGCTTCCCGTTGAGACAACCTTCTTGAAGTAGTCCAAAGTCCACCTTCTCCACCGAGAAGACCCTTCTCTGCCTGAGAAGTCAAACCCTCTCCAATCTGCAGCCTCCAACCCTAGGAGTAGCAAGGAGAGTACAAAAGATATAAAGGAACAAGAAGGAAAAATAGAAATTACAATACTGTTGTAGCACAAGGCTTGATTTCCTATATCAAGCATTTTGATCTCCTAACCAATGTATATGAAAGTGTAAGTGTTGTGGGTAGGAGATGCTAGCCTATATGACACGAAATTGGAGCAATGGGAATGAATAGACAATTGTTGGAATTGCTCTATTGGTCGCAAGAATGAATAGCCAATTGTAAGTATATGCTCAAGTGTTGCACAAGTGTATATTAGTGAGTTTATGTGTCCTAAGGCATGTCCTCTTTATAGGAATATCCTATGGATGCTTAAGTATGTTCTAGACACTTTCTAGGGGGTTCTTAGTGCTTAACTAGCTGTTAGGTAACCATTAGTTGCTTTAACAACGGCTAGTTAATTTATTCTGAAAAGTGCAGACAAAACTCATCTCGGTCAACAATTTGTCGATCGACAGTCCGTCTCGGTCGAAGATTTGTCGACTGAAGGATGTCCTCGAGCAAGTGTTTACAACGTTCATTTCCAACTCCCAACCACCTTGTCTGCTGGGTCTAATGGCTACTTGGGTCAATCTCAGTCGAGGAATTTGTCGACCGAGACTGTCTCGGTAGAGGAGTTTGTCGACCGAGAATGACCCTATTTCAATGTTTTGAACTAGATACTAAGTGTGTGTATGAGTGTGCAGATGTGACACTATTATAGGAAATGACATATCTAAGTGTTGTGATTGACTTGGGAAGATCTAATGCTTGATTTACATGATGTCTAAGTACTTGTACATTATATACTTGTACAAGTTTGTACATTTGATGACAGTCATGAATTAAAGCAATTTGAGCATATAGATCTTCCAACTAGCTTGTCATCCACCTAATTCCTGCAACACTCAAGTAGCATGTTAGATCCATGAAATGTTTGTCATCATCGAAACAAAGGGATTATAATAATGTCCAATTTAGCCAACACATCCTAGTCCATTCTTAGAGGCATCACAGAAAACTATATATCCTTTCCCTTGCTCAGGTAACACAAGCACAGGTGCACTTGTTAACCTCTCCTTCAACAACTGAAAAGATTGTTGACATTGATCACTCCAAATAAAAGGAACATCCTTCCTGGTCAACTTGGTCAAGGGTAAGGCTAAGGAACTGAAGTTCTTAATGAATCTCCGGTAATAGCCAGCCAACCCTAAGAAACTACAGATCACTATCGGTGTCTTCGGTTGCTCCCATTTAGAAAAGATTCTACCTTTTTAGGGCCAACATGAATACCCGAGGAAGATATCACGTGTCCAAGGAAAGATACTTCCGGTAACCAAAACTCACACTTGTTAATCTTAGCATATAACTTGTGTTCTCTTAGCAAAGTTAGAGCCTGACGAAGATGTTGTTCATGCTGCTGAGCATCTCTACTATAGATCAGGATGTCATCTATAAAGACAACAACACACTGATCGAGAAAAGGTTGGAAGATTCTATTCATGAGTTCCATAAATGCAACTGGTGCATTTGTTAGTCCAAACAATATAACCGCGAACTCATAGTGACCATACCTCATTCTAAAGGCAGACTTGGGTATGTCACTATCCTTAATACAGAGTTGATGATATCCCGATCTCAAATCTATTTTTGAGAAGACGGTTGCACCACGCAACTGGTCAAAGAGATCATCAATCCTTGGCATAGGATGCTTGTTCTTTATTATTACTTTATTTAGCTGTCTATAATCAATGCACAACCACATTGACCCATCTTTCTTCTTAACAAAAAGGACCAGAGCACCCCAGGGTGAAGTACTCGGTCGGATGAAACCCTTTTCAAGCAACTCTTGCAGTTGTTTCTTGAGTTCTTCCATCTCAGTAGGCGCCATCCTATATGGTGTTTGTGCTATAGGTTGTGTGTCTGGGATTAAGTTGATCTCGAAATCAATTTCCTGAGGCGGTGACACACCTAGAAGTTCTTCAGGAAATATATCTTCAAATTCCCTGCTATAGGAACTTCGGTAGGGTTAAGACTTTCCATGGTAGTATCTACCACATGGGCCAAGAATGTATAACATCCTTGTCTCATCAGCTTCTCAGCAACCATAGCTGACACAAGACAGGTGGGTAGAATCTTTCTTTCTCCTTGAAAGATCCATGTGTCACTAACATCAGCAAACACAACTTGCTTGGACTCACAATCCAAGACAACCTTATACCTTTCTAAGGTATCCATACCAAGGATTATATCAAATCCATGCATCTCAAGTGGTATAAGATCCACTTGAATGTGATGTCCAGAAAAGAAGAGAATGTAGGGAGAATATACCTCCTGCAACACAGCAGACCCCATCAATGGAGTTTCTAGAAACAAACTATCTGCTCTATGAGTTATAGTCAAGTTACAGTCAAGAATCACTCTTCGAGTGATAAAGGAGTGTGTAGCACCCGGATCAATTAAAATAGATACAACGCAAGATGTGGACATATTAGAATATAACAATTCCATCTAACATGCCACAATCCGAGGGTTGATTACTGCATCAAGTGGATTCATTGCATAAAACCTTGTCGTTGCCTATGGTTGATTCGGTGCTCGTTGACTGGGTGTCGATGATCCAGCTTGGGACGCTTGTCCACATCCTCTAGCTCCTCTTGGAAACTATCTCCTTTGAGATCCTTGCTGACTCTGCCTCTGGGGTTGAGTCACGCTCACTTCTCTAGCTCTGCAGTCTTTCATCAGATGTCCCATCTTTCCACATATATAACAACTTTTCTTCAGTTGTTGTGGTCTGGGTGGTCCTGTAACTGACATAGATGTTGAACTATGAGCTCCTTCTAGTGGTAGGCTTCGTCCTCTACCACTATTCAACGTCCACTTCATCTGGGTATAGGATCTAGGTGGTGGTGTAGGCGCAGAAATCCTAGGTTTCTTGAAACCTTTAGATGAAGATCCTTGGAACGGGGGATACATCCTCTTGTTCTGGGTCTGTCTCTTCTCTACTATAGACCTCTCTATCCTTCTAACAGACTCCATAAAGGTAGAAAACCTTTCTCTGTTCTCTAGGGCAGACACGGGAGTAGTCAACTCAGCGTTTAACCCTTTCTAAAAATGCCTAATCCTTTCTTCATTTGTAGCTGCCATGTGCGGACAGAACCGCAACAACTCCATGAACATAGCCTTGTACTCACTAATTTTCATTCGACCTTGCCTTAACCTCTCAAACTGAGAGATTTTCTCATCCAGAAACGTCTTAGGGAAATATCTGTTGATAAATTCCCGTCAGAAATCTTCCCATGCAATCTCTACACCAGGCCTCTTCTTTCCATGGTCCACCAATGACCAGCACCCCCTTTGAGAAGATACACAGCATGTTTAACCTTCTCAACTTCTAGGATGTTCAGGATTCTAAAGGCCTTCTCTAGTTCAATTAACCACAAGTCAGCATCTACTAGGTCAGCTGTTCCAGCATACTTTGTGGCTCCAACTCAGCGAAGTCGTTCAAACGTCTTGTCGATTCCTTGTCCTTTAGGATGGGTAGGTGCCCTAGGTGCAGGTATAGGCATCCTATCAGTTATATGTGTCATGGCAGTCATAAACTGCCCAAACATAGTCTAGACGGCTGGGTTCCCCATGTCAGTTGGATTGAATTGGGGTGGTTCAGGCACATGTTCTTCTATCTCAAGGTTTCTTGCACCTTCTCTGGGTGCAACAAAACTACTCTCTGCAACGTGTTCTTCGTGAGGTCCATACATCCTTAATCTTATGTTCTTCTCCTGAGGAGAAGAAGACACTATCAGATATACTGGAAGACACTAGAACAGACTCAACGTCCTAAGTCCTATGTCTCTGTAGACTCAGTGAACCTAGAGCTCTGATACCACTAAATTGTGGCGATCGAATCGCCAAAACACGAGATACGAATGTAGAAGCGATTAACTAGCAGCGAAATTATTAAAAATCACTAAAAATTAAAACTTTTTGGAAAGAGATCTTTAAACAACAAAACTTTTTCATAAAGAAACAAGATAAGTTATTTACAACATGATCCATCATTACATCTCTGTAAAATCACATCTCGGGTGATTACCACATCAATTGCTCTATTATCTGTACAAAGCAAGATACAAAAATATCGAGGCATTAATCCAAAATCTCAGATCTACTTTAAACATCTACTGACTCCTAGGACCTAAGAAAGTGTCTACACATAGGACATACTATCTACAAGACTTGACAGAAAGTGTCTCCACCTGAGAATTATTG
Organism: Alisma plantago-aquatica; assembly: GCA_963693085.1. Classification (NCBI taxonomy): domain Eukaryota; kingdom Viridiplantae; phylum Streptophyta; class Magnoliopsida; order Alismatales; family Alismataceae; genus Alisma; species Alisma plantago-aquatica. The sequence continues at coordinate 4,802,494 of OY856409.1, read as the reverse complement.
TTGCCCCTGATGATGTTGTTGTTTCTACTAATGTTGCTCACCCTCAGATGGGTTCCTTCGTCCTCGGTGTCTACCTAAAAAGTCGAATCCCATGGGGGTGAGAAAATTTGAATAATTGTCCTAGCGAGAGTTATAACTCTCCGCCAGAAGCTTTGTTATTGCAAAAAAGGAATAACAATAAGCAGTAAAACTATAAACATTTAACAGCATGTTTAATATTAAATAAAGAAACATTCTCTTAGGCAATCATTTCAATTATAACTTAATTGAATATCAAGACATATCTTAATAAGGAATATGAAGAACATGTATACTAGTTATTTAACTAGAATATTCTAAACAATGTATTATCAATCATTGTTTCTCATAGTTCAACCTAAGAAGTTATGCTACACGACTAATTATGTTTTTCAAACATTATTATGCCCTGAGGATATGAGTTACACCTCTCATACTCCAACCGACCATTACAAAATCGCAATTGATACCATACATAGGTCATTAGAAGAGTCGAATTCCTATGACCTCATCTTCCTCAGTCAGTATGAGGATCAGCATGCTGGACATCTCGTGTCTCTGCTATAATAGCTTTCCAAGGTATTCTGGCAACTTCTCTATTAGAGTTACAGTGGCATTCTGTACTCTCTTCGCCATCGAGGGATTTCTTGTTTATCTCTCACCGATGCGGCATTAACAACATCATCGGGAGATTAGTGATACATCATCCTGGCATAAACATATAATGAAGGATTGATGGATTAAAGGTACATCTCACATCACATCCTACATTAGGACGTAAGGATATTCGCATCCATAACCCCAACATACACAAAAGTATGCTCTCCAAGAGTTCCCTTAGGAAAAAATGTTTCACCATCATTTAACTTCTGACATTGATGGATCTATGGTCAAGGCTCTACATGATATCATTATACTTGATTATTTAAGTACATTATAGCATTTTTTTACATCAGGTATGTTTTCAAACACAAACCATTAAAACAATTACTTTAAAGAAAGAGTACTAATTATATCAAGTTCATTTCACATCTAGTTATCATTGGGATGTCAATCCCTAACCATTTCATCATTATGATTTAGGAACATGGTTGTTCAAACCCTTAGATCATCGTAAGTCATTTAACAACATGATCTTGATTGTAACAATACATATGGTCTTCATGGCTCATACAGCCTATCCATCTCAAAAGTTACCTTTTAATAGGCAACATAACATATCACTATTTTCAAAGATTAAAGAATACTTTCAATGAATGTGGCATCATAACCCTTACTTGGGTATGATTACCTCTTGATAACAACCTGCATGATGAATATAATTGAAAACATGCACATTATATTTGTATCAGCACAATACAAGTTCTTTTCAATTTAATCATAGAACACCACGGCTGTGCTACCTTGTATGGTCGTGCAAGAGTAAGCCACCACGGTCGTGCTACCTTACACGGTCGTGCTACATAAGTTCACCATGACCTGTCACATTACCACGGCTGGTTTCTAGGGTTAGGGTTTATTCAATTCAATTAGGGTTATTCAACCCCTTTAACTTTCAAAGACATAATGATAATTCATTTCTTACTCAAACATAGAATATCATGCTTAAGAGCATAACCCAAAATTAGGGTTTACTGCTCACATCATCACATTACCCTAAATTAGGGTTTACTATTCACATTACATCTTATTACCCTAGATTAGGGTTTACTATTCACATTACTGTGAATTAAGATCATACCATCATCATGTATGAGGATCACTTCCATTAATGCCCTCAAATTAGGTTACGATTCATTATCCATCATAATTAGGGTTTCCATGATCTCACTATGAAGTATCATACCCTAATTGGATACATTTATACATGTAGGAAGTTTATTACTTAATTCCCTTTCATATTAGGAGTCTTCTCTCTCCTCTTACTATTAGGTGATGTTTACATCACTCTTGATTAGATTAAGTCAAATAAACCTTGACAATATAAGTAATGTCATCACCATTTTGGTCATTAGGGTTTACTTGATCAAGGGGTATAAGTCATACTATCCCATCAAGGGTACTTTGGTAATGTTCACTATTGACTGTATCATGCATCAATCCACTAATTACTTTAGGTATCATTAAGGTTTAGGTTAATCAACCATTAAACCATCTTGACCTCTAAAGCATCAAACGTTCTTGACCTTTTTAAACCCCAAACGGTTTTGCACTTTCAACCCCCAAACGGTTTTGAAATTGTTCGGTGGTGTTGACCGTTTGGTACCTTTGAATTTTGAAACCATTTGATAAAGTACACATTCAAGACTGTTTGCCCAAGGTGAGGTGAAGACCGTTTGGTCTTGTTGACCGTTTGACCAATCATTGACATGGAAACCGTATGGGCAAATTGATCTTGAAACTGCATGGTCACCAAACGGTTTGGGATTGTTTGGTCCCAAACGGTCTTGAGACCGTTTGGTCCAAACACTCTCAAAACCGCATGGACCAAAAAGTGTTTCAATCGTTCCAATTGAGCTAGGGTTTCCAATGTTGAACCCCTCAAACGTTCATGCAAAGGTTAGCCTCTCTTCAATTGAGTCAATTAGATCTACCCTCAACTGATTTGACCCTCAATTGAACCTCAATTGATCACCAATAAGGGTTTGTATTGATTGGGTTAGGGTTTGGAATCGGTCACCCTTCAACATGCATCAACATGAGTCTAATTGATGTTGAACCTATTGAACCATCATTCGATTGGGTCAGGACCTGACCCCAAATGGTCTTGGGATCATTTGGACATCCTCCAAACGGTCTTGAGACCATTTTCTCAAGTCAACACCAAAATATAACTCAACTTATTAAGGTTTGGTTCATTGATTTTATCATTAGGTCACTAATCGATTATACTTCAACTTGTTGGCTTTCAATCTTCAACCACATAACCATGGTCAACCCTAGACCTCCAAACGGTCTTGGGTGAACACCAAACGGTCTTGAGATCATTTGGACATCCTCCAAACGGTCTTGAGACCGTTTTCCCACTATTTCATCAAAACCCAAGTCATTCACTTAAGGGTTGAACCCTAGATTAGGTCACAAAATCAACATTTAATTACTCAACACCTTGATATGATTGGACCCTCAATTGGTCAACCCCACTTAACCCAAGACCTACAAATAGTCTTGGGTGATCACCAAACGGTCTTGAGACCATTTGGGTGATCCCCAAATGGTTTTGAAACTGTTTGGGTCACTCAACCCAAACTTCAACATGATTGCATTATTGAAATCAGCAATAAACCCGATTAGGGTTTAGGTGACTAATGATCCATCAATTGGTGATTTACTTGGAATTAGATTATGATTTTCGGTGGGTGATTAGTCCATAATGTGTACAACAGATCTCCAAATGGTCAACACATGGTCAACCCATCCAAATGGTCTTGGACCGATTGCTTCCCAAATGTTCTTGTGAAACCGCTTGCTCTTCAAATGGTTTTGAAACCGTTTGCTTTCAAACGGTTTCCAAACCTTTTGTGCAAGAGGTGGGAGATCGTTTGCTAAAGAAAGATTAGGATAAACTTTGGAAGTAACTTCATCTTCTTCTACCTCAAGAACATGGACTGATCTTCATGGATTTGCTATAAAGAACACTTATAAGTGTCTAAAGAAGTGGAATAAGTAATGTTTTCATGAAAGGAAGATGCATAAGCAAAACTTAAGGGTTAGAGTTATAAAACCCACCTCTAGGACTGATCCAGAGTTCCAAGCTTCGTAGCTTTAATGGTGGCTTGAGCTCCACAGGTCGTCCAAGGTCCGTTCTTCAAGATTTGGATGGAGAAGATGGCTAGAAAGAAGAGTTGTGTAAGGAAAACTAACAAACCAACCTTATATTAGGATTTTCTCCATGAATTCGAGCTAGGTGATGGTCAAAACTTACCCAAACCAGCTTGGTCGTATTCCTCTGCTCTTGAGCTTCTCCTTAGTCGGCCAAAGCAAGAAGATAAGTGAAGGAATGAAGGGAAACGATCCCTTGCTTTGTGGAAAAAGAGTTACTTATATATTTTTGAGTATTTTCAAGGTAAGGAAGATTATTTCCTTTATTTGCCAACTATATCCACCAAGACCTTCTCCACTTCTTGGCCACGTTTCTCCATCCATATCACATGCAAAACCCCTCTCTCAACCAAGGTTAAAGGAAAGAGGAACCAAACACCTTACTAAGTTGCATATATAAAAGGGTCATTTTGCCTAAAACTTGGTTATTTACATATTAAGGTTATCTTTCTTATTTGATCATTCAAATGAGGTGCCCTCCTCATTTTCTTTGCTCCAATTGGTGCCAAGAATCATGAAAGATACTGTAAAGGGTATATTTTACATGTTGCATCCTATGTTTTGGGTAAATTGCATTTTACACCAAAACTATGTTTTAAAGCACAAGGATTGCTCTGCAAGCTATATCTGGTGCCCAAGCTTGTAGAATCCTTTCCACCACATCATACTCATACTTATGATGTATCAACATCAGAGGAACATCTTAACATGTGCAATTTGCAAGTTGACCCTTTTAATTGGGTAATTTGCACATTAGTCCATATTTAACAAAACAATATTACAACATTGTTCAAAAAGGACTGAAATAGAAATATAAGTTCCTCAAAAGCATTAATTACATAACAAAAGATAACCACAAGCATCTAATCACATATTTAAGCAAAAACACATAGGGTTAGTACATAACCCAGGTCAGGGATGTTACATGGATGGTTAGTCAGAATGGACAATCCAGACGTTAGAAGATCTGTTGAGAGCTTGTGTGCTCGATTGGGGTTGCTCATGGGAGCAGTACTTACCTTTAGCTGAGTTTGCCTACAACAACAGCTACCAAGCCAGTATCGGGATGCCTCTGTATGAAGCTTTGTATGGGAGACTGTGTCGGTCCCCACTTCACTGGGATGATGTGGGTGAGAGGACCTTGTTGAGGTCAGATGAGCTCCAAGTGTATGCTGATAAAGTTGCTTTGATCAAGCAAAGACTGAAGAGAGCCCATGATCGACATAAGTCATATGGTGATGCAAAGTGGACTGATGTGCATTTCACTATGGCAGAGCATGTGTATTTGAAAATCCGACCGCTCCGAGCTATAGCTAAGAACAGAGGAAAGATGAGTCCCCGATACATGGGTCTGGTTGAGGTGTTAGAACGGATTGGTGAAGCTGCATACCGTTTGGCATTACCCCCTTAGTATAGCATGATGCATGATGTGTTTCACATGTCTAACCTGAAGCGATATGTGCAAGATCCGAGCCATGTGCTGAGCATTGAACCTATTGAGCTTCAAGGGAAGCTGACTTATCCTGAGTCACCTTTGTGGATTCTAGATACCAAGGTGAAAGAACTTAGATGCAAGAATATAGAGATGGTAAAGGTTCTTTGGAAGCACCATGGAGAGGATGAGGCCACATGGGAGCTAAAGGCAGACATGGAGAAAGCATACCCGGAATTGTTTGTTTGATTGCTTGAATTTTGAGGGCGAAATTCCTATAAGGAGGGGAGGATGTTATAACCTCAATTTCTTCAAAATGTTGTAAAATGATGTAATTCTCTTTTTAAGAATAAAAGAAATTTATTTCTTTGATTTGTGATGAATTTTGTGTGAAATGGCCTTGATTGATTGATATTGGGCTTTGTTGGCCATTGGGCCCAATTGAAAAGAAAAGAGGAATAAACAGGAAAAGGATTTGATTGATAAAAGAGAAATATGGGAAATAAATATTTAAAAGAGGTTAAAGGAAAATAGATTTTTCCCAAGATGGGAATTCATGCCTTTGGGATTTCTTGAAGTCCAAGGGACCCAAAATAATAAGATAATGGTAAAAGAAATAGGAATACTAATTAATTTTGATTAATTGGATAAGATAAATTGGGAGAGAAGGAAACCTTCTCATCCATTAGAATTGGTTTCCCAAATTTCGTACAAAGCTACGAAATATTAAGAGGAACCTTCCCTTAACATTTGAGTTAAAAATGAGCAAGGGTTTGGGAGATACGAATTTCCTAAGAAATTTCTAAAAATTGGATTTATTCAAAGTTAGGAAAAGGATTTTCCTTTTTGATCAAACGTGGATAACATGGACTGTTAGATCTTAATCCAACGGCAATCGATCATCATCTAAGTCCCACTGGGACTAGGACTCTATGTGTTTATAGAGGATTTTCCTCTCTAAATTTCTTGAGATCCATAGAGAGTGGTCGTCTAATCAAAGTCCCATTGGACCCAGGAGACGAAATCACAGGGAATCATCCCTAGTTTGCACATGTTTGGCCTTCGTTTTGGGAAACCCCCAATTCCCACAAACCTGACCTCGACCCTATAAATAGGGGAGGGTTATGGAGGGAACCATCATCCCTTTTTACTTGTCCAATTGCTGTGGAAGAAATCAAGGATCGTTTCCATGTGATCAATTGCCCACTTCGCCCTGACCTTCACTCCCATCACCGCAGCCAACCTTGTCGGAGTCCAACGAGTAGGGGGAGATATTGGTGAGCTCTGGGCGAGCAATTGAACCCCTGGGCAGCTTTGATGGAGGAAGACAAAGCTTCCTGGCTTCTTGGTGAGCTTGAAGGACGGTTAGATCGGAGAGTCAACGCTTGAGTTGATCGCGGGCCTGTTGTGCTCGACGCAAGGTTGAAGACGACGACCTCGCGGTCTTTTACCAAATTGCCCCTCGCCTTCTCCTGGCATGTCGAGGTTAGTTTAGTCATTCAGTTTTTTCTTAATCATAAATAGGTGTGCGCGATCGTGGTCGTTGGATCCTAAGTGGACCAGCGGACTACGGATCAGACGATCCATATTTTTCTGAAAATAGCAAGTAAATCAAGTAAAAGGAATTTTCGTAATAAAATCATATCTTCTGATAAAAAACTCGGATGAGGGAAGTTAATATATGAAAAATGATTAGAAAAATATGAGGAATACATTAAAAATGGTATTAAATCCTAAATCAGTATCTTTTTGCAAAAGTATCTAATTTTGATGAAAAAGGTGTTAATTTGTGGTTAGAAACCCTAATTGTAGATCAAGGGTAGATTTCTTATTGCAATTAGGTTAATTCAAGCATGGTTAACTTGTTTAATGATAAAGTTAGTTTTTAATCTTTTTTGATTATGGAATTGCAAGAATTAGGGTTTTAAACCTAATGTTGTAATTGATACCCTTAGAAAACCTAAGTGAGCAAAAAGGGAAAGAGAAGATATAATTAATCCGAAAATTAGGGTTTTGTGGTCCAACCTGATCTTAAGGATCTTAATGGAAAATGAGACAAGATAATTAGGGTTTGATGGATATTTTGATAAAAGTGAAATAAAAGTGGTAAAAGGAAATGAAACCCTAATTATGGTCAAAACCCTAAAAGGGGATAGTAACCCTAGGACGATTAGGCCTATTAGATTTGTATACCATGATCCATGATAGAAAGTATTGGATGAATATTTCAGGTTTAAATTGTGCTTCCTTGATTTACTCTGGGTTACTTGATTGTTTGGATTAATTATGCACTCAAGACAGCTTGACAGGTATGTGGTTAATTATGATTAATCACATTAGTTTTTCTGATGGTTTCCTGGATGGTTAATCACATTGAATGCAATCTAAACAGTTTGGATGTTCATACTATAATTATAAAGTCACTATGGCTATCACAGTTATATATACATGTGAATTCTTGCACCTACAGGCCACCCTGATGGAAGATGCCATAAAGGTCAGGCCCATGAGGGTAGACCCATGGGCACCATGAGAGGTGACCCCAGACACCAAGCTTAGAAATGAGGTGGTGGTCGATGATGCATGACTATGGAGCACCATGAGAGGTGACTCCCAGGCACCAAGCTCGGGATTGAGAAGGTGGCCTTAAGTCAATGGCAAAAGAGAAACCCTAGAGGGGTATGCCATGGTTAGGGCAAAAGTGGTGGAGAATGACACATTGAAAATGTAAATTCTCTTGTTAAATAATATTTGGTTGTGATTACTAAATTGTTAGCCATGTCTGTGAAATTTTGGATGTCCCCACATGCCAGTATATTCGTGTATACTGATCGATGTTTTGTTTGTCGACATTTTAGGTACAACCCTAAAATGAACAAACAATAAAGTGACACATTGTGAAATTAAGAAATAAAGTGTAAGGAGGATTAGATAGACTAATTCAAGCTCTGGATAGATAGATTTCCAAAGTTTTTCAAAGGTAAGGAAAGTTTTAATTTTATACCCAATTCTAGTTTAGTTAGTAGAATTTCATAATTATTATTGATTATTGTTTGAACCTTTGATCCGGTTTATTGGGATAACAGCTCAGATCTCTTGGTCTTCCTTAAGTGGGGGTTACCGGGAGACGGGGTCGTTACAATTACTTGACCAGTCAATCGATTGGAAATCTTATGAAGGCGAATTTAAGGTTACATGGGATGTGGATCCTTTATTTGTTTGTTTACAACTTTTGTTGGATCCATATGTTCTACTAGTTTCCATATCAAGTTTTATTAGTTGTGGTGATTGTTGTAGCATATGATATGTACAATGAAATATATGTATTAGTGATTGGATACATATGAATATAATATCAAATGTCTCAATTTAATATCAACTTTTAGATATCATCCAATTTGAAAACACATGAAAATCTCGATCATCTACATATGGAAATGCCAAATTGTGGTGTAATGTCTAGCTTGGGGAAGTGATATAATAAGTATGTGTGTCTTCCAAAGTAGGGTGCATAGCTTATTGTATTGTCCTATAGGATTGAATCAATAAGGACATGTTAATAATTCTAAGCACCTATTGACATAAAGATGGTTCTTCATAAGATTATTCATGGCACAAACTAGATCAAGCATCTATCCAATAGTTTCAGATGATGCAATTCGAAATAGTAACCTATCTAAATAGTTTAATTGTGAGTGGTCAACATAAGTTTACAAGTACCTTAATGTAGTATGGGTCTCACATCATTAGAGATTTCTCCTTGTAATCTTACAACTTAATAGTGAGCTCTTTGATTAAAATAGTGGTAGAATTATTAAAAAAGACCAAATTAATATCATATAATCAAATGGATTTTTAAATCAAATTGTTGACTTGTGCAAATGATTTTTTTGTAGATATATGACAAGAAAACACAACTACTTCTCATTGCAATCAGTCCTTGAGAAAGAAAATTTGAATGCAGATAAAATCCATGACTTCTACAGGACATTGAGAATTGTTCTCACTCATGAGCATAAGCTTTATTTCTTAGAAACACCAAAATTGAAGGAATCAATCCGAAATGCACCACTAGCATATAGAGAAGCCTTTCCTAAGAATATTGTTGATGTTATATAAATCAAGTATCTAATACTATGCTCCATTTATCATGAGCTTTGAAGCAAAATGCAAAAATGGGAGTTGTAGAAATAGCCACACACCTCTGAAATATGTTCTAAGAACAAGTAAGGAAAGAGTGGTACAATGTAAGTGAGGTCATGTGTAAGTGAAACATGACTAAAGGAGAACCAATTGGTCTCCATGTAGTCATGTTGATTGGATATTTCAAAATCTTATGGAGATTAGGACTTCTCTTAGGCTATGATTTGAACATTGATGTAATATTGCGATCACTACCAAAATCTTGTAGTCAGTTTGTCATGAACTACAACATGAACAACATTGTATAAAAATTGTTAGAGTTGCTTGGCATGTTTAGAATTGATGATACTTAGATGAATAAAGGCAAGACAAAGTCCTTATAGGTGTTCAACAAAGGAAATGGAAAGTTTAAGTTCTAGGGAAAAGCTATGAATAGTTATAATGCTAGACAAAATCCCAAGTCTTCTACTTAAAGCTAAAGGAGGACTAGGCAAGGAAAACAATTTTCACCATTGTTATTAGGCTGGAATTGGAAAAAAATTGTTATCTTTTCATTGAGGAGCTATAGAAGAATAAATAGAGGATGAATATCTTCACTTTAGGTGTATATGTTATACAAATAAACTTATCTACTTCTTCATCTGAGTATTGGATACCATATGATCTCATATATGCTCTAATATACATGTTTAGAAGAAAAAAATAAACCCTTATTGAAGGGATTGTTGGATATATGGGTGGCTAATGAAGTAAGCGTTGTTCTCATAGTTGTAGGAAACTATAGTTTAGATATTTGTAGTGGGGTTGTAATAGAGTTGAACAATGTCTCTTATATACCTACCATGAATAGAAACATTATTTTTCTATCCTTTTTAGATAAGAACATTTTTAAATTTCTAATAAAGAATTGTTCAGTTTTTATTTCATGAGATGAAATATACTATGGTAGTTCTACAATGCATTATTGTCTTTGTTTATTGGATCTTGAGACACTTATGTATAACATAAATACCAAGAAGTTAAAACTTGACCACTCAGAAAAAAATTACCTTTGGCGTTTTCATCTACAGATAAATGATAAATGGACTTCTTGATTCCATGAAGATGGTTATTTGGGCTCATATTATTTTAAATCAATAGATACATGTGAATCGTGTTTATCAGTAAAGATGAGAAAGGAACCCTTCTCTAGTAATAATGAGAATCAAGTGACTTGTTCGGACTCATTCATTCTAATGTGTGGGGACCTTTTAGAACAAGTGCTAGAGTTGGATATAGTACTTAATCACATTAACTATTGACATTAGAAGATATAGATATGTGTACCTTTTGAAACATAATTAAGAATCACTTGAAAAGTTCTAAGAGATCATGAATGAAGTACATAACCAACTTTTAAAGAATATTAAATCACTATGATAAAGTTGTGGTGGAGATCATCTAAGATAAGAGTTTGAGGTCCTTTTGAGAGACCATGGTGTTGTGTCACGATTGAATCCACCTAGAACACCACCAAACAATGGCAATCCATAAAGAAGGAATCAAATCTGATTGAATATGGTACGATGAATGGTGAGTTCAAGTAATTTTACAACTTCATTATGGGGTTATTCTCTTGAAACCTCTATATTTATATAAATGTCTACCTTCTAAGTAGGTTCAAAAGACTGCATATGAGATATGGAATGAGTAACATATCAATGTATCTTTTATAAAAATTTGGATATGTGAAGCTTATATCATGAAACACTTCCTTGAAATTCTTAGACCCAAATCTAATGTATTATTTGTTGTTAAATTCCCAAAGGAAACTAAGGGTTATTACACATATATTCCATCTGACAACAAAGCATTTGTTTCCCAAACTACTGCATTCTAAAAAATGGAATTTATTTGGAAATGAACCTATGAGAGGAATATATATATATATATATATATATATATATATATATATATATATATATATATATATATATATATATATGTATATAATATTATGAGTCCAGCAAGATAACAAAGTACCTATGCATGTAGATGACAAATGAAAAGAATCACAAGAAGTTGTGGAATCTCAAATCCCCATGTAGCGTAATAATCTTAAAGGTCTAGTAGGACACACCTAGAGATAGTGATATTTCAATTAGATGATTCGATTGTCATGATTGATGATGAGCCAACTACCTACAATGAAGAAATTGAGAGACCATATTCTAGTAAATGTCTTGAGGCCATGAGACCTAAGATGGACTCCATGCAAGCCAACAAAGTAAGGATAATGGTGGATGCACCTGAAGGAGTCAGACCAATATGATGCAAATGGGTCTTCAAGAAGAAAATTGACATACATGGTAATGTAAATAGCTATAAAGGATATATTTTTTTCAAAATGTTTTTGACAAGTTATCCTTGCACACCATGCATAAGGGTTTTATTTCCATACCCACCACCTCATCCTATAACATGTAGGGAGTTTACCCATGATGCACCTATAAGATTATAAACTCCTTTAAGGAGTATCTAGTTTGTTCCATATCTCATCATCCTAAGGGATTGGGGTGTAGGGTATCAAACCCTCCATGTCATTGCCTTTTCATTTCAAACAACACATCAATTATTAGCATAAATCTAATAGTTTAAGTTCTACAAAAGAAAGTTTAACTTACATGTATTTATAATTTATATTTTTTTTAAACACTTAGAATGAAGTTTAGAAAAAATGATTATGAGGAAATATGTCAAGCATCAACGTACATGTTTTCATATTCCCTTGAGCCAGAAATATATCACTTCTTAATTATAAGAAGATATTTATAATAAAAATTATTTCAAAAAGTATACAATCAATAGTTACAAATCATATAATGTTTTTATGATATTTACTATGTAAAATATGATGCATAAAATATAAATGTACCGGAGGTCAACCATAGATTCTTGGAAATGTATTTCCATCTCTAAGGTTTATTGAAAAAAGTTTATTTATTTAAAACTATCTCTTGTAGACAAGATTAAAGAGCAATTTGACACACACACAAACACACACACACAATATATATAACTCAGATATACATAACTCTACATGTCTCCTACTCTAGGGCTCTGGTGATTAGCCAGGAGAAGCCCAACCTTAAGGCAACAACGTCAGAGGGTTCCACCTCAGATGTCCACACCAACACTACTAAACTACCCACCCCACCCAACGGTTCCACCAGGAACCCTAGCCAGGAGGCCCGACTTATTGAGATAGGATGTGAAGGAGAACGAGTCAGTGGAAGGATAATTGGACATAAGTGATCTATGAGAAAAATACTATCATTAAGAAGGAGTACATCTTCCCAATGCCTAGAATGGAAGAGGGAAGGATCCTTGTCAATCTTCATGTGGAGGAGTTTGAAAAAATGAAGGATATCTGGGAATACATAATCTTGGTGTATGTCATGGGGAAGCGTACATTTTCCCCTCACCTACAAGAATGGATTAGAAGGAAGTGGAGCACCAAGGGCGAGTTACGAGTTGATATCAAAGGAGGGGGAATCTTTTTGGTGTCATTCTCCAATGAAGATGATAAACTTTCCATCCTAGAGGTTGGTCCATGGTGGTTTGATCGCCAGCTTGTGGTGGTGAAACCCTACAAACATGGTGAGGAACTAAGGCATGATCTGTTGGCCTCTATGCTGGCTTGGATCGAGATTCCCTCAATCAGATGTACGTGGACAAGGAGGATTGTCAGCACAATTGTGGCAGGACTCGGGTGAGTGTTTCACATCGATGACAAAATATTGCAGAAGGTTGAGCGGGTGGCACAAGTCCTGGTTAGCATCAAGGTGTAGAAGAAGAAATCAGACACGATCTGGTTGACAGTGAAGAGTAGGAAGGAAATACCTATAAAGATTGTGTACATGTATCTCCCTCTGAAGTGCAATGGATGTAGAGTCGTCGCACATGATGAGGACAAGTGTGACATGAAGAAGAATACCCCATCCAAAACACCGACTCAGGTATGGAAGGATGTCCCAGTGAAGAGAAATCTAGGGTCACCTAAAACTATAGTGGAAGACGACCACATAGAGAAGGATAACTAGAAGACTAGGGACACAAATCAAAACTATAGTCAACAGAAGGAAAATGATGATGAGGATCATGTTACCAGGAGCCCAACTGAGAAGATCAATGGCTATGAAGAGGGAGAGTTTATATCATCCTCAAAGAAGAAGAGTATGAAAAAGGTGATCATTCCTAAAACTAGAGGGATTGGTTCTATACTAGACAATACCAACAAGTTCAAGGCATTGAGTGATTCAGACAAGAAGGAAGTCATCCAAGAGGAGAAGGAGGAACTGAATAGGAATAACAAGGAGGAGCCTTCACGACGCACCTAAGAAAAAATAAAACATGTTAATATGTCCATATCACTATGGAATATTAAAGGGGGTGTGATAGGGAAAAGAAGAAGGAGATTTATCATTGGATTAATGCAAGTGGGCCTTCACTTGAAATACTGGTCGAAACCAAGATAAGGGTGCAAAATAAACAAAGCATTGGATACTTGTTTCCACAAGGGTGGGAACATGTGTCTAATCTTTAGCATCCTGAGTTAACAAGGGTATGCTTGGCATAGAAACCTAATTCCTAGAAGGTAACAATGATGATGATGTCAGACCAACATATTACAATGAAGTTCAGTCTAACAAAATTATACACACATAATGATGCTAGAATGAGACAAGGGATATGGAAAGATCTAGATGTACTTTCCATACATATGATAGTTCCCCGGATAGTCACTGAGGACTTTAATAATGTTAGATTATAGAGAAAAATAAAGAGGAGTTATCTAACGCTCTAATGGAAATGCTCTCAGAAGACAAAAAAGGCGAGAGGAGGGGTGATACTGGCAAGCCGTTGACGACAGGGGTGTAGTTCTAGAGTAACGATCCCTCTCGATAGTCGGTATAGAGTGTATGTGCCTTCTAGGGTGCAGTGAAAGGGAGGAATGGGATTCTGGTAGCAAAGGAAATGAATACATGGGCAGATATTTTCAGTGTGTAGAGTATTGCCAGTGAGACAATGCTTAAGCAGTGTTCTGTCATGATTGTTGATGCTTCTATCAGGTACTTGAAGGCCATTGCTGAAAGAAATGTCTCCGAATGGGATAATACCATTGAGGGCTATGTGATAGGGTTGAAACCGCATTGGCCGACCTTATACAATCATCTCTCAATGATCTACAAGATCAAGGGAAGTATGGATATAATGTCTAGTGGGAACGACTTCTTTATTATTAGATTCTTAGATCCAAATGAGATGAAGGTTGCCCTAGAAAATGAGCCATGGTTTGTTGTAGGAAATTCATTGATCGTGAAAAAATGGCAGAGTGGGGAGACATTAGAGAAGGTGAAGCTAACTAAAGGGTCGATCTGGGTGAAACTCTTCAATCTCCCATTGGAGCTATGGGATGAAGAGGTATTCAGCATGATTGGAAGCTTCCTTGGTTTGCCTTTGAGGCATGATTGTCTGACCAAGGTGATGTGACAACTTGAGTATGCCAAGATTCAGATCCTTATCCATGTGTCTTGTTCCTTTCCTACACAAGTGAAGCTATTATGTGATGATGGGGTTAAGGATGTGATTAGAGTGGAGTATGAGTGGTATCAAGTGTGTTGTAAGGCTTGTGGAACCTTTGGGCATGGGCAAGGGGATTTCTTGAAGACATATGTCAGGAAGGGAAAGACCAAGCAACTATGGGTGGAGCAGTCAAGTATTGAAGTGGATATGTTCTATGAATGTCCACTGAATGAAGTACATGTGAATGATAAAATTCCAAAACCACATTGAGTGCAGATTGATGAAGTGCCTATTATAGTTGAGAATAATGAATGCTTGGAAGAAGTAAATGAGGTGATGATACAGTCTGCTACCCCGGTGGATGTGCAAAGCCTGGTGGGAGCTTGAATCTGTCTCCTTGGGTGTGGAATGATGGGATAAGGAAACAGTGGTCTCCTCCAAGGAATGTGTCTAAGATTCCTCTGTAGAAGGTTGTAGGCATACCAGTTTCACTGAATAGCTTCAGAGTGCTGGAGTTTATGGATGGCTTTGAACATTTTGAAAGTGGGAGAGATCTTACTGGAGCTGGTAGGATTCCAACAAATGACATTCCAAATGGTTATAGCCTTAAATATAGTTGCCTGGAACATATGAGCATTAAATTAGCCTGGATGATAGAGGGCTATTTGTTAGGAAATTCTGAGTAACAATGCTACTGTTACATGTCTTTGTGAAACTAAGATCAAGTAAAGGAAGATGAACAAGGTTATGAACAATGTCTACACTGTTTGTAGTTGGGTTACAAATCACTCTAATCATCCCCTTGGGAGAGTGGTAATTATGTGGTTGAGTAATGAGGTTGATGTCCAAGTCATTGAGGATATTGATTTGTTTCTTATGTGTGGTGTTAAACAAAGTAATAAAAGATTTCTCTTGGTTATTGTTTGTGACCGTAGCACAGATCATAAGAGGTCAGTGTTATGGTCGGATCTGTCTAAAGCTCTGAATATTGTTGATGGTCAACCTATCTCTATTATTGGAGATTTTAGTGCCATCCATTTTGCGGTAGATAGATTTGGTAGTGTTGCTATTTCATATAATTCAATGCACGAGTTCAATGATTTTGTGAACCAAAATGGCTTGGTAGAGTTGGAATGCAATGGGTATAAATTTACTTGGGACAAAAGGCAACATGGGGCAAAGTTGGTCATGTCCTAAACTGTCAGGTGTTTTATTAATAGTGTTTTCTTGAATGAGTTTCCTAGAACTTGAGGAGTTAATATTGGTTCTATCCATAGTGATCATAAGGTGTTTTTGCTCATGTGGATGATACAAAATTCAAGAAGAAGACCCCTTTTAGATTCATCAACTCATGGGTGGATCATCTGAGTTTCATGGATGTTGTTTGGGATGCTTAGAAGATTGAAGGCAGTGGCAACCCTATGTATTCTCTTTGCAGGAAGCTTGATAATGTGAGAAGTGCCTTATGTG
Organism: Alisma plantago-aquatica; assembly: GCA_963693085.1. Classification (NCBI taxonomy): domain Eukaryota; kingdom Viridiplantae; phylum Streptophyta; class Magnoliopsida; order Alismatales; family Alismataceae; genus Alisma; species Alisma plantago-aquatica. Next base: position 4,786,044 of record OY856409.1, on the reverse strand, counting down.
AGTGTAATAAGTCTACAGTTGGCAACATTCATGATAATAGGGAATGTTTAGAGGCATAATATGTTGTGATTTCAGATAAGCTTGATAAAGAGATGAATAATGTGGAGTTCAGTGAGAAAGTATTTGTTAAAAGGAAGGAAGCTTGCATAGATTATGAGGTGGAGGAGTCTCTATTGAGACAAAAAGCAAGAGTTCAATGACTGAAGTTGGGGGAAAAGAACTCAAAAATTTTCAGTGCTACTCTTAAAACCAAAAAGATGGGGAACTCTATTTGGGGGATGCATATTGATAATCAACCGTGCTTTGATGAGGAAAAAATTAGTAGTCATATTAATTCCTTTTATAATGATCTTTTCATGAAGAAATTGTGTAGTTTGAAGGCTAAGGAGGTTCTTATAAACTTTTCAAAGTTGTCTATTGATCAGCTCAATAGCTTATGTGTTGAGGTTACTGATAAGGAAATTGATGAGATAACTAAAGGGGTTAAAATTGATAAATCCCCAAGAACTCTAGAGATAGACAAGATTTTAGAGACTTCCTATGGGGGTATCAAATCTTGAGAAGAAGACTCATACCATTGATTGAGACAACATTTGTGTTCCAGAAACTAAAGGTGGGTTGGGCATCCACCACACCAATGATATTATTGAATCCTGCATGGCCAAGAAGTGATGGGATATTGCAAAGAAAAAGGACACACTATGGATTCAGTGGGGGCATGAGAGGTACCTTAAAGGAGACTATGTGTGGAGTGTCAGATTCCAATCCAATGCGACTTGGATTTGGAAAAGACTTATTCTATTTAGGGATGAGATTGTTCATGGTGTTTACTATTCATATGGTAAGGGTGATAACACCATTCTATGGAGGGACCCATGGCTAGGGGAAGGCCTCTTTCTAAAAGACTTCTTATCAAATAACTGATGTATCAATTGTAAAGTTGGGAAGTATGCCAAGGTGAACTACTATTTGTTGGGGGGAGGCAAACGGTTGGTGTATAGATCAAGACATATTAGTTATGTGGTTAATTTTATTAAAGAAAGAGTCACCTTTTCATTGTATAAATATGATAATATCTTGTTCACGGGGGTTAAGGTTAACAAATTAAAAGACTTTTGGAATGAATTGAGAGAAATTCATCCTAAGTGCCCCTGGGCCAGGTGGCTATGGAAGACTAAAGTGCCTATGAAAGTTGTTTTGACTATTTGGAGATGCATTAGGGGGTCTCATAACTATTGATTGTCTTAAGAAAAGGGGCATACAATGTGCTTCAAGATGTATTCTTTGCCTGGAAGATGAAAAAATTGTTGAGCATATTCTTTTATAATGCAATTTTGAAAAACAAATTGTGGGAAATAGATATGGTCGAGGAGGTGGTAGGTTATAGGTCAGAGGTGTTATCTAATTTGTAAAGGTTGATGGAAAAGAAGACAAGAACCTTTTTCATGCTATATGTTCATGAAATATGGATGGATAGTAATGCCAAGATTTTTTAGGATAGATCTAGAAGTTTTGACACTATATGGAGTCATGCAAAGATAGTGCAAGGAGTGGGACCCAGAGGAGATCCACTCCCTACTAAACATTTGAAGAATAGATCCTTCAGTCCAAACACACCCAAAAGGTATCTTGGAGTGGGCGTAAAATTTTCAAATCTTAATTAATGGTAATCGAAAGAACCAAAGTGTAGCAGTGGAAATAGAAATAAATACTGAATTCAATTCTCTACAAAACATTAGAAAAGTCCATCATAATCTCCCACATAGGGTTTACATGTAAGATACATCTTATGGATCTAAGTAGAGAGGAATCTAAATCATATCAAAATTGTCTCCAAGCTTTAACTCCTTAAGCTAAGCCCATATCCTTATGACATTTCCTCCATGTCCTTCACCTAGGGTTGGAAACATACCCCAGCAAGAAGAGAAAAATGGATGACATCAGCAAATGTAGATATGTGCATACTAAAAAGAAAATTGAGAAATATAGGGTATAAATGACCAAAATTATTTAGGATTCCCATCAAAAAGAAGAGGACTACCCAATTGGGCTTAAAAGAATATGATCATAACAAAAGAGATACTTGCCATTAAAACAATAAAATTTTGCCATACTAGCACATAAAAAGAATTAGGGCACACACCCCGTAATCATCAACCTGCATGCATGTGCGATAAACATAGCCCGAGAACAATATAAAGACAAAGTCGGCCAAGTCTCATAAACATGAAACTTGATAGAGAATGATGTACTACTAGACTCCCAAATATATAACATTGGATGATGCGATGATTTTGAGTCGCATTTATAGACCTGTTTGATATGTGTTTTGTGCTTTTATTAGTCATATTTATGGTTAATATTGCATAATTCACCCATTTTGGTCTTTGCCATCATTTTATGTCAAATTCTCTTAGTTACATCATTTTGAGCATTCATTATCACATTATTATTATTTGTGTGGATTTATTTGATCTTGTCTTCAAATTTCAGGAAAAACAAGTATTTGCTTCCGTCGATACCATCGACGGAAGTCGATACCATCGACATGGTCGCAGGTTGCCAGCCGAAAGGAGCAGCAAAGAGTCGATACCATCGACGTTGATGTCGATGGTATCGAGACACCTTCAGGTTGCTGGCGAAGAAGCAGTCGATAGTATCGACACCAAGTCGATACCATCGACACATGGAGGCTACATCGTCGCAAAACAACAAAACTGACGCCTAAAGGAAGTCGATACCATCGACCCGAGTCGATGGTATTGAGATGATGAAGGGCGCGACAAAGGAAGGGTTTGCAGCCAGCCGCTACTATAGTGGGTCGATACCATCGACTCGCGTCGATGGTATCAACACCGTCAGGTATGCGTTGGATTCAGATTGATCTCAATCGGACGGCTGGAGTTAATTAACGACCTAATTAGGGACTTATACCTAATGACGGCCGCGCAGAGGAGGGAGGATTGGATTTTGCCATTGCACAAGTGCCGCGGCCCGAGAGAAAGGAAAACGGAGGCCAGAAGTTCATACATGTCGATCCGGACGCTGCTGAAGACGGATTTCACCACCGAGAGGCGGGAAAGCACGTGTTCTATGCAAAGGATCAATCAGTTCTTCTCCGTTCAGGGGTTTTCCCATTCAATTCACGTTTTTCATATGATTTCCCCTATTTCTACCATGTACTTGTGTGAGATGAACCTGCGGGGCTAATCCCCTCCATCTTTAGGACCGGGAGTAGTGTATGACAGTTTTATATTAGTAATTCATATTTTCCCTCTTAAATCCATGGTATAGTTTCATTTTCTCCATATATTGTTATGCTTGATCACCATAATAATAACCTAATGCCCTTAATCACTTCGACAGAAGGATTAACAGTTGAAAAGAGACGAAACCTACATTAATCGATAAATCCCTTGACAAAGGTGGTGTAAAATTAATGGTGGAAACTGAGAGATCGTTCGTAATGCACTTAGTTTAGGGAATAGGTTACTACGACGGTGGAACCGACCTAAACCTAAGTAGTGAATTGCACCACGACAGTGGGTAATTCTATTTTCAGGCCACTACCCGGATAGAGAGAGAAGATTGAGGCATTATATAAAATCTAATACAATGAATACCGGCGGTGAAACCACAATCCTAAAGATACCTTTTTGAATTGATTAAATTAACCTTTAATCGATTGTTTGCTTTGTTTCATTTTTATTTTCTTTTAATTTTGATAACAAACCCCAATTTGTTAGTCGGCTTAGCTGATCGCAAATAGTTAGTAGGAGTCTCCAATAATTCCGAGTATCCCTATGTTCGACTCGGGCCTCACAGAGGCATGTACTACTCGACGTGTACACTAGCATTTTAGCGCGTAGTAAAATACACGTCAAGTTTTTCCGTTGCCGGGGATACGGCATAATTGTTGGCACTTTGAGTGCTACGAGCGGCCACTCTAGGCCACATGTTTTTTATTATTTTGAAACAACTTCAAATATTTCTAAATTTCTCTATAATTGTTTATACTTGTCTGAGCATAGTACTGAACTCGAATTCTCTCATTTCAGGTACGTTGCATGGTGCATACACGTAGTACAGACTACGACAATCGCACACCTGAGGTTCCGTTTTCGGGACCTGAGGACGAGGAGCATTCCGAGCAAGAGTACCAAGAAGAGGTAGATTCTGAATCTGAACCAGAAGAGATGGCCGAGCCACAAACCATATGGGAGAAGATCAAAGCTTCTTCCTCATCAGCTTCAAAGGGGCCTATAAAGAAGTAGGCGATCAACATACTGACATATAAGATCGATCCAGCGTTGATAAATTTAGTGAAATCAAACGCGTTTCATGGGCTGAAGAATGAGGATCCTGTTGCACACATCAGCCAGTTCGCTGAGAACTGCGACATGGTAAAAATTGACAGGTTTCCACAAGATGCATTGTACCTCAAGTTGTTCCCAAGTTCCTTGGCGGGATCAGCAAGAGAGTGGCTACATAATCTAGACGATGAGTTCGTGGAATCTTGGGACCATATGGTGGAGGTATTCTTTGAGAGGTTCTTCCCTCCTGAGAAGACTAACGACATGATCCGGAAGATTCACAATTTCACCCAACAGGCCGGTGAAACATATTCTGAGACCTGGGAGCGATTTCAGGTTATGTTGAGGGGATGTCCGCATCACGGGCTGGACAAAGAGACACAGGTGAAAATCTTCTATTTTGCTCTCTCCGAGCATGATAGGAGTAATCTGGATTCAGCCGGGTCGGGATTTTTTCTGAACAATACTAACACTAGATGTTGGGAAATACTCAAGAACATGGCTAGAAAGTAGTCATGGGGAGAAAGAGAGAGAGGCCCAGTTGAGCAAGCACGATTCGCCAGTGAATCAAAGGCAATGAGAGAGCTGAATGAGAAGATGGATCTTCTCGCAAAGAAGTTACTGCAAAAAGAAGAAAATGAGTCCGAGGATGAGGCTCAAGTCAAGTACATGAGACAACAACCTGGGTACAGGAACAATGACTACTCATGGAGAAAGGACAAAAAGTTCTCATGAAAGGATCCGAACAATTTTCTGCAGGATCTAGAAGCCAAGCCCGCGCCAGCTGCAAAGGACAAGAGCACGGAGTTGCTCAATCAGGTCATTAAGCAAAATCAAGAGTTAATGAACACATTCAGGCAGCAAATCAAGCAACAAGGAGAATACATGAATCAATTTGGGTAGACATTGTAGAGCCATGGGGTTCAAATGAGGACCATAGAGACATCCATGGCGCAGATGGCAACTGAAATAGCTAGTTTGAAGAAACCAGCACATCCGGGTTTTCCGGGGAATACCAATGTTCCCGGGGGAAACCATCAAGCTAAGGCTATTCTACTGAGAAGCGGCAAGAAAGTGTTGAATCCAAGAACGGATGCAACAAGTACACCGCAAGATGAAGTTGAAGGTAAATCCAATGAGGGGCAGCCCACACCAGTCACAGGGCAAGTTGAAGACATAGCAGTTGATGGTACTGAAGAACAGGTTGCTGAGGAGGAACCGTAGGAAAAGATGCCTTATGTGCCACCCCATCAAAGGGCACAAGCTGTTTTGGTCCTTTATCCGAATAGTGCGAAGGCAAGGAAGGTAGATGCACAGTTCAAGAAATTCTTGGACAACTTTAGGAAGCTTTCAGTCAATATTCCGTTATTGGAAGCCATTAAGCAAATCCCTTCATACGGGAAGTTTCTAAAAGATGTCATTACCAAGAAGAGGAAAATACCAGACACTGAGGTTGTTGTGCTAAAGGAGCAAGTGAGTGCCTTCATTATGGGCACTCTACCGCCAAAGAGACAGGATCCAGGGTGTTTCAACATTTCTTGCTATATCGGGAAGTTTAAATTTAGAGAAGTACTGTGTGATTCAGGGGCGAGCATCAACTTAATGCCCCTTTCGACATTCAAAAAGTTGGGACTGAAGGAGTCACGGCCGAGCAATATGACTATTCAATTGGCCGACAACTCTGTGGTGAAGCCTTATGGAATCTGTGAAGATGTCTTAGTAAAGGTGGATCGATTTGTCTTTCTGGCTGATTTTGTGGTTATGGAGATGCAGGATGAGCATGGCAACGAGTTGTTACTTGGACGTCCTTTCCAAGCTACAACCGACATGATCTTAGAGATGGGAAGAGGTCGCTTGACCTTGTGCATAGCAGATGATCGCTTTGAGATGGTCATGCCCTCTAGTACTACGTCTTCTAAAGCAAAAGAACAATGTAATATGGTGAAACATATGGATCACAACATCTCACTCTGCCTTGGAAAACCATTTCTGGACATGGCTCATGGAACCTTAGCTGTGGATATCATGGAGCAAAATAAGGTTGTTTCTTTGTGTAAAGTTGTGGGATTTCCGAATGATGAGAATGAGGACATTCCGCCTTCTTGGGAGGATGATGCGATTGCTATTTCTGTTGTTGATGCATATCCGGAATTGCCATTAGAGGCTTGTTTGTTGAATGTTACCTATGATTGGATGCGGAGTAAATCACTCAAGGAGTGCGCTAAAATGCTTCAGATGCTTCCATGCTTCTATGCGAGGCATTATGAAGATTTAGGTGTACTTCCCCCACCGCTGCAATCATCTCTTATCAGCCCGCCAGAGTTTGAATTGAAGCCGCTGCCCCCGCATCTCAAGTATGTCTTTCTAGCTGAGAAAGACAAGTTACCGGTGATCGTATCTGCTTATTTGAGTGTGGACGAGGAGGAGCAATTGCTGATAGTACTGAAGAACCATCGTGGAGCTTTTGGGTGGTCTGTTGCAGACATCAAGGGGATTTCCCCTACTCTATGTCAGCACAAGATTCGGCTCGAGGAGGGAGCCAAGCATGTTATTCAGCCTCAAAGATGTTTAAATCCGAGCATGATGGAGGTTGTGAAGAAGGAGGTCATCAAACTTCTTGCTGCAGGGATTATCTATGCCATATCAGACTCGACGTGGGTGAGTCCCACACAGGTAGTCCCTAAGAAGGGGGGAATTACTGTCACTAAAAATTTGTTGAATGAACTTGTCACCACCCGACTGGTAACCGGGTGGCGAGTTTGTATTGACTACCGTCGTCTGAATGCCGCCACACTTAAGGATCATTTTCCTTTACCGTTTATTGACCAAATTTTAGAACTCCTTTCCGGTCGGTCGCATTTTTGTTTTATAGACGGATATTCGGGGTACAACCAGATCTCGATTGATCCTTTGGATCAAGAGAAGTCTACGTTCACCTGTCCTTATGGGACTTTTGCTTACCGTCGAATGCCGTTTGGTTTATGTAATGCACCGGCGACGTTTCAACGCTGTATGCTCGCCATATTTTCTGACATGGTAGAGCGCTGTCTTGAGGTTTTTATGGATGACTTCTCGGTTTATGGTGCATCGTTTGATGAATGTCTCTATAACCTAGACAAAGTGTTGCAGCATTGTGAGGACACACACTTGGTCCTTAACTGGGAGAAATGTCACATGATGGTGACAGAGGGAATAGTGCTAGGACACAAGGTGTCTAGCAAAGGTCTTGAGGTAGACCCGATGAAAATAGAGGTGATTTCCAAGTTGCCCCCACCAAATTCTGTAAAAGGGGTGAGAAGCTTTTTGGGACACGCCGGGTTCTATCGGCGATTCATAAAGGATTTTTCTAAAATTGCAAAACCCTTATCCGAACTTTTGGAGAAAGATGCGGTTTTCGATTTTAACGATAAGTGTCTTCATGCATTCGATGTTTTGAAAGAAAAATTGATTTCTGCCCCGGTTGTTCAAACGCCGGATTGGACAAAACCCTTCGAATTGATGTGGGACGCTTCGGATTTTGCAGTAGGAGTCGTATTGGGGCAACGGGTGGATAATAAGCCCGCTGTGATTTTCTATGCTTCCAAAACTCTAAATGATGCTCAATTGAATTATACAACTACTGAGAAAGAATTACTTTCCGTCGTGTTTGCTTTCGAAAAATTTCGGCAGTATTTAGTTGGATCTAAAGTAGTTGTATGGACTGACCATGCTGCAATAAAATACTTGATGGAGAAAAAAAACGCAAAGCCTAGACTCATTAGGTGGATTTTTCTTTTACAGGAATTTGATATTGAAATCAAGGATAAGTCTAGAATTGAGAATGTAGTGGCTGATCATTTGTCTAGGTTAGATAGGGTGGATGAAAAAGATTTGCATATACCCATAACCGAGACGTTTCCCGATGAACAGCTTTTAAAAATTAATTCTAAAGAGCCTTGGTTCGCTGAAATTGTTAATTATTTGGCTTGCGGGATCATCCCGGAAGATTGGTCATATCAGGAGAAAAAGAGATTCTTTCATTCTTTAAGATACTATTTTTGGGATGATCCAATTCTTTTGAAGCAATGCAGGGACGGTATCTTACGCAGGTGTGTGCGTGAAGTGGAGTACGAGAGTGTTCTCCATCATTGCCATGCATCACCTACGGGAGGACACCATGCCAGTTCGTGAACCGCAACTAAGGTGTTGGAAAGCGGCCATTATTGGCCAACTTTGTTTCGGGATGCCTACGATTTTGTGAGGCAATGTGATCCTTGTCAGCGAGAAGGTAATATATCGAAGCGACAGGAGATGCCCCTGAATGTATTTCAGGAAGTTGAGGTATTTGATTTGTGGGGCATAGACTTCATGGGACCCTTTGTGTCCTCGAACTCCAATTTATATATCTTGTTAGCCGTTGATTATGTGTTGAAGTGGGTGGAAGCAATCCCCACAAGGACTAATGATTCTACTATAGTGTGCAGGTTTGTGAAATAGAATATTTTCTGCAGGTTTGGGATACCCCGAATGATAATAAGCGATGCGAGTACACACTTTAGGAATCAGAAGTTCTCGACATTATTGAAGAAATATGGGGTCAAGCACAACATTGGCACCCCATATCATCCGCAGACCCAAGGCCAAGTGGAGGTCTCAAACAGTGAAATCAAGAAGATTCTAGAGCGGACGGTGGCATCCACAAGGAAGAATTGGAGTGCCCTACTACCGGATGCACTGTGGGCATACAGAACAGCTTACAAAACTCCTATAGGCACTACGCCTTTTAGGTTGGCGTATGGCCGGGCTTGTCACCTACTGGTGGAGTTGGAGCACAAGGCCCATTGGGCGCTTAGAAGGCTAAATCTAAGTTATGATGAAGCAGGAAGAAAGAGAATGTTTGAGTTGAATGAGCTGGATGAGTTACGGATGACGGCATATGAGAATGCCCGGATATACAAGGAGCGCACAAAACTAATCCACGATCGCCACATTGAGTTGCGCACACTCAAGAAGGGAGATAATGTTTTGTTGTTCAACTCCTGACTCAAGTTACACCCCGGGAAGCTGAAGTCCCGGTGGAGTGGACCGTTCGTGGTGGAAGAGGTAAAACCACACGACGCGATTTTAGTGTGTGATGGTGATGCCACGTTCTTGGTGAATGGACAGAGGTTAAAGTTGTATTTTGGTGAGAATTACAAGAGAAAAGTGAATGAGGTTAAACTCATTACACTTTCGGATGAATGAGATGCCCAGAAGCCGTCTAGCCTAAGACGTTAAATAAGGGCACTTGTTGGGAGGCAACCCAACCATCGGTACATTAGGATAGTTTAATTATAATCATAGGTTGCTTTATTTTCATTCAATTTTTAGTGTAAAGAAGATACCTTGATCCGTTTGTTCATTGTGCAGGCTGAGGCAAAGTCGATACCATCGACACTCAGGTCGATGGTATCGACATAGGTTCAGGTTGACAACTGCAGAGTTTGTTCTGAGTTGATACTATCGACAGACTCGTCGATGGTATCGACACACATCCAGGCAGGTCGCCCAACAACAGTCGATAGTATCGACATAGGCGTCGATACCATCGAGATCTCTGGAGAAGTTCAGATCGATTTGTCTCAGTCAACTCGATACCATCGACGGCCTCGTCGATGGTATCGACATCGTTACAAGTTGAAGTGCAAAGTGGCGGTGTCGCAATGAAGCCAAGTCGATACTATCGACACCTGTCGATGGTATCGACCATCCATGTCACCGATCCGCGCAAAGAAATCGACGGCGACGCGGCGTCCATGTCATCGATCCGGGTGCCGCATCAATACCATCGACCCGCGTCGATGGTATCGACACAAGAGCGATCTGGGTTACAACATCAAGCAATCGACAGCCGTCGATACTCGCGAGGGGGCGGATAGCATCGAGACGTGTCGATACCATCGAGACGCGTCGATGGTATCGACGGGTCAACAATGGCGCCGACCAAGTCTATATAAGGAGAGTCATTACGTCATTTGACGTCACACCTTCAGAGTGATCTTCCTCCTTTGCGCCGAGCACTCCCCTGAGCCATCCAAGATCGAAGAGCAGCAACACCGAGTGAAGATCTTCACCGAGCAGAGAGTCAATTCTCCATCTTCCCCGAGCTCTTCTTCTAATCCCGTTTCTCTCGTAACAATGGTGCACGTCGCCGGAGCATCATCCTCCCGTGCGAATCCTATGTATATCATGGAGTTCGTGCCACCCCCTACTGCGTCAGTATCACGTCCGCGCCTGGTTCACCCATCCACGGAGGTGAAGAAGATCTATGAAGAGATCTTGAAGCGTAAGATCGAGCCTACCCAGTATGTGGACCGGGATATGATCCACGATCTTGGATTCGAGGCCAACTTGGCCTATGTTCTGAAAGGTCAAGCACGCCACACCAGCAGAAGGCGAGACGAGCTGGAGTACCATGCGGATGGTCAACCATTCTTCGGCGAGTGGCCCACCTACAAAGAGTTGGTGGCGGAATTCATGGCGTCCCTTGATGTCTGCGTCGTGCCCAACGACGTAGTTGCTACTGATCGTGAGTGGATCAAGGGCTGGGTGTCGTTCTGGCTGTTCAACATCGACTACAACATCACTCTTAGGCAGTTTAACAACATCTTCAATAGGAACCACTCGCAACACGATCATCGACGACCAGACTCCCGCACCGATTATGACAAAATCTTCGTTGAGCTAGTGACAGTGCCGGCGGGCAAGACAGTGAGCTACCACAATGCTGCGGTAGCGGATTTCGAGCACCCATTTGTCCGGGTCCTACACCGGATGTTGAGTTTCACATTCTTTGCTCGTAGTGATCTGGCGCTGAGCAAATTTCAGGAGACCAACCTCTTCTTTCTCTACATGCTCCTGAAGCGACAAGAATGCAACTGGGGTGCGTTTTTCCTACAGCGAGGTCTGGCGGTAAAGAGGAGTATGAGGAAGGCCCCGATTCATTTCGGCGGGCTCATCACCAAGTTGGCGCACTACCTCGGGCTCAACTTCTCCACCATGACTTCGCTTTCCACGAGGAGTAAGGTGAACGTGCAAAATATGCACCGTTCAATCCTTATTCTTCTACGGGATGGTTTGGCGTACACGTACTGCCACATCAACCATGCTTACCAGGAGTGTGCGCTGCCGGATCCCGTCTTCCACATCAGATGGCCAATCATAGCCATCGACTCCGATGAGGAAGAAGGCGTCAATGACGGCGGTGACGATGGGCAGGACGATGAGGCTGAGGAGGAAGAGGAGGCATTCACACCTCTTCAAGCATGCGTAGCATCCCGGAAGCGTCCTCGGATGCATCCAGGTGCTTCATCATCTTCTCCGCATCCGCCTCCACCGCCGCAGTTCTCGCAGCAGAGTGAGGATGTTTACTCTATGCAGGGCATGTACAGCATGCTACAAGACATTCAGCAGACGCAGCACAGCCACACCGCTGCATATGCTGGTATTCAAGACACCACCAACCGGCTTTTCGTCAACCAGCAGGCGATCTTCGAGAATGAGCGCCTTCTTTTCGCCAATCAAGAAAGCATCCATGATCAGCTGCATAGGATGGAGCAGCAGCAGCAACCATTCTACGACCACTACTGGAGTCAGGGCTATTTTGGTGGGTATCCACAGCCTCCACCAATGCCCCAGTATGAGCCGAACTTCCAAGGGCAGTTCCCGTCTTGGGACCCCACTTCTCCGTAGACACCTCCACCTCCACAAGAGTGATCAGGTATCTCTGTTCCAATCTTTAATTTTGTTTTTGACTATGAGGCCATAGTCGGATTCAAGCTTAGGGGGGTAGTTGGAACAACTCTATCTTTTATTGTTTTTAGTTTTTGGCATTGTTATTTGTTTCTTGCATCTTTACTTTTTGTAGGATCCACGCGCTATCTAGTGTAAATTTTGGATGTCATAAAAGTGTGTCATCTTGTTTGTTAGTGCATGGATAGCTTGTTTTGTTTTGACCTTGGGAACACATCCTATGAAAATGATTGATTATGTCAACTTTAAAATAACATTTCATACCTGTACTCCTAATGATTCATGAAAGTGGACGGAAATGGTTGTTTGAGCCTAACCTAACCAAAGGGTAATGAGACTTTAATTGGATGTAAGAGAGAGAACCCTCTAAACTACTAAACAGGTCAGTAAGGAGGGACACATAATATCTTTCTAAGGTTCAGTCATCTAGTCTTGTGATCGTTCCACTTCATTTTTCCATAATCCACCTAAGAATTGGAAGTAAAGTGCAGTTTTAATTCCTTTTTGTGTGCATAGCATTTAGATAGGATTTACATTGGTATTTTCCATACTTTCGCATAAAAAGAAAAAAAATACAATAATGCACATTACCTTTAGGTGCATGCCATGTAGTTGCATTCATGATCTTCATGCATAAAGTAATTCATGTATCTCAATTTTTCCCTAATGGTGAATTAACTGTTCTATACCTTCTAAATAGTGCAAAAAAATTTTTGAGTATGAAGAAAAAGCCCAATAAACTTATCTTTAAGCAATTATGGATATGTGGGCTGAAAAAAATCTGAAAATCTGCAATATATAAAAAAAAATTTAGAAGAAAGTGAAATAAGAAGGAGAAAGGAACATGATATCACCTACATTTCAGGATAATTGAGTATATGATGTAGCTTGACTAGATATCCATCTCATTTTGAGGTGGATGGTTAGTGCATGCATCATTCCACCCAATTTTAAGCATTCGGGCATTTCTAATGTGCATTTGCATCACTTAGGACATTTTTGTATTATGCATGTTGAAACTGTACAATACTTCCACTTTCTTCTGTGAGCCATACATTTTCATCCACCCGTTGCTCGGATTGGTAGGCCACCGTGAATTTCTCCTCACTAATGAATATAAGGAGAACTGCTTCCATGTAGATGGTAGTTAGGGCGAGCAACGTAGTATAGGCGATCACGAGATGCACCAATGATGAACCGGCAATTTTATTATGTTAACTGCCTTATGTGATAGTGTTCATCGGTTTGGAGTTTAATTTCTTTTATTGATGATTATTGTCGCCTTTAGGGTAATTACCATTCTTTGGTTAGGAAAGGCCGGTTTGAGAATGTTCAGTGGGAGTCATAAGGGATGTTGGGTTGGTGTGTTGTTTTCCAGTTGACATTTGCAATTCTATTCTAAGGATTAGTTGCTCGAGGGCGAGCAATGTTCAAGCTTAGGGGAGTTTGATGCGATGATTTTGAGTCGCATTTATAGACCTGTTTGATATGTGTTTTGTGCTTTTATTAGTCATTTTTATGGTTAATATTGCATAATTCACACATTTTGGTCTTTGCCATCATTTTATGTCAAATTCTCTTAGTTTCATCATTTTGAGCATTCATTATCACATTATTATTATTTGTGTGGATTTATTTGATCTTGTCTTCAAATTTCAGGAAAAACAAGTATTTGCTTCCGTCGATACCATCGACGGAAGTCGATACCATCGACATGGTCGCAGGTTGCCAGCCGAAAGGAGCAGCAAAGAGTCGATACCATCGACGCTGATGTCAATGGTATCGAGACACCTTCAGGTTGCTGGCGAAGAAGCAATCAATAGTATCGACACCAAGTCGATACCATCGACACATGGAGGCTACAGCGTTGCAAAACGACAAAACCGACGCCTAAATGAAGTCGATACCATCGACCTGAGTCGATGGTATCGAGATGATGAAGGGCGCGACAAAGGAAGGGTTTGCAGCCAGCCGCTACTGTAGTGGGTTGATACCATCGACTCGCGTCGATGGTATCGACGCCGTCATATATGTGTTGGATTCAGATTGATCTCAATCGGACGGCTGGAGTTAATTAACGACCTAATTAGGGACTTATACCTAATGACGTCCGCCCAGAGGAGGGAGGATCGGATTTTTCCATTGCACAAGTGTCGAGGAGTGAGAGAAAGGAGAACGGAGGCCAGAAGTTCATACCTATCGATCCAGACGCTGCCGAAGACGGATTTCACCACCGAGAGGCGAGAAAGCACGTGTTCTACGTAGAGGATCAATCAGTTCTTCTTCGTTCAGGGGTTTTCCCATTCAATTCACGTTTTTCATATGATTTCCCCTATTTCTACCATGTACTTGTGTGAGATGAACATGCGGGGCTAATCCCCTCCATCTTTAGGACTGGGAGTAGCCCGGGAATTCATTGTATGACAGTTTTATATTAGTAATTCATATTTTCTCTCTTAAATCTGTGGTATAGTTTCGTTTTCTCCATATATTGTTATGCTTGATCACCATAATAATAACCTAATGCCCTTAATCACTTCGACAGAAGGATTAACGGTTGAAAAGAGACGAAACCTACATTAATCGATAAATCCCTTGACAAAGGTGGTGTAAAATTAATGGTGGAAATTGAGAGATCGTTCGTAATGCGCTTAGTTTAGGGAATAGGTTACTACGACGGTGGAACCGACCTAAACCTAAGTATTGAATTGCACCACGACAGTGGGTAATTATGTTTTCAGGCCACTACCCAGATAGAGAGAGAAGATTGAGGCATTATATAAAATTTAATACAATGAATACCCGCGGTGAAACCGCAATCCTAAAGATACCTTTTTGAATTGATTAAATTAACCTTTAATCGATTGTTTGCTTTGTTTCATTTTTATTTTCTTTTAATTTTGATAACAAACCCCAATTTGTTAGTCGGCTTAGCTGATCGAAAATAGTTAGTAGGAGTCTCCAATAATTCCGAGTATCCCTGTGTTCGACTCGGGCCTCAGAGAGGCCTGTACTACTCGACGCGTACACTTGCATTTTAGCGCGTAGTAAAATACACGTCATTAGACAAGCCTCACAAACTTGAAAACCTGGTATGGGGCCACCTCCATCCCAAAAATAACAAGAGCATACTTCCCCGAGCAGGAAATACACATCTACCCAAAAATGAATGAAATTACAATACTCTAGTGCTACTGAATCACATAACATGTTTAATGTAGAGGCAAGTAGAAAGTATATTCAAATTATACAAAGGATGCCATCATACTAATCGATAACATAAACATCCATCATACAAGTGGGAAAAAAATATCACACATCATCAAATAGTGTTCCAACATGAACCCAACATACGATAGAGTCCAAGAGAACATCAAATTAGATAGCATGATCATAAGATCGGTAACAAATAAAGTAGTTCACATGAACCATAATCTTGAAAAGAAAAAAATAATGTGTAGGCTAGTGTCTATAGGACCAAGAGAAAGATAGTTTAGGTGTATTTCTTAAAAGTAACAATAGGGGATGCAAACATACATTAAGAGAGGATAAATTTAGGTGAACTGCTCAACATAGAATAATAGGGGATGGAATCATACATTAAGAGAGGATACAATTAGGTTAATTGTTCAATATAGAATAATAGGAGAAGCAAAAATACCTCTCCTCGAAGTCTAAATAGTCCAAATTTACTTATAGGTCTAGGATTAGGCTTCCAAAGGACTTATTAAGCATATATGTAGAATTCGGGCTAGGTTTTCATTCATTATTCAAAACCCTAAAAATTGCCTTTTTAATATTAGTGAATCAGGTTATCAAAACCATGCCAGGTTTTAGATTATTTTTTTCGAAGTTAAAAACATATTTTATTATATTTTTTTTTAGTTTTAAATATTCATTTATCAATTTTGCAAGTTATTACTTATTTATAAAAATCCATTAAAATCACATATTTTCAACATTATACTTTGGCAACAAAACCACTACCATTAAAAAGCTCATATTTTTCTAATTTCAAAACATATTTTATTTTATTTTTCTAAGCTATGAATAATTTACTATGAAAGTTTGAAAACCAACCAATCAGGAAATTCCAAGTCAGTATCATAATCATGAGAAAGCAAGAGAGAGAGAGAGAACTACACATCCGAGTTCACTCAATCAGGGTTGGCCAACTCAGCCGGCTACTCAAACAAGTTAGCAAAACCAAAAGTGCAAAGCCAAGAAACAAAGGGGGTGAAATTATGAAAATGCCCTTGAGGAAAATAAAAAGCAAAGTAGAAACCAAATGGCAAAAAGGAGAAAAGACCGAGGGGATTCATCCCCCTACAGTTCATCCGACCATGGCTGCAGATTGTAAGCAGCGACGACATGGTGAAGGACTAGCCAAGGCCTGAGCCCAAAACTCATCCTAAAACCGTTCTTAAAGACTTCATGAGGTTCACCTGTTGCCAAAGACCAAAAATAAAGCTGGTGAAGATTCACCATCCCTAGTCTACTCGCTCCACCATGGATGGCACAGAGTAGTAGGTGGGAAACCACAAAATAAGGAACCTAATGAAAAACTAGCAAGTGAGGATGATTTTGCAAATCACGACATATTCAAAATAGAGAGAAAGAGACCCAATTATGAACAAAATAGTAGATCACACCAAGGATTGAAGAAGAATAGTCAGGTGACCAAAAAGGGGGGAAAATAGATTACTTGTTAGATAGATCAATTGAGGGGGAAGCTACCTTTGCATCGACATAGGGAACTCGTCTGAGCCATCTCGTGGCGTTCACAGAGGTCGAAAGCCCTGCCCCCAACTCTAGTTCCTCAACATGGAAGTTGGAGTAGGGGAAGGGCGCTCGAGGTCTAACCCTACCAAAAAAAACTCCAAGAAATAGAGTGTGGGGTTATGAAGGAACTCATGGTAGTATTAGTGGGAGGTCCGATGACCAAATGAGCAAGGGAAATGAAAAGAAGAGGAAGAACATGGGAGAAGATGGTGGTGGGTGTGGTTATTTCTTTATATGGGATGAAACCCTAACAATGTTAGGTTCAATCATAGCGGAAAGAAATGAGGAAGGTAAGGGAGAGAAAATTGGAGACAGATATGGAACTGGGAGATAGAAATCATAGAGAAAAACTCACAGGCACTGTGTGTGCTAAAAGCCAATATGACCAAAGGTAGGAGACAATCTCGCTAACTTTGGATCTAGATTCAACGGCTGCAAGGGTTAGGCACACAACTTAAATCCTGAAACCAAGTATTCATAGCATGACAATGTGAAAAAATATGAAATTGAGACCTTTGGAAAATTGATCGCATTAAACTAGATATTTATCAAATTAGCCCTTTAAATGCATATTTCTTTCTATACTTTTTTTAGGGTGCAAAAAAACTCCAAATTAAGTGATATTTTGCACAGAGGTTAAATAAGGCATGTAGATTTCGAATATGCAATTATATTTTCCTTTTGAGAACTTTTGATGTGTTAAATAAACAAAATACTATTTTCTCTTTCATCATGCATTAATGACTTTAAGATTCTCCAAATTTGGTGATACTTCATCCACATGTTAACTTTGATGTGTTGAATAGGAATTTTCCTTTATTTTCATCTTCTAAAGATATATATCATATTATTCATTTTATATGGCATTTACACATTTTCTCTCTCCTATACTTGTCGTAATTATTCAAGGTTGTCCAAATTAGATGAAAATTGACATGTAGGCTATTTTGAACATGTAAATTACAATTTTGAAGTTTATTTCCACTTTTGAGATTTCCTTTTATGAAATATGTCATATGTACCATGTATGGCACATTATTATATTATTTCACCATTATCTCAATTATCCTTCCAATTATGTTCCATATTTTCATATTATCACCAAAGGAATTATGTAAGATTGTTTGGGACAAGTTATTATGTAAGATTGTGTGCATTATAGGCCCGAGACTAATGTGTAAGCATTAGGTTATATTAAGGTGACTTATGCATGCTAGCTCATTAGGCATATACTAAACATATTTTAGGTCTAAAACCTTAACCTTGTTTGGCTAAGTCCAAAAGGTCAAATTTTTAGGATAGGATCCAAGATCTGGTAAGTTACAACACTCCACCCCTTAAAAGGATTTCGTCCTCAAAATCTATTTATTCAAACATCAACAACCAACTACTCTCAACCCCTTAAAAGGTTTAACCTAACGAGTCAAACTAATAACATTATGGTAAACTACATATCTTAGTTTCGAATGTTTTAGAGATGTATATACCTAAGATTTCATAAAAACTTAGGGTTGTACAAAAGGTCATTGTGTCTTTAACCTAACAACCCTACATACACAACCAAAAGTCATAGGGTGCCAAGGGTAAATCAACTACACCTTTATATTATTGCACACATTCCTTGCCAATCTAGGGTTTAAGATATCTATTCCAACTAATTCTAGGGTTTCACTATCCATACATCACAAAATCTTCATTGTGACTTCGTTCAAGAAAACATTGATAAAATACAGAAAATTTTGTACATATAGTAGTATAATTGAAAATATTATTTGTCGATTGGAAACAATGGAGGTAAAATAAAGGTGCTACCAAAACCAATGTGAAAACTGAGTCACAACTTTCCATAATAAGATGTCCTTATCCTACTACTTCCTCACAACCGAATTGCATCCTCAATATCAATCTCATCGCATCAAAAGATACAAATCACCCTTAACCTATATGGTAGGGTAAGATCTCCTAAAACCTTGTCAAATTAGGGTGGACTTAGGCAATTCTAGGGAAAACATCTCACATAGAGGTAACTATCTAATTCAAGGGTTCTAATAAGGGAGAAAAAATTGAAATAGTCAGATTCTGACTACCATGGGCTCTGATACCATTCTGTAAGGAGTGGGAGATCCACTCCCTACTAAAAAATTGAAGAATAGAACCTCCAGTCCAAACACACCCAAAAGGTACTTGGAGTGGGTGTAAAATTTTCAAATCTTAATTAATGGTAATCAAACAACCAAAGTGTAGCAATGGAATAAAAAAAGACTATATTCAATTCTCCACAAAAGATTACAATGGAACTTCATAATCTCCCACATAGGGTTTACATGTATGATACAACTTATGGATCTAAGTAGAGGGGGATCTAAACCAGATCAAAATTGTCTCCAAGCTTTAAATCCTTAAGCTAAGCCCATATCTTCATGCCATGTCCTCCACGTCCTTCCCCTAGGGTTGGAAGAATACCCTAGTAAGAAGAGAAAAATAGATGACATCAACAAAGGATGGTATGTGCATACTAAAAAGAAAATTGAGCAATATAGGGTATAAAGGACAACAAATATAAAAGGCTTTCCATGAAAAAGAAAAGGACCACCCAATTGGGCATAAAGAATATGATCATAACAGAAGAGATACTTGCCACTAAAACAATAAAATTGTGCCATACTAGCACATTAAAGAATTAGGGCACACACCCCATAATCATCAACCTACATGCATGTGAGATAAACATTGACCTAAAACAATATAAAGATAAATTCGGCCAAGTCTCATAAACTTGAAACCTGATAGAGAATAATGTACTGCCAGATTCCCAAATATATAACATGGGACAAGCCTCACAAACATGAAAACCCAGGTATGGGTCCACCTCCATCCCAAAAATAATAGGAGCATACTGCCCCGAGCAGGAAATACACAGATACCCAAAAATCAATGAAATTACACTACTGTAGTGCTACTGAATCACATAGAAAGTTTAATGTAGAGTCAAGTAGAAAGTATAGTTATATTATACAATGGTTTCCATCATACTAATGGACAACATAAACATCCACCATACAAGTGGGCAAAAGATATCACATATCATCAAATAGGGTTCCAACATGAACCAAGCATATTATAGTCTAAGAGAACATATAATCAAATTGCATGATCATATGATCGACAAAAAATAAAGTAGTTCATTTGAACTATAATTCTCAAAAGAAAAGAAATAATGTGTAGGCTAGTGTCTATAGGACCAAAAGAAAGATAATTTAGGTGAATTTCTAAAAAGTAATAATAGGGGATGTGAAGATACATTAAGAGAGGATAAAATTAGGTTCATTGCTGAATATAGAATAGTAGGGGATGCAAACATACCTTTCTTTAGAGTCTAAATAGTCCAAAGTCACTTCTAGGTTCAGTCCTAGGCTTCCAAAGAGCCTATTAAGCATATATGTAGAATTAGGGTTAGGTTTTCATTAATTATTCAAAATCCTAAAAATTGTCATTTTAATATTAGTGAATTAGGTTATCAAAACAAAGCCATGTTTTAGATTATCTTTTTCTGAGTTGAAAACATATTTTATTAATATCTTTGACTTTTAAATATTTAGTTATGAATTTTGCAAGTTATTACTTATTTAGGAAAATCCATTAAAATCACATATTTTCAACATTAGACATTGGCTACAAAACTAGTATCATTACAAAGCTTGTATTTTTCTAATTTCAAAAATATTTATATTATTTTTATGAGCTACAAATAATTTACTATGAATATTTGAAAACCAACCAATCAGGAAATTCCAAGTCAGCATCAGACTCGTGAGAGAGCAAGAGAGATAGTGAGAATTGTGCATCTGAGTTCATTCATTCAGGGCTGGACAACTTGACCAAGTTCTCAAACAAGTCAGCAAAACCAAAAGCAAAAAGCCAAGAAACAAAGGGCGCCAAAATTACAAAACTGTCCTTGACGAAAAACAAAAACAAAAGGGCAAAAAGGAGAAAAGACCGAGGGGATTCATCCCCCTATAGTTCACTAGACCACGACTGCAGACTATAAGAAGTGACAGTATGGCAGAGGATTAGCCAAGTCATGAGCCCCAAACTCATCTTGCAATCATTCTGAAAGACTTAGTGAGATCCACATGTTGCCAAAGACCCCAAAGAAAGTTGGTGAAGGTTCACCATCCCCATTCTACACACTCTACCATGGATGGCACATAGAAGCATGTGGGAAAGCACGAAACAAGGAACCCAATGAAAAACTAGCAAGAGAGGGTGACTTCGCAACACGTGGCAGATTCATACATAGAGAGAAAGAGACCCAATTACGAACAAAATAGTAGATCACACCATGGATTGAAGAATGGAATTTAGGTGACCAAATAGGGGGAAAATAGATTACTTATTAGATAGATCAATTGATGGGGGAGCTACCTTCACGTCGACATAGAGAGCTCCTCTAAGCCATCTCTAGGCATTCATAGAGGTCGGAAGACCTGCCCCCGAACTCCAGTTCCTCAGTGCAGACGTTGGAGTAGGGGAAGGGTGCTCGAGGTCAAACCATGCCAAAGAAACTCCAAGAAATATAGTGTGGGGTTATGAAGGAACTCTAGTTAGTATTAGTGGGAGGTCCAATGACCAAAGGAGGAAGGGAGATGAAAAGAAGAGGAAGAATTGGGGAGAAGATGGTGGCGGGTGTGGTTATTGATTTATAGGGGATGAAACCCTAACTATGTTAGGTTCAATCATAGAAGAAAGAAATGAGGAAGGTAAAGGAGAGAAAACTATAGATATATATGGAATTGGGAGATAGAAATCACAAAGAAAAACTTGCATGTATTGTTCGTGCTGAAAACCAATGCGACCTAAGGTCGGAGACAATCTCACTACCTTTGGGTATGGATCTGATGGTTGCAAGGGTTAGGTGCACAACTTAAATCCGGAAACCAAGTATTCATAGCGTGACAATGTGACAAAATAGGAAACCAAGAACTTTGGAAAATTGATCACATTAAACTAGATATTTATCAAATTAGTCCTTTAAATGCATATTTCTTTCTCAACTTGTTTGAGGGTGCAACCAAACTCCAAAATAGGTGAAATTTTGCACAGAGGCCAAATAAGGCATTTAGATTCCGAATATGCAATTAGATTTGCCTTTTGAAATAAACCAAATAATATTTTCTCTTTCCTCATGCATGAATGACTTTAAGATTCTCTAAATTTGGTGAAACTTCATCCAAAAGTTATCTTTGATGTGTTGAATACACATTTGCCTTTATTTTCATCGTTTGAAGATATATATCATATTATTCATCTTATATGGCATTTAGAAATTTTCTCTCTCCTATACTTACCCTAATAAAATTCGATGAAAATTGACATGTAGGCTATTTTTAACATGTAGATTACGATTATGAATTTTATTTCCACTTTTGAGATTTCATTTTATGAGATATCTCATATGTACCATTTATGGCCCATTATTATATTATGTCACCATTATCTCAATTATCCTTCTAATTATGTACCATATTTTCATATTATCACCAAAGGAATTATGTAAGATTATTTGGGACAAGATATTATGATTTCTCAAATTCTTTCATGTGACATATTTTATGTGTCCATTATTGGCCTAAGACTGGTGTGCAAGAATTAGGATATATTAAGGTGATTTATACATGCATTATCTCATTAGGCTTATACTAAACATCTTTTAGGTCTAAGACCTTAAAGTTGTTTGGCTATGTCCAAAAGGTCAAAGTTCTAGGGTAGGGTCTAAGATCCGATATGTTATAGATAGACTTAGATACTTTTTGCTAGTTTGCTTGTTGTCCTTTCTTTGTATTTTGCACATAGCTCTCTATCATGTACATAAACTCTCTTCTTAATAGTAATGGGGCAACAAGCTTTAAAGGATCAAACATAGAAAGAAAAAAATAGGAGGGAGGCATGTTCTGAACTCGGTGATTGAAGCTTTCAATGTGGCCATTGATAGAGCTGAATTTACTAAACTGCCTATGACATGTGGTGATCTATTCACATGGAAAAATGAAAGGAAGCCAGAGGACTATATAGCAAGTAAGCTTTATAGAGAACCGGTAAATGAGGAGTGGTTGAAGGTTTTTCATAATGCATAGATGAGAGCAGGTGGTTGCAAATTGAGTGATCATACTCCCCTACTGGTACATATTTCAGAAAAGAAGTAGAAAAGAAAGTCGTCTAGGTTTCTCAACTATTGGGAAGACTAGACATGATTTGAAGATGTTGTTAGAGAAAGATAGAGTTTGCATGTGCACGGGAACTTGATGTTTACCTTTTCTAAAAAGTTAGCCAATACCAAGATTGCATTAAAGAAAGGGGTTAAAGCAGATGTGAATATCCCAAATTTGATTTATGAGACAAAACAAGAGTGCAGGGAGGTGAAGAGGTTTGTTCTTGTGAAATCACTTGATGAGGACCTGATCATGAGAGATGAGGAGCTTCAAAAGATGCTTGATATCCTAAAGAAAGTAGAGGAAAAATTATATTGGTGGAGGAGTAGTGAGAAGTGGATGGAAGAGGGGGATAGAAACACAAAGATGTACTTCCTAATAGTAAAGAGGAGATAGGCAAGAAAGATAATCTCATAACTTATTGATGTTGAAGGTAGGTTGCTCAACAAATAGGAAGACATGGAAGACCAAGCCATACAATTCTACAACAATCTATACAATAAAAACTATGAGGTGGAAGTGGACAAGGAGAATATTGATTGGAGGTATGAGCTCATTGACACATAAAAATATGTTGTAAAGGGAGGTGAATGAGTAAGAGGTCAAGGTGTTGGGAAATGTGGGCACAGAGTATGGCAGTTGAAACAAAAGATTTATCTATTTGTATTCCCATAATAGTAAGATGACATCAATTACTATGATATAGGAAGGATGGTTTTAGTGAGTTATACATGGTCCTAGAGAAAGTCCAGTGAAAGTGAATCACTTCATTGAAACTGTCAACTAGTTGCTCTAGACAGTGGCTGTGTAGCTCCTGGTCTTCACCATGAACAACAAACATGACAACTTCTGCAATGCTCCTGTGGTCTCGCCACAGACTGTAGGCTGCTATTGACCTCCTAGCAGCTGCCAAAGGACACCTGTCTCTAGATTAGTCCACATGGACCAACTATAGCTCATGTCTTTCAACAAGAACAAACATGAAGGAGGTGTCCCTCTCGTTGGTTTACTAGTCACCAACTTGCTCTCCCACAACAACAACTTCTTAGTTGTTCTCTCCCGTTGGCTATCCCTCCCTATTGGGTAGGACTTACCTGGGATATCTCAGTTACCACAACCAGAGAGGACAACAATTGTCATAGAAACAAATTCTCAATTGTTGTTCTAGTTGTTGTGTCTTGGGAAGCCCTCAATACCCCTCTATTTATAGGAGGCTTTGGGTCAGGGTTCCCAATCTATGTGGTATTGTGCAGGAGTGGAAAGGACCAGAAGATCTTGAATTTTGACAACTTTTCAGATGAAAAATGATCGTATGGTGTGTGAGATGGTCATCTCGCACTACCAAATTTCCATTTGGCAATTTCCCAATCATATATGAATTTGGAAATTTTGATTCCAATTAATATCTCATATTAATTCCTTGCACTCCAAGTTTATGCAATCAAAACCATTCGAGAAACATCTAAAATATTTGTTCGGCCCCATCGATCCCTCTCACACAAGAGAGAAACCCGTCTCACTCACCCATATGGCCATTTCGTGAGTCTAAGATGAGTCAGGCAGTTCAATTGTATTGAACCAGTCGGTTCAAGGGCAGGACTTTAGCCATTTTGATTTCCAACTGGCTTGACCCCCAAATGGATGTCTCAATAGTTAAGATGCTCATATGGCTGCCCAAACATCTATCTCACTCAGTGAGATGGTCATTTGGTAGTCCTGTCAACCAATCAGTTGATCTGTTGCATGGATTTGAATACTTAAAAACTTTAGTAAACAATCCAATCATCATTCAAGATGAACTCCTCTTCTAGATGAGTTCCTTTCTGTCTGACCCTATAGGTCCCATATCACGTTGGCAGTGAATGTCCATAACTAACTTATGACATCACAAGCAAGGAGTGGTACCTAGTCACACATCAGTGCTACCTAAGTGAATGGAAAGTTGCAGAACAAATTCAACCTACAATCTATGTAAGGTGTTGTAGTGATTGTATAATTACTTTGTCTCTGATATCCAAAGTGAACTTGGGGCATGAACTTGTCATCTTCTCAATGTTCATCTCATGTTTCTTGAACCAAGAGCATACTATCTGAGATAATTTGAGCTCAACATCATATGTGCATGCGCATGCATTTTGTCTCTCTTATCCAGTGTCCAGGATGTCATACTCCAATAGGAGGGACAAATCACATATCTATTACTCATAGTCTATCTCTATGTTTCAAAATCACCCAATCATCACTATTATAACAACCTGTGTTTTAGGACTGCATTTTATGATGTCAAAGAGTACCCAACGACATGTGATGAGTGTAATGATTTCAGGTTTAAGAATCACAGCCACCACCTTCACTATGAGAGTTGACTGTGACTTACCATATAATGGTTTCCATGTGTCACTCTCAAGGTGGGACTGGCTGATACAATGTTCCCTAACATGTATCTATGTTCTTTCTTTGATATTGCCATATCATGACTTAGTGAGACTAAGTCATCAATCAACTCACACTCTAGTCTTTTGTGTTATTGGTGTCTATCCACCTTCCACAATAACAACTGACTAGGGACATAATGAGAATATGTATATGTACTCTTAACATCTGTATGATCTCATTTCCACAAGGCTAATACTTGAAGACATACATCATTGAGTAATATTATTCTCTATACATTCATTATGTTTCCTCATTATCCCATAACTGAGTGAAATAGATGAATTGGAAGCTTGCCTTTATAAGTATTAATCAAATCCTTTATGGTTTATGCCATGTCAATCATCACATGATTAGCTCTATGGGCATACCTTACCAACAGACTCCCACTTGCACTTAGAGCCAATCACCAATGGATTTCATCCTTAGTGACCTAAACATGTCCAACATGCTTCTGCTGTGCTAGTGTTGATTTAGCAGGTTAGCAACACTTTGCTTATAGTCGGTATATTGCATATTCCTAATCCCTTCATTGTATTATTTCTTGTATAAGACGGAACTACCTTAATATGGTATATGATATTCCTTGCCTAACAATTATCTCCATTGTTGTCATAGTATTTCTACTGAGTCATCAATGGTTGAAACATATTTATGTTCATCATATGAACCTTTAGATCCGTATAGTATAATTTTGTTTTCATAACACAAGTATACTCAACTTCTATTGTAGAATAGAATTAATGGCTATTAGTTTGGAACCTTTCCAACTAATCATCACTTGTCCATTTTTAAATCAAAACATATTTTAATTTGTGATCATCTTTGTCATTTATGGAAGCTTGTATCGATGTAAGTCTTTACATCCAACTCTTCCTTTTATTTCTATCCTCGTTGAATCTATCTTAAGTCACTTCTCAAGAACTAATATATCTCTTCAACTATCCAATAACCCTTTTCAGATTTTTATCATCTTGTCATGTCTAATACATACAAGATTATTGGTATAAGTACATTCATAGCATTCATGACAGATCCATTGTTATACCATCCTATGGAATCTTAATCATGTTGTTTCCATTTTTCGCAAGAGTTGGAACGTATGGTTCATGAGAGACTAATCCGGATTATCCCTTATTGAACCCATTTGTGTTAAACTCATTCAACACATTGTTATTGTAGTCATAGGTCTTGATCCTTATCTGATAAGAACTTTCACCTTATCCTTCATTGTTGGAGGTGTTTCTATGCCAATTCTCAACATTCACAATATTGAGATGCCAATCCTCATCACATATAGAATATTCATATACGCTCCCATTAAATCATTTTTAATCACATATTTCATCTTTTATCTTGACTCAAGTCAAATTCATTGAATATCTTGTCACCACAAAGGATCCCATTTCTGAGATGCTTGTCTCAATCCCAGATTGAACTTTTGTAGCTTATACACTTTATTTATATTCTTAATGTTATAAGACCATTTAGGTTGTCATGTACACATCCTTTGAATGTATTCACTTAAGGAATCTGATTTTAATCTTGATATACCAATATCATAGTCTATTTTAACTACAACAACAAGAATGAAAATTGGTAAAGGAATTTCTATCACATTTAACAACTTGAGCTAATTTGAAAACCTATCCAACCAATGTGTCTTTTATGTTGTCCATGTATTTATGTGCCGCAAGACCCTACTGCACCCTTTAGGTATTACCCCTTTAGGTGGTGCTATCAAAGTCCTACCTTGTTAGCTTACATGGACCCCATAATGGCCTTAAGCCATTACTTAGATCATTGTACTTGATTGCTACTAGTTGACTAGTTGGCTCATCATGTTATTACCAACCTATCTAAATTGTTGGATTCACAATCCTCCAATATCATATTTGTTCAAATTGAACTATTTTATTATGTGTCACATGAGGAACTTGAGATTACACAACACCTTGTGGCTGTCTTAGTTCTTATAGTACCTCTTTGTTGATATCAAACATTTCAAGTTTTACTTTTACTCCCACTGATTCTTTTTTAACTCAATTATCCTATCCACAAAACACCTTTTGTTATTGGATTGGGATTAATAGTAATATTCAACAATCATGGTTTGTGCATAAAACATCTTCAAGAAACCACTTTCCCAATGTAGGTTTCAATGCTTTAGACATATTGAGGCATTCTCAAATCATATCATATATGATGTCTTACAAGCCATCTTTGTGGTACATTATGTAGTGATAGATTTATATTTATGAGGATATAAGAAGATTAGATTAATTATAATTATATCATGACTCATCATGATGTAATTCCTTCATTCTGACACATCATCATGCTTAGATGGATTTGTCTTGTGATACATTATCACAATTCTTCCTTGAAGGTACTCAAGGTATTTGATGTAAAGTATTTCAACACTTGATCGCATCAAGGTTTCTTAATACTTTCATCAAAGGTATACTTCATTTATATTCTCTTTGAACATTTCAAGAGATGTCCATTTTAACTTAGTACATATCACCATTTTAAGAGTAAATGGATATGAGGTATAAGTAATTATCTATAGCATTCATTCCATAATATCTTCATGCATCGCAAGTATGAGGTCTAATGAAAACCTTATCCTCCCACTACATCTAGTGAAGGATACCATGTCACATAATGAACAAGCAAGCATTGCATATTTCCTTAGGTTCAAAAAACAAGGTAGTCTAGACCAACATCAATATGTATTCTAGATATGCATTTATTATATATACATCCAATTTGACTATTGCTAATGATACTCTTGACTATTCAATTATAATCCTTTGGTATTAACATTATAACCACTCATCTTAATGTCGTTCGTACAAAGATCATTAGATGTTTGGGCATTGCCATGCAAGATCATATCTTTTAAAACATAAACAATCTTTTTGATTTAACATACTTGTCATACAAAATGTAGAAAAGAAATGTTTCTCATGGCATGATGAAATAGCAGTTCAACTAACTCTATTATATGCCCATTTGGATTCGATAAATTTAAATGTAGACTAAAGCTTCTGCAACTCTTGCTCCTTCATTTCTATCATCGTCTTTCCATGAAGGCTTTTACTTCTTGTCAGATCCTGCACATAAGTATGTCAGATCTCTATTTGGTATGACATACCAAAATGAAGAAGAAATCACATTTATCTTATAATTTTTATACCTAAAGTGGAGGCCTCATTTCCTTCCTTCTTCTTCTTGAGTTCCTCTAACTAGAGCGGGGAATTTCTCTTCGAATGTCTAGGCTGGTGACAATGGTGACAATCACCTCTTGCTTTCTTTACACCTCCCTTTTCCTTGAGATATGAAGACTTGGTCTTATACCTAGATTTAGAACCCTTCTTAGATTTGACCTTGACTTTAGGCTACCTCTTTGTCTTTTCGATCATCATCATAGACATTAACTTGTCTTCTTCATTTGTCTCTAAGCTATTCTCAACATGCCCAACAACTCTGTCAACGGTATGTCACAGTCGTTCATGTTGTAGTTCTTGACAAACTAACTATATGACTCTGGTAGAGATTGTAGAAACATGCCAGTGGACAACTCTTAATCCAAGGTGAATCCCACTCTAGCAAGGTTCTCAACATGGCCAATAAGCTTGAGCACATAAGGACCTATTGGATCTCCTTCTTCCATGTTACATTTGAACAATGCCTTGGAGACATTCTATCTCTCCTATCTCTTCTGATCTTGGAACATGTTCTTGATATGTGTGATCATCTCAATCACATCCATGTTCTCATGCTTCCTCTTCAACTCATGGTTCATGGAGCATAGCACCAGACACTTGACATCGATGACATCTTCAGTATGCTTCTTGCAAGCATCCTTGCCATCCTTTGGTGCATTTTGAGGTGGTTCATCTGCTTCTGGCATTTCCAGGACATAGAGCTTGCGATCCTATAAGAGAACAATTCTCAACGTCCTAAACTAGTTGCGGAAGTTGTTCCCAATTAATTTGTCCTTCTCAAGAACCAATCACATAGAAAAGTGACTGTTGTTCATTGCCATTTGATTCTACAAAAGAATTTGCAATTTTGTCAAAAACTCATTTTTGGTTTGATTTGATTTGATTAAAATTTGGGAGATAATAATTAGGTCTTCAATTCATTATCATTCTCATTATTTTGTTCAAATTGATAACCCTCAAGTATCAATTCAGATAATTGTAGTAAACAATTTTCTAATGAGCCAGGATCCATATTTCATCAAATCATGAGTTGGCTTTTTTGTTTTCTTTTTTTTGAAGTGAAGACTATGTTTTGTATTAACCAACATCGCTTACAATAGGTTCCGGAGGTAGATAACGGAAATTACAATGAGTCAGCTTTTTTCAATTGCCCACAACATAATTACTTAGGTAGGCAATCATGCCAATTGCATCACATGCAACTCTTGTATAGATGATATGAGCAACACCTTGCCATGATCATCTGCATGACTCTGGGATTGGGCTCTCCAAGTCACCAGTTAAACCTGACCCAATAGCCAATATGATAGACACACACCATGCTTTGTGAAAATATACATATCTACCATCACACTTCAATGAGATAGATGGTGCACCATGCTTAGTGAAAATCTACCCTTGCTCGATCAATCTTTTCATGTGTATTACTATTAAAAAGCATCTTAGACTTAATATGTTTCATTGAGGGGTGTTACATATATCATATATATACATATTGTATCTAATCACCACATATATAGTATGCATCATATAAATGCTATATCCCACAATGTAAACATGCAATAAAAATAAAAATCAACAGTTGTGGTTGTGTCTACTTGTAATTCCTTGGAGACACAAGGAATTACTATCACTTAGGCCAGTCATCACATCACATGTATGAACTTGTTGTTGTTGTAGATATGTGCTTTGCCAATCTGAGTAGATTGGTTCAACCCTTAAACCAGTCGTCTCGCCTCTTGGATGGACAGTTGGTCCTCCTATCTAACTGATGTTTGGACTCCTTCCAAATGGTCAGTTTGGCCTCCTGGGTCAGTCGTCTGGCCTCCTATCCAACTGATGTCTAGACTCCTTGTAAAAGGTCAGTTGGGTCCATCAGGAAGTCGCTTGGTTCCATCTCCTATCCTCCTTGGTCCTCCAGATGGTCAGCTCATCTCATGAACTGGTCATCTCACCCAATGATCAACATCTTCAATGTAGTTTTAAGAAAAGAAACTATCATATTACTACTTTATTACATTGAATAAGAGAAATTGTGAGTTACATTTGAGGGGAGCAAAAGTATGAAAGAATTAACTTTACATTAGGAAGAGAGAGGTAGAGGCTTGATACACATACTGAGATAAACAAGAACAACCAAACCATCCAACCACACATAGAAATAGGGTTTAGGCCATAACCACACTACACATCCACCATCAAAATCTCTTTAGGGATGAAGTGTGTAAATTGCATAATATATATATTAGTTTGGGATTATGTGGTCTTTGATCAGATACACATATGGGATTGTTTAAATATTTGAATCGTATGAAATAAATAAATGATAAAACTAAAACTTGATCATGTTGATTATCCTACATTATAATAAATTGACATGGCTCTGATACCACTGTTGGAAAATATGAGCACATACTACAACAGTGGAAACAAAAAAAATATCTATTTGTGTTCCCAGAACAGTCAGATTGCATCAATTACTATGAAATAGGAAGGATGGTTTTAGTGATTTATACATTTCCTAGAGCATGTCCAATGACAACGACATGCTTCTTTCGAACTGTCAACTAGCTGTTCTTGGATGGTGGCTATACAACTCTTGGTCTTCACCATAAACAACAAACACGACAGCTTCTGCAGTGCTCTTGTGGTCTCACCACAGACTGTAGGCTATAGTTGTCCTCCTAGCAGCAGCCAAAGGACTCCTTCCTCTAGAGTAGTTCACTAGGACCAACTAGAACCATCATTCAACAAGAATGAATAAGAAGGAGTTGTCCCTCTCATTGGTGTACTAGTCACCAACCTGCTCTCCCACAATAAGAACTTTGCAGTTGTTCTCTCCAGTTGGCTATCCCTCCCTGTCGGGTAGGACTTGTCTGGGCTCTCTCGGTTACCACAACCATAGAGAACAACAATATTCAGAGCAACTGATTCTCAATTGTTGTGTCTTGGAAGCCCTCAGTACCCCTCTATTTATAGGTGGGGTTTGGTTCAGGGTTCTCAATCTGTACGGGAGTGTGTGGGAGTGGAAGGGACCAGAATATCTTGAATTTTTGCAACATGTGAGATGCCAATCGGCTGTCTGGAACACCTAGACCATCGTCTAGTGTGAGAGACTATTGTCTTGTGTTTCCAAATAACCATGTGGTAGGTTCTCAATCTTATACAAATTTAGCAATTTCAGTTCCAATTAATATCTCATATTAATTCTTTGCACCCCAAGTTTGTACAAATGAAACTATTCCAGAAACATCCAGAATATTCATTCTTCCCAATCGAGACATCTCACACAAGAGAGACACCCATCTCACTCACCCATATGTCCGTCTGGTGAGTCTGAGATGAGTCGGTCGGTTCAATCATATTGAACATGTCAGTTTAAGGATAGAACTTTAGCTAATTTGATTTCCAACTGGCCTGATACCCAAACGACTGTCTCAACAACTGAGATGCCTTTCTGGCTGCCCAAATGGTCTTCTCACTCAGTGAAATGGTCATTTGGCAGTCCAATCATCCAATTAGTTGATTTGTTGTGTGTATTTGCATATATAAACACTTTAGTAATCAATCCAATACTCATTCAAGATAAACTCTTCTTATGGATGAGTTCCTTTTGTGTGTGAGCCTATAGGTCCCATATCACGTTGACAGTGACTGTCTATAACTATCTTATGACATCTCAAGCAAGGAGTGGTGCCTAGTCACACATCAATGCTACCCAAGTGAATGGAAAGTAGGAGTATAACTTCAACCTACAATTTGTCCAAGGTATTGCAATGATTGTATAATTCCTCTGTCCCTGATATCCAGAGTGAACTCAAGGCATGGACTCGACATCCTCTCAATGTTCATCTCATGTTTCTTGAACCAAGATCATACTATCTGAGATAATTTGACCTCAATATCACATGTGTATGTAAATGCATTTCTTAGTCTCACTTATCAAGTGGACATGATATCATACTCTGTAGGAGGGTCAAATCCCATATCTATAACTCAAAGTATATCCCCATGTGTCAAAGTCACCCAATCATCACTTTTATAACAACCCATGTTTCAAGACTATATTTGATGATGTCAAAGCGTACCCAACAACATATGATGAGTGTAGTGATTTTAGGTCTATGAATATTAGTCACCACCTTCATTATGAGAGATGATTGTGATTTATCATATAATGGTTTCCATGTGTCACTCTCAGGGTGGGTCTATCACAAACATTGTTCCCTAACATGTAATTGTGTTCTTGGTTTGATATTGCCATATCATGACTTGGTGAGACTCACTCATCAACCAACTCACACTCCAGTCTTGTATGTTACAAGTGTCTATCCACCTTCCACAGTAACAACCAACAAGGGACATAATGAGAATATGTATATGTACTCTAAACATATGTATGATCTCATTTCCACAAGGCTAATACATAAAAACATACATCATTGAGTAATATTATTCTCTAGACATTCATAATTTTTCCTCATTATCTCATAACTGAGTGAAAGATATGAATTGAAAGCTTACCTTCATATGTATTAATCAAATCCTTTATGGTTTATGCCATGTCAATCATCACATGATTGGCTCTATGGACATACCTTACCAACACAAGGATGCTCTCTGGAGTATTGGCTTCAACAAATCACTGAGGTCAACAAATTCAATGCCTTCTTTTATAGGAAGGTATGCAATATCATCAATGAGGATTTGGTGGAGTATGTGAGGTGGTTTCTGAAAGGAGGCAACATGGTGAGACAGGTTGATCATGCTTTTTTAGTTCTCAGCCCAAATACGAGGGTCACTGCATCTCTTGTTGATTTTAGATAAATAGCATGTTGCTTTGTCCAATATAAAATCATTGTAAAAATTCTGGCTGCAAGATTGAAGCTAGTCCTTCCTTTTCTTATTTTTGAAGATCAAGGAGCCTTCATTGCAAGGAGGAGTATTAGCGATTTTTCACTCTTGGTTGGAGAGTTATTACTTGATTAGAATGTGATGAGGGTAAGAAGGAAAGCATGCCTAAATATAGATGTTTCCAGGCATATGATAGTGTTAGGTGCGACACACTTTGGTGGATCATGCAGAAAATGGACTTTTCTGAGCAGTGGACTGGATAGATGAAAAAATGTGTAGGGACTATGAGCTTCTCGATCATTGTGAATGGTACTTATACATGCTTATTTAGAGAAAGTAATGGGCTGCGATAAGGGGATCATCTATCTCTGTTAGTCTTCATTATTGTCATGGAATATTTTATAGAGAAGATGAAACAAGCAGAAGAGATGAAGGTCATTAAGGCATACATGGTGCATGGAATGAAGGTGATGATTCACTTAATTTTTGTTGATAATGTTTTCATTTTTATTGAATCTAGATCCAGTATGTGTGTGGATCTGAATGCCCTATTAAGGAGATTGGTTGAGCAAACAGGTTTGTGTGACAACACTAAAAAAACCCAGTTGTTTCTGTCAAAACATTATCATCAAAATGCAACTAGGTTGCAGGAATCTATGGGAATGGACATGGGCAAGTTCCTACTAGATACCTTGGGATCCCACCTCCGGGAGGAAATTTATAGGTTAAAGATTTTTCTAAATGCATGGACAAGTTTTATGAGATGATTGTAAGATGTACCCCTTAAAAGACATCCATGGCGGGTAGAGAGACTCTCACAAAGGCGATAATAAAAGGACTTCTCATCTTTTAGGTGCAACAAGGGGAGATATAGGGGGTTGTTCTGGAGAGGATGGAAATGAAGATGTCTAACTTTATATGGGCAAAGGAGTATCATACCATGAGGTATGCCAGGTTGATGCTACCTAGAGATGAGAAAGGTCTGAATTTTAAAACTCCCAAAGACATAGCCAGGTGGGAGACATGGAGGAGAATAAGTATCTACGATGATGGAAGCTCAGTGTGGGGAAGGTGGATGAGAGAAAGATATCCATGTGGGTTCGATTTTCATCCTAGGAAAAGGCAAGGATATCCATGCACTATCAATATAGTGAAGGACGTATGGCATCAAGTAAAGCATTTACTTGACCCTCAAGCTACAAGAGGATGGTGGATCAAAAATCCAAAGATGGACTTATGGGAGGTGACAAGACCTAGATCTACAAAAGACACAATGATGGATATATATGGATTGGAAAACATGTGCCAAAATGGACGATGTGTGTTTTTAAAATTTTGCATGGGCGTTGGATACTGTTGACAAGGTATATAAATAGAATAATGATGTCTCCACTCTATGTTTATTGTACAATTATAAAGAGGAATCCTAAAATCATTTATTCAGGAGTTGCAAGTTTACAAAAGAGATTTGGGATCTGTTATGCTAGAAATTCGGCTTACAGTTAAGGTTGGAGGATGAAGTAAAAAGGATAATAATTTGTTGTAGTAAAGAGGATAAGAAAACAATGTTGTTTGTTGCATTTTGCTATCATATATGGAGTAGAAAGAATGATAGGAAACATGCAGGTACAACTAAGGGTGTGAGTAGTATTGTTGCAAAAATTTATAAATGTGTTAAATGCAAGCTACATGTTAGATAGATGTGTGAGTTGTTCAGGATTTGTTATGCAGCGTTGAGCTATATGTAACTCTTTGACTTCCTATATTTTTAGGAGGAGATAAGAATATATATACTTGATTCCAACACACACACACACACACACACACAGATATATATATATATATATATATATATATATATATATATATATATATATATATATATATATATATATATATATATATATTATGTGTGTGTATACATATATACATACATTTGAATGTCAGAACTAAAAAAAACATGGTACATAAAAATGAGCAATGAATTGTATTTTTTATTCTATGATTTGTACACCCCATAGACAAAATAAAATATGAAAATGGTTAGATTAAATAAATATAAAAATGTCTCCCATTTGAAACAATCTCTCCCTTGATAAAATGAATTACATTACATGCAACATCAATTTGAACGAAAAATAGTTTTAAGTCATAAAGAGAAGAAATATTGTATTTCAAGAATTAAGTGTGTTGATCCAAAATATGTACATACCTCAATAATACATATTTTGATATTATATATGAATACAAGTTTAATCCAATAAAATTCAGATACCAACATATAATAATTGCATACTAGTAAATGTTGCATATATATGAACAAGAATGTATGAAATCTAAAATCTAAAATAAGACCAAAAATTGTTGTTCATAATAAATTGAGACCAAACATACTATAAATATGTGACTAGTTACAAGATATTTATTTTTCAAAGATAACCAACTCATGATTCAAAATGATCAAACTAAACACAAAGAAAAATATGTAAAAAAATAGATAATTGATTTCTCTTACAAGGTGTTCAAAATAGCATCCAAATCTAAATCCATTACTAGAAATCATTATCTCATATTCCATGGTGCTATCACAATTGAATAATTTTGTAGCATCTAGAGAAATTACATGAAAAAAGATTGTTCTCTATCAAAGTTATGGTGAACATCCATGTCCTCAATTTGGAATACAAAGGGAATTATGATTTGAGTTTATGTGGTGGCAGTTAGCATATGTATAAGCTAATAAAAGGCTTAAGACTAATGTGATAAGAATTATGTGGTTGTTAATTTAGTTGAGTATGATTAATTTATACAATTTTAGAATTGAGGATTGTACCTCTTGGTAATTTTACTCAAAATGACAACCTATTTGATATCCTAGTTCATGCACATAAGAAAAATCATTAGTATGGTTACAAGGAGTAGGATAATTAGCTTAATGTCATATATTTAGTTGATTTTGAATTTTGGTTCATTACCTCCACATGCTTGTTTATGCATAAATATTAAGCCATGTTTTCAATAGTTGATCATTTCATCCATTTTCAATTGCAATCAATCCACTTAATAAACTTAGAAATAGATTTTCATGTGCAATGCCTGATCATGGTGTGAACAAACATAGACTATTAAGGAAAACAAAGAAACTACATCCTCTTATTAAGAAGAAATTTAACTACTTTTGTAGAATCTTTTTGGTTGTGACATACATGACATGTTGATAGAATTTGGTTGAATCATTTTTGTTGGTTCTGGGGAGAATTGTGATAAAGTGGATTTTCTCCTCTTTGTGCATAATTAATCTTGTTACATTAAGTCCTCACTATTTATGTCTCCTTAGACTTAATAACTCTATAATGTCCACCAAAGTCAAGATTTCACATTTTGAGTCAATACGATACACATATATGCATGAAATGTTAGTTCTATTATACCCTTGAACCATTTGATTAATTTCTAAATCATACGTGATTATTTTGATTTGATATTTTTCACACTTGTTATAGACCCTATTATGAATCTATGGTCCCAATTTGAGACCATTTGGACATTCCTACGATTTGTTATGATTTTCCTAAGATCTACTCTTTTTAGCCCTGTTTTCCCCCTTTTTATACCTAATGGGCCTGGCCCATTTGTCCCTTGGGCGCTTCCCTGATATGACCCGGGTCTAATGCCTTTGAACTGGGGTTCAATCCCCTGAACCCCTAGCGAACCCCACCCCCTTCTATTGAGCCAGGCGCATGACCCCATGACTGTCGGATGGAGATCCAACATCACCAGGT
Source organism: Alisma plantago-aquatica (assembly GCA_963693085.1). Lineage (NCBI taxonomy): Eukaryota > Viridiplantae > Streptophyta > Magnoliopsida > Alismatales > Alismataceae > Alisma > Alisma plantago-aquatica. The sequence goes on along the minus strand of OY856409.1, from coordinate 4,748,668 downwards.
CGTCCTCTACCTTGCGCCCAAAATGGCAGGTCTGTCACAGACCTGACTCTTCGAGCGTGTGACCCGACCCTCTCTTGGACCCCCCCCTCTCACCCCACTTTTGTGTCGATTCTCTTCTCCTCACCTTCTCAAATCTTCCCCACATATTAATCGTTCAAAAACGAACCTTGGAGGCCAAGAAAACCCGCCACCAACTCTCCCAGACGAGCCCCCTTCGCAAACCCTAAAGATAGCTCTAAAACACTATAAAAACCCTACCATAGACTACGTCTTGCCCCTTGTTTCCATGCTCAAGTTGTCCGCCATCACTCCTCCTTCACTGGTTCCTAACCACCTATGTTCCTCCCTGTTCTGATGCCGCTAGTGGGTGGCTGGGTATGGAAGCTAGGCGCCCACGCACAACCACTGTAGTGTGCACGACAAGAGAGAACGGCAGCCAGCGTGCCTCGGACCCACCCCATCCACCATTGTTGTGTCTCCCCAGGTGGAGAGGGAGCCATGGATGTAGGTCCTCGGGGTGGGGAACCCCTGTTCTTCCCCTGTTTCATGGGCGGAACAGAGGAATCCCGAGCGGGATGCACGCCAGGAGGCAAAGGCCATCGCGACCATCTGATATGCTGGCAACAGTCAGGATGGGGACACGCTGAAGCCAACCGCCAGTGCCCTAACCGTGTTTGGAGCGGTGAGCGCCAACCATGGATCATGAACGCTGCTTTTTGGGGCATCCGTTCGATCATGATCCAAGGGATCCGGCCCCCAATGGAAATAAATGTATGTGTCACATGTCTTATCTCTATAGTTTTTCATATGATCTTCAAAAAATAATATCTTGCTAATCCCTTGGCCAAAAATGTCAAACCAATATATCAAATTGATCATCTCGATGAGACCTACCAATTGGGCATGGTTCCAGGTCCTAATTCTAATTTTTAATCCTTTGATTGCTGGAAAATAATAACTTTATCCATGTTTAGTACATTCAATGCATCTAGGTGATAAAACTTGAACCTTTAATGATCATCTATCTGCCTAATAGTGAAATTAGAATCTTTAGTACATCTTTGATCTATAGGAGGGTCCTTATCACCCTATAAGAATTACTCCCTTTTGCACTATGTGACATGTCCTTGGACTTTGATGTACGATCTTGATCAAAGTTTCTATGTTTCTTGAATATGATTCATGTATCTATATCTTGCTTCTAATGGACACCCACCTAATCTTGTTATATGTTTCTTATTCCCTTATGTTGCTGATCTAAACCATCCCTTATGCTTGGCTGTTATTCATTGATGATCTTTGACCTTGATTACTCTATTGTGAGTCGTTTGACCCTAGAATGCATGTAAATGCCTTAAACCTTGTTATGATTATAGAAAGAGCATGGAACATCATAATGGCATGGAACTTGAACCACACCATCATGATGACCTCCACATCAGTACTATATCATATAATGAACCAATAAGAAACTTGGAACCCAGCTTGGCCAAAACCCTAAAATGCATCTAATTAGGGTTAACGATGAGAATCTAATGTATATATGCAATCTTGTTCTTAATCAGGTTTGGCTTATGATCTAGATGGTAATGGACATGTTAAGTTAAGAATCTATGAATCAGGTATGGGCCTTATCTAGTTATCTGACTACCATTTTCTTGCTTGAAAAGACATATATTGTATGCTTGTTTGTATATTTGCTAAAATATTGCCATGTACTATTGCTATGTGTTACTCAATGTTTGCCTCGTCCGTTTTATAGCTTGAACACATATATAGATAGAACTCCATTATAATATTATTGATAAAGGGTTATCTCTTGGCTATGGCCTTGAGGTCCCTCTCGTATAAAAGGGTTAGCAAATCTTGAGCACCCTTGCAGACACTTCCGACGGGAAGATGGTCAAAGGCCTTAAACATGCTTGATATTGTTGGTATAATGGAGTGAAATGACATAAAATATGGTTTTGCATTTGTTAAACAATTAACATGTTTATTCTTATTCGTTTAGTCTTGAAATCTTTTCAAAATTATGCAAAGCTTATACATATATGTATCTTTCTGCCCCATACTCAACACCTCGTGTGTTGACCCATTTCTCTTATGTTGTTTTTAGGTTCAGAGATGGCTAGAAAGATGAAGGGATTGGTGAGATATGGTAGGTGTATTTGTTGTATGATCCAGATTTAGTGCACATGAACGACTTGTACCTTGACTATGGAAATATGTAATTGAATTCATGAATATAATGTGTTTTGTATAATTTATACTTGTTGAATGTTGAGACTATGTTGGTGCCTTTCTCTTGTTACTTGTTCATGTGTGCTAAGCTTTACGCTTCCGCATGTCTCCTTTGGTATTTGTTTGGTTCATGGGACTGGGATTCTGCATCTGTGACAGATGGTATCACATCATGAACAATAACTACACCAAACATTGCTCACATGAAACACAAACTAAACTCACCTATCTCAACCCTAGAAACTTAATGAAATATCCTTGTGGATTAGGTTGACATAGCCTATAGGTTAGAACCTAGATTTCTAGAACTAGGTGTAGACTTGTGTAAATAATTTCCCTTGACATGATTCACGACATGTGCTTAGGATGTCTACACAAGTGTGCACCATGTTCTTGCTAGTACTCTAGGTGTCATGATACTAGACTTCCTCATGAGTGTAGTAACTCGTTTTGATTTTCATTTTATTGGAATGGAGTATGGTGGTTTTCATTGCTTGTTTAAATGTTGGAGAAAACATATTTCAAGTATTATTATATGTACATATGAAAAATTTTACCACACACAGAAAGGTAGTGAGTTTCCATGCAACCTAGGAGAAAGAATGTTATAACCCCAATTTTTGGGTTCAAATAGTGAGAAATGTAATTTCTCATATTAAAGCTAATGGAACAAATAATGATATGTTTTGTTTTGATTAAATGGATTCCATTCACAATAGCCTTGATTGGTTGTGTTTTGGGCTTTGTTGGCTATTGGGCCCAAATACCGAGGAAATTCAATTAGTAAATGAATAATTGAAATTCTAAGAAAAGAAATATGTGGAAACCCCTAGAAGGCAAATCCAAAGAGGATTTCGTGCCTCTTGGGTTCCTTGGATACCAAGGAGACCAAGGTTGCAAAAAGAAAGCAATAAGAAAATAAAATATCAATTAAGTTTTTCCTTGTTAATAAAGAAATTGGAAACATTGATGAAATAGGGAAAATATGTGAAAAGAGGTATATTTGAGTTATCCTTAGTGGGATTTCGTATCCCAATGATTCCTAATAATAAAAGGAATACTAATGAGGAAAATAAGAGAGAAATAAAGAAAAATCCACAACAGGAAATATTTTTAATAAGAAATAAAACAGGATAATGAGAATAATGCATATTGATGCATTTAAGGATGATGAGTATTCTATTAAAAGGAATTTCGAATTCTTAAAGTTCTTGGGTGCCAAGGAGCCCCAATAAAGGAGAAGAAAGAGAAAATACCATAATTATAAAATAAGAGCATAATGTGATATATTATTGATGAAATTTTGTAATTTTGATACAAGGGAGTATTTTCTATTAAAAGAAGACATTATTCTGTGCCAATTAATTAAAAGGCAAGTACAAGGAATAAAGAGGAAATAACTTTCGAAAATCCTAATATTTAAAGAGAAAGGAATAGCAAAAGGATAAAAGAGAGAGAGGGAGTTTTCTTTTCCATGAAGGAATTTGTTTCCTATTGGGAATAGAACAAAGGTAACCATAGGTGGTCGTCCTAGGGCATAGATACTCACCCCATATAAAGGGGGTAAGGCCCTTGTTCGAGTACAAGAGAGGGAGAGGGAATCCCGCACATTCTTCTTCCATATTTCCGTTCTTAAACCCTAGCATCAAGCGGCACTTTCTCTGAAGCAACAAGGAAGTTCAGAGCCTTCTGGAGGGTGTCTTGACACTTCTCGAAGAACTGCACATGACCAGACGATGCTCTCGAGCATCCAACTTCATGGGGTTGCCTGCGGCACACCTGCAGCGCGGCTGCAATAAGGATGCGCGATCGCGGGTTGAGGAGCTTGCTCCCGACCCTTATGACCGGATCCGGGACAGCCTTGGCTGCGCAAGTTCATGCTGGAGGCAGGGGACCAGTCCCTAATGGTCGCGGAGGTCCCAAGATAGGAGAAGAAGCTCCGAGGATCGCAGCTAGGGCGACATGTTGCGTTGTCGTGGGGAGGAAGACGACCATCAGGTCATTGGACCATTATGCCCTTTCACAGGCTGAAGCATCCATAACTTAACCAGAGGGCAAACGCATCTTTTCGTAATGTTTCCAAAGCGCCCAAGCGACGTTGCATGGAGTCGTGCGACGTGGCACACTCCGATTGGCTCAAGTAAGGTTTTTCTTCTAAAATTCGTAACTTCTTAACGGTAGCTCGGTTGGGGACATGTAATATATGAATCTTGCTCAGAAAAATGAGGGGAATCTAATAAAAATATAGGCGGAGCCTGATTCGTTGTGCAATTTGAAAAATAATGGAAAATATCAACTTTAATATGTAAATGTTTAAAGAACCCTATTTTGGTATGATTAAAGTGATTAGTAGGGTTTAATAGATGATTAAAGTTGATATTAACCTATTAATGATGAAAAGGAATATTAAGATCGAAAAAAATGAACTTTGCATATAATTAGTTTAATTTAGAAGTTCATGCATATAAATAAGCATTAATGGGCCTTGAAAGCCTAATTTTAGTAAATGAGATTATTAATGGCTTTAATTGATCAATTTGATGATCTGAGTTGAAATATGTTGAATCTAATCTATTAGAGTATTAAAGTTCCTAATTTGTGGATAAACACTCTAAATGTAGTGATTAGGGTTTTTGATTGAATCAAGATGGAATTGATGATAAATAGAGTTCACATGTGGATTCAATCATAATGAACTATGAATTGATGATAAATGCTTATAATGAGTTTGCCATGGGTTAAAAGGATTTAAATAGTAGCTTTAATGAAAAAGAATCTTAGTTGATGATTAATGTGCCTATAATATGAAAATAGGGTTGTATGTTGTTAAGATAACCTTAATGTTGACGAATAGACGAGATAACTAGGGTTTATGAGTAATGACATGAAATTAGGGTTTAATATGGTAAAAGATGAAGGGAAACCCTAATTGTAAAATGAAATCCTAAAATGGATACAGAAACCCTAGAAAGTGAATCCAAGTTAATAAAGTAGGTTCTTGATAAAGTGTGTAATAAATAGAGTACATATTCTTTTCAGGAATTATGTGATTGTTGAATTACTTGTATTGCATGCTTGGTTGGATTTTCTTAATGCTTCTGAAATCATCAAATCAGGTATGTGGTTATGCATATGACTACCCGAGTTAGTTTTCCGATGGATTCCCGAATGTTTAATCACACTGAATGCAACTAAACTGTTGGATGTTTATTTATTTCATGCAACTATAAAGTGACTATGATTATCACTATAAATGAGTATATATAACTGGCTAGATCCGGGTCCACCTCTGTTACTTTGAAAAGGCTAAAAAGGGGGTAATCCTAGAGCAAGGTCTAGGTTACCGAGAGTCAGAAATTGGGATACCTACGTGTAGTGCCATGCGACTCGTTAGCCTGCCATGAGTTAAGGAGTGGGCTACTTACGAGTAGTGCCATGTGACTCAACCCTAGAAATGGGTTCACCTATAGGTGGGACCATGAGGGGTTTAATGGAGATCTACCAAAAGGAAGGTAGGATCCAGGTCCACTGCAGGGATAGTACAGACGATAGGGTACTCGTGGATCGCGGATGTTATATTTAAAACGTAATCTTGATTGATTAATGATTAATTGAATGATTACATGGTTATCATAGTTGCAAGATTATTGTTTCCCCCACATACCAGCTTCGGCTGACTGACGTTTTGTTTGTCGGCATTTTAGGTACAAGCCAAAAGGACAAACAATAAATCGTCACATTGTGAAATACATGAAGAAAAATACAAGGAGGATTATTAGCGTAGAATCATTATGTGGATAGAAGTTAGAAATCCAAAATTTCAAAAGGTATGCAAAGTTTATTTTCTTACAGTTGTTCAGTTTAGTATGTTAAAATTTGATAATTATTCTTGGTTAATTGCCGAACCTTTGATCCAGAAGTCATGGGTACGGCTTCGACCTCTCGGTCTCCCTTAATTGGGGGTTATCGGGAGGTGGGGTCGTAACATTTGGTATCAGAGCTTGGGTTCCTCAATTAACCATTAATAATTATTAAATTTTACAAACTCCATTGAACCCAAGGGAGTTATTAGAGGATTATCTGAAAGACGGAGGTGTCTAGAAAAGGATCACGACCGGGGGCTGGCAATATTTTCCTCCGCACCGCTAGTCGGAAAACGAGGACTCCCGGATCTGTGTGACTGCCTGGCCAAAGTCTTAGGGTATGAATCGAAATAAGATACCTTTAGGACTTCTCATCTTATTCATCCCTTCTCATCACAAAATTCTGATAAGGACCTAAAGGATTAGGGTTTTCTTTCTCCTCATCATCCTCTTGAGGTATGGGTAAGGTTAATAAGGTTTAAGGAATCCTCCACCAAATTAATGAAAGGCATGTAAATAAGATGTCATGGACATAAGCTTAATAGATTAAGCGTAAATTAAAAATAGATACATGCTTAGGTCGTATGACATAAGTTGTCATGTCCTCAGTTGAGACCTGAGGCTAGACCTTCTTGTCAGGAGGGTCAGTCAGTCTTGGAGATAGAGATCTCCATTGCTAGTAGAGACCTGGCACATCCTCTGAGGATGGTGCTAACCCTAACCCTAAGTGAAGGTTAGCGAGAGATGAGTTGGACCAGGTGTTTAAAAGGATATGCCTTTGGGATGCCATTTGAGCCATGGGTGACCTAGCACCTTTGGCAACCCAACCCTGGGAAGGGGCATGCATGTTAGGGTAAAGGATAGCTCCTCAGATGATGATGTTAGTGAAGGACCATAGAAACCCTATGGGCTTGTGCAAGTAGGGCATAGCTGGCACCTAGGGCACGTCATAGTGATGGCAGTAGGATGAAACCCGGGATAAGGAATCATGAGGGAGCACAAAGGGTTAGGGATGATCTTGAACAAACATAAGTTCAAACCTAGGCTTCAACCACGTAGAGTATGCTTTTAAGGATGACCCTTCATGAAGAAAGGACCTCTAATGGTGAGGTTGGATGTGGGGTTAGCTCTAGAGAGAGAGCAGGAAACCCAGCAAGAAGGTTGGAAGCCTAAAACCATGAACATTGAATGATAGTGGTTGCCTCATGATCGATCCCTGAAAGTTGATGATATCTTGGTTGCCTTTAGAGGGACCAAACCCTAGAAATGAAGATGAAGCATCTGGTGCCTATGTGCCTATAATATAGGTGTTTACCTTCTGTGGTAGGAAGAAGAGTTCCTTAGACCTAGAAAGGTTTGGTAGTAGGTTTTGAGGCCTTGTACCTTGTTAGTTGTCCTTAAGGAGGACCCAACTCTAAGTGTTGATCGAGACGAAGGATGACAGGAAGTGCACGAGATGCCTGTTGCAAGCTTGATTCACGGTTCAGAGATAGAGCGTGTTGTTGGACACCTAAAAGTGAACCTAGGGTTCCCGGGCCTAAGAGGGGAAGTGGTGTACCTAAGGCTCATGATGAGAAGTTGAGTTCCTATAGAAGCGAGCATGGTACACCTCATGAATAGAGGAGAAGGGAAGTCCCTTAAGTTTAAGGTATGTGTAATGAACCCCTCATAGCTAGATTGATGATAAAGGAAGGTATGATCTCGATCCAGCATTGAGGAAAGAAGACAAGTATGACCAAGCATGGTTCAGTAGGTGATCGGTTATTGCCTTAATAGCTTACTAGGGTTAAGTAGGCTCATGTGAATGTAAACCCTAGACCTAAGAGCTTTTGTGACCTTGTGTTCAAGAGATAGTTTTCCTCCCATCCTAGGAGAGAGACACCTTTAGTAGGGTGTATATCAGTTTTGGTTAGTTTAAGGTAACCTAAAGATGTCTCTTAAGATCTTCAGCAGCTAAGTGAAAAGTACATGGTATGAGTATGAACCCGTAGGCCCATAGATATCCATCTCTAAGTGCATGCAGATGTGTTACCATGGAGGTAACCGGTATAGGGCTTGACCAAGGTAGGCAGGTTGCCATGATCCTGATGAATGGACGAAAGTCGGCCCATGAATGCAGAAAGAGAGATGATGAAGACTTAGGTAAGGTTCTAAGTGAACATGTACTATGATAGAAAATCCTGAGTCTATCCTAGGGTCAGGTAGGGATAAGATCGATGAAGGTAGGAGTTGCCTAATTCCCCACTTTCACATGACCATAGGGTCGGGAGGTAACAACTATCATTGTCTGAGGGCCATGGGTTAGGGGATTGATCACCTTCATGAACTCATGGGACCCAAAGGGCATATGAGTAGGGAACTCTCTTGATGCATGAGGGAATAGGGATGACCCCAAAAGAGTCGGTACCCTATAGACCTAGAGGAGATGACCAAGGATATAAACTTCAATAGGTTCAAGACTAGTTTTCCATGGAGGTAACCTTGATATCATGATGTCTGTGTTGTAGGGACATAGGTGGCACATTGCAACTTAGATGTAAAGGTGTATTGGCAGGGTGGGTGTACCATCTCTACTCTTGGAACAGGAAGAACTCTATATTTGGACTGCAGCCAAATGCTTATTTCCTCTTGTTATGGGGGTGAGAAATAGGATATTACGCATGTCGTACACCAAGGATAAGAGATGATGTGGGTTGGAACGTTGCCACGAGGAATGGGGATAGAGAAGATATCTACCCTGGCAAAGTGAATGATACATGGATGGTTTGTAAATACTAAGAAGAATGAGGTAGTCACCTTATGAGGATGTTTCTAGCATGAGCTAAGTGGAGCTTACAAGTTATACCAGGTTGAGTTTGGTCACCATAATGATGGAATCAGAGAGTGTTCTTAATGGGGATAAACATATAGTTTGAGGTGACATGATGAGTGAAATGCATGGAAGTGTAATGTTACCTAATACCTAAGGATGTGAGGTGGTAATGGATGTTGTGGTTGAGATACATCTGACTTGTTTGACTAGAAGCTAGAAGAGGTTGTTTGGCTAACCCTAAGTTTGAAAGGGAGAGGTGTTTGGATAACACTCAGATGTAACAAGATGCGTTGAAAAGTTAAAGGTTGTTTGGTTAGCCAGTCTAGTCCTTGATGCAATGAAAGGATGGTGGTAGAACCTTAGATGCACTTCTTTGGATGAGAAGGTGACGAAACCTTGACTAGAGTGGTTTAGGGTTTCATAGGATTTGATCTAGAAAGAATCATGACATACAGGAAATCATGGTTGAAGATCACCATACACCGTGGAAAATGGCAATAGCACTTTGGATGCTTAAGATGAAGTTGCATGTGGGTTATGGCCATGCAAGCCAGGAGGTAAAGGACGAACCCCAGTAACCCAAGGTATCGATGTAGAGGACAAAAGAGTCCCTGAGAGGGAATGGGAGCTCAACATTATGGATGTTGTGATAGGTCTTCCCTGGGCCAAAGAAAGTCGAGATACAATATGGGTTATGGTAGATCGCCTTACCTAGACGACATGAGAAAGAAAGAGTTCTGTCAAGGGACATATCTGGTGAATTATCCATGAAAGAGATGATTCAACTATGAAGCAAGTTCAAAGGTTTTTGAGTTTGACCTAAAGGTTCCCTTCTAAAAGGTGGAAGTGGGTACATGAAGAACGCGATGGTACAGTTTATCACCCCTAACTAATGGTTAGTATGATCCAGACTAAAGGGTATGATGAGAGCATGTGTGCTCGTACAGGGTGATGTCTAAAGACAGTTCTTGTCCTACGAAAGATGTGACAATGACCTCCATAGCCAGTATCGGGTTTTATATGAAGCTCTGTAAGGGAGGTTGTGTCGGTCACCACTTCAGTAAGGTGAGGTTGGTGAAAGGACCACATGATGGTTAGAAAAGGGCCACAGTACATGAGGATGAAAGTCACTTTAACCATGCAATGGCTGAAAGGAGCCTAGAGACGACGAGAGTCGTGAGCAGATGCAAAGTAGACTAACATGCAATGCACTGTGGGAGAATGTAATGTGAAAATCTGACCCCTCTGAACTGCAGTCAAAAAAGCTGAGTCCCCGATACATGGATCCATTAGAGATGGATAGGTAGAGATGGTTAGGTTTTGACCCAACCCTCAAGATAAAGTAATGTGGGATATATTTTTTTTTATGTGTCCAATTTAGAGCACTATGTGAGGTACCGCGACCATGTGCTGAGCAATGAACCTAGTGAGCCCCAAGGGAGGCAGACATGGCCTGAGTCGCCTGTGTAGTTTATAGATGCCAGGATGAAAGAACTCAGAGAAAGTAATATGAGATGATAAAGGTTCTTTGGATGCGCCATGAGTACGGTAAAGCCACATAGGGGCCAATGATGGATAAGGAAAAGTCTTATCTTGAATTGTTTGTTTGCTTGGTTGAATTTTGAGGACAAAATTCCTATAAGAGGGGAAGGATGTTATAACCCCAATTTTTGGGTTCAAATAGTGAGAAATGTAATTTCTCATATTAAAGCTAATGGAACAAATAATGATATGTTTTGTTTTGATTAAATGGATTCCATTCACAATAGCCTTGATTGGTTGTGTTTTGGGCTTTGTTGGCTATTGGGCCCAAATACCGAGGAAATTCAATTAGTAAATGAATAATTGAAATTCTAAGAAAAGAAATATGTGGAAACCCCTAGAAGGCAAATCCAAAGAGGATTTCGTGCCTCTTGGGTTCCTTGGATACCAAGGAGACCAAGGTTGCAAAAAGAAAGCAATAAGAAAAGAAAATATCAATTAAGTTTTTCCTTGTTAATAAAGAAATTGGAAACATTGATGAAATAGGGAAAATATGTGAAAAGAGGTATATTTGAGTTATCCTTAGTGGGATTTCGTATCCCAATGATTCCTAATAATAAAAGGAATACTAATGAGGAAAATAAGAGAGAAATAAAGAAAAATCCACAAAAGGAAATATTTTTAATAAGAAATAAAATAGGATAATGAGAATAATGCATATTGATGCATTTAAGGATGATGAGTATTCCTTTAAAAGAAATTTCGAATTCTTAAAGTTCTTGGGTGCCAAGGAGCCCCAATAAAGGAGAAGAAAGAGAAAATACCATAATTATAAAATAAGAGCATAATGTGATATATTATTGATAAAATTTTGTAATTTTGATACAAGGGAGTATTTTCTATTAAAAGAAGACATTATTCTGTGCCAATTAATTAAAAGGCAAGTACAAGGAATAAAGAGGAAATAACTTTCAAAAATCCTAATATTTAAAGAGAAAGGAATAGCAAAAGGATAAAAGAGAGAGAGGGAGTTTTCTTTTCCATGAAGGAATTTGTTTCCAATTGGGAATAGAACAAAGGTAACCATAGGTGGTCGTCCTAGGGCATAGATACTCACCCCATATAAAGGGGGTAAGGCCCTAGTTCGAGTACAAGAGAGGGAGAGGGAATCCCGCACATTCTTCTTCCATATTTCCGTTCTTAAACCCTAGCATCAAGCGGCGCTTTCTCTGAAGCAACAAGGAAGTTCGGAGCCTTCTGGAGGGAGTCCTGACACTTCTCGAAGAACTGCACATGACCAAACGATGCTCTCGAGCATCCAACTTGATGGGGTTGCCTGTGGCACACCTGCAGCGCGACTGCAATAAGGATGCGCGATCGCGGTTTGAGGAGCTTGCTCCCGGCCCTTATGACCGGATCCAGGACAGCCTTGGCTGCACAAGTTCACGCCGGAGGCAGGGGACCAGTCCCTAATGGTCGCGGAGGTCCCAAGATAGGAGAAGAAGCTCCGAGGATCGCAGCTAGGGCGACAGGTTGCGTTGTCGTGGGGAGGAAGACGACCATCAGGTCGTTGGACCATTATGCCCTTTCACGGGCAGAAGCATCCATAAATTAACCAGAGGGCAAACGCGTCTTTTCGTAATGTTTCCAAAGTGCCCAAGCGACGTTGCATGGAGTCGTGCAACGTGGCACACTCCGATTGGCTCAAGTAAGGTGTTTCTTCCGAAATTCATAACTTCTTAACGGTAGCTCGGTTGGGGACGTGTAATATATTAATCTTGCTCAGAAAAATGAGGGGAATCTAATAAAAATATAATTGGAGCCTGATTCGTTGTGAAATTCGAAAAATAATGGAAAATATCAACTTTAATATGTAAATGTTTAAAGAACCCTATTTTGGTATGATTAAAGTGATTAGTAGGGTTTAATAGATGATTAAAGTTGATCTTAACCTATTAATGATGAAAAGGTTTATTAAGATCGAAAAAAATGAACTTTGCATATAATTAGTTTAATTTAGAAGTTCATGCATATAAATAAGCATTAATGGGCCTTGAAAGCCTAATTTTAGTAAATGAGATTATTAATGGCTTTAATTGATCAATTTGATGATATGAGTTGAACTATGTTGAATCTAATCTATTAGAGTATTAAAGTTCCTAATTTGTGGATAAACACCCTAAATGTAGTGATTAGGGTTTTTGATTGAATCAAGATGGAATTGATGATAAATAGAGTTCACATGTGGATTCAATCATAATGAACTATGAATTGATGATAAATGCTTATAATGAGTTTGCCATGGGTTAAAAGGATTTAAATAGTAGCTTTAATGAAAAAGAATCTTAGTTGATAATTAATGTGCCTGTAATATGAAAATAGGGTTGTATGTTGTTAAGATAACCTTAATGTTGAAGAATAGACGAGATAACTAGGGTTTATGAGTAATGACATGAAATTAGGGTTTAATATGGTAAAAGATGAAGGGAAACCCTAATTGTAAAATGAAATCCTAAAATGGATACAGAAACCCTAGAAAGTGAATCCAAGTTAATAAAGTAGGTTCTTGATAAAGTGTGTAATAAATAGAGTACATATTCTTTTCAGGAATTATGTGATTGTTGAATTACTTGGATTGCATGCTTGGTTGGATTTTCTTAATGCTTTTGAAATCATCAAATCAGGTATGTGGTTATGCATATGACTACCCGAGATAGTTTTCCGATGGATTCCCGGATGTTTAATCACACTGAATGCAACTAAACTGTTGGATGTTTATTTATTTCATGCAACTATAAAGTGACTATGATTATCACTATAAATGAGTATATATAACTGGCTAGATCCGGGTCCACCTCTGTTACTTTGAAAAGGCTAAAAAGGGGGTAATCCTAGAGCAAGGTCTAGGTTACCGAGAGTCAGAAATTGGGCTACCTACGTGTAGTGCCATGCGACTCGTTAGCCTGCCATGAGTTAAGGAGTGGGCTACTTACGAGTAGTGCCATGTGACTCAACCCTAGAAACGGGTTCACCTATAGGTGGGACCATGAGGGGTTTAATAGAGATCTACCAAAAGGAAGGTAGGATCCAGGTCCACTGCAGGGATAGTACAGAGGATAGGGTACTCGTGGATCGCGGATGTTATATTTAAAACGTAATCTTGATTGATTAATAATTAATTGAATGATTACATGGTTATCATAGTTGCAAGATTATTGTTTCCCCCACATACCAGCTTCGGCTGACCGACGTTTTGTTTGTCGGCGTTTTAGGTACAAGCCAAAAGGACAAACAGTAAATCGTCACATTGTGAAATACACGAAGAAAAATACAAGGAGGATTATTAGCGTAGAATCATTATGTGGATAGAAGTTAGAAATAAAAAATTTCAAAAGGTATGCAAAGTTTATTTTCTTACAACTGTTCAGTTTAGTATGTTAAAATTTGATAATTATTCTTGGTTAATTGCCGAACCTTTGATCCAGAAGTCATGGGTACGGCTTCAACCTCTCGGTCTCCCTTAATTGGGGGTTATCGGGAGGTGGGGTCATAACAAAGAGATGTAACATAAAGTCTAGATGAGAGAGTTTAGATGATAGTGATAGTCTCTAAAGTTTTCTACGGCCATGATATAGGTTAGGCAAGTGAGTAACCTAGAAACCTAAGTTGATGATAATGATATTGATGATGATGTTGATATTGATAAGACCCAAGTTTTTTCTTGAGAGGTCCAAGTAGTTTGATGATATGGAATGAGTTTTACCATGCAACCCTAGCCAGACCTAGCACCTTGTTGATACATATGACTTGGTTGATGTGCTAAACTTAGCTAGTGGGTTGGCATGTTTTCTTGTAACTAGTCTTGTACTTGTTGAGATATGATATGTGACATATAGTTTGAGACCAACATGGGACTCAATCTATTTACAAAGGAGGACATCTAGCATGGGACATATGAATAGGTTTGATATGAGTCGACCCACCTCGGGAGAAGGTTAGAGACCTAAACTCCAAAATATTTGAAATGTTGAAAAATAGGAATGATGAAGTACTTGATGACGAGTCCCTAGATAGAATACTTAAAAGTATATGAGTTGAGTGACCTAGTGTGTGGTTTCCTTGAAAATGTAAATCCTAGATTTCCTATGAAAATATCTATCCCTAGAGATAGAGGAAATTGAAAATTTGATGCTTGTTATGTAGGTGAGGGAGATGTCCCAAGACCCTAAGATGATGTACATGATGTGTGATATCCATGATGAGCCTCATACTCAGGTTAGTAATAGTGTTTAAAGGAATCTAGTGGTTACCCTTGTTTCTTGAAAGATGGGTAGAAATTTTTGTTAAAGGTTGAAAGTTGTGGTTAGCATGTTTTTCCTTGACATATATATGTCTTAGATTGAGTGGCATGATCTTATAAAGCTCCTTTGAGACACAAGTGAGATGAATATGAAAGCTCGATAGTGATAATATTTTTTTTTCTCGAGGTAAAGTGTGATGTATGAAAAAAAAATCTCACTTATGTTTACAAACTTGAATATGCACAGTAAGCCACTCTCATAAGCTAAACGTAATATGGAATCATACTATACATAAAATATGTAGCTTTCAAATGACGAACTTGATATGATGATGCCTAGAGATCTTAGCTGGAATAATGAGGGGTAACATATCTAATCTCATACCCAAATAAAAAAAACTAATATAGAGATACTAATGGATGGGTAAACGCTAATGCCATGATGATGTGATAATATGGTGGGATAATAAGTAAATGTGTATATAATTGATATGAGTACACCCTTGATGATGAAAACTTAGTGTTCATCCCATTATGGAGAATGTTTTGACAACCATGGTTGGATACCTAGACTCGATGAATTTTTTACTTTGACTCTTGTTTATGATCTTAGATGAATTTCGAGGACGAAATTTCTTGTAAGGAGGGAAGGATTTGATAAAGTGGATTTTCTCCTATTTGTGCATAATTACTCGTGTTATGTTAAGTCCTCATTATTTATGTCTCCTTTGACTTAATAACTCTATAATGTCCACCAAAGTCAAAATTTTACATTTTGAGTCAATATGATACACATATATGCATGAAATGTTAGTGTTGTTATACCCTTGAACCCTTTGATTAATTTATTAATCATACGTTCTTATTTTGATATGATGTTTTGCACACTTGTTTTAGACCCTATTATGAATGTATGATCCAAATTTGAGACCATTTGGGCATTCCTATGATTTGTTAGGATTTTCCTAAGATCTACTCTTTTTAGCCCTTGTTTTCCCCCTTTTTATACCTATTGGGCCTGGCCCATTTGTCCCTTAGGCGCTTCCCTGATCTGACCTAGGTATAATGCCTTTGAACTGGGGTTCAATCCCCTGAACTAGTTAGGAACCCAACCCCCTCCTCTTGATCCAGGCACACGACCCAACGACCGTCAGATGGAGATCCAACATCGTCAGGTCATCTTCTACCTTGCGCCCAAAATGGCAGGTTTGTCACAGACCCGACTCTTCGAGCACGTGACCTGACCCTCTCTTGGACCCCCCTCCCACCCCACTTTTGTGATTATTCTCTTCCCCTCACCTTCTCGAATCTTCCCCACCTATTAATCGTTCAACAACGAACCTTGGAGGAAAGGAAACCCACCACCAACTCTCCAAGACGAGCCCCCTTCGCAAACCCTAAAGATAGCTTCGAAACGCTATAAAAACCCTACCATAGACTGTGGCTTGCCCCTTGTTTCCATGCTCAAGTTGTCCTGCATCACTCCTCCTTCCCTGGTGATGCGATGATTTTGAGTCGCATTTATAGACCTTTTTCTTATGTGTTTTGTGCTCTAATTACTCATTTTTATGGATAATATTGCATAATTCACTCATTTCGGTCTTTGCCAGCATTCTATGTCAAATCCCCTTTGTTTTACCAGTTTGAGCATTATTTATCATATTATCATAATTTGTGTGGATTTACTTGGTCTTATTGTGGAGTTTCAGGAAAAACAAGTATCTGCTTCCGTCGATACCATCGACGGAAGTCGATACCATCGACCAAGCCACAAGTTGCCAGCCGAGAAGAGAAGCGCAGAGTCGATACCATCGACACACAAGTCGATGGCATCGAGATCCCTTCAGGTTGCTGGCGAGGAATCCGTCAATACCATCGACTCAAGTCGATGCCATCGACGCATGGAGGCTACAGCGTCGCTAAACGACAACAACTGATGCTAAAGAGAGTCGATACCATCGACCCTAGTCGATGGTATCGAGATGACCACAGGCGCTCAAACGAAAAGAAAAAGAAAGCTGCCGCTAATACGCTGGGTCGATACCATCGACCCGCGTCGATGGTATCGACACCGGCAGATATGCGTTGGATTCGTTTTGATCTCAATCGGACGGCTGGAGTTATTTGACGACCTAATTAGGGACTTATACCTAATGACGGCCGCCCAGAGGAGATCATCATCTCATTTGGCATTGCACGAGTGCCGGGGAGGAGAAAAAGGAGAACGGAGGCCAGAGGCTCATCCCGGGTGATTCGGACGCTGCCGAAGACGAATTCCACCACCGATAGGCGGGGAAGCTCGTATTCTACGCCAAGGATCTACCGGTTTTTCTCCGTTCAGGGGTTTTCCCACTTGTTTCACGTTTTTCTTATGAATTCCCCTATTTCTACCATGTATTTGTGTGAGATGAACATGAGAGGCTAAAACCCTCCATCTTTAGGATCGGGAGTAGCCCGGGAATGCATTGTATGACAATTTTATATTGATAATTCATATTTTCTCTCTTAAATCTGTGGTATAGTTTCGTTTTCTCCATATATATTGTTATGCCTGATCACCATAATAATAATCTAATGCCCTTAATCACTTTGACAGAAGGATTAACGGTTGAAAAGAGATGAAACCTACATTAATCGATAAATCCCTTGACAAAGGAGGTGTAAAATTAATGGTGGAAACTGAGAGACTGTTTGTAATGCGCTTAGTTTAGGGGAATGATTACTACGACGGTGGAATCAACCTAAACCTAAGTAGTGAATTACACCACGACAGTGGGTAATTCTGTTTTCAGGCCACTACCCGGATAGAGAGAGAAGAGTGAGGAATTAAGTAAAACTGAATACAATGTTGACCCGCGGTGAAACCGCAATCCTAAAGATACCCTTTTGAATTGATTAAATTAACCTTTAATCGATTGTTTTCTTTGTTTCATTTTGTTTTCTTTTTAATTTCTACAACAAACCCTATTTTGTCATTCGGCCTAGCTGATTGCGATTAGTTAGTAGGAGTCTCCAATAATTCATGTATCCCTGAGTTCGACTCGGTGCTCACAAAGGCCTATATTACTCGACGCGTATACTTGTGTTTAAGCGCGTAGTAAAATACACGTCATGTTTTTGGCGTCGTTGCCGGGGATACGGCGAATTGTTGGCACTTCGAGTGCTAAGAGCGGCCACTCTAGGCCACAAATTTTTTTTATTTTGAAACAATTTTAAATATTCTTAAATTTCTCTATAATTGTGTTTACTCGTTCAAAGCATAGTACTGAACCCCGATTTTCTTATTTCAGGTACTTTGCATGGTGCATACACGTAGCGCAGGCTACGCGAATCGCACACCTGAGGTTCCACCTCCGGGACCAGAGGACGAGGATTACTACGAGCAAGATCACCAAAGCGACATATATTTTGAATCTGAGCAAGAGCAAGCAGAAGAAATGGCCGAACCACAGACGATATGGGAGAAGATCAAAGCGTCTTCTTCATCAGCTTCAAAGGGGCCTATCAAGAAACAGGGGCTCAACATTCCAACCTACAAGATTGATCCAGCGTTGATTAACTTGGTTAAATCAAATGCATTTCACGGGTTGAAGAATGAGGACCCAGTGGCACACATCAGTCAGTTCGTTGAAAATTGCGATATGGTGAAGATAGACAGGTTCCCACAGGATGTTCTGTACCTCAAGTTGTTCCCAAGCTCCCTGGCAGGAGTTACGAGAGAGTGGCTACATAACCTCGACGATGAGTTTGTTGAATCATGGGATCATATGGTGGAGGTTTTCTTCGAGAGGTTTTTCCCTCCTGAGAAGACCAACGACATGATTAGGAAGATTCACAATTTCACCCAACAGGCGGGTGAAACATATTCTGAGACCTGGGAGCGATTCCAGGTCATGTTGAGGAGATGTCCGCATCATGGACTGGACAAGGAGACACAGGTGAAGATCTTCTATTTTGCTCTCTCTGAGCATGATAGAAGTAACTTGGACTCAGTCGGTTCAGTATTTTTCTTAAATAACACTGATACGAGATGTTGGGAAATACTGAAGAACATGGCAAGAAAGCAATCTTGGGGAGAAAGAGAGAGAGGCCCAGTTGAGTAAGCAAGAGTTGCCAGTGAGTCAAAGGCAATGAGAGAGATAAATGAGAGGATGGATCTTCTTGCAAAGAAGCTACTGCAGAAGGAAGACAATGAGTCCGAGGATGAGGCTCAAGCCAAGTACATAAGGCAACAACAAGGGTACAGGAATAATGATTACTCATGGCGAAAGGACAAGAAATTCTCATGGAAGGATTCGAACAATTTTCTGCAGGATCTGGACGCCAAGCCTGCACCAGCCACAGAGGACAAGAGCACGGAGTTGCTCAATCAGGTCATCAAACAAAACTAGGAGTTAATGAACACATTTGGGCAACAAATCAAGCAACAGGGTGAATTTATGAACCAATTTGGGCAGACTTTGTAGAGCCATCGGGCTCAAATGAGAACCATAGAGACTTCCATGGCGCAGATGGCAGCTGAAATTGCAAGCTTGAAGAAGCCAGCACAGTCGGGTTTTCTGGGAAACACCAATGTTCCCGGGGGAAACCGGCAGGCCAAGGCCATCTTACTGAGGAGCGGCAAGAAGGTGTTGAATCCAAGGATGGATGACACAAGCATACCACATGACAAAGTTGAAGATGCAACCACGAAGGAGCAGCCCACATCTGTCACAGGGCAAGCTGAAGATATAGCTGTGGATGGTAATGAAGAACAAGCTATTGAGGAGGAACCGCAGAAATTGACACCCTATGTGCCACCTCATCAAAGGACACATACTGTTCCGGTCCCCTATCCCAATAGTGCAAAGGCAAGGAAGGTGGATGCACAATTCAAGAAATTTCTGGACAGCTTTAGAAAGTTATCGGTAAATATTCCGTTGTTAGAGGCGATTGAGCAAATCCCATCTTACGGGAAGTTTCTAAAAGATGTCATCAACAAAAAGAGGAAAATACCTGACACTGAGGTCGTGGTGCTGAAGGAGCAAGTGAGTTCTTTCATTATGGGCACTTTGCCGCCGAAGAGACAGGACCCCGGTTGTTTCAATATTTCTTGTTTTATCGGGAAGTTCAAATTTGGAGAGGCACTCTGTGATTCTAGGGCAAGCATCAATTTGATGCCCCTTTCTACATTTAAAAAGTTGGGATTAAAGGAGTCAAGGCCAAGCAACATGACTATCCAATTGGCCGATAATTCTGTGGTGAAACCTTATGGAATCTGCGAAGATGTCTTGGTAAAGGTAGACCGATTTGTTTTTCCGGCTGATTTCGTGGTTATGGAAATGTAGGACGAGCATGGCAATGAGATGCTACTTGGACGTCCATTCCAAGCAATAGCCGATATGATCTTGGAGATGGGGAGAGGTCGCTTGACCTTGGGCATTGCGGATGATCGCTTTGAGATGGTCATGCCCACTAGCAATGCGTCTACTAAAGCAAAAGCACATTGTAACATGGTGAAACATGTGGACCACAATATCTCACTTTGCCTTGGGAAGCCATTCTTGGACATGGCTCATGTGATGAGCAAGATGGATAACGGAACATTAGCTGTAGACATTATGGAGCAAACTAAAGCTGTCTCTTTATGCAAAGTTGTTGGGTTTCTGAATGATGAGAATGAGGACATTCCACTTTCTTGGGAGGATGATGTGATTATTACTTCAGTTTTTGACGCATATCCAGAATTGCCGTTGGAGGCGTGTTTGTTGAATGTCACTTATGATTGGATGTGGAGTACTTCACTCAAGGAGTGCGCCAAAATGCTTCAGATGCTTCCATGTTTCTACACAAGGCACTATGAAGACTTAGGTACACTTCCCCCACCGCTGCAATCATCTCTTACTTGCCCGCCGGAGTTGGAATTGAAGCCACTGCCCCCGCATCTTAAGTACGTCTTTCTAGCTGAGAAGGACAAGTTACCGGTGATTGTATCTGCTTACTTGAGTGCGGATGAGGAGGAGCAACTACTGATAGTGCTCAAGAACCACCGTGGAGCTTTTGGGTGGTCTGTTGCAGACATCAAGGGAATCTCCCCTACACTTTGTCAGCATAAGATACGGCTCGAGGAGGGAGCCAAGCCATTCATTCAACCTCAAAGATGTCTAAATCCGAGCATGATGGAGGTTGTGAAGAAGGAAGTCATAAAACTTCTTGCTGCAGGGATCATATATGCCATATCAGATTCGACGTGGGTGAGTCCCACACAGGTACTCCCTAAAAGGGGGGAATTACTGTTACTAAAAATCTTTTGAATGAACCTGTCACCACCCGATTGGTAACCGGGTGGCGTGTTTGCATTGACTACCGCCGACTGAATGCCGCCACTCTTAAAGATCATTTTCCTTTGCCATTTATCGATCAAATTTTGGAACGTCTTGCCGGTCGGTCGCATTTTTGTTTTCTGGATGGGTATTCGGGGTATAACCAGATTTCTATTGATCCTTTGGATCAATAGAAGTCTACGTTCACTTGTCCCTATGGGACATTTGCGTACCGACGTATGCCGTTTGGATTATGTAATGCACCGGCGACATTTCAACGCTGCATGCTCGCCATATTCTCTGACATGGTGGAGCGTTGTCTTGGTTTATGGGGCATCTTTTGATGAGTGTCTTTATAATTTGGACAAGGTGTTGCAGTGTTGTGAGGATACACACTTGGTCCTCAATTGGGAGAAATGTCACATGATGGTGACGAAAGGAATAGTGCTAGGAAACAAGGTGTCTAGCAAGGGTCTTGAGGTAGACCCAGTAAAAATTGAGGTGATTTCCAAGCTACCCCCACCAAATTCTGTAAAAGGGGAGAGAAGCTTTTTGGGACACACCGGGTTTTATCGGCGATTCATCAAGGATTTTTCGAAAATTGCAAAACCTTTATCTGAATTGTTGGAAAAAGATGCGGTTTTTGATTTCAATGATAAGTGTCTTCATGCATTCAATGTTTTGAAAGAAAGATTGATTTCGGCTCCGGTTGTTCAAACGCCGGATTGGACAAAACCATTCGAATTGATGTGCGACGCTTCCGATTATGCAGTGGGAGCCGTTTTGGGGCAAAGGGTAGATAATAAGCCCGTTGTGATTTTCTACGCCTCTAAAACACTTAATGATGCTCAATTGAACTATACAACTACAGAAAAAGAGTTACTTGCCGTCGTGTTTTCTTTTGAAAAATTTCGGCAGTACTTAGTGGGTTCTAAAGTAGTTGTGTGGACTGATCACGCTGCGATAAAATATTTGATGGAGAAAAAGAATGCAAAGCCTAGACTCATTAGGTGGATTTTGCTTTTACAAGAATTTGATATTGAAATCAAGGACAAGTCGGAAATTGAAAATGTGGTGGCTGACCACTTGTCTAGGTTAGATAGGGTAGATGAGAAAGATATACACATACCCATAACCGAGACGTTCCCCGATGAACAACTTTTGAAAATTGATTCTAAGGAACCATGGTTTGCTGAAATTGTTAACTATTTGGCTTGCGGGATCATCCCGGAAGACTGGTCTTATCAAGAGAAAAAGAAATTCTTTCATTCTTTGAGATACTATTTTTGGGATGAACCAATTCTTTTGAAGCAGTGCAGGGATGGTATTCTTCGCAGGTGTGTGCCGGAGGTGGAGTACGAGAGTGTTCTCCACCATTGCCATGCGTCGCCTACGGGAGAACACCATGCTAGTTCACGGACAGCAGCCAAAGTGTTGGAAAGCGGCCTTTATTGGCCAACTTTGTTCCGAGATGCCTACGAGTTTGTAAGGCAATGTGACCCGTGTCAGCGAGCAGGTAACATTTCAAGGAGACAAGAAATGCCCCTGAATGTATTTCAGGAAGTTGAGGTTTTTGACTTATGGGGCATAGAATTCATGGGACCCTTTGTGTCCTCGAATTCTAATTTATATATCTTGCTTGCTGTTGATTATGTGTCGAAGTGGGTGGAAGCAATCCCCACAAGGACTAATGATTCTAATGTAGTGTGCATGTTTGTGAAAGAAAATATATTCTGCAGGTTCGGGATACCCCGAATGATCATAAGTGATGGAGGCACACACTTCCTGAATCAGAAATTTTTGACACTTTTGAAGAAATATGGGGTCAAGCACAACATCGGCACCCCATATCATCCACAGACGCAAGGACAAGTGGAGGTCTCAAATCGGGAAATCAAGAAAATTCTAGAACGGACAGTGGCATCCACAAGGAAAAATTGGAGTGCCCTACTACCGGACGCACTTTGGGCGTATAGAACGACGTACAAAACACCTATAGGCACCACGCATTTTAGGTTGGCGTATGGTCGGGCTTGCCACCTTCCGGTGGAGTTGGAGCACAAGGCCCATTGGGCTCTAAGAAGGCTGAACTTGAGTTATGATGAAGCCGGGAGAAAGAGGATGTTTGAGTTGAATGAATTAGATGAGTTACGCATGACGGCATATGAGAATGCCCGCATCTACAAGGAGCGTACAAAGCTGATCCACGATCGACATATCGAGCTGCGCACGTTCAAGAAAGGAGATAGTGTTCTATTGTTTAACTCCCGTCTCAAATTGCATCCCGGGAAGCTGAAGTCCCAGTGGAGTGGACCCTTCGTAGTGGAAGAGGTGAGACCGCATGGTGCGATTCTTGTGCGTGATGGAGATGCCACGTTCTTGGTGAACGGGAAGCGGTTGAAGTTGTATTTTGGTGAAAACTACAAGAGAAAAGTGAATGAGTTCAAACTCATTACACTTGGGAATGAATGAGATGCTGGGAAGACGTCTAGCCTAAGACGTCAAAGAAGGGCGCTTGTTGGGAGGCAACCCAACCATTGGTACATTAGGATAGTTTAGTTATAGTCGTAGATTGTTTTTATTTCGTTTAAATTTTAGTGTAAAGAAGATACCTTGATCCGTTTGTTCAATGTGCAGGCACAGGCAGGGTCGATACCATCAACACACTGGTCGATGGTATCGACATGGGTTCAGGTTGACAGCTGCAAAAATCACACTGAGTCGATACTATCGACGGCCCCGTCGATGGTATCGACATACCTACAGGCAGGTCACAATAAAAGTGTCGATGGTATCGACACACCGGTCGATACCATCGAGATCTCTGGAGAAGTTCAGAATGATTTTGCTCAGTCAACTCGATACCATCGACGGCCTCGTCGATGGTATCGACATGATCACAGGTAGAAGTGAAGAAGTGGCAGTGTCGCAATAAAGGCAAGTCGATACTATCGACCCTCGTCGATGGTATCGACATCCATGTCACCGATCCGCGCAAAGACATCGACAACGATCGTGAGTCCACGTCAGCGATCCGGGTGCTGTGTCGATACTATCGACCTGCGTCGATGGTATCGACAGGTCAGCAATCCGGGTTTCACGATCCAGCAATCGTCATCCGTCGATACTCGTGAGGGAGGCGGATAGCATCGAGACGTGTCGATACCATCGACCCGCGTCGATGGTATCGACGGGTTAACAGTGGCGCCAGCCAAGTTTATTTAAGGAGAATTGCAACGTCATTTGACGTCACACCTTCAGAGCAAACTTCCTCCTTTGCGCCGAGCACTTCTACAAGCCCTCGAGCAACTGAAGAGCAGCAACATCGAGCAAGGATCTTCACCGAGTGGAGAATCACTTCTCCATCTTCCCCGAGCTCTTTTCTTCTACTCCCATCTTTCTCGCAACAATGGTGCATGCCGCCGGATCATCGTCCTCGAGCGCGAATCCCATGGAGATCGTGGAGTTTGCTCCACCCCCTACAGCTTCAGTCTCACGTCCGCGCCTGGCTCACCCATCCGCGGAGGTGAGGAAGGTCTATGAGGAAATCATGAAGCGGAAGATCGAGCCGACCCGGTATGTGGACCGGGGAATGATCCGTGATCTTGGATTCGAGGCCAACTTGGCCTATGTGCTGAAGGGTCAAGCACGCCACACCAGCATAAGGCCAGACGAGCTGGAGCGCCATGCGGATGGGCAGCCGTTCTTCGGTGAATGGCCCACCTACAAGGAATTGGTGGCGGAGTTTATGGCATCCCTCGATGTCTGCGTTGTGCCCAACGACGTGGTTGCATCGGATCGTGAGTGGATCAAGGGTCGGGTATCGTTCCGGCTGTTCAACATCAACTACAACATCACTCTTAAGTAGTTCAACAACATCTTTAACTGGAACCACTCCCAACATGATCACCGGCGCCCAGATTCCCACACCGACTATGACAAGATCTTCACCGAGCTAGTCACAGTGCCGGCGGGAAAGACAGTGAGCTACCACAATGCTGCGGTAGCAGACTTCGAGCATCCCTTCATCCGGGTCCTACACCGGATGTTGAGCCTTACGTTCTTTGCTCGGAGCGATTTAGCATTGAGCAAGTTTTAGGAGAGCGATCTTTTCTTCCTCTACATGCTCCTGAAGCGACAAGAATGCAACTGGGGTGCGTTCTTTCTGCAGCGCGTCCTGGCGGTGAAGAGGAGTACAAGGAAGTCTCCGATCCATTTTGGTGGGCTCATCAACAAATTGGCGATGTACTTGGGGCTGAATTTACAGTCCATGACTCCGATTTCCACGAGGAGTAAGGTGAACGTGTAGCATCTGCACCGTTCAAACCTTATCCTTCTCCGGGATGGGTTGGCGTACGCACACTGCCACGTCAACCACTCTTACCAGGAATGCGCACTGCCGGACATCGTCTTCCACATCGAGGGCGCACAGCACTTCCGGTGGCCGATCATAGCCGTCGAGTCCGATGAAGAAGAAGGCGGTAATGATGACTAAGAAGGTGAGGCTGACCAAGAAGAGGAGGCTTTCACACCTCTTCGCGCTCGAGTAGCACCACGGAAGCATCCTAGGATGCATCCGGGTGCGTCTTCATCATCACAGCCCCCGCCGCCATCACCACAGCCCTCACAGCCAGGCGAGGATGCCTACTCAATGCAAGGAATGTACAGGATGCTGTAGGACATCCATCAGACACAGCAGCAGCATCTAGAGATGTATACCGGTATTCAGGATACTACGAACCGGTTACTTGACAACCAAAGGGTGATGTTCGAGAATGAACGTCTCCTCCTCGACAACCAACAACAGATACACAATCGGTTGCAAAGGATGGAGATGCAACAGGAACCCTTTTACGACCATTACTGGAGTCAGAGCTACTTTGGAGGCTATCCACAGCCTCCGCCGAGGACCCATTACGATCCGAGCTTCCAGGGGAGTATCCTTCTTGGGATCCTACGGCCCCACAGTACCCACCTCCGCCTCCACAAGAATGATCTGGGTATCTCTGTTCCACTCTTAAGATTGTTTTTGACTATGAGGCCATCGTCGAATTCAAGCTTAGGGGAGGTAGCTGGAACAGCTCTATCTTTTCTTTTGTTGTTTTTAGTTTTTGCTTTGCTATTTGTTCTTGCATTTTTAGTTTTTGTTTAGGATCCACATCTATCTAGTGTAACTGTGGATGTCGTAAAAGTTGTCATCTCGCTGTGTATTCATGGGAAATTTAAGGGAATTTTAAATTTTTGTGTCTTTTGGATAGCTTGACTTGGTTGTCCTTGGGGAACTTATCCTATGAAAATGATTGATTATGTCAACTTTAAAACAATAAGTCACATCTATACTCCCATTGACTCATGAAAAGTGGATAGTAACGGTTGTTTGAGCCTAACCTAACCAAATGGTAATGAGACCTTAATTGGATGTAAGAGAGAGAACCCTCTAAACGACTACATATGTCAGTAAGGAGGGATACATAATATCCTTCTAAGGTTCAGTCATTTAATCTTGTGATCATTCCACGTCATTTTTCCATAATCCACCTAAGAATTGGAAGTAAAGTACAGTTTTAATTCCTTCTTGTGTGCATAGCATTTAGATAGGAATTGCATTGATATTTTCCATACTTTTGCATAAAAAGAGAAAAATATAGGGATTCATGCACATTACCTTTAGGTGCATGCCATGTAGTTGCACTCATGACTTTCATGATTATCATGCATAAAGTACACCATGTATATCAATTTTTCCTCGAAAGTGATCTAAACTGTTCCATACCTTCGAAATATTGCAAAGATTTCCAATCATGAAGAAAACAGCCCAATACATGTATCTCTCAGTAATTATGGATATGTGGGCTAAAAGTAAGAAAAAAAAAGAATTGAGAAAAGAAAGAAAAAAAAAAGAGAATTTAGAAGGAAATGGAATAAGAGGGAGAAAGGAACATGATATCACTCGCATTACAGGAAAATTGAGTACATGATGTGGCTTAATTAGATTTCCATCTCATTTTGAGGTGGAAGGTTAGTGCATGCATCATTTCAGCCAATGTAGGCATTAGGGCATTTTAAATGTGCATTTGCATCACGTAGGACATTTTGTTTTATGCATATTGAAACTGTGCAATACTTCCAAGTTCTTCCATGAACCACCCATTTCCATCCACCCGTTGCTCGGATTGGTAGGCCACCGTGAATTTCTCCTCACTAATGATTATCAGGAGAACTTCTTCCATGTAGATGGTAGTTAGGGCGAGCAACGTAGTATAGGTGATCACAAGATGCACCAATGCTGAATCGACGAATTTTATTATGTTAACTGCCTTATGTGATAGTGTTCATCGGTTTGAAGGATAATTTCTCTTATTGATGATTATTGTCGCCTTTAGGGTAATGACTGTTATGTGGTTAGAGAAGGCCGGTTTGAGAATGTTCAGTGGAAGTCACATGGGATGTTGGGTTGGTGTGTTGATTTTTAGTTGACATTTGCAATTCTATTCTAAGGACTAGTTGCTCGAGGGCGAGCAATGTTCAAGCTTAGGGGAGTTTGATGTGATGATTTTGAGTCGCATTTATAGACCTTTTTCTTATGTGTTTTGTGTTCTAATTACTCATTTTTATGGATAATATTGCATAATTCACTCATTTCGGTCTTTCCCAGCATTCTATGTCAAATCCCCTTTGTTTTACCAATTTGAGCATTATTTATCATATTATCATAATTTGTGTGGATTTACTTGGTCTTATTGTGGAATTTCAGGAAAAATAAGTATCTTCTTCCGTCGATACCATCTACGGAAGTCGATACCATCGACCAAGCCACAAGTTGCCAGCCGAGAAGAGAAGCGCAGAGTCGATACCATCGACACACAAGTCGATGGCATCGAGATCCCTTCAGGTTGCTGGCGAGGAATCCGTCGATACCATCGACTCAAGTCGATGCCATCGATGCATGGAGGCTACAGCGTCGCTAAACGTCAACAACCGACGCTAAAGAGAATCGATACCATCGACCCTAGTCGATGGTATCGAGATGACCACAGGCGCTCAGACGAAAAGAAAAAGAAAGTTGCCGCTAATACGCTGGGTCGATACCATCAACCCGCGTCGATGGTATCGACGCCGACAGATATGCGTTGGATTCGTTTTGATCTCAATCGGACGGCTGGAGTTATTTGACGACCTAATTAGGGACTTATACCTAATGACGGCCGCCCAGAGAAGATCATCATCTCATTTGGCATTGCACGAGTGCCGAGGAGGAGAAAAAGGAGAACGGAGGCCATAGGCTCATCCCGGGTGATTCGGACGCTGCCGAAGACGAACTCCACCACCGATAGGCGGGGAAGCTCGTATTCTACGCCAAGGATCTACCGGTTCTTCTCCGTTCAGGGGTTTTCCCACTTGTTTCACGTTTTTCTTATGAATTCCCTTATTTCTACCATGTATTCGTGTGAGATGAACATGAGAGGCTAAAACCCTCCATCTTTAGGACCGGGAGTAGCCCGGGAATGCATTGTATGACAATTTTATATTGATAATTCATATTTTCTCTCTTAAATCCGTGGTATAGTTTCGTTTTCTCCATATATATTGTTATGCCTAATCACCATAATAATAATCTAATGCCCTTAATCACTTCGACAGAAGGATTAACGGTTGAAAAGAGACAAAACCTACATTAATCGATAAATCCCTTGACAAAGGAGGTGTAAAATTAATGGTGGAAACTGAGAGACTGTTTGTAATGCTCTTAGTTTAGGGGAATGATTACTACGACGGTGGAATCAACCTAAACCTAAGTAGTGAATTACACCACGACAGTGGGTAATTCTGTTTTCAGGCCACTACCCGGATAGAGAGAGAAGAGTGAGGAATTATATAAAACTTAATACAATGTTGACCCGCGGTGAAACTGCAATCCTAAAGATACCCTTTTGAATTGATTAAATTAACCTTTAATCGATTGTTTTCTTTGTTTCATTTTGTTTTCTTTTTAATTTCGACAACAAACCCTATTTTGTCATTCGGCCTAGCTGATTGCGATTAGTTAGTAGGAGTCTCCAATAATTCATGTATCCCTGAGTTCGACTCGGGCCTCACAAAGGCCTATATTACTCAACGTGTATACTTGCGTTTAAGCGCGTAGTAAAATACACGTCACCTGGTTCCTTACCACATGTGTTCCTCTCTGTTCTGATGCCACTAGTCGGCGGCTGGGTCTCACATCTAGGCGCCCACGCACAACCACTGTGGTGCGCATGACAAGAGAGAACGGTAGCCTGCATGCCTAAGACCCACCCCATCCACCCTTGATGTGTCTTCCCCAGGTTGAGAGGGAGTCGTGGATGAAGGTCCTCGGGGTAGGGAACCCCTGTTCTTCCCCTATTTCATGGGCAGAATAGAGGAATCCCGAACAGTTGGCATGCCAGGAGGCAAAGGCCATCGCGACCATCTGATATGCTGGCAACGGTCGGGATGGGGACACGCTGAAGCCAACTGCCACCACCCTGACCACATTCAGAGCGGTGAGCGCCAACCATGGACCATGAACGCTGCTTTTTGGGGTGGCCGTTCGATCGTGATCCAAGGGATCCGCCCCCCCAATGGAAATAAATGTATGTGTCACATGTCTTATCTCTATAGTTTTGCATATTGATCTTCAAAAAATGATATCTTGCTAATCCCTTGGCCAAAAATGTCGAACCAATATATCAAATTGATCAGCTCAACGAGGCCTACCAATTGGGCATTGTTCCAGGTCTTAATTATAATGTATACTCCCTTGATTTCTGGAAAATGATAACTTTAGCCATGTTCAGTACATTCAATGCATCTAGGTGATAAAACTTGAACCTTTAGTGATCATCTATCTGCCTAATCATGAAATCAGAATCTTTAGTACATATTTGATCTACAGGAGGGTCCTTATCACCCTATAAGAATTACTCGCTTTTGCACTATGTGACCTGTCCTTGGACTTTAATGTACGATCTTGATCAAAGTTTATATGTTTCTTGAATATGATTCATGTATCTATATCTTGCTTCTAATGGACACCCACCTAATCTTGTTAGATGTTTCTTATGCCCTTATGTTGCTGATCTAAACCATCCCTTATGCTTGGCTCTTATTAATTGATGATCTTTGACCTTGATTACTCTATTGTGAGTCGTTTGACCCTAGAATGCATGTAAATGCCTTAAACCTTGTTATGATTATAGAAAGAGCATGGAACGTCATAATGGCATGGAACTTGAACCACACCATCATGATGACCTCTAGATTAGTACAATATCATATAATGAACCAATAATCAACTTGGAACCCACCTTCGCCAAAATGCTAAAATGCATCTAATTAGGGTTCATGATGAGAATCTAATGTATATATGCAATCTTGTTCTTAATCAAGTTTGGCTTATGATCTAGATGGTAATGGATGTGTTAAGTTAAGAATCTCTAAATCAGGTATGGGCCTTATTTAGTTATATGACTACCATTTTCTTGCTTGAAAAGACATATATTGTATGCTTGTTTGTCTATTTGCTCAAATATTGCCATGTACTATTGCTATGTCTTACTCGATGTTTGCCTCGTCAGTTTTATAACTTGAACACATATATAGATAGAAATCCATTATAATATTGTTGATAAAGGGTTAGCTCTTGTGTATGGCCTTGAGGTCCCTCTCGTATAAAATGGTTAGCTAATCTTGAGCACCCTTACGGACCCTTCCGATGGGAAGATGGTCAAAGGCCTTAAACATGCTTGATATTGTTGGTATAATTGAGTTAAATGACATAAAATATGGTTTTGCATTTGTTAAACAATTAACATGTTTATTCTTGTTTGTTTAGTCTTGAAATCTTTTCAAAATTATGCAAAGCTTATACATATATGTATCTTTCTTCCCCATACTCAACACCTCGTGTGTTGACCCATTTCTCATATGTTGTTTTTAGGTTCAGAGATGGCTAGAAAGATGAAGGGCTCAATGAGCTACTTGGTGTGCAATGCTAGGTGAACTTGTTGTTTGATCCATATTTAGTGCACATGAATGACTTGTACCTTGACTATGGAAATATGTAATTGAATGAATAAATATAATGCATTTTGTATAATTTATACTTGTTGAATGTTGATACTATATTGGTGCCTTTATCTTGTTACTTGTTCATGTGTGCTAAGCTTTACGCTTCTGTAGGTCACCTTTGGTATTCGTTTGGTTCATGGGACTGGGATTCCAGTTCTGTGACAAGAATGTTGTGTAAAACAACTAGATTTGTGAGTTGATACAATGATATAAATGATGTTCCAATAAGACTAGGGAAGAAAAACATAGAGTTTAGGGTGTTTGAAAGTATGAAGGGACCTAGCCTTGAGGAAGAAGTCTACCTCCTTGATTGCATTGATGAATTAAACCAATTAAGGCAGGAATGGGAATTAGTTGATGACCCCCTATGCACTGCTCTCACCATCCCCGCCGAATGTGATTTTGACAATGAACCATCAAATCAACTTAAGATTCACTTGGACAACTTTGAGGAAATCCCAAGTGCTGAGATTGAAGACCTTAAGATGATCTCCACCATAGAAGAACAACCTGAACCACCTAAGGCCCCAGAAATGAAGGCTCTTCCCATAGGTCTGAAATATGTGTTTTTGGATGAACAACAATTATGCCCTGTTATTATCAATTCTGATCTTACCATTGAACAGGAAACCATGCTTATGGGAGAACTTAGGAAAAGGAGAACAACCTTAGGGTACAAAATGACGGACTTGGATGGGATAGATCAATCCATTTGCATTCACAAAATCCCAATGATTTAAAACAGTAAACCTTCCCGAGACCCACAAAGGAAACTCAACCCAAACATTAAGGAAGTCGTCCGTCTTGAAGTGATTAAACTTTTGACTGCAGGAATCATCTACCCCATCTCTGACTCTCCTTGGGTCAGCCCGGTCCAGGTCGTCCCCAAAAAGGGTGGGACCACAGTCGTTAGGAATGAGAAGAATGAGCTTATCCGCACCCGTACAGTCACAGGGTGGAGGATGTGCATTGATTACAGGAAACTAAACAAAGAAACTAGGAAAGACCACTTCCCTCTTCGCTTCCTTGATCAAGTTCTTGAACGTCTAGCTCGTCAACAATACTTTTGTTATTTAGATGGCTACTCGGGTTTTTACCAGATCCCCATTCATCCAGAAGACCAAGAGAAAACCACCTTCATATGCCCTTTTGGCACATACGATTTTAGACGAATGCCCTTTGGCTTGTGCAATGCACCAGCCACTTTTCAAAGATGTATGTCTGCCATTTTTTCAGGGTTAATTGAGAATGTCATGGAGGTGTTCATGGACAATTTCTCTGTCTATGGAGATAGTTTCACTTCTTTCCTTGGGAACCTCTCCCTTGTTCTTGACAGATGCATTGAGTCACATTTAGTGCTTAATTGGGAAAAATGTCACTTCATGGTCAAAGAGGGTATTGTTCTGGGCCATAAGGTGAGCAACCAAGGCATTGAAGTTGACCAAGCCAAGATTGAGGTCATCACCAAGCTTCCCCCTCCCACCTCAGTCAAAGACATCCGAGCCTTCTTAGGACATGCTGGTTTTTATCGGCGATTCATCCGTGACTTTTCTAAGATTACAAAACCTCTCACCAATCTTCTTCAAAAGGAGGTGCCTTTCCATTTTGATACGGCATGCATGGAGAGCTTCTTATGTTTGAAAAAGGCTCTCACCACCACCCCCATCATTCGTGCTCCTTACTGGGCCTTACCCTTTGAAATCATGTGCGATGCTAGTGATTTTGCTGTAGGTGCCATTTTAGGACAAAGAATTGACAAAAAACACCATGTCATTTACTATGCATCCAAGACCTTAGATGAAGCTCAGCGAAATTACACTGTCATTGAAAAAGAAATGCTAGTCATTGTCTATGCTTTCGATAAATTTTGCTCATATCTTGTTGGTTCTAAGGTTGTTGTTTATACTGATCATGCAGCTATTTGTTACCTCATGACCAAAAAAGATGCCAAGCCTAGACTCATAAGATGGATTTTGTTATTGCAGGAATTTGATCTAGAAATCCTAGACAAAAAGGGATCTGAAAATGTCATGGCTGACCACCTCAGTCGACTTAGCTACAGCCCCATTGATGAACATCCCATAAATGAATCCTTACCCGATGACTAATTGCTTAAAGTTGACTCCCAATTTCCATGGTTTGCTGAATTTCATAAACTATTTAGCTGCAGGTGTATTGCATCCCGAGTATACGGGACACTCTAAAGCTAAATTTTTACATGATGTCAAAAATTACTATTGGGATGAACCTTATTTTTTTTGACTTTGTGCCGATGGTTTATATCGACGTTGTGTTTCCAACGAAGAGAGCATCACCATTTTGGAACAATGTCACTCTGGCCCCTATGGTGGTCACATGAGTTCCCAAAAAACGGTTAGGAAAGTCCTACAATGTGGATTCTTTTGGCCCACCATCTTCAAAGAATCGTATGATTATGTGCTTTCATGTGACCAATGTCAAAGAACGGGCAATATTTCTAAGCGTGACCAAATGCCTCTCACCTCTTGGCAAGAATTAGAGATTTTTGATGTCTGGGGAATCGACTATATGGGCCCATTTCCTTCTTCTTATGGGTTTACTTACATTTTAGTCACAGTCGATTACATGTCAAAGTGGGTTGAAGCCATACCTACTAAAACTTGTGACTCTAAACCTATTAAGAAACTTTTTAAAGATGTCATTTTTCTTAGATTCGGAGTCCCTCGCACCGTCATTTCTGATGGGGGATCCCATTTTTTGGAAAAAAGTTTTGAGGCTCTTTTAAAAAAATACGGGGTCTATCACAAAGTCGCCACTCCTTACCATCCTCAGACCAGTGGGCAGGTAGAAGTATCCAACAGACAAATCAAATCCATTTTAGAAAAGACTGTTGGATGAACTAGGAAAGATTGGGCGTTAAAAATCAATGACACCCTGTGGGCATATCGCACTGCCTACAAAACACCCATTGGCACCACCCATTTCAGACTGATCTACGGTAAGTCATGTCACTTACCAATAGAACTAGAGCACAAAGCAAGCTGGGCCATAAAAAGTTTGAATTTTGACATTTCCATGGCTAGAGAGAAACATTTTCTCCAAATGAATGAACTTGATGAACTTAGGATGAGTGGCTATGAAAATGCAAGAATCTACAAGGACCGAACTAAAATGTGGCATGATGGTCACATCAAGCGCAAAGACATTAGAAAAGGGGATGAAGTCCTAGTTTTTAATTCTAGATTATGACTTTTCCCTGGGAAACTCAAGTCGTGATGGTACGGCCCTTACATTATCAAGTGTGCTTATCCACATGGTGCTTTTCTTCTTTGGGTTAAAGTTCTGGGCGAGTTTAAAGTCAATGGGCACCGTCTCAAAAGATATATCACTACTGAAGATGTTCTCACTTCTGACTCAACTAAGTTTCCACCTTTGCAGGATCTGAACCTCACTGACCCTTCACCTCCACCGCAGTGATTCTTCCCTCCATCTCGCTCTTAGAGTTTGCCCGGGTCGAGCAAAATTCTAAGTCCGGGGTGGGGGTGGGTGGTACGTAATCCACCCTTTATCTTCCCTTTTCAACATTTCTTTCTGCATTTTATTTGTTTGTTTTGTTTACTTTCAAACATAAGGCCTTTATCTAGTCGGCCGAATGTTGTACTTTATCTCCAAAAATCAATTGCATTATCAAATTTATTTCAAAAAACTTTGCAATATCAAGTTCCTTATGATCACGATAGCAATTCTTGGAAACGGTGGCAAGCCTTAGAGTATCAAATAGAATCAAATGCAGATTTTCTTAATTTTAGCATTAGATTAACTTATTTGTTTTTACTCTTATATAATGTAGCTACATGTTTCTTCTATCTTATGCAACGACATTTCAAGCAAAAAAAAAGGGTTTTTTGTTGCACGGAAAAATAAATCACATGTCAAACCCTAAGTCTGCGGTGGCATACTCTTCTTCCATACCCCACAAAGGGGCGTAGCATCAAAAGATGCCAAAAAAAGAGCACACAAAAAAAATTGTGGTCAATGTAATCACAAGTCCATGAAAAATTATATCCCAAGTCGAATAGAGGAGTCATTTTTTCCGTCACACCTCAAATTCTCTATCCCCGTGCAGCAATCAACTCCTCAAAAAAAAAATTTGAATGTCGAAGCGCAAGTTAGATCGAAACTGTCTTTACAAAGTATAAGTTTAAAACTTTAAGTTATGAAAAATGTTTTCTTGAGAAACATAGTGCTTGCAATTTGTGGTTCTAGGAGATGGGTCGCTTGGCCATGAAAAGGATAGAAGAACTGCTAATCTAGGGAGGATGAACTTGTTATTTCAAAATTTTTTGAATCATTTTGATTTTTTCAATTGCTTGAGGACAAGCACAACTTTAAGTCCGCGGTATTTTGATGCATGCCATTGTGGCATTAATTTTGGATAATGTTGCAGTCTTGATTTTATAGATTTTCTTTATTAATCGACTGACATGCAATAAAATAACTTCTATCACAAATAAATTATAAGTTGATCTTATCAATATTATTTTATTGAATTATTATAATATTTTCCTCAATTTTTAGGAATGAATGAATATAAGAAGAGATGAAGGTAGGAGGCAATTCCGTTTCCCGCAATGCTAACTTAAATGCATACCTTGCACCAAAATTGGCATAACTCTCACATCCTAAGGCGGAATTTAATGTTCAAATATGATTTGGAAAGAGAATTCAAAGACCTTCAGGAAAATCATATTTTTGGGCGCACTTTAAATTCTCTGGAGAACGGAAATTCGCTTGAAATTGCTGCTGCGAGAATCTGCAATAAAGAAAGACAATCAAGAGTTCGTTGACTAGATCTGAAAATTCAAAAGGATGACTCCCTCTCTTTTTTCCCCCTCTTTTTTTTGGATAGCCTACCCCTCCTTCTCCTATAAAAGGAGGGGCACTTCCTCCTCTCTGGGCATCTCGGGTTTTCTTATATTAGAGCGCTGAAGCAATTGTTCTTGTAATGATCTTCTTATTCTGCAATAAAGTAGATCTCAGTTCAAGCATAACTCTTTCATACTTGTTCTCGTCTTTTCTTTCCGCCTTGGTTTTAATCTTCTTTCTCCGTTCTTTAATTCTGGAGTAAGGAACAAAGAACTAAGCCATTTTATTGTATCTAGCAAAAGGATTGACTCCTAATTTTGGGCTAGACTATGGCTTCAATGCTTTCTTCCTCCGTCTCCCCTTTCTCCATGAGTGAGTAGACTTTTATCGAGGCAAGGGAAATAACCTCTTAGCCATAGTTTTAACGACTTCTTCTTAAACGACAAGATGGTAATCGATTTTAATTGACGATTGATCTTCGGATCTCATGTTAATCCGAATGGAAATGACCATGGAAATTCGGATTTAGAACAATAAAATCGATTACATAGACGTTTTGATATGACCGTGGATTTTCGTCTTTTAGGATGATAAACTAGGAAACATGAACACCAGGACCAATGGGCTCATGTGGAGTTTATCTCTTGTGAGTTTTTAATTCTCAAACCTTCTTCGAATCCTCATCGAAGAAGTAGTTGTTATCGCCTAGGCTAAGGTGGTGAAAACCCCTATGAGCCTCGATTTTCGATCTCTTGATTTCAATCACCGACTTTCTTGCTTGCCTTTGCTTTCTTTAATTTTTAGTCTTTTCAATTCATATAGTTCTTTTTGTGCTAACAATAGTCTAAAATTTTCCTTGTGCAATTTTCTTTATTCTTGTTAGTCCATTTTCATTCATTCCTTAGTGTAATCACCAACCCCAAAACTCAATTTTTTTACATTCTCGATCCAAATCTAAAAATACAAAAAAAAATTTAATAAAAGTTCTTCAAATATTTTGGGTTCTAAGAACAAACTCCAAATAGTTGTCCTGTGGGATCGACCCTTCTATACTACCCTTAAAACCGGAAGTAAAAAAGGTTTAAACTCTAGGATTAACCATCTTAGTGATTGATAGTGCAAAACGACGAGTACCAATTTGGCGTCGTTGTCGGGGACAACGAATTGTTTTTTTCAAACCCCAAAAACAATTTTGAAAAACTTTTTTTCCTTTTTTCATACCTTCCGAGTAACATTCAGGAAGTGTACTCCTCTTTCTGCCAAGTTTCCATTCCGGCAGTCCGTTTTTTCTGCACATGATTAACTACTTTATTTGTGCATGCGACGCCCGAACGACGATTTTCAACTGTTCGATCCGGAAATAGAAAGGACATTTCATCATCGAAACCGTCAAAATCTAGCAACAATGAATGAAGACGAGGTCGCCCGTAGAATCGACCAAGCTCTCACAGCTCAAAGAGAGCTCATCCAAGCCGAACAAGCGGAAAGAGAAGCCGCTTTGCGAGCAGCCTTTAGGGCTGAACAAGAAACCATAGAAGCTGATAGGAAGGAAACTGAAAGGAAAAAACAATTTTTCTGTCCCCAAAACAGCCTATGCACAACATCCTATTATACCCCTTGATATCATGGCTCCACAATTTGAAATCTGAACACAATGGATCACCATGCTGCAAACTCACCCCTTCTCTGGCAACAATGGGGAAAGTTGTCAAGATCACCTTCAGAAGTTCATTGACCTTTGCTCTTTGAACAAAATCCCAGGTGTCTCTGAAGATGCCATCCGCCTTAGGTTGTTTAAGTATTCCCTCTCTGGCAAAGCCAGTAGTTGGTACAACACCATGGAGAGTGAGGAACATGTCACAACTTGGGGGGTTCTGCAAAACAAGTTCCTTGAAAAATTCTACCCCCCATCTCTCACCTATGAACTTAGGGGTAAAATAACTCACTTTTCTATGTCCCCAGGAGAGACCTTAGGTGAAGCCTGGAAAAGATTCAAGGATTTACTTAGGAAGTGCCCCCACCATGACATCTCTCAAGCCCAACTCATAGAGATTTTCTATCGTGGTGTTGATGATGATACCAAATTTTTTCTTGACTCCTCATCTGGAGTAAATTCCATGCATCAAAGTTTAACTAGCACATGGGAGGTAGTTAAACAGGCTTCCGAAATAAGGTCTAGAAGAGGGATTGGAGGAATCCTTAAGGTAGCCAAGGCAGAAGTTAATAATGATATCCAAAGCATAGCGGAAAGCCTAAAATTAATTGCCTTAAAACAAGATCGGTTAGAGTCATCCTTAGTCACCCTTAGGGAGTCACCCCAACAACTAAAAGCCATGGATTCCCTTTGTGGTATTTGCCAAGGATACGACCATACCACCCTCCACTGTCAATACCTCTACAACATGCCCACACAACCTGAAGTAGGTCAACAACCAGAAGACCTTAATTCGATCCATACAATACCAGGCCAAGGTTACTACAATCCCAACCAACCTAGAAATCACCCTGGTTTTTAGTATTGGAACCCTTCAGGCGCCGAGAACTCTACCCAACTTCAACAAAGGCCTCCCTACCCTCAAAGTCACAACCGACCACCACCTGGATTCCCATACAACAATCAAAGAAACTTTGGAAATCACCAAAATCGACAACCCTACCAGCAATTCCAAAACCAAAACCTTCCATCCCAAAATCCAAACCAACCTCAACCCCCCCAACCACCTCAAAATTCTATCCCTCCTCCTCCCCCTAGTCATCCCAACTGGGCAAGCATAGAACAAACCCTCGTGGCCATTCAAGCCCATCAAAAGGCAACTGACGCACAGTTAGCCTGTTTGTTTTCCCAACAAAAACCTCCTGCCGGGAATTTTGCAGGACAACCTGAAAACAACCCCAAACATCCTGAACAACTCAAGGTAGTCTCTACTCGTTCGGGAAAAGTGCACACCCCTTCCCCTTCAGAAAAATCTTCAGACCCACCTCTACAATTCGAGGATGAGGACATGGTAGTTGTCGAACCCGAAATCACACCTAAACCATCCATCCCCGAAACCCCTCAAGTGGAATATGAAGAACCAGTTTACAAACCCCGACCTCCCTATCAAGACCGCCTCAAACAAACAAGACTTGATGCCCGCTTCAAGAAGTTTAGGGAAGCTATGAAAAAAATACATGTTGACATTCCCTTCCTTGATGCTTTGGCAGACATGCCCGCCTGGTCCAAGTATATGAAATCCCTCTTGACTAGGAAGTATGTTACAAAAGAATATGAGACTGTTAAACTTGCTAGAACTACCTCTAACATTATCCTAAGTAAGATGCCTAAAAAACAGAAGGATCCAGGTTCTTTTTGAATAGGATGTTACTTAGGTGACAATGCTTGTAGGAAAGGCCTAGCAGATTTAGGAGCTAGTATATCCATCATGCCATATAGTCTTTGCAAAAGGTTGGGATTCAATGATATGTTACCCACAACCATGACCATCCAACTGGCAGACTCATCCAAAACCAAGCCCATGGGGATCATAGAAGACATTCCGGTTAAAGTTGGAAATGATGCTTATGTCCCTTGTGATTTTGTGATCATGGATATCAAGGAAGATTTACGCTATCCCCTCATTTTCGGAAGTCCCTTCTTAGCCACTGCTCGTGCCTTAATTGATGTTGAGGCTGGTACCATTGTGTTAAGACTAGGGAAGCAAAACTTAGAGTTTAGGGTGTTTGAAAGTATGAAGGGACCTAGCCTTGAGGAAGAAGTCTACCTCCTTGATTGCATTGATGAATTAAACCAATTAAGGCAAGAATGGGAATTAGTTGATGACCCCCTAGGCACTGCTCTCACCATCCCCGCTGAATGTGATTTTGACAATGAACCATCAAATCAACTTAAGATTCACTTGGACAACTTTGAGGAAATCCCAAGTGCTGAGATTGAAGACCTTAAGATGATCTCCACCATAGAAGAACAACCTGAACCACCTAAGGCCCCAGAAATGAAGGCTCTTCCCATAGGTCTAAAATATGTGTTTTTGGATGAACACCAATTATGCCCTGTTATTATCAATTCTAATCTTACCATTGAACAGGAAACCATGCTTATGGGAGAACTTAGGAAAAGGAGAACAGCCTTAGGGTACAAAATGACGGACTTGGTTGGGATAGATCAATCCATTTGCATTCACAAAATCCCAATGATTGAAAACAGTAAACCTTCCCGAGACCCACAAAGGAAACTCAACCCAAACATGAAGGAAGTCGTCCGTCTTGAAGTGATTAAACTTTTGACTGCATGAATCATCTACCCCATCTCTGACTCTCCTTAGGTCAGCCCGGTCCAGGTCGTCCCCAAAAAGGGTGGGACCACAGTCGTTAGGAATGAGAAGAATGAGCTTATCCCCACCCGTACAGTCATAGGGTGGATGATGTGCATTGACTACAGGAAACTCAACAAAGAAACTAGGAAAGACCACTTCCCTCTTCCCTTCCTTGATCAAGTTCTTGAACGTCTAACTCATCAACAATACTTTTGTTATTTAGATGGCTACTCGGGTTTTTACTAGATCCCCATTCATCCAGAAGACCAAGAGAAAACCACCTTCATATGCCCTTTTGGCACATACGCTTTTAGATGAATGCCATTTGTCTTGTGCAATGCACCAGCCACTTTTCAAAGATGTATGTCTGCCATTTTTCAGGGTTAATTGAGACTGTCATGGAGGTGTTCATGGACGATTTCTCTATCTATGGAGATAGTTTCACTTCTTGCCTTGGGAACCTCTTCCTTGTTCTTGACATATGCATTGAGTCACATTTAGTCCTTAATTGGGAAAAATGTCACATCATGGTCAAAGAGGGTATTGTTCTGGGCCATAAGGTGAGCAACCAAGGCATTGAAGTTGACCAAGCCAAGATTGAGGTCATCACCAAGCTTCCCCCTCCCACCTCAGTCAAAGACATCCGAGCCTTCTTAGGACATGCCGGTTTTTATCGGCGATTCATCCGTGACTTTTCCAAGATTACAAAACCTCTCACCAATCTTCTTCAAAAGGAGGTGCCTTTCCATTTTGATATGACATGCATGGAGAGCTTCTTATGTTTGAAAAAGGCTCTCACCACCACCTCCATCATTCGTGCTCCTTACTGGGCCTTACCCTTTGAAATCATGTGTGATGCTAGTGATTTTGCTGTAGGTGCCATTTTAGGACAAAGAATTGACAAAAAACACCATGTCATTTACTATGCATCCAAGACCTTAGATGAAGCTCAGCGAAATTACACTGTCACTGTAAAAGAAATTCTAGCCATTTTCTATGCTTTCGATAAATTTTGCTCATATCTTTTTGGTTCTAAGGTTGTTGTTTATACTGATCATGCAGCTATTCGTTACCTCATGACCAAAAAAGATGCCAAGCCTAGATTCATAAGATGGATTTTGTTATTGTAGGAATTTGATCTAGAAATCCTAGACAAAAAGGGATCTGAAAATGTCGTGGCTGACCACCTCTGTCGACTTAGCTACAGCCCCATTGATGAACATCCCATAAATGAATCCTTACCCGATGACCAATTGCTCAAAGTTGACTCCCAATTTCCATGGTTTGCTGATTTTGTAAACTATTTAGCTGCAGCTGTATTGCATCCCGAGTATACGGGACACTCTAAAGCTAAATTTTTACATGATGTCAAAAATTACTATTGGGATGAACCTTATTTGTTTCGACTTTGTGCTGATGGTTTATATCGTCGTTGTGTTTCCAACGAAGAGAGCATCGCCATTTTGGAACAATGTCACTCTGGCGCCTATGGTGGTCACATGAGTTCCCAAAAAATGGCTAGGAAAGTCCTACAATGCGGATTCTTTTGGCCCACCATCTTCAAAGACTCGTATGATTATGTGCTTTCATGTGACCAATGTCAAAGAACGGGCAATATTTCTAAGCGTGACCAAATGCCTCTCACCTCTTGGCAAGAATTAGAGATTTTTGATGTCTGGGGAATCAACTATATGGGCCCGTTTCCTTCTTCTTATGGGTTTACTTACATTTTAGTCACAGTCGATTACATGTCAAAGTGGGTTGAAGCCATACCTACTAAAACTTGTGACTCTAAACCCGTTAAGAAACTTTTTAAAGATGTCATTTTTCCTAGATTCTGAGTCCCTCGCACCGTCATTTCTGACGGGCGATCCCATTTTTTGGAAAAAATTTTTGAGGCTCTTTTAAAAAAATATGGGGTCTATCACAAAGTCGCCACTCCTTACCATCCTCAGACCAGTGGGCAGGTAGAAGTATCCAACAGACAAATCAAATCCATTTTAGAAAAGACTGTTGGACGAACTAGGAAAGATTGGGCGTTAAAAATCAATGACGCCCTGTGGGCATATCACACTGCCTACAAAACACCCATTGGCACCACCCCTTTCAGACTGATCTACGGTAAGTCATGTCACTTACCAATAGAACTAGAGCACAAAGCAAGTTGGGCCATAAAAAGTTTGAATTT
This sequence comes from Alisma plantago-aquatica, assembly GCA_963693085.1. Classification (NCBI taxonomy): domain Eukaryota; kingdom Viridiplantae; phylum Streptophyta; class Magnoliopsida; order Alismatales; family Alismataceae; genus Alisma; species Alisma plantago-aquatica. The sequence goes on along the minus strand of OY856409.1, from coordinate 4,706,233 downwards.
TGACCTTTCCATGGATGGATAGAAACGTTTTCTCCAAATGAATGAACTTGATGAACTTAGGATGAGTGCCTATGAAAACGCAAGAATCTACAAGGACCGAACTAAAATGTGGCATGATGGTCACATCAAGCGCAAAGACATTAGAGAAGGGGATCAAGTCCTAGTTTTTAATTCTAGATTACGACTTTTCCCTGGGAAACTCAAGTCGCGATGGTACGGCCCTTACATTGTCAAGTGTGCTTATCCACATGGTGCTTTTCTTCTTTGGGATAAAGTTCTGGGCGAGTTTAAAGTCAATGGGCACCGTCTCAAAAGATATATCACTACTGAAGATGTTCTCACTTCTGACTCAACTAAGTTTCCACCTTTGCAGGATCTGAACCTCACTGACCCTTCACCTCCACCGCAGTGATTCTTCCCTCCATCTCGCTCTTAGAGTTTGCTCGGGTCGAGCAAAAATCTAAGTCCGGGGTGGGGGTGGGTGGTACGTAATCCAACCTTTATCTTCCCTTTTCAACATTTCTTTCTGCATTTTATTTGTTTGTTTTGTTTACTTTCAAACTAAGGCCTTTATCTAGTCGGCCGAATGTTGTACTTTATCTCCAAAAATCAATTGCATTATCAATTTTATTTCAAAAAACTTTGCAATATCAAGTTCCTTATGATCACGATAGCAATTCTTGGAAACGGTGGCAAGCCTTAGAGTATCAAATAGAATCAAATGTAGATTTTCTTAATTTTAGCATTAGATTAACTTATTTGTTTTTACTCTTATATAATGTAGCTACATGTTTCTTCTATCTTATGCAACGACATTTCAAGCAAAAAAAAGGGGTTTTTTGTTGCACGGAAAAATAAATCGCATGCCAAACCCTAAGTCCGGGGTGGCATACCCTTCTTCCATACCCCACAAAGGGGCGTACCATCAAAAGATGCCAAAAAAAGAGCACACAAAAAATTTGTGGTCAATGTAATCACAAGTCCATGAAAAATTATATCCCAAGTCGAATAGAGGAGGGATTTTTTCCGTCACACCTCAAATTCTCTATCCCCGTGCAGCAATCAACCCCTCAAAAAAAAATTGAATGTCGAAGCGCAAGTTAGATCGAAACTGTCTTTACAAAGTATAAGTTCAAAAACTTTAAGTTATGAAAAATGTTTTCTTGAGAAACATAGTGCTTGCAATTTGTGGTTCTAGGAGATGGGTCGCTTGGCCATGAAAAGGATAGAAGAACTGCTAATCTAGGAGGGATGAACTTGTTATTTCAAAATTTTTTGAATCATTTTGATTTTTTCAATTACTTGAGGACAAGCACAACTTTAAGTCCGCGGTATTTTGATGCATGCCATTGTGGCATTAATTTTGGATAATGTTGCAGTTTTGATTTCATAGATTTTCTTTATTAATCGACTGACATGCAATAAAATAACTTCTATCACAAATAAATTATAAGTTGATCTTATCAATATTATTTTATTGAATTCTTATAATATTTTCCTCAATTTTTAGGAATGAATGAATATAAGAAGAGATGAAGGTAGGAGGCAATTCAGTTTCCCGCAATGCTGACTTAAATGCATACCTTGCACCAAAATTGGCATAACTCTCACATCCTAAGGCGGAATTTAATGTTCAAATATGATTTCGAAAGGGAATTCAAAGGCCTACAGGAAAATCATATTTTCGGGCGCCCTTTAAATTCTCTGGAGAACGGAAATTCGCTCGAAATTTCTGCTGCGAGAATCTGCATTAAAGAAAGACAATCAAGAGTTTGTTGACTAGATCTGAAAATTTAAAAGGATGGCTCCCTCTCTTTTTTCCCCCTCTTTTTTTGGATAGCCTACCCCTCCTTCTCCTATAAAAGGAGGGGCACTTCCTCCTCTCTGGGCATCTCGGGTTTTCTTATATTAGAGCGCTGAAGCAATTGTTCTTGTAATCATCTTCTTATTCTGCAATAAAGTAGATCTCAGTTCAAGCATAACTCTTTCATACTTGTTCTCGTCTTTTCTTTCCGCCTTGGTTTTAATCTTCTTTCTCTGTTCTTTAATTTTGGAGCAAGGAACAACGAACTAAGTCATTTTATTGTATCTAGCAAAAGGATTGACTCCTAATTTTGGGCTAGACTATGGCTCCAGTGCTTTCTTCCTCCGTCTCCCCTTTCTCTATGAGTGAGTAGACTTTTATCGAGGCAAGGGGAATAACCCCTTAGCCATGGTTTTAACGACTTCTTCTTAAACGACTAGATGGTAATCGATTTTAATTGACGATTGATCTTCGGATCTCATGTTAATCCGAATGGAAATGACCATGGAAATTCGGATTTAGAACAATAAAATCGATTACATAGACGTTTTGATATGACCGTGGATTTTTGTCTTTTAGGATGATAAACTAGGAAACATGAGCACCAGGACCAATGGGCTCATGTGGAGTTTATCTCTTGTGAGTTTTTAATTCGCAAACCTTCTTCGAATCGTCGTCTAAGAAGTAGTTTTTATCGCCTAGGCTAAGGTGGTGAAAACCCCTACGAGCCTCGATTTTCCATCTCTTGATTTCAATCACCGACTTTCTTGCTTGCCTTTGCTTTCTTTAATTTTTAGTCTTTTCAATTCATATAGTTCTTTTTGTGCTAACAATAGTCTAAAATTTTCCTTGTGCAATTTTCTTTATTCTTGTTAGTGCATTTTCATTCATTCCTTACTGTAATCACCAACCCCAAAACTCAATTTTTTTACATTCTCGTTCTAAATCTAAAAATACAAAAAAAAAATTAATAAAATTTGTTCAAAAATTTTGGGTTCTAAGAACAATCTCCAAATAGTTGTCCTGTGGGATCGACCCTTCTATACTACCCTTAAAACCGTAAGTAAAAAAGGTTTAAACTCTAGGATTAACCATCTTAGTGATTGATAGTGCAAAACGACGAGTATCAGAATACTTATGTAACATCCTAGGATTTGAGGTCTCGTATATAATGATCTTAAAAGGAATGATTGGACTCTCCATATCCCAAGGTGTGCCTCCTTTTCCGGGAGCCCATCACTAAAGAACTCTGTAGTTACGCATGCTCAGCTTGGAGTAGTACTAGGATGGGTGACCAGTCAGGAAGTTGACTCTGACTTGCACGTGAGTGAGGAAAAGTGCACAGTTAATGCTAGTCGTGGTCTGTGGGGCCAATCGTCATTCCTAAAACTCTACTAGAACCTAGGGCAATGGACCCGAGCATTACAAATGGTATCAGAGCCATAACCCCTCCAGTAGGTGGGCCCACATGGGCATGTGGCGTGCTAGACTTGAGCCGTGCAGTCCACACATGTAGAAAAGGGTTGTCCATGGTGACGTAGCCACCCTTGCACCAATATTTCGTGATCGGGAGCTGAATATCTATGGGAAATTCTGGGTCTGCACTGAAATGGGGAAATATTATGAGGCCATATAGTTGAGCCTTCACGAGGAAGTCAAGAGTCTAAGTGGGGGAGATTGTAATGTCCCAGGATATGAGGCCTCAGATATAATGATCTTAAAAGGAATGATTAGACTACCCATATCACCAAGGTCCACCTCCTTTTCTGGGAGTCTATCACTAAATAACTCCATAGTTAAGCATGCTTAGCTTGGATTAGTATAAGGATGGGTGACCGGTCGGGAACTTGACCCCAGCTTGTGCGTGAGTGAGGAAAAGTGTGAAGTTAAGGCTAGTGGTGGTATGTGGGCCCAATCATCATTCCTGAAACTCTACTAGAGCCTAGGGAAGTGGTCCCGAGCATTACAGCTTGTGCTATTGTGAATGGTTCCACTATGTAACATAATGTATTTTGTGAATGGTTGAGTTTGTAGTACATTGATGTATATAGGTGAAGAAGGTTTCAATTGTTTGTAAATATTGATGTCTTGAAATTCAAATTAGTAATAAATTTCAATACCTACAATAGTTATAATATATTCTTCCAACTAGATAATTATATTCACCTCTACAAGAGTTGTTAGGGAATGAGTGTCTTTGTCCTCCCATTGGAGGTTGGAGTACAACTATCATAGATCCTTGACAAACCCTTAAGGGTTATCTATCATAATAATCTCCTACATGTCATGAAATTAAAGATCATGGTGATTTTTATTTAGACTAGGTAATGATGAATGACAGTGTGGCTACATAACTAGGTGTACTACTCTATTGCATTAGAATTTAAACTTTCACTTTTTATACTTTAATGAATGAAGGGTAGCCTTCTATTTCAAGGACCCTTCTTCTCTGGGAAATTTGAGGTAGATCTAATATCTCACAAGGTTATGTAGAAGATTTCAAGTATATAATAGAGAGAAACATAGAATTTATCATGGACTAGAGTAAAACCAAGACAACAACTCAGCAATTGGATATATTATAGTAGTATTGAAGAAATGAAAAAGAGTTGATCATCCTTTTATTTGAGTTTGACCAAAGTAGTTATCAATATCTCAAAAATATAAACCAAGTATAAAAATTAAAAAATAAACTTAAAATTATGAAAAAATGTATTAGTGTTGTAATGGACATCTCTTCTAGAAAAATTCAAAAAGACTTGGAATAGAATTTCATTAGCATTGCTACTAAGAAATATTGAATATTTAGAATAGATCATGCATTATGACAAGAAGTTGCATTTAAATTTCGAATTATTTGTCATGAATTTGACATTAATCAATGATGTGTATGAACTATTTTTTCTTAGTTATAAAACAACCAATCAACAATTTTCCTAGACCTAGTTGATTAGTGATGCATGGTTTTTAGTCATTTTCACAAGCATATTTTATTTGATTTCATGTGTTGATTTGTCATTTATTTAATTAATTATGCAAGAAAATCTATCAATGGCCTGTTCGATCTAAATGCATCAAATTAAATGATTTTTACTATTTAAAATGGTTTAATAGTCATCTCGAGTACTTATCCACGTTCTTGTGCATTTTCAGCTATAATGAGCCTTACAGACTTGGTACCACCGACACCAGAAGTCGGTGGTATGGACTTCACATCAATAGTGGACCAGAAGACTCACCCAGACTCGATAGTACCGACACTCAAAGTCAGTAGTACTGAAATTACGTCAGTAAATTGCAAGAATGAATTGAGAAAAATCGGTACTACCGAGTTGACCGACTCGGTACTACTGAGATGGCACCAAAGAAGCAGTACTTGAGTGACCTAAAGACTCAGTGCTATCAGACAAGTCGATAGTACTGACATTGTAATGAATTGTGGCTACCCTAGCAACTCGATACTACCGACTGGATTACTCACTACTACTGACTATCCAGTCAGTCCTACAGAGTCTGCCCGATCAGGAAATCTAAAGATAGCACTCTAATCCAACATTTGGCATTATTTCATACCTTAAGTGATTTCTATGACTTGAGGGGAGTTCAGCTAGTCCTGAGGAGGCGGTCGTTTCCCATTGCATGACACTGAAGAGAGAGGTGAGAAGAGAAAGGAAATGAAGGCTTTACCCAGGATGATCTGAGTAACTTCAGAAGGCAAATATGCAGCCAAAACACAATAGATGGCATGCACAATGTAGGGGATCATCCAGATCAGCCATTCTCCAAGCATTACTTTAGTTTTTCTAATGTTTCCCACATTTTTCTCTTCCTCTAACATGTATTCGTCAATGAAAACCATACGGGGCTAAACCCCTTGATTCCTTAGGATTCATGAGTAGCTCATAGATGCATTGTAATTTATTTCCATGCATTAATATCATCTTTATCCATATATTTTTAGATATAAATCTATGAAGTTGTCTTGTTCTATTTATAATTGATCACCATAGATAGATTATCAGACCCTTAATCATTTTGAGAAAGAGATTAAGGGTTGGAAAATCATAGATTTACCCATTTATCATACCCCTTGGGAAAGGTAGAGAATAAATGGGAGGATAAACCTAGAGATTAATCGTAAGGTAGCTAACTAATCAACCAATTACTATGGAAATGGGATTGGCATTAGAATCGGTAGTAAACTACATTGCAGGAGTGGGTAGTTATGGCTAAAGGCTCTTTATCCAGGGATAGGGGTAATAGATATTAGTGTGTGGTGTAAATTGCAATGTTATCTGTGGTGAAACCATTCTACTGAGGAATTCCGTTAAATCTGAGTAACTTAATCTTTATTCTTGTTTTGTTTCTGCAATTGTTTCTGTTCAATCAATCTAATTCACTTTTACTGGCCTAGCTGATTAGATCATAGTTAGTATTAGTATTCTAATGAACATTTCCCTATATTTGACTCAGGCCTCATAAAGGCCTATATTACTTTGATACATTCACCTATGTACAATGCACGGTAAAAATGTGTCAAGTTTTGCGGTGACATTGTCGGGGAAATGGAAACACATAGCATTATGAGTGTTGTGGTCAGCCACTCTAGGCCAACCCTTTTTATTTTTATTTCTATTTCACTTAAAGGTGAATCATAACATTGTTATTGTTTCTAGCTCCACTATCGTGTTCTAACAATTATTTTGCTACTTTCAGGTACTAGTGTATGGTGCATACTCGATCCCATGATAATCGAAAATCATCTTCACCAAGTTTTGGGCAAGTAGAACTCCTTCACTGAGAAAGGGAATTTGGAAGATCTATAGACAGATTCAACCAAACTCCACCACTAACACCTCCATTAGAAGGACCTAAAATACTAGAGGAACCTGAGTCAGCAGAAATAAGTGATGGTGCAGAAGAGAAGATGATATGGGATAGGATCAAAGCTTCTTCCTCAACATCTCAAAAAGGACCAATCAAAAGATAAGACATCAATGTGGGTAGCTACAAGATCAATCTTGGGTTGGTCACTCTAGTCAAATACCAAGCTTTTCATGGCCACCGTTTTGAAGACCTGATGGTGCACATCAGTAACTTTGTTGAGAACTGTGATATGGTCAAAATAGATAGAGTACCAATGATTGTCATATATCTGAAACTATTCCCATCATCTCTGGCAGACAGTGCAAAGTCATGGTTTTATAATCTCGATGATGAGTGTATCGAGACATGGGAGTAGATAATCGATGCTTTCTTCAAATGGTACATTCCTCCACCAAAGGCAAACGACCTGATGAAGAAGTTCCATAATTTCATAAAACAAGCCAATGATTCCTATTCTGAAGCATGGGAGAGATTCCCAAATATGTTGTGGAAGGTACCTCATCATGGTATTGATTTGTTGGGGCAAGCAAAGATCTTTTACTACGATCTCCACAAGAGAGAGAGCATCACACTTGATAGTACATGATCATGTTTCTTCCTCAACAACAAACCTGGATGTTGTCATGATGTAACGACCCCGCCTCCCGATAATCCCCATTTAAGGGAGACCGAAAGGTCAGAGCAGTTATCCAATAACCCGGATCAAAGGCTCGACAAATAATCAATAACAATTAATACATTTTACCAACTAAACTAAAAACTGGTATAAAATCAAACCTTGCATACCTTTTGAAAACTTGGATCTCTAAACTTCTATCCACATATGAATTCTACTCTAACTAATCCTCCTTGTATTTTAATTCATGTATTTCACATTATGACGATTTACTGTTTGTCCTTTTGGCTTTGTACCTAAAACGCCGACAAACAAAACGTCAGTCAGTCGAAGTTGGTATATGGTGGAAACAATAATCATGTAAATATGTTAAAAATGTAATCATTCAACTAATCATTTAACAACCAAGATTACATTTTAAGCCATACTACTCAATCCTTACCTATCCCCCAACTTTGTGTTGTCCCTGTAGTGGACTTGCATGGTACCTCTCTTTAGGTAGATTCTTACCCCCATGGTCCTACCTTATAGGTAGCCAATACATAGGATAATAGAGTCACATGGAACTACCAAAAGGTAGCCCAATATCTAACTCAAAGTGTCCTGATGGTCCTACCCCATTGGTAGCCATGTACTAAGTCATCCAATGACCTGATGGACCTACCCCATAGGTAGCCATGTACTAGGTGAACTAATAAGCCACATAGGGGACTAGGATCTGAGCTAGTAGGCACATATCTTATGTGATAGTCATATCCACATTATAGTTTGCATGAATTAAAATCATTCAACAATTAATTTATGACATCGATGAAAACTTTGGTACACCTCGGAAAACTAACCCGGGGTAATCATAAGCATAACCACATACTTGATTTGATGATTTCACAAGCATTAAGCAATTCCAACCAAGAAAGCAATCCAAGCAAGAAATTCTACAATCACATAATTCCTGAAAAGAATATGTACTCTATTTATTACACACTTTATCAAGAATCTACTTTATCGACTTGGATTCACTTTCTAGGGTTTCTGTATCCATTTTAAGGTTTTCTTTTTCAATTAGGGTTTCCCTTCATCTTTCACCATATTAAACCCTAATTGTATGCCATTACTCATAAACCCTAATTATCTCATCTATTCTTCAATGTTAAGGTTATCTTAACATATAACCCTATTTTCAAATTTAAAGGCACCATTAACCATTAATTAATTTCATTAAGCTTCTTTTACATTAAAGCTACTATTTTTGTCCTTCTAATCCATGACAAGATCATTATGCACATCTATCATCAATTCAAAGTTCATTATGTTTAATCACATATGAACTCGATATGCCATAATTCTACCTTTTATTCCTGAGAAAACCCTAATTACTACATTTATGGTATTTATCCAGAATTACAGACGTCAATTCTCAAAATAGATTAGAACCATCATATAATAACATATTTTCACATTAAATATGATCTTATCCTCTTTGACCCTAAATTAGGGTTTCTAAGTACTTAATCATTCTCATATGGGGTAAAAACCGTAAATCATACAATTTTACATCTAGATCAGGTTCGAATCTAACATTATCATTCAACAAGTTATTAATACTTCAATTAACCCATTAAGCATACTATATTCAACCTTTAATCACAAATAGGGTTTTTAACTTAACTTTAATGCACTTTTGATCAACTTATTGTACTTTTGCAATTAGGAACAGAATCAATCTTTAATATCATTTTTATTGGATTCCTCTCGTTCTCCTGATCAATTTTCATATTTTATTCGTACTAATTCAAGCTACCAATCTTTAGTTATGAAATTTGCAAGAGTTACCTTTTTGGACCAATCATGGAGCGCCACATCATTGCAGCTTGCCTTATTGGAAACATAATGAAAAGACGCTCCTACCCCCTTGTAAGTGGATCATCTCTTTAGCCCGTGAAGGGCAATTCCTTCCAATGGCTCCCTTGTTCGTTCTTCCTCACGCAAACACTGGGCTGCCACCCTAGCTGCTGACTTGCAGCGCTTCGCGGGCTTCCTCCCACCTCCTCAAGGCTCGTGCCTTGCTAGGATCTCTTTCTTGTCTCCATCCCACCCTATCGTAGCCAACCATGCTGCAAAGCACAACCAAGATGTCCGATCATGAGAGGACTAGTGCTACGATCTGCAGCTAGGTTATAGGAATTTTGCAGGTATGGCGTAGGGTTAGAGTAGGAGGATGAGGGCAGAGCTTCCTTAGGTCTCTTGTGGAAGCACCAAGCCACCATCCAGGCCACTCCTTGATCCCCCGTTTGCACCGGGGTTCTCCCTACCCTCTTGGTTATGGTTAGCATGGAAAAAAGAAGAAGAATAGGTTGGATAAACGTGGGGTTCTCCTTCCCTTCAAACCAAAGCTCTACCCCTTATATAGGGGTGAGAAACGAAGCCCTAGGTAGGCTTATACATGACTCAAAGAGTCAGTTTCCAAAAGGATTCATATTCCTTCTAGGAGAAGTATTCTTCTCTCGCCTCATTATCCTTTTTTTAAGCTTTATTTCATGGATAATTGGAAAAACGAAAATTCTTTCTCTTTTTATCATTATTCTTGCATTTTAATCCATTAACAACGAAATTATATTTCCTTTTGTTGAAACAATACTTTTTTTAACAATACCTCATAATTATTCATTATGCATCATATTATCTTCTTATTTGACTTTATTGGTATTTTCAATTTCCTCTTTCTTCATTGGGACTCCTTGTATCCCAAGAAACTCTATGATTTTGAAATCCTTTTTATTGGATACTCATTATCCTTCTAGATGCATCTAAATGCATTGTTCTTCATTATTTCTCATTATCTTGTTTATTTCTTATTAAAATATCTCTTTTTGAGGATTTCTCTTCATTTCTCTTTTATTTTCCTCATTAATATTCCTTTTATTATTAGGAATCCTTGGGATACGAAATTCCACCAAGGATAACTCAATTATACTTCTTTTCCCTTAGTTTCAACATTTTATCATTATTTTCAATTTCTTTCTTAATAAAGAAATACTTATTTGATCTTTTCTTTTCTTATTGCACCCTTTATGAAACTTTGGCCTCCTTGGAACCAAAGGAACTCAAGAGGCATGAAATCCCTCTTTGGATTTGCCTTCTAGAGGTTTCCACATTTTTCTTTTCTCAAATATTCAATTATTCATTCACTAATTGAATTTTCTTATTATTTGGGCCCAATAGCCAATAAAGCCCACAACACAAACATCAAGTCTATTGTTAACGAAATCCATTTATTCAAACCAAATTATATCATTATTTTTTCAAATATCCTTAATATGAGAAATTACATTCCTCACCAAATAAACCCAAAAATTGGGGTTGTAACATCCTTCCTCTCTTATAAGAATTTTGTCCTCAAAATTCCATCAAGAAAGCAAACAATTCAGGATAAGACATTTCCATGTCCACCATTGGCCCCTATGTGGCTTTACCCTACCCATGGCACTTCCAAAGAACCTTTATCATCACATATTCTTTTCTCTGAGTTATTTCACCCTGGTGTCTATAAACTGCACAAGTGACTCAGGTCATTTCAACCTCCCTTAGGGCTCACTAGGTTCCTTTCTCAGCACATGGCCTGGGTACCTCACATAGTGCTCTAAATTGGACACATGGAACTCATCACACAAGAATATATCCTTAGGAGTCAGGTCAAACATAGCCTTCTCTACCAACACATCTCGAAAGGACCCATGTATGGGGGACTCAGCTTTCTCAATTATATCTCAGAGGGGTCGGATTTTCACATCACATATTCCCCCACAGTGAACTGCATTTCAGTCTACTTTGCATCATCTTATGACTCATGTCGTCCCTGGGCTCCTTTCATCCATTTCATGATCAAAGCGACTTCATCTACACACACTATGGTCCTTTTCTAACCATCATGTGGTCCTTTCACCAACATCATCTTACTGAAGTGGTGACCAACATAACCTCCCTTACAGAGCTTCTTTAAATCCCGATACTGGCTATGGTGGTCATCATCACATCTTTCATAGGACAAGAACTGTCTCTAGATATTACCCTAAATGAGCACATATGCTCTCATCAGACCCTTTAGTCTAGATTATGCTAGCCATTAGTTAGGGGTGATAAACTGTACTAACATCGAGTTCTTCATGTACCTACTTCCACCTTTTGGAAGGGAACCTTTAGGTCAAACTCAAGAACTTTTGAACTCACCTCATGGTGTAGTTGAACCATCACTCTCATATGTAGTTCAACCCAATCTGTCCCTTGACAGAACTCTTTCTTTCTCATGTCATCTAGATAAGGTGGTCTACCATAACCCATATTGCATCTTGACCTTCCTTGGTCTAGGGGAGACCTATCACAACATCCATAGTGATGAACTCCCATTCCCTCTCGGGAACTCTTTATCCTCTATATCAATGCACTGGGTTACCAGTGCTCATCCTTCACCTTTTGTCGTGCATGGCCACATGCCACATGCAGCTTTGTCTTAAGCATCCAAAGTGTCATTATCACTTACTATCCTTGTAGTATCACGGTGTTTGGTGATCTTAAAATCATGAGTTTCTGTATGTCATGATTCCTCAAGATTGATTCCTCAGAAACCCTAAACCACTCTCATCAGGGTTCCATCACCTTCCTATCCAAAGAGTGCATTTGAGGTTCTACAACCATCCTTTCCTTACATCAAGGCCTAGGCTGGATAACCAAACAACCATTAACTTTTCAACATATCTCTTTACATCTGAGTATTAACCAAACATATCTCCTTTCCAAACATAGGTTTAGCCTAACAACCTCTTCTAGTCTCTGGCCAAACTAGGCAGCTATATCTCAACTAGAGAATCCACTACCACTTCACATCCTTAGGTATTAGGTAATGTTGAATACATACACCTCCATGTATTCCACTTATCATCTTAGCTCAAACTCTAAGTCTATCTTCATTAAGAACACTTTGAGCTCATCTTCTGGGTGATCATCCTCAATCTTGTATGACTCATATCTCATGGTAAAAACATCCTCATAAGGTGACTACCTCATTCCTTTTTAGTGTTGGTAAACCATCCAGGTATCGTTCACTTCACCAGGGTATGTTATCACCTTTGTCCTTATACCTCATAGCAACGTTCCAACTCACATCATCTTTATCCTTGGTGTATGGCATGTGTACTGTCCTATCTCTCACTCCTATAACACGAGGAAATAAGCATTTGGCTGCAGTCCAAATACATAGTTCTTCTTGTTCCAAGAGTAGAGATGGTACATCCCACCTTGCCAGTACACCTTTAAATCTAAGTTGAAATGTGTCGTTTATGCCTCTATATTACAATCATCTTGCAATCAAAGTCACCTCCATGGAAAACTGGTCTCGAACCTACTTGGGTCACCACACAATCCTTGGTCATCTCCTCTAGGTCTATAGGGTGCCGACACTTTTGGGTTCATCCCTTTTCCCCTTATGCATCCAGAGAGTGCCCTACTCATCTGCCCATTGGGTCCCATGAGTTCATGAAGGTGATCAATGTCCTAACCCATGGCCCTCAGACAATGATAGTTGTTACCTCCCGACCCTATGGTCATGTGAAACTAGGGAATTAGGCAACTCCTACTTCCATTGGTCTTATCCCTGCCTGACCCTAGGATAGACTGAGGATTCTATTATAGTACATGTCCAACTTAGAACCTTACCCAAGCCTTCATCATCTCTCTTTCTGCATTCATGGGCTGACATTCATCCCTTCATAGGGATCATGGCAACCTGCCTACCTTGGTCAAGCCCCATACCGGTTACCTCCATAGTAATACATCCATATGCACTTAGAGATGGATATCTATGGGTCTATAGGTTCGGTTCATACCATGTACTTTTCACTTAGCTTCTTATGATCCTATGAGACCTCTCTAGGTTACCTTAAACCAACAAAACTGATAGACACCCTACCAAAGGGTTCCTCTCCCAGGATGGGAGGAAAACTATCTCTTAACAACAAGGTCACAAAGGCCCTTAGGTTTAGGGTTTACATCCATATGCTTAACCCTAGTAAGCTATTAAGGCACAAGAAGACCACTAAACCAGGCTAGGTCATATGGGTTCTCATTCCTCATCATTAGATCAAGATCATACCTTTCTTTATCATCAACTTAGCTGTGAGGGGTTCATCATACCAAGGAGTTTCCCTTTTGCCTCTATACATGAGGAGTATCATGCTCGAAACTATAGAAACTTAATTCTCATCATGAGCATTAGGTACACCACTTCCCCTCATGGGCCTAGGAACCATAGGTTCACTTTTAGGTGTCCAACGGCATGCTCTATCTCTTAACCATGAATCAAGCATGCAAAAGGAATGACATGCACTTCCTGTCGTCCTTCAACTCGAGCAACACTTAGAGTTGGGTCCTCCTCTAGAACAACCAACAAGGTGTAAGGCCTCACAATCTGTTACTAAACCTCTCCAGGGTCTAAGGCACTCTTTGTCTCATCTCAGTAGGTAACCACTTATACCATAGGCACATAGGTACCAGAAGCATCATCCTCTATCTAGGGTTTGGTTCCTCTAAAGGCAACCAAGATATCGTCGTCCTCCAGGGATAATGCATGAGGCACCCGATATCATCCACTTAGGTCGCATCATCCTTGACTCCCCATTGTTCCTCATATCTCGGGGTTTAGGCTTCCCACTTTCTTGCTTGGTTCCTGCTCTCTCTCTAGAACTAACTCCACATCCAACCTTACTATTAGAGGTCCTCTCTTCATGAGGGATCAAGCTCACAAGCATACCTCTACGTGGGTGAAGCTTATAATGTTTTCTCAAGGTCATCCATAGATCTCATAAGCTACCCATCAAACTCTCTCAGCCAGGGTTTCAACCTATTTCTCGCACTACTGATACATTCTGGGTGCCTATTATTCCCATATAAGATCATGGGGTTTCCATAGGTTCTTCTCTAACCTCGTCAATGAAGTAGCTATCCTTCACTCTAACATGTACGACCCTTCCTAGGGTTGGATCGCCAGAGGGGCTAGGTTAGCCATGGATCACATGGCATCCCAAAGGCATGTCCTTTCAAACACCCGGTCTATCATGATATCTATTCACCACTTCATCTCTCTCTAACCAACACTTAGGATTAGGGTTATCATCATCCCCAGAGGATGTGCCAGGTCTCTACTTGCAATGGAGATCTCTATCTCCCAGACTAACTTTGTTTCCTTATCCTCTTGACAAGAAGGTCTAGCCCCAGGTCTCTCCTGAGGGCAATGACAACTCGTGTCATACGACCTAAGAATGTATATATTATTTAGTTTTCAGTTAATCTATTAAGCTTATGTCCATGACATCTTATTTACATGCTTTTCATTAATTTGGTGGAGGATTCCTTAATCCTTATCAACCTTACCCATGCCTCAAGAGGGTGAGGAGAAGAGAGGAAACCCTAATCCTTAAAGTCCTTAATAGAATTTGAGTTGAGAAGCGATGAACAAAATGAGAGAGACCTAAAGGTATGTTATTTTGAATCATACCATAAGACTTTTCCCAGGAGCCACACGGATTTGGGAGTCCTCGTTTTCGGACTAGCGGTGCGGAGGAAAATATTGCCAGCCCCTGATCATGATGCTTTTCTAGAAACTTCTATCTTTCGGATAATCCTCTAATAACTCCCTTGGGTTCTACAGAATTTGTAAAATTTAATATTTATTAAAGATTAAGTGAGGAACCTATGCTCTGATTCCAAATATAATGACCCCACCTCCCGGTAACCCCCATTTAAGGGAGATTGAAAGGTCAGAGCCGTTATCCAATAACCCGGATCAAAGGTTCGACAAATAATCAATAACAATTAATAAATTTTACCAACTAAACTGAAAATTGGTATAAAATAAAACTTTGCATACCTTTTGAAAACTTGGATCTCTAAACTTCTATCCACATATGAATTCTACTCTAACTAATCCTCCTTGTATTTTAATTCATGTATTTCACATTATGATGATTTACTGTTTGCCTTTTGGCTTTGTACCTAAAATGCCGACAAACAAAACGTCGGTCAGCCGAAGCTGGTATGTGGGGGAAACAATAATCATGTAAATATGTTAACAATTTAATCATTCAACTAATCATTTAACAACCAAGATTACATTTTAAGCCATACTACACAATCCTTACCTATCCCCCAACTCTGTGTTGTCCCTACAGTGGACTTGCATGCTACCTCTCTTTAGGTAGATTCTTACCCCCATGGTCCTACCTTACAGGTAGCCAATACATAGGGTAATAGAGTCGCATGGCACTACCCAAAGGTAGCCCAATATCTAACTCAAAGTGACTTGATGGTCCTACCCCATTGGTAGCCATGTACTAAGTCATCCAGTGACCTGATGGACCTACCCCATAGGTAGCCATGTACTAGGTCAACTAATAAGCCACAGAGGGGACCGGGATCTGAGCTAGTAGGCACATATCTTATGTGATAGTCATATCCACATTATAGTTTGCATGAATTAAAATCATCCAACAATTAATTCATGATAACGATGAAAACTTCGGTAAACCTCGAAAAACTAACTAGGGGTAATTATAAGCGTAACCACATACCTGATTTGATGATTTCACAAGCATTAAGCAATTCCAACCAAGAAAGCAATCCCAGCAAGCAATTCAACAATCACATAATTCCTAAAAAGAATATGTACTCTATTTATTACACACTTTATCAAGAATCTACTTTATCGACTTGGATTCACTTTCTAGGGTTTCTGTATCCATTTTAGGGTTTTTTTTTCAATTAGGGTTTCCCTTCATATTTCACCATATTAAACCGTAATTTTATGCCATTACTCATAAACCCTAATTATCTCATCTATTCTTCAATATTAAGGTTATCGTAACATATAACCCTATTTTTGGATTTAAAGGCACCATTAACCATTAATTAATTTCATTAAGCTTCTTTTACATGAAAGCTACTATTTTTATCCTTTTAATCCATGACAAGATCATTATGCACATCTATCATCAATTCAAAGTTCATTATGTTTAATCACATATGAACTCAATTTGACATAATTCTACCTTTTATTCATGAGAAAACTCTAATCACAACATTTAGGGTATTTATCCAGAATTACGGACGTTAATGCTCGAAATAGATTAGAACCATCATATAATAACATATTTTCACATTAAATATGATCTTATCCTCTTTGACCCTAAATTAGGGTTTATAAGTACTTAATTATTCTCATATGGGATAAAAACCCTAAATCATACAATTTTACATCTAGATCAAGTTCAAATCTAACATTATCATTCAACAGGTTATTAATACTTCAATTAACCCATTAAGCATACTATATTCAACCTTTAATCACAAATATGGTTTTTAACTTAACTTTAATGCACTTTTCATCAACTTATTGTACTTTGGCAATTAGGAAAGGAATCAATCTTTAATATCATTTTTATTGGATTCCTCTCGTTCTCCTAATCAATTTTCATATTTTATTCGTACTAATCCGAGCTACCAATCTTTAGTTATGAAATTTGCAAGAGTTACCTTTTTGGACCAATCACGGAGCGCCTCATCACCGTAGCTTGCCTTATTGGAAACATAACGAAAAGGCGCTCCTACCCCCGCGTAAGTGGATCATCTCTGTAGCCCACGAAGGGCAATTCCATCCAACGGATCCCTTGTTCCTTCTTCCTCACGCAAACACCAGGTCGCCGCCCTAGCTACTGACCTGCAGCGCTTCACGGGCTTCCTCCCACCTCCTTGAGGCTCGTGCCTTGCTAGGATCTCTTTCCTATCTCTGTCCCACCCTGTCACATCAAACCATGCTGCAAAGCACGACCAAGACGTCCGATCATGAGAGGACTAGTGCTGCGATCTGCAGCTAGGTTACAGGCGTTTTGCAGGTATGACGTAGGGTTAGAGTAGGAAGATGAGGGAGGAGCTTCCTTAGGTCTCTTGTGGAAGAACCAAGCCACCATCCAGGCCACTCCTTGATCCCCCGTTTGCACCAGGGTTATCCCTACCCTCTTGGTTAGGGTTACCACGAAAAGAAGAAGAAGAATAGGTTGGATAAACGTGGGGTTCTCCTTCCCTTCAAACCAGAGCTCTACCCCTTATATAGGGGTGAGAAATGAAGCCCTAGGTAGGCTTATACATGACTCAAAGAGTCCCTTTCCAGAAGGATTCATATTCCTTTTAGGAGAAGTATTAGTCTCTCTCCTCATTATCCTTTTGTTAAGTTTTATTTCATGGATAATTGGAAAAATGAAAATCCTTTCTCTTTTTATCATTATTCTTGCATTATAATCCATTAACAATGAAATTATATTTCCTTTTGTTGAAACAATACTTCTTTTTAACAATACCTCATAATTATTCATTATACATCATAGTATCTTCTTATTTGACTTTATTGGTATTTTATCTTTCCTCTTTCTTCATTGGGACTCCTTGGATCCCAAGAAACTCTATGATTTCGAAATTCTTTTTATTGGATACAAATTATCCTTCTAGATGCATCTAAATGCATTATTCTTCATTATTTCTCATTATCTTGTTTATTTCTTATTAAAATATCTCTTTTTGAGGATTTCTCTTTATTTCTTTTTTATTTTACTCATTAATATTCCTTTTATCATTAGGAATCCTTGGGATACGAAATTCCACCAAGGATAACTCAATTATACTTCTTTTCCCTTACTTTCCACATTTTATCATTATTTTCAATTTCTTTCTTAATAAAGAAATACTTAATTGATCTTTTCTTTTCTTATTTCACTCTTTATGCAACATTGGACTCCTTGGAACCCAAGGAACCTAAGAGGCATGAAATCCCTCTTTAGATTTGCCTTCTAGAGGTTTCCACATTTTTCTTTTCTCAAATATTCAATTATTCATTCACTAATTGAATTTTCTTGTTATTTGGGCCCAATAGCCAATAAAGCCCACAACACAAACATCAAGGCTATTGTAAATGAAATCCATTTATTCGAACCAAATTATATCATTATTTGTTCAAATATCCTTTATATGAGAAATTACATTCCTCACCAAATAAACCCAAAAATTGGGGTTGTAACACATGAGATATTAAAAAATGTGTCCAAGAACCTATCATTGGGCGATGAGAGAGAGCTTTTGGCAAACATTAAAAGTTTTAGGGAGTCTAAGGTTGTCTCTGTGTTAACTGAGAAGTTGGACCTAATTGCTAAAATATTGTGTGCTAACGACAAACTACCTTCAGAAGAAGAAGATGAAGAGGGCAAGTTTATGTGCCAACAACAACAATATAGGATAAATGACTATGCACGGAGGAAGGATCTTAAATTGGAAGGATCCCAACAATTTCTGAAAAGATCCATCTTAGGCGCAACAACCCAAGACACAATAGTTTGGTTGCCAGGCACAATATCAACAAGAACAAAAGAAGATTGACCGTATTGAAGAAATGCTTGGAAAGTTGGTTAGTCAGAATAAAGTGCTTCTAGGTCAAACTCAGAGAAAACACCAGAACCAAGGGGCACAGATCCACAACATAAAAACTTAGATTTCTCAAATAGTAGTGGATGTGGGTACATTGAAGCAGCCAAGCCATTAGGGGTTCCAAGCAAATACTAATGTGCCTTCTAAAAATCAGCATGTCAAGGCAGTCCTACTCCGTAGTGGTAAGACACTGTTGAATGATGCACCAACAAGCTCAGATGTGGGTGAATTTAAAGGAACAACAACTCGGACTGTGACAATAGATGTGGATAAATCGGACATGTGGGACCAGGAGAAGACAACTGAGGAGCACACTGATGAGGTGGAGGATTCAAGATCAAAAGCATATGTCCCACCTCACCAGAGGACACTAGTGCCTTTCCCAAATAGCTTGAAGGAAACCAAAGTAGACCGGTACTTCAAAAAATTTCTAGATGGATTCAAAAAATTATCTGTCAATATTACACTCAATTATGCAATTGAGCATGTACCATCATACAACAAGTTCTTGAAAGACATAATCAATAAGAAGAGAAGGATACATGAGGTTGATGTGGTGGTGTTAAAGGAGCAGGTGAGTGCTTTTATTCTGGGAACACTACCTCCTAAAAGACAAGATCCAGGTTGTTTCAGCATCACATGCTTCATAGGAAAGACCAAGTTTGGTGAAGCTAGCTCTATGTGACTCAAGGGATAGCTTCAACCTCATGCTTTTGTCAACTTTCTAGAATCTAGGTCTTAAGGAGACTAGGAAAAGTAGTATCACTATTGAATTGGTAGAAAACTTTGTAGTCAGTCCATACAACATTTGTTACGACCCCGCTTCTCGGTAACCCCCAATTAAGGAAGACAGACAGGATAGAGCCTTTAACCAATAACCTGGATCAAAGGTTCGACAAATAATCATTAAAAATTATTAAATTCTACCAACTATACTGAAATATGGTAAAAATAAAAACTTTGCATACCTTTTAAAACTGGGATTTCAAAACTTCTATCCATACAGATGCTAATCTATCTAATCCTCCTTTGCACTTTAATTCTCAATTAATACCACCTATGCCACTTTACTGTTTGTTCTTTTCATTGTACCTAAAACGCCAACAAACAAAACGTCGGTCAGCCAAAGCTGGTATGTGGGGGAAATAATAATCATGCAAATATGGTAGCAACATAATCATTCAATTAATCATTTAACAACCAAGATTACATTTTAAGCCATACTACTCAATCCATACCTATCCACAACTTTGTGATGTCCCTGTAAGGACTTATATAATACCACTGTAAAGGTAGAGTCGCATGGCACCACCCAAAGGTAGCCCAATATCTAACTCATTATGACTTGATGGACCTACCCTCTAGGTAGCCATATACTAAGTCATTCCACGACCTGATGGACCTACCCTCTAGGTAGCCATATACTAGGTCAGCCATTAAGACACAGAGGGGACCAGGATCTGAGCTAGTAGGCTTATATATTATGTGATAGTCATATTCACATTATAGTTTGCATGAACTAAATTCATTCAACAGTTTATTTCAAGTCATCAGTGAAAATCTCGGAAAACCTCGGAAATCTATCTCGAGATATTCATAAGCGTAACCACATACCTGATTTGATGATTTCAGAAGCATTAAGAAAATCCAACCAAGCACGCAATCCAAGTAATTCAACAATCACATAATTCCTGAAAAGAATATGTACTCTATTTATTAAACACTTTATCAAGAACCTACTTTATTAACTTGGATTCACTTTCTAGGGTTTTTGTATCCATTTTAGGGTTTCATTTTGTAATTAGGGTTTCCCTTCATCTTTTACCATATTAAACCCTAATTTTATGCCATTACTCATAGACCCTAATTATCTCGTCTATTCTTCAATGTTAAGGTTATCTTAACAACATATAACCCTATTTTCATATTACAGACACATTAATCATCAGTTAAGCTTCTTTTTCATTAAAGCTACTATTTTTATCCCTTTAATCCATGACAAGATCATTATACGCATTTATCATAAATTCATAGTTCATTACGGTCTAATTAACATATGAACTCATTTTGCCATCAATTCTACCTTTTATTCATGAAAAGACCCTAATTACTACATTTATGGCATTTATCCAGAATTAAGTTCTTTTATATACAAATAACTCAGAACCATCATTAAACAATCATATTTTCACATTTTCAAATTAAATATGATTTGATCTTCTTTTACCCTAAATTAGGGTTTCTAAATTATTTAATCATTCTCATATAAGGTAAAACCCTAAATCATGCAATTCTACATCTAGATCAGATTCGAATCAAACATTATCATTCAACATGTTATTAACACTCCAATTAACCCATTAAGCATTCTAGATTCAACCTTTAATTCACAAATAGGGTTTTTATCTTTACTTTAATGCACTTTTCATTAACTTATAGTACTTTTGTAATTAGGAACGAAATCTATATTTGATACCATTTTTATTGGATTCCTCTCTTCCTCCTGATCAAAATTCATATATTATTCGCATTTATCCGAGCTACGGTTTACGAGATATGAATTTTGCAAAGATTCACTTACTTGGCCAATTAGAAGACGCCACGTCGCCCCATGCCCATGCAAGGCGCTGCACTGCTTTTTGGAAACATGACAAAAAGACAGATCTACCCCCGCATAAGTGGTCGGTGCTTTAGCCTGCAGGGGGGTATCACCATCCATAACAATTCATCTTCTTCCTCGTTGCTTGCCCTAAGGCTGACGCACGAACTGCTACAGATTGCGGGTGTGCCCCCCTCATCTTCAGGGTCCAATGACCCCCAGGGACTACACCATCACCTCCGGCGCACCCCCACGCATCCAGGGTTGCCACTAACCTGTGGTCAAAGTAGCCGGTTTGTGTTGGCCGGGCCTGCACCTCTCGGCGGCCCTACAGCCATGCTGTTGCGGCCACACGCGATCCCGGGCATGAAGCTGACGGAAAACCTCCCCCCTGATGTCGTGGGAGTAAGACGCATCAAACAAGGTCATCCTCTGGTCCCTCACCACTCCATATATGCGTTGCTTTACATGGTTAGGGTTTCAAATGCCAAGAAGCAAAGGGGAAGAGAGAGGGAGATGTAGGATTTCTTTTCAACTCGAACTAGGGTTCCACTCTTTATATAGGGGAGACTTTGACGCCCTAAGTTGGCTTGCCCACAAGAAACAAAGTTCTTTTCTAATAGGAATCAAATTCCTTCATGGAGAAGCAAGGTTCTCTCTCCTACTTACCTCTTTAATATATGATTTGTTCTTTAGATATTAGGAATTCGAAATTCCTCTCACCTATTCTCTTTATTCTTACTTTTTAATTCTTTGGCACGAATTTCTACTTTCTTTTAATAGAAACCATTTCCTTTTTCACAATGCCACCAAAAACATTAATAATGTATCATATTATCTTTCTATTTGTCATTATTGTTATTTTCTCTATCTTTCTTCTTTATTGGGACTCCTTGAATCCCAAGACACTCCATTATTTCTAAATCCCTTTTCAAGGATAATTATTCCTTCTAGATGCATCTATATGCATTATTTCTCATGATCATGTTTATTTCTTATTAAAATATTTTCTTTTTATTTCTCTTTTATTTTCCTCATTGGTATACATTTTACCATTAGGAATCCTTGGAATACGAAATTCCACTAAGGATTACCCAATTGTACCTCTTTTTACTTCTTTTCCACATTTTACCATTGTTTTCATATTCTTTCTTAATAAAGAAATACTCAATCGATCTTTTCTTTTCTTATTGCACTATTTATGCAACTTTGGATTCCCTGGAAACCAAGGAACCCAAGAGTCACGAAATCCCTCTTTGGTTCTGCCTTCTAGAGGTTTCCACATTTTTCTTTCCCCGAATATTCAATGATTCATTAATTAATTGAATTTCCTTGTTATTGAGCCCAATATCCAATAAAGCCCACAAAACAATCACCAAGGCTATTATCAATGAAATCTATTTATTCAAAATATATTATATCATTATTCATTCAAATATCTTTAATATGAGAAATTACATTTCTCAACAAATAAACCCAAAAAATTGGGGTTGTAACATCCTTCCCCTCTTATAGGAATTTTGTCCTCAAAATTCAATCAGACAAAACAAACAATTCAGGATAAGACTTTTCCATGTCCATCAACGGCCCCTATGTGACTTTACATTACCCATGGCACTTACAACGAACCTTTATCATCACATATTCTTTTCTCTGAGTTCTTTCATCCTGGCGTCTATAA
Source organism: Alisma plantago-aquatica (assembly GCA_963693085.1). Taxonomy (NCBI): domain Eukaryota; kingdom Viridiplantae; phylum Streptophyta; class Magnoliopsida; order Alismatales; family Alismataceae; genus Alisma; species Alisma plantago-aquatica. The sequence continues at coordinate 4,683,129 of OY856409.1, read as the reverse complement.
ACTACACAGGTGACTCAGGTCATTTCAGCCTCCCTTGGCGCTCACTAGGTTCATTGTTTAGCTCATGATTTGGGTACCTCACATAGTGCTCTAAATTGGACATATGGAACTCATCACACATTACTTTATCCTGAGGGGTAAGGTCAAACTTAACCTTCTCCACCAGTCCATCTCAATGGACCCATGTATCGGGGACTCATCTTTCTTAGCTATAACTTAGAGGGGTCGGATTTTCATGACACATATTCTCCCACAGTGAGCTGCATGTCAGTCTACTTTGCATCTGCTCACGACTCTTATCGTCTCTAGGCTCCTTTCAGCCATTGCACGATCAAAGCGACTTCATCTACACACTGTGGTCCTTTTCTAACCATCACGTGGTCCTTTCACCAACATCACCTTACTGAAGTGGTGACCGACACAACCTCTCTTACAGAGCCTCTTTAAATCCCGATACTGGCTATGGTGCTTAACTTCACCTCTGGCATAGGACAAGAACTGTCTCTAGATATCACCCTGAATGAGCACATATGCTCTCATCATACCCTTTAGTCTGGATCATACTAACCATTAGTTAGGGGTGATAAATTGTACTAACATCGAGTTCTTCATGTACCTACTTCCACCTTATGGAAGTGAACCTTTAGGTCAGACTCAAGAACTTTTGAACTCTCATCATGGTGATACTGAACCATCTCTCTCATGGGTAGTTCAACCAAATCGGTCCCTTGACAGAACTCTTTCTTTCTTTCATCATCAAGGTAAAGCGATCTACCATAACCCACATTACATCTTGACCTTCCTTGGTCTAGAGGAGACTTATCACAACATCCATAGTACTTCTACCACTCATTATCTCAGTAATATCGTGGTGTATGGTGATCTTAATATCACATTTTCCTAAATGTCATGATTCCTCAAGATCGATTCCTTAGAAACCCTAAACCACTCTAGTTGTGGTTTTATCACCTTCCTATATGCCACTTATTATCTCATCTTAGCCCTAAGTCCTTCTTCATCAAGAACATTCCGAGCTTATTCCTTTGGTTTTCAAACTCAACCTGGTGTAACTCATAGCTCATGCTAAAAACATCCTTATACGATTACTACCTTATTTCTCTTTAGAGTTTGCAAACCATCCATGTATCATTCACTTTACCAGGGTATGTTATCTTCTCTGTGCCCATATCTCGTGGCAACGTTCCAAACCACCTCATGTTTTATCCTTGGTTTATGGCATGCGTACTGTCCTATCTCTTACTCCCATAATAAGAGGAAATAAGCATTTGGATGCAGTCCAAATACAAAGTTCTTCCTATTCCAAGAGTAGAGATGGTACATCCCACCTTGCCAGTACACCTTCAAATCTAGGTTGAAACGTGCAACTTATATCTCTACATCACAATCATCTCGATATCAAAGTTACTTCCATGGAAAATTGGTCTCGAACCTATCTGGTCCAAACACAATCCTTAGTCATCACCTCTAGGTCTATAAGGTGTCGACATGTTTGGGGTCATCCCTCTTCCCTCATGCATCAGAGAGTGCACTACTCATCTACCCTTTGGGTCCCATGAGTTCATGAAGGTGATCAATCTTCTAACCCATGGCCCTTAGACAATGATAGTTGTTACCTCCTAACCCTATGGTCTTGTGCAACTAGGGAATTAGGCAACTCCTACTTCCATCGGTCTTACCCCTACCTGACCCTAGGATAGACTTAGGATTATATCATAGTACATGTCCAACATAGAATCTTACCCAAGCATTCATCATCTCTCTTTCTGCATTCATGGGTTGACTTTCATCCTTTCATAGGGATCATGGCAACCTGCCTACCTTGGTCAAGCCCCATACTGGTTACCTCCATGGTAACACATCCACATGCACATAGAGATGGTTATCAATGGGTCTATAGGTTCATTCTCATCCCATGTACTCTTCACTTAGCTTCTCAATATCCTATGAAACCTCCTTAGGTTACCTCGAAACCAATCAAACGGGTAAACTCCCTACCAAAGGGTCCCTCTCCCAGGATGGGAGGAAACTACACCTTGATAACAAAGGTCACAAGCGTCCTTAGGGTTTACATTCACATGAGCATGCTTAATCGTAGCAAGCTACTAAGACACAAGAAGACACTTACCAAACCATGCTAGGTCACACATATACTCATTCTCAACATTAGACCAACTTTGTCGTGAGGGGTTCATCAAACATACCTTAAACTTAAAGGGTTTCCTTTTTCCTCTATACATGAGGAGTACCATGCTTGAAACTATAGCAAATTAATTCTCATCATGAGCATTAGGTATACCACCTCCCCTCTTAGGCCTAGGAACCCTAGGTTCACTTCTTGACAACCAACTACATGCTCAATCTCTTAACCGCAAACCAAGCATGTACCAGGTATTACAAAAACTTCCTGTCATCCTTCTCTTCGATCAACACTCTAATATTGAGTCCTCCTCAAGGACAATCAACAAGGTACAAGGCCTCCCATACTCTACTATACCTCTCCACATCTAAGAAACTCATCTCCCTATCTCAGGAGGTAAACACCTATACCATAGGCACATAGGTACCAGCAGACTCATCCTCTCTCTTGGTTTTGGTTCCTCTCATGGCATCCAAGACATCTTCAGCCTCCAAGGGTCAAGCATACGGAAACCGCTATCATCCACCTAGGTCACATCATCCTCAACTCCCACTGTTCCTCAAATTTCAGGTTTTTAGGCTTCCAACCTTCCTTCCTGGGGTCTACTCTCTCTCTAGAGCTAATCCAACCTCTCTATAAGAGGTCCTTTCTTCATGAAGGATCAACCCCATAGGCATGTCCCTACCTGAGAGAAGCATATGCTCGAACTTATGGTTACTCAAGATTATCCATAACCCCTTATGCTTATCTCATAAGCAATCCATTATGATTCTTTTTCCAGGGTTTCATCCTACTATCAGCACAATCAACGTACTCTGGGTGCAAGCTATACCCTACTTGCACAAGCCCATAGGGTTCTATAAGTTCTCCTCTAACCTCATCCACGAAGGAGATGTCCTTCTCTATAGCATGCACGACCCTCTCCAGGGTTGGGTCGCCAAGGGTACTAGGTCATCTACCCAAAGGCATGACCAACCAAACACTCGGTCAACCATGACATCTAACTCATCATGTCATCTCTCTCTCTAACCTTCCCTTAGGTTTAGGGTTAACATCATCCTCAAAGGATGTGCTAGGTCTCTACTTCTAATGGATGTCTCTACCTCCAAGACTAACTCTCTCTACTCATCCTCCTACCAAGGAGGTCTATCCTCAGGTCTCTCCTGAGGGCAATGACAACTCGTGTCATACGACCTAAACATGTATCTATTCCTTTACGCTTACTCTATTAAGCTTATGTCCATGACATCTTATTTACATGCTTTTTATTAATTTGTGGAGGATTCCTTAATCCTTATCAACCTTACCCATACCTCAAGAGAGTGAGGAGAAGAGAGAGGAAACCCTAATCTTTAAGGTCCTGAATAGAATTGGAGTTGAGAAGGGATGAATAAGATGAGAGAGTCCTAAAGGTATCTTATTTCGATTCATACCCCAAGACTTTGGCCAGGCAGTCACACAGATCCGGGAGTCCTCGTATTCCGACTAGCGGTGCGGAGGAAAATATTGCCAGCCCCCAGACGTGATCCTTTTCTAGACACCTCAATCTTTCAGATAATCCTCTAATAACTCCCTTGGGTTCTATGGAGTTTGTAAAAATTAATAATTATTAATGATTAATTGAGGAACCTATGCTCTGATACCAATTGTTACGACCCTGCTTCCTGGTAACCCCAAATTAAGGAAGACCGAAAGGACAGAGCCATTAACCAATAACCCTGATCAAAGGTTCGACAAATAATCATTAACAATTATTAAATTCTACCAACTATATTGAAATATGGTAAAACTAAAAACTTTACATACCTTTTAAAACTGGGATTTCAAAACTTCTATCCATACAGATGCTAATCTATCTAATCCTCCTTTGCACTATAATTCTCAAATAATACCACCTGTGCCACTTTACTGTTTGTTCTTTTCATTGTACCTAAAACGCCGACAAATAAAACGTCGGTCAGCCGAAGCTGGTATGTGGGGGAAACAATAATCATGCAAATATGGTAGCAACGTAATCATTCAATTAATCATTTAACAACCAAGATTACGTTTTAAGCCATACTACTCAATCCATACCTATCCACAACTTTGTGTTGTCCCTGTAAGGACTTATATAATACCTCTATAAAGGTAGAGTCGCATGGCACCACCCAAAGGTAGCCCACTATCTAACTCATTATGACTTGATGGACCTACCCTCTAGGTAGCCATATACTAAGTCATTCCACGACCTGATGGATCTACCCTCTAGGTAGCCATATACTAAGTCAGCCATTAAGACACAGAGGGGACCAGGATCTGAGCAAGTAGGCACATATATTATGTGATAGTCATATTCACAATATAGTTTGCATGAACTAAATTCATTCAACAGTTTATTTCAAGTCATCGGTGAAAATCTTGGAAAACCTCAGAAATCTATCTCGAGATATTCATAAGCATAACCACATACCTGATTTGATGATTTCAGAAGCATTAAGAAAATCCAACCAAGCATGCAATCCAAGTAATTCAACAATCACATAATTCCTGAAAAGAATATGTACTCTATTTATTACACACTTTATCAAAAACCTACTTTATTAACTTGGATTCACTTTCTAGGGTTTCTGCATCCATTTTAGGGTTTCATTTTGTAATTAGGTTTCCCTTCATCTTTTACCATATTAAACCCTAATTTTGTGCCATTACTCATAGATCCTAATTATCTCATCTATTCTTCAATATTAAGGTTATCTTAACAACATATAACCCTATTTTCATATTACAGGCACATTAATCATCAATTAAGCTTCTTTTTCATTAAAGCTACTATTTTGATCCCTTTAATCCATGATAAGATCATTATATGTATTTATCATCAATTCATAGTTCATTACGGTCTAATTAACATATCAACTCATTTTTCCATCAATTCTACCTTTTATTCATGAAAAGACCTTAATTACTACATTTAGGGCATTTATCCAAAATTAAGGTCTTTTATATACAAATAACTCAGAACCATCATTAAACAATCATATTTTCACATTTTCAAATTAAATATGATTTGATTTTCTTTTACCGTAAATTGGGGTTTCTAAATTATGTAATCATTCTCACAAGAGGTAAAACCCTAAATCATGCAATTCTACATCTAGATCAGATTCAAATCTAACATTATCATTCAACAGGTTATTAACACTCCAATTAACCCATTAAGAATTCTAGATTCAACCTTTAATTCACAAATAGGGTTTTTATCTTTACTTTAATGCACTTTTCATTAACTTATAGTAATTTTGCAATTAGGAACGAAATTTATATTTTATACCATTTTTATTGGATTCCTCTCGTCCTCCTGATCAAAATTCATATATTATTCGCATTTATCCGAGCTACGGTTCAGGATATATGAATTTTGCAAAGATTCACTTACTTGGCCAATTAGAACAGGCCACGTCGCCCCATGCCCATGCAAGGCGCTGCACTGCTTTTTGGAAACATGACGAAAAGATAGATCTACCCCCGCATAAGTGTCGGTGCTTTAGCCTGCAGGGGGGTATCACCATCCAAAACACTTCATCTTCTACCTCGTTGCTTTCCCTAAGGTTGACGCACAAACTGCTGCATATTGCGGGTGTGCCCCCGTCCTCTCCGGGTCCAATGACCCCCAGGGACTACACCATCACCTCCCGCGCTCCCCCACGCATCCAGGGTTGCCATTAACCTGCGGCCAAAGCAGTCGGTTTGTGCTGGTCGAGCCGGCACCTCTCGGTGGCCCTGCAACCATGCTGTTGTGGCCACACGCGATCCCGGGCGCGAAGCTGACGGAAAACCTCCCCCCTGATGTCGTGGGAGTAAGTCGCATCAAACAAGGTCGTCCTCTAGTCCCTCACCACTCCATAGATGTGTTGCTTTACATGGTTAGGGTTTCAAATGCCAAGAAGCAAAGGGGAAGAGAGAGGGAGATGTAGGATTTCTTTTCAACTTGAACTAGGGTTCCACTCTTTATATAGGGGAGAGTTTGACGCCCTAAGATGGCTTGTCAGCAAGAAATGAAGTTCTTTTCTAATAGGAATCAAATTCCTTCATGGAGAAGTAAGGTTCTCTCTCCTACTTACCTCTTTAATATATGATTTGCTCTTTAGATATTAGGAATTTGAAATTCCTCTCACCTATTCTCTTTATTCTTGCTTTTTAATTCTTTGGCACGAATTTCTACTCTCTTTTAATAGAAACCGTTTCCTTTTTCACAATGCCACCAAAAACATTAATAATGTATCATATTATCTTTATATTTATCATTATTGTTATTTTCTCTACCTTTCTTCTTTATTGGGACTCCTTGAATCCCAAGACACTCCATTATTTCGAAATCCCTTTTCAAGGATAATTATTCCTTCTAGATGTATCTATATGCATTATTTCTCATTATCATGTTTATTTCTTATTAAAATATTTTCTTTTGAGGATTTCTTTTTATTTCTCTTTTATTTTCCTCATTGGTATACCTTTTACCATTAGGAATCCTTGGAATACGAAATTCCACTAAGGATTACCCAATTGTACCTCTTTTTACTTATTTTTCTACATTTTACCATTGTTTTCAATTTCTTTCTTAATAAAGAAATACTCAATCGATCTTTTCTTTTCTTATTGCACTATTTATGCAACTTTGGATTCCTTGGAACCCAAGGAACCCAAGATTCACGAAATCCCTCTTTGGTTCTGCCTTCTAGAGGTTTCCACATTTTTCTTTCCTCGAATATTCAATGATTCATTAATCAATTGAATTTCCTTGTTATTGGGCCCAATAACCAATAAAGCCCACAAAACAATCACCAAGGCTATTTTCAATGAAATCTATTTATTCAAAATAGATTATATCATTATTCATTCAAATATCTTTAATATGAGAAATTACATTTCTCACCAAATAAACCCAAAAAATTGGGGTTGTAACAACATTTGTGAAGATGTTCTAGTGAAAGTGGATAAATTTGTTTTTCCTGCTAATTTTGTGGTAATGGAAATGTAGGATGATAAAGGCAATAAACTCTTGGTAAAAAACCCATAATAGCACAGTTTCAGAAAAAAATCTAGGTATAGCACCTCCATCAAAAGAATTCCCAATATAGCCCACTTTTGAGTGAAAACACCACTTGAATTGGAAATGTTTTGGTAAAACTAGTGAAAACGCCATTCAAATTGGATCTTTCAATGAGATATGAATATTTTTTTTAAAAAGGAAAAAAATCCAACTGAATTGGAGCTTTCACCTAATCATAAGCCAAGTAAATGCTTTGTTTTTATTTATTATTTATTTTTTTTCATTCCTGGTGGAAAGCTCCAATTTGGATGACATTTTTAGTGTTTTGACCAGAAAAACGTCAATTTAAGTGGCATTTTCACTCTAAAGTGGGCTATATTGGGAATTATTATAACGGAGGTGCTATACCCAAATTTTTTTTCTCAAACTGTGTTGTTATTGTTTTTTCCTAAACTCTTGCTAGGTAGGCCATTCCAAGTCACTAATGATATGATTCTAGAAATTGCAAGAGGATGTCTAACCATGGGCTCCTATGTTGATTGGTTTGACATTAAGATGTCCGAGCACTCAAAATAAAGAGGGGATATAACACAGTGCAACATGCTACAACACATGGAGGGAAAGATTTCTGTGTCCATGAAAGCCATTCCTTGACATGACCCATGTGATGAATAAGGTGGAAAAAGATACTATAGTAGTTGATACAATGGAAAACACTATGGTGATCTCATTAAAAGAAGCAATGTGTCACCAGAAGATAGAGAAGAAGACTATGACTCAGCTACCATATAGGAGGTCATTGTTGATTCCTTGTTGCAGACATATCCAAAGTTACCATTGGAAGCATGCTTGATGAATAAAGTAGAGGACATCACACACAACTTCTCTCTAGAGGAGTGTGTATTGATGTGGAAGGCAGTACCTTCCTATTATACAAGATATTTTGAATAATTATGACCACCTCCCCCACCACTGTTTCCTTCTCTATTGAGCCCACCTGAGTTGGAATTGAAGTCATTGCTGCCACATCTGAAGTATGCCTTCTTGGCTGTAGAAGAGAAGCTCCCAGTGATCATATCATCTTCGTTGAGCGGTGAAGAAGAGAAGCAATTACCTGATGTACTAAAGAACCACCAAGATTCTTTTGGGTGGTCTATAGAAGACATTAAAGTAATCTCTCCAAGCTTGTGTTAGCACAAAATCTGGGTAGAAGAAGGAGCCAAGATAATAGTTCAACCTCAGCGGCGACTAAATCCGATAATGACTGAGGTAGTGAAGAAAGAAGTGGGAAAGCTCCTATCGACCGATATCATATATGCAATTTCAGATTCTATGTGTGTTAGCCCAACTCAAGTACTTCCTATGAAAGGGGGATCACTGTCACAACTGATGCTTCTAACAAGTTGATATCAACAAGATTGTGATGGGGTGGCATGTTTGCATAGATTACCGACATTTGAATGTCGTCACAATAAAAGATCATTTTCCTTTAACTTTCATTGATCAGATTTTGGAACGACTAGCCGATCACTCACACTTTTGCTTTCTCGATGGGAATTTTGATTATAAGCATATTTTGATTGAGCTAAAGGATCAAGAGAAATCTACTTTCACCTATCCTTTTGGCACGCTTGCATATAGATAGATGATGTTCGACCTTTGTAACGCTCCGACCACTATCCAATGCTATATGCTTGTCATCTTTTTGGATATGGTAGAGCAGTGATTGGAGGTGTTCATGGATGATTTTTAAGTGTATGGGGAGTCATTCAGTGATTTCCTGTACAATTTGGACAAGATTTCACAAAGGTGTGAGGACACATAGTTTTGAATTGGGAGAACTGTCATATGATGGTGAGTGAGGGCATAGTGTTGGGACACAAGGTGTCCAACAAGGGCATGGAAGTATACCCAGTTAAGATACAAGTTATCTCCAAGCTACCTCCACCGACATCAGTGAAGGGAGTGAGGAGCTTTTTGGGGCATGTTGGGTGTTACCGTAATTTTATCAAATATTTTTCAAAAATTACTAAACCTTTGTTAAAAATTTTGAAAAAAGAAGTTGAATTTTCTTTTGATGAATGATGCTTGAATGCCTTTGAAGTGCTAAAGGAGAAGCTTAGCTCCGTGCCTATTGGGCAAGCTCCTGATTGGAGCCTACCTTTTGAGCTGATGTGTGACATGTCAGATTATGCAGTGGGAGCTGTGTTGGGTCAACACAAAGATAAGGCCCCTACAGTCATATATTATGCATACAAAACCTTGAATGATGTGCAACTTAATTATAGAACCATAGAAAAAGAACTCTTACTAGTTGTTTTTGGATTTGAGAAGTTTCGCTAATACCTAGTTGGGGCTAAGCTGATTGTTGGGACCAACCATGCTGCCATCAAATACTTGTTACAAAAGAAAGATGTGAAACCTAGATTAATTAGGTGGATTTTACTTTTATAGGAATTTTCACACAGAAATTAAAGATAAGACAGGGGTGGAAAATGTGGTGGACAATCACCTATCTAGGTTGGAAAAAATGAATGAAAAAGAGATATATATATATATATATATATATCCCTATTATTGAGGATTTTCCAAATGAATTTTTTTTTTCTATTAAGACCAAGGATCCCTTAATTATTTAGCCTGCAAAGAGATTCCTGGAGATTGGGGGTACCATGAAAAGAAGATATTTTTTCATTCATTGAGGTTTTACATCTGGGATGACCCGATTCTTCTTAAACAATGTAGGAATGGACTGTTGAGGAAGTGAGTACCTGAATGTGAGGTTGAAAGAATTTTGTCATAGTACCATTCTTCACCTACAGGAGGGCATCAAACTAGCTCTAGGATTATGTCCAAAGTTTTAAAGAGTGGGTTCTATTGGACAACATTGTTTAAAGATACACATGATTTTGTTTGTCGTTGTGATACATGTCAACGTGCATGTAACATTTCTAAGCGACATGAGATGCCGCTAAATGTGTTTCAAGGGGTTGAAGTGTTTGATCTATGGGGCATTGATTTCATGGGACCATTTTTGTCGTCTAATTCTAATCTCTACATTTTACTTGCGATTTACTATGTATCTAAGTGGGTGGAAGCAATTCCAACCCACACCAATGACGCACAAGTTGTGTATAGATTTTTGAAGGATAACATTTTTTACAGATTTGGTGTCCCCCGATTGATTATTAGTGATGGTGGATCACATTTATCCAATTGGAAATTTGGAGCCTTATTGAGTAAATATGGGGTGACACACTGAATGGGTACTCCTTACCCCCCACAGACGCAAGGTCAAGTTGAGGTGTCCAACAGAGAAGTGAAGAAGATTATGGAAAGGACAGTCTCAACTAATAGGACATATTGGATTTTTGTGCTTAATGATGCTCTTTGGAAATATAGGATGGCCTATAAATCACCTATAGGAATGATTCCTTTTAGGTTTGTTTATGAACATGTTTGCCATTTACCAGTAGAGCTTGAGAATAAGGCAAAATGGGCATTGAAAATGCTAAATTTTGAATTAGATGAAGCAGGTAGGAAGAGACTATTAGAGTTGAATAAACTAGATGAGCTTAGCATGGATGCTTACAAAAGTTCTATGATTTATCAGGAGAGGAGGAAGAAGATTAATGATAGGCATATCTTGAATAGGGTGTTTTTCCCAAGACAAAAGGTTCTTCTTTTTAATTCTTGACTTAAGTTACATCCGGGCCAATTTATGTCCAAATGGGGTGGACCATTTGTGATCGAGTAGGTTTTTCGCCATGGTGTTGTGAAGATTATAGATGGGACTAGATCATTCCTTGTTAATGGCTAGAGATTGAAGCACTACTATGGTGGGGAAGTGGATCCAAGAATAGAAGAAGTGCAACCTATGACAATCCATTAGATTCTTGTTGTTAGGAACGTCTAGTCTAGGACATTAAACAATGGCACTTGTTGGGAGGCGACCCAACATTCATTTCTCTTTATTCACATTCATTTTAGCATTGTAGTTGTCTTTTCATACTTATTTCTTGAAAAAAGGTACATCGTCTCATTTGTTGGAGTGTGCATATTATACAGAGTCGGTACTGCCGAGTTCACAAGTCAGAAGTACCGAATTCACATCAGAAAATCATCCGCACAAGAAAGACAAGCTCGGTACTATTGAATCTACCAGTCTATACTACTGAGTCTTTGAAGATTTTTGAGCACCTAACTGATATGCACTCGGTAGTATTGACATTTGAGTCAGTACTACATACTTTTTCGTACTCCCAGGATTGAAATACCGAGATGAAAATTCAAAAAATACCGAGAAAGAATTACCAACTCGGTACTACCGATGGACAAGTCGGTAGTACCGACACATGATGTCATCAATACGTGGATGCTCATTTCAATGGTAGATGTGATCTTCATCGCATTGTGAGTGACATCAATCTGCAACTCTAGTCAGTACTACTGATGAATCCTCCAAATTCATCCTCATAGTTGCCATTTCTAGGAATTTTGTGCCTCATATCGACTGATCCACCCTTGTTTTGGTTTACTCTGAGTGTCTCCACGGTTTCATGAAAATAGTGCTCTAATATCTCTAATTACTAGTTTATTTGATCTTATCCTCCTTTACACACTTTCCTTCTTCTCTACAGATCATTCTCATCCATTCGATAACATATCTACATCTCCTCGAGGTTTGGCCATCCATCCGATTTTACCCTTCATATGGTCTCAAGACCGCATGAGGTCACATGGTCTCATGACCGTGTGAAGCCTCACAGTCTCAAGACTGTTTGGACAGCTAGGCACAAGACCGTTTGGAGCCAAGACCATTTGGACCCAAGACCGTTTCGAGCCAAGACCATTTGGACCCAAGACCATTTAGAGCCAAGACTGTTTGGACCCAAGACCATTTGGGGCCAAGATTGTTTGGACCCAAGACCATTTGGAAATGAAGACCGTTTGGATCTTGAAACTGTTAAGACTCTAGACCGGTTGGACAACAAGACCGTTTGGATGAATATCGGTTGCCAAGACCATTTAGACCTAAGACCGTTTGCAACTAAGACCGTTTGGATCCAAGAGCATTTGGAGCCAAGACCATTTGGGGCCAAGACCATTTGGACCCAAGACCATTTGAAGCCAAGACCGTTTGAAGTATTCTCACATCAAAACCATGAACACCCCATCCAAGCCTATAAATAGGACCAACATGGTCTTCATTTGGGCATCAGATCCGGGAGGCCGCAAGGCTGCTCCACTGCTACCTCATCTCCATCAAGCTCTTCCTACCCCTACTCGTACGTCTCCAGAGGTGCACACGAAGATCAAGGCAGCAAGAGACAGACTTCATCGATCAAGTCAGAGCAGTCCCGGAGACTAGGGCGATCTACACCCAGCTGTCGCAGATCTACTCTTCTGCTCCAACGATGTTTGTTCTATATTTCTTCTCTGTCTTTATTGCTCCCTCTATGAGGAGCGAGTTGTGTAATTCACTGTTATGCGGGGACTAGCCCCGCTACACATGCTTTGTAATTTGTACCTAAAAATGTTATGTTTCCGATTCAATGCTAATCGTTTTATTGCATGCTCGAATGTTGTCCGCTTTCTTGCATGATCTATTGTCTTTTGTTGTGGATTGTCTACATCTACTCTTGAGACTTGATTACCGATTTAGCGTTGGTTCTTGATGTGTGTATCCACCACACATCTGTTTTGGTATCTAGGAACGCCTTTCAAGGAGTTGAGTAACTCACCTCCATCGTTGTACTTTCATACTATGAAATGGAATCAATTGACATATGAAAGTACAATCTTGATAGGTCGAGGAACACACTCTGCAAAGGGAGTGATGCAAAGTAAATGACCATTCTTTTGAGGATGGCTGACATTGCAACACTCTCACGTTTCTCGTAGCTATGTCCTCAAAAGAGGGATAGCCTATAAGGATACTAATCGAATTGATAATATCGCTCGCTTGTTAGTCTTTCGATGCACGTTTCACGAGGTTGAGTAAGACCTCCCTTTGGGGGGAACATATCTCCATTGACATGCAGATTTGTACCAGATGGGAGCTACTCAACCTGTGAATGATGTGTGCAATGCTCCTTGTCCAAGAGGGCATCAACATTGCACACCATCCATGTATCTTGCTTGCAGGTCTTGCTATGTTGGTACATGTACAATGCATGTGTAGTGGTCGTGAATATCCACATCACCCCAGTGATCCATTATCATTTGATAATATTAGATTTCAAACTTTTACTAGATTTCATACTTGACTTTATTTTTGCATGCTCTAGATTAGTTAGATTAATCCTATCAATCTCTTGGTTGTAAATGATTAACTTAGATTGAGACGAAATGATACTAAGACATCCAGATTCTTCACATTGTCCTTTTTGTTTGATCCTAAATTTGTACAACGATAAGGCTTCCACACTCTTGTGGGGTTGAAGCATTTATCTAGATCCAGTTGTAGGTAAACATAGAGAGAACATGAACTACCTAGGGTTTTTGGTGCACATTAGGAATTCCATCGGAAGAGCAATCTATTGGTGTAAATCCTAGATCCGTCAAAAAATGACGCCGTTGTCGAGGACAACATTTCAAGAATCGTCTTCGTCGAAGTCCGTATCGACCTAAGTTTCTCTAGGGTTTTTCATTTTCTTTTCAAAAATCTAAAAAAAAGGTTGAAAACCTTGATCTCAAAAGTTAAAGTTTTTATTGCATACTTTCTTGAATTTGAAGTGATTGGTCAAGCCTCATAAACACCTTCTTTGATTTCAGGTACCAATTCTCTTTAAAATGAAGCAGTCAATGCCACCAACCATTAGATGTCAATTATGTGGTGACTACTCCCATTCATCAATCAACTACTTCAATGCTCCTCCTCACTACGTGAATGCACTACGTCAAGTAATCACAAATTGTATAGTTGGGAAACTCAAGGCAGCCTCTTCACACGACTATGGATATAATGCAAGTTATAATCCATATCCTCCTGGAATCTACTACGAAGAGCCCAACTATGATGGATTTCAAAGCATAGATTGCAATGCAGAAGGAAATCTAGACTGCAATGCAAATCAATATTACGATGAGGAGAGCTACTATCAACATCAACCCAACGGGTACAGTGAAGAGCCCTACTATGAAGATCAATACACATTAATAGAAGAAGTACGTGCTCTATAGAAGTTGATGGCTCAACAACTAGCTGATCAGACAGCCACGAATGAGAAGTTGATAGTCGAGCTTGGTCAACTTACGCAACTTGTCCATGCTTCTGAGCAACATGAAGAATAGTCACCAATTTCCCTTGAGTGCATTCCCCACCTGCAAATTGCAATCGATTACGATGAAGATTAAAATATCATGTGGGAGGTTCCTTCCAATGATCTTCTTGCATCAGTGAAGGGAAAGGAATCATCCTCAGAGCTAACGATTGAACCCGAGGATGATTTCTCCATAGTATCACAAGAAAAATAATCATTTTCCGAGCCAAAGTCTGACTCAGAAAATGACTCCTGCACTATTCTCTTAGATGAAAATTTGATTAGCCAATATGGAGATCTTCTATAGTCGAGAGATCAATTGGGGATAAATTTTGGTATTTATCCATCTTCTCCCCCCATAGACCTAGACCCAACCATACAATATGACAAATATTCTTCGACTTCAGCTGTCTTGTTGATGAATTCCAAAGAAGAAGGGTCTACATTACAAGAAATTTACACTACTTCACAGTCTGACTCATATGAATATGCGACTTATTCAGATAAGGAACAAGATCTGATTTATCCTTATGAAGAAATTCCTCACCATTCGGCTGGTCTAGGAACAAACTTCAAGGATGAGACTGATCAAGATCTTGATTCTGGAATGGACCATACCACTCTTACTGACCCCGATAATGATGAAAAAGAATGATGGGAGGATGATGGGTCTCAAGATGATGATTGTATGACTGATTATTTCCATGAAATGACGTTACTAGAGTTGCCATCCCTACAAGAAGTCCAGACGGAGCCAGTTCTCGAACAAGAGTATGTTCTTTCCATTGAATTCCCTTCTAGTCACTTGAACAAGTTGATGGTGTACTATGAAGAGAAACATGAACCATCTCTTGATTTTGGAATGGAATACGATATTTCTGTAGACCCTTGTAATGATAAGGAGGACCTTTGGGAAGACATCGAGCCACAAAACAATCTTCTTATGGCCACTCTCCCCTACGGAGAAGCTCCTCCCGAGCTACCAAAAATACAAGAGACTAACATTTCTCTATTACTTGAACAAGGTTTCATTCTTCCCCAAGAAATTCTTCCTGAAAACTTAATAGAACCAGAGTTGTGCCAAGAGGAAGAACTAGAACAACAACCTGACTCAAGAATGGAGTTTATTGTTCTCAATATTGAAAAAATAGATTCGTGGGAGGATTATAGTCCACAAAATGATATGCCATGGGCTAACCCTTCCCATGAAGAGATGTCACTGGAGCCTCTACCTTAGGTTCACATAATTCCTTTATCTGAACAAGAATTTGTTCTACGTGTTGAAACTCCCTCTAGTTACTCAGACGAATTAAGAGTGCACAACGAAGAAGAATTTGAACAAAACCTTAACTTTGGCATGGAATATGCTGCCCCTATCGACCCCAACATTGATAATGATAACCCTCCGGAGGATACATGGAATCAAAATGATGATCCTCAGAACAATCCCCTTGATGAAGAAATGTTACCCTGGCTACCACACCCTACACAAGAAAAGTCGGGTGATGAAATGAAGCCTGAACCGGATCCGCCACCTGATCTGGGACAAAGAAGTTCAAGTGGCCGACCCTCTATCAATTGCTCTAGATCATGAATAAGTCTACTTGACTCTAAACATCGAGGGTGAGCCACAACTGCAGAACATAAATAGGCATGACTTCGAATATTCACCTTGTCCTCTAGTTTCAACTGCATATATTCCACCTTCCCCGCTGATGGGGGAAGGTCTCTGGATTCTTTTGGATGGACAAAGAGGCGAAAGAAATGTGCATACAAGTCATCAAGAAAACCCATCTGAGTTGCCATGACCATCTAGTCAATAGGTTGTCTGTGATACTTCCTCACTGTCAGCTCTGACCATCATGAAACATCTTCGTCGGACCTTCTTTTAACTACGAGGACCACCTAGTTAACACTGCACATCTCTTCCCCACCATCTCGAACCTAGTGTTTTCTCATAGACAAGCAAACTAATAAGTTTGACGTGAAGGGTGGGTGGTATGTTTCTCACTCCACCCTCTATCTTTACTACTTTCTATTTTTTCCAGTCTAGTTTCTCTTTCTTTATTTTTCTGCATTTGTCGTAATTTCATAGTCCTCTTCAAATAAATCCTTAATCTAGTCGGCTTATACTTTTCGAATTTATGTTCATCACCTCTTTTTGTTGCAAATTCATATGAAAAGAATGCTTAAAACTAGCCGATAAATGATTTCATCTTGCATAGTTTATGAATCCTAATGTCATATCCTTAACAGAAAAAGATGACAAGCTTCAACAAGACTGAGATAGATCAAATGCATCATGCCTCTCACTGATTAATGGATCAGCTGTATGGAATTCTCATTTGAAGTTTTATCATGTCACTATTTGAGCAGAGTGTGATGAAGAAAAGTAACCCGTCATATGGAATCGCTAAGCAAACTGCGTTATGATCCGAACTCTCTTCTATACTACTTCTTTCATCTCCATACCTCTTTGCTCACCAACCATGCCAAAGCTTTAAGTTCGGTGTGGCACGCCACTCTCTTTTCTAATGTAAGCTAGAACATTGCCGAACTCTATGTTCTGTGTGGTACACCACACCTCTTCTTCTATAACTGCCTCCTTCATACCCCTCAATACATAACATGGGTGTATCACCTTCTCATTTTGTTCAAAAAGTATATGATGATGATTGTGCACATACCAAGGTTAATGAAAAATATACCTCGGATCCAAAAAGAGGCCCGACAGTCCAAATATACAAAAATCCAAAAATACCCTTTCTCCTAAGCAAGTGAGAATGAATAAAATCCAGAGTGCGAATAAAAGCATGAGAGTTGTGCCCTAAATAAGGATAACCGACAAAGGTCTTGCCCAGTCGGTACATTAGTTGCCCTCACAAAGGCAGATGTGTCGAGCCCGGTAGTGAGACCCTAAGGCTCCAAAAATAACCCCTTACCTCCTCTCGAAGAGGTAAGTTAGCCAAAAGCCTTAAGCCAACCTATACACACTTCTGAGTTACCTTCAAAAATATGGGTGTAAGGCTAAGTCAACCAGAGTTGTGCACAAAACACTCAATGTATCTTAATGAATCCAACAATAATAAGAATCTTGAATCAATTAGAGGAGAGACTCTTATCTTTTGGTCACACCCCTATTCTTTCCTTTTTCAACCTATTGGCACCACAATTTCCTCCATTTCAACCATTCTCTTGAAAACACCAGCGACATATCATATACATGTTTGATTAATTCTATGGGTCTTTTCAAAATCACATAAAAGTTTTAAACATGACTGATACAACAGAGAGTGAGAAGGAAATACTTTAGCAAAGTGAACTCAGAAATGAGGATATCATAAGATGTATTTCGTGATCTAAGGAAGTCGTGATACTGTATCGATCTGAGCCATGAACAAAATTATGATATGACATAAGGATGAGGCAATCATGAGATGAATGATTTCATTGGTGATTGTTTTAAGTTTTCTGTTCCTCGAGACGAGAAACTCTTAAGTTAAGTGTGGGTGATGAATCCTCAAGATTCATCCTCAGTCACCAATTCAAAGGATTTCCGACGTTTTTGCCCTAATTTTGTTTTGCTTTGTTTTTTTTCTTAGTTTCATGAAAACTCTCACATTTGCATGAAGATAATGAAATTACGAGATGAACGAGCTTTTTGGCGACTGTCTTGGGCTTTTCTGTTCCTCGAGACGAGCAACACTTAAGTTCAATGTGGTGACGAATCCTCCAAATTCATCCTCACAGTCGCCATTTCTAGGAATTGTGTGCCTCATATCGACTAATCCACGCTTGTTTTGGCTTACTCTGAGTGTCTCCTCAGTTTCATGAAAATAGTGCTCTAATAGATCTAATTACCAATTTATTTGATCTTATCCTCCTTTACTCACTTTCCATCTTCTCTACAGATCATTCTCATCCATTCAATAACATATCTACATCTCCTTGTGGTTTGGCCATCCACCCGGTTTTACCCTTCATATGATCTCAAGACTGCGTGAGGTCACATGGTCTCAAGACCGTGTGAAGCCTCACGGTCTCAAGACCATTTGGATGCTGAGGCACAAGACTGTTTGGACCCAAGACCATTTGGACCCAAGACCATTTGGAGCCAAGACCATTTGGACCCATGAAAGTTTGGAGACAAGACTGTTTGGACCCAAGACTATTTGGGGCCAAGACCGTTTGGACCCAATACCATTTGGAAATGAAGACCATTTGGATCTTGAAACCATTAAGACTCCAGACTAGTGGACATCAAGACCGTTTGGATGAAGACCGGTTTCCAAGATCGTTTAAACCCAAGACCGTTTGGATCCAAGACCGTTTGGATCAAAGACTGTTTGGAGTCAAGACCGTATGGAGCCAAGACCGTTTGGATCCAAGACCGTTTGGACCCAAGACCATTTGAAGCCAAGACCATTTGAAGTATTCTCACATCAAAAACATGAAGACCCCATCCAAGCCTATAAATAGGACCAGCAGGGTCTTCATTTTGGCATCAGATCTGGGAGACCGCAAGGATGCTCCACTGATACCTCATCTCCTCCAAGCTCTTCCTAGCCCTACTCATACGTCTCTAGAGGTGCACACGAAGATCAAGGCAGCAAGAGATGGATTTCATCGACCAAGTCGGAGCAGTCCCGAAGACTAGGGCAATCTACACCAGGTTGTCGTAGATCTACTCTTCTGCTCCGACGATGTTTGTTCTATCTTTCTTCTCTTCTTTATTGCTCCCTCTATGAGGAGCGAGTAGTGTAATTCACTAGGATGAGGGGACTAGCCCCACTACCCATGCTTTGTAATCTGTACCTAAAAATGTTATCTTTCTGATTCCATGCTAATCGTCTCATTACATGCTCGAATGTTGGCCACTTTCTTGCATGATCTATTGTCTTTTGTTGTAAATTGTCTACGTCTACTCTTGAGACTCGATTACTGATTTAGTGTTGGTTCTTGATGTGTGTATCCACCACACATCTATTTTGGTATCTAGGAACGCCTCTCAAGGAGTGGAGTAAACTCACCTCCATCGGTGTACTTTCATACTATGAAATGGAATCAGTTGATGTATGAAAGTACAATATTGATAGGTCGAGGAACTCACTCTGCGAAGGGAGTCATGCAAAGTAAGTGACCATTCATTTGGGGATGGTTGGCATTGCAACACTCCCACATTTCTCATAGCTATGTCCTCAAAAGAGGGATAGCCTATAAGGATACTAATCAAATTGATAATATTGCTCACTTGTTAGTCTTTTGATGCACTTTACACGAGGTTCAGTAAGACATCCCTTTGGGGGGCACATATCTCCATTGACACACTGATATGTACCGAATGGGAGCTACTCAACCTATGAAGGAAGTGTGCAATGCTCCTTGTCTAAGAGGGCATTGACATTGCACAACATCCATGTATCTTGCTTGCACGTCTTGCTATGTTGGTATAGGTACAATGCATGTGTAGTGGTGGTGAATATCCACATCACCCCAATGATCGATCATCATATGATAATCTTAGATTTCAAACTTTGACTAGATTTCATACTTGCCTTTATTTTTGCATGCTCTAGAATAGTTAGATTAATCCTATCAATCTCTTGGTTGTAAATGATTAACTTAGATTGAGATGAAACGAGACAAAGACATCTAGATTCTTCATGTTGTCCTTTGGTTTTGATCCTAAATTTGTACTACGATAAGGTTTCCACACTCTTGTGGGGTTGGAGCATTTATCTAGCACCTGTTGTAGGTAAACCTAGAGAGAACATCAACTCCCTAGG
This sequence comes from Alisma plantago-aquatica, assembly GCA_963693085.1. NCBI lineage: Eukaryota > Viridiplantae > Streptophyta > Magnoliopsida > Alismatales > Alismataceae > Alisma > Alisma plantago-aquatica. The sequence continues at coordinate 4,662,888 of OY856409.1, read as the reverse complement.
GTTTTTGGTGCACATTAGGACTTCCATCGGAAGAGAAATCTTTTGGTGTAAATCCTAGCTCCATCAACTACTGACTTGGACTCGGTACTATCGACTCCGAGAAATCCACACTCGGGACATCATCAAACGTTAGCCATCGATACATTCGAGCCACAAATCAGTACTTGCAACTAGGTACTACCGAATCAAAAGTCGGTAGGTTTTTGTTTCCGCCCCGGGGAAGAACTACGATGGGGTGACGTACCGCCACACCAACTGAAGAGTCAAGGCGAGAGGGGGGTAATTCATCCTCTATAGCGATCTCGCCGCCTGTGAACATTCTCTGAATTTTAGCACAAGAGAATAAATAGGGAAAGGAGAATGCATTATACTACGTAAGCCGGCGATTCGTAGAGGCGGAATAAAAGAACTATTCACCAATTTCAAACCCAATTTGTGCTGCGCTTTGGTCTTTGCTGCAAAAAGCTAGGTACACGTAGTTATTGGGGAAAGGAGTTTTCTAAAGTTTTTATAGGGTAAGCATCATATCTATGGTTCGTATTTCATGGTTCCTTGTGTGAACTTTGGTTGCTATATTATTAACGCTAGTGATATAGATTATGGTGTACATTTTTTCCTACATTTTACATGTAAAATACTAATATTACTCTAAAAAAATCCTAATATACTAAAAGATATCTATTGTGAATTAAAATATGAATTCTCATATGTTCTTTAACCCCTAAATATATTTACTTCTGTGAATTGTGTGCTCTCTTAAAATATGCACAGACTAAAATTCAGATTACATGTATAAATGTTTCTAGAAATTCTATTTTTATGTTGTTTTTATACCATAAGATGGGAAATAGACCTACGTAAGGTTACTTTTTTAGTAATGTTCTATGACGAGATGAAGTGTTTCTCCTAGCCTTTATGTTTTTGAATTTGTATTACACACAATTCAATTGGTAAAGGTGGTTTATATATGCTTAATTTTGGTCTTTCTATATGCAAATATTGAAATAGCATAAATTGTGTATCTATTGGAGTTTCAAGCTAAAATTTTAGGTTCTATTTTGTTAACACTATTTGAAGCTATATGAAAAATATCATACGATTATGATATTCGATCAAGGAGTTAGCCTTGTTATGGTCGTAATGGTAAATTGGACTTTCATGTGTTCTAATTTGATGTTTTCATACTCTTTATGCAGATGGATGGCTAGATATACCATGACTATATAACTTGGAACTATATTATCATTTTATATATTTCAAAGTTATAATACCTGATTTATCTCACAATCACATCTAAGTGTTTTACATGTGACTTGATTCATGTAGTTGAAAATGACTAATTGGCTTGATTAAGCGTAACCATAATAATGTAGTGTCATGTGATCATAGAACTATCTCAGTGTTAAAACTTGTTATATAGTAAAATGATTAATCCTTGAAACAATTTTAGTTGTGAAAAGTAACTCAGAGTCATATACTAATGAATATATGTGGATGTGAGGATGGTTTATCTCTATCATCATGATTTCAAGGTTGTTGAGAACGGTTGAGGCCAAGTCCTTGATTTTATGTGATAATGAGCAGCTGCGGTTGTAATTCGAATTTGAGGGTTGTAGAACCCTCAATTTTTGGTCTCATGGTTTGTGTACCCAGAACGGATCATATTTTTAGTGAGATTGTCATTGTGCCCCTACTTGTTGGTTGGGTCATTGTGCCACTACAGCTAGTCACTCATAAACTGAATGATTGAAAGATATCTTTAGGATTCCAATCATCCTAAGATCTTATATAGGGTTGGTACTAGATTCACTGTGGCTATCTCGGTGATGAACAAAAATATAAAATCTTTCATGGAGACGAGTCTCAGTTTAGATATCAATGATGCACATGATTTCTCTACCAACATTGGGGCTAATTTAAACATTTTCATGAAAATTTCTTGCAATTTCACACGTTTATGTAAATTTTTCCTAAATGTCCTAGAATAGCTCTTGTGTATCAAATTTATCTATTGTTCATGTATTTGGTTTAAAATTGCTTTATTTTATTATTTGTCTTAAATATTCATGATTTATTATAGTTTTGACCAAGCATTAACTGTTGAAAGTTTGTACCACCGACTTGTGTGGTGTCACTAAGATCCAAAGGAGGGGAACTGACAAAGACAAAGAAAAAATAATAATTAACAATATGAGAAGGAGAATCACCATAATAATTCTCAATACCACCGACCCAACGCAGAGGCATCGAGACCCGAAACCCTAGACCATAATAAATTGAAGAAGTCAGTGGAACTGATTACAAGTCAATGGCATTGACTATAAGTCTTAGGTACCAAAATTTTCTAATATCCAAGATTAAAACAAGGATCATCAGATGTTTCTTAGACATGTGGTGTCATGCTTTTCCCTATATAAACCCATGAAGTAGCCAATCAAGATATCTTATATAGGTCAAATCTTAGATGAAAGCCATTGTTGACTCAAGGTCTAAATTGACTAAACCCTTGTTTTGATGATGACTAAACCATTCCAATTCTTTGTGTCTGATGCTTCTACTTCAGTGATTTCAAATTAGGTATAGACACACTTTAAATGCCCTAACTTGCGCATCTCATCATAGGGAAAAGACAAGTCAAAGTCAATACAAGTGCACATTTTTGGAATATGATTTAAATCCATTAGAATCATGTTCTAAATCACTTGTTATGATTGTATGACTTGTAAATAAACTTAGAAAAAATCAAGAGTAGTTAAATCGAATATTTAATCACTTTAATGATATTTTCCAAAATTCATTTCAGGTTGTTAATCGGTCTTGTTAAAAACTCGACTGATCCCTTGATGGATTTTGAAAATGTCTACGTTCGCCCAAGTTACAAACTTGACCGATCTGTTTGGTCCAGTTAAAAACTCGATCGATCACATTTTTTAGAAAGCTACAGAAAAGTGTTTTTGACCATTGGAGTGTTGCAAAACTCAAATATATATATCCATTGCAACACCCCAAATGACTAGTATTTATCCTTAACTGTTCCCAAAGGCTAAGAGGCATCCCCAACTATAATACGACCCCTTGGGCTTCATTCTAAGGTTGAACATTCAATGCAAAACTCTATATGAGGTTCCTAGTCTATAGTTGATTGATCCTACAACCTCCTCTCTTTCCCTAAGCTTAATCACTTGCATCGTCCATTAGAGTGAGTAGGAGATCTATAAGAGAGCAAGTCCTACATGTATATCTTGTGAGGCTCTCACTTCCACCACCTCCCTATCTCTCATTTCAACCATGAAGATGAAGGTTCTCTCTCTTGGCTAAGAGAGGCGAAGAAGAACAAGGGAAGGAGTCCCTTGGTGAAGATCAAGGCTGAAGACTTGGAGCAAGAGTGGGTAAGCAGAAGACTCCTTGCTCAAGTGGGTAAGTACTTAGTGAAAGTTTCTCTGAGTGAAGGTGAAGTCAAAGGTTGAAGATCCAAGAAGAGTGGGTAATTCCTAGAAGATTGAAGACTTGTGCATGAGTGGGTAAGTCCTTGAAGAAGGATGAAGACTCATTACAAAGTGGGTAAGTCCTTGGTAAGGTTTAAGTCTCTTTGTATTGGATAGGTAAGTCCTTTGGTGGGTCATGTGTTGTAACTCTCATAAGTGAATATATAAAGGAAGACACTTAGAAATCCTAGAGGTTGACCTCTATAGGTAGTTGACTAACATACTCCTAGTTTGGAGTGTGGAACCACTCTACATAGCTTGTCACATGGTTCTTGTTCAAGCTCTCTCTCCCTTGTTATGTATGTTTTAGTTTCACTCAACTTTCCTATTTATAAACCTTATCTTATGATATAACTTGAAGGTCTAATAAATCTTGTTTTACTGCATTCAGCTCTATTCACCCCCTAGAGAAAATCACCCATCTTAGGATCCAACAATTGGTATCAGAGCAGGTCTTCTCCAATCATAATTCAATAAGTAGGAGAAGATGGGTGACTACCAAGGTGGGAGATACTTCATCAACCTTCCAATCTCTTATGGGAGTAACTTCCTCTATTGGAAAAGAATGCTACAATTCTACATCCAATGATCAAGTCTTGAGCTATGGCAAATGGTGGACCATCCATACAAGCTACTGGAGACAAAGATAGAATAATGGGATGAAGCTACCATGAAGAAAGCCACCTTTAATGCAAGAGCAATCAACATCCTCTATGCCATGATTAACCCCATCGAGTTCAACTGGATTTCCTCTTGTGAGATGGCCTATGTGAAAACTACTAGAGGGGGGGTGAATAGAGTTTTATAGATAATTTAACAATTATTGAACTCAAACAACCACAATAAAAATATTGGACAAGGAGACACAAGGTTTAGAGTGGTTCCAACTATAGCAAATCCTATAACCGTCAATCCACTACCCGGTTGCTTACCCAACCGGGATTTGAAAAGAAATTTATTTTATTACCTCTCAAGGAATTTACATAAAATACAATCTCTTTTCCTAAACCCTTCAAGCAGCCTTCACCTAGAAGTAATCGCCAACCTTGAAGCAGCCTTCCCTTGAAGTAGATGCACCAACTCCCGTTGCACCAGCCTTCTGAAGTAGCTTCCCTTGCGATAGCCTTCTTGAAGTAGCTTGAAGTCCCCTTCTCCACCTGAGAAGTCAACCCTCTCCAATCCGCAGCCTCCAACCCTAGGAGTAGCAAGGAGAGTACAAAAGATAAAAAGGAACAAGAAAGAAAAAGGAAATTACAACTTATCCTTTAAGCCCAAGGCTTGATATGCCTAGATCAAGCATATAGATCTCCTAGCCAGGTGTGTGAACTTGTGATTGCTGTGGATAGGAGAATCTAGCCTATAGGACACAAAATTGAGCTAAGGAGAATGTAGACAAATGATCACAGTGCTCAAATTGCTTGCAATAGATTGCTCAAGTATGCTCAAGTGTATTCTCAAATGTAACAAGTGAATTCTAGTGTCCTATGGCTTGTCCTATTTATAGGAATGGCCTAAGTATGCTTAAGGACGTTCTAGACAACTTCTAGGGGTTTCTAAGTGCTTAACTAGCCGTTAGGTACAAAGTTGTTGCTTTAACAACGGCTAATTACTTTATTCTGCAGTTGCTGTCAGAGACCATCTCGGTCGACAAATGGTCGACCGAGACACCTACTCGGTCGAACTTTTGTCGACCGACAGGCTCTCTGGAACAAGTGATTTGCAACGTCTTTCTTCAACTACCAACTAACTTGTTTGTTGTGTCTAACGGCTACTTTGGATCTTTCTCGGTCGAGAAGATTGTCGACCGAGAGTGTCTCGGTCGAGGAGTTTGTCGACCGAGAATGATCCTGTTTCAAGGTTTCAATTTAAGCATTAATTATATGTGTGAGTGTGCAAAGGTGATCCTAATAAAATGGGATGACATGTCTAACTATGGTGTTTGGCTAGGGAAAATCTAACGCTTGATTTACATGCAATTCTAAGTACTTGTACATTATATATTTGTACAAGTTTTACAACATTGATTACATTGCATGAAAATATAAACATTTTAGCTTGTGGCTTTTCCTAGTTGCTTTGCCATCCATCTTAGTCCTGCACACTCAAGTAGCTCGTTAGATTAATAAGAATGAAATGTTTTTCATCATCGAAACAAAGGGATTTATCATAATATCCAATTTATCCAACAATCTCCCCCTTTTTGAAGATGACAAACATTTCCTAAATATGAAAGAAGTAAATATAAAGCATGTGAGTTTCATACCTGAAAATTACCTTTTGTAGCCATCTATGTTTTTCAAGTGAGTGTTGGCCAAGATGTTATGAAACTCATTTATATTTTTGATTTTTATATTCTTTCTCCCCCTTTGTCATTTCAAAAAGATATCCAAGTTGAATATTTTATTTTTCTTCTCCCCCTTAATATTATGCTCCCCCTTAAATAGATATCCTATTAGAAACATGGATTTTTGTCTAATTTATCCACAATTTGTTTCTCAATCATTTGCAAAGGATGTTAAGCCTTGAAATGAAATGAGATTCCCTTAAGCGTATGATGAATGTATATTTATTTCTCATTTATCAAAGGATGTTAAGCCCTAAATTAAATGAGAATCCTTCAAGTACAAGATACCATAATTCATAAAGTTCTTTATAATCAATGAAAAATTTCCAGCTACACATGGTGGTTACAATGTTTTTGTAAGCTTCTTCAATCAAATGGTCAAAGTTGTTTTTATGATCTCCCCCTTAGTCTTATGCTTTGCTCCCCCTTAGATAGATATCTCAAATGAAAGTTTGAGTACTAAGCAAATACTATAACATGTTGTAGATGATCTCCATGATTTAACAAAGATGTATGCAATTTATGTCAGTCTGGAAAACAGAAACCCGGTCGGTCGACAATCGCTCGACCGACAGTGTTCTCGGTCGACTAGTTGCTCGGCCGAGAATGTTTCTGGAGAATTTGTCAATTTAGCCACAATTTTAATAGTTGCCTGTTTTAATTATTACTCCCCTTATTTGTTATGTTCTACAATAATGAACTTATAATCCATATTTTTGAAGATGTCTCATAGGCCAAAAAAAATAACCATTTGAATCAAGCAAAGATGGCAAACTTCATTCAATAGCATGGAAAATATTACAATCATATAGAAATGACCAATTTATTACAATCATTGTCATTACAACTAGTACAACTTCAACACTTCACTGGAAAGATTTAAGAATTGCATCGATGTCCGGATCTTTCCCAAGGAATGGCTCGGCTCCATAATATTTGACCAGAGTTTGCCAATCCAAAGCACCTGTCGTAGTTAACGCATATGCTTCCAGAAATGTGGGAACTCAGTCAAATCGGAAGTGAGCAGCTATATCTTGCAATTGCATGGAGGAAAATTGAGTATGTGCAAGATCCATTGATGGTGGAGGTGGAGTTTGATAGTAGTTGTATGAAGGGTTAAATGGGTTGAGCATGCCAGGATTTAAGTGTTGGATAAATTGGACATTATGATAAATCCCTTTGTTTCGATGATGACAAACATTTCATTCTTATTATTCTAAACGAGCTACTTGAGTGTGCAGGATTATGGTGGATGACAAAGCAACTAGGGAAATCACGAGCTTACATATTTACTTTCATGCAATGTAATCACTATTGTAAAAACTTGTACAGTTATATAATGTACAAGTACTTAGATTGCATGTAAATCAAGCGTTAGATCTTCCCTAGCTACACACCATAGTTAGACAAGTCATCCCTTCCAAAAGGATCACATTATGCACACTCATAAACACACTTAGTGGTTTAATTAAAAGATTGAAACAGAGTCAATCTCGGTCGACCACACTCCTCGACCGAGACACTCTCGGTCGACAAACTTCTCGACCGAGATTGACCAAAAGTAGCCGTTAGACACAGCAGTTGACAGTTGCAAATAAACGTTAATCCAGAGAGCCTGTCGGTCGACGAATCCTCGACCGACTGGGCATCTCGGTCGACGAGTCCTCGACCGAGATGGTCTCTGACAGCAACTGCAGAATTAATTAACTAGCCGTTGCTAATGCGCCTAACTTATTCCTAACGGCTAGTTAAGCACTAGGAACCCCCTAGAAGTTGTCTAGAACGTCCTTAAGCATACATAGGTCATTCCTATAAATAGGACATGCCTTAGGTCACCAAAGTACATCCAAGATATACTTGTGCTATACTTGAGCTTGAATACACACTTGCAATCTGTTTTAGAGCAATAGAGCAATTCCTACACTTGCCATTCATTCCTATTGCTCCCATTTCGTGCCCTATAGGCTAGTATCTCCTATCCACTACAATCACATTGTCATACACATTGGTTAGGAGATTTATACGCTTGATATAGGCAAATCAAGCCTTGTGCTTAAAAGGATAAGTTGTAATTTCTGTTTTCCTTTCTTGTTCCTGTTTATCTTTTGTACTCTCCTTGCTACTCCTAGGGTTGGAGGCTGCGGATTGGAGAGGGTTGACTTCTCAGGTGGAGAAGGGGACTTCAAGCTACTTCAAGAAGGCTATCGCACGGGAAGCTACTTCAGAAGGCTGGTGCAACGGGAGTTGGTGCATCTACTTCAAGGGAAGGCTGCTTCGAGTTGGGCGATTACTTCTAGGTGAAGGCTGCTTGAAGGGTTTAGGGAAAAGAAATGTATTTTATGTAAAGTCCTTGCGAGGTAATAAAATAATTTCTTTTCAAATCCCGGTTGGGTAAGCAACCGGGTAGTGGACTGACTACCTTAGTATTTGCTAAGGCTAGGAACCACTCTAAACCCTTGTGTCTCCTTGTCCAATCTTTCTCTGTGGTTGCTTGAGTTTAAATTATTTTAAAATCTATATAAAACTCTATTCACCCCCCCTCTAGAGGTTTTCAATTGGTATCAGAGCAGGCTTCAAGGAGCCCTAACACGGTCTTGAAGAGATAAAGGGAGGAGGTGACTACAACCACAAGAAAAGGAGCATGGACCAATGTGCGACAAGTTGCAATTGGTGCTTAGGAACAAAGCACTCTACTTCTAAATGTCCATGGAGGTCAAATAAAGAATGTTTCGTTGCTACAATAAGTGAGGAAGAAGAAGAAGAGGTAAGCTTGCTTGATTTACCTAAAGAAGAGTTAGTTACTATTATTGAAGAAACACATAATAAATATGTTGAATACAAAAAGAAATTAAAGAAATCAAATAAAGAAAATGATGATCTAAATGCTAGACTTCTTGAGCTTACATCCGAAAATGACGATTTATATGCTAAATTGAATACTCTTGGTTTTGAAAAAGATAGCATTATGTCTGACAATCGTACTTTGAAATCATCTCTAAGTAATAGTGAAGTGAAAATTTTCACTCTAGAGACTAACTATGATCTTCTATGTCAAGAAAAGACTGAATTGCTTGCAAAGTTAAATGATATTAAAAAACAACCTATATTGTGCACCCATGTAGATTATGACAATATAGTGAAAGAAAGAAATATGCTATCATCCAATCTAGATCAAGCAAAATTAGATATCAAGAAAAGAATGGATGAGATCGTTAAGTTGCAACAAGAAGTTAGTAAGTTAAGCAACAATGGAATCCTTGATAAAATATTAGAAAATTCCTATCATCAAATAGGGAGAAGAGGACTAGGTTATAAGCCTAAGGAGAAATCCTATCAACAACCTAGTTGGAGAAGGACACAAGCAAGACAATCCATGAATGTACATAGAGGCAAATATACTTTTGTACCAAAGAACAACCTAGACCAAAATCATAGAAAGAGATATGAGGTTGATTCTATATGTTGCCACTATTGTTCACGTATTGGACATTACTCCTTCTCATGCCCATACAAGAAAAAGAATAATGAGATGGTATGGGTTCCAAAATCCCCAAATTGATTCGATTAGACTAAGTTGAGATATGACCAAAGACTTTAATTTGCATATCTTTATGACTATCTCAACTTAACATATAGGGATAACAAATTTATATCAATTAAGGATTAATCAAAACTTAAAAGATTTGAATATGATTAAGTTGAGATATAATCTAAATGTTACTTTGGTATTCATATGTTTATATCAAACTGATCTTTGAAATAATTAAATTAGATACAATATATATTGTACTTAAAATAGAATTCTGAACACTTTCCAGAAATTGGGTCGGTCGAAGATTTGTCGACCGAGTGAAAACCCGGTCGAGAAATGGTCGACCGAGCATGTCACTGTTTTTTCAGTCTGCAGTAAAATTGCTGAATAATTGATTGATTAGTGGCTATCTAATTGTTGTTAATGACTGTTTTACATAACAAGTTGAAGATCTTTTTGAATATAAATGATATCATTTTCTCAATTGAAAATCAAGTTTAGAAATCCCTATTTTATAATGTTTACATGATATTCTTTAAAGCATCTATCTAGATAGAAATCATGTGTTATGACATTCAGTTTAAATGATTACAATTAATGTATGGTTCTATCATTGCATCATGGATATGCTTTCACTATTTTATCATTCAACTCATAAAAATGATGCTATGGTACATAGAACAAATGGAAAATGATTATTGTATACATGACTTCTTGATGAAAAATAGCAAGAAAATGTTTTATTGGTGATTTATTGCTTATACATAGAGATTTTCTCAATAGGTATCTATAAGAAATTGAGACATTAATCACGCTTTCATTCTTAAGAAAATGTTTTCATATTGAGAATCATTTAACATGATCATTATGGACTCATTGGTTTAAAATAAGCTTTGTCATATATGCAAACCATGAATGATCATTATAATTCATATAATTGCAAATGTCATTAGCATAAAAGTGTCTTGACATAATAGATAATGCTTGTAGACACAACTTGTAATAATGATGTTGCTATGACAAGCCAAACGGTATTTCTTGGAACAAAATTTTAATGTTTTTATCTATTTGCTTGTTCTAAGAAATCAAAAGCAAAAATCTTGACTTTAAGATGTTAATCTTACTTTCAAAATATATGTTTCTAAAGAATCTTATTATAAGGGTATAAGCAGAAATTTGATATTTATGTACCCATAGCAAAGCATATGAAACATTATTTACAATAAATGGAAATGCATTCTAGAAAAATCTAGGTCAAAGAATTCACTATAATACTATAAAGGGTATATCTTAATATGCTTCAAATTGATATTTATAGCTATCTGCAGAATTTATACTTCACATATGAATATTTATCTTGGAAATCTGCAGAATTTGCCTCTTGGTTAAAACGACATTTAGCCAAGGGGCGCTATGGTCGTAGTCAAGGGCGACCTAAAATAAGCTTTAAAAAAAATGCTTATTTGGATATTATTCTATTGAACTTAATCTTAGTATGCTTTTGATAAAGGTCAAAATCAAAAATTTATCATTTGTGACCTTAAAAGCCTTAAATTGCTTAGATTAAGGGGGAGATTATAAAAAAAAAAATTTGATTATTTGATTATGAAGCTTACATTGTTAACATCATTTGGAGTTTGTCATGACCTTCGGATTCTTAAAAGTAATTTGTATGAAAAAGAATTTCATCAAAATGATATATCTTGCTCTTAAAGGAACTCTCTAAACAAATCAGGGTTTAACATCCCTTGTTTTGGTTGGAGACATTATTTTTTAAGTACTCTAAGGTTAAAAGGACTCTCATTTAATTTAGGGCTTAACATCCCTTGATAGATGAGAAATAAATATACATTCATAAGCTTAAGGGAATCTCATATCATTTCAAGGCTTAACATCCTTTGCAAATGATTGAGAAACAAATAGTGGATAAATTAGACACAAATCCATGTTTCTAAAAGGATATCTATTTAAGGGGGAGCAAAATATAAAATTAAAAGGGAAAAGAAAATAAAATATTCAAATTGGATATCTTTTTGAAATGACAAAGGGGGAGAAAGAATATAAAATCAAAAATATAAATATATATGAGTTTCATCCTGATTGCCAGCACTCACACTTGTAAAACAAGAATGGCTACAAAAGGTAATCTTCAGGTATGAAACTCACATGCTTTATATTTCCTTATTTCATATTTTAGGAAATGTTTGTCATCTTCAAAAAGGGGGAGATTGTTGGATAAATTGGACATTATGATAAATCCCTTTGTTTCGATGATGACAAACATTTCATTCTTATTATTCTAAACGAGCTACTTGAGTGTGCAGGATTATGGTGGATGACAAAGCAACTAGGGAAATCACGAGCTTACATATTTACTTTCATGCAATGTAATCACTATTGTAAAAACTTGTACAGTTATATAATGTACAAGTACTTAGATTGCATGTAAATCAAGCGTTAGATCTTCCCTAGCTACACACCATAGTTAGACAAGTCATCCCTTCCAAAAGGATCACATTATGCACACTCATAAACACACTTAGTGGTTTAATTAAAAGATTGAAACAGAGTCAATCTCGGTCGACCACACTCCTCGACCGAGACACTCTCGGTCGACAAACTTCTCGACCGAGATTGACCAAAAGTAGCCGTTAGACACAGCAGTTGACAGTTGCAAATAAACGTTAATCCAGAGAGCCTGTCGGTCGACGAATCCTCGACCGACTGGGCATCTCGGTCGACGAGTCCTCGACCGAGATGGTCTCTGACAGCAACTGCAGAATTAATTAACTAGCCGTTGCTAATGCGCCTAACTTATTCCTAACGGCTAGTTAAGCACTAGGAACCCCCTAGAAGTTGTCTAGAACGTCCTTAAGCATACATAGGTCATTCCTATAAATAGGACATGCCTTAGGTCACCAAAGTACATCCAAGATATACTTGTGCTATACTTGAGCTTGAATACACACTTGCAATCTGTTTTAGAGCAATAGAGCAATTCCTACACTTGCCATTCATTCCTATTGCTCCCATTTCGTGCCCTATAGGCTAGTATCTCCTATCCACTACAATCACATTGTCATACACATTGGTTAGGAGATTTATACGCTTGATATAGGCAAATCAAGCCTTGTGCTTAAAAGGATAAGTTGTAATTTCTGTTTTCCTTTCTTGTTCCTGTTTATCTTTTGTACTCTCCTTGCTACTCCTAGGGTTGGAGGCTGCGGATTGGAGAGGGTTGACTTCTCAGGTGGAGAAGGGGACTTCAAGCTACTTCAAGAAGGCTATCGCACGGGAAGCTACTTCAGAAGGCTGGTGCAACGGGAGTTGGTGCATCTACTTCAAGGGAAGGCTGCTTCGAGTTGGGCGATTACTTCTAGGTGAAGGCTGCTTGAAGGGTTTAGGGAAAAGAAATGTATTTTATGTAAAGTCCTTGCGAGGTAATAAAATAATTTCTTTTCAAATCCCGGTTGGGTAAGCAACCGGGTAGTGGACTGACTACCTTAGTATTTGCTAAGGCTAGGAACCACTCTAAACCCTTGTGTCTCCTTGTCCAATCTTTCTCTGTGGTTGCTTGAGTTTAAATTATTTTAAAATCTATATAAAACTCTATTCACCCCCCCTCTAGAGGTTTTCATTAAGGAATGCGGATATTCATCGGTTTGGCTTGGAGAAAGATTTTGCATTCTTTGATTTAAGTATGTCATGTCATGGTGGGTATAGTTGAGTTGGTTACTAAGATGATATTGGGAGCCGACAAGATAAGTGAGAGTATTTTGAATGGGATCAACGGAAAGGTTAGTAGGAGGAGGGGGTGGTGGTATATCTTGATGTGATGATTCTCCTTCTACTCTTGCCCTTTTATGACCAAAGTCAATCCCCATCTTCTCTACGGTATTCTTACTTATCTTTGGTGGTCTACGCTCCCATGTATACCCCATATCTTCAATTTGTAACTTAAGACAATGTTGAGTGATCTGGCATACAAAATCGGCATACGGTGGATTGCCAGAAAACTCAAGCATGTTTTTAAGTATTATGCGAATGAAGTTTATAGGAATTTCTTTTATGATAGCATAAATTAGACACATGCGGAAAATAGGGACCTCAGATTTATTGGCTCTTGGATGTATGTTTGTGGAAACAATGAGGTTTACTATCCTACATGCAGGTTTCAGGTTTATTGCATAATAGGTTCCCCTATCTTCATGACAAGTGGTATTGGTTTGAAATATGACTCTTTTTATATCACTAAGGCTAGTGGAGTGGTCATCATGGGATAATAAATTTAGTGGATTGCCGGTGGTAAGGTCAAGGAAATCTTGGTATTCATCTATATCAATTTCTAGCATATTAAGAATATCCCCTTCGGTAAATTTAAAACTATGCCCATTGACCATGGTGTAAAAGAATGTGGTTTCATTTTCGGTGTGGGATAAGAGATTGGCATAGAACTCATTGACTACCTTAGTGGAATAGAAAGGAAAAGAATGATTGATGAAGTCCTTCAGTTTTTGCACTTCAAAGATATTCTCCAGATCGACTATGTTGATGAAGTCCATAGCTTCGACCGGGCGTCGGGGAAGAGGAGCTTTAGAGGAAAGCCGTAGATATCGATCTCCAGCATCTCCGTCGACGAAGGCGATGTCGTTGATGATCGTCAGTGGCGGAGTGGCTTCCCGAGCTTCTCTTCCTTTTCTTCCGGTGACTTTCTTCTTCCCACGGGCAGCTGAGGATGAGGCCATTTGTGTTTCTTGAGTGTGGAGAAGAAGCAAGGAAGATTGGAGGATAAGAATGTTGAAGGGTTGCACGAAAATGCACTAGAGATGGACTATGGAGGCAAGGAAATGTAAGTGTGAGTAAGTGACTCGTTTTTGCTCCTACTTATAGCATTCCAGCGACCTGGTCGGTCGACGAATCGTCGACCGAGCGTCCGCAACGGTCGAGTTGCAGACGCGCCACTTGGTTCCCCAACGGTCAAAAACGGTCATAACGGTCGGTTTACAACGGTCGTATCCAACGGCTATTTCTCGGTCGAGCACTTGTCGACCGACGTTGTCTCGGTCGAGCATTTGTCGACCGACAGTTCGTCCGATATTGAGTCTGTTTAGTATTTTTCGGTCGAGAGAGATGGGCTGACCGAGAGGTTCTCGATCGACGAATTCGTCGACCGACAGACTTACTGAGTACATCTTTTAAAGCTGATTTTTAAATGCAAATGGTAGATCATTTTTGTAGAGCATATATATGGATATTCTAAGGGAGTAATATTGTTTTCTTATTTTTGAAATAATTTAAGGCTTCTAAGATTAATTACAATAAAATGATATCCAAATAAGCAATTTTTGTCGAAGCTTATTTTAGGTCGCCCTTGACTACGACCATAGCGCCCCTTAGTCAAGTTTTATTTTGACCAAGAGGCAAATTTTGCAGATTTTTCAGATTGAATATATTGAGTCTAATATCTGCATAAAATTTAAATATCAAGTTGAAGCATACTACTTAATTGGAGACACAATTTAATTATTTCAAAGATACTGAGTTAGAGATTTTGTTGCAAGCAATAACATATGACTAATAAGTTATTTTGCTTGTTTGCATACAATTTTCTATGCGCACCCAATGATGAAAGCATGGTATAAAGCATACAATGATAATTCCATTATAATTAGTATATGAATAGACCAGAAAATATTTTTACGAAAAATTATATGAAAATAGGAATTTTCTTTTCATTTGACTTAGACTTTAAATCATCTAGGGAACAAACTAATATTAATTTCATTTATATTTGTAATTATGTAGAGCCGAGATAGACATAGAAATATGCAACTAATGTCTTTGGTCATATCTCAACTTGATTTTGTTCATTTAGTTTGGAGGTTTTGGAACCCAAACTAACTCTACATCTTTTCTCTTATAAGGACATGAAAATGAATAGTGACCAAGGCGCAAGCAGTAATGACAACATATTGAGTCAACTTCATATCTTTTTCTATGGTTATGTCCTATGTTGTCATTGGGTGAGGATATCCTTTTAGGTACATATATAGATTGGGTATGTGACTTTCTCTGACTAGGTTGTTGATGAGATTTTCCTTTAGGCTTGTAACCTAGTCCCCTTCTCCCTATTTGTTGATAGGGATTATCTAGAATTTGATCAAGAATGCTATGGTTATTCAAACTACGAACTTGTTGTTGTAGCTTGGCAATCTCATCCATTCTTTTCTTAATGTCTATTTTTGCTTGGTCTAGATTTGATGATAATAAATTTCTTTCTTTAACAATAGTGTCATAATCTATATGGGTGCACAATAATGGTTGTTTTTGAAGATCGTTTACTTGAGTCTGTAAGTTTGAATTTTCAACAGAAAGGAGCTTGCAATCGGCTTCCATAGATCTTAACTTAAGATCAGAAAATTTATTTCCCTCTTTAAGATCCTCATTTTCATATACAAGAGCAAGAAGTTTAACATTTAGATCATCATTTTCCTTATTTGATTTCTTTAATTTCTTTTTGCACTCAACATATTTATTATGTGTTTCTTCAATAATAGCAACTAGTTCTTCTTTAGATAAATCAAAAAGACTTACCTCTTCTTCTTCTTCTTCACTAGTTGTAGCAATAAAGCATTCTTTGTGCTTATCCTCTTCCTTTGATCTCCATGGGCATCCGGTTGTTTTGTGGTTTGTTCCTAAACACCAATTGCAGTATGTAGTGGTTTCGTCCAAACACTTTTCACCATTTCCCTCCATTCTTCAAGACCTGGTTAGGGTTCCTTGAAGCCTGCTCTGATACCAATTGAAAACTACTAGAGGGGGGGGTGAATAGAGTTTTATAGATAATTTAACAATTATTGAACTCAAACAACCACAATAAAAATATTGGACAAGGAGACACAAGGTTTAGAGTGGTTCCAACTATAGCAAATACTATAGCCGTCAATCCACTACCCGGTTGCTTACCCAACCGGGATTTGAAAAGAAATTTATTTTATTACCTCTCAAGGAATTTACATAAAATACAATCTCTTTTCCTAAACCCTTCAAGCAGCCTTCACCTAGAAGTAATCGCCAACCTTGAAGCAGCCTTCCCTTGAAGTAGATGCACCAACTCCCGTTGCACCAGCCTTCTGAAGTAGCTTCCCTTGCGATAGCCTTCTTGAAGTAGCTTGAAGTCCCCTTCTCCACCTGAGAAGTCAACCCTCTCCAATCCGCAGCCTCCAACCCTAGGAGTAGCAAGGAGAGTACAAAAGATACAAAGGAACAAGAAAGAAAAAGGAAATTACAACTTATCCTTTAAGCCCAAGGCTTGATATGCCTAGATCAAGCATATAGATCTCCTAGCCAGGTGTGTGAACTTGTGATTGCTGTGGATAGGAGAATCTAGCCTATAGGACACGAAATTGAGCTAAGGAGAATGTAGACAAATAATCACAGTGCTCAAATTGCTTGCAATAGATTGCTCAAGTATGCTCAAGTGTATTCTCAAATGTAACAAGTGAATTCTAGTGTCCTATGGCTTGTCCTATTTATAGGAATGGCCTAAGTATGCTTAAGGACGTTCTAGACAACTTCTAGGGGTTTCTAAGTGCTTAACTAGCCGTTAGGTACAAAGTTGTTGCTTTAACAACGGTTAATTACTTTATTCTGCAGTTGCTGTCAGAGACCATCTCGGTCGACAAATGGTCGACCGAGACACCTACTCGGTCAAACTTTTGTCGACCGACAGGCTCTCTGGAACAAGTGATTTGCAACGTCTTTCTTCAACTACCAACTAACTTGTTTGTTGTGTCTAACGGCTACTTTGGATCTTTCTCGGTCGAGAAGATTGTCGACCGAGAGTGTCTCGGTCGAGGAGTTTGTCAACCGAGAATGATCATGTTTCAAGGTTTCAATTTAAGCATTAATTATATGTGTGAGTGTGCAAAGGTGATCCTAATAAAATGGGATGACATGTCTAACTATGGTGTTTGGCTAGGGAAAATCTAACGCTTGATTTACATGCAATTCTAAGTACTTGTACGTTATATATTTGTACAAGTTTTACAACATTGATTACATTGCATGAAAATATAAACATTTTAGCTTGTGGATTTTCCTAGTTGCTTTTCCATCCATCTTAGTCCTGCACACTCAAGTAGCTCGTTAGATTAATAAGAATGAAATGTTTGTCATCATCGACACAAAGGGATTTATCATAATATCCAATTTATCCAACACTATGAGGTATGGATAAAGTTATGCATTACTTATGAGGGGACAACTCAAGTGAAGGAAATAAAATTCCACATGCTTAAAGGGCTACTTGAGAACATCAAGATGCTAAAGGAGGAGAAGATAGCCAACATGTACTCAAGACTCAACACAATTGTAAATGGCCTTGCCATCCTAGGTCATCCTATGTGTAGAGGAGAGATCAACTCTAAGATCCTTAATTCTCTCCCCAAGAGATGGAAATACAAGGTGACTTACATTGAATAAGCAAGGTCTCTTGATGATATCCCCATTGAAGAGCTCATTGGAAATCTACAAGCCCATGAAGTCACACTTGACAAAAGAGAAGAAGTTGAAAGACAAGAGGAGAAAGAGCTAAAGAGAATGAAGAAGGCTGATGTCAAGGCTCAAATTGAAGCTATTATGGGACAAGCCTCTCCATCCTCTCATGTTGAAGAAGATGCCATGTACTCCAAGGGTAGATTCTACAAAGGCAAGAATTCCTCCTCCATCTGGTGCCTCAAGTGTGGAAAGAAGGGTCACTTCAAGATAGATTGTCTACAAGGAAAGATGAACCATCATCAAAAGGAAAGAGAAGAGAAGTACTAGCAGAAGGAGAAATGGCACAAGAGATCAAGTGACTCCTCCAACTCAAGATCAAGTAAAGAATCAAGTGGAGGATATATCTCAAGATCTAGTGATGCAGGAGAATAACATTTTTCTCTTATGGTATCAACAAGTGAAGACTCAAATGAGGTAAATATAGACTCTTTAGATATATAACCTTTAATTTCTATCATTAAAGCTACTCATGCCTCTGTTAAGTCTTCTAAAAAGAAAAAAAAGCTTGCTAGAATCGTTGATAATATGCATGTAGAATTAGATGATCATGAACATGCCAAAACTTGCTTGCATGATGATAAAAATGATTGTCTTAGTCAATTGGATGCTCTTAAACTTGAAAATGCTAGCTTGCTTGACAAGATTAGACTTCTAGAAACTCAACCTCTTATGAGTAGTTCTAATGAAGAGCATACCTTAATTGTTGGTTCTCTCATGAATGATATTGATGTTCTTAAATCTGGAAATAAGGAAAAAGATCTTGTTTTGCAAGGATTATAATCTGAAAATGGTGTGTATCTTTATAAGATTTCTTTGCTTAAAATAGAAAATGCCCCCTTTCTTACTTAAATCAATGTGCTTGAATCTTGTTCTAGTTATACTAGTAGAGAGAATAATGTTGCAGCTCTTCATATTGATAGAGAATCTTATTTAATCGAATTGCTTTGCCTAGAAAATGATCTTTTGCATGCTAGAGATAAAATAAATCACTTGTCTTCTACCATTAATTCTCTTATGCATGATAATCATAGTTTGAGATCTTCTTTGCAAATATTCTTAGTTGGTAAAAAGAATCTTAATAATATCCTACACCATACTACTGAACAAATTGGTTGACATGGTAAAGGGTATGATGGTAGTCAAAGGAACAACAAAGGTAAAGGACCTCCAATATTCCATAGAAAATCCTCTATTTCCAAGATTATGGGCACATACAACTATTGCAATAATATTGGCCATTATTTTACTTGTTGCCCATTTAGGAAAACACCTAATAGCACTAGGACTTGGGTTACTAAAATACCCCTCCCGGACCCAGAAACATGATTGGGGCCATTTCATCTTTATTCTTGTAGGTACTTGCAAATGGGTTGAATTGAGCTATTGAATTGCAAATTAACTTCTCAATATACATGAAATAAGAAAGGTGAGATGTGTAGAGGGTGACAATAAGTGGAAAAGAAATGGCAAGCATTGAGGTAATGTTTTTCTTGCAAATATCCAATCATTGTGTGTTATTGCCAAGTTAGTGTGCATTATACATACAATTTTTGAGTCAAAAGTTGTATTTGGTATTTCTCTTCACATTTTTGCTCAAAAACTATTTATAATGCTTTCATAGTGCATTACTAACTTGCTTACACATGTTTGGATATGGCTTATATTTTTAGCACACCTCTAAATATTGTTTTATGTAATAAATGTGTTTTTTGACAACAACTTTATTGGTCGAGTTTGTCCTATTTAAAACTCAATCGATAGGCACCAATGGGTGTTACCAACAATTGTCATCGATCGAGTTGTCAATACATAGAACTCGACTGACAACACTTTGCACAGAATATGCATTTGGCTTTTGGAATGATAATTTTCCTCTCAACTAGATTTTCTCAACCAGTTGATTTATTGTTTGGCACTCCATTTGGTACCTTTATATATGCATATTTCCATGTTCTAAAGTGCCTATCTTTCTTACAACTCTATCTTGCTAATTTCTATGATTTGGTATTCCACTAGTAGTGTCCCTATATCTTGTAATTACTTGTTTTGAGTTATTTTTCAGGTTTTGATGATGATCTCTTTGGTTCTCTTGGTTGTGTCTTAAATTGCTTTTGTTTTGCCCAAACTTGCTACATCTATATAGTTGTATATCTTGTTTAGATACAACCTTGAGGTTCTTATTGGTAATCATGTTTTGGTAATAAGGCATATGTGCTAGTGAGTTATATCCTTTCATGCTTCTAATATTGCATATCTCTTTGTTTGGATATATCACTACATATACCCATAGCTCTCTTTATCTTGTGTATCTCTTAGTATCTCTTGATATGGTTTAGATCCTACTAGTAGCCCTAACTTGTGATAACATCTACTAGTAGTCTATCGACATGTA
This sequence comes from Alisma plantago-aquatica, assembly GCA_963693085.1. Taxonomy (NCBI): domain Eukaryota; kingdom Viridiplantae; phylum Streptophyta; class Magnoliopsida; order Alismatales; family Alismataceae; genus Alisma; species Alisma plantago-aquatica. The sequence goes on along the minus strand of OY856409.1, from coordinate 4,642,576 downwards.
TTTCTAGTTCTTTTCATCAAGTGGTATTTTCTATATGCTATGCTTGTATGTTGTTTCATACTTGCTCAAGCTTGTTCCTTGAATTGCATACCGACTATCTTGAGTTGCTTGCAAACATTGTGATATATTTCATATAGAAATTAGAGCTTATTTGTATTTCATGTAGATTTTGCTCCAGTTTCAGTTTTTGATGCAAGACTAGTGTATTTTTATGCAGAAACGACCTTTTGAGCAAGACTGATCGCTTTTCCATGAGCCTTGACGCTTTTTTGACAAATTTTGTCATCTTGAGAGTTAAAATTGCAATTTATTATTTTTTTGCTGCACTTTATCTTACCTTATTATATGCTAGAATCACATATAGGGTTATTCTAATGCATGCTTTAACTTGCTTTTCTTTCTATACTTGGACAAGCCCTAGTTTTTGCTCTTCTACTCTCATTGTATAATATTTTGTTGTCTCCTTTCTTTTAACAAGTGTTGTCTCTTTATGCCCCCACTTTTTGAAATGAACAATGGGAATAAGGTATGTCTTCTTTTGACAAAAGAGGGGGAAGGCATGACTTACATGAAGAGGAGAAGCATGTCTATGTAAAGGGGAGAAGACATATACATGTAGAACATATACGAGTAGAAGACATAGTATTCTATAAATGTTATGAAAGCTAACCAAGCAGGACAAATAATATCATTTGAGGGGGAGTAAGAGAGCTCCATGAGCATCAATTGAGGGGGGAATATGAACTCAATTCCATGGAAACCCCTTGGTTTCTCCAAACGTATGACTTTACTTCAATGCTTTCAATACATTTATGGAATGGTTTGTCATCTTCAAAAAGGGGGAGAATGTTGACACAAGGTTTAAATTGACTAAACCCTTGTTTTGATGATGACAAAAACATTCCAATTTTTTGTTTCTAATGCTTCTACATAAATGATTTCAGATTAGGTATAGACATACTCCAAATGCCCTAACTTGCACATCTTAACTTGGAGAAAAGACAAGTGAAAGTCAATACAAGTGTACATTTTTGGAATATGATGTAAATCTATTAGAATCTTGTTGTAAATCACTTGTAATGATTGTATGACTTATAATTAAGCTTAGAAAAAATCAAGTGCACTTAAATCAAATATTTAAGAACTTTAATGACATTTTCTAAAATTCACTTCAGGTTGTCAATCGGTCCAGTTACAAACTTGACCAATCCCTTGATAGATTTTGAAAATGACCAGGTTCGGTCGAGTTACAAACTCAACCGATTCATTCGATCCAGTTACAAACTTGACTGATCACACTTTTAAAAAAAGTGCAGAAAAGTGTTTTTGACTGTTGGAGTGTTGCAAAACACAAAAATATATCTGTTGCAACACCCCAAACAACTAATATTCGTCCTTAAGTGTTCCCAAAGTCTAAGAGGCATCCCCAACTATAAACAGGACCACTTGGGCTTCATTCCAATGTTGAGCATTCAATGCATAACTCTATATGAGGTTCCTAGTCTATAGTTGACTGATCCTATAGCCTCCTCACTCTCTTAGCTTAATCACTTACATCATCCATTAGAGTGAGTAGGAGATCTGTAAGAGATCTAGTCCTACATGTATATCATGTGAGGCTCTCACTTCCACCACCTCCCTATCTTTCATTTCAACCATGAAGATGAAGGTTCTCTCTCTTGGCTAAGAGAGGTGAAGAAGAACAAGGGAAGGAGTCCCTTAGTGAATATCAAGGCTGGAGACTTGAAGCAAGAGTGGGTAAGCCCTTGGTGAAGGCAGAAGACTCCTTGCTCAAGTGGGCAAGTCCTTGGTGAAAGCTTCTCAGAGTGAAGGTGAAGTCAAAGTCTGAAGATCCAAGAAGAGTGCATAATTCCTAGAAGGCTGGAGACTTTTGCAAGAGTGGGTAAGTCCTTGGAGAAGGATGAAGACTCATTGTAAAGTGGGTAAGTCCTTGGTAAAGTTGAAGACTCTTTGTATTGGATAGGTAGGTCCTTTGGTGGGTCATGTGTTGTAACTCTCATAAGTGAATATATAGAGGAACACACACTTAGAAATCCTAGAGGTTGACCTCTCTAAGTAGTGGACTCACATACTCCTAGTTTGGAGTGTTGAACCACTCTAAATAGCTTTTCACTTAGTGCTTGTTTAATCTCTATCTCCCTTGCTAAGCATGTTTTAGTTGCACTAAAATTTCCTATCTAGCAACCTTATCTTGTGGTATAACTTGAAGGTCAAATAAATCTTGTTTTAGTGTATTCATCTCTATTCACCCCCTAGAGAAAATCACCCATCCTTGTATCCAACATCCATCTCACCAACTGCCCTTGGAGGAACCAGAGTCCAAGGAAAAGGAGACAAAAAAAAGTTGGAGCAAGGTGCATCCCAAGGAGTATTCGGTGACTACAATGTCCTCAGTCTACAACATTCTTCCTTCCACAAAGTTGTAGGAGTTTTTCATGCCTTCTCTTCTTCCTTCCCTTCTATTGATTCTATGTTGAGTATGAGCGGCTATAGCCAGATTCTTTAGACATGGTAGTATACTGTTGTTAACTCTATGAATGTTCATGGTTGATTCAACATAGATTATTGTCTAATGTAGATTTTGATAATGAAAAAGCTTTATTTCCTTATTTATACTTGATCATCATGAACCTGTGTTAGGTTGTTAATTGTAGTGAATGCATGGTCAATAGTTAGTAAATTTGTTATCATCACAGTCATTAATGTGATGCAAAAGTGGGTTAACCACTGTTTAGTACAAAAACGGATCTTTTCATTTATCCATTTATAATAATGTTGTGAAATTAGATTAGTAACTAGGTTAAATAGTGTTCTATGTTGAAAAAACCAGTAGTACAAGATATAGACACTTAATATAAAAAAGAAAGATAAGTTCTATAAATTAAATAGAACGCACATATAGTTTGACATCAACATACTACCTTTGTCATAGCAGAATGTAGTTTGCCTCCAATTTTCAGATATGAGTAGATCATGAGGCCACCAGAGAGGGAAAACTACTACTCTGTGCCACATCTTGTATATCCACACATTGCTACTGCACTACCTTTACTAATGGAGGAGTATTGGTGGATCCTACTAGTTTTATTGTGGGGTGAAAGGAAATAGCACTTTAGGCATCCAAATATTACCTTTGAGCTAGCATGACTGACACAATTTTACCGTGCGTATAAATGCAAGTGAACGCGTCGAGTGGTACAGGCCTTTGTGAGGCCCGAGTCGAACTCAGGGATACGTGCAATTGTCGAGGACTCCTACTAACTACTCGCGATTAGCTAAGCCGAATAACAAGTTGGGAGTTGTTATTAAAAATAGAAGAAAATAAAAATAAAATAAAACAAAAAATCGATTAAATGTTAATTTAACCAATTCAAAAGGGTATCTTTAGGATTGCGGTTTCACCGCGGGTTTTCATTATATTAGATTTTATATAATGCCTCCATTTTATCTCTCTAACCGGGTAGTGGCCTAAAAACAGAATTGCCCACTGTCGTGGTGCAATTCACTACCTAGGTTTAGGTCGGTTCCACCGTCATAGTAACCTATACCCTAAACTAGGTGCATTATGAACGATCTCTCAGTTTCCACCATTAATTTTACACCACCTTGGTCAAGGGATTTATCGATTAATGTAGATTTCGTCTCTTTTCAGCCGTTAATCCTTCTTTCAAAGTGATTAAGGGCATTAGGTTATTATTATGGTGATCAAGCATAACAATATATGGAGAAAACGAAACTATACCATGGATTTAAGAGATAAAATACGAATTACTATTATAAAACTATCATACAATGAATTCCCGGGCTACTCCCGATCCTAAAGACGAAGGGGATTAGCCCCGCATGTTCATCTCAACAAAGTACAAGGTACAGATAGGGGAAAACATGTGAAAAACGTGAAATGAAAGGGAAAACCCCTGAACGGAGAAGAACCGGTTGATCCTTGGTGTAGAATGCATGCTCTACCGCCTTTCGGTGGTGGAATCCGTCTCCTTCGGCCTCCGGATCAACAAGTATGAGCTTCTAGCCTCCGTTCTCCTCTCTACCGCTCCTCGGTACTTGTGTAATGGCTAATGAGATCATCCCCACGTCTGGGCGGCCGTCATTAGGTATAACTCCCTCATTAGGTCGCTAATTAACCACGGTCATCCGATTGGGATCAATCTGAATCGAACGCATATCTGCCGGTGTCGATACCATCGACGCGGGTCGATGGTATCGACCCACTGTAGTGGCGTCAGTTTTTGCACACTTTCGACACTGTAGCCTCCGAGTGTCGATGGTATCGAGTTGGTGTCGATACTATCGATCAGTTTCCCGCCAGCAAGCCGATGGTATCTCGATACCATCGACGCCAAGTCGATAGTATCGACTTTTTCCTGCATCTTTCGGCTGGCAAACTGTGACAAAGTCGATGGTATCGAATTCCGTCGATGGTATCGACGGAAGCAGATACTCATTTTTCCTGGAATTCAAACATGAAACCACATCAATTCACACAAATAATAATAATTTGACAATTAATGTTCAAAATGATAAACTAAAGGGGATTTGACATAAAATAGCAGCAAAGACCAAAGTGGGTGAATTATGCGATATTAACCATAGAAATGACTAATTAAAGCATAAAACACATATGAAACAGGTCTATAAATGTGACTCAAAATCATCGCATCAAACTCCCCTAAGCTTGAACATTGCTCACCCTCGAGTAAATATTCCTGAGAATAGAATTGCCAATGTCAACTGAAAAACAACACAACACAACCAACATCCCATAGGACTCCCACCGGACATTCGCATACCGGCCCTCTCTAACCACGGAACGGTAATTACCCTGAAGGTGACAGTACTCATCAATAAAAGAAATTGACCTCAAAACCGATGAACACTATCACATAAGGCAGTTAACATAATAAAACTCGCCGGTTCAGACTTGGTGCATCTTGTGATCGCCTATACTACATTGCTCACCCAACCTTAGAAAGATATTATGTGTCCCTCCTCACTGACATGTGTAGTAGTTTGAAGGTTTCTCTCTCTTACATCTGATTAGAGTCTCATTACCATTTGGTCAAATTAGGCTCAAACAACCATTTCCATCCACTTTCATGAATCATTAGGGGTCTAGTTGTGAAATTTTGTTAAGTTGACATAACCAATCATTTTCATAGGATATGTGCCCAAGATTAAACAAGACAAGCTTTCCAAACACACAAAAATTTTAAATTTTCCCTTTATTTTCCCAAGCACAAAATGAGATGACACAACTTTATGACATCCACGATTACACTAGATAGCATGTGGATCCTACAAAAACTAAAATTGCAAGAAACAAATAACAAGAACAAAAGAAATAAAGTGAAAAACTAAAAACAATAAAAGATAAAGATGTTCCAACTACCCCCCTAAGCTTGAATTCGACTATGGCCTCATAGTCAAAAACAAACTTAAAGATTGGAACAGTGATACCAGATCACTCATCCTGTGGTGGTGGAGGCGGGTACTGTGGAGCCGTTGGGTCCCAAGAAGGATACTCCCCCTGGAAGCTTGGATCAAACTGGGCCCTGGGTGGAGGTTGTGGATAGCCTCCAAAATAATTTTGACTCCAATAGTGGTCATAGAAGGGCTCCTGCTGCATCTCCATCCGATACAACCGATCATGTATCTGTTGTTGGTTGTCGAGGAGAAGATGTTCATTCTCGAACATCGCCCTTTGATTGTTAAGTATCTGATTCGTAGTGTCTTGAATACCGGCATACATTCCCATATGCTGCTGATGAGTCTGGTGGATATCCTGCAACATAGTGTGCATGCCCTGCACGGAATAGACACCCTTTCTTGGCTACGAGGGTGGTGGTGGAGGCGGATGCGGAGAAGATGAAGATGCACCCGCATGCATCCTAGGGCGCTTCCGGGGTGCTACTCGTGCTCGAAGAGGTGTGTATGCCTCTTCTTCCTCCTCAGACTCGTCATCATTTCCGTCATCACCGTCTTCTTCATCGGAGTCTGCGATGGCTATGATTGGCCATCTGAAGTGGTGTGCGCCCTCGATGTTGAAGACAGGATCGGGAAGAGAACATTCTTGATATGCTTGATTTACGTGGCAATGTGCAAATGCCACGCCATCTCAGATAAGCAACAGATTGGACCTATGTAAATGTTGCAAGTTTACCTTGTTCCTAGTAGATAGAGGAGTGAGGGTCTGGAAATTCAAGCCAAGGTAAGAAGCCAGCTTGGTGATGAGCCCGCTGAAGTGAATCAGTGTGTTCCTCATACTCCTCTTCATGTCCAAAATGTGCTGTAGAAAGAATGCACCCCAATTGCATTCTTGTTTCTTCAGGAGTTTGTATAGAAAGAAAAGATCCGACCCCTGAAATTTGCTAAGGGCCAGATCACCCCGAGCAAAAATTGTGGAACTCAGCATCCGGTGCAAGACCCGGATGAAAGGGTGCTCAAAGTCGGCTACCAATGCATTGTGGTAGCTCACCGACTTCCCCGGCGGCACCATCACCAGCTCGGAGAAGATTGCGTCATAATCGGTGCGGTGGTTCGGCCGCCGCTGGCCGTACTGCGAATGGTTCCAGTTGAAAATCATGTTGAACTGCTTTAGTGTGAGGACGTAGTCGTGGTTGTACAGCCGGAAAGACACCCGGCCCTGGATCCACTCACGGTCGGTAGCATTGATGTCGTTGGCAATGACGCAGACGTCCAGTGACGCCATGAATTCTGCTACCAGCTCTTTATACGTCGGCCAGTCACCAAAGAACAGCTGGCCATCTTAGTGAAATTCCAGTTCGCTAGGCCTTATTGGTGTGTGACGGGCCTGCCCGTTAAGAACATAGGCCAAGTTGGCCTCGAATCTGAGATCTCGGATCATCTCCCGGTCCACATACCGGGTAGGCTCGATCTTCCTCCGCATTATCTCTTCGTATATCTTTCGGACCTCCAAGGAAGGATGGACGAGTCAGGGACGTGCGACCTATCCTGGTGGTGGTGGCATGAATTCCGGTGGATTTGCGCGTGAGGAAGAAGCTCTGGCTGTATGCACCATGTTGGTGACGAGAAAAGGGATTAGAGAATGAGAGCTCGGTGAAGATTGGAGAATCGGATCTCTGCTCGATGAAGACCTTCGCTCTGTGCTGCTCGTCGAAGTGCTTGTTGGCTCGGGGGAGTGCTCGGTGCAAAGGAAGAAGATCACTCTGAAGGTGTGATGTCAAATGACGTAATGAATCTCCTTATATAGACTTGGTCGGCGCTACTGTTGTCCCATCGATACCATCAACGCACGTCGATGGTATCGACACTAGTCGATTTTTATCCGCCCCCATCGCGAGTATCGACGGTCGTCGATGGCTGGATCTTGAAACCCGGATCGCTGATGTGTCGATACCATCGACATGGGTCGATGGTATCGACGCTGCACCTGGATTGATAACATGGAAGCTGCGATTGCCATTGATTTGTTTGCATGGATCGGTGATATGGATGGTCGATACCATCGACGAGGGTCGATGGTATCGACTTGCCTTTGTTGCAACACCTCCGCTTTGTGCCTCAATCTGTAACCGTGTCGATACCATCGACGAGGCCGTCGATGGTATCAAATTTCCTGAGTCGATTTTGTCTGTAAATCTCTAGAGATCTCGATGGTATCGACTGGCATGTCGATACCATCGACCTTGATTTTTCGAACTTCCTGTGAGTCCGTCGATACCATCGACGAGGCCGTCGATGGTATCGACGCAGTATAAAATCTGCAGTCGTATACCTGTTCCATGGTCGATACCATCGACCAGTGTGTCGATGGTATTGACTCTGCCTCAACCTGCACAATTAACAAAATGATCACGGTATCTTTTTTACATGAAAAACTAATTAAAAACAAATTAAACTACGAATGTAAATGAGCTAAACTAAAGTACTAATGGTTGGGTTGCCTCCCAACAAGCGCCCTTATTTAACGTCTTAGGCTAGACAACTTTTGGGCACATCATGCATCCGGAACGGAAATGAGTTTGACCTCATTCACCTTTCTCTTGTAGTTCTCACCAAAATAGATCTTCAACCTTTGTCCATTTACCAAGAACGTGGTATCACCATCACACACTAAAATAGCACCGTGTGGTTTGACCTCCTCTACCACGAACGGTCCACTCCACTGAGATTTTAGCTTCCCGGGATGCAAATTGAGTCATGAGTTGAATAACAAAACACTATCTCCTTTCTTGAACGTGCGCAACTGGATGTGGCGGTCGTGGATCAGCTTTGTGCGCTCCTTGTATATCCGTTGGTTCTCATATGTCGTCATCCGTAGCTCATCCAACTCATTCAATTCTAGCAAGCTCTTCCTCCCTGCTTCATTGTAACTCAGATTTAGCCTTCTTAGCGCCCAATGCGCCTTGTGCTCCAACTCTACCGGTAGGTGACAAGCCCGACCATACGCCAACCTAAAAGGCATGGTGCCTATAGGTGTTTTGTAGGCCATCCTATATGCCCATAAAACATTCGACAGCAGGGCACTCCAGTTCTTCCTTGTGGACGCCACCGTACGTTCTAAAATCTTCTTAATTTCACGGTTGGAGACTTCCACCTCGCCTTGCGTTTGCGGATGATATGGGGTACCTATGTTGTTCTTGACCCCATATTTCTTCAATAATGTCGAGAACTTTTGATTCCTAAAATGCGTACCCCCATCACTGATTATCATTCTGGGTACTCCAAACCTGCAGAAAATATTTTCTTTCACGAATCTGCACACCACAGTGGAATCATTAGTCCTTGTGGGGATTGCTTCCACCCACTTCGACACATAATCAACTGCTAATAAAATATATAAATTTGAGTTTGAGGACACAAAGGGTCCCATGAAATCTATGCCCCACAAATCAAATACCTCCACTTCCTGAAACACATTCAGGGGCATCTCCTGTCACTTTGAGATATTACCTACTCGTTGGCAAGAATCACATTGCCTCACAAACTCATAGGCATCTCGAAACAAAGTTGGCCAATAGAGGTCGCTTTCCAAAACCTTAGCTTCCGTGCGCGAACTGGCATGGTGTCCTCCCGTAGGTGATGCGTGGCAATGGCGTAAAACGCTCTCATACTCCACCTCAGGCACACACCTGTGCAAGATACTGTCCCTGCATTGCTTAAGAAGAATTGGATCATCCCAAAAATAATATCTCAAAGAATGGAAAAATCTTTTCTTCTCCTGATATGACCAATCTTCCGGGATAATCCCGCAAGTCAAATAGTTTACAATCTCTGCAAACCAAGGATCCTTAGAAGTAATTTTCAAAATCTGTTCATCCGAAAACGTCTCAGTTATGGGTATATGTAAATCTTTTTCATCCACCCTTTCTAACCTAGACAAATGATCAGCCACTACATTTTCAATCCTAGATTGATCCTTAATTTCAATGTCAAATTCCTGTAAGAGCAAAATCCACCTAATGAGTCTAGGCTTTGCGTCTTTTTTCTCTATTAAGTATTTTATTGCGGCATGGTTGGTCCATACAACTACTTTAGAACCAACTAAATACTGCTGGAATTTTTCAAAAGTGAACACAATGGCGAGTAATTCTTTTTCAGTAGTTGTATAATTCAATTGGGCGTCATTCAAAGTCTTTGAAGCGTAGAAAATCATGGCGGGCTTATTGTCCACCCGCTGCCCCAATACGGCTCCTAACGTAAAGTCTGATGCGTCACACATTAGTTCGAATGGTTTTGTCCAGTCTGGCGTTTGAACAACCGGTGCAGAAATCAATTTTTCTTTCAAAACGTCGAACGCATGTAGACACTTATCATTGAAATCGAAAACAGCCTCTTTCTCTAAAAGCTCGGATAGAGGTTTTGCAATCTTAGAAAAAACTTTTATAAATCGACGATAGAACCCGACATGTCCCAAGAAACTTCTTACCCCTTTAACAGAATTTGGTGGGGGCAACTTGGAAATGACCTCAATTTTGACCGGATCCACCTCTAAACCTTTGCTAGACACCTTGTGTCCTAGCACTATCCCCTCAGTCACCATCATGTGACATTTCTCCCAGTTGAGGACCAAATGTGTGTCCTCACAACACTGTAAAACTTTGTCCAGATTATAAAGACATTCATCAAACGATGCGCCATACACCGAAAAGTCATCCATAAAAACCTCGAGACAGCGCTCTACCATGTCAGAAAATATGGTGAGCATACAACGCTGAAACGTCGCCGGTGCATTGCATAAACCAAACAGAATTCGGCGATAAGAAAAAGTCCCATAGGGACAAGTGAACGTATATTTCTCTTTATCCAAAGGTCAATCGAGATCTGGTTGTACCCCGAGTACCCGTCTAGAAATAAAAGTGCAATCGACCGGCAAGACGCTCTAATATTTGATCAATGAAAGGTAAAGGAAAGTGATCCTTCAGCGTGGCGGCATTCAAACAGCGGTAATCAATACAAACTCACCACCCGGTTACCAATCGAGTGGTGACAGGTTCATTTAACATATTTTTGGTGACAATAATTCCCCCCTTCTTAGGGACTACCTGTGTGGGACTCACCCATGTCGAGTCTGATATGGCGTAGATAATACCTACAGCAAGAAGCTTAATGACCTCCTTCTTCACAACCTCCATCGTGCTTGGATTGAGGCGTCGTTGAGGTTGAATCACGGGCTTGGCTCCCTCCTTGAGCCGAATCTTGTGCTGACATAGAGTAGGGGAAATCCCCTTAATATCTGCAACGGACCACCCAAAAGCTCCTCGGTGGTTCTTCAGCACTATCAACAATTGTTCCTCCTCATCCGCACTCAAATAAGCAGAGATGATAACTGGTAACTTATCTTCCTCAGCTAGAAAGACATATTTAAGATGTGGGGGCAGGGACTTTAATTCCAGATCCGGCGGGCTTTTAAGAGATGATTGAAGCGGCGGGGGCAGTTCACCTAAATCTTCATAATGCCTCGTATAGAAGCATGGAAGCATCTGGAGCATTTTAGCGCACTCCTTGAGTGATTTGCTCTGCATCCAATCGTGTGTAATATTTAACAAGCAAGCCTCCATCGGTAATTTCGGGTATGCATCAGAAACAGAAATAGCAATCACATCATCCTCCAGAGAAAGTGGAATGTCCTCATTCTCATCATTAGGGAATCCCACAACTTTGCACAAAGAAACTACTTTGTTCTGGTCCATGATATCCACAGCCAAAGTTCCATTGTCCACCTTGCTAATCACATGAGCCATGTCCAGAAATGGCTTTCCAAGGCAGAGTGAAATATTACAATCCAGATGCTTCACCATATTACATTGTTCCTTTTCTTTAGATGACGCAGTACTAGAAGGCATGACCATCTCAAAGCGGTCATCGGCTATGCCCAAGGTCAAACGACCTCTCCCCATCTCTAAGATCATGTCGACTGTAGCTTGGAAAGGGCGTCCAAGTAACAGATCGTTGTCATGTTCATCCTGCATCTCCATAACCACAAAATCAGCCGGAAAGACAAACCTATCCACCTTTACTAACACATCTTCACATATTCCATAAGGCTTCACCACAGAGTTATCCGCCAATTGAATCGTCATATTGCTTGGTCGTGACTCCTTCAATCCCATCTTTTTGAATGTCGAAAGGGGCCCCTGAGTCACATAGAGCTTCACCGAATTTAACCTTCCCAATATAGCAAGAAATGTTAAAGCACCCTGGATCTTATCTCTTTGGTGGCAAAGTGCCCATGATGAAGGCACTCACTTGCTCCTTTAGCACGACGACCTCTGTATCTGGAATTTTCCTCTTCTTAGTAATGACATCCTTTAGAAACTTCCCGTATGAAGAAATTTTCTCAATGGCTTCCAGTAAAGGGATATTGACTGAAAGCTTCCTAAAACTGTCCAAGAACTTCTTGAACTGCGCATCTGCCTTCCTTGCCTTAGCACTATTTGGGTACGGGACCAGAACAACTTGTGTCCTTTGATGAGGTGGCACATAAGGCGTCTTTTTCTGAGGTTCCTCCTCTGCAACCTGTTCTTCAGTATCATCCACGGCTGTGTCCGCAACCTGCTCTGTGACTGGTGCGGGCCACTCCTCATTGGTTTCAACTTCTACTTCAGCTTGTGGCGTGCTTGTATCCTCAGCTCTTGGATTCAACACTTTCTTGCCACTTCTAAGCAGAATAGCCTTTGTCTGCTGGTTTCCCCCGGGAACATTGGTGTTCCCCAGAAAACATGGATGTGCCGGTTTCTTCAAACTGGCGATCTCGGCTACCATCTATGCCATGGATGTCTCAATGGTCCTCATTTGAGCCACATGGCTCTGTAGTGTTTGCCCAAACTGATTCATGAACTCTCCTTGTTGCTTTATTTGTTGGCCAAAAGTAGCCATGAGTTCTTGGTTTTGTTTTATGACTTGATTGAGCAGCTCTGTGCTCTTGTCCTCTACAGAAGGTCGGGGTTTAGCATCCGGATCCTGTAGAAAGTTGTTAGGATCTTTCTAGGAAAACTTCTTGTCTTTTCTCCATGAATAGTCATTGTTCCTATAACCGGGCTGCTGCCTCATAAATTTTACTTGAGCATCATCCTCTGACTCATTGTCCTCCTTTGCAAGCAATTTCTTTGTGAGAAGATCCATCTTCTCCAGTTCTTATTGCCTTGGAGTCTCCTACTGCTCGGACCTGCTCCATGACACCTCTTTCACCCCATGACTGTTTCCTAGCCATGTTCTTTAATATTTCCCAACACCCAGTGTCCGTGTTATTCAAAAAGAATCCTGACCCGGCTGAATCAAGGTTGCTCCTATCATGCTCAGAGAGAGCAAAATAGAAGATCTTTACATGTGTTTCTTTATCCAGCCCGTGATGCGGGCACCGTCTCAGCATGACTTGAAACGTCTCCCATGTCTTCGAATATGTCTCACCTGCCTGTTGGGTGAAGTTATGGATCTTCCTGATCATGTCGTTGGTCTTCTCCGGAGAAAAGAACCTCTCAAAGAAAACCTCCGCCATATGGTCCCAGGACTCCACAAACTCATCATCTAAATTGTGTAGCCATTCTCGCGCAACCCCCGCCAATGAACTTGGGAAAAGCTTCAGATAAAGTGCATCCTGTGGAAACCTTTCGATTTTCCCAATATCACAATTCTCAATGAACTGACTTATGTGTGCGATGGGGTCCTCATTCTTAAGCCCATGAAAAGCATTGGACTTAAACAGATTTATCAACGCTGGATCAATCTTATAGGTAGGTATGTTGAGTGCTTGCTTCTTTATAGGCCCTTTTGATGCGGATGCGGAAGAAGCCTTTATCTTCTCCCATATAGTCTGTGGCTCGTCCTCCATTTCTTCTTGTTCCTCGGGTTCAAAATCAATATCTTCTAGATAATCTTGATTGTACCCGTCCTCATCCTCAGGTCCTGTAAGTAGCGGGACCTCTGGTGCGCGATTTGCGTAGTCAGTACTCTGCGTTTGCACCATGCACAATACCCGAACATAGAAAGATTCAATTTAGTATGGTGCTTAACGATTGCAAATACTTAGAAAATAGACTAATTTTTTTTCTGAAATTATAAAAAAAATAAAAAGGTGGCCTAGAGTGGCCACTCACAGCACTCGAAGTGCCAACAAATTGCCGTATCCCCGACAACGGCGCCAAAAACTTGACGCAATTTTACCATGCGTATAAATGCAAGTGAACACGTCGAGTAGTACAGGCCTTTGTGAGGCCCGAGTCGAACTCAGGGATACGTGCAATCATCGGGGAATCCTACTAACTACTCGCGATCATCTAAGCCGAATAACAAGTTGGGAGTTGTTGTTAAAAATAGAAGAAAATAAAAATAAAATAAAACAAACAATCGATTAAATGTTAATTTAACCAATTCAAAAGGGTATCTTTAGGATTGCAGTTTCACCGCGAGTTTTCATTGTATTAGATTTTATATAATGCCTCAATTTTATCTCTCTAACCGGGTAGTGGCCTGAAAACAAAATTTCCCACTGTCGTGGTGCAATTCACTACCTAGGTTTAGGTCGGTTCCACTGTCGTAGTAACCTATACCCTAAACTAGGTGCATTATGAACGATCTCTCAGTTTCCACCATTAATTTTACACCACCTTGGTCAAGGGATTTATCGATTAACGTAGGTTTCGTCTCTTTTCAGCCGTTAATCCTTCTTTCAAAGTGATTAAGGGCATTAGGTTATTATTATGGTGATAAAGCATAACAATATATGGAGAAAACAAAACTATACCACAGATTTAAGAGATAAAATATGAATTACTATTATAAAACTGTCATACAATGAATTCCCGAGCTACTCCCGGTCCTAAAGACGAAGGGGATTAGCCCCGCATGTTCATCTCAACAAAGTAAAAGGTAGAGATAGGGGAAAAAATGTGAAAAACGTGGAATGAAAGTGAAAACCCCTGAACGGAGAAGAACCGGTTGATCCTTGGTGTAGAATGCGTGCTCTACCGCCATTCGGTGGTGGAATCCATCTCCTTCGGCCTCCGAATCAACAAGTATGAGCTTCTAGCATCCGTTCTCCTCTCAACCGCTCCTTGGTACTTGTGCAATGGCTAATGAGATCATCCCCACGTCTGGGCGGCCGTCATTAGGTATAACTCCCTCATTAGGTCTCTAATTAACCACGGCCGTCTGATTGGGATAAATCTGAATCGAACACATATCTGCCGGTGTCGATACCATCGACGCGGGTCGATGGTATCGACCCACTGTAGTGGCGTCAGTTTTTGCACACTTCCGACACTGTAGCCTCCGAGTGTCGATGGTATCGAGTTGGTGTCGATACTATCGATCGGTTTCCCGCCAGCAAGTTGATGGTATCTCGATACCATCGACGCCAAAGTCGATAATATCGACTTTTTCTTGCATCTTTCGGCTGGCAAACTGTGACAAAGTCGATGGTATCGACTTCCGTTGATGGTATCGACTTCCGTCGATGGTATCGACGGAAGCAGATACTCATTTTTCCTGGAATTCAAACATGAAACCACATCAATTCACACAAATAATAATAATTTGACAATTAATGTTCAAAACGATAAACTAAAGGGGATTTGACATAAAATAGCAGCAAAGACCAAAGTGGATGAATTATGCAATATTAACCATAGAAATGACTAATTAAAGCATAAAACACATATGAAACAGGTCTATAAATGCGACTCAAAATCATCGCATCAATGACCATCTAATCATATATTACACCATGGATCTCCCTTGTTTAAGGTGACAACCCTTGTTCAAATTCTTTTCACTTGGACCTTCATCGAGTTCCCAGGACCTCTTGTATGAGCATCAAGGATTATTCCCCTCCATCTTTCGTTTAGTGTTTTCTTGGGGAAGATCAAAAGTCTAATCTTAGAGTGGAGGTTGGGTGGTACGTAATTGTTTTAACCAAACTTTGTTTTATTGTTTTCCATCATATTACACTTACATATATATTTCTTCCCTTGCATGTAGCATAAATTGTTCTCATTTTAGTTCTTAGTTATTACAATGTTAGTTAAAGCCATTATCTAGTCGGCCTAGTTTACATTCATATTTTACATTGTATATAGAATTTTTCATAAAACTCTTTACTCTAAGTAAGTTCTTTATGTTAATTATATTTTTAAAACATGTCAATTGTTAGAAATCACCCCTTGTAGTCAATGAATTTAAGCATCATATTCTCTAAAATTGATGACAACTCATATGGGGTTCAACATAATCAAATGCAATGTGTCTCTTACTAAATAGCATAGTAATTTTGAAGTAATGTCTTAATTTTTCATGCAACATGACGTGAGTAAATTACTATGTAAGTTTGTCTCTGTGCTCTGAATTCTAATATATGAGATGCACAAATTCAATCTAATTCTACATTTCTTCTTCTTTTATCATCTGACCATACATCCACATAAAATAGCCATAAAGTGTGACTAATTATAATATTGGAGTGGCACACCTCCTAATACCTCTATATCTTCTTCCATGCCCCCTTTTATATAATAGAGATGTATCACCAAAAACAAATAGAAGATACTAAAGTGTACAAAAAAGTGTGTAGTATATGTATGCGCACCAATAAAATGCTATCTCAAGTAGAATAGGGGAGAAACTCATAATTCTTTTTTCATACCTCAATTAACTCTATTTTATACTCACGAGAAGAAAAATAATCCCAAAATAACCATACATAGCCAAATATTGTTCTAGCAAAAAAATCTCATAGGAATATATAGAATTATCTGATACATCAAGCATGTAGCATCTTAGTTACATTAGCTTTTTGATATATAATAAAGTGTGTGAAGAAAATTTAGGATAGAGAATATGGGAAATTGTGTTATGTGATTTCAAGAAATCTGAGTTGCTTGGCCATGGTGGGTGATAGGGACTCAAATATGATGCGAATATGAGACATGCACATTGATTGAAAGTATACATTCAGAGAGTGTTTTGGATTTTGTGTTACTCGAGGACGGGCAAAATTCAAGCTTGGGGTTGTGATGAATGTATATTCATCATGTTTCTTAGTTTCATTATAGATTTAGTTTTGCATATTGTCTTTATATGTTACTCAATCTTTAACTTGTTTTAGGATATTAGCAGTTCATGTAATTTGTTTGTTATTTAATTGTTTTTAATTTGTAGATTGATGCAATAAGAAGATGAAAAGTCATAAATGCTTCATTAAATTTACAATAAAATATGTATAGATTTGATTAAAAAAATAGGAGAAGTGAAGCATTCCCATTAAATAATTCAAACCCATTCAATCGTCACTCCCCTATTCCTTCAATTGGAGAGAAGATCACTAATGTGTACCTAGTTAGTAAAATGGAGATAGATTTCACATCCGATATCAGAAATGAGAAATTTAAAAGGCAATGTGTGCATAATTAAATTATATACAAAATTAACATATTTATTTACTATTTTCAGCCAAAGAAAGGGTCCAAAAGCACTCTTATTTCCATATGCACAAATCGCAAACTACTTACATACATTGGATTCTGTTATATCAATTTGAAAGCTTGGGGCTTGTTATTTAAAGAATCAAAGGGACATCCAAATAGGACATTTAATTCCATAAAATATCCATCTACATACCTAGACAACACCAAAGAATAAAGGATCCAAAATTCACCAGATTGGCATAGAGATGCACTCAGCTGGAGGATGTGGAGATTTCAAGTGTTGTTTGTAAGGTGGTTTCGCACACCACAAAGATTTTCTTTCACAACACTATCTTCTATATGAGCTTCTTCTTCTTTGATTTATCTTTTATATTAAGCATATGTGTAGAGATTATTTATTTTACTACCAGACATGGATTAGTACCACTATTTGTATGTGTAATCTTGTATAGTGAATCACTACTTATTTAGACTATTAGATATTTGATTAATTATTTAATGTATGTTCTATAGATTAGCTATCCATCTTGCGTGCTGTTTAAAATCTTAGGCATAGAGATATTGAAACTTAAGATTAGAATATAAGTTAGCCATTATTGAATTAGGGATACGAACGTGAAAGGATATTCTCTCTGGCGATGGATTTTGGGTCCGTAGGCAATGAGACATTGAGCCCATGGGAAAATATGTCCTTGGGAGGATATGTAATACAAAAAGATATAGAATCTCCCTATACTAATATAATAATCTTGTGAGTGAGTGATGCAACATGAGAAAATAGGTATATAGTTAGTGGTGGTGAAACCCATCATCCGGGTAATTTTACCATTTTTAGAAATTATTTCTTTTATAGTTTGATTCTATTTTTGTTTTAGTAATTTAGTTAATCAAAAAAAAAATCAATCATCTATCCTTGTTACATACTTTTTGTTTATGAGATTAAACATCCAATTTATTTTTAAAAAGTTGTCTTTGGGTTTAATCATTAGAGATGTATGAAATTAGAATTTCTTGCATAGTACTCTGATAAGATTTGTGTGCTTGCAGTTGGTGTTTTCCATATTATTGTTCTGGTAAAAATAGGATATTATATCTTAATGAATTTGAGAGATATGAAAATATCGCACGAACATCCCAAGTACCCAAGGGTTAAGAATAAAAGAAGTAATTGAGCCATGTACATTTATGTGTATAATATTTTATCACTTTTACATTGTATTCATTTTATAGCCTATATTTCTTAAAGATGTTTTGCAAATGTTGTTTCTTATTTTGTATATAGTTGCTTAAGATTTATGTTGAATAGATTTCTATTTCTTCATTGCATACAAATGCAAGTTTTATTTTTAGTATCCTAAATCACAAAAGGTTTGACATGAAAGTCTGGTTCATATTAATCATCATTCTAATTAAATAAATTAGACATAAAATCGTATCCCTAATTCTTACATTGAATAAAACATAAACATGGTCTTTGTAAAAGAAAAACAATAGGAAAATTTGATACAAAGTTTGAATTACTTATTTTTAGGGTATTCAAATATTTCTTGAATTAAATGGTGCAATCACGAGGATCAAAAAGACTTCGAAGTGTTCATTGTTGATAGTAGTATATATTATTACATTTAGTAGAAATAAGAATACAAAATGGAAAAAGTCAAATTTGCAAGAATGGCACATAAATGCAATCTGACGTGCTACTTAAAAGTCTAATGTCTGACAGGGGGAGTGCATATCTCTAACCCTTTTCAAATATACTACCAAAATAGTGGTATTCAATATGATATTACTATTCATATTTACCACAACCTAATGCACTAGTGAAACAAAAGCATAGGAAATTATGGATGTGGTTATCATCCTACAAGAATGTTATGTGCTACTTGCATACATATAGTGTATATTTAAATATAGTTTGAGATATTCTTAATAGAGTTTCCATTAAGATAAGGATAGTATCTAACTTGTAGTATGGGAATGTAGAAAGGCAGGTTAGAAAAAATAGTAACCCAAAGAAAAAGACAAAGCAATCAGGACATTTGAGTTATGTGAAGGATATCATGCATACAGTCTGGTATAATCAAATCTTAAATATCCCATCAAAAATGTTAACTGAATGTTAAATTGTGTGATGGAACACTATTTGATAACAAACCTTCTATAAAAATTGATGTATCCCAAAGTGAATCTTTTGGAGGTCCTAATGTTACACATTTAATTCATATCAAGTGGAAAGAATGACTGAGGTGGGATTTAATAGAAAGTGTGTTATTTATATATGAGTTGGTTTTGAGAAAATAACCAAGCTAAGGATATGTAAATATAGGATGTCTACGAACATTTTCAAAGCACTTAATCAGATGCACCCGAACAAAGCACCGGGGCCAGATGGTATGAAGGTGATGTTTTATCAAAATTACTGGAGCATTGTGGGTCAAGACATGTCAAACTATATCAAGGGTTGGTGGAAAGGAGAGCACATCATAGAGGAGATAAATGATACCTTAGTGATGTTGATCCCAAAAACTGAGAAGCCCACAATGGTAGGGGACTTCCTCCCTATTAGTTTGTGCAATGTTCTTTATAAGCTGGCTTCTAAGGTGATGACAAATATATTAAAACCTATTATGAACAGTATCATATCAGAGAATCATAGTGTTTTTATACTGGGGAGAATGATAACTGATAATGCTCTTATCGCATATGAGATCTTCCATGCTATGAAAAGGGATAAAGGAAAAAAGAAAGGTAGTTTAGCTCTGAAGTTGGACATGTCCAAAGCTTATGAAAGAATTGAATGGAGCTTCCTAAACCAAATTATGAAGAGGATGAGCTTAGGGTTGAAGTGGAGGGAAAAGATTCAGGACTGTGTAACATCTATCCAACATATGTTTGCCATCAATGGGGACCGGACTAGGAAAACAAAGTTTGCACATGGACTTCTCCAGGGTGACCCTCTTTCCCCCTACCTTTTTATTATATGTGCAAAAGCATTCTCCATCTTATTAAGTATCGCTGCACGTGACAACCTGATACACAAAATTACCTCGTGTAGAGGGGCACCACGCATATCTCACCTTTTCTTTGCAGATGACAACATCCTTTTTGCTAGAGCAACCTCGTCTGAATGCTTGAAGATAGCTAAAATTATCAGCCAGTACGAACATGCATCTGGGCAATAGATCAATCTATCCAAGACAGAGGTAGTTTCCAGCAAAAAGACGACGGCCACAAAGAAGGAAGAACTAAAGGGGATGCTGCAAGTTAAGGAGGTGGACCGGAATGCAAAACACCTTGGCCTTTCAACGGCCATAGGTAGATCAAAGAAGCAGGTTTTCAGTTTCATAAAAGAAAGGATATGGAAAAAGCTACAAGGTTGGTCCGAGAAACTACTGTCCAAACCCAGGAAGGAGGTCCTCATAAAGGCAGTGGCACAAGCTATTCCAGCATATGTGATGAGTATTTTTCAAATCTCGGAGGGCACTCTTGACGAGATTCAAAGCATAATAGCAAGTTCTGGTGGGGAGAAAAAGGAAATAAAAGGAAGCTAGCTTGGATGAGCAGGGAGAATATGTGAAAACCAAAAAGGTTGGGAAGTCTTGGTTTTAGGAATTTCCATATCTTCAACCAAGCCCTCCTAGCCAAGCAGCTATGGAAGTTAGGGGACAATCTACATTCCCTTGTGCATAAAGGGTTGAAGGCTAGATACTTTCCAAGAACTTCTATCTGGGAAGCTAGGAGAGGCTAAAATCCGAGCTACACAGTGAGGAGTCTATGGGGGGCGAAGTCTTTGCTAAAGGAAGGGACTGAATCAAGAATAGGAAATGGGAAAGATGTGGACATTTGGGAGGATGCATGGCTGCCTGGGGAGATGGATACTCTTGTGTGCTTCAAGCCTTTGGAAGAGACACTCTATGGGAAAGTACAAGATCTAATGACACCGGGCGAACGAAAGTGGGATACTATTTGGCTGGAGGAGTGCTTCCTTATGAGATATGTAGAGAAAATATGTGATATCCCCCTTAGCATAGGGGAACAAAGCGATGCATGGTATTGGTGGCAGACAAATAAAGGGGCCTTCACATTTCGTTCTGTGTACTGGCTCGGTATGCTTGGCAAGGAGGAAGCACGAAGACACTCAGCGCAGCAAGGAGAAACGTTATGGAAATGCATATGGAAAGGGGGATGGATACCCAAGGCTGCACATTTCCTTTGGAGGGTGTACACTGGAGGATTAGCAACCAAAGGAAGGTTGTTTGACTGGCACTGCATCGACAATGGTACATGTCATCTCTATATGTCGGAAAAGGAGTTCATCCCACACATGCTCTTCCACTGTCCAAACGCAACTGAGATATGGGATCTCTTGGAAAGGGGGACCCAAAAGTGGGTGGATGATTACAAAGATGAAAATATAAACATCACCATAGGGGCAACGCTAGAAAGAGAGGACAAAGAGGTGATCGTTGCAGCCATGTGGGCTATCTGGAGAGGGCGTAACAAGAGGGTCTTTCAAGATGGCGAGGTACATTTCCGCTTCTTATTTTAGGCAGCACTGGCAATGATTCAATATACAAGAAGTGAGCAGCACACGAGGAGGAATAGCAGCGCACAACCGAGAGGGGACGCAGCACCAAAATGGACCAAGGTAGCACCACGAAGGGTAAAGCTTAATGTGGATGCTACATATGGGGAAGATGGGGCGACAACCATTGGAATGGTGATGCGAGATAGCGAGG